>OX621259.1:16321404-17720154 GCA_951640165.1 Pseudoips prasinana | reverse complement strand
TTGACCAATGCTGGTTGGAGATGCGCCAGCTTCTCCATCATTGTGCTCAGTTCTTCACAGTACACATCTGCAGTAATGCTCACCCCGTTTGGTAAGAAGCTGTGATGAATCACACCGGCGCTAGACCACCAAACAGTGACCATCACTTTTCTAGGGGTAAGTTTTCGTTTAGGGCATTGTTTAGGTGCTGAACCAGGATCCAACCAACTTGCTGAGCGCTTGCGGTTATCAAACAGAATCCATTTTTCATCGCAGGTAACAATGCGGTTCAAAATTCCTTCATTTGTGTGTCTGTTGAGCAGTGCAAGGCACGTCTCGACGCGTACTTCGCGCTGGCGATCATTGAGTTCGTGGGGCACCCATTTGTCAAGCTTTTTTACCTTGCCAATTTGACGCAAATGGACCAATATTGTTTTGACGCTAACGTCGAAAGCTGCTGCTAATTCAGCCGTAGATTGTGTATCATCAGCTTCCACAACCGCCTTTAATTCGTCATTGTCGACCAAAGTCTTCGGACGACCGCGAGGTTCATTTTTCAGGTCGAAATTTCCAGAACGGAAGCGAGCAAACCAATAACAGGTGGTGCGTTGGTTTGTAGTGTTAGCTCCGTAAACGTCGTTGATGTTGCGTGCCGCTTGTGCCGCGTTGCTGCCACGACGGTACTCATATTCCATAATTACTCGAATTTTTAACGTATCCATGATGACGAAAAAGATTGAAATGCGATGAAAATGTAACACTAATCAATAAAGAAATGACTACTTTTGGAAAAAAGAATCCATGTTTTTAAAATAAAATTAATTTGAAATTAGAATTCTTAGCCAAACAAAAATTATTTTGATTTGAAATGGCCAGTACTGCAGAACGGCAATTTCATAGGTAAAGACCTAATATGTATATCGTCGCGTGGTACCCATAGTACAAGCTTTGCTTAATTTGGGGCTAGGTTGATCTGTATGACATTGTCCCTAGATATTATTAATGTTATTACCTGTTATACTTACTTAATTTTTGGTGAACACTTAATATGTGTTAGCACATCTTTTATATATAGATGTAGATAGGCCACTATGTTAAACTACGCATATTAATAACTTATACACAGATTATAAGATATATTTATTTTTAATACAAGGCCTTGACTTTTCACTTTTTCTTTTCTTAAATATTTTGTTAAATATATTCATACATACATATGCGAGTAATATATATATATTAGGTCTTTACCTATGAAATTGCCGTTCTGCAGTACTGGCCATTTCAAATCAAAATAATTTTTGTTTGGCTAAGAATTCTAATTTCAAATTAATTTTATTTTAAAAACATGGATTCTTTTTTCCAAAAGTAGTCATTTCTTTATTGATTAGTGTTACATTTTCATCGCATTTCAATCTTTTTCGTCATCATGGATACGTTAAAAATTCGAGTAATTATGGAATATGAGTACCGTCGTGGCAGCAACGCGGCACAAGCGGCACGCAACATCAACGACGTTTACGGAGCTAACACTACAAACCAACGCACCACCTGTTATTGGTTTGCTCGCTTCCGTTCTGGAAATTTCGACCTGAAAAATGAACCTCGCGGTCGTCCGAAGACTTTGGTCGACAATGACGAATTAAAGGCGGTTGTGGAAGCTGATGATACACAATCTACGGCTGAATTAGCAGCAGCTTTCGACGTTAGCGTCAAAACAATATTGGTCCATTTGCGTCAAATTGGCAAGGTAAAAAAGCTTGACAAATGGGTGCCCCACGAACTCAATGATCGCCAGCGCGAAGTACGCGTCGAGACGTGCCTTGCACTGCTCAACAGACACACAAATGAAGGAATTTTGAACCGCATTGTTACCTGCGATGAAAAATGGATTCTGTTTGATAACCGCAAGCGCTCAGCAAGTTGGTTGGATCCTGGTTCAGCACCTAAACAATGCCCTAAACGAAAACTTACCCCTAGAAAAGTGATGGTCACTGTTTGGTGGTCTAGCGCCGGTGTGATTCATCACAGCTTCTTACCAAACGGGGTGAGCATTACTGCAGATGTGTACTGTGAAGAACTGAGCACAATGATGGAGAAGCTGGCGCATCTCCAACCAGCATTGGTCAATCGCTCGTCTCCGCTGCTCCTGCACGACAACGCGCGACCTCATACTGCACAGCAGACGGTCTCCAAGTTGCAAGAACTGGGGTTGGAAGCTCTCCGTCATCCGCCCTACTCACCAGACCTTGCGCCTACAGACTACTACTTTTTCCAGAATTTGGATAACTTCTTAGCGGGAAAAAAATTCAATACCCGAGAGGCAGTACAAAATGCCTTTGAAGAATTTGTTGCCTCCCGTCCAGCTGATTTCTTTAAGAAGGGCATCAATAAACTGCCACTGCGATGGCAAAGATGCATTGATTGCATGGGTGATTACTTCGATTAATACAAATAAAAAAATTCATGAAAAAAATTCGTTTAAATTTTTTCATACAAAACGGCAATTTCATAGGTAAAGACCTATTATATATTTATACATTTTGAACATCACAAAAGTTGGTTACCTCGCTACTACCTCAGCGGTCAGATCCCGCACTTAAATAAATAAAATAAAAAAATATCTTGGTACAACTAACACACTAATCTAATCTCAATAATGGGAAACCATAAATTTTACGACCGGCGGGTCTCGAACCAGCATTCTCTACCAATCCGGGGTTTGCTCTTTGTATTCAGTTACGAACGATACTTTAAGGGCATTGGATAAAAGGAATGTATGCAGGACACATTTTACTGAACTGTTGATCTAGTGGTCAGTGACCCTGACTGCTAAGCCTGAGGTTGTGGGTTCGATTCCCACCCGGAACAAATCCTTGTGTGATGAACACGATTATTTGTTCTGTGTCTGGATGTAATTTATCTATAATATTTATGTATTTAGAAATATATAAGTACGTTTATCAGTTATCTGGTTGCCATAGTACAGGTACTGGCTAGTTTGGGATCAGATGGCACTGAGTTAGTCGTCCCAAGATATTTATTTATTTATTACTTTTTGTAATTAAATCGACAACATTCGGCACAAATATGCGTTTTACACACATTCAATCCTATCCAATACCCTTAACATTTCATCATCATCATCATATCAGCCGAAAGACGTCCACTGCTGAACAAAGGCCTCCCCCAAAGATCTCCACAATTGCCGGTCTTGCGCTATCCGCATCCAGCGATTTCCACCGACCCGCACAAGATCTTCGGTCCATCTTGTAGGGGGCCTGCCCACGCTGCGTCTTCTGGTTCCTTAACATTTACTTCACTTTTATTACGTACGCAATAATGGTCGTTTTCGCATAGGAAGTGTATCCACCAACTCTGTGTGAACTGTATTACTCATTTGCAAATAACAGATGTACATATCACATTTATGATCAATTTGATATTTTAATGTGTTGTTTCCAACATTAATGATTAAATAGTGACATGGCAACAAGTGTGCATAAAATTATAATGACATTAACGAGACACTTTAATTTGATGATATTTCACACAACACATTTATTGTCATAATCCTAAAATAAATGTTAAACAACATTTTGCATCGTTCCATGCAAGTAATTAGCGCGTTTTACTGGGTTTAGATTTTGTAGTTTTTCGGTAAAGGTTATTTATATTACATTTTAGTGGGAGGACTTCCTCGACAGTCAAGCGGTAAAGTAACAACCACGTGGTCCTGGATTCAAATTAGGGACTTAACAAAAGTGGTACTGGGATTTTTCTAAAAAGAAAATCACCTAGTAGCAGCCCGTAGTCTGAAAGTTGGGTCATGTGCCTCGGAGGCCACGTTAACGTACACCTTATCACTCCCCGGTCGTGCTGGATTCCCGTTGGATTATAAGAGTGCACTTGTGTATCTACGTGCACACACTTCTGCACGATAATATGCCCTGCATTGTTATCAATTCTCTGTTGAGATTAGCCGGCGTAGCAGAAATTTGCCTGGAGCTATTACGAATACTGTCTACCAGCTTAGCGACGTGTTCCTTCGGATTGTCATTATAAAATGACTTAATTAGTGAAATCTATTGCAGACTGTTAAGGAAATTATTATTTACAGTTTAATACCCATGGTGACAATTCTGTTTTAGGCTATTTCAAATTTATTATATAAAAATGTGTACACAAAATAAAACAATACCAGGAATCTCGAAAACTAATTTAAATCACGCTGTTTCCATCGCTGCTGTCGCGCCAAAATATGGCAGACGGCATTGTTTATCTACGAGTATTGTATATGGAATTTGTACCTATATTACTGCACGTGTTCGAGCATGAACACAAATACAATCTCTGTCCCCTCACATTCTTAATCCAATGGGACTAGCCGAGGCGACCGGCCTCAGATCAGGCCCAGAACGTATTACGTGCTCTCCCTGTTATAGGCGACTAACCCCGAGTAACTGGGTGTTTTTTCTTGCCTTCGGCACCCAGGATTTAAACCTGGCTAAGCTATGACGGACCGGTTGGCGTGGTTGGTAAATACCTGCCTTTCACGCAGGTCGTGGGTTCTATTCCCACTCAGGACAGATATTTGTGTGCATGAACATGTGTGTTTGACCTGAGTCTGAATATAATTACCTATATAAGTATATATTTAGATAAGATAATTAGTATAATAGTATAGTCGTATATAATAAAATATTAGTTTCCATAGTACAAGCTCTGCTTAGTTTGGGGCCAGATGGACGTGTGTGAATAATATCCTACGATATTATTATTAGACAAAAATCCTAAGTCCTCATTAACTGTGATAAATACGCTACTTCTTAGCCAATGAGGCAGCCGGCAGGTAGGTGCTACTAAATTAGTGAACTTTGATAACAATTCACTCCAGTTCACAACTTATTCAACACTTCGACCTGCCGGAAAACGGTTATCAAATTGGAAGACGCCTAATCGTTTTATAGGTATACAATTTGGCGCAACCCTCTCATCATTAGCGTTATCTAAGAAAATTGAACCTTATTTTTGATCATCAACGGTTTCTTTTTCTATACAGACTTACGAAAATGTTGATTCCAAATAAGTAAGGTTCCCCACCTTACGGTACTTGACGCAGTAGACTGGTTCAGCGATCGAGGTAGGTCAAAGGTTGCTTATTCATACATTGTTAGCAATCTTCTTTAAAAGGTATACCGTTTGTGATTCCTTCATTTGATTGTTGCCTCCCGGAGCTCTCGCTCGTAATTGAAGACATGCCAAAAGGTTTGAGAGTTTGGCAAAGATTTACGTTTCTGTGGGATGAATAAGTGGGAGAAAAATATTTGAATAGACGCCGTTAACAAGTACTCGTTTATTTCTTAACCCTTCTTAAGGCAGTTGCTAGTTATAAAGTTCTAAATCAATAAATTTTAAATTTACTTACTGGTTTATGAAGGGTGTACTTTGTGAGTATCTACAAGTTGTAACAGAAATAATGGGAGTTATGGAGCGCTAACGTCCCATGTAACTAAACAAATTAAAGAAAACATGTTTATAAAATATAAAAAAATTGGATCCCCATACAAAATGCATCAGCTGCTCGGTATTTTTATATGGGGAGTTTATAATTTTGTTCGTGATTTTGCCTCGTTGTTATGTTTGGTCGGCAAATTCTTTATTTAGTATAAAAATATAATAATAAACCTAATACAGGCACAGAGAATTAAGCTAAATAAGTTAAGTACACTATTTATATTTATAGTTGTACATTTAATTGACTAACTATTCTCACTTCTATGGTCACCGTAGCCTAGTTGGTAGTGCTCCTGCCTACGAAGCTGGTGGTCCTGGGTTCGAATCCCGGTAAGAGCAAATATTTGTGTGATGAGCACGAATATTTGTTTCTGAGTCATGGATGTTTTCTATGTATTTAAGTATTTATCTATCTATATTAGTATGTATATCGTCGCCTGGTACCCATAGTACAAGCTTTGCTTAGTTTGGGACTAGGATGATCTGTGTGGCATTGTCCCTAGATATTATTAGATATATATTTTTAAGAACATCCACTATAACATTTGTTATTAAATCCTGAGTTTGTAATTCCATTTTGTTGGACTGGTGATTAATGACGCTGACTGCTAAGCAGAGGTCGTGGGTTCGATCCCCTCCTAGGACGAATCTTTGTGTGATGAGGAAGAGTATATATGTGTTAAGAAATATATAACTATGTTTGTCTTTCGTCTGGCGGCCATAGTACAGGCTTTGCTTAATTTGGAATCAGATGTCAGTGTGTTACTTGTGCCAAGATATTTATTATTTATTTATTTTAACACGAACTGAATAATTGGGCGAAAAGCTTTGATATGACCTTATTGTTTCGTTACCTTAATACGTTCATGAAAATCTTTATTTATCTTACTAGTATCAAGAACCTCAACTTTTCTTTATAAAGCTTAAGATATAAATCCGAGCAATTGAAATTTCCTATCGTTTAATATTAAAACAAAAAACCGGCCAAGTGCGAATCGGACACGCGCACGTAGGGTTCCGTACCATTATCTTTAAAAACGAGCGAAAAATTCACGTTTGTAGTATGGGAGCTCCCTTAAATATTTATTTTATACTGTTTTTTAGTATTTGTTGTTATAGCGGCAACAGAAATATATCAACTGTGAAATTTTCAACTGTCTTACTATCACGGTTCATGCGATACAGCCTCGTGACAGACGGACAGACAGTCAGACAGCGAAGTCTTAGTAATAGGGTCCCATTTTACCCTTTGGGTACGGAACCCAAACAAAAAAACAACCAAATTGACGCCCACCTTTATTGAAGACGGTTTGTAAATTAATAGTTCAATATATTTATTTTAAATAACCGCCCGTTGAAATACTATTGATTTTTACGGTCTGTCACGACAAGTTGATTTACATATATACTCGTCTATTACTATTTTACCAACCTACAAACAAGTTTGAAGCATTATTACTGATGCAATTACACGTTTATTCATACCCAGTAAATTACATAGTTCTACAAAAAGATCATCGATAGCCACAACCAGTATTGGACTATCGGTAGGGTTGCCATTATTGTTGAAAACTGATACTCATCATCATCATCACCATCAACATCATCTCACTGCTGGTCAAGCCTCTCATCTAATCATCTTGGCGGGATATGCCATAATCGCCACGCATGGCAGACGGGTTGGCTATCGCAGTTAGATAGTCATAGTACTCAGAAGGAAGCTGCTGCCCGTCCGCTGGCAGATTTTCTTATTAGTCAACTTATTAGTGGTAGTAATAAATAAAAACTGAAAATAATAGAAGTAACTGTTTATTATAATAAAAAATCGCTCCTCCCTAACCTCTCCACGCAACCGCCCCCGCGCTTCTCTCGCCTGCCGTCGGCTTCAAGCCTTTATTAGTACGTGTATACTGAATTATTGATAAACGGGACAAGTTTCAGGTCCATACAAGTGTTTGTCGCAGGGTCTTCTCAGATGGGGCGCTTTGGATCCGGTGGTAGCATTCAAGCGCGACGCGTCGTTATAAACACAAGGTCCGTCATAATAATAATATGGAATTATTACCTTAATATAGACACAGAAGCAATCCGACAATATATTGTAAATTATATCGTAAATGTTAAATTTCGTAAATTAAACCGATATATAAACTTAACAATAACTTAATATAAGCTAGCTAAATAACGAAGTCATAAATTAAATGTTATATCTAAATGTGTTCATACAATCCATGTACTTAAATATCTCTATGTACCTAGAAATAATTACGTTTACTTAACTATATTACTTCAATCATGTTCTGATCATTTACTAGAGATTTATTTAAAGTCTACGTGAAAATCTTTATTCTTTTATTTTTTAAGTACCTAACAACACAGGACTTGATACTTAAATACGGTGACAGTCCCATATATACGGGACGGTTAGTACTTATTATTATAAAAAAAATTGCACCTCCCTCACCTCTCTACGCAACCACGCACCCCCGCGCGTTCTTCGCCTGCCGTCTTCATGCCTTTAGTACGTGTATTTTGAAATATTGATATACGGGACAAGTAACAATACGGGACGGAATACCTAAATAATAATAATACTAATAAATTTTATTTTATTTTTATGTTTTATATATAAATTTTATAAGAATAAATATGTACAAAATAAGAAAATAAATAAATAAGGTGGAATAATAATATCCTGGGACATTATTTACACACGGCCATCTGATCCCAAACTAAGCAGAGCTTGTACTATGGAAACCAGATAACTGATATATTACATAATATACTACTTTTCTTTTGTAAATACATACTTATATAGATAATTCACCCAGGCTAAGGACAAACAGAACTGTTCATTCCCACAATATCTGTCCTGAGTGGGAATCGAACCCACGACCTCCGGCGTGAAAAGCAAGAAGCATCTGCCAACGACGCCAACAGGCACGGTTATACGGCGACAGTCCCGTATATACGGGACGTATGACAACCCTAACTATCGGGGCTAGTAACACGGCCTGTCGCAACGCAGAACAATTTAATAATACGATAGAGGTCGTCGCATTTATGGTACACGATGATCGGGTAGCATCGGCCCGTACCGGTGAAGCAAGCGACTGACCTTTACTACTCCCCCCTTCACCCCTCCCTTCTATGCCCCACCGCAGTCCCCTTAACCACGACGTCGCATCACGGATATACGAGCAAAACCTTTTACATTTAAAAGCCTTCATAATTTAAATCAAATATCGTGATTCTCATTGTATCTCGTAACATTTGGAATGAAGAATCACTTCATTAATATTAAGACTGACACGTTAAAGAGCCTTGACAGCTTGTTCTGATATTAAAAACTAATTAAGTAAGATCGTGATGAGCATTTGAGGACCTTGATTTGCATAATCGTTTGATAACATATGCATATTAAATTCGACCCACATTTAATCAAAACTTTTGATTGCCTTCATCACTATTAGATTTCAATCACATTTAGGTTCAGTGATGATCTTTTATAAGATTTTATGTTTTTGTTTCTTTTAATTCTATTAATTCTTCTAATACGTGTCTAACATTATTCAATCACGCAAAAACAGCTCTAAGGATTTGGATGAAATGTGCAATATGTTATACTCTAAATGAACACATAGGCTATATAATATACTAGCTGCGGTTTTACCCGCGTTAAACTTGCCTGCATTAATCCAGGGAGTCACCTAACTCCATACCAAATTTTATTAAAATCACTTCAACCGTTTAGACTTGAAGAAGAAACAAACATACACTCACACACTCACAAACTTTCGCCTTTATAATATTAGTGTGATTGCAAAAACGCCGGTAGCATTGCGGATAACAAGCCGCAGTATGCATGGTCATAAAATGAACTTAAGTAAAGAAAAGAAGCAAAGACCGTAAGCACTTAAGTAACTACTTAAGTTCAGACGAAAAAGGTACAATATTATTCTAAAAATACTCGAAGCAACAACAATCAATGTACCATCGACGCAACGTTGTCGGTTAGTACACTTATAACCTTGAAAATGTCCTTATGACGTAGGCAGGTAGGACGGCTTTCGTACAGCAAGTGAATCAATTAATGTGAAGTCTACTGTACAACGACATTATTTCTACGTTCATATCAGTTCTAGTTAGTTCTAGTAGACATTATTGTCAGACGAACACGTTTGCAACGGGCTTCTGAACATATGTATGATGCCCAGGCGTACATTTTATTAAAACTATGTTCAACAATTACTTTTGTGCTAACGCTTCAAAACTGATAAGACTCATATTATAATGTGAAAGATAATCAAAACATTTTTGAAGTTATACTTCTTTTGGCGCGATGGAGAAAAATGATGAGAGTGAATTTTTACGATGCGCGCGCACACCGACACCAAAAAATTTAACATCATGAAGTTAGTTCTAGGTGGTATGAAAATTGATAACTATGTTCAAGTTGTATATTAAGAAGTATAACTTCTAACGCGTGTACATAAGTACACACAAGTTTTTTTTATTTTATTATAAAATGGTAAAATAAATTGCACAGATAAAGTTAAAGTACTGAAACTCAGTTCCGACCTTGGAAAAAATCAATGTAAGGGAATTGCTTGGAGGGCTCGCTTATTTACTGAAAAGCCAACACAACCCTTTCCCTCTAATTAATATAAAATCAATATGTTACGCAAAACCTCTGTACCCTTCATTACAAAAAATTGGCACACTTAATGATTATATGTAGAGGAAATGCTGAGTGCTAATATTTTTAAAAAACATGTAAGTACATACTATAAATAAAATAAATGAAAAAGAAATCATTACATATAAAAATAGACACGTACCGTCATGTCGTTGGATCTTATACTATAGCTATGCTAATTATAAGCAGAATGCAATCAAAATAGTATCGAGTGAAGTTTTGTTTTTATTTTCTATCTGGCAATTCATTCTAGTTGGCAGATAAATCTTTGAGTGAACAGGTTTGCTCAAGTGCAATGCTTGGGAATACAAGGTAATGGTAGAATCCTTTTAACTATTGGTTATAAACGCCGGGACCGGATACAGTGATCATAATAATTATAGGCACTGCAGATATAGATTATTGCCTTCCACCCGCGGCTTCGCCTCTTTAAACTATTCAGAATAAAGTTAATTTTATATCCCTCGGAACAACCGTTTTACCCTAACAAAGTGTGTTGTAAAATTTCATAATAATCGGTTGAGTAGCTCAAAAAGCGAACGACTAACAAAAAGACTCACATTTGGATTTGGATATACTTTTACAGACGATGAATGCAATAAAACGTAGGAATGAAGAGTGTGTACGTATGCTTAAAATATTAATTAAAAATGTATTAATACACATAATAAATCCAGCACTTTCCACCAAAATAATTTTGTTGAGATAATTTCCGATCTTGTTAAAAATAATAAAACTGATTTTAATTAGAGTTAATTTGTTTATGCTCATAAAGTGTCTTAATTATATGCGCATAATGTAGATACCATTGTATATGAGTTTGTTGCCTATTAAAATTCATTTACTAACATTTCAGGGCTGTTTCTATAGGTATTTAAAAAATTCTTAAACATCATCAAACAGCATCAATGAGAAATGAAAACCAACACAAATCGTTCCCTCTAATTATTATAATATCAATATTATGAAGCAAAATCTCTGTACCCCTTTTTACAATAATTATGCTGACGGAGAATTAAATTTGGTAGAATAAATTCTACCAAATAAGTTTATATGTAGAAGAAATTCAGATTTTCTCCATTTTCCACTTATTATTTACATACTTACTTCAAAATAAGGAGAATAACAAATAAATATACGTTTTTTTTGTATGTTTGCTATGCGATTACGAAGCAGTTAGTGAATTGATTTTGATCATTATTTCGATATGAAATGCTTTCGATATAGGTCCACATACATTTTGTTGAAATCAGTTTGTTATAAGGAAATGTTGACGTCGTTTTTATATTTATACTAGCTGGTGCCCGCGACTTCGTCCGCGACAATTTTGAATGATTACCAATGTAACTACTTACTTCTAGCTTAATCTAAAAAAAAATACTTTTAAAAGAAATAAGCAATATAAATTTAAGAAAACCTAACCTATTAATAACCTAGTTAAGAAATAAACTAAAGACTACTTGCTACTGTTATTTAAAAAAAGACCCGATATCATAAACCCAAAAATATCAAAGAATACATATCAATTGTCCTTAAGTAAAGTCAGTAAGTCAAATAAAGTAATATAATAATCAACGATGCATTAATCACCAAGGTAACTCCCATTAGCTTAGGTTGCGACCACGGCATTGATAGGTCTAATATCACATTTTGTGAACGAAAGAAACCATAGCGCGATCTAAAACGATGATTTGATTACACCATCTACTAACAAAAATATAACCTTCTAAAGCGGTAAAATTAAGATGTGGGCATATATTTTGGGTGAGATTTAGGCGATCATCTTTTGATTCAGTTTTGGACTACCTTTTACTTCAAGCATTTATTTATTTTAACCGATATGTCAAATGAGTTCTGCGATCTGAAACGATATAAAAGCCATCGAGTTACAAAATTGTGAACTAAAATTAAGTTACTGATCTAAAATTAAGATGATATTTTTTGGGTGCGATCATCTCGACACGAACAATTTATACTACGCTAACTCGAATTTTGGGTCAATGACTTTTTTATCCCAATTTTATTAAATTGACGTTTTTTAATATGTTATGAAAAATACCAAAAAAAAGAAGTTTCAAATCTTATAAAACGCTAAATCTTTACTTAGACGACAACAAACACAACATTTTAAGCAATAAGAAACGAATTTCTCTATAATTTAAGTTGGCGTACATTTTTGGTGTTGACCTATTGAATCAGTTATGGATTACCTTTTTTAACAACAAATTATTCCCTTGATTGCTTTATTTTTAACGAAAATACCAATTTACATGCTTTTAACTCCAAAAAAAAAAACAGTTTTTCATACAAACGTACATCCCCTATTTAGTCGTCTTTAGGGATGGAATTTCCAAAAGTCCTGATGATATATTTATAATGATTAAATGAAAGGCGAAATACTAATTTTCATGCGTTTACCTTAAAAAAATTCACATTTTTCATACAAACTTCCATCCCCTATTTGTCACCCTAAAGGGCTGGAATTCCCAAAAATCCTGAAATATATATTTTTAAATGAAAGGTCAAATACCAATTTTCATGAGTTTACCTTAAAAAATGTCACTTTTTTCATACAAACATCCCCTATTTGTCACCCTACGTGGTAGAATTCTCGGAAATCCTGAAACACATACTTTTAATTTTGAACTGTAATGCTAAATACCAATTTTCATGCGTTTAACTTAAAACTTGTTGGTACTTTTTTCACATAAACTTACATCCCCAATTTCACGCCCTTGGGGGAGGAATATTCAAAAATCCTGAAATATATATTTTAATTTTTAACTGCAAGTCTATATACTAAAGCCTTTAACATCAAAATTAAGCACTTTTTAAAATATTTTATCCCTTATTTTAGACCCTTAGGGGTGGTATTTTCAAAAACCCTTCTTCAGTGGATGCCTACGTCATAAAAGGTAACTACTGTCAAAATTCAAGTCCTAACTGCAGCCGTTTAGACTGTGCGTTGATATGTCAGTCAGGCAGTATAAAATTATATCCCCTATTTTCCGCCCTTGGGGGAGTAATTTCCAAAAATCCTGAAATAAATGCTATATATTTTTAACAGAAAGGCCAAATACTCATTTTCATGCGTTTAACTTCAAAAATATCGCATTTTTCATACAAACTTATATCCCCTATTTTATGACCTTCGGGGTGGAATTTTCAAAAATCCTGAAATATATATTTTTTATTTTTAACTAAAAAGCCAAATGCTAATTTTCATGCGTTTAACTTAAAAATTGGGACTTCTTTCGTACAAACTTACATCCCCTATTTTTTGCCCTTGGGGATGAAATTTCCAAAAATCCTGAAATATATATTTTTTATTTTTAACTGCAAGGCCAAATACCAACTTTCATGCCTCTAACTTCAAAAACGGCAAAGTTTCATACTAACTTCGCACCCCCGTTTTACCCCCTTAGGGGTTGAATTTCGAAAAATCCTTCCTTACTCCTTGTCTACATTATAAAGAAAACATCTGTGCAAAATTTCAGCTTTCTAGGGCCAAGGGTTTGGGCTGGGCGTTGATGAGTCAGTCAGTCAGTCAGGACTTGTCTTTTTATTTATATAGAAAACAGTAAGTAATTATTTCCAAGTATATATGAGTGACCGAGCAACCCTCGATTCGTGAAAACGAGTTTTTCCAACCAATTGACCAAGCTAAATTTGTTAGTTAAATTTACTTGAAGAAAACAGTGAATGTTGTTTCGTAAACTTGCAACAGGTATTTCTCACATCATAATTATGTTCGTATGTGTCTCCTATGAATCATAAAACTGCAAGAGAATACCTTCACATCCGGGTCAGCAAGATACGATCGGGTAAGGCGACATTCCGCAAGGCAAGGCTGAAGTAGGTATTTAATAATATGTGCACAAATAGTAATAATATTACGATAAAAGATATTTTAAAGTAAAATTACAATACATAGGGTCGTAGAGCCGAAGGCCGCTGGGGCAGAGAGGTTCTCGGGTGGCCACCACGAAGGCACCCCCTACAAGAGAGACCGATGATCTTGTGAGGGTCGCTGGGCGCGAGGGTGCTCAACGCCAGACTGGCAATTGTGGAGAACTGTGGGGAGGCCTTTGTCGAGCGGTGGGCGTCTTTCGGCTGATATGATGACGATATAGGGTCAATATACGGTGAAAAAAAAACTGAAATCCATTATAATTGCTTCAAATTAATATTTAAGGTCAAAGTACAAACTTTATGCCATCCAAGTTATAATAAGTGGTAATATGTGCAGATCGAAAAATCTCAACTTTGGCTTTTAAAGTATCGTGAACAGAACCCTAACAGCAAGAAGAGAAGGTAAAAAATTACATCAGAAAGTTAACCTTTGCAATATAGAAAAAAATACAATTTATTACAATATGTCTATGAATTGTAATGACCCAAGCGATGAATATGATTGTGCGAGTGATGACTGTAATAAATTAACATTCCTTCCAGTTGAGAAAGTTGCACATACCTATTCCACCTAGGACAAGGCTAATAGAAACTCTCGTGATAACGAACACAATTCTGGCCTATTAGTCTAGTGGTTAGTGACCCATTAAGGAATCTCCCACGTCAGTAATGGCCCTCTGCCGAAATTCGAAGTCCAAGAGCGATGGCCCCTGGCGGGGTTTTGCTTTTCAATTAAGCCCCCGCCTGCCCCTATTGTCCGGAAAAGCTGTGAAAGCCTCATAGACTATTTGTAAACGCTTAAAACATAATAGTTGAGACTTCTAAAATTTCATCATTTTCTATATTGTTACATATTTTCTGTGAAACGAATAGATACTACAATTAGTAAAAACTAACAATTTACAAAACCCTGTCTCTTATTTCATATTACCTTCCTTAGCTGTAATTAGACTCTTAGAAAAGAAACGTCTTGACTTGTTACAGCTGCAGCAAGCATTTCAAAGGCACAATTTCTGGGTAAGCCATGTCAATTAGATTCTACGTTGTAAGTGGTCTTAGATCCAACATACAATGGTAACCAAGCTACCTTATTATGTCACTTTGTTGAATTCTAGATCTTATCATTAGGTCTGTACCATTCACCGGAGCAGCATACCCGCGTTCCCGGGGCTCCCCTATTAGGCGCCAGAAGAAGTCCACGGCAGGTTAGGTTTAGTCGGTGCGAGTCCGACATACCCACCCGCAGACACTTTTTGCGGGTGGCATGCAGCATTCCACCTGCCTTATCAAAAAAAAAAAAAGGTCTGTACCATTAGATCAGAACTTAGGTATATAGCGTTTTAAATAAATAAACCCTTTGGAAACTTATAAACGAGCTATGTGGTAAGGTGGTCAACTCGGTGGATGAAACTATCCAAAAACACTTTTTGCTATCTGATATTGATGCGTCGAATATGTTCGCGAAAGAGTTTCAAAATAACACTACCCAATGCATAAGTTCCTGTGATAAAAAAATATTAACCGACTTGATTGCTAACACCGGACATAGTATGGATGTATGGGATCGATATACCTTCTGTAATTCATTGATCAATAATAAAACAAAACTAGGTTGGGTTTATTAATAATTAAGCTTATAATGGGTTTTATTATCGTTAGGTTTGAAGTCAAAAGTGATATGTGTGTTTTTTTTAAACGCTGTTATGAAATTTTTTACCATTTATACATTTTGACTGGCCTGCTAGGATAAACGAAATCATTGTGTGATGAGCACGATTATTCGTGTGTAATCTATAGTAGTAGAGTATCTGTGTGTGGTTGTAATTTATCTATAATATGTATTTATTTAGAAATTTATAAGTATGTTTATCAGTTGTCTGGTAACCATATTATAGGCTCAACATAGTTTGGGATTAGATTGGCACACTGCCATCTAATCTAATTAGTTGTCCCGAGATGTTTATTATAATATTATGTATATATGGTTCTTTGTATGTATGATACTTTTTACTATTATTATAAAAAGTCACCAGACAGACAGACAGCTTACAATCGTAACCATTATTTTAAAATAAGCATCAGTCTGTGTTGAAATCCATGCCGATTGAGTAGTTGGAAAATAGATGAGCCTAAATCAACAATCGCCGGACACGAACTAACTTAACGCGTCTATTTCTGTACAGTCTACTGGCCCTATAGACACAAAGAATAGAGACGTGCTAAAACACTGTGCTCGGAGATTTTCTATTTATAAGTCCCTATTTTTGTCAATGGCTAGTTTTACTGCAAATGGAACTATAGTCGATACTGGAAATACAACTTCCACGAAAGTATTTAAGTAAACAAAGTGACAGAATAATCATAACAAAGTCAAAAAGGAAAGACGCATTGTTTTACTGCCCTACCATCCACCATAACAGCCACAAGAAGTCCACAACTGGACAAAAGCCTCCCCAAAGAATCATCTCGAGGAATATGCCATAATCGCCACGCTTGGCAGACGGGTTGGCGATCGCAGTAAGATGGTCATAGTACACAGAGAGACGCTGCTGACCGTCTTCTGGTAGATATTCCCCCGGGTTCTACGTTCTCCCCCCATGAGATGTGGTGGGGTGATGGTTTTCTGATATTCGCCGCCATCACCACACAACAATATTTTATTGCATTATAGTGTATTTAGTTATTTTTATAAGAATAATTTGATATAATTCTCGAGTGGCAACCACGAACTGGAAGACGCAGCGTGGGCAGGCCCCCTGCAAGGTGGACCACTGCGGGTCGCGGGAAGCCGCTGGATGCGGGAAGCGCGGGACCGGCTATTGTGGAGATCCTTGGGGGAGGCCTTTGTCCAGCAGTGGACGTCTTTCGGATGATTTGCTGATGATGATGATAATATTGATACAAAGCCGAAGAATAAAACGTAGAAAGTGACTTATTAAGACATGATAACAAACATTCACCGCAATTAAGCTTTTTTGTAATTTTTCAGTCGTCACCTACTTCTATTCATTAGTTTTTGCGAAGTTTGCTATCTCTATGAGGATGTAAAGATATACGGACCGTGGGATCCTCATTCTATCGTAATAAGTTTACCCACGATTCAGATTCACCCAAGACACGTCATTCAAGCGCTCATTTCGGAATTACTTAATACAACGATTCATATCTATGCTACTTGTTTTATCATTATTTTCTCACTGTAGGCTATTTCATTATTCTCCTGTTTTTTAACATGACGTTTATAGTTAGCTCAGGATGCTTTCACTGCTTCACCGGACAATAGAAAAAGCGTAGGCTCAAGTCGTTTAGCAAAAAAACTCTACAGCCTAAGTACTCGCACTTGAGGTCGTTCTCTTCGGGGTTCGATCCTCGACTCTGTGTGGTTAATGCACGAGAGGGTCATAACTTTTTAGGGATGTTTTGTGTAACCGTCGCTCTACGTCAAAACGCGAAGACGCGAGCGTCTTATCATATTGAGTATCAGAGAGTGCATTTCATAGATATGATTATAAACAAAGGAAAGACGCGACGAGTACGATGTATCGGGTTGTTGTTGTACTATCACGAGAGTTTCTAATGACCTCGGTTTTATTATTTGTATTAAGTAGGTAAATTTAGCCAGGATCTAGGTAAGAATCTATTTACACCGTAAGGCCAGTATGATATTATGTTATAAATGCCATGCTATGCCTTTCATAATACTCGTAGTATACCAATTTAACTATCTGAGCCAGAGCACAGTGAAAATATATATATATAACGACTAAAACATCTGAAAAATAAATGTATTACAAGTGAAACATAGTAACTCCTAATACTCGTAGTTCTGCAAACACAACAAAACTTTTATCGAAATGTAGTAAGCTGAGTGAAAATAAAAGCTAAAATGTCTCGAAACACGATAACTGCAACAAATAGAGCAGATTCGAAGGAAAACAAAGTTTTTAGTGCAACTTGCACCAAGTTTCCAGACAAGTACAAAATAGAAAGAAGAGTCGAAGATAATTATATTGTTGTATGACTTTTTAGAGTCAATGCGCTTGAACAAAGTGAATCAAATTAGGGTGAAAGTTAACCCAACATGATACTAATGATATTGACACGCCCATTACACGCATTGGAGATGACGCTCAGAAATTAAACCACTTTGGTAGTCACCCATCTATAGACTGACCGCGAGCCTAGTTGCTTAACCTCAAAGATCACTTTCCGTACCTAATATTACGTACATAATTAGTAGTACAATATTACGTATCATTGGAGATGAGCATCAAAATATTTCGCAACAAGCAAAGCAGCGTGGGCAGGTCCTCTACAAGGTGGACCGACGATCTTGTGCGGGTCGCGGGAAGCCGCTGGATGCGGGCAGTGCAGGACTGGCTATTGTGGAGATCCTTGTGGGAGGCCTTCGCCCAGCTGTGGACGTCTTTAGGCTGATATGATGATGATGATGAAAAGCAAAACTTTCGGTTCCAAAATCATGCGGAGCTATATTAGCATCTAATCCATCAACAAGCACAAACATAACGGACGGACGGGCAGGTTGGCGAGGTTGGTAGATGTTTGTCTTTCACGCCGCAGGTCGTGGGTTCGATTCCCACCCAGGACAGATATTTGTGTGCATGAACATGTCTGTATGTCCTGTCTCTGGATATCTATTTAAGAATGTATTTACAAAAAAAAATTATGTAGTAAATCAGTTATCTGATCTCCATAATCCATGCTATCCATCCTAAAACAGCAAAGCTTCCGTGTCCAAAATCATGCGGAACTATATTAGCACCCAATCCATCGGCAAGCACAAACATAAGTATTACATATAACATTACGAGTTCGTGTTAGTTTAGAAAGTCCCACAAGTGCAAAAAATATTGTAACTGTGCATCTCTACACAGCTCATACATGCCTAGCGACTGTTACACAAGTAATTGCATAAATCCTTTCACTGCCTACATAACTTAAAAATGCATGTACTTATGTGAAATTAAACTTGATCTATTCTATTTTTGGCTGCTGTAGGGTGACGGCTGCTGTGTGGTGACGGCATGGAATATCATCACCCCATCTCATCCCGTGGGGGGCGTAGAAATCAACCGAGAATACCTACCAGAGAACGGGCAGCAGCGTTCTTCTGTGAACTATGACAATCGAACTGCGATCGCCAACCCGTCTGCCAAGCGTGGAGATTATGGCATATCCCCCATTATTTGGGGAGGCTTTTGTCCAGCAGTGGACGAACTTTGGCTGACATGATGATTCTATTTTTACATATTAGCTGTTTATGACTGGCATGTTTGTGTAGTGGATAGTGACCCCGGCTGCTATGCCAGAGGTCTTGAAGTCGATCCCCAACTAGTATAAATCTTTGTGATCACACAAAGATTATACGTTCTGTCTGGGTGTAATTTATCTGTAATGCGTATAGTATGTATTTAGAAATATATATGTGTTCAGCAGTTGTCTGGTATGCCATAGTATAATAATAATAATATAATATAATATCTAGGGACAATGTCACACAGATCATCCTAGCCCCAAACTAAGCAAAGCTTGTGCTATGGGTACCAGGCGACGATATACATACTTATATCCACGACTCAGAAACAAATATTTGTGCTCATCACACAAATATTTGCACTTACCGGGATTCGAACCCAGGACCACGAGCTTCGTAGGCAGGAGCAGTACCAGTTAGGCTACGACTAGGCTAGTTTGATATCAGATGGCAGTGTGTTAGTTTCCCCAAGATATAAAACTATATTCATGTATAGGTGCTCTCAAGGCACGGAAGGTAGATCTTGAATTACCAGACCCCGAAACAAGTATTTTTTTAAACTAACTTTGATCGGTGCTGGAATCAAACTCGCGACTAGGGACTGAGGTCCAACCAAATTGATTCCACCGCGCGAACTAATTACTATTAAAAAACTGGCCAAGCGACAATATGAGCTTAAAGGTAGTATAAACAATTCAATTTTATACCTCCACGCCTTTCTGAGAAAAAGGGTCTTGACAGACAGGCTGACGGACAACAAAGTTATTTTATAAGGGTTCCGTTTTTAATTTTCAAGGTACGGAACCCTCAAAATGATCACTCAATAATAATATTTCTTTATTTCAGATTCAAGATCCATACAAAAATATACATTAAATAAACATATATATATTTTTTTTATAAACTAATGTTACCTAAAGCTCTGTATAGACCCTCAGACGATCATACAAAATGACCAGACGGACTACCAATTAATCTTGTTTCCTTTACTTAGATTAAATTACTTAAATATTTTAATTTAGAAACCTAAAATTATAGCGAAACATAAATAATAAAAAAAACTAAGAAACTATTTTGCAAAACACATCAAACATTTAATTCCTAGTTAGATTTAGCGAATACATTTCTATAGATTTCCTAAACAAACCGAATTCTAAAGTAGCACAGTAAACGTGCAAACTCAATCAAACAGAGCCGTCCACAATTTGAATGGTTAGCCTGACGTATACAGGAGTTGTTAATTGAAT
Source organism: Pseudoips prasinana (assembly GCA_951640165.1). Classification (NCBI taxonomy): domain Eukaryota; kingdom Metazoa; phylum Arthropoda; class Insecta; order Lepidoptera; family Nolidae; genus Pseudoips; species Pseudoips prasinana. The sequence continues at coordinate 17,699,528 of OX621259.1, read as the reverse complement.
TACACAAGCTTACATAGAAATACTTACATCTATATACGTGTGCGGGACTTAAAAATTGACGGACACCGTAGCCTAGTTGGTAGTGCTCCTGCCTACGTAGCTGGTGGTCCTGGGTTCGAATCCCGGTAAGTGCAAATATTTGTGTGATGAGCACGAATATTTGTTTCTGAGTCATGGATGTTTTCTATATATACAAGTATTTATCTATCTATATAAGTATGTAGGTATATCGTCGCTTGGTACCCAAAGTACAAGCTTTGCTTAGTTTGGGGCTAGGATGATCTGTGTGACATTGTCCCTAGATATTATAAATCCACAGTTTTATAGCCTGTGTACAACGATCGTGAGGTATCGAATATTGTTGTCGATAAAATTCATTGGAACACACTGTACCTAAATATATGTCCAGATTATATCGAGGTTTCTTGAATGTCTATAGCTGGTGTATGCAAGCACACGTGAAAATGGACTTCAACAACACAGGGGCTCTACCAGCTAGGCCGCCGAACATCGATTTCTTTAATGGCGTTCAAATAAATAAAGGTAAAAAATTTATTAATCAATCGTTAAATCGGCTTCAACGTTGACAATCGATTCCGGACCATTAATGACGTCACATGTGCTCATGGAAGCCGATTTAACGATTGATTAAGTCATTTTTAACCTTTATTTATTTGAACGTCATTAAAGAAATCGATGTTCGGCGACTTAGCCGGTAGAGCCCCTGGTGTCAATACAATTTGACTGCATGTGTAGCGCAGCGGTTAAAACAGTCGCCTTGCCGCTTTGTGACCCGGGTTCCCGCGCACAACAACGAGATTTGTGTGACCCATAAATAGTTGTTCCGACTCTGGGTACCCCGCGACACAGGGATTAATTACCCTAGTGCGGGCACTGTCTTTTTAAAAGTGAAATGAAAAGTGAAGTGAATGCAAGGCGAATCACTCGGCACCATCATAATAACCAGCGCTAGAACAATAAAATGTTCTAGCAAATGCTGAGATGGAGCTACTTTGGTCTTACACAGATAACATGTGTATTTCTTTTTATGGTTACCTTTTATTTTATAGTCTGCACATATTTCTAAATAAATCTTTTTCTTCTTCTATATAATTTTAATGTTCAGCTGCAGTTTAAATCATCTTCTAGATAATTGAATCCAGCACATCCAGCTACCCCAATCAGTCGAATTTCTTTTATCGATTTTCAACTATATCATAAAAGCATAAATTTCATTTTCAATTGGTGAAATTTGACAGATTGAGGTAGCTTGATGTGCTGGCGTCAGTACCATATAGGTACTCGTACTAATAATAGCTTAAACGGTTTTGGAAACATTGACTCGTAAGAAGTCGGTGATCAAATTAACAAGTAAAATTCGATAGTTCTTGTATGGTTTGGGCTTACCCATTGGAAGATATTTGTAGGTATTTGAGTCAATTGCATAAATAAGTACGTCATACAAAGGAATTCATAATGTTGACTATGAATCTACCTTATGGATTTTCCTTTGAATGACATAGGTACATTTTTTATGCAATTAAGTCATTTACTAAATCTATGTGTTATTACTGCTCTACTCTTTGCTTTACAGGAAAAATACTTATTTATTACCTTAAATAAGAACTTACATATATTGTGTCAGGTGAAACTTAGAGCAATATATTTCTTCATCTAGGAAAGTATATCTTCCTACATCTCAAAATGGAGCTATAAATATACAATAAGTACTAGCTATGCCCCGCGGTTTCACCCGCGTTAGAAGTTTTGGTGTAAAAGAGTAACAAACATACATCCATACATCTATGCTCACAAAGTTTCGCATTTATAATATTAGTAGGGTGTGTACCTCCAGCGGTTTTGGCAGTGCACGCCAGAATAGCTCGCAGGTGGTACATTTCTTCCTACTTACTTGACACGTATCGTCATATTTTGGACAATTCACACAATACCTTTATAAATTGTAGCCTATGCGTTACTCCGATGTATAATCTATATTATTGTAAAATTTCATTAAAATCCATTCAGTAGTTTTTACTTCAATGAGTAACAAACATCCATCCATCCATCCATCCATACTTACAAACTTTAGCGTTTAATATTAATAATAGGACGATATAAAAATCTTTACGATCAATTATTCCATCATATTCTGCAGACGAGATTAACTATTTAACAGTTCTATCTTTAGCTAAATATTTACACATTTCAAAGCAAATTTCATTATACATGGTAGACTAGTATTTCGTTAAACTTCAATTACACAGTCAGTGTGAAGCAAATCTGTTCAATACCCTTTGTCAAATCATTCAACCCGCCTCTATGCCATTTTCCCATTTGCCTTGTTGTTTTCTAATTATCCCCCAATCGCAGTGAAAACCATTCCAGTAAGTATAGCGTACGCAATGTTCTCAATTAAAATACACACACAGAGACAAACGCCACTTCAAAACAAACTCGAGTTTAATGCCTCAGATTGAAAGTTAATTAGATTTCCAATTCCTCCACTCGGGGTACCAATTGGAGGCGAAATTAATACGAACCAAGGAGAAACAATATCAAATTTGGTTGTTTCTATTTTTGTAAACCAATTATACAATCTGAGAACATTTCAGTAAAGTTCAAAATTATTTGGAATTTCAACAACACGCGCCATTATTTTGTAAAGTTGTTTTAGTGCCTTCAATTTTAAAGGCAAAATGTATCTAAGGATCTGATTGGTGCCGCCCTTAGTTTATTCTAAAGGTATTGTGAACCTATTAAAATACACAACCATGTTTAGTCACTAATGAATACATACAAATTTAATGTCCATATGTTCTGTCTTTAAGCTGTGTGGTGACGGCGAATATCAGACAGAATATCATCACTCCATCTCACCGCGTATCTCTGAGAGAACAGCAGCAGCGTCTCTCTGAGTACTATGACCATCATACTGCGATCGCCAACTCGTCTGCCAAGCGTGGCGACTGGCGATTATGGAATATCCCCCCAAGATTATCCTTGGGGGAAGCTTTTCTAACACGATTTCACGAATGATTTAATAATTTTTAAAAGCCTTCACATATATTCACCTAGATTCTTACTTCATTTTAGATGTTTAATAATTTATATTACTTGTACCAATGGGCATTAATTGAAAATAATTTAATATTTTAAAGTTAGTAGTGAAGACGTTATCACAGAAGCAAATTTATTTAACAACTTTTTTGAATTTGATAGCAATCACTGACAATCTGAACCTTCAATGTCTCAAAGGATGATAATTATGTTAGTCAGTATTGTGACAATTACTTAACATTAGTTAAGATTGAAACAAGTTTAATACTGATCATCACCTTCTTGTTTCCTCCACAAAATAATATTTGTTTGAATGTTGGCTCAATGACCTACCCACATAAAGGAAATGAAAAATACAAAGAAAATCAAAACGTTTAAAATATTTAACAAATATTAACTGAACAAATCTAGCTCTTAAACTATCTACTTGAAAAGCTGCCGGATAAAGCGATAGGCGAATTGTTGAGTTGATACACAAAATCACACAATAGGAACTAGATAGTCTGGCAACAGTCCAATTTAGCGCTAGGATGACGAAGAATTGACTACATAGGTAGCTAACATCCAAAATTGATACAACCCAGTTTAGTATAAACTAAGAACTTTAATTATATCACAAGAATAAATAATATCACCTATCATCAACGTATAAATTGTAATTAGGAGTATTTAATAATGCCTACATGATGGACCGATGATCTTGTGCGGGTCGCTGGAAATCGCTGGATGCGGATAGCGCAAGACCGGCAATTGTGGAGATCTTTGGGGGAGGCCTTTGTCCAGCAGTGGACGTCTTTCGGCTGATATGATGATGATAATGATGAATAATGCTTACTCAACATTTGATAGTACAGACGCCAGCACATCAAGCTACCCCAATCTGACAAATTTCCCCAATTGAAAGTGAACCTTATGCTAATGTGATAAAGTTGAAAATCTATAAAAGAAATTTGACACGTTGGAGTAGCTGGATGTGCTGGCGTCTGTACAACATTTACTACGATATACGGTGCATTAACATGTCTGTTTGTCCTGAGTCCTGGGTGTAATTATCTATATAAGTATGTATTTACAAAAGAAATATAATATATGTAGTATAACAGTTATCTGGTTTCCATAGTACAAGCTCTGCTTAGTTTAGGATCACATGGCCGTGTGTAAATAATGTCCCAGGATATTACTAATATTAGGTATTTATTTTTTCAGACACTAAAGTGTAAACAGATGATTCGCCAAAACCAATACTCGTGACTACAAGTGAAAGTGACTGGCAAGCAAGAGGCGTTAAAAACAATGAGTCCCGACCTTGCAGATCCATTAGAATGATCATATACCGTGACTTACAAATGGCATTTGATTTTTACGCACCTGCATGACGTCACAGTGACTCAAGCGCAACGACACGTAGCGCGAGATGTCCTTTATTATTCATGTTACTCCAAGTAGGTGTATGCAACTATGCATAAACATTGACTGCAGCTAAACAAGGTTAACTAAGTAAATAATATGCAGTATAATGTGGATAAGTTAATTAAATTACACTGTCAATCTAAAGAGGACTCGGCAATACATTCTAAACAGTTCACTTGGAAATTCCTCTATGCTTTAATGAAGCAGATATATTAAGGTGAAGATGTTATTGTTACCATTTGATAAATCGAATAAAACCAATTTGAAGCGTAGAAGCGATGGCCGCTGGGGCAGAAAAGTTCTCGAGTGGCGACCACGCACCGGAAGACGCAGCGTGGGCAGACCCCCTACAAGGTCGACCAACGACCTTGCAAGGGTCGCAGGAATCCGCTGGATGCGGGCAGCACAAGTCCGGCTATTATGGAGATCCTTGGGGGAGGCCTTTGTCCAGCAGTGGACGTCTTTCGGCTGATATGATGATGATGAAACAAATTAAGGTAATAAAGTAATATGCGCCAAAATTACCAAAGAGCAATATTCTCCAGTTAAAAGTTGAACCAGCTTTATGCATGAGATAATATTGGAGCTATAGATAATCCTACTAATATTATAAACGCGAAAGTTTGTAAGTATGGATGGATGTTTGTTACTCTTTTACGTAAAAAGTACTGAATGGATTTTAATTTAATGAAACTTTTGTAAAGTTTAATATAGCTTATACATCAGAATAACACATAGGCTATAATTAATAAAGTTTAACGCGGGTGAAACCGCGGGGCATAACTTGTCTATAATAATATAAATAAAAACGAATCACCGAAATATTTGTAGGTTTATAACTTCCAAACGACTGCACCAAATTGGAAAAATCCTTATTTTATGTGATCGTTATTGTCAGGAGAAGATTTGTATGAAAACAAAAAAAAAGGAATTATTTAAAAATATCCGAAAAGTGAGTGCGAATGAGAAAGAAGACTGAGACGTTATTTTTTTGCTAGTAGTAGTCGAATTCGCTGGGATAGCTAGCACCGGAAATAGGTCAGATACAGGACCTACGGCTTTGCGTGCTCACCGAGGCACGGGGCTATAAATACCGCCAACATCCAGACTTCCGGGTGATACTAAGACATTTTTCTTTACAGAGATATCTCAAAATATATCGCTTGTTTGTTGCAAGACTGTCATAACTAAAAAAACCTAATTTTTCAGGGGAGCGATTTTAAATATTTAATTTGAGTTACACATCTAAATTACAAATAAAGTACTGGCAAGCCGTATGTAATAGATTTGTGCATTACTGTACTTGTAAAGGCATGTACTAAAATATATATAAATATAGTCTTTGTCTAGTAATAAATAAAAAACGAGAAGTAGTCCCCACTTGTGTCTTTGTTGCAGAAAATAAATAAATCTTAAAAGTATTTTCCCAAAATAGGTCATTCTTACACCACAAACATATGCGAAAATTTAACAAAATTCGTTAGTTAAACAAATAATGACACTATTGCAGAAAAGGTTGAATTCATTTTAAAGAAATAAAACAGTTTCTACAGGTTTTAACCATTATTATTTAGTTGCAAAATAAAGAAAAATAATCAACTTTATATAAATCTTTTTGTATTTTACCTACGTACTTATTAGAAAAATATTAGGTTGGGGAAAAAGTCATTTCGCATTATAGTATGTATGAACTTGTCATAAAATCTCTTTGGCTATACTTATTTGTATCTGGCTGGTTTTGGTATCATTGAAAGTTTAAATTTTTAAGAGCATAATTCCAAATATAAATTAGGAAAATGTGTGTTTTCATTTGTTTTTCGTACTATGAAGATGAGTGAATGTACTGAATTCGATACATTTTAAAAATTTACTACATAAGAAGTAAAAATGCAACGCAAGCCCCGAAAAACTTTTGCAATGTTTATGGACATAGTGCAGTATCTGTGAGAGTAGCAAAAATTTGATTTAAGCGGTTTCAATCCGGAAATGATGATGTCAAAGATGCACGTCGCTCTGGTTGCCCTATTACGAATAAAATGGATGCCATTTTTTAAAAAGTGGAGCAAGATCGGCATGTCAGTAGTTAACGACGTAGCTGAAGAACTGGAAATTGACCACAAAATAGTTTTGGCGCATTTGAAAAAAAAACTGGGTACACATAAAAGCTCGATATAGGGGTACCTCACGAGTTCACTGAAAGAAACCTAATGAATCGTGGTCTCATTTGTAATTATTTATTAAATTTTGAATGAAACCGAACCATTTTTGAAGAAGCTGATAACTGGTGATGAAATGTGGATCACGTACGACAAGAACGTCCGAAAAAGGTCGTGGTCAAAGGCCGGTCAGCTTCACAGACTATGGTGAAACCCGGGTTAACTCACAACAAGGTGATGCTGGGTGTGTGGTGGGATTGGAAGGGCATTATTCATTATGAGCTGTTACTACCAGGCAGGACCATCGATGAACTCTACTGCGAACAACTAATGAGATTAAAGCAAGAAGTTGATAGAAAGCGGCCAAAATTAATCAACAGAAGGGGTGTGGTTTTTCATCATGATAACGCTAGACCTCACACATCTTTGCCACTCAACAAAAATTAAGAGAGTTTGGCTGGGAGGTGTTAATGCATCCGCCGTATAATCCTGACCTTGCACCTTTAGACTTCCACCTGATTCGGTCTCTTCAGAATTCTTTAGGCAGTGTCAGATTAACATCACGAGAGGACTGCCAAAACAACGTGTTGCAGTATTTTGATCAGAAGTCCCAAAATTTCCCTTTCTCAAATTGTCCCAAAAAAAATGTACCTACCTACAAGATGGCAAAAAAGTTATCGAACAAAATGGTAACTACATACTTTAGATAAATGTAAATAAACAATGTTAAAAAATTGATTTGAATTTTCTTAAAAAATGCGAAGTAACTAGTCATTAGAACTATTGCCTCCTGTATCGTGTATTCTATTTATCGTAGGTCCGTAATCACTATCTCTATCAGAATCATCACATTCTTCTTCGGGTTCAAATAAAGGTGGTTTACTAGTAGAAGCTGTGAAACAAGATAAAATGGTAAAAGTAAGAAATTATCCTATAAAATAATTTGTATAAATTCTTGGCGATGACTGTGCCCTTATCCTGCAATGACGGAATTTGCTTTTGAGTGCTTCTGTTCTCAAACTCCGTTTCGTCTTCGTTTGATGTACTAGTTGAATTAGATGAACTTGAAGAATTAGAGCTGGATGAAACAGAGGATTATGCCAATGTCTGGGCAGTTGTGGTATTGTTACTTCCGGTAATGGAATTTATTTCTCCATGTCTGCGTTTTCTTTTGCCTCAATAAGATTAACTAATAATCGCCCGTGCGACACCGAGAACAAATAGGAGAGAAACAATTAACATCAAAATAATATTTTGTTTGTTGCAATAGTAATATAACTCATAATAATACAAAAAAAATCTGAATATTTTCTGTTAGAACGGTATATTTCAAAATATGACTTTTAGTTTTCAATGTTGAAATGCATTGTTATTATTACAATAATGACTTAACGATAAATAATATAAAAACACCCTTAGTTTTACGTGCAATAGCGTCATTTTGTTTAATAATACAAAACAATTTAACTCAGTTTATGTTGCATTAGTGTCATAATACAAAATAATTCCATATTGTACAAAATGATTAATGTGAGAATAGCTCTTACCATATGTTACAAGAATATATTAACTCCAACTATGACGTCCTTGAGACACACGATGCGTGCTTCTGCGTCGACCACTTTTGAGTAACTGAGATAGCACTATATTGAAACAAACGAATGCCCTCGCCATGAACGTGCAAAAACGACATGTGTAGCCACTTAGTGGATTCGTGTGGAAGGATCTTTATGCCATTTTAGTACTAAAAACTATACTAATCAAAGAGTATATTTTTTACATAATCCGAAAATTCCGTGTTTTTGAGATATGTCACTCTTGCAATAAACAAGCGATATATTTTTCCCGACTCGGACTTGAATCCACGACCTCATTATCCGCGGTAGAACACGCTACCAACGAGGCAGTCTACCAATAAAAAACTAAGTAAATACATCGAAAATCAATATATTTAAAACAACCAGCTGAAATAGTTTACTCAGTACCTATTTACGTTAACATTTAATTTCAATTTCAAGAACAAATCGTAAATCAATAAAAGCGTAATTGTTATTTCAAATAGTTCAAACTTCCTTTATCAAATCTACCATCACATAATCTACATACAATAAACCAACTCTACATGCCCGTTCAATCAATCAAACTTTTAACAAATCTAAAAGCTAATAGCGTAAAAAAATAAAGGGAACCTAACATCGAACACGCGAGGCGTCATTAATCGAAGATGACAAGCGATAACGCTGGAACGTTACTCAGTTCAGAAAGCCGGTGTCCCACTACACAAATGTTACGCTACTGTAACATGTTTTAAACAATTGTTAAGTTACAGTAACATTATTTTAATTAATTGAAACAAAATAACTGAATCAGTTGTAGGTACCTAATCCGAGTGAATAAAAATCTATATCACACGAAAGACGGCAAAGGCAAAATATGGTAAGATCTAAACTATTTTTTTTATTTTAACCTAGTTTGTATAGCGATCTTCTTTTTTGAAGATGCTATCTAAAAACGAGTTTCAGCAAACAACATTGACAAGTAATGTTTTACTCGTTTAAAGTTCAAGTAAAATTTTATATATTCTTATTGTTAGGTAGATTCTAATTTGTCCATATCATCAAACTAGAAATAAAAATACCATAATAGTTGGTACATGCCTACTGAAGAGATTTATATATATATTATTAAAGTAATGTAATTCGTGTCCGTCTATTATATTTTTATAAAGTACCCCGCGACACAGGGATTATATTCCCTAGTGCGAGCGTTGTCTTTTTCTAAGAAATTAATAAATTAAAGTAATAATAAATACACATTCTTGAAATTACGAAGTCATCTTATTAGTTTGACAATATTTATACCGACAGTGTAAACACATTGTTTGGTCACTGATTTTATTACCTATACATATATATTTAATTTCTAAAAGTAACTTATAAACACCATAAAGTAACCAAGAATCAATAATATGTAGTTACCATTATTATCGAAACTAAAAAGGTTAAATTTAAACGGTGTTCACTTGCTCAGATAGTGGAAATAACCCTTAACAGTAGTTCTAAAGGTAGCCGGTACACAATGAACACTATAATGAACGAGGCAGTATCAAGTGTTCATCCAGCTACCGTGACCGAACCACACGGCTCAAGCTTCAATGAGATATTTAAAATGTGTCCGATACCGAGATCGCTTTATGCTTTTTATATCGTTAGAAGGTCATTATTTTTTATACAACAAATATGTAGCATAGATTTAATACCAGTAAAGTTTACAGGCTGGACGAGGAGTTGACGTTCATACGCAAAATTTAGATACTTTTAGATGGAGTATCCGAATCACCCCCATGTATGTTCTACGATTTTGTGTAGTTTTCGGGATAGAATTTTTCAATGATTTTTTTCGTTAATTTCACCTAACACCAGATTTCGATTTTTTTCTCGTTATGTTGAACATTTCTGGTTCAGTTTTTTTTTATTACTAATTAGCATAGTTTAACCTTACATCCTAAAAAGTATGGTTTATCTAATTATCGCAGAGCTGTTTTAGAATTTATTCGAAAAATCAAAATTAGGGTTTGAGCCCAGGACTCATATATTTTAAAGTATCAAAAAAAATTAAAATGGGGAACATACATGGGGGTGATTCGGATACTCCTCATCATAAAGTATCTAAATTTTGCGTTTGAACGTCACCTCCTCGGCCACCCTGTATATAGAACTGGAACTTATAAAAACTTATTGGAGTTACGGCTGGTTTGAAGTTTCTTTAATACCAAGCTCCGAGTAGACTAAGCTTACCAAATATGTGAATGAACTATTCACCTAGACGTGCGAACTGCGACCGTTCGACCTCATCCAACAAAATTATACTAATAGCACGACCCCGCATAACTTGCTCATTTTATGAAGGTTAACAATTTACATACAAAGTTTATTACATATCCATAAAATAAAAATATTAGGTAACTCTTTTAGGTCATGTTAATCTTCAATAAAAAGCTTTGGCGCACGACTTTTGCCGTCTCAAGGATCATAAAAAACGTCACGGTCCTGTTACTTGGTGAGTCGTCGTTTATATATAGTTAAGCCTATTCCTTTCGCGAGTATATCTTTCAGCATTTATTTTATGGCAGCCTTACTACAAGCTTGGGAGAATCAGTCTTCCACTATGAGAGCTTTTGAATTTGCAGTGTGGAAGGTTTTTTCCATCAATAAAGAAGGGTTAAGTGATTTGGCCTACGTTATTCAATATGATCGTGTCTTTATTGCTGGGTACGTCAACTTTTTCGCGTAAACCTTTGGCGTTTTGTGAACTGGTAGTGTTAAGGAGATCAAACTCGTAAACTTGGTCATAGTTATGGCACACTTGTTACCGAATATATTTTTCTTTATTTTTGTTAGAAATATTTCCTTTAGCGCTGTGTGTAATAGCAAACCTAATGGTTGCTAGATATTATATAACTCGTTTGTTCGTTTTGTTTAAAAGTAGAATTATGAATATCTAAATGATGACTGGTAGGTAGATAAATATTTCTATAACAGTAAAATACGTCAGCGTTATGAAATCAGCTTTCAGTGTAAAGTATTATTTTCTAAGTGGTATATTATCTATTTCCTGTTCATAGCTTTTGTTAAGTGAAGGAAATTGTTTACTACTACCGTTTATGCTAGCGTTAAAATAAAAGGTAGTTAGTTAATAAGTTCAATAAATATTCGCTTCCATGTTTATGTAAAATACTAATCTTTTGCGAAAACGGCAAGCTTTACCATATACTAGCCCAAGAATACATACTATTTTGCTCCGAGACTTCGAGAAATCATAGTTTCGAGGTATGTTAAAAGCACACTATATATACCCTAGCTTAGCAGTCAGGGTAATTAACCACTAGACTAATAGGCCACTCAATTAAAGGAAGCGCTATGCTATATAAACTTAAGACACTTAAAAGCACTTTTAATCTTGTTTAAAATTGGTTCATCATCATCATTGCAGCCAAATAAGTCCACTGCTGGACAAGCCGCCCTCAAGAATCGTCTTGGAGGGATATGCCATAATCGCCACGCTTGGCAGCCGCGTTGGCGATCGCAATAAGATGGTCATAGTAATCAGAAGGAAGCTGCTGCCCATCCTCTGGTAGATATAAGATAAGACCGTGGTCAATTAACTTATTTTTGTGTGCCTCCATGGTAGTAAAATCGTCGGAGCATATGGGTAAGTCGGCAACGTGTAACAGATGCCCCCAATGTTGCAAGCGTCTATAAGTCAGTTCTCATTAGGCAGATCATTAACTAGTTTTTTGACCCCGACGTAAAAACAAATACATTGGAAAATATTTATATAAATCGTCACAAGAGGTTTATTCATATGGAAAATAACTAATACAAATAACATACACTTATTAACTTTACTAATAGATAGAATTCATTTTACATTGATGTAGTTTTACAGTTGTATAATAAAGATAAATATACAAACAGAAAATAATAATTACCATAATAAGTGATTGGCTCGAATGGAATGAACAGATGTGCAAATGAATAAAACCGATATACAGTAAAATATAATTAAAATAGTTATTTTATTATGTAAATGAACTGGACTTAGTAGTTTGACGGGTCTGTTGGATTGGTTGGTAAATGCTTGCCTTTTATGCCGTAGGTCGTTGTTTCGATTCCCATCCAGAACAGATATTTGAGTGTATGGACATGTCTGTTTGTCCTGAGTCTGGATATAATTATCTATATATAAGTATCTATTTACAGAAGAGAAGTAGTAAGTAAGTTAGTAATCTTATTCTTAGTATATGTAATATATCAGAACGTTATCTGATTTCCATAGCACAAGCTCTGCTTAGTTTGGGATCAGATTGCCGTGTGTGAACAATGTCCCACGATAGTATTAATATTAGTGGTGCGATTGGTTTCCGCCTCCTAATTGGGCCATTGTGAGTGTGAACTGTACTAATAGATATAACTTCACTTTGCCTCATTATCCTTGCAGACTGATGGGGTTATCTCCTCGAGTAATATCAGTGACTGCCGCCTGACCTTGAATACCATAATACGTGTGGTACCTAGTAATAGCCGTGGTTGTCAGGCCAGAGAGGCTACCGTCTAATTCGCCGGTTATAGTGATCGTGACCACCGTTCAAATAGATGAAGGTTAAAAAGGACTAAATTATTCGTTCAGGTTCTGGTTAGTTTCTCACCCAATTTGACCGCAGTAAATAACAAATTTTCGTAATTGAGCGTTATGAGGAGAGGATTTTTGTAAATTATAAGTGGATAATTCACAAAATCTATTTTCAAACAATTACTGATTTGAAAATGATTGATTCCACTTTCAAAAGTATGCATGATCTGAATAATTACATAATTCATTTCGGAAATCTTAAAAAAATCATCACTGGAAACATGTCTTGGTGGGGCCTGTCGAGCAACCCCAAAATGAACTGTATTTGTGGAGCTCTGTCCTATCCATGGCCCACCTTACATCGTGTCCAGCCTGTTCTACCACATATTCATGGCAGGATCTTAGGAAGGCAACAAGCAGGGCCATCAGTGTGGCCACGTTCTGGGCCACTAAAATTTAACGAGTTTGCAATCGACACGCTATGAAGACAGATCACGGCAAATGCAAGAGTCAGCTAAATAATATCACCTTTTAATATTCGAGATGGTTTGGCCATTTAGAAAGGATGAAAGAAAGAAGATTGACCAAAGAAGTATACCTGGCCTGTGTGAATGGAACAACCGGAAGGGGAAGACCACGTCGAACATTCTCTGACCAAATCGGAGACGTTCTCAAGAAAGGGCAGGTCAGAAGTACCCTAAACCGGCGAGAATGTATGAAGAATATAATGACAGTAGTCGAGGCAAAAGACGTGTGCAAAGATCGTGACAGATGGAAATTCGTTCTCTGCCTACCCCTCTGGGAAACAGGCGTGAGTGCATGTATGAATGTATTTAATGTTCGGTCAAGATTAACTAAAATGTGTCTAACTTCCATGACGTTCAGGATAATAAAAGTACGCAAGTTTGCGTTAATTATGTTTTGTTCGAGTAAACACCTGTTACGCAGGCTATGTGACAGGTGTGTACCTACTCGACCAAAACATAATTGCTAACATTGTTTTTTCAATCCGCACTAATTACACATATACATATATAACTTACTTTTGGCATAATGGTTATGAACAAACTACTTGTGAATTTCACCACTCGTTATTTGTTTTAAATTCGACTTGGTGACGATTCGGACACAAAATATTCAGACCAAGTGTCCGAATTGACACTTTTAGATTGAAATATTTTTCTAGTGACAATTCGGACAGCATCAAATTATTGAACCTATTTGGTACAGTCAGATAAAAAAAGTATTAAAATATAAATAGTGTAGAAAAACCGTCACTAAACCTATGATGGTGATGGTCGTAAAATACCTAGCCAGCTCCTATCTCTATCTCTTTTATTCGTATAAAAGAGATAGAGATAGGAGCTACTGTTCTATGGACTAGCAGTGCATATGTAGTAGATTATGTAAAAGTTTTTTATGCAAACAAAGCTTACCTACATTCATAACGCAGATATTTTGCTTGTTTTAAGACAATGATTAACGTGGACTGCACGTTTGATTGTACCTACGTGTGGCGAAGTTCTACCTCGTGCTCCCTTACTACCTCGTGTATCAGATTCGATCCACACCCTGGATAAGTAATCGTGTGACTCACAAATTATTCTTCTAAGTGTGATTTGTTTTTTTTTTATATCAGAGGGCGACAAACGAGCAAGTGGGTCACCTGATGGTAAGTGATCACCGCCGCCCATGGTCACTCGCAACACAAGAGGTGTCGCGGGTGCGTTGCCGGTCTTTAAAAGTCAGCAAACAAGTGTTGCTTACCCTTCCCCCCACCCAATGAGCTCTGGCGACCTTACACTCGGAAACACAACAATAAAATTATTGAAGTTATTATTAAGGAGTGTCTTCTGTAAGGTATTTGTGTAAGTTATTTGCATTTTTATGCAGGGATTTATTTACTTAGATCAAATGTTGTCTTTCATATTTATAAGAATGCTCGCAGACTTAGACTCAAGACGACTAGGCATATACGGTTCATTCAAATAGTTGGATTGTCTGGGGATCGAAACCTATCCTAAAAAACCCGAGCTGAATTGAATCGCAGCTGAAGTCAGTTTAGATAATACCTATAATTACTTTATACCTTTCTAATAATTTCCTTCCGTCATCTTAATGGATTAATATTCCAAAATATTAATACCAATAATAAAAGTAGAAACCGAAAACCCCAGACCCCTTGATTTTTGTGAACATAAGCTTGCGACTTCGAATTCGAGACGAACACCTCCTTTGTATCAATAAGGGAATTTAAAAACTTCAAGTTCAAAACGAGTTTCTATTTTAATACATTTGTATTGATCAAAAGATGGGAAATTTAGATGTTCTCATTTAATTTATTTAGTGCTAAGAAGAAAAAATAAAACTTATAATGAAATTATTGGGATATTAATCACAAGAGCTGACCACGGCAACATTTTAATAAGTGCAAACAATAATTTGATATCCAATAAAACATATTACCTAAAGCGGGAGTCAGTTACTTAGGCCCTCAATTCTGGGCCTTGATTTTAATTTATACTAAGAGTTCCGTTTACATGTTGACAGCTGAGATGAAAATTTAAATCATATGAAATGCGAACTGGCTCATAAATTAATTAATACAAGGCAAATTAATAAAATCATCCCAACAGAGGTGAAGCCATATCAACATAAATATATTTATGAATTTCACCAATAATTTAAACATGAATGCCCGTTGACATGAAATATTCTTCAGTGGAATGAAAACATGGACATTTCATAAATGATGCACACTGGACCGCAATGTACAAGTACGTACGATATCAAACATCGTTAAGTAGAATTACAAATGTACATGCATCAAAATGTTACTGCCTTTTTCTTTAGTCTAGTAGTATACAGGGTTTGCAACCACTAATAATAATCTCTAGGGTTTACATGCAGGTTCGGGTCAAAGTGTCCTTATTAAACCAGATTCAGGCAGGTGATCCTGTAACACCTTCGTATTACAGAAAATATCAAAACAATTATATTATGAATTTTTATACAGGGCCAATAATTTTAATGGCAGTAAGCAGTTATATTTCAGTTAGAGATATATTAATAACAGAAAAATCCTATGAGTTTAGCTGTAGTCAGTTTATTTTCTGAAATGTGTTAAATGGGTCGGACTGGTGTCATATCGTGCTCTTCGAGGCAAAGAGATCCTAAACAAACCAGATCCCGAAACAAAGTTTTTTTTTTTTTCAAAGTCAAAGTAATTTATTTGTTAAACATAGGTAATATGGTACATGGTATAAAAATTGTGTTAAATCACTATGTTTTGCCTTGCAAGGCGTACAAATCATGCAGAGCAAACAAACATGAAAAATAATGACATAATAAATATTAAATTCCATAAATAGGGTAGAGTAATAAGTAGATCGGACATTTCTTATTTTGTGTTTTTGTCATCTAAAAACTCATTGATAGTGTAGTAAGCATTTTCAATTAAAAAATTCTTAAGTTGCAATTTAAAATGGTTTATGTTACTAATGTTTTTTATCTAATGTTTCAAGTGTCTTTATTGCAAATCTTTATTTTAACAGAATTATTGGTAGATGCAGGAAACTGTAATATCCCGGTCGCAAAGGCCTGATCTCACGCTTACATTTTGGTCGGACATAGTGGTCAAGTATGTAAGACCAAACAAAAACACACGTCCCATATAAACATGAGGATAAGCTGACCTAGTTTGCATGAAGCCCAATGTTTTTTGCATTAGACTGTTCTAGAAATTGTCAAGTTTCATGGACAGATCAAGTTCCTATTGTATTTCACTCTATGCACATCACACATGTGTGGCTTATTAGTGAAATATGTATATAAATTGCCGCGAACAGCAACTCGCTTAGTCTGAAATTAAAATAATTAATTTCGTGTGCTATTACCACAGTCATTTTGATTTTCGTAGCAGCGGTTGTGACATTGTGGCTATATCAGACATAATTCAATAACTAAGTATTAATTATCCTGTAAATTAGTAACGCTGTGCGTTGTTTTACGTGGTTATGATATATAATTCCAAATTAATTTATTCATAGTTTTGATTCGGTAATGTATTTGTTTGACTTACAGAACAGAGACTTGGTCGCTCACCAGGCCTTATAAGGAGGCTCAGGGTCGACTATAGAGCAATGGAGCAATGGGCTATGCTTGGAGTTTCCTTGCAAGATAGAATCAGAAATGTTGAATTCCGGAAGTTTCGCCGACCTAGCCTGAAGAAATACTAAGCTGAACTGGCAGTAGGCACAGCTCGTAGAACCGACAGCCTCTGAGGCAAGGTTATTGAGGTGGCCACGAAACGGCAGACGCAAGATTGGTTATTGAATTTTTGGGGGAGGACTTTGATCAGCAGTGGACGTCTTTCAGCTATGATAATAATAATGAGCAAATATGCATATTCTTTAATAAGTTTAAATATACTACAAATATGATAGAAAATTATTCCAAATACTGTTTCAACAGTATTTGGAATAAATATAAATAAATATTTATTATTTGCTTTCATTAATTAATTTTCATGCAAAAGAAATGTAGCCTAATGAAAATAAAATAGGATATCGTGCTGTGCATTTAGTCCTGGTTGTCATGAGAATTCTAGTCAGAAGCCTTATAGACTTACCAGATGTAAGTCTACTAAGCCCTATAAGTAAGTAAGTAACTGCACCCTATAAATTTCGAGCTCTAGTGACAGACGGCTGATTTACTCTGGTAGCCAGCCGCAATAGGTTATACGGGAGACGACCCCACTAGAAATGGGTAGTACGGACGGACGGAAGAAAAGGCGGGACCAAGATCTAGGCTACTATTAGCATAAATCGCCTGATGAACCAAGGGTGTTAAAAACACAGAATAAATTAGATGCTGTCCCAACCGACTGGTGCCAACCTTTAATTAGCTGCGAATCAAAAACATGTTGTCTCTGTCTACCCCTCTGGGAAACAGACGTGAGTCTATGTATGTATGTAAATCAAAAACATTTATGTATTTTTCTATATATCTTTCTATAATATTTGCCGTTTCTTGCCGTGAGCATTTTAATTTAGATTACTGAAGTTTCGTTTATTTTTCTGGCAATAAGTATGATATTTATGTAACAAATGAGAGAGTAAAAAACATTGCTTTCTTGAAACGGCTTACAAATTCAGTAATTTACTTTGACGATTTGATATCTTTATCTCCCACAATAAATTGACATCTCCTTAATTACTACAATTAATAACGAATTGGCATTTGCCTACATTTTTGACCGACTGCAAGAATTAGGAGGTTTGTAATTCGGCTTCACGATTTTTCTTGTTTGTAAGTAAGTCAAGATTTTAATTATTTATAATTCTTTCGTGTACATATCTACCATTAAACAGTATAACCAATTGTTTTGTGTATCGATATTTCATGTTCTATTAAGCACTTATTTAGTACCGAAGTTTAGTAAAGCAAAATATTCTTTACTTTATATGAAATGGAAGTACACATAAATTGGAAATAATAGTTTAAAATTTCCAGATCACCAGTAATTTCTTCCAATCCTGTTTTCAATCCGTTGAAGCCAAAAAAGTAGGTAGCAACAGGATTACAAAAGAATTCCATATGTGTTATATCTTCTACTATTCATTTTTCTATAACATATATTGATAACTAGCCTTACCCCGCGGTTTTACCCGCGTTGAACTTTGTAAATTATAGCCTATGTGTTATTTGGATATATAAACTACATTACTAAAAAGTTTCATCAGAATCCGATCGGTAGTTTATGCGTGGAAGAGTAACAAACATTCGCCTTTATAATATTAGTGTGATAATAAATTTAATTCACATATGCTGTGTTACATTATACTGTGTATAATTATTAAATAAACAATAAGTTTTGCAATGCCTAACCTCAACCCTAATAAATTAATCGTGTACAAAGGTATCATCAAAATTTAAATCATATTTCATTTCTGTGTCTACGGTCATTTTCATAGAATACATAACTTTCATTGTATATTTTAAACATACAGGTTTTACTCTCGATATTAATTTATTAATTTGTTTGGCAATGGAACAACAGGCGGGTAATTTATGACGACAAATAAATTCTCCGTAATAAAGGCTTCGTAAGCATGGTGGGTAATATATATGGCTCGTGTATCATGGGATTCCACAAAAGAGTAATTAACAGTCAACGAACGCTCGAGTTCTTAAGGTCCATTCGACAACCGATATAGAGCAAATATTGTGTTCGCCTGCTAAATAATTCTATTAATAGACTTAATTATTTAATCCCGCGTACATGACCACTTAAGTATGTTTCTCCGGACCGTCACAATTGGGCCGTGTTGAAACCGGGAGTAAAGGAACCCACGGTGTTTTTTCGCTAGGTCATCTCAGTTGGACCGTAGATCTATATATCTACACGTAGGGTAAGGAAAGGTATATTGGTGATAAAAATAAAAAAAACGAATTTTAAAGGAATTTGGAAACTAAACAAAAGGTCACTTTTGTTTAATCATATTACTTATTGTTTGAACTAAATCTTGAAACAGTTAAATTAACTAAAATCTCGTCACTCTGAGAATAAATGTCAATTGAATAAAAAAGAAATCGGAGGTAAGTTGGCGACACTGTCAGGTAGATTGGTGATACTGGGTAGCTAATTTGGTGATAGTATGGAAATTGTCAATATAATCAGATTTTTTAACTTAAAATTAAAAATGTTTAGCTTTGTAGTAAATATCATTCCATGCACCGGTCACATCTATAATATGACTGTTCCTCGGGATCAGTATCTTCAATAGATGCAAAGATCTCGTGGTATGGCGACAACAATACGGGCACTGGATTCAGTTGGCTGCATTCCTTTTTTTAACAGGAGCTGAGTGCAAGACCTTGTATAATCCACACTACAAATCATCTACTATCTCTTGAATTTTATTAATTTTTGCTTTTTGGGTAGATTTGCTCAATGTTAAAGGCAAGGTCGAAAGTTTTCTTATACTTTATTTTCATTTTCATTGGCACTTTTTGGTGTTAAGTACTTCGCACTGAAATCTTTTTTCGACTAAACTGACATTTTCTTGAAGTTGCTGCTGGTTATATTATCAATATTTATTTTCCTTTTCCATTTTGAATCTAGAGGCACAAAAAATAGGTTATTTGGTGATATAAAAAATGTACCTATAGGTAATTTGGTGATATGGTTTTTTTATCCTCAAATTCAAAATAAAACGTACTTGTGAATTCTTCAAAACAAAACCCTTCAAACTCTATATTAGGCTTTTCATATTTATTTTTAATACAAGCACAAAATAAGTCTCAAATTAACCTCTCAAAAACGTATCCAACATTTTGACAAAAATACTAAGAAACATCGGTCACAACTTAAGGAATAAAAAAATACCAGGAATGATTCAGGACTTTACTTCAAGTTTTTTTTAATAATTATTAGTTTTATGAAACATTTTAGTAATATTTAACACTGAAACACCAATTAAATTCATAAATTTTAAGGAAATAAGTAAACGCAGCCCACTTACACTCAAAAATGGCGCGACTGATGCACAAATTTCAAAAAAGTTTGTTTACTAAATGCAGGGACAATGCAGCGAAGCGCGTGATGTATATATATCCTCTTCACACTTGTACCGACTGGATAGCGCTATCTCTTGAATCTGCTTGCATAGGGAACTGTGTGGTATTCAGTTCAAAAACTATCACCAAATTACTTATATCACCGATATACCTTTCCTTACCCTACCTGCCTAGCAATAACTATGTACACTTATATAACAAACTTGTTCTGACTATAAACAGGCTCCTTTTAAAGCCTACGTGACCAAATCCTTTTATTTTTTTATTATTTAACATTCTAAAGCAGTCAAAAATCACATGTCCATAAAATGATTTTTTAAGTGATATTCTTTTCATTTTATCCACTCAATTTCTTTCTCTAATTTAAAGAGTATAGACTTAATTCGAGAGTTTATATTAGCTCTATGTATTACCAAAACACAATAGCTTGAAACACTCGATAGAATTGATAGAGTAGGCTCTAATTCTTTTCATTATATCTGAGTATCATTATTATTAATTTGAAAATTAAAAAGGGCGCCGAGGTAACACACCTTAACCACTACACCACACTTGCAGTTATTAGTAAAGTTAGTATAGAATTATTCATAAATAACGCTCCTCACTGCAACACTGGAATTATTCCAACCAGTGCATGCATGCTAAAAACCGGTGCAATTCTGTAGTTCCTCTCTCTCCTTTAAGGTGCCAAAAAAAAGCAAATACACTGAATAACGGTCAATTGCAGCACCTGGATATCCAGAGATCTCCCTACTTAGTGATATGGGGCTTAAACATAACTAGGTTACATAACTGTGTATTTTTGTCAGGTATAATTTCTTAGATATTTAAAATATATGGTTCAAATTCTACCCTAAACCTCTTTACGGTTATATTCTTAAAGTTCTTAGGCAAATTCTTCAACTTTCCCATATACTCACGCATGTTATGCTAACATGGTGTAATATAAAGCTACACTCGGCTACTGGAGAGGCTAGAAAATAGGGTTGTCGACCGATATATTTCATTTACACCAAAATTGTAACTAGGAATAAAGTCTGTATAAATTGAATAGTTTCAGTAGAAAGAATACTGCTTAAAGCTGATAAATTTAACATTTTGTCTACCTGACAGTTTTATACGAGTATGTAATTGTGCGGTAGCGGATAGTCTATAGATGGTTGATTCCGTTCTGAACGGCTGGCTACGTGCTTCGGAGAGCAGTCGTATCTGTTGCATCTGTGAGTTCTAGCTACTATAGTCGTAAGAATTCAATCAAGAGGATATATCAGAGTAGGCGGAAACAAAGCGTTCAATTTACTTACTATGCTTGCACATATATACTATTTCATATTTAATAATCTTAATTAACTGCTTGTTTTGAAAATAAAGAAATGTTTATATAGTTTTAAGTATTTGGCGTTAAGGAGCGTTAGGTCAATAGAGCTGAAGGAATTTCCAAAATTAAGTTATAGATTTCGGTTAATACAAAACATTCCTGGCGAGGCAAGAAATTTATTTTAACACTTTCTGACATAGTTCTTATGAAATGGACAGGCCATCTTTACTTGCGTCTGCGTAAATTAAGTTCTGGCGCGGAATACTGCGTGAAAATAAGCGACACGTTAGAACCTGCAGTCTAATTACGCGCCCGTAGTATGCATGCGCAGTTTTAGTAGTTTGTTAATTCTATATATACCCTATCCTATATATATATAGTTCTTTTTATGTGAGGTATATTAGAAAGGGAGAATCCCCAGCAATATGTATCCAGATATGCATTTACATCTTCTAAGTTTAGCTCTTAAAGATTTTCGTTTTAATAGAGGGTAAAATACCCTCATAAAGATGTGTACAATAAACTTTTTTTTTTCATACAAACAACCCTAATTCTAAAAGAAAGTGTCACCTTACCGAAAGATGTAAGGTAGTTCTCGGCGGGCGCGTGAATGTGTGCGCGTAATTACTGGAGTGTTCACCTGAAACAAAAGTACGTACTCTGTGAATGCGGAGTGTGGGTAATGGAGGCTTTGAAATAAGAATACGATTCATGCATGTATGTATACAAACGTGCTAACTAAGAGCCAATTTCATTGTTTGCTTTGGGTATAAACCAGGTTCAATAAAACAAAGCTGTGTTTAATAGAGTTCAACTGAGTTTACCTCGGATTGATTCCGCTACGCTTTAATCGCATTTTGAAAACAAAGTTTATTACGTAACAATCGAGAATAGAATATACATTTGTATTATGCGATTTTATTAAAATAAATTGCCTTTGCACAGGTTGAAACGAGGTACATGTCTAGAATTCATTTAATTCATCATTTCATGGACAATGCGCTCAAGGTGCGCGATATTTATCCTTTCTTCATTCTTTTTTCATCGGCCAGGCATCGGGCGGGCTTCCACCGCTTTGTTGTTGATATCCCAGGATGCCGTACAAAGCGCTTTGCTTCTTTCATTATGCACACGGCTAAGCTGTGGAATATCCTCCCGAACGACATGTTTCCAGACTCATATAACATAGGAATATTCAAAGCTAGAATGAATACGCATCTTATTTATACATGGGGTCTACCTTAGACTACATCATTTATCATCAGGTGAGATTGGTGTTAAGCGCAAACCCATGAAGCATAAAAAGGAAAAAATAATAAATAAAATAAAAAAGGTAGACTTTAAAAGAACGCTTGTAAATAGTCAGAATCTGTTTGTAGTAATATAATTAAGTAGGTTTACATAATTATTTCTAGTTTCATAGATATTTAGGTACACGGATTGTATGAAAACATTTATAAAAAATATTTTATAATAGCAACGTTATACGTATTTTATTTTTAAAGACAATGCATAGGCTATGTAAATAAAGGCGTGTATCATGGGTGACTTTACAAACATGCAAACCACAGTCAAAACTGTCACAGACTCAGAACAACTACATACATTATGGGTCACACAACAGTGCGACTATCGCAAGAGAAACACGTGGGTGAAGATGTAGTGGCGAGGCAACTACCTTAAACACTGCGCCATACCACAGGCACAATGAAAAAGAACTAATAAATAATACATGTATAACTGCAAGAGTAAAATGTTACATCAAATGCAAAGAGATGGTGCCATTTACCGCACGCACAGATGTCAGCTAATTCTGTTCTTCTGACGTTTTATTTTTCTTTTTCACATTTGAATCTGTACCATCTATGCTAAATTGTAATGCCCGACTTTGATTAAATTAGAACACTTCAATTAGTTACAGCTAAACCCACATGCAGATTTACATAGTCATAGTCCCAAAGAATTGGGTTTGTTCCGCGTTCGCCTCGCGAAGTTTGCCCCACATAAAAAATTCCGCATTCGCCTTACATTTTGTTCCTTTTTAGCCCCAAATGCAATATTTATTTTAAATTTAATATTTTATTCCTTTTTCGTCCTATTTTCTTTTCCTTATTCGCCTCGAATACTTTTTGTGTGTAAATTAATAGAATTTTGGTACAGACAGCATGCAAAGTTTTTAAAGACAATAATAATTCAATCATAAACTAGGTAGGATACTATGGTAGACTTAGTGGTGGCCTACTTGGTATTGGAGATACAGAGGTTGAAAACTATGATAAATATTATAATTAAAATATGGTATTAAAAAAATTACAAAGATACTTATACATTTCTAACTACCTGCATATAATAGATCAGTAATGTAAATGTGTACGGGTGGATCCGTACAACAAAATACCGCCTTAACCATTTAAGATTTGACTTGAAAAGAAACCAAAACCACATATTTTGGCCTAGCTTTACGTTTGTATAGTATCTAACCAAAGCACCAACAGGCCTTTCATAATAATATTATACATACATACATACATAGACTCACGCCTGTTTCGCAGAGGGGTAGGCAGGGACAACGGATTTCCATTTGTCACGGTCTTGGCATACTTCTTTTGCCTCGATTACTGTCATTATATTCTTCATACATGCTCGCCGGTTTAGGGTACTTCTGACCTGCCCTTTCTTGAGAACAACTCCAATTTATAATAATATTATAACACATTTTAATTTGCTAACCATACTTTGGTTGGTACTATAAAGTAGGGCGAAACAGGAATCAAATTTAATATGGGGCAAAAGAAGAATTCTTTGGAATGTAGGACGAAAAAGTGGGGCAAATGTGGAACAAACCAAGAATTGGCTGAAGCGGCAGTGGGCAAGGCACATAGTTTGTAGAACCGACTTCCGCTGGGACAGAAAGGCTCTTGAGCAACCGGAAACTGTGTAAGTCTGATCTTTGGGAGAGGTCTTTGTCCAGCTGTGGTCGTTTTTCGGCTGATAAGGTGATGAAATTAGTTACAGCTTAACCTAGTCCGGCTCCTCGTCATAAAATGAGCTATTGGACCATAGTGCAAACCTAAAACGTCATTATGAAATGTATTTTCTATTTTGACTTTATTTATTATCGTAATGTAGTAGTGGAGGTATGTTATTAGGTTTAATTTTCCACTTTCAGTAATTACTTGCAACTTAACACGCTCAAAACAACGACCGCAAGACGCGCTGAACCGGTAACTTAAGTTACCTCGAGTAAAAACAAACCTTTGTGTAATGTTATGATAGAACATTGAGTCTTATATTACACGTAACTTGTTCTTAGTGGATCCAGTTTCAATCCTGAGCCTTTTCTTGTTGTACATTTTACCCGTTTCCATAAAATAAGCAACGCCTTTACAGAGCAATGTTACTCGTAACTAATAATATCTCGGGACAATGACACACAGATCATCCTAGCCCCAAACTAAGCAAAGCTTGTATTATGGGTACCAGGTGACGATATATATACTTATATAGATAGATAAATTCTTATATACATAGAAAACATCCACTCAGCAACAAATATTCGTGCTCATCACACAAATATTTGCACTTACTGGGATTCGAACCCAGGACCACCAGCTTCGAAGGCAGGAGCACTACCAACTAGGCTACGGTGACCGTCAATAATAACTACCTAATAATAATGTCCTCCTGGCCGAGTTATAGAATCTCCATTGATACTGGCCACAGCGGCCGGACTCAATGGAGACTAGCTATCTGCGTAGTATATTATTGAGCACGAGTGTGTATAAACAGGGGCACTTTCTATTCCATCACTCTCATGATCCGATGGGACAACTAGCGACACGACGGGGAAGAGGTCGTCAGCTGCAGGGCCGACGGTTTTACGAGCTATGCTCTCCGAGGAGTGTGTTACCGCCATCTGCCAGACTTCGGGCTTATAATGAGAAATTTTCTTAACAGAATATGCCCAATATCACTTTTTAGCCGGACCCGGGACTTGAAACTAAGACCCCATTTTTGCAGTTGAACACACTACAACTATACCTATTACCTACATATATTGTAAGTCAAGGCAGTCAATATCTAATCGTGACTACCTACTGCGCATCTGACAGAGGTCACTACCTTTACGCCCACCTGTTTTGGGTTTTATTTCCAAACAGGACAACTAATTTATGGGATCCATGTGGAGTTGTTCGTGTCTGTGTCAGCTTTGTACTCGTCAATTGTAAAGTTATTCATATACTTTAAATACCTTTACAATTGACGATATACTATATACGATATATATTATGGAATATACTTTTTTATGAAATATTTGTAAATTTTGAAAAATATATTGGTACAATTAACACACTGTCATCTGATCCTAAACTAGGCAGTGCCTGTATTTTGGCAACCAGGCAACTGATAAGCATACTTATGAATTCCAATTGGCTCTGTCTTAGGACAGAGCCAAGTGAAGTCCTAATCACTGGACCAGCAGGCCACTCAAATTATATTTAATATTTATTTCCAATTGATACAAACAGAATTTTCTAAAAGAATAGTAGTATTCATCATTTGGTTTATTTATTACTTATTATTTTGCGATGGGCATTAATTTCTATTAGAAGCAATCCTTCCAAGCACTCTACAATGACTCTAATAACTCCTCTAAACGAGTCGGATCAATTTTGAGATTTCCCCTATAGCAAAACAGCTTTGTATGTAACGTTGCGTAAGCGCAACTAATCTGTAGTAGCTCCTTTTTACGAAGATCGCAATGGGTGGTCCATCGGCCTGCAGTAAATACTTCCTTTGGATCTCTACCTGTCTAGGTGTTAAACTTTAATACCTATGGTTGCTCCTGATGTAAATAAAAATAATATATCCAACGAAGTAAATATTGCTGGCGATGGACCACCTATTGAGTACCTACTTTAATGTTTATATAATTCTTGAAATTTTCGTAGGAATTTCTACTTTAATGATATAATGAAATAGAAATTAAATTTTCTTACTTGTTGTTTTGTTACGTGTTGTTTTGGCTTACACGCACACTTTGACACAAAGAAACAATGGAAAAGAAAAATGCAAAAATGAAAAAAAAAACTAGTTTTTACACTTCTAATCTAAATAATCTACAGTTTAATGGTTCGCGAGTTCCATGATTTTTGTTCAACCAAAATGTGCCTCACACGTCTAAAGAAGTCTTCACTTTAAACAAAAAAATTATTCCTATTCACAATTTTAATTCACATTTAGATAAGAATTCAATTTACACAAAATGTGGTCCATAGAGTTTATTTAAGTATAACGGTTAATCTATTGTTTTTTATGTGAGCGTCATTAAGTCATGCATCAGCACTATATATTACATACATACATAGACTCACGCCTGTTTCCCAGAGGGGTAGGCAGAGACAACGGATTTCCAATTGTCACGATCTTTGCACAGCTCTTCTGCCTCGTTTACTGCCATTATATGTCATTTAGATTTACAAAAAGAACCTCTGTGGCACCCTGGATCATATACACAGTGATTATATCAAAGTTCTAATTGTCCCTAGCTAAGGAACCCTACAAATCTTAATGGGAGGTATCATCATCATCATCATATCAGCCGAAAGACGTCCACTGCTGGACAAAGGTCTCCCCCAAAGATCTCCACAATTGCCGGTCTTGCGCTATTCGCATCCAGTACTTTCCAGCGACCCGCACAAGATCATCGGTCCATCTTGTAGAGGGCCTGCCCACGCTGCCTATTCCGATTCGTGGTCGCCACTCGAGAATGATTATTACCCCTAAATACATATTTAATTTCATGAAGCATAGTAACAAATATATTTATGCCATATTTTATTCGGCTATCTATGAAATAGCTATTAACAAATTGGAATCTACACTTAGTACGATTGTGGAGCAATGCTTGCTTCCGGCTGTGTACCGATAATATCTTTAAAGGGTTAGATCACGCACTAAACATTTGTTGTGTTAAAATTATTCATAGAACAACAGCTCAAGTTGTTGGTTCTGAATAATTTTGACATAACTTTGGGTTTCTGCGAAAAATAAACAAAAGTACAGGCGCTTATTGAATTATTTTTATATGATATCAAGGAATTCCAGCAAGTGGGTCAGCTGATGGTAAGTCACCGTCGCTAGTGGATACTCGGAACACCAGAGGAGCCGCAAGGGCTTTGCCGGCCTTTAAGACAGGAATAGGCTCGCTTATTAGATTCATTTCAAAATATTTTAAGAATAAAAATTTTAGAGACTGTAATAATTTGGCAGCACGTATGGCGCAGCGGCGAAGACAGTCGCTGCGCCGCCGCTTCGTGTCGCGGGTTCGAGTCCCGCGCCGGACCACTATTTGGGTGACCCATTAATAGTTGTTCTTAGTCTGGATGTAATTTGTGTCCGTCTATTATATATACAGGGATTAAATTCACCAATGCGGGCGTTGTCTTGAAAATAAAAACCTTTTATATTCCCACCTCAAAATAATATTTAAATTTAAAATGAGCATTGTTACGATACTAAAATAAATCTTTATTAGGAAACACATGCAACGACAATATTTGTAGGTGACAAACGCGTAGATGAAGATGACACGTAGAAGTGTATGTAATTTTATTTATTTCTATTATTCATATTATATAAAAGTACTACTCTTTGCACACTTCTTATATATGAACTTTAAATGTATCCAATGTCTCTTACGTCCGCGTAATTTCCGTAAAAGGGGTAACTTTTTTTACTTGACGTAACTTCACATTTAATCTTTACGATAAGTGCTAATGTACAATTCGTCACCTAATCCTCTAGTTGACTGACGAAGCTAATATGACAAACGTACAAAGTTCATCGTAGAAATACAAACCTACATAAGAAAGTAGTAACAAAGACTTTCAAAGTTCGCATTTTCCTTACGTAGCAAAATCTAACGTTATCTGCGATGCATTGTTTACCACCATGAATTGAATGCGAAAGCACTTTTAGAAAATAAACTGTCTGACCATTCATTGTGTCTTTACTTACTGGATGAAAGAAAGAATTATGTTGTTGATCATTCATATTAAATCGCTTCATACTCTTAGCTTAATTTAAAGAAAGTTTTTTTAAGCTATTTAATCACTATGCTAATAATGAAATCTTTTAAAATACATATTTCCAAATCTTAGCTACAATGCGTACATGTGTCAAACTTTCAGATTCAAATTATGTATTTGGAAAAAATTGTTAAAAATATAAAAACTTTCTTAAATAAATTCGATATTTTTTGGACTCAAGTATTTTTCTGTCGGTTTGAAGGTCACCTTTAAATGTATTGTTATCTTTTCTTTTTTTAATTTTGCGCCGAACTATTATTAATGCTTTATGCATACACTATTAGTTCGGCACAAAATTAATCTATCTATCTCTGTATCACAGGGGTATATTAATAAATTATAAAATAATTAAATTTTGATCTGGGTGCTCATGAACAACACCCAGAAAATTATGGGTCGCTTAATCAGTTGCTCTGTGCGGGGAACAAACCCAAAAAAGAGGGCGCCGAGGTAAAAGCGAGACCACTTTAACCACTGAACCACACTTACAGCCATATATATTTATCCTACTTTAACTTTCGACGTATGCTTGAGCTTGGAGAGTTACTTATAATAAATATAATTTTTATGGAGTTAATAAAAATTGGTTCACGCGTTTAAAGCTCCAGATTTTCAACGACGATAAATAATTTTATTTATTAATATAATTTTATTTAATTTATGCATTTCGCACAATTTGAAGTAATATTGTAAAATCACACTGCGAATCCTTATCGTCATGTATGTTTGGACAGTTTGAATCATATATCAATGAGAAATTGTCCACGTACATCTCCTGAACGTTAAATTAATTGAATTAATTAATCACTCGGCCATCTTTCTCCGATTAATGGCAATAGTCTAAGATCTAGCGGGAATAATCTACCTTAAGAAATTATCAATGATGATTATGATGTCCCTACAGACGCCTCGATTGACGACAACCGCCTATCAACCTATTTGCGCTCATATTCCAAAATGAAACATGAGTGAGAGAAATTGTCAATAAGCGCAGTAGTATTTTGTTCATGTAGTCAAATAAATTTGAATGATAAACTTAGTCTTTCAAGTAAACTAAGTAATAAATACCGAAGTAATGGGGAATACTGTCTCTAGGTATGTTTATTTACATTTAAACGTTGTAACTACTAGATACTGCCAGCAAGTCTAAATTCGTCTTAGTGTACCTTTATTACTAATAAAGGTACACATACACACATACAAAGGTACCTTTATTACTAATAAAGGTACACATGGTGGAAAGAATTGAAGCTTGACAGCATCTATACATGACAGCATTGTATGTAAATGTAGAGCAATTATATCTTTTAACGTGACGTCGACTAAACAATTTATAACTTCTTCTTACGCCACGCTTGGCCGACGGGTTAGCGGTCGCAGTTTCATGGTCATAGTTCACAGAAAAACGCTGTTGACCGTTTTCTGGTAGGTATTCCCTCGGTCGATTTCTCCGCCCCTCACGGGATAAGATGGGGTGATGATATTCTATGCCGTCACCACACAGCACTAATAATAACTTACAACTATGATAATTATAATGCTGTTAAAACATACAGCAATAGTTTTTCATTTATAATATTATTGTACACGTTGTATATGTGCAAAGTACATATTGCGCTAAAACACAAATACCTATTTATAATAACAGTTATATAGTTATATATTTATAACAACGATATTTCACAGAGTATCACGGTACAGTACCGTGATACTCTGTGAAATATCGTTGTGTTGTTTTATGGCAGTAAATTTTTCACATCGGCTATTGGCCTATACAAACTAATCATAAAGCGAAGAGCACACAGCTATTGGCACCCATCATTTGAACCAGACGAACCCCTTTCAGTCAAAGGTCGATTGTGGTGAAAGTGATGCTTTCGCTAGTCGGTCCGCTGCGTGATTGTGTCCCCAGTTTAATGTTATGGAAAGTACACTCGATGGCAAATGTGTTAAATCTGACGGTATTAAATACCAAATTTTTGTTTTAGAACCTTTTTTATAATGCAAAGCGTAAATTTAAACACAAAAGAGAGAGATTATAAATGTTAACCTGCATACGGTAGGCTTTAACACCTAAAGCATACAGGTAAAATGTCGTAATGTTTTTTCTTTATTTGTAACAGATGCTTTCACTGCTTCACCGGACTATAGAGGCCAGCGTGGGCTCAAACCGCCTAGCAAAATAAAAACTACAAACCAGGTACCCGCGCCGGAGGGCTCGAACCTCGACTCAGGGCGGTTACTGACGGTTACTGATGCCAGAGGGCGTATCATTTTAGGGATGTTTTGTGCTACTTTCGCTATACGTTAATACGCAGGCCGCTCTTCCGATTTAAGTTCATCGATTCAAATGCAAACTAAGGGTCATAGAGGACGATGGTGGTCGGTCGTACTCTTGTCCGGCGAGTACGAAGTATCGGTTGGTGTACAGTGTTGCAAGAGTCTCTGATTGTCTTGACTTGTTCTAGATAGACAGTGATCTCGTCGTCTGGATCGTCCAAGATGTTCCGAGACAAGGTCATCACGGGTCGAATGCAAGTCTTGTAAATTCTCACCTTGTTCACAAGGGACATTTTGCTGCTTGCATTCAGGAGGCACTGTATCGACTAAAACACTACACACGGTCCGCAGATGCTCGATCAAGCTTAGCGTCCGATCGAGTATCACCCCCAAATATTTGGCTTTTTCTCTCCCAAGGGATAGGATCGCCGAACATTTGAAAATTTTCAGGAGGTTGACAACCTTGTAAGGGTTGCCAACCTCCTGAAAATTTCCTTGGAGAGTTCCTTACGTACAATTTGGTCTTACTACCCACCGCGGGTCGTATCGGTTAGCGCCATGACCGAATTTCATCCATAATCACATTATTCTTCGAGTGCCTGTTATACTCCCGAACATGTCACTATTTGAAGTCACATATATCTTTCACAATCAAAAAAAAATCTGTGGCCAATACCAGTCCAGTTTCAAACATAAATATGCCACAACTTCACAGGCATACTGCCAATACCAAATCGTAAATAAAACTAAATATATTTTGAAATATTGCTTGTGTTCGCTTGTACGACGAGATGATATCTCGAAACTGCATGAAAGCGTAAATCGTGGACAACCGCAGCACTAACTGGTCGACTTGGCCACGAGCCGTAGGTTAGCGGATAGCAACCAATACGAGAAGCGTGGATTCACTTTCGAACGTAGAAAGGTCTATTCCATTAGAACGAAATTTATACGGTCTTTGCCTCTTTGGTAACTATCAATGCAATCATATTATGTTAATTCTGTTAGTAAATGACGTTGCTGAAATATCTTAGTATAGATATAGTAGAAGCTCGATAATTCAATAGCCATCATTTTCTAAATATTAATGCGTAACTTTCTAAATAGGTAAACATGAATGTAACTTAGTTGACAGTAGGAAGTCTTCTTTATTTAGCACTAGCTGTGCCTCGCGGTTTTACCCGCGTTAAACTTTATAAATTAGAGCCTATGTGTTAATCCATGGTATCAGCTAACTCCATACCAAATTTAATAAAATCGGAGTGATTTTAATACAATTCTGAAGCCGTTTGAAGTGAAGAAGTAATAAACACACTCAGACACTCACGAACTTTCGCCTTTATAATATAAGTGTGATATGGGCGGTAGTTACCCCAGTTTACTATTTTCAATTCTTAACATTAATTAAGAATTAAATTATGTAAATTCTATAGAGTTTTTTTTTTTATTCTACGCCCAGCTAGCCTGAGAAATTACCGTACTAATCCTATAACAGGGTTATAAACCCAATGACCAGTTGGGTCGGTGGGGTTTTGACCCCATCTTATTATTAAAGTTAATAAGTTTCTTAAACCATCTTTCAGAATCCTTTCTTAAACCATCTCTTCTCTCCCCACACTTTGCACTTCCGGGTTATGTGCTTATTCGTAACGACCGCATCGGCAAAGGTGGTGGAGGTGTAGCTATCTATCTACGAGCTGATTTACCATATAAAATAATTAGCGTATCACTACCACAACAGCCGGAATCAGCTGAACATCTTCTCCTTGAAATTTCTTTTCATTATACAAAAATTTTACTGGGTGTTTTCTACATTCCTAACCTCCGTATCAACTACTTTAACTCTTTTGATGTACTACTAAACGAACTTTGCCCTTCTTATGATCACGTAGTCTTGATGGGCGACTTTAACACTTGCCTGATCAAAAATGATCATCGCACTCGTAATCTTCAATCTATTCTGTCCTCCATTAACCTTCATATACTTCCCCTCTCTGCAACACACCATTTTCCTAATTGTTCACCGTCTTTATTAGATCTAATGGTTGTCTCCTCTCCTGAACATGTTGTCTCTCACGGGCAACTTGCTGCTTCTTTTTCATACCATGATCTGATTTACTTGTCCTACAACATTCGTCCTCCCAAACGTAAACCACAATACGCCTTTCTTCGTAATTTCAAGGGTATGAACCTAGAGGCATTGCAAAATGATGCATGTAGTATAAACTGGACTGATTTAATGAAAGCTTCAAGTGCTGATGAAAAAGTTGAAATGTTTACCACATCCATAACCAAACTTTATGATCGCCATGCTCCATTGCGACGCGTCAAAATTATAAGGAACCCAGCACCTTGGATTACCCCAGTTTTAAAAGAATTTATGGGTCGCCGAGACAAAGCCAAAAGAAGGTACAAAAAAAACCCTACAGATAGTAACCTTAATCGTTATAAAACCCTTCGGAACCGCTGCAATCATTTGTGTAGAGATGCCAAACGACGCCATTTCCATAACTCCCTTGACAAAAATCGTAACTCTTCTCTAATTTGGAAATTTCTTAAATCCCAGGGCATCGGTAAATCTCTAGATTTTTCTCCTACTAATATCGACTTGAATGCTCTCAACAAGCATTTCGCATCTCCTCCTATTACCTTGGCTTCTCATGTCAAGGACACTACCTTATTGGAACTTTCTATGCAGCCGATGCCTCAGTGTAGACCTTTTGAACTGTCTTCAGTATCCGAGGAGGATGTCAAGAAATCAATCCTTTCTATTTCCTCTGCCGCTGTTGGTAATGATAAACTCTGCTCCAAAATGATTATTCCTATCCTTTCCACTATTACCCCTATTTTAACTCATATTTTTAATTTTTCTTTATTCTCTTCCTGTTTTCCTCAGGTTTGGAAACAAGCCTATATTATTCCACTACCCAAGAATACCAATCCCACTTTACTATCTCACTTTCGGCCTATCTCTATTCTTCCATTTCTCTCAAAATCTCTCGAACATATTGTACATAGACAGCTATCTTTCTTTCTCTCTCACAACAATCTTCTAAGCCCCTATCAATCGGGTTTCCGTGCTGGACACAGTACGGTTACGGCACTCCTCAAAGTGACCGAAGACATACGAAGGGCTATGGAGAACCAATCCTTAACTATCCTTGTCCTCCTTGACTTTAGCAGCGCATTTAACTCAGTTGATTTTGACATCTTACTCGGAATCCTTAAATCTATTAACTTCTCTTCTAAAGCTGTATCTTGGTTTGATTCTTATCTTCGGGGGCGCTCACAGTGTGTCCAGCAAGATGATTGTATATCTGATTGGTGTAGACTTACTGCGGGAGTACCTCAAGGTGGCGTCCTGTCTCCTTTATTATTTTCTATTTTTATTAACTCTGTTATTAGTGTAATTTCATCCAACTTCCATCTTTATGCAGATGATTTGCAGCTTTACCGCCATTTTACTAGAGACAATATCTTTGAGTCAATTTCCGCTATGAATCGAGATCTTCACTTAATTAATCTCTGGGCTGGGTCTTATGGCTTGCACATTAACCCTACAAAATCGCAGGCTATCATAATTGGCGGCCGTCAAATACGTAGCACCCTAGATTTTAACTCTTTTCCTACGATACACCTCGGCAATACGCCTATCCCTTACACGGATACCGTCTGCAATCTAGGTATTATTTTAGATAGCAACTTGACTTGGAAAGCTCAGGTGAATAGTGTTAGTCAGAAGATACATTTCTCTTTCCATACACTAAAATGTCTCCAGTACTTCCTGCCCTTGGAAACGAAAATATCTCTTTCCCAAACTCTTATTCAGCCCATTCTAGACTACGCTGACGCCTGCTATTTGGACGCTAATGAGGAGCTCTTAGACAAACTTGAGCGGCTGCAGAATTTGTGCATTCGGTTTATATTTGGGTTAAAAAAATATGACCACGTTTCTCAATATCGCAAAGAACTCAAGTGGCTCCCAATCCGCCTTCGCAGGAATACTCGGATATTATGTCTCCTGTTTAATATCCTGCATAATCCTTTATTCCCGTCCTACCTACATGAGCGTTTCTCCTATACTCACTCACCAAACAAGCCATGTAGGTCGCACCTATTATCCCTCCTAAAATTCCCATCACATAGAACTGAATTCTACTCCCAATCCTTTACTGTCCGCGCGGTCAGGTTATGGAACTCACTTCCTCCTAACATAAGAAACTGTGACACTCTATCGTTATTTAAAAAACGAGTGAAATTACATTTTCTCTCTCTATGTTAATATATATTTATTTATTGTATTGGTTGTATGTTTAGAACTATTTATGTATTTATATATGTATTTATTTAAGTATTTGTATGTAAGTTTATTTATATTCTTCTGACTAATCAGTTTTTATTTAATATTTAGACTAACCTACACACACTTCCTCTTTCATACTATATCTCCTCTCGCGGGCCTGTTGGAAGAGATTTCATTAGAAATAAGCAGTGCCTTTGTACTCTTTTATTTTATATACTTGTTTTTATTAATTTTTACTGTGTGTACATAAATTAAAAAAAAAAAAAAAAAAAAAAAAAAAAAATTAATTAAATTAAAATGTTTAATAGATTAAGCTCCAGTGGCACATAATTAAACACACTCAGACTTCTGAAGCCGTTTGAAGTGAAGAAGTAATAAACACACTCAGACACTCACAAACTTTCGCCTTTATATTAGTGTGATATGGGCGGTAGTTACCCCAGTTTACTATTTTCAATTCTTAACATTAATTAAGAATTAAATTATGTAAATTCTATAGAGTTTTTTTTTTAATTCTACGCCCAGCTAGCCTGAGAAATTACCGTACTAATCCTATAACAGGGTTATAAACCCAATGACCAGTTGGGTCGGTGGGGTTTTGACCCCATCTTATTATTAAAGTTAATAAGTTTAATTAAATTAAAATGTTTAATAGATTAAGCTCCAGTGGCACATAATTAAACACACTCAGACTTCTGAAGCCGTTTGAAGTGAAGAAGTAATAAACACACTCAGACACTCACAAACTTTCGCCTTTATATTAGTGTGATATGGGCGGTAGTTACCCCAGTTTACTATTTCCAATTCTTAACATTAATTAAAAATTAAATTATGTAAATTCTATAGAGTATTTTTTTTTTATTTCTACGCCCAGCTAGACTGAGGAATTACCGTTCTAATCCTATAACAGGGTTATAA
Source organism: Pseudoips prasinana (assembly GCA_951640165.1). Lineage (NCBI taxonomy): Eukaryota > Metazoa > Arthropoda > Insecta > Lepidoptera > Nolidae > Pseudoips > Pseudoips prasinana. Next base: position 17,663,279 of record OX621259.1, on the reverse strand, counting down.
ACCCAATGACCAGTTTGGTCGTTGGGGTTTTGACCCCATCTTATTATTAATGTTTAATAAGTTTTAATTAAATTAAAATGTTTAATAGATTAAGCTCCAGTGGCACATAATATTATGAATTCTAATTAAGTTAGACATTAATGCCAAACCTAATGATAAATTAAATAAATAAATAGATTCTAATCAAGAGATGTCTCCGTTAATTTCCATTACTCATAGCTAGATGATCTCACCGGTCCGTAAGCGATCGGCGAGGTTAAGTAACTAGGCTCGCGGTCGGTCCATAGATGGGTGACCGCTAAAGTGGTTTAATTTCTGAGTGTCTCCTTGCTTCGGAGGGCACGTTAAACTGTCGATTGTAGTCACTAGAAAACAGTCGTTAAGCCATGTCAGAGGCATACTGGGCGGCTTGAACAACTCTGATACTAGGGTAACCACTGCCCATACGGTAAGCAAACATTACATCTTTGGAGGATTTATGTTATCTAGAAACATTTTAGAATAACTAGGTATCTTGGTCATAAATATTTTCTACTTTGACATTGACACTAAAAAGCATGACCAACCTATTGTCATGCCTTGTTTCAGACTAGTTTACGAAAATACATGATATTTATTTTACGCTTTTTATTTTTGAGCTCGGTACGCACTTAAAAAGGAACCATTATAGGATTTTACATCCCTGTCAAGACCATTTTTCTTACGTCTACAGTGCCTTCGAACCTAAAAAAACGTTACTTGACTTGAGTTCCTTAATCTTTTCCCATCCATTTATAATATTTTACGGTTAATTTTTACTGACAAAACCTATAGATGGCGGATATATATAAGATGGCGCTAGCGTCAACAAAACATTGAACTTGTGTAGATCTTCAGAAAATATTCATTAAAATTATTATCTTCCACCTGATTATAAATTGTTACGTGACAAAGTGAACTTAAACGCCTATAGCCTGCCTAGCAGTGTTATCTATAAAATCAGTGAGCGTTATAGTGAATTATAATAAAATTATTCACCAAGTTGACATTTCGAAGTGATTGTTTAATAAAAACCAAGTGACTATATTACAAAACAAGGAGTAGAAAAAATGAAACAGTGTATCACCACAATCAAATGAAGGGACAACTTTAAAATCGTTTATGTGTTGAATAAAACATCGTGAGTACATACTTTGAAAGACGGTTATTTTTCTACACATCATTTAAAAAAAATATATAACAAATGAATGTAACAGCGACATCTATCGCCTAACAGCTGAATCCCGTCAGAAGCATCTGAACAAACTATCGATTTTATACGGTCGTTTAGAACTCCACCAACAGATGGCGTTTATGATACACAATTAAACAAAAAATCTAATTAATTTGGCATTAACGTTTTGATAAACATCCTAAAATGAATTCTGATTTGAATAATATAACCATAAGGAAGAGGTTCATAGCAACAAACGATCCTAACGAGTCACTTGATTACCTAGATCTCTCTCAAACTCAGTCTGATTATTTAGCTAAAAGCCTACCAGATCTCTCAACTGTCCAATCAAGTGACATTGAGGAACTAAGAAACGAATTAAATGTTCTAAAATGTGAACTGGAAACTTGTCACCAAGAAATAGAAAATCTGCTAATTGAGAATAACACACTCAAAAGTCAAGTTAATACTAGTCAGAGTGTTATAGCGCAATACAAAAAAATATGTAGCGATTCACCGAACATCTCAAAAAGTCCAAAATCTACTCAAAAGTTGAAGCCGAAAACCTCGCTAAAAAAATTAAATTATCGGAAAATCAGTTATTTGTACACAATAACAAGGAGATAGTGAACTACTTAGCAACAGATGGCACCACCTCTGCAAAAGGAACAAATTTTGTACCAAAAAGTGTAGCAGCTAAATCGTCATGCAACTTGCCGACAGAGGGCGATACTAGCTGTATACAGGATATAAATGAGCCAACAAGTACAACAAGCAAAAAACACTCAAAAACCGCCAAACTGATTACAGAGAATCATGACAGTAATCGTATACATATTTTCGGCGGAGAACAATGCAGAAACCTTGCAAGTGCTCTGATCTCTTCAAGGATAAGTGCTCGAGAAAAATATGATGTGGTATCAATTATAAAACCATTCGCACCTTCTGAAGAAATAGTGAAAAGTTGCCGTAATGTCGTAGACTCAGCTAACGATTACATGATATTATGCTTAGGCGAAAATGATAGTAATCCTACCAAACTATCAATTGAATTAACAACGACGATGAAAAGATTTCAGAAAATTAATATTATTATAATAAGTGTATTTAAAAATAGAAATATCTCTATGAAAAAAAACTTAATAGTATGATTAAAAATTATTGTAACTACTTTTCGAATTGTACCTACTTAGACTTGACACCATTTCAATATCATAATGCATACTTATATCAAATTTGTAAAAAAATAAATTTTTGTATTGACTACATCTGGTATAAAAACAAATACTTGTGTAATGGGAAAAGCTTTAAATCGAAAGATAAAAAGTACACGGACAAGTCAACTTCTTATAAAATAGGTACAATCCCATATTATTTCCAAAGAAACAAGTACAGACAATTATCTACGAACAAATTACCTATCAAACAGTCCATTTCTAACCATATTTCTGATACGGATACATTTAAGAAAGGAACTATACCCTATTACTTTCCAAAAATAATTATTGACTATGGCAATAATATAAAAAATAGCACCCCAAAACCTATTTTTTTTCGGGAATAAAAAAGATAAAACTCGAGGTAAAGTTAACATACTTCATCAAAATATTGCCGGCCTTATTAACAAACTGGGTTTGCTTGAAATTAACATTGCCGAACTCTCGGCAAATTCTCAAATTAATATTATATGTCTATCGGAGACATTTGTAAGGCATGGTGATGAAGCTAACATACATCTAAGAAACTATAGTTTAGCCTGTAGTTTTTCACGTATAAATATAAAACGTGGGGGTGTCTGTGTGCTAGTACACAAAAATCATAAAACTAAACCTGTCGCAATTTGTAAAGAACTGGCAATAGAAAAATTATTCGAGTGCTGTGGTACCGAAATTCCATCTCTGAACTGTGTAGTTATCTGTTTGTATAGAGTTCCTAACGTTAACACTTTAATATTCTTTGAAAAACTTAACTTACTTCTACATAAATTGTCCAAAAAATATAAAAATAAAAAAATTATTGTTGCAGGTGATACAAATATTGACATTTTAAAACCAAACAAATTGACATCGGAATTAACTGACATTCTATCTAATTATAATTTGACATGTCACATTAAGACTCCTACTAGAAATAACTCTTGTCTCGATCATATATACAGTAATATTGGCAACGCTTCCAGCCAATTACACGATCTTTATCTATCTGACCACAATACTTGTCAATCTCTCAGTTTTCCTATAACGACTAAAATTAATAACGTTGAGTATTGGTATGTCATAAGAAAATCGTATGCTAAAGAAAACATACGTAAATTTATTGAGTGTCTTTCTAGTCTTACCTGGTCAGACGTGTATAGTGAGAGTGACAGCAACTTAGCGTTTGATTTGTTTTATGACACATTCTGTATGTTTTATGAGCTTTGTTTTCCTTCTATAAAGGTCAAAATAAACGCTAATCTTGTATCTCCGAAATGGATAACCAAAGGGATAAAGATTTCATGTATAAAAAAAAGGAAGCTAAGATACAATTGTTACGCTAAATATAATGATACAGATATCTCTAAATATAAAAAGTACAGTAGGATATTAAAATAATGTATAGGTATCTCTAAGAAAAATATTAATAATACATACGTAAAGAAAGCTAAAAATAAATGTAGAGCGTCATGGGATGTCATAAAAAACAAATCCGACAGCATGAATGGCTATCAGAGCATTAAAGCTATAAAATATAAAAACAAAATTATTAATAATCCAGAAGATATAGCAAATGCCTTTAATGAGTACTATACCACCATAGATGATAAAAACATAAGTCATAATTGCAATTACAACAGCATAACCAGTGCCCTGTCTTCTTTATTTTTGACACCATGTACTCCAACAGAAGTGGTAAAAATAATCAAGGCTCTTAACAACACGAAATCTGTGGGTTACGATTCGATCTCTACATCAATATTACAATCATGCGCAGATATAATATGCTTTCCTCTCGCATACGTTATTAATTTATCTTTTATTCAAGGTATATTTCCCTCTAAATTAAAGGTATCTATTATAAAACCTCTATACAAAAAAGATGATGACCTAGAGTTGGGAAACTATAGACCTATAACTTTGATCCCTATATACTCCAAAATATATGAAAAGCTAATGTACAATCGTATCACTAATTTCGTCAATAAGTTTAAAGTCATCAAAGAAGAACAAAACGGTTTCCAAAAAAATAAATCGACTACTCTTGCTGGTTTTTCATTGATAAAAACAATAACAGAAAATATTGACAACAAAACTCCAGTGACAGTAGTATTCCTAGACATGTCAAAAGCGTTTGATTATGTAGATCATGATACACTTATAAATAAATGTCAACGCTATGGCATCAGAGGGCCAGCATTAGATTGGATTCAAAGTTATTTATCGGATCGCATACAATGCGTGGAAATAAATCGTCTGGACCCTAATCTAGTATCAACACATTACAGGTCAGCCTATCAACCTAACAGGACCGGCGTCCCGCAAGGCAGTATAATGGGACCGCTCTTGTTTTTATTATACATTAACGATCTCCCTAATATAACATCACATAAATGTATATTGTTTGCAGATGACATATGTGTAATTATTCCTAATGATGACAAAAGACCCAACATTGACTATGAATTAGAAATTAATATTACTCTCGGACATATAATACAATGGCTAAAATATAATAATTTGACTATCAACCTTTTAAAAACAAAATACATACAATTCTCTAACTATAAGATGACGGTAAACAAAGTAGTATTAAAATATGACAACATAACGATTCAACAAACGGATAATATGACATTTTTGGGTATATCTGTCGATAAATTCTGCAATTGGAAATCACATATAAATAACATCTGCTCAAAAATCAATAAATTTGTATACGCTCTTAGAAATTTAAGATTTACAGCTTATGAAGGTTCAGCAATCATGGCTTACCACGGCTATGTTGGATCGTTGTTACGGTACGGTTTATTGTTGTGGGGTAATTCTACGTTAGTCAATCAGGTATTTCTGTCTCAAAAAAAATGTATTAGAGCGATATGCAATGCCGATCCTCTTGACTCATGCAAGCCACTTTTTAAAGAAAAGAACATACTGACACTAACTTCACTATATATCCTAGAGATTGGACTATTTGTTAGAAAACATCCACAACTATTTGAAAAAGCCAGTGAACATAGTCTGCTTAGTCGAAGAGATCCAACAAAACTCAGGTTAATAAAATGTAGAACTACACTTTATCACCGGAATAGCATTTTTATGTGTATAAAGATATATAACAAAATCCCAAAACCAATAAGAGAACTTCCCCTAATAATGTTTAAAATTAAATTAAAAAATGGCTAATTGAAAAATGTTTTTACACTGTACAAGAATTTTTAGATTTGAAGGGATTTTGATTGGTTTTTTAATTTTGTATTTGAAAGTATGATAATGAATATAATTTAATATTTTAATAATTAATATAAATGTAATTTTTATTTGATGTATGCTAATGTAATGAATTGTTATTTTATGTTTGAATTAATTTGTATACCAGTCACTGGTTAAACATGTTGAACATATTTAATTTTAAGACCTGTAATAGCGTGACCATGTTTAATGCAAATAAATATATTCTATTCTATTCTATTCTATAGTTTTTATTTTCACTTTTATTTTTTATAATCACAGGGAATCAATTGTATAGACTATAATAATACAATATCAAAGCAAACGTGTACACCTTTTTTGGCAGATTTTTGAGGAACTATGTTTTCAAAGCCTATGACACTCCAAAATAACGTAGCTTTCTATTGGTGAAATAATTTTGAAAATCGGTTCAGTAGATCCAGAGATTACCTCTTACAACGTCACAAACTCACAAACGATACCTATTTATAATATTAGTATACATAAAATTTGTAAAGATAGATACATCTAAGGAAGAGTATGCTGTGCATTCCGATTGATCTTATACCCGGAAAAGGGAGCAAAACAAGAGTCGATTTCCGTATTGGCACACGTTTCGGACCTACGCTTGTCAGCCTACGGTGATTTTTAAATAATGTAGAACAATCAATTTCAAGAAAAACCACTAAATACCAAACACTCTACTACTATTGGAGCTTGACAGCATGAAACAAAATGGATTTATGTTTGTACTTATTTATAGGGAAATTTCCCTGTTTATGTAATTTATGAATGCTTAATATTTTTGTCGTAGCTTGTAAAATTTCCTTATATAAGGCGGGAGAACATTGCGCAGGGAGGGGGAGAGTTTTCTATTTCTATTCTATTTCGATTCTATTTAATATACCTATGTACCGCATAACTTATAGGCTACTGGTTCCCACCGGCAACACCCCCGCGAAGAAAACAAAACAATATTCCGATATTAGATAACGTTTTATTGTATAGAAACATATAAGAAGAAAGGAGGATAAGCATTACCTAATTGTACTTGCCTTATAACTAGACGCAATCTCTTCCAGGCAATCTAATACCATTATTGTTAGGTATCGTATATGTTTCTCTTGACTAAAATGTACCTACGCGTACGTTTCAGATCCCAGACAGGACGCTTCTGTATATATATATCAGTTACATATTACAATAACGCCTAAAATAAGCAAAGCTTTTAATTTGGATACTACAACTCTCACTAGTCCGTAAGTGATAGGCGAGGTTAAGTAACTAGGTCCGCGGTCAGTCCATAGATGGGTGACCGCCCAAGGTGGTTCCATTTCTGAGCGCCTCCGTGCTTCGGAGGGCACGTAAAGCTGTCTGACCAGGTTGTAGTTATTAGACAACCAAAGCAACAAACACATTGAATTATACACAAAACTCAAGTGGTAATGGGCGGGGCATGTCGCGAGGCTTCAAGATCAAAGATGGACCCTAAAAGTGACATTTTGGAAAGGTCTTCTGTAAAAGGAGCTGAGGAAGACCGTTGACACGCTGGGATAACGAAATTGCAAGGACAGCCGGCCCACACTGGAAGCAGACCGTACAGGACAGAGACCAATGGGCATCTTTGGAGGAGGCCTTCACCCAATATTGAGTTCCTGCAGATATCGCTATGTAAAAAACTAGTAAAATAAAGTAAATGAGTATCTTAAAACGGTATTAGTAGGAAATAAAAGGCTTTTTATTTGTTTGTTTTAATATATATCAGTTGCATATCATAATAACGCCCAAAATAAGCAAAGCTTGTACTTTGGATACTACAACTCTCACTAGTCCGTAAGTAATCGGCGCAGTTAAGTAACTAGGGCCGCGGTCAGTCAGATGGATGACCGCCCAAGGTGGTTCCATATCTGAGCGTCTCCGTGCTTTGGCGGGTACCTTAAGCTGTCGGTCCCGGTTGTAGTTACTAGACAACAATCGTTAAGCCATGCCAGTGGCCCACTTGGCGGCTTGAACAACTCTGACACTAGGGTAAACACTGCCCATACGATAGGAAGATTACCTATTATACATATATTATTTTTATCAAAATTACACCCAATACGTGTGGCGCAGCGGCTAAGACAGTCGCCTCGCCGCGTCGTATCGCGGGTTTGAGTCCCACGCCGGACAACTATTTGTGTGACCCATAAATAGATTTTCTGAGTCTGGATGTAATTGTTGTCCGTCTATTATATGTTTGTAAAGTAGCCCGCGACACAGGGATTAGATTTCCTAGTGCGGACGATGTATTTTAAAAAAATCAAAATAAAATACTTCTACTATTAAATAGTCTGAGTACATACACTCAGACTATTCTGCCTTGCATAATTTATGCTACATTCATTATGCACGGCGAAAAGTCCGGAAACACTAAATCTGTTCACATCAGGAAGCATTGCGATAAAATAACTCCAATTGGGACTATAATAGCAACCGAATAGCAGAAATTCCTTTTATCTGCATCGTTTAGTCAATCATTGTCAATCAACAAAAGCCGCTAGCGACTCGCTAAATATAACGAATCGGCTTGCAACGGCCATGCAGTACGCTGTATTATCAAACGGGTAATATAGTTAAAGGGTATTTAGGTCTATCTATGATTGACTCATCGTTAATTGTTATAGAGGTAAAGGTTAAATACATTAGATTTAATTATTCAATTAACTAAGTTATTAGGTATTAAATAAGGATAACTTAGCACTATTTAACATTTTTAACATATTAATGTCTATAAATGGTTGATAATGACTGTAATATACTAAACGTATATATATAGGTAGCTAATTATCTGTGGGCGGCCATAAAACTAAGACAGCAAGACGAGAAGACTATATTAAATAAATATCTTAAGACAACTTAATACACTGCCAATTGATCGCACAGCCAACAACAGCAACCAACTAATAAACATACATACTTAAATATTTCTTAATACATAAATTTTATAGGTAAATTACACCCAAACACGCCCCACAAAGATTTGTCATTGTCTTGGGCGAGGATTTAGAATAATGTCAAAATACAGAAACATACTTTTAGATTAAGGCAAATGTGAAGTTATCCCCTAGATTAAAAAATATTTTTATTATATTTTATTTATCGATAAAACGTATGAGATAGAATCCGCCAGTTACTTTCCGTATATGTAGATTTATATCTAGTACAAATCCAATGTTGATATTTAACTAGTAAGTTCTGTAAGTAATATCATACAGTTATAATGATTCTGGCCTCTCACTAAGGAACTCGTATTCCTGAGTGAAGAGGTGAAGTGGCCAGAATGGAGGTCCAGTAGGCTACAGTATCTGCGAACTGCGGGCAACTTCATTGATGACTTTGATATCTAAAAAACAACTTAAAAATTCTTACCAAGCTTCGAAAAACTACCGTAAATAAATAAAATAGTAAGAAGGCTCACACGTGATCAATTTTCACCTTTTGACGCGGGCTACATAGATACTACTCCACCTTACAGAAGACATTCCTTAATAATAACATTAATAATTTGATGTTGTGTTTCCGAGTGTGAGTAAGGTCGCCAGAGCTCATCGGGGTGGGGGGGGAGGGTCAGCAATACTTGTTTGCTGACTCTTAAAGGCCGGCAGCGCACCCGCGACTCCTCTGGTGTTCCGAGTGTCCATGGGCGGCGGTGATCACTTACCATCAGGTGACCCATTTGCTCGTTTGTCGACCACTGACATAAAAAAAAAATGTAGTATTATTTGCTAGATATTCTCTATTGTCCGTTGAAGCACTGAAAGCATACCAGGCCTACTGTAAACGTTACGATAAAAACTGAGAAGGCTGGTAACACGGGCACGCTGCAATATCTACCTTAAAGAAATAACCAATAGAGTATGTTTATCTAACAAAAGCAATTTAACCACAGAATTCGCAAAACATCCCACACCATTAATAAAGTGATCATTTCAATAGCACCATCAAATTTCGCGCCTACTATTAAGTAGCATCGGAAACATTTATAATCAGCACAGCTATAAACAACAATGGATATTACGCAACTCGATAATTTCGCCCGAACAAAAGGTCGGACGTAATAAGTGTACAGTGCACAGTACAATGAATGCATTCATCATAATTTAACTCCAATGAAAACATGCAGGACTGTTGTTGCGAAAACTCAATTGGTTAAAATGCTAAACTAAATCTGCAATCGCAATAATATTATAAACAGATAAAGTGATGAAGTCATCCCACGTAGATGGAATGTAAATTAACAACTTTATGCAAGGTCGAAAAACATACAATGCAGTGCATAAAACTTTAAAAGCATTATTAGGTCCGAACCGAACTTATTTTTTTGTTGTGGATACCTTTTATGAACCGACGGGGAGGCGACAGGTTACCCACTGAAACTACCAGTGTTCCGACATCTATATAATTCAGTCTATTACTATGCTATGACAGAGATTAGAGGCATTTTAAATGTGGTGCTGAAGAATGATGAAGATTAGTAGGACGGAAAGAAAAACAAATGTGAAAGTATTACGAATGGTAGATGAGAAGAGATGCATACTAAGAACCATAGAAAATAGAAGGGGAAAGATGTTAGGGCATTTCATACTACATGACACCTTTATGAGGACTACTATTGAAGGCAAAATAGAGGCAAGGAGAGGACGAGGAAGACCAAGAAGGACCTATATGGATCAGATAAAGGAAAAGATAAATGTAATGTCGTATCAAGAAGTCAAAGCGCTTGTGGAAAGCCGAGACGATTGGAAGAAGCTCTACCGACAAGAGCATAACTCTTAAATATGATGATGATGATTACTATGCTACTGCAGGCCAAGAGCCTCTTCTCCCAACGAGAGGAAATAGACCATAGTCCACCACGCTCGCTTAATGTGGATTGGCAGACTTCACATGCCACCTAGAACATTTTGGTAAACTATCAGTCCCGTAGATAATCACACGACAATTACCTTCACTGTTTGAAGACCGAGATAATTAATTTCTCGTGTCTTGGGTTCCGACTCCAGACCACTGGATCCACAGTTCAACGGTCTAACTATTCGGCTATTTCGTACTTTTTAATATTAGATATGTAACAACGGAATAGTGCTATGGTAAGCCTAAATAAGCATAAGCATAATTACCTAAGCCTAAGGTTCACTTTCAATTGGGGACATTTGACAGATTGGGGTAGCTTGATGTGGTGGCGTCTGTACTTAATAACGTCGTACTTAATCCTATATGAAGCATTGCCATATTGAACTCGATCACCCAACATTTTTTCCCAATATCCATATTGTCTCCTCTTTATCGTATGGGCAGTGGTTACTCTGGTGTCGGAAATGTTGAAGGACAAAGGACAAAAAACCGGGACCGACGACAGCTTAACATGCCCTCAGAAGCACGGAGATGCTCAATAATTAAACCACTTTGACGGTCACCCATCTTTAGAATGACCGCGTGCGTAGGTGCTTTACCTCACCGATCACTTACGGACCGATGAGTGTTAGCAGAGTAGCTCAAAAATGAAACCATTCAACTAGTCATGGTCACCAAGTTGACTTTGCTAACAATCATTTATAACCTTAATTGGTTGGTTATTTCGTAAGTAGCAATTATTGAATGCAGGCATTAGTGAACGCGACCCAGTGAAAACACTACTGCAGTTATTATAGTGCCAATAACAATTGTTTTAAGTTTAAATACATTTGAATTGACTTTACCAAACAAAACAATGAAAGGGATACCCTAAATAAAGTTAATTATAAGTAATTTGCCGCTTGGCGTATTTACCTTACACGCCGCAGATCGTGGGTTCGATTCCCATCCAGGACAAATATTTGTGTGCATGAACATGTCTGTTTGTCCTGTGTCTGGATGTAATTATCTATATATGTATTCACAAAAGTAAAGTGGTAAGTATATCAGTTATCTGGTTTCCATAAACCAGATAACTGATATACTACTTAAATTATTTTTCTTTTGTAAATACATACTTATATAGAAATTTACACGCAGACTCAGGACAAACAGACATGTTCATGCACACAAATATCTGTCCTGGGTGGGAATCGAACCCACGGCCTCCGGCCTGAAAAGCAAGCATTTGCCAACCACGTCAACAGGCCCGTCAAAAATAAGTTGGTGTTAATGACACCAAAAAAAATGAAGTTTAACAGACATAGCGGAACTCACTCTACGCCTATGTCAATGGCCGTGCTACCTAATCCAATAAAGCGTACATTATACGAGATGGCTGGCCGACACCCGCGTAACGGTAACGTATATTTAACAGGTTTCCCAATACGGAGCCTCAGGCGCATAAAGAAATTCATTAATTCATTAGCAGGCCATAGTGTTGAGTTACCTTGCTGATTCGGTAACTTGTTAGATCCTATTCAGTAAAACTGATCGGTTAATCGTTTAGATTTGTGGTTAGATCGGGATAGTGATACACTTGTTTTGTTTTACAGTTTCTTTTTACTCGAACTCTACAATCGCATACCAAACAATACAATACACTCCCAAACTGATATATTCGATGTTGTCAGAATATCTGTCCGAGTAAAGTGTATTGAGCTGGCCATGTCTTGCCCTATAACCTAACCTAACTCCAACTATAATTACATCCTCTTGGAATATGATACTCTTACACTACTGAACCGATATTCACCAAATACCACAAGGAAAATGGCTTTCAAATTAAAAAAAAAACCGCATCGAAATCGGTCCATCCATTTGAGAGATATAATGCCACAGAGAGACACACACACACAGCAAATCCCTCTTTTGCGTTGAGGGTTTAAAATAGATGGCACAATCGTCGTCTTTGGAGCACTAACTTAGACACTGGGTGAAATATTATTATCAACAGACTGAGCTATGTGCAAAGAATAGGAGGAGTCCAACAGTAGGACATCATAGGCTAAGTTGAAAATATGTTCACATCATGGCTAAGTTGAAAAAAAATATGCGTTTCCTAATACTATGATGCATACATTCATTGACGAGAAATCAATTATTTTTGAAGGTTATTTATTCTTCAAATCAGGCACGCAACCTATTGTGTAAGTCTATCCTTGGCATTAATATTAGGTCTTTACCTATGAAATTGCCGTTCTGCAGTACTGGCCATTTCAAATCAAAATAATTTTTGTTTGGCTAAGAATTCTAATTTCAAATTAATTTTATTTTAAAAACATGGATTCTTTTTTCCAAAAGTAGTCATTTCTTTATTGATTAGTGTTACATTTTCATCGCATTTCAATCTTTTTCGTCATCATGGATACGTTAAAAATTCGAGTAATTATGGAATATGAGTACCGTCGTGGCAGCAACGCGGCACAAGCGGCACGCAACATCAACGACGTTTACGGAGCTAACACTACAAACCAACGCACCACCTGTTATTGGTTTGCTCGCTTCCGTTCTGGAAATTTCGACCTGAAAAATGAACCTCGCGGTCGTCCGAAGACTTTGGTCGACAATGACGAATTAAAGGCGGTTGTGGAAGCTGATGATACACAATCTACGGCTGAATTAGCAGCAGCTTTCGACGTTAGCGTCAAAACAATATTGGTCCATTTGCGTCAAATTGGCAAGGTAAAAAAGCTTGACAAATGGGTGCCCCACGAACTCAATGATCGCCAGCGCGAAGTACGCGTCGAGACGTGCCTTGCACTGCTCAACAGACACACAAATGAAGGAATTTTGAACCGCATTGTTACCTGCGATGAAAAATGGATTCTGTTTGATAACCGCAAGCGCTCAGCAAGTTGGTTGGATCCTGGTTCAGCACCTAAACAATGCCCTAAACGAAAACTTACCCCTAGAAAAGTGATGGTCACTGTTTGGTGGTCTAGCGCCGGTGTGATTCATCACAGCTTCTTACCAAACGGGGTGAGCATTACTGCAGATGTGTACTGTGAAGAACTGAGCACAATGATGGAGAAGCTGGCGCATCTCCAACCAGCATTGGTCAATCGCTCGTCTCCGCTGCTCCTGCACGACAACGCGCGACCTCATACTGCACAGCAGACGGTCTCCAAGTTGCAAGAACTGGGGTTGGAAGCTCTCCGTCATCCGCCCTACTCACCAGACCTTGCGCCTACAGACTACTACTTTTTCCAGAATTTGGATAACTTCTTGGCGGGAAAAAAATTCAATACCCGAGAGGCAGTACAAAATGCCTTTGAAGAATTTGTTGCCTCCCGTCCAGCTGATTTCTTTAAGAAGGGCATCAATAAACTGCCACTGCGATGGCAAAGATGCATTGATTGCATGGGTGATTACTTCGATTAATACAAATAAAAAAATTCATGAAAAAAATTCGTTTAAATTTTTTCATACAAAACGGCAATTTCATAGGTAAAGACCTATTATTTTACTCACATACTTTTCTACCTTATTTTCATTATTTTTACGCACCATCATAACATTAATTATTTATTGCTAACATCTTAACAAATGACTGAAAACAACTAATCAGATAAAAAGACAGCGAGAAGAGCGTAAAAATAATACCTTTAATTTGACATTTATAAAGTTAAGAATGCTATCTGTTACGGAGAACGATCAACTGTGATCGGGTCTCTGATTGTTGCTACAACCAAAAATAAACCTTACAACAGATACAATAACCGTAATAATTCTGGTTAATGGTATGATAATACAGTTTAACATGTTATTAAGGCTTAATATTTAAAAACAACTTACATGACAAATCGATATACACTCTAAAATTATGTAACAAACATACGTAAATTTGGAATATTTGTTCAACATGTTTAAACAAATGTTAAGAATCACGAAGAATTCGTTATTATTCTTTACATATAAGTATGTACCTACCTACAAATGTTTAGAAGCATTTCTAAACTTAATTTATGAACAAGTAGGTCAGTTTATAATCAGTAAAGTTCGTGGGACAGGTAAAAACAACATTCCAAAACAACCTCCACAAAAGCCAACAGTGCATTACCATATTTATATTAGACATAAATTTCAAATCATTGAAATTCATTATGTGGCCCACTTTTATAAACGAGAAGAGTTTGGTAATTCACAAAGCCTAGTTAGAAATCTTCCGACACAGTTCTAAAACCAGTTTACTCGTAGATAATATTACAATGTTTAATGTTTATTAATGAGTTAACAAGACCAGGCGTCGGTCAATGGCAGCAGCCTTGGCAACGCTCGAGGCACACGATTCGTTGTTATTAAATGTTCACGTAATGTAAGGTAATTCCGTCTACGCCTTTATTTAGTCCAAGTTCAGCGGCGCACTATAAAACTGTTTGAAGTCAAAGTAAAACGAGAAAGCAAACTAAAAACCTAAAGCTCAATTACCAGCCATGTTTGATCACGAAAAGGATTCATTTGATACACAAAGTAGGATAACAAAGAAATGGATTCTTTGAAGTGTAACAATAATATAACATTAATGACTGCACTTGTAACGCAGCGGCCGAGGTGATTGTCTCGCTCTTGTGTTTTGGGTTCGAATACCCCACAGAACAACTATTTGTGTAACTCATAAATCGTTGTTCTGAGTCTAGGTGTGATCGTGAATCGCAGTTTTGCACAGTCCCATGCTGTATAGCTGACAGTAAAGAATATCACCACCCCATTTCATCCAGTGGGGGTCGTAAATGTCGTCCTGAGAGAACACCCCTCTCTGTGTATCATCATATTGCGATCACCAACCCGTCTGGCAAGCGTGGCGATTATGGCATGGCTCTTCAAATAAGGAACACAATCCAATGTAGAAATCTTCTGGGGAGGTCTTTGTCTAGCAGTGGACGGCATCGGCTGAAATAATAAAGTCCCACGTATTTGATTCCTAGTGCGGACGTTGTTATTGCTGTTATAGTAAAAAAGACAACTCTTTAATATGATTACAATAATCACTGTTTTAAAAGAGATACAATACTTTAAATTCGTTCAAATTCATTATCTAGCCTACTTTTATAAACGCGAAGAGTTTGGTAATTCACAAAACCTAGTTAAAAACCTTCCGATACAGTTTTAAAACCAGTTTACTCGTACTCGAATATTTATACAAATGGTACAATACTTATAATTTTTAGGATAATAATCCGAATTAGAATTTCAAAAGCAAAAAAAATCTAATCGAACGTTTTAAGTCAAATTACAAACACCAAACATACTGTGGATCATATGTACAAACAAATAATAAATCAAACTGTCGAGTTAAATTACGGCCGTTTGGATTTTACCCGTAAACTTAAGTTTAAAGAATTTTTACCTAGAAAGTAATGCTAAGTCCAGCTAGAAACTACACGAAAAATCATCATCATCATATCTGCCGAAAGACTTCCACTGCTGGACAAAGGCCTCCCGCAAAGATCTCCACAATTGCCGGTCTTGCGCTATTCGCATCCAGCAGTTTCTAGCGACTCGCACAAGATCATTGATCCATCTTGTAGGGGGCCTGCCCACGCTGCGTCTTCCGGTTCGTGGTCGCCACTCGAGAACCTTTAGGCTCCAACGGTCGTCGGTTCTACGTGCTATATGCAACACGAATAATAGTTTAAACAAATTGGAAAACACGCCTGCAAATACTGAAGATTTCTCACTCTATACATAATGGCATTCAATGTTAAAGCCCTTTCAATATCCGGTACATAATCATGCTGTCACAGTTTGCAATCAATAGTGGGCTTAGATTTATGCATTGTGTACACACGATCTCATAGTATCTAACTATTGTATGTAGTATAAATAATTACCGCATACAGATGATGTAATACGATACATGCGTAATTAATCACTAAAATTTGCCATACACAATTTGTATGACAGAATCATTTTGAATATTCACGACAATAGAAGTTAAAACAAACACATTGATTGTAAATTTATTAAACAAAATGAATGAAATGAGTTTGAATACAAAACAAATGTAACTACACCTACAATAAACAGTCTTATGGTATCTTGATACAATATTCAGACATGATACTCGCCACTAGGGTTACCAAATTAAATAATCAAAAGTACAGAGAAAAGGCCCAATTTCCATTAAAAATACCAGATGTCTTTTAATTTGAGGATATTCTCTAAACAATTAAAAAAAGTCGTAATTTTATCGTTGTTTATACACTGCGGATCTCACTCACGTTTTGCACATCGTACTCAAAGATAGAGGAGAGGTTTTATTGATAATTATTTTTTTTTACTGCACGTGTGGCGGAGCAGCCTTGACTTCTTAACTTGAGCTTCGCCGCTTCGTTTCGCGGGTTCGAGTTCCGCGCCGAACAATTATTTGTGTGACCCATAAATAGTTGCTCTGAGCCTGGATGTAATTTGTGTACGTCTATTACATGTTTGCGAAGTATCCCGCGACACAGGGATTGTATTGCAAACTGCAGCGTTGTCTTTAAAAAAATTATAAATAATAATTAAGATTATCAAAATCCAGCCGCAATTCTGATAAGAGTAAAATAATCCTCAAATTTCAGGACAAATCTTGAGATATGGCAACCCTACTCGCAACTCAATTGAGCTATCTAAGCAATCACAATCATAAATTACACATGCGTGCTAAACTATAATAGAATATAGTTCAGATATCTATCAATGCGATTTATCCAACATTGTACTTAAGACATTTTGTTAACTAAATAATTACTAGTAGGTACAGATATCTATCAATTCGATTTATCCAACATTGTACTTAAGACATTTTATTAACTAAATAATTACTAGTAGGTCTATCAATTCGATTTATCCAACATTGTACTTAAGACATTTTGTTAACTAAATAATTACTAGTAGGTAACTAGTAACGGTAGTTATTTAAACAAACGGAGCGTAAAAAATGGCACAAAAATTAATTATACTGTTTACTTTCCCATGTTTATTTATATAATTAGCAACTACCTGTTACGTCTTGTTAATTTCACATTTTACTCACTAATAAGAAAGTGTACTACTACTACACTTTCTTAGAGTACCTTTGTTATAAACTGAATTAACACTAATGTATAATTATTAAAATACTTAGATAAACAAATGGCTAATAGCAAATGACTACACAGTTCAAAAATTCATAGTTATTAAGGGATTTAGAATAAATCCTACTATCCTACTAATATCATAAATAGGAAAGTTTGTAAGTATGGATGTATGTTTGTTACTCTTTAACGCAAAAACTACTGGAAGTATTTTGATGAAACTTTGTAGTAATATAGCTTATATATCCGAATAACACATAGGCTATTATTTATAAAGTTTGACTCGGGTGAAATCGCCAGGCACAGCTAGGATATAATAATAACAAAAAAGTAATAATAACTATAACTTACCCCCATAAAGATTATTTTAAATACATTTTTAAACTTTAAATTATTATATTTTATTGTACCCGACCACTATCTGTCTGGTTAAACATATAAATCATTCTTTTAATTTTAAGACCTGCGATCTTCGATCAATAATAGTTCGAATCCTGCGATAGGTATATTTAATAACCATGTTCAATGCTAACAAATATATTATATTCTATTCTTTACTTTCCTCACAGAGATAAACAAAATTCACACCGCGAGCACAGTACTTCCTTGAGTGACGAGTTAAAACCTGCACGCGAGTATTATGCTTTAATGAACTAAAAGCTATTTAATGTGGCTAGGAGTATTAATTTATGAGAAATTGCGTTATACCATATTAGTGATATTAGCCCCGCACCGTATTTTATTACACTCTCTCTCTCTACTTTTTAATTATATTTTAAGTCAGTGCGTTGCTTAAATATTAATTCGTAAATAATACGTGGGTTTACGAAGCCATACTACAGTCCTGATTCATTCTTAAAATCATGATAAGTCACTCGAATAATAAAAAGGCGAAAGTTTATGAGTGTGTATGTTTGTTACTTCTTCACGTCTAACGGCTAGAGCGATTTTAATAAAATTTGGTATGGAGTTAGCTGAAACCCTAGATAAACACATAGGCTATAATTTAGAAGGTTAAACGCGGGTTTAACCTCGGTGCACAGCTAGTATTATATAATACTTTCATCTACTGACCTAATTATTGAGTTATGAATAGCGTTAATTGTTTATTGCAGATGTTACAGATGCGGAAGCGTCAGTATTAATCACGATTGATATAGATATCAATGTCTTTATTATGAAACCATACTGCTCTTACAATGAACAGATTCTGCACTGCAACTGGTAGCAGTAGAAGCAGTATGATATAATGCTGCGGTGTGGGGTGAATCTAGAATTCAGTTTATAAATAATTTACGGAACAGTGCAAGAGAGGTGTGCTATGAATGTTATAAGTGAATCTCCCTTATCTACCCGTTACGGAATATGTGAGTCTATAAATAAACATAACATTTATTAATCACACTTATAGAATTAGTACGACTAGCTGCACCCCACTATACTATTTGGTCCTGTGATATAGCCAAGAGAAAAAAAAAATATCTTGTATGTATGTATTGTATGGTGGTACTATGCCAAATAATCGACCACTGTAAATTGAATGTCTAAAATATTCGAACGATCATAATATCGAATGGTTAAAAAATCGAACATTCAATCGAATATTCCCAATATAAATTTTGTTCCAATCGATTGATGATGTAATTTTTAAAGAGTAATTATTAGCAGGTCAGAAGTACCTTAAACCGGCGAGCATGTATGCAGAATATAATGACAGTAATCGAAGCAAAAGGGGTGTGCAAAGATCTTGACAAATGGAAATCCGTTGTCTCTGCCTACCCCTCTGGCAAACAGGCATGAGTCTATGTATGTAATTATTGTTTTTAATTTTCTTAGGTCGTATGCTTATACTAGTATGATGCTATTAATTTTCATTACTATTTTTATTTCATAAGGACTCTGAGCCGAATTCATAGGACCAACATCATATTATTTTAAGCAGCTTTTTAAGTTTCTCGTAAGATAGGTACAGACGCCAGCACATCCGGCTACCCCACCCTTGATGTGCTGGCGTCTGTACCTACATACTCCGCACTTACTTTCTGTAAATGTAATGTAAACATCGCGCAAGCTTTTGTAACTGTTAACCTTTATGTATGTATTACAACAAATAAGTTGTGAAATTCCATAAATTGATGTAAATTGCATTGAATTTCAAAGCTGCAATAACTCAAGGTTATCGTGAACTATTCATTATTGGTATATTGGAATGGAAGCCTCGACGTCTATACGGCAAATTAAATTTAATTGAATGAAAAATTATCCTTCGTGTACAACATGACATTCTGTAGAGGCTGTTTGGTTAGAAATATAATAATAATAATATTTTGGGACATTATTTGCACACGGCCATCTGATCCCAAACTAAGCAGAGCTTGTACTATGGAAACCAGATAACTAATATACTACATATACTACTTCTGTTATTGTAAATATAAACTTACCTATATAGATAAATTACACACAGACTGAGGACAAACAGACATGTTCATGCACATAAATATCTGTCCTCGGTGGGAATCGAATCCACGACCTCCGGCGTGAAAAGCAAGTATTGCCAACTACGCTCACAGGCGTATTCTGGAGTATTTTATAAATATCAAGAAACTTTTTACCACGCATTACCACATTGTGGAATCCATTAACGGGGAGCTATTTCCGATCCGGTATGATATGGCAACCTTCAAGAAGCGAGCCTATTCCTTTCCGAAGGCCGGCAACGTACTTGCAGCCCCTCTGTTATTGCACTGTACGTGGTTGGGGGTAATTACTTACCACAGGTAACACGAATGCTACTTTACCTTGCGATTATATAAAAAAATAAGCCTTAATTTTTTTAGGTACGTTGTATCTTAATGTAAAGTAATACACTAATATCATCATGTCAGCCGAATACGTCCACTGCTGGATCTTGAGGTACATAAATGTCATAATTGCCACTCTTACCAGATGTTATGGCAATCATAGTATGAGTCATATTACTCAGAGAGAGGATGTTGCCCATTCTCTATATAAAATATTATCCGCCACTATTACATAAAAGTATTAAAGACAATGCGGGTAGTTCGTTGAAAATAGAAAATTTAGTTCCAACAGTTTTTTTCCTATTGCCAACGGTACGATTTTACTAGGTCTACACTGTACGCCCATCCATCCGTCCGTCTAGCCGTCTGCCTGTTACCGTAATAGCTATGCAGTTGACATTTTCACAGAGCATGTATTCCTACTGGCGCTTTAACAACACATTAAAAAAATCAAACGGGGACCCCATCTAATGGAGACATTGAATGAGGGGGACTCTTTAATTTTCTAAGTTTTTACATTTCCAATGTGCGCATTTCAAATTGCTCGACCTCAACTATACGATTACATACTTATCGTATGAGCAGTGGTTACCCTGGTGTCAGAGTTTTGTCCGTTCCTTAGTCGATCTACACTATTCAAATTGTACTTAGGAAAACCTGTAATTGGCCTTACTATATTGATTGTACTATCAAGTTATTTTTTTTTGTATCGCTGTTGGATTTCTGATAAATAAATAAACAATAAAATAAAAAGAGTTGTTTAAGCCGCCTAGTAGGCCTCCGACATGGTTTAACGACTGTTGTCTAATGACTACAACCGGGACCGACAGTTTAACGTGCCCTCCGAAGCACGAAGACGCTCTGAAATTAAACAACTTTGGCGGTCACCCATCTATGGACTGACCGGGAGCCTAGTTGCTTAACCTCGCCAATCACTTACGGACCGCTGAGAGCATCTGGCTATGACGATATCGTGCGCGAGTCACACGCACTTGGCTGGATTTTTGTGTTTGGGAACCGGTATACACAATGGGACGGTCTTGTATTGAGGACAAAACAAATTAAGGGTAGCTCTGTGTTTACCTACAGAGTATCTAGTATGTTTTTGATTGTGATGTTCGTGGCGTGCTCGCAAACACGTTCAGACTATGCAAATCATCGCATTCATTGCTCAATCCGTGCACCGCATAGCAAACAAACATATTTGAATCTCGAATTTATTGAAGATCTATATTTTTCGAATATAAGTTACTACTAAACCTACCATAAATAAATATTACTTATGTTATTTGAGAAATGGGCAGGGCAGGCCCCCTACAAGATGGACCGGTGATCTTGTGAGGGTCGCTGGAAGTTGCTAAATGCGGTTAGTACAAGACCAGCAATTATGGAGATCTTTAGGGAGACCTATGTCTAGCAGTGGCAGTCTTTCGGCTAAAATGGCATGTTTTTTATTGTAGCTTATTTATTAATTGGGTGATTCTCGAAAGATTAATATGGCCTTCTTCTACCATCCCGGGGTCATAAAACTGGATGTCGTTTGACTGCTCAAATAGCGCACCGGTTAAGACAGTCGCCTCGCCAATTCGTTTCCCGGGTGTGATTCCAGCGCAGTAAAATTATTTATGTGACCCATAAACTGTTTATCAATAAACAGGGGCTCTACCGGCTAAGTCGGCAAACATAGATTTCTTAAATGGCGTTCAAATAAATAAAGATTAAAAATGACTTAATCAATCGCTAAATCGGCTTCATGAGCACATGTGACGTCATAAATGTTCCGGAATCGATTGTCAACGTTGAAGCCGATTTAACGATTGATTAAGTCATTTTAACCTTTATTTATTTGAACGCCATTTAAGAAATCGATGTTCGGTGACTTAGCCGGTAGAGCCCCTGGTCTGTTTCAGTATTTCATATCATTTTGCAAGAAAAATCCCAACAACATTTTATGAAAGATTCCGGGATTTAAACCGAAAACCTAATTATTTACGGTTAAACACGTCACATGATAGTATTACCCATTTAACAAAACAGATGTTCAAATGAAACCGCAGCATTTAAATTAGTCACGATGATATAAAAGAATTTACGAAAAATAATATCATTGACATTCTAAACCATACATGTGCTATATTAAAATTAAGTCGGTCGCTGTCCTTATAACATGGTCCCAAACGTAACTGAAGCCCACAATGCAAGAACAATACGCTATGAATGGTCAGGCGCACTAACGGTACGCCGAGCGAACCTCGGTCAAAGATTCTACATATTTAGTCGAGGCCATAACGGTCCGACGCTTCTTTTTGTTGTTTCCAGACACGCTCATATGGTAAATCGTTTTATTTTACGGTCTCATTTTTGGAAGCAAACACTCGTTACAAAAACACATTTGTTTGATTATATCTGCATTTTACGGAAATAAGGATTATGATAATGGCGCTGATAAAAGTTATCTCATTTGTAAAAGATAATACATTTGAATGACATCAAAAAATGAGTCATATCTGTCATATATAACGTTGAAATAATTGTATCAGAGGCACATTGGTTGCGTGAAACAATAAATAAAACAATGGGTAACTATTCACAGTTGTTGACATTCAATGGCCTTTTGGAATCGTAAATTGCTTGATTGGTTCCATTCATATAGCTATAAATTAGTGGCGTAACTTACATGCATTGCGCACTGTCAAATAAAACGTGCAATACACGATGTACATACATTCATGTAACTGAACTGAAATAAGTGTTTAACAAACTTTTAGAAATCAAAACGGAAAATACTGAAATTGAGACACCTCATCAGTCTCAAGAAAAACATAAATATTTTATTGGGAGAGATCAGATGTTCGACCAACAGCTGCACGTTCTCTACAACTTCCAGATATCAGAAAGATAACAGTATTTATTTTGTCAGAAAAATCCTATTCTTGCCCTTTGGACCGACCTGTGACTAAAGCCCTGCTTAACCCCAGTTTAACTATTACATACACACATATAGCATAAAAAGCCACTCCAGCTCAGTATTCTATGCCATTGTCATTGAGCTTGTCTAAAATATCTCAATTAATCATTTATATTATATTTCGAGAAGAGACGAGAAGAGTTTTCCTTTTCTAAAAAAGTAAAGTCATGTCAGTAAACACCATTATCGTTGAAACGATACTCAATGTTAACAATGAGAGTAAATCTTATCGACTAACAATCTCAAATAAAAAGGAAGCGAGAGTGTCCATTTATCAATTGAAGACATCAGACGGTACAATGAAGTGTACCTACACTCATTGTGTCTTGAAGAATCAAGAGTCGGGGTCTTACCGTCCGACAGTAGATACGCATAAAGGAATACAAATGAACACAATAATGACATACTGATGGTGCTTGACAATGAAATTATGTCAAGTAACGTCACTTTATATTTAGAACAAATCAAATAGACTAACAGTCCTCAAGTAGAACAATGTGTCAAAAGAAACCGTTTTAAAAGAACTAAAGATTATTTAGAGAACAATTTGGATTTATGTACAAATAGAGGCTTAGAATAGGTGCTCATTTATGAAAGAGACGTAAACACTAATGACTAATTGCGCCGAATACAATAATAAAAAAAAATATTAAAAAGGAGGTCGGTTAACGTGTATAATAATTGCGTTAGGTTACGGAGTGAATTGAATAGAAGTGACTCATTAATAGCAGACACGATCTTTGACAACACGTGTGGGAACAATGGCGATGGTGCGGCAAGACAAGTCAAAACAATGTAACATAATAATAGTCCCGGCCAGGAGTGAAGATGATTGCGGGCTATGTATGCCGACCTTTGAACTAACCCACTCGTGAACCGGTCGCGGCCGAAATATTCGAAAGTGATAGCATGACAAATGAAAGTTTCTATGATTACTTAAATACATATTTTTGAGAGTCATAGTAATACGCGACCAATCAACAGTTAAGGCCAATTTCTTTTCGGACGAGTATGGCGCACCTATTGTACGGAGTTGCTTCTTCAATATTCGTTTAAATAAAATTAGGTTAACCACTTGCCTTATGAAAGCATCGAAGTATGATTTATTATTTTCGCTGAATATATTGATTAAACACAAATTGAGTGTGCAATTTACTTCAAGTTCCTATTTCCATTTTTAGGGTTCCCTAGCTAAATGGCAAGAAACGGAACCCTTATAGATTCGTCATGTCTGTCTGTCCGTCCGTATGTCACAGCCACTTTATTCCGAAACTTTAAGAGCTGTACTGTTGAAACTTGGTAAGTATATGTTTTCGGTGAACCGCATTAAGATTTTTACACAAAAATAGAAAAAAAAGTATAATTTTGGCGGGTCCTCATACATAGAACTGAAACTCATTTTTTTTTTTCATTTACCCACACCTGTGGGGTGTCTATGGATAGTTTTTCAAAAATGATATTGAGGTTTCTTCTATATCATTTTTTTCTAAACTGAATAGTTTCCGCGAGAGGCAGTTTCAAAGTGGTAAAATGAGTGCCACTCAAGTGTATTCTGGAAAATGAAGGTACTTGCCAAGCCAAGCTGCTTGCAAAATTAAAAGAACATTAGGTTCCCGAATTTACGCCATTACGACCATCTCACCGGAGACAAAGCGGGCGATATAATATTTTAGCCCCTACACAAATGGTCTGGCCAAGCCTAAGCCCGTGTTTTACAGATCTCAATATTGTTTAAGCTAAGTTAATTCTATCTATATTGGCGTCGTTGATAAATCACGCCGCAGTTCGTGGGTTCCATTACCACCCAGGACAGATATTTGCGTGCATGAGCATGCCTGTTTGTTCTGAGTCCAGACTCAGAACAAACAGGCATGTGTAATCTATATATATAAAAATCAATGCCACTTTTGGTTGTAATGTACTAACTCAACAACGCCTTTACCGATTTGGCTAATTTTGGTCTTGAATTATTCGCGGAAGTCCAGGGAAGGTTTGTACGTAGAGAAAATTTATAAAAAGTCTCGAAAAAGTGTAAAATCAAAATCTTTTAGCAATTTTAAATAGTTTTTGGTTTGAATAAATTAACTTAATAATCATTTTTTTTATTACTATGCCTTATACGTAGCGAAGCACTTACCGGGCCGCTAGTTATCTATATAAGTAGGTATGTATTTATTCGATATAATGAAAAGTAGTATATGTAATACATCAGTTATCTGATTTCATGTGTAAATAATGTCCCAGGATATTAGCCATGCTTCAAGTAAATACGATGAGCTCAACGTTTGCATGTATAGTAAGAAACTGAAGAAATAGAATAGACCATATTAACGGAATAACTAACAGGCCTATGGACTAGGCTGGTAAGGTATTGGAACTCAAAAACGAATAAAGGTACTCCTTGAGACAAATCTAAGAACTCTAAATTCAATGCACGTACTTCCGTATGTGTTGAATAACTTCCACCTTAATAGCGTCTTTATTACGTTGTCAATAAGAGTAGTTATCGTAGGGCAAGTGTTACGACTGACGTGACCGACTGTGCCATACCATCAGAATAATATACATTCTCAATTGTCCAATACTTTTAGTTACAACAACTAGAGGTGAGTGGTATTTGGATTCATACATTTAATTTCACACACACACATACTTAAACGGACCTTACGAAATAATTAAAAGCTGTTAAAATCACAATAAGGTTATGAAATTACTTTGATAACATAAATGAATATTTACCGATAACAATTTCATTTTAAAGTGATATCAGTGATGATATCAACATTTTAGTGATAAGAAAGTAGGTAATGCCACTGATATTGGTCGCTATTCTGTCTTTTTATGAGGGGAATTAAATTAATATTTATTTTTGTACGAAAGTAAAATCTGACAAAATACCAAATGTTGCAGCACAAAACTTGTTATTTATGATGTTAGCTATCTATTCTTGCGAGGATGTTGGTGTTTTACAAGTACCCCCATGTAATAAAAATAAATATCTTAGGACAACTAATACACTGCCATTTGATCCCGAGCTAGGCAGAGCCTGTACTAACCGTAGTACAGACTGAGTTGTCTGGTTACCAAACCAGACAACTGATAAACTTTCTTATATAGGCTGGCCGAGGAGTTGACGTTCAATAGCAAAATTTAGATACTTAATCATGAGGAGTATCCGAATCACCCCCATGTATGTTCTACGATTTTGCGTAGTTTTCGAGATAGAAGTTTTAATGATTTTTGTCGTAAATTTCTACTAACATTTTTTTTTCTCGTTCTGTTGAACATTTCTGATTCAGTTTTTTTGTGATAACTAATTATCATAGTTTAACCTAACACCCTAAAAAGTATGGTTTATCTAATCATTGCAGAACTGACTTAGAACTTATTCGAAAGTTCAAAATTAGGGTTTATTTGTTTTACTCACAAATTATCAAAGTATAAAAAAAAACGCAAAATCTTAGAAAATACATGGGGGTGATTCGGATACTCCTCAACATATCTAAATTTTGCGTTTGAACGTCAACTCCTCGGCCACCATGTATATTTCTAAATACATATGCATTATAGCCCATACATAGAACAAATAATCGTGTTCATCACAATAAAATAAAAAAGGTTTTCATTCACGTAGACTTTAAAAAAGCGCTTGTAAATAGTTAGAACATGTTTGTATTAACATAGATATTTGTCGCACACAAAATTTGTCCCGGGTGGGAATTGAGCCCTCGACCTCAGGCTTAGTAGTCACTAACCACTAGACCTAAAGGCCAGTCAAATGCATATGATATTTAAAATAGATAAGGTACAGACGCCAGCTAATCCAGCTACCCCAATCTGTCAAAATTTCTTTTATAGATTTTCAACTTTATCATATAAGCATAAGGTTCACTTTCAATTGGGGAAATTTTACAGAATAAGTGAGCTTGATGTGCTGGCGTCTGTAGCTACAGAATTGCCAACACAGTACAATTAGTATAGCATTACACAGAATTATTGATATTGAATAGATTAATAATAATATTTAAATACAACTTACCGATATCTAGTCGCAGATAACGTAAAATAATTCAAAATACTCGAGTAACTGATTGTGAATAAGTGAAGATTGTAATAATGAATCAGTATTTAACTTACGTATTACCTTTTTTCCCAGTAATCTAAGAAATCAAAACTTTTGTTGTTTGTTATCAATTTTATGAATCGTCTGATAATTTAAAAACATAACACGATGTATGTCAAAATAGCTACAGTGATTTTTCCACAGATTAATAAAAATAACATCTTTACAAAATTTAGTCACCCTAGCACGAGTCTTATTTGTTTTGTCACTTATCTTTAGTATTAATGGAACCAATGTACTTGTAGCTTCGCATCGTAAGTGCCGTATGGGTCAGGGCTGCATCATGTTTCTGTAGACCATTGAAATCACAGCAAAACACAAGCATTGGGATTGATCGAACGTCGCGTCTTCGTTGTCGTCATCTTCGTCGCTACGATGCGGCTACATAAATAATAATTAACTTAACTGTGCCTGCGTCATAGTATTTTTTACTCTAGTATTTTCATGTGTAAGATAAACAAGGTGTAACATAAATAGTGGACAAACCAACGCTACCACAAAACTTAACAAATTAAAGAAAACCAGTTTCTGATACATAAAATAACTTTTTGGTTACACATGCATCAGCAAGACAAATATTAGTGTGATGAGCATGATTATTTGTTCCTTGTCTTGGTGTAATTTATCTATAATATATACGTGTTTGGAAATACATATATGTATATATAAGTATGTTTATCAGCTGCCTAGTTGCCATGCTCTGTCTAGTTTGGGATCAGAAGGCAGTGTAACTAACACACTGCCTTTCCCAAGATATTTAATGTACGTATAAATATATCTCGATGCTTGTTGTATTTAGCCTGAACAGTCACATGTCATGTAGCATTAACTTTCACGTCCCTAACTGTCGTGTTTCGTATTAAACTTGATATGAGACATAAAAAAATCGCAAACTATTTTGATATCCATATATTATTCACCTCTATCTATCATAAATGATAAATAATACCTTATAGTACATTTTCGTAATGCACCCTACAAGCATCAAATGTACCCTACCAGCTATATGCATTTCAAATTTCATCATCATCATCATCATCGTAACAGCTGAGAGAAGTCCACTGCTGAACAAAGGCCTCCCCCAAGAATCATCTTGGGAGGATATGCCATAATCGCCACACTTAGTGGACGGGTTGACGATCATCATTATTTTTATTATTATTAATTGTTTGGGGCTTGATGCCTGGATGGCATCTTGCTACCTCGACCATTACTGATCTATTGTAGCAGAGCTCCTTGACTTTGTCAAAGTTCACTGCTCAATCCTACAGCTTCCAAAAACTCCCAGATTGATTGTGCAATGAGTGTTTGTATCTCTTCTGGTTGCATAATATGCTGTCCTAAGTGGTAACTTAGGACAGCAATTACAGTGGATACAACGCATTAGCGGCCCGCACGAGCACAGAATATGCAAAGGAGTTTCCTCTGATTCTTGGCAGAATCTGCAAATTGTGCTGTCGGCCAACTTTAGGTTGAACATGTGCTTATTCAGCTTGCAGTGTCCGGTGAGAATTCGAGTTACCGCACATGTTTTGTAACGTTTGAATGCAAGTAATTCTTGCGACAATTTTTTGTTCATCATATACTCAGAAAAAAGCTGGTGCCCGTGTTATGATCGACATTCCCTCGCCCCCACAAAATTAGACGGGGTGATGACATTTTATTATTTGCCACCGTCACCACACACCATAAATGCTAAACATCAAAAACGTTAAAAGTTATTTTCTATTATATTGCAGACATTCTTCAGTCTAATCAATTGTTACTTAGAAAATATAAAATCATACTACGCATTAAATTAATAGAAACCCTCCACCCACACTAAACTATATTAGGTACTCCAAAATTTGCTCCCAAATCACAACGCCATATCCTTAATCGGTCAAATTCGGCTTATCGGGGGTTCAAACTGGACACTAATGGGCTTTTAAGGTCAATATTTCAAGGCTCCGGCCCGTGGCGGGGTAGTTACGTCCTCAATAATTGGTCCCGAACGCCCAAGTCTCTAAACGCCAAAATCTTGTGTAACATTTGGAGTTAAAGCTTCTGTTACGAGCAGTAAAATTTTAGCACTTTGTATAGTTTATATTTGAGCTACGAGTTACTATGTACATAATTTTGAATATATTAGCTTGATTAATTAAATACTTACTTTAGACTGTATGTATAGGAACGAATACTAAAGTACAGCCTGTGCATAATAAACAATCTTGAATTATGCGTAAAATGTCAGCTTAAAAACCCGTAGTTATAGTAAAGAAGCTTAAACTTTGTGGTGTCTCATCACCAGAAAGAAAGCTACTGGTTTCGACACATTTACTTACATAGTCTAACTATATTAGTAAGAAGCTTGACAAAAGAAGTATACCTGGCATTTCTGAATGGTACAACCGGAACGGGAAGTAGACTATTCTCTAAGTAGATCGTAGAACATTCTCTGACCAAATCGGAGACGTTTTCAAGAAAGGCCAGGTCAGAAGTATCCTAAACTGCTCGCCAGTTTAGGATACTTCTGACCTGGCCTGATTTATGATGAATATGATGACAGTAAACGAGGCAAAAGAGGTGTGCAAAGATCGTGACAAATGGAAATCCGTTGTATCTGCCTACCCCTCTGGGAAACAGGCGTGAGTCTATGTATGTATATTAGTTAGTTTGTTTGTTACGGTTGCTAGCTTTAAATACCAATTATCATTAAATTGGCACATACGTTATGTTGAACGGTATTATACGGGTCATGCAGAAAATATAAGTATTCCAAAGCGATAAGCGGAGCGAAATGATAACTACATATAGTATACATTTGCACTTCGAAAGTCACCCTTAGTACCTACACAATAAATTCCTTTTCAAAGTCAGAACTGTATCCACCGATGTGGAGTTGCACGATATCTGTATAACAAAATATAAAGACAAACCAATTCCTTCTATAAAAACAAATAATCTTCAAAGAGCCATTAGTTGGAGATAAAATGACAAATAATAGAAAAGGGACTTCTGAAATAACCTGTTTTAATAATGGCAGTTGTTTTAGTGAGCCAAACTTAATTAAACTAACCCTTAATTTAGGTAGCAAATTAGGTTTTTAGAGTTGACGTAAAGTGAATTGAAGGCAACGGGGTGGGCTATAAATTGACTAATTTTGGTTAGAGATGTTTATGTTTACCCACTTAGTTAAACATTGAGAACCAAATTTTACGTTCTGTCAAAGTTATATTTCAAACAAAATATCAATACTTCGTGTTATTAACTGTATTATAACTTTACTTTGTTTCACGTTTACTTTGGTTGTGTGGAAGAGATCACATTTCATGATAATACCGCCCATTGTATACTTTTAAGGGTTTAATTTGTTAATCCTTTGGGGTACAAGAAAGAGTTTATCTATCTATAATAATAGCGTTTCTTCTTAGGAGAAATAATTTTTAAATTATTACATGTTTAACGCTTTATTCTATTACACTTTTATAGAAAAAAAGTTTCTTCGAGGGATTGCAAGTACAGGTTCTACGATGCAGTACTCTAACAGTTAACATATTATACTTGCTCTTTATTTAAAATGACGTGTAAAGTTAGCTTAAGAGAATTTCACTGCTACACAAGACAATGATATTTAGCAAGCAAGACAATAAATAAAGTAACTCTCGCCAAACGGCACCATTTAAGGGTTTGAACCTCGGCTTAACTTTAATATGCATAAAACTATTTAATATTACGGCATTTTCATCAGTTACGAAATGTACAAAATATTTGAAATAGAAGTAAAAATAAATCCTTGATGAAACACAATCATCATTATGTATACAATTCATGTCTCTACTTACTTGTGCGTGTAATTACGAAACCAAATTATATAGATGGGTACCTGCAATCAGACAAATAATGGTTAGGAATATAATTCAATGTACTAACAGTATAAATAGAGTTGTGTGTAACTATGATAAATTTCTAAGAACTAATGTTTGGCAGACACTCTCCATCTCATTCTTAGTTTAGTATAAATTTTGTATCATAGAAGATAGCAAAATGGACCTTCTGTGAAAATTTTAGCACGCATTACACAGATGGACTTCTTATTTCCTCACTATCATATTCCAATGGAACGAGGATAGCTGAAGGACACGACACACAGTAAAAGTTTTTGAATCCACAATTAAGGACTAAACTTGGGACTACTCTTGGCAGAAAAATCACAAAATTAATTTTAGTCCCGGTGCGGGAATCAAAGCCCAAATCTCTTTATCTGCGGAAGACTACGCTAGCTAGCATGTCAATAAAATATATTTCCGATCCCATGCTTTTATGGCTCCACTTACCAAAACATGGAATTACTACTGCAAAAAACATGGAATCCTGAATATATAAATTCCACTTTCCATGTACTTGGCCGTGACCTAAATGTATACCATTTCTGTAACATACGCATGACCAGTTTTATCCTCATCTATGGTTACTGTGACGACCCCTATATCTTCACACATATGACCCGAAACTTTATAGCACCGCCTCCCTATAACCCGACTCATATTTTCGCATCACAATCAAGCTTCATCTTTGTTAAATTCTGAACTGTAAACTAATACGATATTAATAATATCGCCGAGGGCCTTTTATTGCTATCCCGGTCGATATTTATGTTTCTAAGTAATATCGGCAGCCGTAATAAAATTCAAAATGTTATAACTAGTTCTAGGTACCTACTAAAATGTTTATGACAACACTGAGTGTTTGCAAAACACCGTGCACTCATATGACGTGACAATAAATTTACTTCCCACAAACATTTGCGAACTGTGGCTATTGTTCTACCAACTATGAAATTTTGGAACATTAGCGTCGTATTAATACAATATGAGCAGGCTCTTTGTATTTAATGATACATATATACGTTGCACAATATCAAACTGCATTCTGCGCTACATTGAGATCTTTCGAGATTACTCGATATATTCAGTTTTGTCCAACTACCCATGAATTGCCATCTCCGATCTGAATCGGACGAGAAGCCCGCGTCTTCACCGCGTATTAACGTTAAGTGACAATAACAAAAACTGTCCCTCAAATCCTCTCAGAAATCCCCAAGTCAACAACCGACCCGGGTCGAGGTTCGAACCTCAATGGGGGTGCCCTCACTAAAAATATATACACTACAACTACAAACTAAGTACCCGCGGTAATTAGTTTGTAGTTTTAATATATATATATATATATATATAGTGGGTCCGGTGAAGCACTGAAAGCCTCCTAGGCTAACTGTAAACGTCATGTGATTTATTTTTTTATTCAATATCAGATGTGAAGGACAAGTGGACCATAAAAATGAAAACGCAGAATATGTTAACTAATATATTAAACCTGTTTAGTTTCATGTCTAGTTAGTATATAGTCTATACAAAAAATAATAAAATCATTAAATTGACTAACTTTTTATCAACGTGCTTGATACTAGATTAAGTAGATACTAATTATAGTGCTCCAAGCCGGTTTAGCTACGACGGCAAATTTCAACAGCGACTTACCAACTAGATATGACATAATATAATCATTATAGTCGATGAGTGTGAGCGGGAACACATGCGCACTTTCCCATTTATCCCTTTTGTATTATACCCCGTCCTCATACGGGTAAATATACTGCTAAGAAGCTGGTTCACCTTATCGTTTACAACACAAAGAAACCGAGCAACGTGACTATTGCTTACCCAATCGGGTATAAGCATCGCGTAGTTTACTGCAGTGGCTACTACAAACTCCTTAAATTGTGTTTGGAATCCAGACAACGTTCTATTGAGATGGACGACAACGAAGTGGCAATGGTCTCAAGAGCTTTAGTCCACGGCAGCGACTAGCCAGTGTTTGTGAAAGCCAAACTGTATATATCTTGTATGAATTTTTATAAGAAATCTTTATTTTACTTTAGAGGTGAGAGAGATGAGTAATACATTATTTTAACAAATTTCTCGTTTTTTTTTTTTTTTTTTTTTTTTTTTTTTTGTTTATGGACAATGTCACACAGATCATCCTAGCCCCAAACTAAGCAAAGCTTGTACTATGGGTACCAGGCGACGATATACATACTTATATAGATAGATAAATACTTAAAAACATAGAAAACATCCATGACTCAGAAACAATTATTCGTGCTCATCACACAAATATTTGCACTTACCGGGATTCGAACCCAGGACCACCAGCTTCGTAGGCAGGAGCGCTACCAACTAGGCTACGGTGACCGTCAAACCGTTATACCGAGATGTACTATATAATACCATGATAGTTTTACCCGCCATTCGACAAACTGCTAGCTGCGCGAGTTAAGACCTTATGTATTTACAAGAATAGCACTGCGCAAGGGATATAATGAATGCGAAAAAAATGCGTTGTCAAAGATGTGTCGATTAGATAAGCGCATAGTTCAAAGATCAATTGATTTACAATTAAAATTAGAGTAGTCAGCTGCAGTAATATGTTTTGTTTACAATATTTAAAATATAATCGGTATATATTTATTTGACGCAGCGTGGGCGCGCTCCCTACAAGGTAGACCGGCGGTCTTGCAAGGGACGCGGGAAACCGCTGGTTGTGGGCAGCACAAGACCGGCCATTGTGGAGATCCTTGGGGGAGGCCTTTGTCCAGCAGTGGACGTCTTTCGGTTGATATGATGATGGTGGTATATTTTGTTTGAATTTACTTTATATTACTAAAAAAATCATACTTAGGCTATATATACTCTTCTAAACTGGAGTGTTAATTATCAGAACGGTTATATTATCAGAAATGTATATATGTTAGACCAAATAACTGTGAATAGTATATTAATTAGTAGTTCAATAGTAGAGGAAAGGAAGAATTAGGTAGGTACTAAGTAATTAATAATGTCCATATTTTCCGTACAGGCGTATATGCTTTTATTAGAGTTGCAAAATAAAGGAAAATAGAAATTGTAAAATACCTAAAAGCAAAATTTCTCAACGAATTACATCAAGTGTTATGTAGATAGCTGCAACTATTTTAATTGGATAACAAAATCGCTGAAGAAGAAAATACCAGCGATATAGCTACGAGATCTAAGATAACCGAACGAACTTAGCGAAGATTTAAACCTTTAACTATCGTAACTATGAAGGAAATTGTGTCCAATATTATCAGGTATTGGAATACCGTCTTTTTACTTCAGCGCCCCCCTAAGCTGTTACCTGAACACCAAAAAGGTGCCCTCAGGTATAATTCGCTTAAATTAAGCTACTGGTTGAGAGCCTTCTGCGCTACCAAACTGCTCATTGTCGTCAATTCTTTAATTTTAATATAGTATTACTAAATTTATTATTAAATTAGTTAGGGGTAGGGTAGGGGTAGGGTAGGGGTAGGGTAGGGATAGGGTAGGGGTAGGGTAGGGGTAGGGTAGGGGTATGGTAGGGGTAGGGTAGGGGTAGGGTAGGGGTAGGGTAGAGGTAGGGTAGGGGTAGGGTAGGCGTAGGGTAGGGGTAGGGGTAGAGTAGGGGTAGGGTAGGGTTGGGGTAGGGTAGGGTAGGGTAGGAGTAGGGTAAGGTAGGGGTAGGGTAGGGGTAGGGTCGGGGTAAGGTAGGGGTAGGGTACTGGTAGGGTAGGGGTAGGATTCCTCTCGAACGAAGTCGTGACGGGTCAGCTAGTATTAAATAAAATTAAGCGATTTCTTGCAGAATAATACCTTAGTAATTTGTTATTTATTTAACGATTTAAAACTATATGTGATAAAACATACCCCACGGACGGACTAATTCAATATTTTTTGTTACTTTTATATTCTATTTTATCTTTATGTATTCCATTGTGAGCTTGACAAGTACAAGTGTACACAAGGCTACATAACAAACTATACATTTCCAATATAAGCTGACCTCTCATTGTACGGAAATCCTATACCTACAACGCGTGCTCAGCTTATATTGGAAATGTATAGCCTGATATATAGCCGTGCGTACGTTAATATCCAAGTGCTGAATAAATTCGATTATTTCATTACGTAAAGAAAATAAAAGTGTTACATTGACCATTTTCATCTTATCAACATTACTAGCTGTGCCCCGCGGTTTTACCCGCGTTAAACTTTATAAATTAGCACAGCTCCTCCCCCGTAGGTGATAGCGTGATAATATGTAGCCTATATGTTGACCCGACCTCTTAGTAATATTCATGCAAAATTTGAAGTAAATCCATCCAGTACTTTTTGAGTTTAGCCCAGACATACATACAGACAAACAGACAAAAATTCTAAAAGCTATATTTTTGTATTTGATATCGATTGTAGATCATGCCCCAAGGATCCTTTTAAAAAAATATTCAATGTACAGTTTTGACTTTCCTACGATTTTATTATATATATAGATTAAAGGCTCATCTCTTGAATAACGTTACATAAATAAAGTATAATTGTCATACGACAATCGGTATCCTCACGTTTACACCAACGGGAATACGTATCCCTCCATTTCCTAGCAACTGGAATGCCAATTAAATCACGTGGATACCTACAATTAAACACAACAGCAGTAAAGCTTACACAGCGACAAAGACTCATCTGTCTCTACAGCGATCGGCCAATTAAATCGCGGCAGTATATGACTGCGTGCATGGCGATCGGTAGATCAGTCTGTATGCTTGTGTGTATATGTCTGTGGCGTCTGTGATTTTGATATTGTTTTTTGTTTGAAAGGTGAATTGAATAAGTCGGGAGTTTTCTTAGTATGTTTGATGAAAATCAGTTCACAAAATGGTGGATAACATTTTAGTATACAACTCCCTCAATATGGGTATCAGATGGGATTGGCTAGTAGAATATAATACACTGTGATAAATTTCAAATCCAAAATGGCGAGCTACTTATTTTTCTATTACTCCTGCAATATGGATATCAAAATAATGGAAGGGCATGACTATCAACAAATGTTGGGCTCTTTTCTAATTTTTAATTCATACTTTTCCTTTTTTTAAGGCTTTTACTCCTTTACTGGACAACCGAGGCGAGCGTGGGGTCAACCCC
This sequence comes from Pseudoips prasinana, assembly GCA_951640165.1. NCBI lineage: Eukaryota > Metazoa > Arthropoda > Insecta > Lepidoptera > Nolidae > Pseudoips > Pseudoips prasinana. The sequence continues at coordinate 17,626,752 of OX621259.1, read as the reverse complement.
TCTAGCAAAGAAAACAGTAAACTAAGCACCCGCGACGGAAGGGGCCCCCTTTTTTTCTTGTATTTTACGTGTGTATATATATATATATATATATATACGTGATGTACAGGAAATGGAGTATATATATATAAGTAATAAAGAAAATAGTATTAAGAAGAAATAGTTATGTAAGTACTTATATGTAAAATAAGAATTGCCCACTTATAGCTCTGTAAAGAAAAACACCAAATTATGTAAAAAGACTCCAATACATTCAGGGAAGCATAATGTAACATTTAACTAAAAAAATATGACCCCCTTTGAGATTTGAACCTCGACTCAGGGCGGTTACTGATGGGAAGATGCATGAGAGATAGTAATTTCTTTATAAGACCTTTTGCGGAATTGTCGCCCTACGTTAATACGCTAAGACCTGGGCTTCTCGTCCGACTAAGGATCGGAAAGGCCATAAAAAGGTAATGGAGGACGCTGGTAGTCGCGGCACCTTGGCTGTCGTACGATATATCGAATTGTGTGGGTCAAAACGCTGTAGAGAGTAGAGACATAAGAGTTTGCGTAGCCTCGCAAAATTGGTCGGATATATGTAAAAAGTGTTAGCATTCGATAGCTACTGGTGAAAGAAATAAAAAATGTAGCTACTTGTTGGTCTGATAAGAACATTATTGTTGTTGCAAACGCATAGCGGCCACGATAACTGGCCGCACAGGTGGATTTACAACTACATATATGTTTTGAAACGCACGAAATTATTACATTGGTAGTTTTCTCTAGAAAATTGCATTTTCAATTTTATAGTCCTATTATAAACGTGTTTTTGATTTAAAAATATTACCAACATTATTTTATGTAGCAACTTTGGTAAATTTCAAATTACAATTTTGTTACTAGGTAGAACATTTGCCATAAAATATTTCAATTCAAACTCTATTTCGCTTCGAATTATAATTCTAATGTGAGATAATTAAATGATAACATTATTACTCAGTACTCACTTAATAATAAAACTAAGTCTAATAGTTTCATTAGTCTATTCCACATTAACATTACTAATAATGTACATTTGGCATGATAGATATAATAATAATATCCTGGGACTTTATTCACACACGGCCATCTGATCGTAAAATAAGCAGAGCTTGTACTATGGAAACCAGACAACTGATATACTACACATTACACTACTTTTTTGTAAATACATACTTATATAGATAATTACTCCCAGACTCAAGACCAACAGACATTCATGCACACAAATATTTGTCCTGAGCGGGATTCGCACCCTAGACCTGCAAAGGAAAGCAAGCATTTACCAACCACGCCAACAGGCCCGTCAAATATATAACTCTAAATAATAACAAACATCATTAATCTCTAAATAATAAAACTTCCAAGTCTATTAGTTTCATTAGTCTATTCCACATTGGGACTATACTGTAGTAATAATGTATATTTACCTATAATGTACTTGACATGATAGACGCTTGGACACCCAGACCAGATAAGTGTATAGATAGGTTATACAAATGTTTGTTCCGTTGCGGAAATCAAGCTCGCAACCCTGACCACAAAAGGCGAACAACCTGCACTGAGCTAGTTCAAACGGTTGTGCTAATTTAAGTCCTATGTGTCCACTTTAGATGCTTTAGTAAATAACAATATTCATTGCCTGCATCAAATATATATGTTGGTAGTTTTGTTTTATCTTAAATAATTAAAAAAGTTGACGTGGTTGGTATGGTAGATACTTGCCTTTCTCGCTTCAGGTCGTGGGTGGGAACCCAGGACAGATATTTATGTACATGACATGTCTGTTTGTCCTGAGTCTAGATGGAATTACGTTTAAATATCTATGTAATGATGTATTTACAAAAGAAAAGTAGTATATGTAGTAGATAAATCAGTTATTTATCTGGTTTCCATAGTAGGTACACAAGCTCTGCTTAGCTCAGGATCAGATATTTTGTTTTTTTATTATCTACACCCACAGTAGGGAATCTGATCCCTGTGTCGCAGTGTACTTTACAAACATATAATAGACGGACACAAATTACAACTAGACTCAGAACAACCATTTATGGCTCAAACAAAAAATAGTTATCCGCGCGGGACATGAAGAGGCAAGGTGACTGTCTTAGCCGCTACGCCACACGTCCAATGATGGCCGTGCCTCAATAATGTCCCAGAATATTATAAAACATAATGGCTGTTTTAAAAAACATAGAAAAAACATTCTTAAAAGCAACCCGATTTAAACAAAATTTGTGTCCGACCTTACAAAAAGTATTTTCCAACAAATCGGTAGACAATTTACGGAGAAATAGAGTAAAAAATTACAAAAAAAAACTTGTGTGTACTTAAGAACACGCGTTAGAAGTTATACTTCTTAATATACAACTTGAACATAGTTATCAATTTTCATACCACCTATAACTAACTTCATGCTGTTATTTTTACAATGCGCGCGCACCTGCGCGTAAAAATTCAGTAAAAATTCACTGTCATACCACCTAGAACTAACTTCATGCTGTTAAATTTTTTGGTGTCGGTGTGCGCGCGCATCGTAAAAATTCACTCTCATCATTTTTCTCCATCGCGCCAAAAGAAGTATAACTTCAAAAATGTCGAATTCATAATCTCTTTCCTTTTGAAGTCCGTTAAAAAGCTTGTATAATAAATGCCCTTGATGTACGCAATAGAATGAATGTAGGTAATTGAGCCCTGGAACTATAGATTAATAAACCCAATTGTAACACACTGTTTATAGTCATTGTAATAAATAGTCCACGCAGAACTACTAAGCGAAACATTGTTCCAATGTAACACACATTTGTCTTATCTCACAGCATTAATAAAGAACGAGTGTTATGAATGTTATGATTGTGACAATTGTCTGCTATTGCAATAATGATGTCATTCAATTCAACGACCGCAGAACAACTCTATAGTACTGGTGCTAATGGAACAAAACATTATCATATTATTATAACAGAGCCTATAGTAAAAGCCTTACACACGGTTATCAAAACCGTAGGCCATAATCACGGATACGGGAATAGCGCGTTTTATCAACATGCCAGAGGCAAAATCGTCAACATTGCAAACAACCTTATGCGGTTAAACAGGTACACTTGACCGATGAATGGCCTCTGGTGACACCGCAGTCCACATCATTACTATACGTGCCCGGTACCAAGCGACGGCAATCGATGTAATGCAAACGATCGATCCGAGGTGAAAACACCAATTGTGAGTGCATAGACGACTGACGCGATTGCGCTCAGTAAAGGGTCGATGAAACCTGTTCGGAGCTCAGCGCTGTGCAAAGTACTCATTTTACCCAGACAGCTAATGCTTCGATTATAATCTTGGACTAGCAATGAACACTTGAGCATCCTTTTCTATTTGTAAACTATGTTTGTGGGAATAGCTAGACTAGACATAAAACTACAGAATGCATGAAATTACAAGTAATTAAAGGGCACGATTAAAATGCTTTCTACTTGTTGCTATTATGAATAGACAGTCATTAATCCAGGTATGGTTCTACGTACTTAGTCAATAAAGCCTTCAATTTATTAAACAAGACATACAACTCCGTACATGCCATTCGAGTACGAACGGTATAACTTATTCACACGTGTTTTTTCTCATGGCTCATGGTTGATTAATTGGTGTTGTCTTTATTTATTTTATATAACTATAATATACGAGCCTGTTGGCGTGGTTAGTAAACACTTGCTTTTCGCGCCGGAGGTCGTGGGTTTGATTCCCATCCAGGACAGATATTTGTTTGCATGAACATGTCTGTTTATCCTAAATCTGGGTGTAATTATCTATATAAGTATGTATTTACAAAAGAAAAGTAGTATATGTAGTATATCAGTTATCTGGTTTCCATAGTACAAGCTCTGCATAGTTTGGGATCTGTAGTTTGTGTAAATAATGTCCCAGGATATTATTATTATCTATACATATAATAAAATCGTAGGAAAGTCAAAACTGTACATTGAATTTTTTTTTTAAAGTATACTTGGTGCGTGATCTGCAATCGATATGGAAGCCAAAAATATTGTTTTTAGAGTTTTTGTCTGTGCGTCTGTTTGTCTGTATGTTTGTCCGGGCTAAACTCAAAAAATACTGTATGGATTTATTTCAAATTTTGCTTGAATATTACTAAGAGGTCGTGTCAACATATAGGCTTCATATTATCACGCTATTACCTTCGGGGGAGGAGCTATGATAATTTAATGCGGGTAAAACCGCGGGGCACAGCTAGTTATTATATACACACATCAACAAAGTCTAGGGATACGTTATTTTGAAATCAAACATGGCTTTATTGTTTAAAACCTATTTAGTTTCCTTAAAAAGTTTATTTACAGATTTAAACCTTGTCTATTCTTTATTCAAAATTTAAAAATTAAAATGAGAAACAAATGAAAACACGCAAAGCACAGCGCAATCTTGAGTTGTATCTAATTTCAAGAAGTTGCATTAAAATTTTTTTTGCGTGTTAATTGAAGAAAACCTGATAAATTGTTTTATTTTCTATTCTCAATTGGTTGTGTAAGCTTTTTAGCGTCATGCCACGCCATCATTTGAGTCGAGATGAAATGTTACGGGCAGTTGGCATGTTACAAAACGGTGCTATTCAACGCGTCGTTGCTGAGTCTCTGGGCACAAGCCAAAATGTGGTATCCAGGCTGTGGTCACGTTATCGCGCTACTGGAGATGTGGCAGAACGGCACACAGGTAGATATCGTGTTACCACTCAGAGACAGGATCGATTTCTCCAAATGACCGCCAGAAGACTACCCAATATCACAGCGATGCAACTAGTGCAAAGGCTCCAGGAGGGTCAGCAGCTGCTGGTGAGCGACCAAACCGTGCGAAGGAGGCTGCATGAAGTTGGTCTTCATGCTCGCAGACCGCTACGAGTCCCAGCGCTGCAACGTGGCAATCGCGGTAGGCGACTTTTATGGGCTCAAGAACATTTGACATGGAGTGATCAACAATGGTCATTGGTGCTGTTCACTGATGAGTCCCCCCAAGGAGCACTTAGGCGTTACCGACATCAAATATGCAGCATTTAGAGAACTTAGAGTTCTTTTGGAGACGTACAAGGGTGTCAAGAAAAGATTCTATATTTATAAGGTTGATTTACCAGTTATTATACAGCTCAAGCTGTACTAAATCTTTATAAAAGAATCCGCGTAAACTAAAGGTGTTAAAACGGAATATTAAAACCCTACTTTAAAACTTTAAGAATTTTTGACACTTTAGGCTAATGTTTATTATTCAAGCTGCACAGAGGCTGTATTTTGCATGTGATCACTTACTTACTACAGCTTTATGTGTTAATATGGTATCACTCTATACTTGATTCTGTTTAATGGTATATGCAAACTCCTTTATAAAACTTATTATTTTTGCGTAATTATACACCCTTGTAAGTGTTAGAGTTTTATGACTTCTGACAAATATGATGTTAAAACACTATAATAATAAATTAATTCTATAGCACAGCTTTAGTCTGTTTTATTGTCAGTCGTCTATCTTTGCAATAGTAAATAAACGTGTAATTCTGGATTAAAATATGTGGAAAAAAGGAAAAAGGTCCGGTGGAGTCAAAAGGAAGATTAAAAGAGAATATAAAAATATAACAAATTACCAACCAAATGAAACTAGTGATACTGAGTCGTCATTTATAGAGAATGAAAAGAATGTAGTCATGAATCGAGCAATCTACAGTCAAGCGCCACTTCAGTCGACGTCTTACGAAAGTTCCGCAGCAAAAACGTCAAACATTGATATTGAAAGTGAAAATTTAATAAAACCTTGGGAAACTGATAATGACATATTTTCATGCAGCAGTACAAGTAAAGAAGACGAATTTTCAGAAAATTTACTGTTCCGTCGTAAAATTAAGGAATGGGCTATAGAAAGAAATATATCTCAAAAAGCTCTTAGTGATTTAGCAACAATACTAAATTCTAGATTTCCGGGAATATTACCACGGGACGCTAGAGCAATTATAGGTACTGTCAAACAAATACATAATATCAAGACTATAGAACAAGGAGAATACTGGCATAATGGCCTCACTAAATCTCTAAAGAAAGCATTGGAAAACTGGGTAGATGTTCCAAACAAAGTAAAATTAAATTTCAATTTCGACGGTCTCCCAATATTTAAAAGCTCCAATAAAGAATTTTGGCCAATTTTATGTAATATATTTGAAAGACCTGATATAGAGCCATTTGTTATTGGTATCTATTTTGGAGTTGGAAAACCAAAAGAAATTGATCAATATTTAGATGATTTTGTAAAAGAAATAGGAAATTTAATTAAAGAAGGAATTTATATCGAAGATAGAAAAATATCTATTGACATTAGATGTTTTATATGTGATTCTCCAGCGAGAGCTTACATTAAAGGTACTTAAAGTAAATAAAAACTTATAACAAACTACGGATTTAGCCTATTTAAAAAAATCACATACCTTCGCGGGAGAGTATAAAGGTGATATGCACAGTTTGAAATTTACTTTTCGTTTTTACGCAATCGGTTTGCTATACTATGCCAAATGTGGTTATATAAAATTAACTACGAATGAAGCCACATTTATGTGGCTTCATTCGTAGTTTCATTCAACCATAATTCGACTAAAATAATTCTTGTAATATTTAACTTTCAGGTGTATGTAACTTTAATGCAAAACATGGTTGCTTAAAATGTGTCACAGTAGGAGAATACTCACACTTATCACATACAGTGACATTTCCTGAAACTATTTGCCGCCCTAGAACAGACCAAGAATTTCGAGAAAAAAAGTATGGGCCTCACCATAAAAAAGATTCTCCTCTACTGAAGTTGCCTGTTGATATGATACAAGACTTCCCGGTAGCAGATTCTCTACACCTCGTGGATTTGGGAATAATGAAGCGGCTATTAGTTGGTTGGCGTAACGGTAATTTTGGAAAATATATTACCAAATGGAGTGCCAGAGATACCGAAACAGTTTCAAATTTTCTTATTAAACGCAAATTGCCATCTGAAATTCATAGGTCAGTAAGAGGATTAGACTGTATTTCTCATTGGAAAGCATCAGAATATAGATCTTTTTTACTTTATTTGAGCATTGTAATACTTCCAGACGCATTACAACACGATGCATTTTCACATTTCCTGGCATTTTTTTGTGGTATTACAATATGCTCTAGCAAAAACTATAATCATTTTCTGCCATTGGCAAAAGAGCTTCTAAAATATTTTGTTGAGCATTATAAAGACTTTTATGGATCAGATTATATAACTAGCAATGTCCATAATGTAGTGCATCTCACAGATGAAGTACAGCGATTTGGTCCACTTCATACATTTAGTGCTTATCCTTTTGAAAACAAGCTGTATTTGTTAAAAAGGATGCTAAGGCATGGCAACAAACCTCTTGCTCAAGTAGCAAAAAGATTGAGTGAAAATTCAGGATTAGAAATGAGCAAGAGCAGACAAAATCAGCAAATCACATATGTTGAACCCTTTGTTACTACCAATAGCAGAAAACTAAATATACTACATTTGAAAGATTTTAAAATTTCTTTGAAACCACAGGATAAATATTTTATATGTTACAATAGTGACATTTTGGAAGTGAAAAAAATAGAAACCGTTGTTAGCAGTGAAATAAAGATAATTGGCTATAAAATTACTGGCTTAATCGACGTTTGTGAAGAACCAATTAAATCATCATACTTAAACATATTCAAAGCCAAATTATCTACTATCAAGCGGACAGAAACCGTAGTTAGTTCTAAAGATATAAAATCTAAATTAGTATGTACTGGACACAAAAATTACTTATACTTTATACCCCTTTTGCATACAGTTTAAATTAATTAAATTTAAGTTTAAAAGAGAAATAAAACACTTTGGAATCAAGAAAATGTGTTTTTATTTTTATTCTTTGCAAAACCCGCAGATGTTCAAAGAACTATAAACATACACCACTGGACATAATTTGGTGTCTTATGGACAATCACAGTCACGAGATTACGTGTTTTGTTCTTAAATGCTAACTTATCTGTAAAACACTGTCGCATGGACATACTAAATAGTTTCTACTTACTTACTAGATAGGCAATAAAAACAGTCACATAGGTAATTTGGTGTCTTACGGACAATATAATTATCACAGTCACGAGATTACGTGTTTTCTTCTTATATGCTAACTTATCTATAAAACACTGTCGCATGGACATAATCAAATAGTTTCTTTTTTATACTTACTTACTAGGTAGGCAATAAAAATTTAACAGTCACATAATTTGGTGTCTTAAGTACAATCACAGTCACGAGATTACGTAGTTTCTTCTTAAATGCTAACTTATATTATTACACTGTTGCACGGACAATCATGGTCCTTTAAATTTTTACATATTGAGTTATTAGATAGGCAACAAAATCACAGTCACGAGATTACGTGTTTTTATAAATGCTAAGAGTATCCGCATAATACACACCCCACCTGCAGATTCAGTTTCTGCAATCAACACCTGTCGTTAGCCAAGTAAGATTTAAATGTAGTTTGTAAACGTAAGCACTCTTAGAAAGCTAGGTAACCAAAAAAGAAACAAAGTTTTTATGATAAACTTAGATTGGGTTAAGTTAATAAAATAAAAATATTAACGATAACATTGCCCGATAAGATAAATGAAAATTTAGTTATTAAGATAGAGATTTTTTTCTGATGGGTGATCTAACAAAGGGACTCTTCCTTTTCCTCGTCTTCTTCTCTTTCCTCTGTAACATCTTCCGTGGTATTTTTTGTTTCATTTGTAGCGTCGTCGTCTGCAACAATCATGACGCTTTCAACTTGGTTGGTGGTTTGATTTGTTTGATTGGAATTTTTAAGTGTGTCTTTTTTTGTTCTCCTACGTTTTGTTGATGTTCTTTCATTCTTGCTGAGTTTTCTCTTTACATAATTTTTAAGAACAGTTTTAAAAAAGTTTTCATTATTTTCAATGGTATAAGTTTGGTCCCAGATATGTATCAGTTCGTAGTAAAACTTAAGGACGTTTTTATAAGCCTTTAGAGGATTTTTTACGTTATCACTACCTCTACTACCACCAGTCCAGGAACACTTGCAAATCATGAGTAAAAAACATATCTAATATTTTGTATGCACAGGTTCCACCTATAATAATAATAATAATTTATTATCAAAAAGCCAAGTACAAATTTTCCATCTCATCTACACATAAATGCACAAATATATACAATGATGCTTAAAAAAAGAGATAGAGTGAACGTCAGTGTCTATGATAGTATTAACTGTGTTACAGACACTGGCGCCTTCCTCATACAATGTATGTGATAAAAATAGTCTAACTACTGATGATTTGCTGTTTTATACCTAATTTTAGACCTTGCAGTTTTAATAATATTTAGTAAATAAAACTTATGATTAAGACATCTTAAATATCGTACAACTACAATATACAAAGATAACTTACACATACCTCAAGTATGTGTAAGTTTATTTGAGTCTAATTGAGTTCGTGTGTGTGTGGGATTGCGTGTGTGTTTATGTATGTATACGTGTATGTATTATGTATGTGTGTCCTCCATCCGATTGTGAACATATGAAAGAGTATTGCTTCAGCAGTTTATTTTTTTGCTGCTTGTCAGTTAAAAGTGATTCCAATTCTTCTAGCTCTTTAACTGAATCAATAGGTTTTATGACAAAAGTATCATTTTCAAACTCGTTGGATTTGCCCAGTGTAACCAGTGTCTGTATTTTTAGTATGGTCACACTTGGAAAATTCGTAATCTATTTGCACTGATAGACTTGCCAATTTGTGTAACATTTTTTTCTGGTTGTCCATTAGAACATTTATTGTTTGTGTCATATTTATTTGATTGTCTAAAATCAATTTTAGGTAATTTTCAATCTGATTCACATCAGTGTTTTGATGTATTTGTGTTGGAATTGGTGTTTCGAAATTAGTATTTTGTGTTGCCACATCAGAGTCATTTATATATTGAATAACGTATTCAGCTGCAGTAGTTGGAAGAACCGGTGTGGATGTTGTAGCTGTAGATGAAGTTAATGACTTCTCTGGTTGATTAAGTACCTGAAATCACACATAAAATGGATTAATGATGTTTTTGTCAATCGCTATGCAAACATTTTGACTTTTAGAGAGACCGTAGTCTGGATATGGAGTTGGCCCAAAATGTTAAGTAAGTATGTAGGTATACTATACATATATAAACACTCATAAAGTCACGTCTAATAGACATGCGGGGAAGGCTAACTAATAATGAAGTAACAAAATAATGCTTACCAATTGCCCAGCTAGAGTATTGTAATTACTGAAGTTAATATTACTATTTGTTGTGATTACTTCTGTCTGATTATCAAATTCGGTGTCGCTATTTTGTAGCATGAGATCTAGTTCTCGTGTTGCTTCGTCGTATGATGATAATAATTGTCTTTTGACACAGCAATGTGAAGAAGACCAATTATCCACAGGCTGCGAATATTCGTCCTTGACCAATTTATTGATATCTAATCGCTTTTTTTGGCCATCTTAAAATACCATTAGACTCCCAAAAACTAGGTATAATGCACAGTCGTTTTTGGCCTTTTTCTATTGTTTCAATTATTTTGAACGGCATATTTTCCTGAAAAATATTGAAAAACATGAAAAAAAAATAGGCAGACAACACCACACACTATAAAAGCACTACTGCACATAGTTCTTAGTAAAATATTTTTTTTTGAAACGAACTACCGTTTTCTAACGCTTTGTTTTGTTTTTAACCTATCTACGAGTTTTACGACGTGGCAAACAAAGGATCGAAAAGAACAAATAAATGCGTGCACGCTGTCCAGGCACTATCTATAAACTAATCGCGTTGCTTGTAATGTGACGCTGCTGTCTCGCTCTGTGTGTGTGTGTTCATGGACGATGTTACCTACACGGTTGTTTGTTTACAAGTAATGTGTCTATCAGTAGGTGCGTCGTCTGTTGATTCTATCAAACTGCTTTAATTTGCCTTCGGCATATTACACACTTAAAAAACACGTTGTGTAAGCCGCGAGCGATGTAAACGGCGAAATCTAACAATTGCTAGCGATATATTATACATGGTTTTTCATTTTGAATACGTATCCCCAATGAGCTGTACAATTTATGTTTTGAAAACTGATATACAGCCTAACTCTTAAAAATATTCTAATATAATGCCTATTTAAAGGCAATAGCTGTACAATGGAATCTAAAAACTGCGTAGTAAAGCTACAGGACCTATAATACCCTCCACACATACTTTAGGCTGTTTAATATTTATCGCCATTTTTGAATAATAAAAACAAAACAAAAACAAAACATAATACAAATCAAACGATTTTTACAATAGCTACAGCTGCTATCGTAATTTTACAGCTAAAATAATGAGTGTACTCTAATATTATGCAGTATTTTCAAGCATATTATATTATTCTAACCTCAAAACCATAAACTTACTTACCCGTTTTAGTTATATTTTTTACTTAATCTTGATTATATTGCGGGCGCGTGAATATTTTGACACAAAACTATACACAAATTCACAACAAAATTAAATCGGCTCGTCGAATCTACAAATTATCACACAGAAAGTCCAAGATCATATATTACTTGATTTATAATTTTGCATGAAATATTAATCGTTCGCCATTTATGTATCTAAAATAGAAATATTTGACAAGTTTCACAAATTTTCCATTTGTGATTCTCTTAAAAAACCGATTAATAACCGTTATCTTTTAAAGACATTTATAAGAAGATAACTATATTCCTGTGGTTTCCTTTTACACCATACTACAGCTCCACTGCAGCTATATTACAGCCTATTTTTTACTTCTACAGCTACTGTGCAGCCATAATAACGCATTAGGCTGTATAAGAATGGGCCCAATTTTTACTTATAAGGGCTGTATAAGCGCTGATACAGCCCTTGTACAGCCTCACTATACAGCCTGTGGTATAAAAATAAACTAAAATACAGCTTTTATACAGCTTGTGGTGCTCCTTGGACCGCTATGGATTTCATCCAGATTCGAGACGAACACGCGTTTGGAGAACTCCAGGCAGGGTCAGCCGTCTCCGACATCCACAGGAGGTCCACTCTTACCAAGGCGGGACAATTATGGTGTGGGCAGGAATACGAATCGGCGGACGAACCCAACTCATTTGGATTCAGGGCAGCATGACTGCCCATAGATACCGTGAGGAGGTAGTAGAACGTGTCATTGTCCCGCTCAGGGCCCTAACGGGGCAAGAATTTCAGCTCATGCATGACAATGCACCTTCCCATACAGCGCGGCTGGTGAGGGCCGCCCTTCGAGAACACGATGTTCAGGTATTAGATTGGCCTCCACAGTCGCCAGACTTAAACCCAATTGAACACGCCTGGGACATGTTACAGCGAAGAGCATTGAGGGATTTTCCGCCCAACTTGACAACAGAAGAACAACTTTTCGAACATTTAAAAAGAACTTGGGACTGCATACCCCAGCAAGACATTGACACCTTAATTTTAAGTATGGAAAATCGTTGCCGCTGTGTGATTAATGTTAGAGGAGGAAATACCGATTACTGATTATCAGATTTGGTAAGATTTTTATTCATTTAATTCGATTGAATAATTTTATAAGAATAAAATGTTTTTGTTCACTCAGTAATTTTCTATGGCTTAATTAATTTAAGACTTTTATTAATTAGAAAAACAAAATCGCATCGTGTTGTTAATGTTTAAATATCGGCCATGAAATTATCTTTAATTCTTCCATTTACAGTCATAACAAAATGTTTATAGTTTTCTAGATAATCAATGAAATGTTCAATATCCCTAGATTGTGTTGATGTGTGTATTTTGAGGCAACCAGCACACTGCCATTAGATCCCAAACCAGGCAGTACTGCAACAAGCAGAAAACTGATAAACATACTGAAGTATATATATTTCCAAACACATATATATTACTTATATGTAAATTAAACCTAGTCCCAGAACAAATAATCGAAATAAAACCCGTGCATTTCTATATATGTATTTCATAGTTTCAGAATATTAATGAATTTTACTTTAAATTGTTTTAGAAATAACTGCTACATTGTTAAATTTAGCATTGGAAAGGCTCTAACGCTGCAGCCATATCCAAGCCCAAGGATACTTCATATTTAAATTTATAGGTAGATAAGGTAATTAATCACAATGAATTGGTCGCGAGAGTTGTGATTATTATAATTATAGATGTTTAAACGACTTCGTAGTGTTTCCATTGCAACTATTATCCTAATAATACTGGCTTAAACAGGTCTATTGGTCTAGTGGTTAGTGACCCTGGCTAGAAGTAAGAGGTCTTGGGTTCGGTCCCTACCCAGGACAAGTCTTTGTGATGAGCATGATTATTTGTCAGGGTGTAATTTATCAATACTATGTATGTATTAGAAATGCATAAGTATGTTTACCAGTGGTCTGGTTGCCATAGGCTCTGCCTATTTTGGGATTATATGGCGGTGAGTTAGTGTCTCAAGATATTTATTTATTTATACTTTTCGCTGACATCTAATACAGGGAGAGTCTGCATTAATCTTAAATAAAACCGGCCAAGTGCGAGTCGGACTCGCGCACCAAGGGTTCCCTACCATTATCTTTTATCACCAATATTTATTTTATTTAGTATTTTTTGTTACAGCGGCAACAGAAATACATCATCTGTGAAAATTTCAACTGTCTAACTATCACGGTTCATGAGATACAGCCTGGTGACAGACGGACAGACAGACAGACACCGAAGTCTTAGTAATAGGGCTCCGTTGTGCCCTATGGGTACGGAACCCAAAAATGTGTATGATATAACATAGAAAAAGGAATTCTGCGTACTATTTAATTTCCCACGACGCGACGTTGAAATTTAGATTCCACGTAGTCTTTTGGATATTTCTCTTTCAAATTTAAGGCTCCGTCCCAAATGTCCATTAAAAAGCTTCGCTTCAAACCGTTCTTAAGTAGATAAGATCCCTGGTATTTTAAAAACACTCTCCAAGCTCTTGCCGTGAACGAATTGTTGACGGGAAGTTGAAACACAAAAAGTTTATCTACCTTCTCACTCAAACCACATGCTTGTGGTTAATGTTTATACAATAACAGCATTTGTGCGTTTTATTTGTTACTAATTGTGACCTTTATTTATCTTTCACTCTTAAATTGTACTTTCCTTTTTAACATTAACTTCTATTCTTATTGCTTCTAAACTACTTTGCCTTTATCGGTTTAATGTCAGATAAATAGTAGATATTTTTGTATGCTGCGCGTTGCCGACCCTTTGCTCCACCCGACGAGTTCTGGCAACGTTCCTCACACCAATGACTTATCATTAAGGGCATTGAATAAGCTGAATTGTGTGCAAAATACATTTTTTTGTATAAAATCAGCAACACATTAAAAATGTAAGCAATGAAGAACATGTGCAATAGGTTTCACGACCTTTGATAAGTTACGATTTAAAAAAAAAGATACTAATGGATTGGACTACAATTTGCTACTAACCAACCTATTTATTCGCAATTGGTCGAACGTCGTGCAAATTTATTGCCCACCTTTCATACTGTATACATTTTCATTCAATGTTGCCGATTCCGGTACAAAAAGAAAAATTTGTTATGCACATATTCAGTCTTCCAAATGCCCAAAAAAAGAGTGCTTTAGACCTTAGAAATATGCTCTCCTTGCAAGGCCTTGCAAGAGGGACTTGGGAGCAGATATTTTCTTTCTCTCTTTTTTCTAAGTTTTACTTAACTCGTGTAGTCTAAAGCACTTTTTTTTGGGCATTTGATTCTGTAATATACGAAACATAACTCTCTCTTTTTCTATCTTCACTAACATAATTTCCGTTCGCCTCCTCCGATCACACTTTTCGTAACGCCCTCGTCACGCATTCACCAGTTTACTCAACAAGTCAAACAAGCGTAAATAATTTTTACGTCAATAATGCAGTCGCCGTCACCACACAGCAGCTGCTGTGTGGTGACGGCGACAAATATCAGAATCAGAATATCATCACCCCATCTCACCCCGTGGGGGGCGTAGAAGTCGACCCGAGGGAATATCTACCAGAGGACGGGCAGCAGCTTCCTTCTGAGTACTATGACCATCATACTGCGATCGCCAACCCGCCTGCCAAGCGTGGCGATTATGGCATATCCCCTCAAGACGATTCTTGAGGGAGGCTTGTCCAGCAGTGGACTTATTTAAGCTGTAATGATGAATGCAGTATATTTTTAAAGGTACACCACGTGTCGAAATGCTCAAATAGGGAAACAATGCGATGCTATAATATAACCGTTTAGAGTACCCAGGATTACCGTTTAAGTATAGGCACTAGTATTAAAACCTACCTAATCCCTAGAATTCCAGTCCTAAAATCTACCCTCACAATGTAACAAAGTAAAATCCTTTAAACTTATTTTTTTACACGGTCATCTGATCACAAACTAAACACAGCTTGTACTATGGAAACCAGATAACTGATATTCTACGTATACTATTTTTCTTATGTAAATACATACTTAAATAGATAATTTACAATCAGACTCGGGACAAAGAGTTCATGCACAAAAATATCTGTCCCGGGTGGGAATCGAACCCACGACCTGCGGAGTGAAAGACAGCGGATATACATACCAACCACGCCAACAGGCCCATCAACATTTAAATTATAGGTGTTGTGTGTATCTGAACGCAACCAACACGCCTTTAGCGCCCTCTGGCGATCTGTCATTTTATTGTTAAATTTGTCTCTCTATGGGTGATTTCCATCTTGTCGATTGTAAACCTAACTAAAATTATAATAAAAGCAGTTAATAAGTTCGCAAGTATTTATTTTATCTTCAAAACATATCAGTAGGTCTGTAAGGATTTATATTTTCTATACCTGCTGCTTACATATTTTTAGTTTATGGAACTATTTTATTGCAAGCAAATGCGTTCCCATGCACTATTATTTTAATACAATTTTCATGGGTAGCTATTGTACTTATTTATGCATACTAACTTTGAGACGGCCACCACTCACTTTAACTACATAAAGTTACTCAGAGTACTTTGTGAGAATTCTTTCGCAAACTTAATAGTCATGTTTCTAGTTTTATGACAAGTTTCATGTTAAAAGTTGGAAGCTACTGTTATTTTGTGCTTTATATTTCCTGAAATTCTTGTGTTTTAGATTGTAAATCTTGTTTTAGTATTACTTACTTTAACTTATTTTTAGCGTCCATCAAAGATCTGATTAGATGTTATGGCTAATTTAATTTTAGTCAAAGTTTAAGACTCAGAGTTCCCTGTTCCCATATTCACACGATCAAAAGCCCGGATGAACTGCCAATAGTTTATTTTTAATCTTGATGTTTTATAGATTAAGACTATATCGAAATAAATAGTGTATAATTTAAAGTCAGCTTTAATGTATTTTAAATAATATTTATCATTACACATTTCATAAAAAAAAATTACGATTTGTGCTAGTGGCTTTGGCTGTTTCACAGTTATATTTATTTCCTGGGTGAGGATCCCATAACCATCTATGACAATGATTACAAATATTCAAAAGACAAATATAACTTTTTTTTTTAATTTATACAACATGTAACGTAATTAACGCACATCTTCAAACACCACAATTAGAATATTATGTTGGAATCATAATACATACACTGAATTTTAATTTGACATGTAGATATATGCATTGTTATTTACTAAATAAGTTTCGTGAAATAAAGTTTATTTTTCTTTATTGTGTATGGAATTTGTATGAATACAAATAAACTTCAATTTTAAAAGTCTTATTAATTTGACTTACGGTCCATTTCAATATGTTTTGACTGTACAGGGTCTACATAATTTCCGTAGTGTTAATTATTTTTGGAATAAAAAATTACCTATATTAAAAATGATATAAATCGATTCAGTAAACGATTCTGAACATACAATTTCAGGATGTGCTGTGCTGTGTGATGTTAATTAAGTTACATTTTGTATATTGATACCTTTTTTGATAAGACAGGGGGAATGTCTACGCATGCCACACGCGAAAAGTGTCTGCGGGTGGGTATGTCGAATTCACACCGACTAAACCCAAACTGTCGTTGACTCTGGCGCCTGATGGGGGTAGCCCTGGGAACACAGGTATGCTATTCCCCTTTTGCGCCATGTTCCATGTGCTCAGGACACGTACCTTGGGAGGTTATACTTTGCCCTACCGAGTTACCGACTCCTGCAAGTCCAGTACAGCGACTGCGTCACAAACAGATCTTTATTGGTCGTCGATTCTTTATGGTAACCAGCTGCAACAGGTTCGACTAGGAGCAGAACAACACATAAATGGAAAAATGTCAAGACAGAAGAAGCCTTCTCTAATTTTCTTCTCTGTGTTAGCGTATATCAAACAGCTTAATTAGTAACAACAATAAAGACACTTAATTACAAGCAGCAATAAGCTACCCGTCTAATTTCCAAGCCTAATAACAGTTAACTATCCTTACTTATACTTTAAACTAGTTTAAATAAACATTTAATGCGACGAAATACGCCAAAATGATTCTATTATCACAAAGCAATTACAGTAAGAACCCTAATTAACATATAAATTAGAGCTAGAATGGGTAATATAAATGTACTGATAGGAACACTAGTAAATTGGAACTTTCACTGCTGTGCAATAACTGTAATGTACCTACACGTATGTAACTGAAAAGAGAAATTGCAATATCTATGTACATTGTACTTACATGGGGGCACAATCTCTACAGTTACTTAATATGGGGTTCATTTAAATTTGATGTGTGGGATATTATCGTATATTTGACGATAGCAGACGATAATTGTAGAAAATACATGGTACATTTAGCCGGTTTTCCAGTCAAAATAGTTCTGTTAATTTATAGTTCCGAACCAAGGTCCGAAATCTAGATAAATATACTGATAAATCTTGACCTACATCTTACATCATCCTACTAATGTTGTAAATGCAAAAGTTTGTGAGTATGGATGTATAGATGCATGGATGTATGTAACTCTTTCACGCAAAAATACCGAACGGATTCTGATGACAGCTTATACATATATCCGAATAATACAGGCTATAATTTATAAATTAACGTGGGTAAAACTGCAGGGCACAGCTAGTTATCGATAAATTACACCCAGACACAAAATAAATAGTCATGCTCAACACATCAAATATTTTTCCTGTGTAGGGACTAGGGATCGAACCCACGAGCTCTTGCTTAGCAGGGCCACCGAGTCAAAGAAATTAATTTAGTCTTAATCGCTTGTCAAATAGAAAAGTTAAAGTTAGTTTCTCTAGTATTTCTCAGTAGCTGCCAACTCATGCACTCCACGGTTGAATAGATAAAATTGAAGATTCCTCACAAATGTTACAAAACAGCATTAAAGGAATAAATTAATTTTGAAATTTTAAAAGTTGTACTAACTAATTATGTCCGATCTCCGATCCGAAAGCTATCTCACAGCACGCGTTCATAACGTAATTATGTATCCCGCTCAGATGTCATGCCGGTAATGCCCCTTAATCGTCGCGGTAGGGCCTAACTTAATGACGACAAATGTAACTTTTACCTTATTCAATTATAAAGAGAGTAGACCATAAATTTATCCGCTTCGTGAGCATCGCTCAACAGCAACGTATCTTACAAAATACGATGCAAGTACTTACTGACTTATCGTATAGGCAGTGTCACAGTTGTTCAAGCCGCCCAGTAGTATTATATAAAATTTTATTACAATGAGGTTTTTAATAATGTTACTACATTTTGCATACCTCATTGAGGTTATAAATCAGCGCAATCCATATTATTATGTATACCACCTATATGTAACCTGTTTTATATGCAAATAAATTAATCTGAATCTGAATCTGTAGTTTCTCTGACATAGCGTAACGACTGTTGCCTAAATGGCGACAACCGGGACCGACAGCTTAAGGTGCCCTCCGAAGCACGGAGTCGCTCAGAAATTTAACTAAGTACTTTGGTGGTTACCCATCTTTGGATCGACCACAAGCCTGTAGGCTTGTGGTCGATCAGACATCAGACAGACAATTTCGCAGTTACATAATGTGTGTCCTGACATTTTTTATCGATTGTTTTATAAGAAATGTTCTTAGATTATTAAATCAAACAGCTAGTTACGCGTAGACGTGAATGCGATAACGCGTTTATCATCTAAAAATCAACGTCACAATGGTTACGTTAAAAAAGAGCTTCAACTGTTTAAAAAACGCACATTTTCCAGCTGGAATCCCACGAGCTTATTACAAATCTTGCGTAAGTGTAGCAATAGCTAAATTCTCTGTATAATAACAATAACTTGTATTGTGTCAAGTGAATTAAGACCATAATCATGCAACAATAATTTATAAATCTATTTAATATTCAATATTTTTTCGTGTCAGGCAATGCTTGACGTAGCATATACTGAGAAACACTGCCAAAACACCCAGTCATCATGTCAGTCGAGAGAAGTCCACTGCTTGACAAAAGCCTCCCCAAAGAATGGAGGAATATGCCATAATGACCACGCTTGGCAGACGGGTTGGCGTTCGCAGTATGATGGTCAAAATTCACAGAAAAACGCTGCTACCTATTCTCTGGTAGGTATTCCCCCGGACGATTTCTACGCCCCCCACGGGATGACAGGGTGATGATATTCTATACCTAGTTAATTCAAGAATCTCATACACGAATAAAATTTAATAAACCTCGACATATAACCCTCTGCTATTATATTTTTCTTTTATCACGTTCCGTGTGGATTGAATCAATTTTCTAGGTTTAAATGGTCTGTGAAATTAATTACGATTAAACTGTGGTTTAATTTTGTTTTTAGTGTTTCTCTATGCTCTTGTAAAATTCATGAATCTGTGCCGTCAGAATGAATATTGCCCTGTAAATTAAAAAACCGGCCAAGTGCGAGTCGGACTCACGCACGAAGGGTTCCGTACCATTATCTATAAAAACCAGCAAAAAATTCAAGTTTTTTGTATGGATTTTTTTAATATTTAGTTTTAAATATTTATTTTATTTAATTTTTTAGTATTTGTTGTTATAGCGGCATCAGAAATACGTACCATCTGTGTATATTTCAACTGTCTAACTGTTACGGTTCATGAGATACAGCTTGGTGACAGACGAACAGACAGACAGCGAAGTCTTAGTACTAGA
The DNA here is from genome assembly GCA_951640165.1 of Pseudoips prasinana. Classification (NCBI taxonomy): domain Eukaryota; kingdom Metazoa; phylum Arthropoda; class Insecta; order Lepidoptera; family Nolidae; genus Pseudoips; species Pseudoips prasinana. Next base: position 17,606,462 of record OX621259.1, on the reverse strand, counting down.
GTCCCATTTTACCCTTTGGGTACGGAACCCTAAAAAGAACCTGAACCTGATCACCCATCGAGTGGGATTGTAAAACCTTGTTTTCAAAATCGGAATCGAAAAACCTCGGATCTCATTGTAGCGCCACCTACAGGGGCTAATCGTGAATCTACATCAAGTGTGGCGTCGCAACTGTCATGAATTCGAAATGTTTTATTAGTGAGGAATTTTCGAAATACGAAATACTGACATATCTTAAAAATTATGGATCACTAAACCGGTCCAGCCAATATTAACTTATAAATTGTGGAACTAACCCGACTTCTTCGAAATGAAAAACATTTAATTCAACATTTTTCATACATATAGATATCAATATCTTGATTGATGTTGATGAAGCTGCTACATGCTGCTGATACAACAAGAACAAACATTGATTAATCATTTTTACTAATAAAAATTTTGTACTCTGTTACCCTAGTGTCAGAGTTGTTCAAGCTGCCTAATAAGCCTCTGCCATGGCTTAACGATTGTTACCTAATGCTACAGCCGGCACCGACACCTTAACGTGCCCTCTGAAGCACGGAGACGCTCAGATATTAAAACACTTTGGGTGTCACCCATCTTTGGACTGACCGCGACAAGTGTCAATAGTTTAGCCTATCTGTAACTAAAGTACTTAATACGGGACAGCAGATGATCTAAAGCAGAGCTCATGCCGTCCATAATATCTGAGTTAATAAATAAGTTTAAAATTGAAAAATACACCAATTCTTACCTACCTTCGTCACTAAAAAAGGTATACTATAGAACTATTTTCCATGTTATCTTCACACACAATTAATTTAATTCCAACCGAAGTAATAACGATTTGAAACTATAAAATGCACTTATCAGTGGTAACAGGAAACATGTTATCACAAGTACCTACATTTGAACTATGCTTATCCTATAAAACAGGCGTAAAAATTGTCGAAACGAGTCCGATAACTTCATCGCGTCCGTTTTGGAGTATCAAGCGCTTCACAGACAGGGCGACAAGCTGTTTGTAAAGATTTTCTAATAACATTGAGAAGCCGCTCAGAAATGCTACACGTGTAGTGAGATAGTTATTTTATTAGATTGGCTTAACTTAACTACTACTCTAGGACTACTTTTGAAACGAGTCCGATAACTTCATCGCGTCCGTTTTGGAGTATCAGGCGGCTTCACAGACAGAGCAACATTAAGAATTTCGACAATAGACAACTCCCGACAAGCTGTTTGTAAAGATTTTCTTATAACATTGAGAAGCCGCTCGGAAATACTACAAGTGTAGTGCAATGGTTATTTTATTAGATTCGCTAAACTTAACTACTACTCTAGGACTACTTTTTGGTAACCTACACAGTTCTCGAGTCCGGGAATTTCTTTTGAAATAAGCAGTACCTTTGTTCATGTTATTTTATTTAACAATTTCTTATTTGTATTCTTTTTTCGTATGTACATCTATGATAAAATAAAAAGTATGATGAGGATAAGTTTGACTCGCATTATAGGAAACGATAGGACCTATTTCAATGGATTTTTTAACTGACAACCAATTTTTATAATGATAATAATGATGCCAAAAATCATTAAAGTGGAATAAACATGTTCATTTTGTTTGACGCTGCAATATGTTACTAACATAACTATATTTTTACTAACATAGAATAAGTCTTATGTATAACTAACAATTTTGAGTCTTTGGTTACTTTAATAAATAACTTTATTATTATTATTATTATGCAAAGAATGTTTTTGTTTCGGAATTTTATTTAGCATACAAAATATTTTGTGTGCAATGATCGACACAAATGGAAATCCGTTGTCACTGCCTGCCCCTCTGGGAAACAGGCGTGAGTCTATGTATGTATATATATATATATATGTACAGTCTTGTCACGAGATGATAAGATTTTAGAATCCAACTGAAGTAAATAATACGGAGTATTCATCCATTATTTTGTAAAAAGTAGCTAGTACCTAATAATATTAAAATATATAGAAAATGAGATAGCATAACGTTCATTTTCACTGGACACGTGTCGTTTGCTAACTGGCACGTCATTTGTTTGGCCTCGATATTACACGCTCGCCTAGATAGCCTTTTGATATCGAATTTAGTGCAAGGAGCTCTAGTTCATTGAATAGAGAAACTAAAATAGCTGCCATTATATATATATAACTATATCGTATCGTGTTATAAATATTAAACTTTGTACTTATTATACACTGCACTTAGCAAATTTTAATGACCTTATTTATTCCATAATTTTGGAAGTCTCTTCCAAAGTGATAAAAAATACCCATCAATAAAAATAACTTTTGCTACCATTGAGCGTGTCGATGGCAAACCGATAATTTTTTTATGGCCCAGAACATGACCACACTGATTGCCCTGCTTGTGACATAGAGTTTTGGCTCCAACGCGGAAAAAGACGCATCGGGGCATTGTTTCACTTTCATAAACTGGTGTAAATTCGAGTTTTTATGTGTAAATATGGTGGATTTTTAGAGATGACATCTTCGTCAACGTACACAAGTCGAGGAAAGTGCCATATTGCCGTAAATTGCGATTTTCTGTGTTGAATCTAAAACTCCATATAAGCCTCTAGTAAAGTCTCCACTGCTTTACTGGGGTAGGAGAAGGACTATGTATGACTTGACTGTGACGGACTTTACTTGACATTGACTTAATGACGGAAATAAATGAAATAAAATATGTTTTATTGAAGGCTCATAAGGCCGATGAAACTAGAGCCGTAAAACTGATTTAAAAATATATAATTCTGCCTTTATTCTGCCATGAACTTGTGGCAGGGCAGGGTGGGCACGATGTTAGGTGGGCCATGGATTGTAAAAGTAATATTATAAACATTTTATTACTATGGCTATTTCCAAATAAATATTCGTCTTACTAGTATACGGTTGCATATAAGAAATCGCGTTTAGTGATTAGCTCGCCGATTGCATAACAATTTTTTTCTATACCTACATATTGTATGCTTACGTGTTGTTTTTGGTATTGCGTTAAAGTACAATTTTTCGGTACGTACATATATAGGAAGACTATTGAAATACTCTATAGAATGGAAAATATTATGAAGTTGTCACTAATGGATATTTTGTTTCGTTATAATTATCATTCTTCGAAAAACCTTATTTAGAAGAATTAACAATTTGTATTTGAATATTTTAGTACCTAACAAGTGAGAAATCAAGGAAAAACACATTTTACATAACTTTCCTCATAATAAAGTGAGGGGAAATATATGATTAAGATTTAAGTAATATAAGTGGCCTCATACAAAATTGTGTGTTCCGAAAAATCTTAAAAAAAAAAATTAAGGTCGCATTTCGAGTTGGTTAGCATAAAAAGACCATTGAATATATAAAAAATACTCTTTGAACTACGAATTGGGAGGGTTGACTTTCATATCAATTCACATAAACTCCTAAGATTTACTTGGAATTAGCATGTGTTTGCATTATATTAAAATTAGCAATTCACATAGCTATTATTAATGTCATTAAAATTAGCGTAAAATATTGTTCGTTGCTCGATACATGTAGTGGTGAATAAGAGACTATAGACTAATTTTAGCGTACCAAACAATTTCCACCCGTATGACTAAACGGGTTTGACCATATAACTTATACTATTTGACCCCTATGTGCTCGTAACTTAGCGAGCACATAGGGGGCAAATAGTGAATGTGAATACAACTTAAAGTTCATTGGCAAGATAATTAACAAAACAAATTCCCAAGCTATTCTTCAACTACTTCTATTTCTTCCGGTGTGTACCTAACTAAATAAATGTTAAAGCATCATTAATATCAGCCGTATCTTGATTTCAATGACAACAATAAGAGTTTAGAAATCATGCCATTTTTCGTCTTATATACTCTCTTTTCCTCCTTCAACTCCTACTTATTTCAACGTTTTGAGGCCCTCTAATGGCACACATAATAACATGAAAATACTCATGTTATCAGAAAAATTTAAATTAAGTTTATCAATGCACCATACAATTTCTTCAGAAAATCATTCCATTTGTTGTCCATGTTGTGATTTTGTCCAATACTCACACACTATGTTTAACACACTCATCCCTCTAGCTAATTGCAATTTAAATTTATTTGCTCTAGTCCATCCTTTTTTTTTAGGCAGGGGGAATGCCTATGCATGCCACCCGCAAAAAGTGTCTGCGGGTGGGTATGTCGGTCTCGCACCGACTAAACCTAACCTGCTGTGGACTTCTCTTGGCGCCTGACGGGGGAGCCCCGGGAACGCGGGTATGCTGCTCCGGTGCCCACCTTTTGCGCCATGTCCCAGATAGCACATTGGGACTCGTTCCCTGCGAGGGCTCTTGATTGCCTTCCCCTATCGCCGGCTCCTGCCAGTCCGGCACAGCGACGCTCTAGTCCATCCTAAGGTTGCTTTAGAAAGATAACCATGATAAATTATGAAATATTTATTAGTTTATTATACTTGTTTATGTATGAATATGAAAGTATGTAAGTACATTAATCAACGTAGTATATATATGACTAAGTTAGAACACTACACTCAGTAGAACTGACAATGGTACACTACCAGCTGCCTGTCATTTCCAATTTTTACCAGTCCACCCTTCGGTTGTCTGGAAGAAATCGCTATTATGCGATAAGACCGCCAATTGTACATTATTTTAAATATTAATATTTTTCCTGTAAACTTCTTTTTTATATGTTGTGCAATAAAGTGTATCTATCTATCTAACCCGCCAGTTTCTATTTTAATTCTGTAATGTATAATGTATATACGATTATTTATCGTTAATAATATACGCAGATAAATAGTTTTTATTGCATACACACGTATGTATGGTGAAAATAGTACCTAGATTGAAATGCCAATGGGCCGGACATGTAGCCAATAAACTCGAATCATCGTGCAGGCAAGTGTTGGAATGCAGGCAATTGACCAGTAAAAGACCTGTCAGAAGACTGCATATAAGATATTACTAGTTTAATAGAATATTAGATTTCGTTTCATAAATTACACGTACATACTCATAATATTTCAACGTTAATGCAATGTATCTATGACCACCTGCTTATTGCTTAAGCATATTCATTAAACTGTCATATTGTATAATATTTCAGAATTAATTAAGCATAGGGGAATTAATTTATGGTATTATAATTTAGTTTGATTAAGTAGTTACTAAAAGTAATGATCTTATATTTTAAACTAGCTATGCCCAGCGGTTTCGCCGCGTTAATCTTTATAAATTATAGTTATTCGGATATTTAAGCTACTAGCTGTGCCTCGCGGTTTTACTCGCGTTAAGTTTAATAAATTATAGAGTGTGTTATTTGTATATATGTATAACCTACGTTACTACAAAGTTTTATCAAAATCCTGTTAGTAGTTTTTGCGTGAAAGAGTAACAAAAATCCATACATCCATCCATACTCACAAACTTTCGCATTAATAATATTAGTAGGATATTAGATACTATGAAGTTTCATCAAAATCCGTTCTGTAGTTTTTGTGTTAAAGAGTTACCAACATCCATAGATTATTATACAAAATTTTGCGTTTATAATATTAGTAGGATGTAACACTTTTGTAGTGTTGGTTTACAGACACGATATCTTTATACCACTTAGTCAACAAACAAACCTTCATCCGAAGGTAAGCAGTCATTAAAGCCTATAGATGTGAGCAGCACCTAGGACATCACCGACCCCCTTGAAACATTATAACCCTTTTTTATGTGTAGATACAAGATAAAAGGATCCAGGATATTTTTGTTAATCATAGTGTAACAAAATTCAATAGATAATTATTCCGATTGTTGTACATTTTTCTTGCATAAAACAAACTCTTCCAGGCAACCTTAGGATTCCACGGAGCTCCGAATTTAATATTAGCAGAAGGTGTGCCACAAGGAACTATCAAAGTTTTTATATAATCTATAAATTAAAATTTCTTAAATCTATAGTATCTTATATGTTATGTTCCAATTCATTAAAATATATATACACACATTATCATACAGACAAATAGCGTGGCGTTTTGTGTCTGGCTTTACTGAATGTCAATATTGTCTGAGCACGTCAAATCGGAATAGGTAAAGCATTGACATACTCGTACACCGAATGTCTTGTCTTTAAATGTTAATTTGTTTGGTGGAATATAGTTTAGATTTTCTGATAATCTCAAGGATCACAAGTTAGTATCATGAAGGAACTTGAAAGCACTGTATATTAACTACTTGTAGATATTTAAGATTCAAACATCGCAGAGACTAGTCATGAACGTTACCAGGTTCCATATAGACAACGTCATTTACGACGCAAATTGCAGTCGATATCGCCATTTACGGGTCGCGGGAAGCCGCTGGATGCAGGTAGCGCAAGACCGGCTATTGTGGTGATCCTTGGGGGATGCCTTTGTCCAGCAGTGGACGTCTTTCGGCTGATATAATAATAATAATTATTATTTATTTATTTCAAGTAACATGACTCACATTTGTTAGTAACAATAATTCTTAGACCTATATTAGTATTCCTATAACAACACACACACACACACACAATCACTGCCACCATCCCAACACTGAGGTGGACAGCTTGCAACAGCGACTCACATACAGACAATCGAGTCTGCTGGTCACACAGCTCATGATAATGTTGGGGCTGACCCGTACGCGGCGCACCAGGGAAGCGCATCATTTTCTCATAGTTGTATAAAAACAATCGACTCGTGCATCCGCAAACATCCCTGATGCACTACAAAAGCCGGGCAACCCCATCAATATCCTGAACGCATTATTATATTGTATGCGAAGGGCGCTGTACGATTTCTGCGTATAATGAGCCCACAGACTGCACGTATAAAACGAAGTGCAGTATGCACGAAACAGAGTTTTTTTAACACCCGGTGAACAACGTGCAAATCTGCGAGCTAATCGTATTATGATGATGATCGCCATTTAAACCATTTCTACCAACAACGCAAGTCTTAACTAAGTACTACAGTAACTATTCTAAGAAATAAAGTTTATTATTGTGTTGATAAGTATGTATTTACATATGAAAAGTAGTATATCAGTTACCTGGTTTCCATAGTACAAGTGCCAGTGCCAGTACCAGGATATTATTATTATTCGAATCACAAATTACCCAAGTTACTCGTAATGACCGCAATATTATCACGAATTCATTCAGATTCTTACGAAGTTAGTACTTTACTGCTTAACTTATTAACCAGAAACGATCAATTCGTTCCTACTTACTACGACTTTTCTAGCTAACAACCTATCTTTTTTTAACTTCTATAATATTGCTTTATTAATAACTCTGACAGAATATTGCAATAAACAATAACAGGTATAATAAGTTGACAATGAAACGTAGAATTTAGATCTTTGGTGTTGCACAGGGCATCGTTATGTTCCCTTGGAGTTACAGGAGCTTCCATACGTGCAAAAGATGGGGTTTTAGGCCAACAGGGAATTGGAATCAATGACGGAATTCTCCACGCCTAAAAACAAATCTTACGCGACTACTTTTACCAGTCAACTCCTACTGCAATCCTCAATAAGGAACTTGGTTACAACAATAATAAAAAGTGAAAAATATAACTTTCGTTTTGTTCGGAGAATACCAAATCGAATAATGAATCATCCATTCGAATAATGAGAGCAATGTGAAGCGACGGTAAATCCAATATATGTATGTGTGTCACCATAACTCATTAAATAAATTTAAATTTATTAATACAATAATAGGCATGATACGGTGATTATTTTATCACCGACCAAATTCATGTTTGTTGTTTCCGTACTCAAAGTGTATGTATGAGTTTGCCGGTCAGCGGGCTAGAGATCATGACTCGGTAGACAGTTGAAATGTAGTGTCTGTTTATTTCTATTGGAGCTGTATTAACAAATAATAATAATAAAATAACATTTAAAAAAATTGTTTATCGATGGTAAGGAGCCCTTCGTGTCAATCATTATATAACGTTATATAAGGATTTTAATGTATTACTTTAAATATTCACACGACGTATTCTGTCGAATACAGTGAGACCAAAATATAATACCATATACTAATATAATACCACCATCAAATTGTAATAACTATATTCTCGCAAATAAAGAGTTGATTCATTAAAACTCGCACTTGTTCTGATATTTCTAGTAATATCCCTCAGAACTGCAATATTGAGATGTGAGATCTGAGAGTTATACCAGGAAGCATGATAATTCAGTTAGTTAGAAGCTGTGTGGTGATCAGAATATCATCAATCCACCTCATCATGGGGGGCGTCTACGCCGAGAAGTCTACCCGAAGAAATATCTACCAGAAGACGGGCAGCAGCTTCTTTCTGAGTACTATGGCCGTCATACAGCGATCGTAAACCCGTCTGCCATGCATAGCGATTTTGGCATATATCCCTTCCAAGATGATTCTTGGGGGGGGGGGGGGGAGGCTTTCGTTCAGCAGTGGACTTCTCTCAGCTGTTATGGTGATGAAGTTTTCGGGAAATTTTAAATAAAGATATATAGATATAGAATAATTTTATTTAAAGAATTGTAAATTAAACACATTCATAAACTGACGAAGTTTATGAATGTGTGAAAGGTTACTTAATAGGGAAGCCGTGAATAATAAAAAACAAGTCAATAGTAAATCTCAACCATTGTACCTATTAACCGTTTCATTGCATAATCTTAATAGGTACTTTACCTAATCTTGCATGAAACTCACCTGCAAATTACTTTCACATCATAATTGTCTTGCCTATTTGCCAACAGTTAACGATGCCGATGAAAGACTCTGTTATCTTAACAAATAATAATAATAATGTCCTCCTAGCCGAATTTAGGCCACGGCGGCCAGTCTCAATATTTTAGATTAGGCATCTGTGCGGGACATATTATAGTGCACAAGTGTATGCGCATACACAGGAGCACTTTCTATACATCACCCTCATGATCCGATGGGACACCGACCGGAAAGAGGTCAGGTACTTACATGACCAACGGCTTTTCGTGCTCTCCGAGGCACGGGAGTATAACACCGCCAACTCCCGGTCTTCGGGCTGATGCCGAGTTATTTGTCTTTTTAGAGGAATGTCCCAAAATCAATTTTGGCCCGCCCCAAGATTTGAAGCAAGGACCTCGTTATCTGCGGGTGAACACGCTACCGCAGAATTAAAAGCTAGTCGTTACAATATTCTAACGTTTCCATTCCGCACGGTACGGATTTCCGTAATTCATGGAATGGCAGTTGTTGTAATAGTTGTAAGGAAACTAAAACTTAGTATAATTACTCATATTTATGTCGCCCACAAATTCATTAAAGCCATGAATTGTCGTGCAATATATATTTGACGGGCTGGTTGACGTGGCTGGTACATGCTTGCCTTTCACGCCACAGGTCATAAGTTCGATTCCCACCCAGGACAGATATTTGTGTGCATTAACATGTCTGTGTGTCCTGAATCTGGGTATAATCATCCTTATGAGTATGTATTTACAAAAGAAGAGTAGTATATGTAATATATCAGTTATCTGGTTTCCATAGTACAAGCACTGCTTAGTTTGGGATCAGATGGCCGTGTGTGAATAAAGATATTGTTATTATCCTTCACACTAATTTGAAATTGCACGTGTGGTGCAGCGGGTAGGACAGTTCCGCGCCGGACATCTATTTGTGTGACCCATAAATAGTTGTTCTGAGTCTGGATATAATTTGTATCCGTCTATTATATGTTTGTAAAGTACCCAGCGACACAGGACACTGATAAAAAAAAAGAGTTAGAAAAAAAACTAGTAGCACCCTTTTAGTTGCTTGCTAAATCAGAATACTTTTCCTATTCTTAATTCGCATAAAACTCACCCGAAGAATAATTTGGCTGCACAATTTCCTTGAGTATTTTCCATCAATGTCGATTATCCAAAAATCTTTAGCTCAAGTTTTTGGTAATCGACGTTTCCGTTATCTTAAGAGCCAAATTAGAATCAAACCAAAAGTTGTAACGTCAAGTCAGTAATGACTCCGTTTCGGCACGGTACTGAAGTAAACTTAGAATAATTTACTCATAGCCTAGTTTAATGTAATATGCACCCATCACTAGTGATCTAAAATATTACACAACCTGTTTAGTTGTTAAACCATCATACTTAACTTAATCTTGCATGAAATACACCTGAGAATTACTTTACTTACTTATCGTATGGGCAGTGGTTACCCTAGTGTGTCAAGAGTTATTCAAGCCGCCCAGTAGGCCTCCAACATGGCTTAACGACTGTTGCCTAATGGCTCAAACCGGGACCGACAGCTTAACGTGCCCTCCGAAGCACGGAGACGCTCAGAAATTAAACCACTTTGCGGTCACCCATCCTATGGACTGACCGCTAGCCTAGTTGCTTAACCTCGCCAATCACTTTAACAAAGATCGCGGGGTATTGAACAAACATATAATTGACCAACACAAGGTACTTCCAGATCCAGAACTACTGTCTATGGGTCACAAAAATAGTTGTTCTCCACGGGTATCGAGCCCAGGACACAACAGTGGCGAGACAACTATATTAACCTCTGCGCCACACGTGCCGTCGAACAAATAAATAAATATCTTGGGTCACTAGTACACTGCCATCTGAGCGCGAACTAGGCACAGCCTATACTATGGCTACCAGACAACTGATAAATACAAACATTACAGATAAATTACACCCAGACACCGAACATATAATCATGCCCATCACACAAATATTTGTCCTGGGTGGGGATCGAACCCACGACCTCTGGTTCAACGGTCAGGATACCCACTAGAGTAAGATGCCAGGCAATAAAGTCACTGCCATAATCCAAAAATAGTTCAGTTGCTAAACCATCATACTTCACTTAATCTTGCATGAAATTCACCTGAAAATTACATTCGCAACATAATTTCCTTGTCTATGCTCCATCAGTTAAAGTTTTCGGGTAATCGTCGTCTCCATTATCTTAAGAGGCAAATAAGAATCAAAAGCAAAAGTTGTAATGTCAATTCAGTATTCCCACGGCTCCCATTCCGCACACTACGGAAGTGAGTATAATTACTCATAGCTTGGTCGCTCGCGAGAAAACTGTGGTTGCGTCACGTTGACAATTAGAACGTGTTTTGTGTAACTTTGATTCACAGAATTAATAATTAGAACTTAAGTAAACAATTGTTTTAGCAAACTTATTTTTAAATGAAAGAAGATATCAAAATTTTCACTCAAATCGTTAAACAATAATGTCTTGGGACATTGACACTCGACCATCTGATCCCAAACTAAGCAGAGCTTGTACTATGGAAACTAGATAACTGATATTCTACATATACCTACTACTGTACTTTTGTAAATACAAACAGACATGTTCATACACACAAATATCTGTCCTGCGTGAGGATCGAACTCGAAAAGCAAGTATCTACCTAGCACGCCAACCGGCCCGTCTATATTATTTATTTTTTTATTTTTATTATTAAAACTTCATGCACAAGTACAGAGGCGAACTTAATGCCGTAGGCATTTTCTACCAGTCGACCTTTGGGTGACGCAGACAAAACTATAGTAGGTGCACTTTAAATTTGGATAAAAGGCAAAGCAAGTTATATAAAGTATTATATGTGTCTCTAAATTAACGTCGTCAAAATCAATGTGGAATCAACAGTAATAATTTTAGTAATTTGTTCTCGCTCACCTACGAGTACGAGTACTCATAAAATAATTACCACATGAAATTATGGAACTACAATACAGTACGCAGCGACACAGAGATTAAATTAACTAGTGCGGGCGTTGTCTTCCAAGAACAAAAACCTAGAAAAGAGGCAGAAGAAATAGTGACGATCTTTGTGATAAATATCGGAAACAATCAATATTGTATCAACAATATGGTTTAGCGTAATACTAGTTCTCTTCTTTCGAATAGAACCAGGGGTAGCCATTTTTTTTTCCGTGCTTGTGTTCCTCATTTACCCTGGATTTTAAAACGAGACGCTAGGCGAGATTTTTTTACGCCCTAAAGATGTCTACAGGGACTAGGCTCGACCATTTCGTTTTTGTAGTAAGCCTATTTTATTGATGTTAAGACTTCCAAAAAATATAATTGATTTGATTACTGAAAAATAGATTAAGTCGGTTCTGTTTAGGCGGCGGAAATATGAGAATACGTAACTACGACTTTGTTGAGAGCGAGAGAGGTGTATTGGTAGTAAGGATTCCTCTTATGCGCTCTTATCATACTATGAGTGGAGCTGCGCTAGCTAGTTAACAATTTTAATAAAATTTTAGAAAGACTTTCACTATCTTGGTGAATTTTCAAAGCGAAAATATTTAATCACGACTTTAGTGTGTCAGATAAGACGAGACATTAAATCTTAAATAGTAAACAGAAATGACGGCATAACGATTTATATCTCCGACGATATTATTTAGAAAGAAGACCAAACTTCCTCTCTCGTGCTTAGTAAGGCATTTAAAACTCGTTCGTGTCTGTAGACAGCTTAATAGCCGCGCGCGTTAATAGGCTTTCTTTAACGCAAAGCAACGTCTCATACTATAATTTCTGTAGCCGCTACAGCAAATGAGTCTTTTGTCCACATTGTATACGTCAGTTCAAAGACTGGTATAAATTAAACACCTTGGCGAACCGAGTAGAGTTTACGACTATTGTTTTAAGTAGAATCTCACAGTTGGGTCTTGAAACAGCTGAAATTGCCTCAACAGTTGGTCCTAAACGTGGGGGAACAAAACTCGTTACCAGCGACGTACTAAGTTGACGTTACAGAAATATAGTCGGCACCGTGCATAATTTTGATTGGCTTTCAAACAAAGCACATTAAAATTAGGCCGCACATTGTTCCTAAGTATTGTTCGGTAAGTACTAATATTAGGTCTTTACCTATGAAATTGCCGTTCTGCAGTACTGGCCATTTCAAATCAAAATAATTTTTGTTTGGCTAAGAATTCTAATTTCAAATTAATTTTATTTTAAAAACATGGATTCTTTTTTCCAAAAGTAGTCATTTCTTTATTGATTAGTGTTACATTTTCATCGCATTTCAATCTTTTTCGTCATCATGGATACGTTAAAAATTCGAGTAATTATGGAATATGAGTACCGTCGTGGCAGCAACGCGGCACAAGCGGCACGCAACATCAACGACGTTTACGGAGCTAACACTACAAACCAACGCACCACCTGTTATTGGTTTGCTCGCTTCCGTTCTGGAAATTTCGACCTGAAAAATGAACCTCGCGGTCGTCCGAAGACTTTGGTCGACAATGACGAATTAAAGGCGGTTGTGGAAGCTGATGATACACAATCTACGGCTGAATTAGCAGCAGCTTTCGACGTTAGCGTCAAAACAATATTGGTCCATTTGCGTCAAATTGGCAAGGTAAAAAAGCTTGACAAATGGGTGCCCCACGAACTCAATGATCGCCAGCGCGAAGTACGCGTCGAGACGTGCCTTGCACTGCTCAACAGACACACAAATGAAGGAATTTTGAACCGCATTGTTACCTGCGATGAAAAATGGATTCAGTTTGATAACCGCAAGCGCTCAGCAAGTTGGTTGGATCCTGGTTCAGCACCTAAACAATGCCCTAAACGAAAACTTACCCCTAGAAAAGTGATGGTCACTGTTTGGTGGTCTAGCGCCGGTGTGATTCATCACAGCTTCTTACCAAACGGGGTGAGCATTACTGCAGATGTGTACTGTGAAGAACTGAGCACAATGATGGAGAAGCTGGCGCATCTCCAACCAGCATTGGTCAATCGCTCGTCTCCGCTGCTCCTGCACGACAACGCGCGACCTCATGCTGCACAGCAGACGGTCTCCAAGTTGCAAGAACTGGGGTTGGAAGCTCTCCGTCATCCGCCCTACTCACCAGACCTTGCGCCTACAGACTACTACTTTTTCCAGAATTTGGATAACTTCTTGGCGGGAAAAAAATTCAATACCCGAGAGGCAGTACAAAATGCCTTTGAAGAATTTGTTGCCTCCCGTCCAGCTGATTTCTTTAAGAAGGGCATCAATAAACTGCCACTGCGATGGCAAAGATGCATTGATTGCATGGGTGATTACTTCGATTAATACAAATAAAAAAATTCATGAAAAAAATTCGTTTAAATTTTTTCATACAAAACGGCAATTTCATAGGTAAAGACCTATTATAATATTTATACTGTTTTATTATAAAAGCTTAGATAAAATCTAAGTAATAGCTATTTCTGCTCTACTGACGGAAAGTTTTATAACAATAGACAGCCGCGACGCCTGTGAAAACTCATGATTGAAATATGATCAACTTTGTTATCATAGGTTTATGACTGAATATTCATACAGTAATGTTTGCTTTGTAACTTCAATGTTGGAATGCGGTTTTATATAAATTCCAAGAAACAAATCCATCAACGGGATGGACATAAATTCTATTTAAAGATAATGTTTCCAACTTCAACACTGGTCGTTTAGTATTGGTAGGTGCTTCTATATTTTACAACTTCCGTTCGTGAGAAAGGCATCGACTGAATTCAGTGTGTCAGTGACGAGTTCGTCGCACTAATTAGCTTTAACTGTAATACGTTGACGAGCAGGGGATAGCAGGTCTTTAAATCTATTCCTCGGTTATCTTGCTTTACTTTAGTATTGGTTCTGACTTTAACTGATGACTGACATTACTTAGCTGAAAATGTTTGAAAGCTTTGGGTTTCCGATTTTAATAAATGAAGCTTCTAATGTAACTTATCACTTAATTTAAATTAAGTTGTTTTTAATTATTATTCATATAATATACAAAAGTACACTGTTTGTAAATTTCAATAGAATGGAGCTCATAATTAAATCATGCGTCATGCGTTTTACTCACTGACTGAGCTAAGGTAACTAAAAGCTCTGCTTTATTCTATGGGTTAAGATTTTTGTATACCAAAAAAAGCATCGTAAAAAGGCATATTCCTATTGTATCTTATGTAGGTATCCAAATATGAATCTCGATACAATCTACAGAACTGTGAATAAATAAATTATGTATTTCAAAATGTATTAATAATAATTGAATTCATACCTTAATATAGACAGAACCATTCAGACAATATGTAGTAAAATATAAATTTCAATAATTAAACCTAAACATAATCTCCTTGACAATAACTTAATACAAGCTAGCTAAATATCACTACCATTATAAAATAAATTGTATAAATGTTTTAACATTCCGTGTACCTAAATATCTGTAATAAGTAACTAGAAATAATAACTGAACTAATAACTACTGTAATAATAACCTTTTTTTATTTTTATTTATTTTATTAAATTCACTTTATTCATTACACCATTCATAATTACACGTAAAAAGACAAATTCAATTCGATACCGTTTATTCATGAACAATTTAAATTGTGTGAGAATATTATACAAACATGAAACATAAAAACAATACAAATTAAAAAACAGTACAATAAATTTAAAATAAGTAAATGAACATGCATAGACATTTATGATAAAAACTATTAATTATTAATTATAAAAAAATCCACATCCACATTAATGGATTATATAATATTAGTTATTATCAATAAATTATTTAATTAATAACATAATGATTTATAAATCGTCTATAGAGTAGAGACATCTTTTCAATAGGAGTGTCTTAAGAGTGGTTTAAATGAACTTGTGTACAGCATGCCTTTTAACTCAATCGGTAACTTATTAAAAATTTTAACAATCTGATAATGAGGACTATGTTTAGCAACATCAAATAGAGGCTTGAAGTTGCTGGCAAAATCGCGTTTTTTTTTTACGCGTTAAGCCACTATGGATACCTATTCCTGTATGAATTTTTAACAATTTTTCCATTAACAGTCACATAGTACCAGAATCAGAACTATAATTTTTATGGGTAACACAAATCAACTAATGTACATACATATGTGCGGAACTCGAAACACAAGCGCGCGAGGTACTAGCGACGAGACAACTTTAACCCTAACTACGCGTAGAAGGGAAACCTCTCCTGCGAGATTGTTTCACTCTTAAGGCATACACCTAATAAAGACAACAATATTATAATTTAGGAAATCATGGTTTCATTCCTTTATCTCATTCTCCAAATCTGAAGCAATTTGAATATATTTTTCATCATTCATACACACAACAACAACATAAGTTATGCCGTATGCCTTTACTTTTTTTAGTTCCAAATTAATTAATATAAAATTATTATAATCAAAAATGATTATAGATTATCATAATATCGTTTACGAAAATAGCTTTATCTACGAAAAACGACACAAGACAGAGAGATCTTAAATTTTGCGTATTAAAAATATTGCCCTAATCATTAAAGATTGATTTGTATAAGCTTTATGCATCTAACATATTTATTTTCTGACATGTCCGACATAAAAGAATTTAATTAGTGAGATTCTCCATTAAACTTGGACATTATATGGGTTTAAGATATTTAGAGCCCACGCACTAAATTGGTGGTTCAGAAATAGACGGTAAACTTAAAGGAATGAGCGATGATTAGAATTCAATTCAAAGCATTCAAAATGTAATGCGAAGGAAATATATATTCATGTAAATACATTATTCGGATGTTATATATAGATGCTTATTTTCACTTCTACCGTAGGAAGACATTCCGCATTAAGGGTTTAATAAAACAAAGTTTACTGATTCCATATTGATTTTCT
The DNA here is from genome assembly GCA_951640165.1 of Pseudoips prasinana. Classification (NCBI taxonomy): domain Eukaryota; kingdom Metazoa; phylum Arthropoda; class Insecta; order Lepidoptera; family Nolidae; genus Pseudoips; species Pseudoips prasinana. The sequence continues at coordinate 17,589,708 of OX621259.1, read as the reverse complement.
TCACAACCAAATATTTCGTATTCGTATAAATGTATTATTGTTTGGATTTAAAATCTTTGCTAATTTAAAAACTTAATTTATAACTTTTCCTTTAGCACCTTTCTCAGAGTTAAAATTTTACGTTATTCAAGGCATTCAAATTAATTATAATAATAAGATCCATTGCAAAACTAATAATTAGTTTTGCAATGGATCTTATTATTATAATTAATTTGAATGCCTTGAATAACGTAAAATTACTTACGCTCATAATTATTATGAGCGTAAGTAATTTTGATAAGAACGCCCGCGTAAATCTTAATCAAGTTGGTACGTATAAGTTTTGCCATAAATAATACTTAATATCTTTTCAGCAGTATGGTACTTACCTATCTACCTTTAAAAGCCCCACTTTTCAAGTTCTAAAAAACAAACACCAAAAGTAGGTATACGTCATGACTTGTTAAGGAGAAAAACGTCGTTTAAGTTCTTTTGCGACATGCATTTATGATTATTGTCAATTTGTGGACAAATCGTCAAGTGTTCAGAAACCTGGTAATGGAATGCTTTGCCTGTGATGAGAGGTGCACAATTTTTTAAGGCTGTGGATAGGTTGTATCTGTGTAAACCCATTTTTCTTCCAACATCAGCAACATTAATTAAAAATATAAACAATATAAAAGTTGTGCGATACATTGGCACATCTTTAGATTATCTATGTTAGTATTTTGTTTTGTAAGTAAAAATAAACGTAAATACCTTAGCTACATTATAATAACAAGTGGTTCTTTTACAGCAAATAGTAATCCTATCGTTAGTTCTTTTTATTTATATCTACTTTTCAAAAGTTGTTCTAATCTATTGCATAATTTTACTATGGTTTACATTTTCGACTATAATAAGTTTTGCCTATTTAAGTACAAAAAGATAACTGTTTTGCTCAGATCCAACCTATCGACAACCCTTCAAATTGAACAACTCATCATTCCATAACCGAATTAATGCCCAAAAATCAAGTCAGAGAGCAATATTTGTCGCCATAATTAGATGTACGTACATATATGCATCTAATTAAGTGAAGTATATTTTCTTCATTGTATAGTAGAGTTTAATATAAATTAAAAGAAAATCATTTTACTTATAGATACCACATACATATCTTTTATTGCTTACCTACTACTACTAGTTAATGTAAAGCATTTATGCAATAAGAGCGCCCATTGTACAACTTATCTATGGATAAAGGCACAATATTAATTCCCGTGATGTAAAACACAGAGTATTCTATTATATTCTAGGAAGATGTTACAAAAAAATATATATTATAAATTATTAAACAGCGGAAACCTTAAAAATTCACGAAATACTACATTCCTCTTTTATTGCATTGAATTTTTGCTCATTACCGGTTCCTGTAATGTAACACTAAGATATTTATGGAATTTAAGTAGTAATATAATTTTAACTAATTAAAGTAAGTATACTATCATAGCTTTATTTATAGGCACAACGACGACTTCCTTTTGAAACTATCTATGTAACTAGTAATAATTATGTAAACCTACTTAATTATATTACTACAAACATGTAAATAGCGCTTTTTTTTAACGTGAACGACGTGAACAAAAACCTTTTTTATTTTTTATTTTAGTTAACGCGCAATGTACTTGGTTAAATATCCGCCGTCGATTATATATCGATATATCGATGATAATAGCAAAAAGAACACGATAAAGACAATGTATCCTTGTCTTAAATATATAAAAAATAATAATACAAAAGGCCAAAGACAGCATTATTATTTACCTAAACATAAAATATGGATGAGCATGAAATATATTTAATTTTAAACGAAAGGGTATTGGTAAGACTATATTGAATAACACAGTTACTTTAGTTCAGCTGCCTATGATTCATAACATTCATATAATTAAAGCAAAACTCATGTTTAACGCTCATCTGTTGTTCGGTGAGTAAACATTTTGTGAGAAAATTTATGAGGATTTTCAACCTCAAGAGTTCATATCGGATATAAAAATACACACACGTCCAGGAAGTTAATAGATCTACAGTGATGGTGTACTGATTGGCAACGATACTGAAATACTCTATTGTTTCGAAGATAAACAGGATACCGGCGCGTAATTGACTTCGTGCAAAACCGGAAACGTTCCTATTGAAATCTTCAATATCCAATTGTTCTCAAGATATTTATTTCAAGTAATTGAAAAACGTTTGAGTGAGCGCAGAAAGCCGTCTCACGCACTAGTCAAACAACAAAAAATAATTAAATAAAAACAAGTCTATTGCGCGAAGTCAATGAACTCGGATATACTTGAAAAAAATTCCTTCACCTTTACAATCCTTTAAAGCAAACTTTATAAATACTGGATGGGTGACATTCCGAATGCATCCAATCACATTACTATTCGCAAAGCATACATAACACCGACCTTGAATATGATATGTTGGGGTTCTCCAGAACTCAGAACAGGTTAGTTTTAATCCAGAAAAAAATCCACAATGTTTTATTTAAATGTATTTTATAGACACATATCACTGACAATCCACAGGTAAAATTCGAAAGCTCGCGTGCGGATGCCGAGCGACCGTTACGTACGTCCGTGCGTCGCGCCGCCTACAGCAAGACTGAGGGAGAATTAAGGTGTAGAGGTCCGCTTGGTCGGAGGTCGGAGGCGATTGGCGGAGGGCCGAGTGAAACGGGATGCGGCAGCGAGATGTGCGCATCGGCCAGCTTCCGTTCTACACGTTAGATAAAATTCGCATTGGAAAAGTTGCGGATAGCCGTATTTCCCCTGTAGATATAGTTAAGTACACACATCACTAATCTTATCTCAACGGGTGGACGACGCAATCGATATGCATTGATTACAGATAATAATTATATTTCATTTACGACTATTTATACCATTACCTACAATGTGGAAATTGATTTCTACGTAGAAATACAAATTTAATTAATTTAACAGCAATAAAGGCATTTAACAGCCTACATTATTTATAGCGTTTTATTGCTTACATAACAGCTTGGCGGGTGTACTCTTACAATATCATAGCTAAATAACATAAGATTATATTTTATTTATTGCGGGAAAAATGTGTACAAAATTATAACTTTCTATATCCTACGTCCTACTAATATTATAAATGCGAAAGTTTGTGAGTGTGTATGTTTGTTACTTCTTCACGTGCAAACGGATGAAGCGATTTTAATAAAATTTGGTATGGGGTTAGCTGACACCCTGGATTAACACATAGGCTATAATTTATAAAGTTTAGTGCAGGTAAAACCGCGGGGCACAGCTAGTTAAAAATATATTTTACTAAGCCAAGCTGTAGACAGTTGGTGCCTAGTTAAACCTCTTACTGTCACCAGTAAGAGGGGATGGGTAAGCAACGCTTGAGCGATGTGAGTGTTGCAACCAACCAAAACACGGAGACTCAGAAATTTTACCACTTTGGGGATCACTCATCTATAGACCGACCGCATAGGACTTACGGAGCGGCTAGAGGATCTTATCTTTCATTCATTTTAATAAGATAACGCCCGCGTTTGGGAAATAATTATGGAAATCTGTTGCGGAGGTGGTAGTGTGGTACCTACTTCACAAACATATAATTGTCAAAGACAAAGAGCACCTAGACTCAGAATATGAGTCCCATAAATAGTTGTTCTCTGCGAGAATCGAACTCGGAACACGAAGTGGCAAGGTGAACCACGGTAGTATATAGTTACTTATTCATGAATCAATTGAAATCTATAAATGCATTTGACAGACGATCTTCCTCACTTGTTTAACTATTGTTATATTATATCACTTGAGGCGCTCATAGCTAGATGCTCTCACCGGTCGGTAAGTGATTGGCGAGATTAAATAACTACGCTCAAGGTCAACCGACAGATGGGTGACCGCCACAGTGGTTTAATTTCTGAGCGTATCCGTGCTTCAGAGGGCACGTTAAGGTGTCGGCCCCAACGGTCTATAAGCTATGTTAGAGGCCTAATGGGCGGCTTGAACAAATCTAACACTAGGGTAACCACTGCCCATTCGATAAGTATCACTTCATTTGTAATTTGCTTTTAGAGACACTTCACTTTAACTTATGATCCGAAGATCGAAGTACGTAAAATTTGTAGACACTTGTATCCAAAACGAATGCTTCGGTAGTAAAGAACGCTATCAAAGGCTCCGTAACAAGCAACTGCACAGCTTTAAGCGTAAAAGTAAGCGGATTCATTACTGTGCAACTAAATATAAATCTCAGTCGAGGGGCCTGGCATGCAATAACGAGCTCGCTAGCGTGAGCACTGAGCCCGTTATCAAGTGTACACTTCCCTTATCGGAGACCGACCGTACCATCTCGAGTTTTATTTGTATCGGCCATTGATATTTACTATAGCTCTAGTAGCTGTGACTCTTTTTCTATGCCATTTTGTGGTTCTTGTGACCCTACCTAACCGATAGTAGCCATTAGAATGCAACCTAACCTTGCAGGTTAGGTTATATAGGCATTGACCCGAATGGACCTCCTGTTAAAAAATTTGTCGCATTAGACTTCGCTTTTTCACAAATTGGACCCCTTTTTATAGAACGTACAATGATCGTGCATAATAGTGAAATAGACAGAGCTCCAAAAGTTTTGTTGTAATATTTTTAAATTAGGGAATTTCATCCCTGTGTCGCGGGGTACTATACAAACATATAATAGACGGACACAAATTACATCCAGACTCAGAACAACTATTTATGGGTCACACAAATAGTTGTCCAGCGCGGGACTCGAACCTGCGACACGTAGCGGCGAGGCGACTGTCTAAGCCGCTGCGCCACACGTGCAGTCAAATGTAGTAAAGTTAATTCAATAATTTTTAAGAAAGCCTAATGGGGTCTCTAAATTCGGTTCAGTGGGTACTTTTTGCAATTGGATCTTTTTATTCAAGAATCGGAAAACGCAGCGTGGGCAGGCCACCAACAAGATGGACCGATTGTCTTGTTTGGGTCGCTGGAAGCAGGTGGATCCGGGTAGCGCAAGTATCTTTGGGGGAGGCCTTATTTCGGCAGAGGACGTATTTCGGCGGATATGATGGATACACCATACAATACAATAACATAAATTAGAATTCATTACTTACCTGTGTAGGAAAAACAGGCGGCCCGACGATCTATGTACCTAATGATTTCTACCAGGTCTCTTGGGTATGACATACCCTTTAAAGGCAATAAGAAGGTAAATAAGCGACAGTGTTATAAAACAATGGTCGATCGAGCCGATATTGTGTTCGCCTACTAAATAATTGCATTCCGTGTACATGCCCACTTAAGTATGTTTATCCGGGCCGTCTCAATTGGGCCGTTTTGAAACCGATATTAAACGAACCCGGTGAGTGAGCTAGGGCGCATTGGATCTTCTCAGTTGCAGCATTAAAGACCGGCCGCAGTATACCGGCATAATCATAATATTGATAAGACAATATGTAGTAAAATATATCTAAAATTATACGTATTGACTATCAGAATTAAAAACCTTAAATAACTATTTCAACAATATCTAGGAATTAGCTATTTAACCGAACAATTAAGCAACTTCTACACGGTTGCAAACCAACGTCCCAACAGAGGTCACCCTGGTGGTTGCCATCCATCTAGACTGCAGTTGTGCAAATGGCAGACGGTTTGCAACCGTGTACAAGATGCTTTACTATCATAAATTAAATTATAATTCTGTATGATCGAATCTAAGTCACAGATCTAATAATCTAAGCGCTTTTTAAAGTCTAACACTCTTATTTAAAATAATTCCGTGATCCGCCGCTTAACCATGTCTCAGCTAAACCCTGCTCAACCACTTAAACCCCGCTCAACTATTTCTTTATTTAAAAACCCTACTTAAAGGTTTCTCAGCTAAGTAACGTCATTTTATTTTACACTGTCAACATTTCTGCGACTGGTATAGAGCTTGACCAAAATTAATCGACTAAATCGGATTATGTATCAAAACTTTATGATTTTTGCTCTATGGTAGACATGGAATGATAGATTTATGATCGTAACAATGCATTTTCAAGGACTATTGATTTTCTTCAGTGGATTTTGAAGTTTGTGATAAGATACCAACTGGAATTCAGTATTTATTTAAAAATTAAAACGGTTAGTAACTTCAATAAAACCTCCATTCACAAACAAACGTCAAACAAAACGTCAGCTGATGCAAATAAAATCCGCCATATTTGAGAAAGGTTTAAACCAGGGGCCGACGTGGTTTAAATTTTGACATGGCTTAACCGCGGGTCAAAGTTAAATCGTGTTTTTAAATGAAAAATTTGATAAACCATGGTTGAGCGGCCGGCTTAAATTTAAGTAGCGTTTTTAAATAAGACTGTAAGTGAATAAAGCTCGATTTTATTTTATAATGATAGCAAAAGTACTATAAAACATTAACTATATCTACTTCACTAACTTACATAATAAACTCATTTTGTTATAATCATATATCAAGTATAAATAACTAGATGCACCCTGCATTGCAACCGCGATCAAGCGATTGATGTAGCCTAAATGTGTTTATCTAGGATATAACCTATGTCCATTTCAAAATTCTTGTAAATCCGTTCCGTCAATTTTGCGTGATGAACATCCAACATTAATAATGATAGCAGAATTATTAATTTAATAGACACTGCATTTATAATAAACAGTAATATCGTCCATCCGATTCCAAACTAAGCAGAGATTATACTATGGAATCCAGATAACTGATATATTACATATACTACTTTTCTAAATACAGACTTATAAAGATAATTACACTCAGACTCAGGAAAAACAGACATGTTCATGCACACAACTGAGTGGGAATTGAACCCACGACCTGCGGCGTGGAAGGCAAGCGTTTACCAACCACTCCAACAGGTCCGTCAATACTATACGATATAATTCACATAAATTGAATATACCTATAATGAAATGCAAACAGAAAATATATTGTTGCATCATTGTTGTTTGTTGACTTTTATCTTTTATATTAAAGATAAAACTCAATAAATAAACAACAATGATAGTTAATGTTTCTTTTACAAGTTAAGGGATTCTAGGATTGGGCTTATCTTATTGTCAGCGGCAATGCATAACAAAGGGGCACCGCTTGGCCAGTAAATGATATACTGTAGCAATAGTTGGAATGGACAGGCACTTTCAATTGTAGATTCTCTGATGACCGCAAGCGTCTTCAATATGTGGCATTTAAGCATTGAATTAGGTTTGTATATTCTATATATTTTTTTGTCTATAAAGTATTGTAAATCACACTAATAATATAAAGGCGAAAGTTTGTGAGTGTGTGAGTGTGTATGTTTGTTACTTCTTCACGTCTAAACGGCTGGAGCGATTTTAATAAAATTTGGTATGGAGTTAACTGACACCCTGCATTAACACATAGGCTATAAATTACAGACTGCACCAAGCGGGATACGGCCGCTTTTAAAATTGACCACTGAAGCTGGGAGAAGCTCGCTGAAAATAGAGTTGAAGAAAGCGGCTCGGCACCAACCACCGCAAACTTCTCTTGTCAGGCCTACGGCAGGCTATGTCGCTCTCGCATCGGTTTGTTTAGCCAACAAAAGAAATGTCTCTCAGACAATGCGCCGTAAATCGTCTGTAACAGACGCAAAGGTCATATATATATATATATACTAGCTGTGCCCCGCGGTTTTACCCGCGTTAAACTTTATAAAATATGGCCTATGTGTTATCCTAACTATAAAAATTAGCTTATGTTCTTTTTCAGGGTCTAGACCATCTGTATACCAAATTTCATTCAAATCCGTTCAGTAGTTTTGGCGTGAAAGAGTAACAGACAGACAGACAGACAGAGTTACTTTCGCATTTATAATATTAGTTAGGATATAATTTATAACGCGGGTGAAACCGCGGGGCACAGCTAGTATTTAATATGTTTATAAGTTTGCTGTTTGGCTGACGGCATACAATAAAGCCACCCCATCTCGTGCCGTGGGGGACGTCTTCCCAAGGAAATATCTCTCAGATAACAGGCAGCAGCGTCTCTTTGTGTACTATGTATGACCATCATTCTACAATCGCCAACCCGTCTGTTAAGCGTAGCGATTATGGTAAGTCCTTCCAAATGATGGACACAACTCCCTTGTGGATATGTTTCTTGGAGGCCTTTGTCCAACAGTGGACGTCATTAGGCTAACATGATGATGATGAGGTTTAATTATATAATGTAATAACTACGTTACCATGTCATTTGTTATAAAGGAAAAAACTTCTTAAAATCTCTAAACTAGTTTTCGCTTTTCAGATAATTTGCTGAGAATAATAGGCTAATTCAAATAGAGGTAGGCTTCAGGTAGCTCATGTTAGGCAGTTTTGGAGATCTTTGGGGTAGGTCTTAGTTCAGCAGTGGAATTCTTTCAGCTGATATGATGATGAGGCTGCTGGTATTGTTATACATTATTTCGTTTATTATTTATCTTGCTTATGATTAAAATCCATAAATACATAACTCGTACAACCGACGGCCGCTGGGGCAGAAACGTTGGCGACTGGCGACCACGAACTGGTAGACGCAGCGTGGGCAGGTTCCCTTTAAGGTGGACCGACGATCTTGCAAGGGCAAGTCCGGCTATTGTGGAAACTCTTGGGGAGGCCTTTGTCCAGCAGTGGATGTCTTTCGGCGGATTGATATGATCTTAAAAATTAAAATCCATAAATTTATGTGCCTTTAACTTGTTATATCAATAATGCTTATATTTGTTCATATCATATTTATTACTGTGTATCCTACAGTTAAATCTATTGTAATCACTAATCTGCATTTAAAGTGCTATGATTAGATTGTGGCTAATGGTATTAGAAGATTAGATAAATTGGGTGTCCGAGACACAAAGCATAAAATATACAAATACTATTTTATAAATAACGAAATGAAAGGAAAACAGTTTTGGTACTATTCAAAGTTAATAAAACCCATTATCAAAGAAATCGTTATAACAACAAAGCATTGCGGTTAGGCATATTTACAATCGATTTCGCTGTTCAATAAATTTCTAGATTTCTGCTTTCTTTATCACAGAACTATTCGGTCTTATGCTTACGAAAATAATTATAATCACTCAATTAATTATTATAATGCTTTATTAAATCAATTATTATTCAGTTATTTACATATTATATACATTTTCATCAAGTTATACAAAACTTATGACGCTACGCGGAGCTACTGTCGTCATGCGCCTCCTCAAATTGAGGTTATTCGAAATTGGTATATAAGGTAGGTATCTGCTGTATATATTATATTATTCCATAATATTTATTATTCTCTTACTATTTATTTTATTAATAGGTCTGCCCGCGACTTCGTCCACAACATTTTGTAATGACTCCATGTAAATTTTATAGGGTCTATTTGTTAATTCAAAATAACAGCTTTTTACTTAATGACGATATACATATACGATATAAACGTAAACCAAACCACCCAATTATAAAAGTTTTGTCCATCTGTCTGTACGTTCCGGCTAAACTCCGAAAGGGCTGGACCGATATTGACACGACTTATACTAGCAGATAGGCAATATTATAAAAAAAAAGGTAATTGTACCATCCATCCAGGTAAAACTTCATAAAATAATAAAATGTATATCTTTGTAATGTTAAAATAACAGCATATTGTGTTCAATACACGGTAGATAGATACTAATACAATTAATATTGAGATATATACTAATACTAAAAAGCAATTTAACAACTTTTGTCACGCTGCCTGTATGTTACGGCTCATCTCCGAAACGGCTGCACCGATTCAGACGGAACTTTTATCGGAAGATATAATATACCATACATCAAAAATACAAAGCAATGTTATGTTTTATCCCTTGGGAAAACCCAAAGGATAAAAAATAACTTTCAGGAAGGCAAATAATTTACTTTATGATATTTACTAGATTCTAAGAAAACCTTCTAAGAATCCTGCCCAATAAACAGTACCTTTCAGACAGTTCCAAGAAAACCATGAACAGATTCCATTTACGACATTTAAATAAAATTGTTGATTAATAAATATTTTATCCTCATTAACTTTTATCCAAACAGAATGAATAAAAATATGATAATGATATACGTTAATAGGTATAATGAATAACTTATTTTCCTTAACAACAACACGTTTAATATTTGATATTATTAATTGTATGTTCATCTATAATATCAATCAATAAATCGTAGGAAAGTCAAAACTGTACATTGAATTTTTTTTTAAAAGGATACTTGGGCTGTGATCTCTAATCGATATCGAAGCCAAAAATATAGTTTTTAGAATTTTTGTCTGTTTGTCTGTATGTATGTCCGGGCTAAACACAAAAAGTACTGCATGGATTTACTTAAAATTTTGCAAGAATATTACTAAGAGGTCGGGTCAACATATAGGCTACATATTATCACGCTATCGCCTACGGGGGAGGAGCTGTGATAATTTGTAAAATATTCATATTAATTACTAGCTGTGCCCCGCGGTTTTACCCGCGTTAAATTTTACAAATTATCACAGCCCCTCCCCCGTAGGCGATAGCGTGATAATATGTACCTTATATGTTGACCCAACCTCTTAGTAATATTCATGCAAAATTTTTAGTAAACCCATGCAGTACTTTTTGATTTTATACGGATTTTATACGGATATACATACCGAGAATAAATTCTAAAAACTATATTTTTGGCTTCCTTATCGAGTGTAGCACACGCCCCAAGTATCCTTTTAAAAAATATTCAACGTACAGTCTTAATTTTCCTACGATTTTATTATATGTATATAATAATAATATCTTGGGACAATGTCACACAGATCATCCTAGCCCCAAACTAAGCAAAGCTTGTACTATGGGTACCAGACGACGATATACATACTTATATAGATAGATAAATACTTAAATACATAGAAAACATCCATGACTCAGAAACAAATATTCGTGCTCATCACACAAATATTTGCACATACCGGGATTCGAAACGGGACCACCAGCTTCGTAGGCAGGAGCACTACCAACTAGGCCACGGTGACCATCAAATATAGAGTGAGGCTGCTTGCTGTGGGGCTGACCGCATCGAATATCGCCATCACATCTCGTCCCCGAGGGCGTAGTAGTCGTCCCGAGGGTACATCTCCCAGAGAACGGGCAGCAGCGTCTCTTTGTGTACTATGACCATCATACTACGATGGCCAACCCGACTGTTAAAAAGTATCAGTAACTCTTGAAGTCATCGAAATATGATAAAAAATAAAAAAAATTGGTAAGATGTTTGGAAATGATCTGCTACGGGAAATCGGCATATCTATCACTTGTTTTAATTATTTTCTTAGGGAAATCTGCCAGAACTATACATAAAAGTATCAGGAACTCCAGAAGTCATTGGTATGCATCGACAACTCTTATTTTTTTGTGTGTTTTGTGACAATGATCTCCTACAGGAAGTTAGCAGATCATTTTATTGATTGACTTTTTCTGCCTAAAAATGCCAGAACTATTTTTAAATAGTATCAGGAACTATAGAACTCACCTGCATGCGACGAGATTCTTATTTATTTTTGATCTGCTGAAAAATGATCTGCCAAATTCACGGACATTCTGCTAAGCGTGGCGATTATGATATGTCCCTCCAACACACAACTCCATTGTAGAAATCTTTTGGGGAAGCCTTTGTCCAGCAGTGGACGTCATTCGGCTGGCATAAAGTCATAATAATTGAGACAGAACTAACAACTAAGACGGCCTGGGAATAAAATGTTTTCAATAGGAATATACAAAAGCGTCATCTTTACAAAACAAGAGTCACAAAACCACACAACACACTTCCGATTGCACCGACACAGCTGTAAAGATAAGTTATCAGTACAACGGTCATTACCGCCTCTTTCATTATTATTTTTATCCACACTTACTCTCTTATTGACTTAGGTCAAACCGTCTATTTTTTTCTCTTCATTTTATATTTATTTAGGCACTTCGTTTTATTGCGGGATTTCTGTATTTTTTCATGTTTAGGAACGCAGGGTTTGTTTTTCATTAGTATGTACTTACAATATCTATCTACTTTGATTTGAGATTTGTTAACTTAATTTGTGACGTATTTTCATAGCCATTTGTGATAGTAGGGTTATGTAAGCGTATAGGCACGCGATCGTCTATAGTATATATAATTTTTGAGTGTCTTCATGTTTCGGGTGGACACGATAATCTCTCTGTCTCTGTCCCGGTGGTAGTCATCAGACAACAGTTGGTAATCCACGGCAGACCGTACTAGGCGACTTGAATAACCCTGACACTAGGGTAACCCATAGCATAAAATATTATAATGAAAGATTATGTAGTATAACAGATTATTAAATTGATGATTAAAACTTGACATGCAAAAAAGATAACTTGACATAGGTACTTTTTTGACATACTTTGTAATATTCCTGTCAGAAATTATACAATTATTAGTATTGTTATTACTTTGAATGAAAGAAGATTGACACAAGAAGTATACCTGGCCTGTGTGAATGGTACAACCGGAAGTGGAAGACCTCGTAGAACATTCTCTGATCAAATCGGAGACGTACTTAAGAAAGGTCAGGTCAGAAGTACCCTAAACCGGCGAGCATGTATGAAGAATATTATGTCAGTAAACGAAGCGAAAGAGGTATGCAAGGATCGTGACAAATGGAAGTCCGTTGTCTCTGCCTACCCCTCTGGGAAACAGGCGTGAGTCTATGTATGTATGTATGTTATTACTTTAATGTGCTCATAATTATGTAAAACAAATGTTATTGATTAGATTTTAAACTTACAAGATCCAATAGACATATTAATCTAAATATAAATTAAAATTTTAAATTATTCAATTACTTTAAAATAATTAATATCCAAGTGTTTAAAGTCCAAGTGCATGCCGTAAATAGGCGTAATATGCTGAACCTGTACAATTTTATGTAACATCTTGCGAATGTTTCTGGCGAATAAATAGATTTCATTTGTAATAAGTGTTACGTTCGATATTATTTAAATAAACACTACTAAACAATAATATAGATTATGTTTAACTTCCAAATGACTGCACTAAATTGGATAAACCAAAAGCATGAAAATAAATGCAAAGGCATTATAAGTTCTAACCTAAGTTGAAATCCTTGTGTGATGAACTTGAATATTGGTTATGTCTGGAGGTACCTAATCAATCTATAATATCGATGTATTTAAAAATATATAATTTAATAAAAAAGTGCAAAATCGTAAATTCCCCTTTTCGTGATTGGATTTTCGCTTTGCAATGGGAATAATGCTATAAAATTAAAAAATAGAAGAAGAAGAAGTACGATCTGCATTTTTTGCAATTGCACATCATCACCACCACTGGTACACTACAGACCAACACATCCCGGTGGGCCATCTTCCGGTCTGCGCCACCTCCTGGAACTCCGCGTCATCACCGTCATCGTCGAGCCAGGAGAGTACTTAGCGCGCCTAGTAGCCGAATAATGCTATAAAATTAAAATTTATCAGTTATCTGGTAATACAAACTACGGTCTGCATATTTTGCAATTGCACATCATTACCGCCAATGGTACACTTCAGACCAACACATCCCGGTGGGCCGTCGAGCCAGGAGAGTACTTAGCGCGCCTACTTCCATGGGACATAATTAATTGACGGGCTTAGTACCCATGACCAAATATATTTTTTGTATTTAAATAAATAATAAATTTGTAAATCATCGAATGTAGTGATTTGTTTGATTTAAGTTATAAACCACACCTCATACACTTCACAGGCAGTAGGTACAGGCCCAGATTTATTATTATCATTTAAGTATAAACTACGAATAATGTGTGATAAGACAGACCACACGGACTGACTGATACATCGGACTAAATCCAGTTTCTTATAAATTTAATATTGTATGAAACTTCTCTACTTATTGGAACGAAGTTCCTTATCGCGCGTTGTGAAAGGAGGCTAGACGGAAAAAAATCTTACGAAAAGTTGTCACGACACTTTTTGCAGCTGTGCGGCGTGCGCATATTCTCTGTCTGTCTCTCTCTCTTATAGAAAGCAAGCCAGATATTTTCATTTCTATTTCGCATTGAACAGTGTGGTGTCGCGACGATTATTTTTGTTGAGTGTATACAGGTTTTTTATACATAATAAATAATAAGAAATAACTTCGTTCCATCCGGGTGTCCCTTGACACCTCTCAAGTTTTATTATTTGTGTATTATCCACACGTGCTGAATAGATGTCACTATACAATTCATTGCTTTAATAGATGCATTACGAGTAAATAGACGTTTATAAATCTATTGACTTTTTTTCCAACGCATTCCTTTAAACACACACCATTGTAATTCTCTCGATAATTTCAATATTTGCAGTCGTAACTCGCTTTGCAGTATAATAGCTAAAGGGATTTCTAGCTTCCAAGCAAAACAATGCATATCGTGTCTGGAATATTAAAATATTTGTACGATTATTTGCGGACGCAATAGTCTAGTCATATGTTTGAAATTTGTTTGCCTCCATATGCAAACAAATATTCGCAGTCTACAAATGTAGTTACGGTAATTTAAACGTTTCCATATTCTTCGCAGATTATCTATTATACGGACATGCTGTGCTCTATTTTTATGATGCTGATATTAATAACACGAGTTCCTACTTTGTTACTTTATAGATGTTAGTCCTGTGTCTGAGTGTAATTATCTATATTACTCTTCGAGCATTAAATACTCGAAGATATTAGTATATCAGTTACATGGTCTCCATAGTACAAGCTCTGCTAAGTTTGGGATCAGATTAGGACGTGTGCGAATGTCCCAGGATAATATAATTGTTTGTTGTTAGTCCAATTTCCTGAATAAACTATTTTCTTATTTCCTTTTAATATTCTCTGCTCGTAAAACAAATCAACTTAATTAGCGCTACACGTTTTAAGATATCGGCTTTCAATATTAAAAAAAACTATTTACCTAACTGTAACTGTGTACTGTCAATATCTATGTAACTGTCTTCTGATGTCAGTTTTAATTATAATAAAAATGATTTTTTGCATAAAAGTTGCCTGTGCATTTTCTTAATGAATTTTTATTCTTCTTTCTTTATTTCTTATTTGATACAGATATTCCATATCAGAAATTTGGTTTCACAAAGTATTGTAAAGTTTTGAGGTAAGTTATGAAGATAGAAATAAAGTAGCCCTATGAAGTTCGTCTGGAAACAAGACAAAAATAAAAATGTAAAAAAAAGGTAGACATAATAGTTTGAAATAAATAAATAACTTCGATAAATACAAAATAGATACTAATATAATAATAATATCTTGGGACATTATTTACACACGGCCATCTGAAAACAAACTAAGCAGAGCTTGTACTATGGAACCCAGATAACTGATTTACTACTTTTCTTTTGTAAATACATACTTAAATACATAGATAATTACAACCAGACTCTGGACAAAAAGACATGTTCATTCACACAAATATCTATCCTTAGTGGGAATCGAACCCACGACGTCCATCGTGAAAAGCAAGCATTTGCCAACCACACCAATAGGCCCTTCTTAAAACTAGGTTATAACAGTTATAGCATGGAACCCAAATTAGCATTATTATTATTATCCCAGTGACATCCGCGCGCATATAATAGGCACAATTTCAAATCAAGTGTCAAAGAACTATAAAAGGCACAAGGCCATAAGAGTGCATCCACTGCAACGTTATAACAAAATTATGATTGCAAACAGACAGACACACTAATACCTCGTTATCTACCACAGTTTGTTCAACAAATGTTTGCGTACCGACGTTATTCCCAACGGTGTGTTTAAATACTGCTTCATATATCTAAGTGTTGTTGTGTTAGATGAGAAATATTTTGGTGGAAATTACAGGAAAGTGATACTTATATAATACTAGCCCGCATTAAACTTTATAAATTATAGCCTGTGTTAATCCATGGTGTCAGCTAACTCCATACCAAACTTTATTAAAACCCCCCAGTCGTTTAAAGAATACTGCCGACAAACTGTACTGCAGTTTGGCAGAATACATGAAGTGTAAAAAAAAAAAAAAAAAACCGTGAAGAAGTAACAAACATAAACACTCACACACTCACAAAATTTTTTATAATATTAGTGTGATAAGTTCAATGTATCCTTGGATATCTTGGATATTACCTCTTTTTTATAAATAAAACCTTTTTTTTAATGATAAGTATGACATTTTTATATCAGAAGGTGACAAACGAGCAAGTGGGTCACCTGGTGGTAAGTGATCACCGCCGCCCATGTACACTCGCTACAACAGAGGGGTCGTGGGTGCGTTGCCGGCCTTTATTAGAGTCAGCAAACCCGTGTTGGTTACCCTTCCCCTCAACCCGATGAGCTCTGGCGACCTTACCCACATGCAGAAACACAACATTAGATTCAATATAATAATACGACGGTCACCATAGCCTAGTTGGTAGTGCTCCTGCCTACGAAGCTGGTGGTCCTGGGTTCGAATCCCGGTAAGTGCAAATATTTGTGTGATGAGCACGAATATTTGTTTCTGAGTCATGGATGGTTTCTATGTATATAAGTATTTATCTATCTATATAAGTATGTATATCGTCGCCTGGTACCCATAGCACAAGCTTTGCTTAGTTTGGGGCTAGGATGATCTGTGTGACATTGTCCCCAGATATTATTATTATAATATAAATGAAGGTCAAAATGAGTTTAATGTTCGTTCTTAGCTTTAAATAGACATTATTCCAAAAATAACCTCATTCATGGTCTATTTCATATACTTGCGTACTATCAATGCTGGGTCGGTGATACAAAGGAACTTTTGTGAGAAAATAACGCAGTTTCAATTTAACCATGGTCACACAGAATGTGATATCAAAAGAAAACGGCGGAAAAGCAAATGAAGAACTGTGTTATTCAGAATAAACTATTCCATTCTTCACTCTAGAAAAGTTGCATTTTTTTGGGCAACTGACAAATGCACGCTGCCTTTGTCAGTTAACGCAATTTTATTTCAAGATATCAAGGAGTTTTTTGTTAAGTATTATCTTTGGTTATACATCCATATATAACCAAAGATAAGATAATACTAACGTAGTATAACGTTCTACAGTTCTATCTATGTCTCGATATAATAGTAATAATTTACTACGATTGGTATGATTGTTACAGTGATTCATTAATGGTTGAACTTTCATTATTATTATTCTAATACGTACCTATTCTCCTGAGGGGTATAAAAAAATTACCGAAAAAGAAAAATAATATTAATAAACTTTCTATACATAGGTAATATACCAGACACTCAGAATTATTTTTATTGAAGGTTAACTAGCTATGTTCATGTAAAGATTATATGAAAAAACCGGCCAAGTGCGAGTCGGACACGCCCATGAAGGGTTCCGTAGCAGCAAGTATTACAGGGGCTCTACCGGCTAAGTCGCCGAACATCGTTTTCGTGAATGGCGTTCAAACAAATAAAGGTTAAAATTGACTTATTCAATCGTTAAATTGCGGTAAATTGCGGTTTACGATTTATGACGTATTAAAAAAAACTACTTATTAGATCTCGTTCAAACCAATTTTCGGTAGAAGTTTGCATGGTAATGTATACATCATATATTTTTTTTTGTTTTATCATTTTCTTATTTTAGAATTACAGGGGGGACACTCATTTTACCACTTTGGAAGTGTCTCTCGCAAAAAATTTTGAATTTCAGTTCTATGTAAGGGGATACATAGAACAGAAATTCAAATTTTTTTTTTCATAGTACCCTAACATGTGGGCTATCTATGGATAGGTCTTCAAAAAGAATAATGAGATTTCTATTTTTTTTTTCTAAACTGAATATTTTGCGCGAGAGACACTTCTAAAGTAGTAAAATGAGTGTCCCCCCTGTAACTTCCAAAATAAGAAAATGATAAAACAGTAGAAATAAAAAAAAAAATCCCAAAATTATTTTTATTTTTCTATTTTTGTGCCAACATCTTAATCCGGTGCACAGAATACATCTACTTACCAAGTTTCAACAATACAGTTCTTATAGTTTCGGAAAAAAGTGGCAGTGACATACGGACGGACAGACAGACATGACGAGTCTATAAGGGTTCCGTTTTTGCCATTTGACTACGAAACCCTAAAAAGGAAAAGTATTCAAATTACTAAGCTATATTTCTTGAGATATAAAATATTATAAAATGAAATAGTTTATCAAATCAATTTTCATTATAGAGATAAATATATATTTAATGATTACACTAAATACAATAATAAAAATATAAGAAACTCCAACGTGTCGGCTCAGAAAAATCCTCCTGAAGAAATAACGCTAGACGTCAATTTTCTAAACAGAACAAAAAAATAACAATCCGATATCAATCCAATAAAAGGCAGGAAGGAAGCAGCCTCCGAGTAAGCAATCACCCGTTAAAAAAGGACGAAAAACCAGAAAGCTAAAGAGTGAAAGAGACATTGAAACGATTGTGCCAAGTTTCCAAAGAACCGTGTAAACAATAAAACTTTTTGAAGAAGTTCGTGCTTATTCGGCGCGCAAAAGGGTTCCAGAGTAATGAATAATACAGATAAATTATTCAAAACACAATTGTATTAAATTCGAGTCGCTTGTGAAATTTTATTACAGGGTGTCCGCAAAAAGTTTTCGAGTGGCACTCTACCAATTATGGACTTTTGTTTCTGTTAACGATTAATTAAAAATTTCACGGGTGGTGAAGTTATAACTGGGATAGCTCATAATTTAGTTGTACTTACTACATTTTATTGTTGTTAAATCAAAATTGCAAACATAACGATAGGTTTGCTATTTTAAATTTGTACCTGTGTTATTTCAGACCACCTAGCTCAGCCATTTTTTATCTCAGTATTCACAATTAGTTGTATTATCTGCAATACACGTACGGCTACTACTTCAATCAGAGACAATATTAAAGTTCTGTTTTTTAAATATTATTTTGGAAAAAAAAAGACGGAGAAGAGTTTGTTGTTCGTCAATAAATTGCTTTTCGTTCTATGAATCAGTACCGCTTCAAGTAGAATCAATGTCATTCTAGTGTTGCGGTCGGCAACGTGTGCACAATTGTACAGGCTATGGTAACCATTTATCGTCAGGTAACCCGTATGCTTGTGTCCCAACTTGGTAATATTCAGAAATCATAAAAAGAAAATCTGTATTTTTCAGGCGCCTCTATTTCCAACACTAGTCTATCTTGGGGGACTTTTCATTATTGTTTCCTGCCGGTTATCGAAAGCTACCCTCTAAATCAAGGTCCGATTGTCTCATTGCCACCGAAAGTCATTTAGGTGCGCTACACTTGAGAGCGTCGGCGTCGTAGCTTCAGGCACTTTACGTTTAACCTCTGAACAAAGGAATATTAGAGACGAAATGTACGATTACTGCTCGGATATTTGAGGCTCTTTTTTATTACGGTAACCTGGAAGAAATGCAGTTGTCAATTTTTATTGCTTAATTTAGTCGGAGATAGTGTACCTTACTGGTCTGTTAGGAGCTTTTATAATACTTTGAGGGGTCATTTGCCAAAATATATCGTCTTCTCGGAGAAGTGAACCCTAATCTGTTATCATAAATATAAAGTTTTAGTACTGATATCATTATTGCTTCTTTCATTTTTGGGTTGTCGGATGCCCAAAACAATAAAGTATTGGAAGAATTTCAGTTGGTCAATATTTGAACAGTTTCTCTTGTAGCGGTTACGGCGTTCTACGGTAATGGAGACGACATAACTATGGATGACATCGCACAAAGAGCGTGAGCAAACACATGCACATTCTATACCTTATACTTAAACCTTATGAGAACTTTTCGGAAGTTAGCGATTCGCCCTTCTGGTGTTGCGAGTGTCCAAGAGGCAGCGGTGATAATTTACCGTTTTGTGACCAGCTCTTTTGCTTTGCTATTTCCGCCTGAGCTGTGGCCTGGACCCCATATGGGTGTCCTCAGGTATTAGTCGCTTAAATTAAGCTACTGGTTGTGAGCCTTTTGCGCTAGCCAACTGCTCGTTTTCAATTCTTTCATTTTAATATAGTATTGCTAAATGGAACAATAATAGCTTAGCAACTTGCTACAACATTAATACATTTAATACTGTATTCAACTATGTCTGTTATTATTTTTCATTTATTAAAAAACAAAGACAACACCCGCATTAGGGAAATTAATTCCTGTGTCGCGGGGACTTTACAAACATATAATAGACGGATACAAATTACATCCAGACTCAGAACAACTGTTTATGGGGCAAACAAATTCGGCGCGGGACTCGAACCCGCGACACGAAGCGGCGAGGAGACTGTCTAAGCCGCTTTGCCACACGTGCAGTATTGTATTGCATTGAGAGCTTGAAAAGTACAAGTGTATGTAAATACCCAAGTGCTGAATAAATTTCATTATTTAATATAATTTCATACGAAAAAGAAAGTAACATTACTGTGAATATACAAATATATCATGAAAGTAAAATACTGGATCAGAATTTTGAAAGAATGCTATGGTATCTGTGCAATATGTGCATAGAATTAAGTTTTGACAACCAAAGACTAAGAAACGACACGATGATTTAATTTACGAATTTAAAAGATATTCGATTTTTCTATTTATAACCGAGCACTTAATTTATTTCCTTGTGAAAAATAAAGAAAATCCAGAAAATAAAGCTTTTATTTTATTTCATAGGAAAATATCGCTCAAACATTCATCGGACCCTTTCTGACACCGACAAGTTTTATTCTCATAATTAGTCTATTCGAAACTTGAATCCAAGTCCTCCTACCTCGGTTGCAAAAACAAAAACCAAATCTTATTCAGAACATTTGTATTCTAGACCGAACCAAGACGGCACCTAAGAAGATATATGGATAGTTTCTAGGCATTCAATTGGTACAAAACTTTCTACAGCCTATAAAGTTTGGTCATGGAAAAGATCAGTGACTCACGATTTTTGTTATTCATTATCACTGTTAAACTTTCAAAGTAATTGAATAGAAAGAACGTATACCACGTTATTACAGTCATTTGATAGTGACTAATGTTTAAAAACACAATAGAATGATAGAACACACAAAATACTGTAATGAATATTGTCTTCGTTTTATTAATGACATGATCGAAGTCGATTCATAAAATATAAATAAGGAAGACATTTTTATTTTAATAATGACTAAAGAATGAGACATGGTGGGTATTTTGCAATATTAATTATTTACAGTAAGTATAGAAAGTTATGATATATAACATAAGTCATGATCCTATAAGCAGTCATTAACCTTGTCTATATGAATATAATTTATATGTGATCGCTATATAACAAAGTCGAGTCTATTTACTACGAGTTTTTTTCTTACGTTTTCTTTTAAAATTCAAATGTTCGGCACCAGGGCGTTGTCTTGAAAAAATATTCAAAATACAGGTATAAAAATTAATTCATGTAAATATAGTTTATACGTGGACGCTATATAACAAAGTCGAGTCGTAAGGAATAATTAACTACGAGATTTTTTCTGATATTTTCCATGAAAATTCAAATGTTCTGCACCAGGGTCATGTCTTGAAAAAATATTCAAAGGACAGGTATAAAAATGTATCCATGTACCGTGGAGGACTTTACAAACGTGCGATTCAATTATGTATTTCAATTAACATCCAGTTTCTTAAAATCGTCTTGTGCGGGCATCGGATCCGAGAGACCAGGGCGCTTAGGAACAATTATCTTATCCACTGTGTCACATGTGCAGCACGTTTTGCATGCTTGTTTGTTGACTTAGGTGTATAGAACATCTAAGTCAGCAAACAGCAAAAAGCCCGCCTGATGGTAAGCGGTGACCGTAGCGTATCGACACTTACAAAATCCGAGAACCACTTTCACACACAGGAACATAATATGCAGCAAGTATAATAATTTCATACAGGTTGTGTATTGTAAGGTGGATATTTCACCATGATTTTCAACTATATCAAGATATGGGATTTCAATATTTACGTTTATTGTAATGAATTATAATATAGAACACATTATTAATACACATAGATTGACCACACAAAGGAGGTATATGGGTCCGTCAGTCTATCTACATAAAAAAACGTGTTTATATGTACGTTTCCTATGAACCCCAAAGAGGGAGCAAATTCTATTAAATTTTCATACAATCTTCATATTAGTACAAAGGGTTATCTTGAAAACTTGTGAAGTGATTGGATCAACCGATTTTCATTAAGGCTTTTAGCTGACCATATTTTGATTGAAATTTGTAATGGACATAGGTTATAGTCTTAATTTAAATATAAGCTACAATCTCAAATAATCAGCATTGCCATACAGCGTGGCAATGCAGACGAATTTTACGACGCCCTATAATTGTTATAGAAGTTAGGTATTATAGTTAATTTAGTTGATATTTTGCTTTTTCTTATAAGTTAAGTTAATTATTAAAATTTGTATTTCTTTATCCTTAAATCACACTAATATTATAAAGGCGAAAGTTTGTGAGTGTGTATGTTTGCTACTGTTTCACGTCTAAACAGCTGGTGCGATTACAATGAAATTTGGTAAGTAGTTAGCCGACATCTTAGTTTGATATGGCTTTTACACAATACAAATAAAATAGTAAACTTATTTAACCAAATAGCCCAGACTCCGAAGTACTGACACCACAGAGAATTGCCCTCTGGCGTATTTTACCTAGTTGGTACTTTTATTCTGAAGCCTTACCCTTAACTCTATTGTCCAGTGAAAGAGTGAAAGCTTCATACGCTAACTATGTATCAAATATGACTCCTCATATAGGTACATTACAAGGCTTTTAACAGATAAATAGTAAATAGGCATTCCTAGGAACTGTAAGCTGTACCAAAAGCTTTAAATTTTAAAGATTATCATTATCTTTTATCAAGATTGGTTCAATTTAATGGTGTGACGCAGCGGCTAAGAAAGTCGCCTCGCCGCTTCGTGTCCCGGGCTCGATTCCAGCGCTGGACAAATATTTGTGTGACGCATAAATAGTTATTCTGAGTCTGGATGTCAGTTGTGTTCATCATATTATATGTTTGCAAGCACCCCGCAATTCAGGGATTATACTCCCTAGTGCGGGTGTTGTCTTGCCAGGAGATCATCTTCAGGGCGAACGCAATCCGCACGACGTCACACTGATACACTCTTAAGATGTTCTCATGAAGACATTGAAGACAGTTGGCAGAATCCAACAAAAATTAATTATGTCAATTACCCGTTACAGTCTCCACTATACTGTTAGATAACAGCAACTTAGGTATAGGTTTATGTTAATAATTGTATGTCTTAT
Organism: Pseudoips prasinana; assembly: GCA_951640165.1. Classification (NCBI taxonomy): domain Eukaryota; kingdom Metazoa; phylum Arthropoda; class Insecta; order Lepidoptera; family Nolidae; genus Pseudoips; species Pseudoips prasinana. Next base: position 17,566,314 of record OX621259.1, on the reverse strand, counting down.
GAGACCTGTAAAGGTACATACATACCTTTATTAGTTTAATGATTGTGAGTATGATAATAATAATATGATTGTGAGTATGCAACTGATATGATTGTGAGCCGTAGGGTTTCCAGCCTAGAAAAAATAACAGGGGCACCCCATACCATCCCGCAGGTGTCATAAAAGGCGGCTAAGTGTTACAGCAGGAAGTCGGGAACCAGCGTCACCTTTGTAGGTACTATAGCTATAGGGTGAGGTTTAGGAACCGATAGGGGAGGCCTATGTCCAGTAGTGGAAGATACCGTAGCCTAGTTGGTAGTGCTCCTGCCTACGAAGCTCGTGGTCCTGGGTTCGAATCCCGGCAAATGCAAATATTTGTGTGATGAGCACGAATATTTTTTTCTGAGTCATGGATGTTTTCTATGTATTTAAGTATTTATCTATCTATATAAGTATGTATATCGTCGCCTGGTACCCATAGTACAAGCTTTGCTTAGTTTGGGGCTAGGATGATCTGTGTGACATTGTCCCTAGATATTTTTATTATTTATTATTATTATATCTGGTTGATAATGATGAGAATGATATATTCAACTGATATTAATAACTCTTATAATTTAATTCAACCCTAAAACAGTCATTGAATTGCATTGTGATGCTTGGTCCGTAAAAATATGCATGCCAAAGAATTAATCGATCTTTTTTTCTATTTGATAAATCGAGTCGCTTGCCACATATCTAATCGGTTCTTAATACACGCCAGACCTCATAATACCCCAGACTCATTAACAAATTACACACAAAGCCAGGAAGGATAAAGTCGTTTATAACTGAAAATATTTACGCAACATTTCCTAGTCGTTACATTTTAGTGAATAAAATACATCGTAGGTCTGATAAAAGTGGCACAATGAGTAATTAATGTATATTAAGTCGCACGAGATTGCATACAGGTACAATGCACAGGCTTTTTCTAAACTAATGTTGTTTAGCAATGGAATAAGTAGTGCGGCAAATTGAAGGGTATACTGCATTCACTTGATCTGCAATTTTTTTGTTCTTATTTAAGTATGTAGCAAGACTATACAAGCTGTTCAAGATTATAAATACTTTTAACTCATCGTTTGACCTTCACGAACGCAACTTAATCGAAACGGCAAATAAAATATGGTTAAGTCGTGATAATACCTGACAATTATATTGTGTATAGGACATTATTCTTTTTAATAAACCATATCCTATACTATTATTATTTTACGTCATAATAACTTTCAACAAAAATAGCACATTCCTTAGCTAGGTTAGACATGTCAAATTCTTGGGTATTACGATTGACAATAAACTCATTTGGAAGCCGCATACAGAAGAATTATGTAAACGACTCAGCCAATCTGCATATGCACTCTCCCAGTTGTCAAAAAAAGTAAATGTTCAAACTTTATTAACAGCTTATCATGGACTAGTCGGTTCAGTTTTACGATATGGACTTGTTTTTTGGGGGCAGTCCACTAATAGAGATCTGGTTTTCAAAATGCAAAAGCGATGCATAAGGGCAATGTGTAATATTAAAATAACTGATAGTTGTGTACCTTTCTTCAGATCTTTTAAACTACTCACACTGCCATCATTGTACATTTTAGAAACAGCATTATTTGTAAAGACTAATTTACACCTATTTGTTAAATTATCAGATGGTAGAAAAACTCCTATGCGTACTAAATATTTAAATCAATTATGTCATACAAAATGTAAAACGGCACTAATGTATAAAAGCTTCTTTGGCATCGTTCCAAGAATATATAATAGAATACCAGATCAGATAAAAAAATTACCTGTTCACAAGTTCAAGAAAACATTGCAAAAAATTTTAATTGATAAGTGTTATTACACGGTTGACGATTTCTTAAAAGATAAAGTTTTTGACATTTTTTTATATTCAAATAAATAAATTAATAAATAAATAAATTCTACAAATATATTTTATGATTTCTTTGATTTATATACTGAATTTTTTGACATTGTTAAAATAGTTTACTGTGAACTTTAAAACTACTTTTTGAATCATTTGTATGTCTTAAAATAGACAAAACATAGCGCACTGTAATTTACTTTAAGATCTGTATTTTTTTGTACCTATGTTTTACAAATAATAAATGATTGATTGATTGATTGATTGTTTAGAACTTTGGTATATTTGTTCCATTACAGTATATTAAAACTATGGATTCAGAAATATGAAAAATAAAAACACGTTCCGGTTAGAGCAAAACCGATTAGAACAAATTACATGGCCTATATTTACATAGAATAAAAATATGACATAATCTAAATCGGTTCACAAACTTTAGAGATATTACGTAATACACATATTAAGAATTGCCAAACTGAAGTGGCAGTGGGCAGGGCACATAGCTCGTAGAACTGACGGCCGATGGGGCAGAAAGGTTCTCGAGTGGCGACCACGAACCCGAAGACGCACCGTGGGCAGGCCCCCTACACGGTGGACCGACGGTCTTGTGCGGGTCGCGGGAAGCCGCTGGATGCGGGCAGCGCAGGACCGGCTATTGTGGAGATCCTTGGGGGAGGTCTTTGTCCAGCAGTGGACGTTTTTCGGCTGATATGATGATGATACATATTAAATTAAAGAGGACTACATATTAGATTATACATAAAAACAAACACAGTTAAATTAAAGAGGTTTCTTTCTTTTTGAATGCTGAAGTATCATGTCCCAGGGAATGTTCCAGGGAATCGCTAGAACTGTCCTGAATCCTGGAACTAATTTATTGAGAAATAAAATAGGAGGATTTACAACAGCTTGATTATCCATTTCTCTCCAGAGCTACACGGCAAATTAATATGAAGAGGATAGATACTACATAGAACGAGAGCATTGGAGCTAATTGGTGGACGGTATGGTCTGATTGTCCAAAACACCAACTTGCCCGAAAGTATCTAAATAGTGGGATAGCAAATATTCTGCGAGTTTTAATATACACAACATAAAAAAGTTAATTTGTATGAATGAGTGTTGTATTATTTTCTTTTTATTCCTCGTCTGGTTTCTGGAATGCATTTAGGTCTAGCAGTGTCACGACGTGTCACCGATTAAATGCCCTAAATTTATCGGAAGCGGCGCAATAATTACATTATTATTAAACTATAATATATAATAATTATATAAATGTGATGTAATTTGTGTCGGTCTATTATGTTTGTAAAGTACCCCGCGACACAGGGATTAGATAAATAAATAAATAATTTATTATCTTACACAAACGTTTCTTATTCTATCTAAGTAGGAATTAAGGTACCTACAAGTTAGGATAGGAACAGTAATGGTAGAAACAATTTAACAAAAATCTTGCCTTTTTCGGCGTACCTACTATCACCAAGAGCCTTATTTATCTTATAATTGTTATAGCAAAGATAATTATTCCAGTTTCGTGTATATTCGGAACTTGTCTGTTGTTATGGCGACTTAGTGTTGGCACGGCATTTATTTTCTGTTGTTTCTTTTATGAACCCTGCCTCTTAAACTAGGTTTTTCTGTATCTTAAGAGCCAATGTTCGGCCAGAAGGGCATATTATAGGTCACAGCTTAAATTCTGTAATGCACAAGTTAATCCATATTAAGGTAAGAACATTTGTGTTTAATTTTTTTTTAAAGACAACACCCGCATAGCGATTTTAATATCTGAGTCGCGGGGTACTTTACAAACATATAATAGCGGACACAAATTACATCCAGACTCAGAACAACTATTTATGGGTCACACAAATAGTTGTCCGGCGCGGGATTCGAACCCAAGACACGAAGCGGCGAATCGACTGTCTAGGCCGCTGCGCCACACTTTACTTCTACATAAAAGATAACATATACTTGTGTGGAAGTATGTGTTGTGTGTGTATGTGTACTAGGCTAATAGGATTAGATTCCCTAGTGAGGGCGTTGTAGGTAATTAAAAAAAACAAACAAACATACGACCCACCTGACGGTAAGTGGTTACCATACCTATTTAGTACGGAATTCATCGCATCACTCAGACGTGGCCATCCCGGCCCGTCTTTCCCGATGATCTCGATCTCCCGATGATCTCGATCTTGTTACGATGTTTTTCTTTTGTTTCCTAAATATAATCTAAATTAATATTCATTCAGACAACCGATCGAGCAGATATTGTGTGTGCCTACTGAATAATTACTTTAAGTGGACCAAATCCCGTGTTCATGCCCGCTTGAGTATGTTTCGCCGGACCGTCTCAACTGGGCCGTGTTGAAACCGGTAGTAGATGAACCTGCTGAGTTTGTTTCGCTGGGTCTTCTCAGTTGGGGCGCATTGCATCCGGCGGTAGCATTAAAGCGCGACCGTCGTTTTAAACACAAGGTCCGTTATAATAATAATACTGAATTCATACCTTAATATAGACAGAACCATTCAGACAATATGTAGTAAAATTTAAATTTCAATACTTAATCTTAAAAACTTCAACTAAACATAATCTCCTTGACAATAACTTAATACAAGCTAGCTAAATGTCACTACCATTATAAAATAAATTGTATGAATGTTTATCATTCCGTGTACCTAAATATCTGTAATAAGTAACTAGGAAAAATAAGTGTATTACTAGAAACATGTTCTGACTATTTACAAGCGCATTTTTAAAGTCTACGTGAATAAAAACCTTTTTCATTTTTTTTATCTCTGGTGTCCTTATTCAAACTCCAGACATTACGTTATAATCGTATATATACCTACAGTCTATTATATAAAGGTCCATAGGAGATACTTCGCCAGTCAAGCTGCTCATAGAGCGAAAGAACCATAGGGTCTGGCTCATTCAAATACAAATATGATTTATTTAAAAGTTATATAGCATCATCAGCATATCAGTCGAAAGTCGTCCAAAGGCTGCTACACCTTTGCCGGTTCTGCGGTACCCACATCCATCGGCTACCAGCGACCCTCAGATGATCATTGGTTCCTGTTGTAGCGGCCCTCTCCACGCTGCTACCGGTTCGCGGTAGCCACTCGAGAAGCTTTCAGCCCGGCCACCGCACCGGTTCTACGAGCTTTGTGCCCCGCCCACTGCCACTCCAGCTTGACAATTCTTTGACCTGGGGCTCTACCGGCTAACTCAAGCTAAAATATACAAGTTTTAATGGCAATGGTTGAAATAAAGAGCAGGGGCTCTACCGGCTAAGTCGATGAACATCGTTTTCGTTAATGGCGTTCAAATAAATAAAGGTTATAAATGACTTAATCAATCGTTAAATCGGCTTCCATGACCACATGTGACGTCATAAATGGTCCGGAATCGATTGTCGACGTTGAAGTCGGTTTAACTATTGATTAAGTCATTTTTAACCTGTATTTATTTGAACGCCATTCACGAAAACGATGTTCATCGACTTAGCCGGTAGAGCCCCTGCTCTTTATTTCAACCATTTCCATTAAAACTTGTATATTTTAAACTATTTTGTTATTTGAAGTGTTGGATACAGAATATATTATAATAATATCCTGGGACATTATTTACACACGGCCGTCTGATCCCAAACTAAGCACAGCTTGTACTGTGGAAACCAGATAACAGATAGACTTCATATAAGTACTACTTTTCTTTTGTAAATACATACTTATTTAGATAATTACACCCAGACTCTGGACAAACAGCCATGTTCATGCACATAAATATCTGTCCTGGGTGAGAATCGAACCCACGACCTCCGGCGTGAAAAGCAAGTATTTGCCAAACACGCCAACAGGCCCGTCAATATAAAAATCGTAAACGTATTTAAATGTATATATTTTGATGCTGATATCAAATTTGAATTCAATACATAGCTATTATTTACCTCAGTAAATTTTACCAATACTAACAGTTATAACATGGAGAAATCTATTTACCCCAAAACCACTCGAGATACCTATTAGGTAGACCTAAGTAACATCTAGTAACTGAACAAGTACATTAAATATTTACATGTTGGCTGGCAGACGGATATTCTAAGACCGCTAGTATATAAACGTTAGTGTGCACGCGCAAAATCCGATTTGTAGGAGGAGATTGATTCGGAACTACTTCTGCGATCGCTGTAATTTGTTGATCTTCTGTATATAAAGTGTTGTTAGTTCAGCTTATAGTGGGATGTGGTTTATTTTTGGACGGATTCGCGTGGACAACCGTCCGGCATGTACGTATTGATTTGTTTCAAAGCCACATGTGTTTTATTGATCTATTGTACACTAATAGATTTTGGTTCTAGATTATAGTATATTATCTGAATAGAAATTGATGTTAGCGTGTCTTATCTACATATTTCATATTTTTATGGCACCTAAGATTTTCAATAAAGTACCTAATGTAATAAAAGATTTACCGCTTGCTAGTTTCAAACATAAATAAAGAATAATGCATATTGAAAAGTGCTATTATACCATTACCGAATTCCTAGTTGATGACATTTAAGATGTATTTACTAATAGCTATTTGGATTCAATGACATGCTGTATTTTGTTTTCTTGACATTGTATTTAATGACACCAAATCGACCTGTACGGGTTTCAAATTTAATTTAATTTTGACATATTTAATTCATCATGACAAATTTAACATTTAACTCTTTGACATATTACTTGACATATTATTTTTTTTAACCATAATATGACATTAAACTAGGTGCCACTAAATATGATATTTTAATATATTGAATGATAAATAGATTTGATACCTAATGATGTAATACCAGAGTACAGAATTATGTAATTTAAAATAAATTGTATAGCAAATTATTGTATAGACTATATAATATCTAAAGCAAACGTGTACGCCTTTTTGGCAGATTTTTGAGGAACTATGTTTATTTTAAGACCCTGTATTACCAAAAACCACACGAATAATGAGTTTGAGTGTTTGAGTTTGAGTTTTATTTCATGCCTAACATAAGGTGTTATGAATGAGCTGATCAGATTAAGAATTATTGAGATTTTACATGGATTATGTTAAGCAACTACAGCGAGCTTTAGTTTAAAATTATTTCTAACTCTTAAGTGAGGCTGAAATTTACAGGGTTAGTGATATGGAATATTTAAATTTAAGTATTCTATTCATTTAAAATGGAGCCCCAAAAGTAAAATTAGAAACTAAAAATAAGTCAACATTACCTAAAATAATAGAAACACATCTCAAGGCAAAAAGCTGAATACTCACTTGCACGAGTTGGAATTTATGAATTTTAAGGGAAACCATATAACTAAAATAGTTATGATTTAGTGAGGTCAATAATGTATAGGTATATAAAGGTGGTTGGTTAATGGTAATGGAATAATGGATGATTCAGTTCAGGTTCAAGGTATTTAAATAGTTCTACTGACACTTTTGTAACATACCCATATTCGCATATATGTATATTGATTGAGATAATTTTAAACTATAATAATTGTTCTTGTATAGAATGTCCTGGATAGTAATAGTAAATAATTATAAGCTAATAGAGTTCAAAATATGGTGGCAACTGTACTGACGGCTGCTGGAACCCACGCTTGCAGAAGAACACGCGTGAGGCAGTAAAAGCCTCTTAGGCTTTTACTGATTCACTTATTAGTACCTCACACCAACCTTTGGCATCAAGCTGTTTTTTATGGTCATTTCATCATCTTCACCACTTCTTTAACGGAAAATAGAATCGAGCGGGGTCTGTATGACCTTCTAACAAAAACGTATTCATACTGGGTAACCCAGTAGGTGGAAAACTCTGTGAGGGTCAGAACTTTGACTAAGGACGCTTGAATATTGGGAACGTTTAGTGCAATTTTTGCTCTACGTTAATGCAGTAAGACGCGGACCACTCGTCCGATTGCGGGTCGGAGGAATTTTATCGAAAAAACAGGAAATTAAAGGTCACGCAGGGCAATACTGGTGGTGGCCGTAATGTTCTATTGTTTCTCATACACATACCATATGCGTATATGAGAATCGCGAATATTTACTAGTATTTGCTGGAAGACACAAATACAGTATACCATACAGACTAGAAGGCACAACTTGGAAACATGTAACAGCTCTCTTTTTATGTCGGAAGTAAATAAAACTAGGGCACATACCAAAGGCCGTTTCAATCCACTACACCGGTAAAAACAAACCCTATCATTGCCCCACAGGGAGCCACAGCGTAACCTTTAGCCAATAACCTCAAAGCTCTGTCATATACCGAGGGCATCAAATATTCATAAGGAATTGTAGCATAATGTCTCGCAAAGGTTAAAGGTATCAAGTCAAACTGTCACATTAAGTTAGGCTGAATTTAATACATGGCAGACGTTCGTACGTCGAGTAATATATCGTCACTTAGATGAGATAGGTGTAACTCTTGCTGTAGGTACTCAGCTAGATGTTATGTACAATTTTTTGGTTTATGAGATGTGTGCACTTTTGCAGAGTTTGCAGTGGTAATAGGGTAAATATTGGCGACAGGTTATCTCTTCTTCTATCAATAAATACATATCCTGTTACTGTAGGCCTAGAGAGTAGTTACCTTGACTACTAAACCAGAAGTCGTTGATTCGATCCCCACCTAGGGCAAATCTTTGTGGGATGAGTATGATTATTTTTAAACTTACCATGCATACTAAGAAATACTGTCAGGAAACTCAGTAGCAATCCTTTTTAATAATAAATGCGTGGAAAAATAACATATCTTTTATATATGTTAAGAGCGATTTAATTTGTGATATGTTTATGCTGCACAATTTTGCTTTTATAGCTATTTTTAACTTATTTGTAGACCATTCTCTGATATCGCTGAGAAGTTTGTTTTAGAATCTTATAACACCTTCGTTACTTATTCTGTAAAGACGGGTAGTATGTGACACAAGATAATGTTTCTATCTGGTCTCTATATTATGTGTATCGCTCCTTTTCAAGTAGATTTTCATATACATATATACAGATGAGATGATACTGAGATGTTACAGTTAGAATGTTGACCTCTCTCATACAATCTGAGACCAAGTTTATATATAGCTCTAACAGATCTTTTCTGTAATATAAATGTAGTGAGAAACATTCCATAGATATTAAATTATGAAAATAATTGAATTAACCATTCTGGATTTGTCAACATCCGTGAGCCGTTTAGTAGGTTTACTCGCATATGCTGCATAAATACCATTACATTGCCCCATAAAATACTTTATACTGATACCCAATAATACTTTTAGGGCGGATCTCACCAACCGATTTATCGTACTCGGAACAGAGAACGAACGGGCCACAACCACCAGCGTCCTCCATGACCCTTAGTTTGCATCGTATCGATGAAATACCCTCTCGGAATATTAACGTAGAGCGAAAGTTGCACAATACATCCCTATAAAGATACGACCCTCTCACGCGTCTTCTTGTCATAACCGTCCGGAGTCGAGGTTCGAACTCCAAAGGGAGCTCCTTCCGGCGCGAGTATTTAGTTTGTAGTTGCTTGCTAGACATCATCATCTTGCAATAATGTCCCAGGATATTATTATTATTAGGATATTATTATCTTGAGCCCTCGTTCGCCTCTATTGTCCGGCGAAGCAGCATAAGGATCGTAGGCTAGCTAACTGTAATCGTCATGTAAATGATTAGGCGCGATCCGAGACATGAATTCATGTTCTCATTATATGCGATTGAATCAAAGAGACATGAACATACAACCGGTCCTCCAACAAGGCAGTCATACGCATATGGTATCGATTTAGACATTTTAGACTCAACATTCTCAGTCATATAGAGTAAAAAACAGAACCACTTGGATTTTTGTCAATAACAACTATCTTTGTACAGGAGCCAGCACATCCAGCTACCCCAATCTGTCAAATTTCTTTTATAGATTTTGAACTTTATCGTTAAAGCATAAGGTTCACTTTCAATTGGGGAAATTTGACGGATTGGGGTAGTCTATACGTCGGTTCCTATTAATAAAAACCGTTTAAATAATCGAGTTTCCGGCTTAACATACGTCTTCGCCATCAAAGATATATATTTAGTGTACTTCATGTTGCCTGTTATAATAGTGGTAGTTTCTCTCTTTATTTAAGACCAAATTTTAGGTAACATATAAGTTATTGTTACGTTAGAATATTGCAAGTGTGTTGGACGTGTGGCACAGTGGCTAAGACAGTCGCCTCGCCGCTTCGTGTCCCGGATTCGTACCCGCGCCGGACAATTATTTGTGCGACCCATATTTTTTTTATTTTTTTTTATGGGACAATGTCACACAGATCATCCTTACCCCAAACGAAGCAAAGCTTGTACTATGGGTACCAGGCGACGATATACATACTTATATAGATAGATAAATACTTAAATACATAGAAAACATCCATGACTCAGAAACAAATATTCATGCTCATCACACAAATATTTGCACTTACCGGGATTCGAACCCAGGACCACCAGCTTCGTAGGCAGGAGCACTACCAACTAGGCTACGGTGACCGAATAGTTGTTCTGAGTCTGGATGTAATTTGTATCCGTCTATTATATGTTTGTAAAGTACCCCGCGGCACAGAAATAAGATTAACTAACTAGAGTGGGCGTTGTCTTAAAAAAAAAACAAAATACAAAAAAAAGCTGTTGTATGCACCTGTAAAGCCAAATCACACAGAACTAGTATTCAAACATGAATAAATTGATAATTTGCAATGTAAAATGTCGATGGTGTATCGTTTATAAATAAATCAGTATCGCTGTAGATACATATATATTAAACTAAACTAAAGAGAAAAGAGGAAGTCATGAATAACATAAGAAATCTAAGACAAAAATAGATATAACTAATAAATTGACCCATCTATCCAATTAGAGAGCTTTATTCTCTTGTCGGTAGTTTCCTCCATTCCCTAATCGTTAGCAAGCGCTTTGACTTATTTATACGACGATGAATAATATAAAGGAAAGACAAAATAAAATTGAGAATTAAGTAGGTACACCAGGAAAATTCCTATATCACCTATTCAAAGGCCTAGGATTATCAAAGAACTTCCGTAAGTTCTATATTAGAACGAGTATCCAAAGCGGCATTGTTATGATCTTACCAAATTTGGCTAGGAAGTGGGGGGAACACTGAGAGGCCCGAGAAGGTGAGCGTTGATGCATCACAGGGGTCGCCCTTAAACCTACATCTGAGTCGCAAGTCTCAGACTGTGTCGGGTGTTCCCTCCTCTACCACGCGATGGACTCGGTTCCCACATGGCGAATCCATGGAATGCTAAGAATTAGGTCGTCTCTTATTGCATTTTCAGTGGTTACGCTGGTGTCAGAGTTGTTCAAGCCGCCCAGTAGACCTCTGACATGGCTTAACGACTGTTGTCTAATGACTACAACCGGGACCGACGGTTTAAAGTGCCCACCGAAGCACGGAGACACTCAGAAATTAAACCATTTTGGTGGTCATCCATCTATGGACTGACCATGAGCCTAGTTTCTCTCGCCGACCACATACGGACCGGTGAGAGCATCTAGCTATGAGGGAAAGAACTGACCATAACATATACAACTCTTATAATAAGGTTGTATAATGAACGTAATTGAACAATTAAAGAAAATAAAACTCAATTATTACCTTCACGATTCGATGGTCGCCATTGGATATGACGCTATTTTCATTGACAAAAACCTTATGAAAGCCTAATAACGGAAAAGTTCTTGTGAGACTTTCGCTCTTTTATCAGTTACATTGTGCTAAACGCTTGACAAAGGGAAATAAAACCAAAAACATGTGGCCTACTGCAGTAATAAATCAGTTGACATATTTTTATATACACTCTAGCTGGCACCCGCGACTTCGTCCGCGACAATTTTGAATGATGACCAATGTAACTAATTACTTCTAGGTTAATCTAAAGAATATAACTTTATAAACAAATAAGCAATGCAATATAAATTTAAGTAAACCTTTAAAATAACCTAACTAAGAAAGAAACTAAAGACTACTTTGCTACTGTTATTTCAAAAAAGGACCCCATCATCAACCAAAAAATCAAAGAATACATATCAATTGTCCTTAAGGATAACCAGTAAGTCATGTAAAGTAAAATAATAACCAACGATGCATTAATCACAAAGGTAACTCCCATTACATTAGGTTGCGACCACGGCATTGATAGGCCTAATATCACATTTTGTGAACAAAACCATAGCGCGATCTAAAACGATGATTACGCCACCTACTAACAAACATATAAACTTGTAAAGCGGTAAAATTAAGATGTGTGCATATTATTGGGTGATAGGTGATCATCTATTGATTTAGTTTGGGACTACCATATTTTTTGGGTGCGATCATCTCGATACAAACAATTTATACTACGCTAACTCAAATTTTAGGCAAATTCGTTTTTTATCCCAATTTGATGATTAAATGTCGTTTTTTAATTTATTATAAAAATCATACAAAAAGAAAGGAGTTACAAATCTTATAAAATATTAAGTCTTGATTTAGACGACGACGACTACGACATTTTAAGCAACTTGGCATAAAAAAGCGAATTTATCTAAATTTCGAGGTGGCATAAATTGTTGGTGTCGATCTATTGAACCAGTTTTTGATTACCTTTTTCTAACAACAAATTATTCTCTGATTTTAGATTTAAAAACATGTATTGCTTTATTTTTAACTGAAAGACTAAATACCAATTTACATACCCTATTTTATGCCCTTCGAGGTGGAATTTTCACAAATTCTGAAATACATCTTTTTTACTCTTAACTGAACGTCCAAATACCAATTTCAATGCGTTTAACTTAAAAAAGAAAAACAGATTTTCATTCAAACTTCCCCTATTTTACGCCCTTGGGGGAGGAATTTCCAAAAATCCTGAACTATTTTTTTTTTAATTTTTAACTGCATGGCCTAACACTAATTTCCATGAGTTTAACTTAAAAATTGTCACATTTTTCATACAAACTTACATCCCCTACTTAACGCCCTTGGGGGTGGAATTTCCAAAACTCCTGAAACACATATTTCTTATATTTAACTGAAAGGCTAAATACCAATTTTCATGCCTTTAAATTCAAAAACGCCAAAGTTTCATACTAATTTTTACCCCCGTTTTACCCCCTTAGGGGTAGAATTTCGAAAAATCCTTCCTTATTCCTTGTCTACATTATAAAGTAAATATCTGTGCAAAATTTCTGCTTTCTAGGTCCAAGGGTCTGGGCTGTGCGTTGATGAGTCAGTCAATCAGTCAGGACTTCTCTTTTTATTTATATAGATATTCAATTAATAAGTATATCATCCACAACCATGTACACAGTTTTAGCAATAAAGAAATCTTTATCTTTATCTTTAAATAACAAATTATAACATAAACAAATATAACATACATTACTAGACAACTAGAACAGAATAAAAAAATACCTATAAATAATGAAATTTATTCATTGGGTATTTACATACACTCGTACTTGCCAAGCTCACAATGCAATACATAAACATAGTTTATTACAGTATTAAAGTAACAAAAATATTTTGACTTAGTCCGTCCGTGCGGTCTGTTGCTTCACATATATTTTTATTAAATCCTTAAATAAATAATAAATAGCAAGTTACTAAGCTATTATTGCAATACAATATTAAGATTAAAGAATTGAAGATAACGAGCAGTTGGCTAGCGCAAAATGCTCTCAACCAGTAGCTTAATTTAAGCGACTAATACCTGAGGGCACCCTTATGGGGTTCGGGCCACAGGTCAGGCGGCCGCTGAAGTAAAAAATGGAATTCGAAATGGGGGTCTGATTGCTGCACGGGATTACCGATCACGTGTTAAGGGGTCAACGCGATCCTCGCTGCTGAGGAACCTACCCTAGCTAGCCTGCGGCTTTCTCTAGCTATCTAGGTGAACGACCCGGAGAAGAAAGCCACAAAGAAACTCCGGGCTTGCTTCCGTCTTCGTTTACTACTGCTAACATTTGTCTACTGAGAGAATGGAATCCGTAAGCTTTAAATCAGAAGGCATGTTCACTACCAAGTGAGTCACGGAGGAAGATGGCTGACCTATTATTTCCTTTATTATTAATATAACGCCTTGTATGTATGTCTATAAATAAACAACCCTACTTATATTGTAACTGCGAAAGTTGGTGAGTATGGATGCATAGATGTATGATTGTTTGTTACTCTTTCATGCGAAAACTACTAAATAAAATTTTGAGAAAACTTTTTAGTAATATAACTTATTTAATATAGCTAATCTTGTGCGGGTCGCTGTAAATCGCATGATGCGGACAGCGCAAGACCGACAATTTTTGAGATCTTTGGGGGTGGCCTTTGTCCAGCAGTGGACGTCTTTCGGCTGATATGATGATGATGATTAATATAGCTTATTTATTGCGCAATAATTTCGTGAAAATTCTGTTTTCCTTTGTTTGTGCTCGCCAATATATCGGATAGATAAGACATATGTAAGACATTTTATTATGCCATGTACATTGTCATACTAATATTTACATCACGTTCAACTCCGCTTTATATGTAACAAGGCCTTTAATTTTTTGTCTAATGACAACTAAACGTACGCAGAAGAATTAGACCAGGGTAGATGCCTTTAAAAATAATAAAAAGTGAAATAAAATAATAGTAGGATGAAACCCATTATAAAAGGAGGGGAATATTATAAAAAATTAAGGAAAAATTATTTACGGGCGATCTGAGGTCGGGAAGGGGATGGGGGTGAGTTTTTAAGGGTAAACAACGGTTTTTCTCGATTTCCGGCAAAACTAAAAGACCTATCGAAAAAAGTCAAATGGCAAAGTTGTAGGTAATAAAAAGATCTAAAACTTTTGTATTTACACTTTTTTCACATAACGTCAAAATTTATGTGAATAATTCAAAAAACCAAGTTTTTGGTTTTAATTTTTATCTTTTACATTTTTTTTTATTTTTTAACGAAATTTGGTGAAAACTTACCTTTTTATGTCCCAAATACGCTGTAATTTATTTGATTAAAAATATTTATTTTTTCACCTTATTTTGAATTAATATCGAACAAAACACCCTTATTTTCGATCGAAAATTCACCCATCAAAATATCAGCATTTTTCAAAAAGTTGGTATGTTTTCTGTTCGTTGAAGTCTCTACTTTCTGATGGTGAAAAAAAATACATATGTTACTTTAGTAAATCTTCTCAGAAAATGCAAAAAATCGAAAAAACTCGAATTCGATTTTATTTAATTATTAAAAAAAATTTAGAGCTATTTATTACAATTAACACTTAAATTACTCGAAAAACGTTAGATTACATGTTACATTGATAAAAAAGAATTGCAAATAAAAATATACTACTACAATTAACAAACAAATAAGTTAATAAAATTAATATTTAATAAGACATCTACAATATTTGGAGAAAGTTGTCGAATCTTCTTTAAATTATATGCGTAGATGTCTATTTATAACTATTTTAAGATAAATTATATACCTGAGTGACCTACGAAAAATAGTAGCCCATCAAAAGGTATTTCATGGAGAAGTGGGGAAGGGGCTAGGCGGGTCATAATACATACATACATACTAATAATAATCTCCTTAATTTTGCACAAAAAAAATTAATTAATCCCATGAAAAAAAAATATATTTCCAAATACATAAAAAATATATTAAATATATTTTTAATAACAAACTTTTGGCCGATTTTCATATATATTTTATGCATTTCAAATATAATCAAAATATATGAAATATACATGAAAATCAGCCAAAATCGTTTTAACGACCCACAGAAGGAGCAGCAGAACAACATTGTTACAGGGCATATTATCAGCTTGAAACTTAGTTGGGTAACGAACTAACAGCAACAGATTGGGGCTGGAAGCAATTTCAACGTGGAATTATGCCCAAATTTACACAAAAAGAATTAATTCCGGAAATATTGCTCAAAACTATATGCTGCAGCTGTGAAACTGGATGTAACAGTTTAAAATGTGGTTGCCGAAAACATGGTTTAAAATGCACAAATTTATGTTCAAACTGTCATGGTTCTGAAAATTGCTCCAATATTGAAGAAGAAACCTACGAGGAAGTTGAGGATTCAGAAGAAATTGTGGATGAAGAACCAACGCAGTCTGGAAATAATGTTGGAGAGGAAGAAGGTGATAGTCATGAAGATTTCGAAGATCTACAAGAATCGGAGATGTTTGACGAATCTAACGATGAAGAAATGCCAAAAAGACAAAACTAATGGATAAGTGATTAGAATTGAAGATAAGGTAGGTATTTATGAATGATAAGATTAATGTGTTTAAAAATATTATAATGAATAACGTAATCAGAATGAAGTATCTACATTTAATTGTACTATTAACATTTATATTTATATATTAGGTCTTTACCTATGAAATTGCCGTTCTGCAGTACTGGCCATTTCAAATCAAAATAATTTTTGTTTGGCTAAGAATTCTAATTTCAAATTAATTTTATTTTAAAAACATGGATTCTTTTTTCCAAAAGTAGTCATTTCTTTATTGATTAGTGTTACATTTTCATCGCATTTCAATCTTTTTCGTCATCATGGATACGTTAAAAATTCGAGTAATTATGGAATATGAGTACCGTCGTGGCAGGAAGCGGCACGCAACATCAACGACGTTTACGGAGCTAACACTACAAACCAACGCACCACCTGTTATTGGTTTGCTCGCTTCCGTTCTGGAAATTTCGACCTGAAAAATGAACCTCGCGGTCGTCCGAAGACTTTGGTCGACAATGACGAATTAAAGGCGGTTGTGGAAGCTGATGATACACAATCTTCGGCTGAATTAGCAGCAGCTTTCGACGTTAGCGTCAAAACAATATTGGTCCATTTGCGTCAAATTGGCAAGGTAAAAAAGCTTGACAAATGGGTGCCCCACGAACTCAATGATCGCCAGCGCGAAGTACGCGTCGAGACGTGCCTTGCACTGCTCAACAGACACACAAATGAAGGAATTTTGAACCGCATTGTTACCTGCGATGAAAAATGGATTCTGTTTGATAACCGCAAGCGCTCAGCAAGTTGGTTGGATCCTGGTTCAGCACCTAAACAATGCCCTAAACGAAAACTTACCCCTAGAAAAGTGATGGTCACTGTTTGGTGGTCTAGCGCCGGTGTGATTCATCACAGCTTCTTACCAAACGGGGTGAGCATTACTGCAGATGTGTACTGTGAAGAACTGAGCACAATGATGGAGAAGCTGGCGCATCTCCAACCAGCATTGGTCAATCGCTCGTCTCCGCTGCTCCTGCACGACAACGCGCGACCTCATACTGCACAGCAGACGGTCTCCAAGTTGCAAGAACTGGGGTTGGAAGCTCTCCGTCATCCGCCCTACTCACCAGACCTTGCGCCTACAGACTACTACTTTTTCCAGAATTTGGATAACTTCTTGGCGGGAAAAAAATTCAATACCCGAGAGGCAGTACAAAATGCCTTTGAAGAATTTGTTGCCTCCCGTCCAGCTGATTTCTTTAAGAAGGGCATCAATAAACTGCCACTGCGATGGCAAAGATGCATTGATTGCATGGGTGATTACTTCGATTAATACAAATAAAAAAATTCATGAAAAAAATTCGTTTAAATTTTTTCATACAAAACGGCAATTTCATAGGTAAAGACCTATTATAATGAGATTTTCTAGGACATAAATGTAATTAGCATCAAGTAAATCAACTTTTTAATTGAAACAAATTGCAGCTATCACATTTTTTTAGATGAAATTATTTATAATAATTAAAATAAATCGAATTCGAGGTTTTTTCGATTTTTTGCATTTTCTGAGAAGATTTACTATAGTAACATATATATTTTTTTTCACCATCGGAAAGTAGAGATTTCAACGAACAGAAAACATACCAACTTATTGAAAAAAGCTGATATCTTGACGGGTGAGTTTTCGATTGAAAATTAGTGTTTTTTCGATATTAATTCAAAATAAGGTGAAAAAATAAATATTTTTAATCAAATAAATTACAGCGTATTTGGGACATAAAAAGGTAAGTTTTCTCCAAATTTCGTGAAAAAAGAAAAAAATTTGTAAAATATAAATATAAAAAACCAAAAACCTTGGTTTTTTGAATTTTTCACATAAATTTTGAAGTTATGTGAAAAAAGTGTGAATACAAAAGTTTTAGATCTTTTTATTACCTACAACTTTGCCATTTGACGTTTTTCGATAGAACTTTTAGTTTTTCCGGAAATCGAGAAAAACCATTTTTTACCCTTAAAAACTCACCCCCATCCCCTTCCCGACCTCAGATCGCCCGTAAATTATTTTTCCTTTCATTTTTATAATATTTTCCTCCTGTTGCAATGGGTTTCATCCTACTACTATTTTTTTTGGTTTTAAAAATTATCGACCCTGGTCTATATTGGCATGTAGATTTTAATAAATATATATAGACGTAAACGGAAAAGACACAAATCTATACATATAAATAAAATTGGACGTCTGTAAGTAATATTTAAATAACCGTTTTTACTACTTGTATATGAATATATATACGGTACCTACATA
This sequence comes from Pseudoips prasinana, assembly GCA_951640165.1. Classification (NCBI taxonomy): domain Eukaryota; kingdom Metazoa; phylum Arthropoda; class Insecta; order Lepidoptera; family Nolidae; genus Pseudoips; species Pseudoips prasinana. The sequence goes on along the minus strand of OX621259.1, from coordinate 17,547,795 downwards.
CACCAAAATAACATTTTTTACAATTTCTGTCTGTCTGTCTGTTTTATTCGGCTAATCTCTAAAATGAGTGGACCGATTTAGACGGGACTTTTATTGGCAGGTAACTTAGGCTACGTTTATTTTAGAAAAAAAAAAACGAAATTAACGTATTAACACGCCAACAAAGCGCGGGTAATAAGTAAAAATAAAATGCAATTTAAGACAGAATATAATGACAGTAATCGAGGCAAAAGACGTGTGCAAAGATCGTGACAAATGGAAATCCGTTGACTCTGCCTACCTCTCTGGGAAACAGGCGTTAGTCTATGTATGTATGTAAAATGCAATTAAGTAGGTATCATAATTAATAAAATATTACAAAAAACTGTAAGAATCGACTGTTAGGCGGAACTAAGTTCGCCTGGTCAGCTAGTATTTTATAAATTTTATAATCTACATTAATATATGCCTTTAAGATATTTTGGTGTATTTTGCCACTTGATAACCCCTAAGAAAATGTGGTTCAGTTTCAGAATTGGTATAGTCAGATACAAATTCAAATCCGTTTATTTGCAAAAATGTAGTTTACAGGGTATGATCTTAAATTAAAATGGTCCATTTACATTCTACCTTTCTATTAGGTATAGGTATGACGGGCCTGTTGGCGTGGTTGGTAGATACGCTGCCTTTCACCCCGCAGGTCGTGGGTTGATTCCCACCCGGGACAGATATTTATCTACATAAATAGTAAATTATCTACATAATAAATATAAAAATAACAATGAAAAGCCGCTGGATGCGGTCAGCGCAGGACCGGCTATTGTGGAGATCTTTGGGGGACGCCTTTGTCCGTCAGTGGACGTCTTTCGGCTGATATGATGATGATGATAAAAATAACAATAATAAGAATAGTATATGTAGTATATCAGTTATCTGGTTTCCATAGTATAAGCTCTGCTTAGTTTGGGATCAGATGGCCGTGTGTAATAATGTCCCAGGATATTATTATTATGGTGTGCAAATGTGGCTTTTAAACAGTAATATTTTTATATTTTGCAAGCAAATTATAATAAAATATTAGCCAGTAGCTACAATATCAACAACAATTCCTCGTATTAGTGTTTCAATTAAAAGTTTACCGAGTTATAACTTATAAGTCAAATTTAACTAGAACTGTGGTCAACTTGATTAACCAATCGGATATACGAAACAACGCCTCACTTAATTGTAAAGTTGAGCAGTGATTACGAACCCTAGTCACTTTAGCATTGATTATGGATACATTTACTGAGAGAATGCTTTACTTGTCATATTTTGTGTTTGTTTTAACGGGCCTTTAGATCTACTGGTTAGTGACCCTGACTGATAAGTTGTGGGTTCGATCCCCACAAGTTCAAGTCAAGTCGCCGAACATCAATTTCTTAAAAGGCTTTCAAATAAATAAAGGTTAAAAATGACTTAATCAATCGTTAAATCGGCTTCAACGTTGACAATCGATTCCGGTCCATTTATGACGTCACATGTGCTCACGGAAGCCGATTTAACGATTTATTAAGTCATTTTTAACCTTTATTTATTTGAAAGCCATTTAAGAAATTGATGTTCGGCGACTTAGCCGGTAGAGGCCCAGGACAAATCTTTGTGTGATGGGCACAATTATTGGTTCTGTGTTTGGTTGTAATTTATCTGTAAATGTATTTATTCAGAAATATATAAGTATGGTTAACAGTTGTCTGAATGCTCTATAACTGGCTCTGTCTAGTTTAGGATAAGATAGAAGTGCGCTAGATGCCCCAGGATATTTCTTCTACCTCTCTATCTGATCCTTAACTGAATACAGTTAAATACCTTTTGAAGTTAGCTCGAGAATAAAAACTGAAATTAAAACTATCCAGTATCCAATATTCAAGCAAATGTTTTTATTTACAAATGCTAGTTGTGGTGTAAAGATATCTGTATTAGATTAACAAGTGTTTGCTTTAATACAGTAGTGTTATAATTAATTTTGGCAAAACGTATAGTTCAGTTGAAACTTGGTAAACGGAAACACACTATGTTTACGAGTCCATTCATTAAAAGTTACACTACAGTTGTAGAGATCGGTCTCATTGTTAGCGGAAATATTAGCAGTTTAGATACTAAAGGTTGTTTAAAATTCGATCGAATCCAGTATAAAATCTTATATAAACATAATGTGTTGTTAAATAAATGTCAAATAGGATCATTATTGTTTAATAATTAAACAAGGTGTAATATAAATAGTGAACGTAACTTAAGGAGCGCTATCCAACATATAACTAAAACAATAATAGAAAAAGGGGATCAAAGGATATGTCCACGCAAATCTGGAAAATCCCAATTACACTTATCGCACTGACTGGACCTAAGTATCGAACCCTAAATACATGCCATGCAATGCAGATAAATCTATATATTTATCTGCGTTGTATAACATTCTGGATCAAACATTTTCCATGCCAGTACGGAGGCAATTTAAATATCTATATAAATATATATTAAAATCCATTCTTATACATTTACCGTACATGATATGAAAACAAAATTATTTCTTAACTTTTCTTTCTTTATAATAAAAAAAAACTGAAGTACCAATAAAAGTGACTGGTTTAAAATGAACGAACATTCGCCACAATCACCACTTTTGTTAGTTTTGTCTCAACTGGAAAGACCCAACCAGTCGATTACTGCCATATTTGGGTATCGTAGCTTCCATCTAAATCCCAGCTAAAGCTATATTTTGTCCCTTGTCACTATGTCCCAAACCAAATTTGACGTCCATCCCTTCGTTGCATCTGGTAAGCATGCTATTGCATCAAGAGACGCGGACCGTTTTTGAACATCAGTTAATTTAAAAGAAGTGTCTCATCTGCGCAGTGTGATCATCTTGTACACTTGTACATATAAAGTTCTTGTCATTCTTGAGAACAGTACTTATGATACAAAGATGTATAAAAACATCATTTAATAGCAACAAGCTTCTACCCGATTTCTTTGGGACAAGGTGCCGCCCAAAAAAGAATGGCGAAAAACTGTATCAAGGCATACGTTCATTACGTTCATTATTTGAACGTTAACGCTTTGAAGAACTTGAAATTAAACGCAAGCTCAAAAAATCCCGTCTCCAGTCCTCCTATAATTACACTTTCAATGCACAAGGAACGCCTTGCTGTGCTTGTTGTAGCAGAGTTTTTTGATCAAACTTTGTCTTCGCTAGTCATGAGCACATAGGCGAATACTGGCGCCAAGAGAAGACCACGGTAAGTTAGGTTTAGTCGGTGCGAGTTCGTCATACGCCTCCGCAGATACTCCCACATAAAAAAGGTGCCTAAAATTGACATGGGTGACACCGTCTATTTCGTATTTACTCATAAAGTTATCGTTGTATAAGAGTTCAAATATGGGTACCAAAGAATTGTTTGAAAATAAGTAATGAATGATTTAAATTTGAAACATAATCGGGGATAATTCAGGATAACTAATCTTCCACGTGCTTTTTATTAAAAACGCTAACGCCGAGGTGTCGGACCAATACTCTCACAGAGCTACGTTTTGCTACCGTATACCGCCGGGCAAGAGATTACATAACTTCATTAAATTCCAACTTGCCATATAATACCTCGTAGGCAAAACCAAGTTTCGTCCCATATTGGGGTTATATTGAGATCCTCACATTAAAGCCTGTTAGGCGACCTAAAGGATTTAGTTACCATTAAACATTAAATATTTATATAAGACCTGGTCCCGTTACCAGATTCTAAATTGCTTATGTAAAAAGATCTCTACCTACCAAGATTGATACCTTGGTACTATTTCTTTTAAAATATTTCTTTATATAACGTTTTCTAGGACGAATGATGATGCACGACCATGGAGATCATCACAGTACCTAGTTAGGTTATCGTCAGGGGCTGGACCGATGAGGTGGCTTTAGGACTTACGGAACACACAACAAGCCAAATAACTGTATTCAAAAATTTGCATGTCATTATTATATGATTAGATATGTTAAGCTACTATTGTGCTACCAATGTAAGACCTTTTAAAACCATATTTACTTGCAAATAAATCTTTGACTTTGAACGCAGTTTGGAAGTTTGTCAAATCTTCACCATCATATCAGCCGACAGTCGCCCACAGCTGGACAAAGGCCTCCCCAAAGATCTCCACAATTGCCGTCTTGCGCTACCCGCAATATATAAATAATTTAGTAAATACTGATTGAATATTTTTTTTGTGTTTAATGATGTACTTGATCCCCAGACACTTTTATGCGTGTAATATTTTCAGCACAAAATAGACGACTATTAATTAAGCCCACCCGTATATATTTACGGCATAAAAACATTGGAACGCTCTGATTAATGTCTGTATGGATTATTCACTTCCTATTTGGCAAAATGAAACATTACTATCTGATAATATTAATATGGATATCTCATATTATGGAGTCCCATTATATGAATATGTGTATTCGACAGATAATAATCTGACACAATTACACATCGCCGCATCTGTTGAAACATGTTCAAGTATCGGTACGGCTGCATGAATAGATACTACGGGAAATCTGGACGATTGAACAAATGCACCCGTACCTTTTGTTCAGTGTATGCTTGTCAGAATAATCGGAGATGAAAACGATTATGAAATCCTTCTAATATTATAAATCCGAAATTTTGTGAGTATGGCCTGTTGGCGTGGTTGTCAAAGGTTCGATTCTCACCCAGGTCCTCTACCGGCTAAGTCAACGAACATCGATTTCTTAAATGGCGTTCAAATAAATAAAGGTAAAAAATGACTTAATCAATCATTAAATTGGCTTCAAAGTTGACAATCGATTCTGGCCCATTTATGACGTCACATGTGCTCATGGAAGCCGATTTAACAATTGATTAAGTCATTTCTAACCTTTATTTAACTGAACGCCATTTAAGAAATCGATGTTCAGCGACTTAGCCGGTAGAACCCTAGGACAGATATTTGTGTGCATGGACATGTCTGTTTGTCCTGAGTCTGGGTGTGATCCTACTAATATTATAAATTCGAAAGTTTGTGAGTATGGATGGATGTATGGATGTTAGTTACTCTTTCACGCAAAAACTACCCAACGGAATGTGATGAAATTTTGTAGTAACATAGCTTATACATACATCCGATTAACACATAGGCTATAATTTAATAACGCGGGTAAAACAGCGAAGCGCGGCTAGTTATAGCAATATGTATTTACAAAAGAAAAGTAGAATAATATGTATCATTTATCTGGTTTCCATAGTCCAAGCTCTGCTTAGTTGGGATCAAATGGCCGTGTGTAAATAATGTCCCAGGATATTATTTCAGGACAGAGTAACGAACATCCATACGGATGTTCGTTACTCTTTCATGCAAAAACTACGGAACAAATTACGATGAAACTTGGTAGAAATAAAGCTTTTACATGGTGTAACATAATAGTGGACGTAACTTAAGGATCACCTAGATACAGATATAGATCACCCATAACTAGAACTAATTAAACAAAAGCAGTTAGAGAAATAATGCCCCGTACAAAATGCATTAGTTGATCGTTCTTCTTGTATGGTGAGTTAATATTTTTGAAGTGAAAGCTTCGTTAGAGGCGACTTTTTTGCGATCGCGTCAGGAGACGAGACCTGATCGAATATTCGTAAGACTGGTCGTTTATACACTCAAATGACCCCAGCATTTTTGTAGTGAAAACTTCTTTAGTTGCGTTTTTTTTTTAAACATGTAGGCAAGAGAGGTAGGGCATAGCGTTTTTTCCTTCAAAGAGCAGCCCGACTGGGGAAGTACCTCCACATTACAGAAGACATTCCTTAATAATAACATTAATAATTTTAATGTTGTGTTTCCGAGTGTGAGTAAGGTCGCCAGAGCTCATTGGGGTGGGGGGAAGGGTCAGCAACACTTGTTTGCTGACTGTTAAAGGCCGGCAACGCACCCGCGACACCTCTGGTGTTGCGAGTGTCTATGTGCGGCGGTGATCACTTACCATCAGGTGACCCACTTGCTCGTTTATCGCCCTCTGATAAAAAAAAATGTTAGATCGTTTACAGCTGACTGCCTAACCAAATTTAGTTCATTTTTTTTAATTTATTCCCACTGTACGGAGGGAAGGAATTACTATAGCCTTTGCCGCCCAAAGGTGAGAAGTAGCATATTCCACTCGCTACTCGGATCAAATAAACACTACTTACCGTGTATGAGACATAAAAAATAGATTTCAATTATATCGGCAGTCCCTAAAGACTGGCCCGCATGTTTTTTTGTGTTTTTCGCATGTTGATGTAGTACACTTTCATGGGGAAATTAAGCTCCTTAACTTACATCCATTAATTATGGTTCAACTTGTATATCTGAATAACACATAAGCTATAATGTAATAAGTTTAACGCGGGTGAAACCGTGGGGAACAACTAGTATTATTGTATCAGTGGAGTTGAGTAACACATATTCTATTCATTAGTATTATAGATTATAGATAATTAAATCTACACGTCATGATCCTTGACAATAACTTAATTTAAGCTAGCTAAATATCGTTACTATTATAAAATAAATCTTATTGTAATTTTTTTCCTACAATCCGTTTACCTAAATATCTATATGTACCTAGAAATAATTATAAATTAATTATATATTACTACAAACATGTTCTGACTATTTACAAGCACTTTTTTAAAGTCTACGTTTTTTATTTTATTTTTTATTCGTTACGCGTAAGTCTTATAAAACGTTACATAAGTAATGTGAACTACAACATTCTACCATTAGTAATAGTAAGCCTAGAATTTGTGTGAAATAGATAACTTTTATTTAGCAATAATAACATGAATACAGCGACTCATTTGATAGTCTTCTGATACAAAGGTTTCGGGTTCGAGCCTCGCACAAGATAAATATTTGCGTTCACAAATATATATATTTGTCTTGGATTGGCTGTTTTCTGCGAATATATTGCATGTGTATTTTATTTATTTGCATGTTTACATAAACAATTAATTATGTATTCATATCCTCTGTCTAGTAACTATTCATGGTAACTACAATTTTTGCTTAGTTTGGGCTAGATGGCGCAGTGAGATATGTCCGGATATTTATTTATTTATAAAAAAAATATACTGTACTTAATACTCATTAACTACAAATTTTTAAGAAATTCTCACTTCAGGGGTATAAAATATTGGCTATTAAATTAAATGTTTAATTTTGTAAATTTATTCAATTTATGACTTTGACTGACCTGTTGGTCTAGTGGTTAATGACCTTGGCTGCTAAGCTAGAAGTAGTCGGCTTAATCACCACCCAGTCCAGCTTATTATGAACGAAATAAAACTTGACTATATACTAATACTGTTCTATAGGTTGGACTGCATCGTTGGTCTAGCGGTAGCTGGTTCAACCGCAGATAATGAGGTCCTAGGTTCAAGCCCCGGGTCGGACCAAAATGAGATTTTGGTATATTTCCGTAAAAAGAAATTTCTCAGTATCAGCCTGAAGTCTGGAAGTTGGCGGTATTACACCCCCGTGCCTCGGAGAGCACATAAAGCCGTCGGTCCTGTACCTTTCCGGTCGTGTCGCTAGGCGTCCCATCGGATCATGAGATTGATGGAATAGAAAGTGCCCCTGTGTTTGCGCACACACTTGTGCACTATAATATGTCCTGCGCAATTGGCTAGTCTCCATTGCGACTGGGCGCCGTGGCCGAAATTCGGTCGGGAGGACACTATTATTAGTATGGATCTTCTCATTTAGGGCGCCTTGTATCCCGTGGTAGCATTGAAGCGCGGCCGTCGCTATACACACGAGATCTGAAATTCAAATTCAAAATTCAAAAGTCATTTATTCCGTTAAAATATTACATTTGTGTGGAATCGTCATTTTTTTTTACCCTACCGTGCAGTGCATGACGTGGCAGCTACTGAGAAACACTGCCAGAAAACTCAGTAGGAATCCTTTTTTAAAATATATATTTCTTAAATAAATTTACATTGTATTTAAATGTGTTAATTTAGAGCGACTCAATCCCAAGCTGTTTTGTCACTTAAATAATCAGAAGTTTTGTAATAAGCCCTGCTACACAATTTGGCTTTTATAATTGTTTTAAACTTATTCATAGACATTTCTCGGATATCACTGGGAAGTTTGTTATAGAATCTTATACATTGCCCCATAAAAGAGTTACTTACTTTGTTGTGGAGACGGGTGGTATGTAACACAAAGTTATGCTTATATCGAGTATTTACATTATGAGTATCACTCCTTTTACAGAAGGAGTCTTTATATTTATGCATATAAATTAGATTCTCATATATATACTGACATGCTACAGTCAGAATGTTAATCTCTTTAAACTTCTCTCTCAAAGATTCTCGCGGACCAAGTTTATATATTGCTCTTACAGCTCTTTTTTGCAATACAAATATGGTGTTAATGTCCGCAGCGCTACCCCAGAGAAGAATTCCATAGGACATTATACTATGAAAATAACTGAAATAAACCATTCTAGCTGTATCCACATCAGTAAGCCGTCTTATAATTTTAACAGCATATGCAGCAGAACTTAATTTGCCTGATAGTTTTTCTATTTGTGGGCCCCATTGTAGTTTTGAATCAATTGTGATACCCAAAAACACAGTTGACTTAACAGGGGTCAATCCAGCTCCATTAAGCTGTACATTGGTAGCCACCTGTTTCACATTAGGTGTAGAGAATTTTATGACTTTAGTTTTCTTGTCATTTAGCAAAAGATTATTAGCATTAAACCAATGAACAACTTTAGAGATTGCGTCATTTACTTCGTCAAAATTGCGTAATTGTCGATTTATTTTAAACGTCAATGAAGTATCATCCGCAAACAAAACAATCTCATGTTTATCCCTTACATAGTAGGGTAAGTCATTTATATAGATTAAAAATAAGAATGGGCCGAGAATCGATCCCTGTGGAACGCCCATTACCACTGGGAATCCCGCAGATTTTTTACCATTTATATCGACCTTCTGAAGTCAAAAGTTCGAGAGCCTTGTTCCTGATACCGTAGTGGTGTAGTTTCCTGACAAGAGTGTCATGATGAACACAATCAAATGCTTTGGACAAATCGCAAAAGATACCTAATGCATCCTGCGAGTCCTCCCAAGCCGCGAATATACTTTTTAACAGATTGACTCCTGCATCTATAGTTGAACAACCCTTCGTGAATCCAAACTGTTTCCGATGAAGTAAATTATGTATATTAAAGTGACTGAGCAACTGGCTAAGCATTAGCTTTTCAAATATTTTACTTAGAGTGGGCAATACGGAAATAGGTCGGAAATTTGAAGGATCTGAAGTATCACCAGCTTTAAACAATGGAATAATTTTACTATACTTCATCAAGTCAGGAAATACGCCAGATGCGACACAGCAATTGAACACAGCAGCTAGATGTGGGGCGATTATAGTTATAATTGATGAAATAGTCTTAACAGATAAACCCCACAGATCCCTAGTGGTTTTCATATTAATACTTTTGAAAGCATTCAAAATATCTTTAGGGTTAACCACCGAGAATCCAAAATCTGTGTCACACTTCTCTACGCTTTGCTGGAGTATTAGCTCAGCAGATACAGAAGAAGACGCGAGAGATTTGGTAACATCGATTGGAACATTAGAAAAATATTTTTCAAACTCAGTCGCCACTTCTAAATCGCTTTTAATGTCAACATTATTTATTCTTAAATTGAAATCACGACTACGTATTTTTTTCCTACCTGTTTCAGTATTAATAATCTTCCAGGTTGTTTTAATTATATTTGTCGAATTTTTTATATTTTTAAGTACATCGATTTAGCAATGGAACAGGCTCTTCGAAAGGTTTTGGCATATTGTTTTACATGTTCTAGAAAAGTCGTATTTTGATTATAGGATCTTTCTTCATACAATTTATATAATTGATTGCGACTTTTATAAATTCCTGGAGTTGCCCAATCACAGAACATCAGACAGTTACTTACAGACAACTGTTTGGGCGTGATTCTGTCATGCTATTTTTTTTAATATCCTGGGATATTATTCACACACGGCCATCTCATCCCAAACTAAACACTTGTTCTATGGAAACCTGATAACTTATATATTACGTATAAGTACCTACTACTTTTATTTTGTAAATATATAGGTACTGACATGAGGTACATACCTAATTACACCCAGACTTAGGACTTACAGACATGTTCATGCTCACAGTTATCTGTCCTTCTCAGTTGGGGCGCATTGGATCCGGTGGTAGCATTGAAGCGCAACCGTCGTTTTAAACACAAGGTCAGTTATAATAATAATACTGAATTCATACCTTAATATAGACAGAACCATTCAGACAATATGTAGTCTATATATATAAAAATCAATGCCACTTTTCGTTGTAATGTAACTCAAAAACGCCTTTACCGATTTGGCTAATTTTGGTCTTGAATTATTCGTGGAAGTCCAGGGAAGGTTTGTACGTAGAGAAAATTAAAAAAAAGTCTTCAAAAAGTGTAAAATCAACATCTTTTAGCAATTTAAAATATTTTTTTGGATGAATAAATGAACTTAATAATCATTTTTTTTATTACTATGCCTTATACGTAGCGAAGCACGTACCCGGCCGCTAGTAAAATATAAATTTCAATAATTAAACCTAAACATAATCTCCTTGACAATAACTTAATACAAGCTAGCTAAATATCACTACCATTATAAAATAAATTGTATAAATGTTTTAACATTCCGTGTACCTAAATATCTGTAATAAGTAACTAGAAATAATAACTGTATTACTAGAAACATGTTCTGACTATTTACAAGCGCTTTTTTAAAGTCTACGTGAATAAAAACATTTTTTATTTTTTATTATTAAAATGAACCCACGAACTGCGGCGTGAAAGGTAAGCATTTACCAACCACATCAACCGGTCGAATAAAAACCGCTACTATTTTGGTAATCTCAGTATCAATATCCTCAACATCCCCACGTTATCAAGCATGACATACTTTTAAAGCGGTCGGCAAACCTAAGCCGTATTCTGTAACTTCCACATACTCTCGATAGCACAACACAAACTAACTTGTTCAGAGGATATCTATTGAATGTTGTACATGTAACTATTCCGTACGGTTCCGTTTGATTGGGAATCTTGTACGCCAGCTGTTTTACTAAATGCGACCTGATATTTGGTAAAAGTTTTGGAACCTTAATTGAAACTTTGCGGAAATCCATAACACAATCAGTAAAAGAAACGAGAGGTGAAGCAAGGATTGTGACAAATGGAAGTCCGTTGCCTCTGCCTATCCCTCTGGGAAACAGGCGTAAGTCTATGTATGTATGTATTTTAACAGCTGGACTAACCATACAAGTTTCAATCAAAATACAAAATCAATATGTAGTGTTAATTCCGCTAATTGACAATTATCCATTTGTCACAATCCTTGCACACCTCTCGCTTCGTTTACTGACATTATATTCTTCATACATGCTCGCCGGTTTACGGTGAAAATACAAGTATAATATTTTCCATTCAACTTTTTCTATACACGGGGGCCAATCTCAATGAAGAGTAGCCATCTAGTACGTGCCTTATTATTGTGCCCAAGTGTGTGCGCCAAAACATATGTATCTATTTCATCACGCTGATGATCTGATGGGACGAGTAGCGACCTACTAGATCGTTTCTGACTGACTGATAGTAATAATATTTATTATTGAACATAAAAAATAAATACACATTAAGTCCTTATCGGTGTCGAAATGTCGTAACTTAATTAGTATTACAAGAAAATACTTAAAAATACTTAATTGTAAGACTCCAATAAATGTCTGTTTATATGTCATAGGTCTGTTATAGGACATCGACACAATAAAATTAGAATTAAAAGTTGAAAGTATTTGATATTCTAACAAGCTAATTAAAAAATATGTCATTATATATTGTCCCTATATACCTATAAATTGCCCCCAAATTTTAAATTAATTTATTAAGGGGAAACAGATTTCCATAAATGTAGACGTAATTTAAGTACAATAGATACTATCCACTAAAACATTTTTTATAACAACCGATGTAAAATTTATATGGAATCATCTCGAAGGCATTCCCATAGATGAAAAAATAATAATCAAAATCGGTACTCATCAGACATCATAGAAAACGTGTAACATATTTACAAAGACATTGAAAATACAGTCGTATTGAGAACTACCTCATTTTATGTAGCCGGTTATAAAATCTAAATAACTAATCTATCGGTGACAACGAGTAATAAAATAATAAATTTAAATAAAAAACGTTTCAATCGACGAACGGGAAATAGGCATTAATCCTTTGAGATCAGTAAATAGAAAATGGAAAAATAGCTATGAATTTATCTAATAGTCAAAGTTCGATTAAAAATCCTCATTTACCAACTCAGTACCATAAAACAGGTATGAATGCGGCCTCGTACTGTTAAACAATTAAAAGTGTGCTGTTGACACAGCAAACACTGAAGTTAATAGCAAGTATTCATTAGAAATAACGGCAATAAGTTGCATACACTTCATAAATTACTTAACTGTCAAAGCGATCTGAGGTAGACTGTTTTGACAGTTAGGTGCTATATAATTTAAATCAAAAACGGAAATTTTGCTGAAAATGCAGCGATATGAGAAAGTTTGAATGCTATAGACGGAAATTTCTGTTTGAGTTTCAATTGAAATATCAATGGGCAACTATTGTGAACTAAGAACTAATTGCGCTATTTGAACGAATAAATGAAGCATTTCCTGTTTTGAATTTGAATGAATTAATAAATACTGCACGTGTAGCGCTGTGGTTAAGGTAGTCGGCTCAGCGACCTGAGCGCCCCAGTGTTTCTGGATCCATCACCTCACAGGACAACAATTTGTGTTCTATGTGTTCATTAATTGCATGTCTGTACCGTGGTCAGGAATGTATTACCAAAAAGCGTGTGTCTTCTATATATAAAAAAAAGAAACAACGAAAGTAAAGAGACAACTCCATACTAATATTTAGTGCTTCAAGTGTATTATTTATTTTGCAAATATAATTTTAACAGTTTATAAATATATCCCACACACCGTGTTATTCATTTGACTTTAGGATCCACATACATACATAGAACTTTAGAACAGAAATTAGTCCGATTAAAGATCCGAGAGAGCTTTCATCGTTACGAATAGAAACTATTGGTCATTGAGAGCGACGGTGGTAGCGGTGCGTTGGCGGTACGTTTGTGGTGCGTTCGCGGTAGTATTTTAGGGGTTACAATTTAAGATAAGATAAAAAGATATTAAATAACCACGTGAGAAGTGTTTGTACATACTTAAAGCAGTTTAATTAGTCAAGTGGCACTAGTTTAGTCATCGATTTAAATTAAACTGCAATTAACACTTGCAGTATTACGTCCTGCCCTAGTTGCTAACTTCAAAACCGAACTTTATATCTCTATAAAAAGCAGGAAGAAACTTCAATAAAATTAAATAAAACGAGTGATAATAAAAGTTTTAATGGCAATACTTGATTAAATACTGAAAATATATTTGGAACGAGAAAGTAATTTAATTAATAATAAAAATGACATTTTACAGATTTATCAAAGAGAGACGACGACTTGAGCAGGAGTGGAGGAGGTGGGCCTGTTGGGATTCTGTGCCCCGGAGATTATGGGTTCAATACTTGTTTTTCTTTGTATTCTTAATTTAGTAAAAACAAAAATGGTTCGATGTACGGATAATAAAGCGACTATTCTCCGTGATCCGGAGACCACGTTGAGGTGACAGTCTTGATAGTCTCTAGAAAATCTACCTTATAACAACTATTGTTACAAGTGAGGTAGTCCAACATTTCAATATTTGTTTTTTTTTTTATTTGTGTATTGTAACAGCTCAAATGTGATAAGGATGACTTTGGTTAATTATACAATCCTCAATGTTTATATATAACGATTAAATTAACTATTACATACAGTGATGTTAGTGTGTTAAAACTCGACTAAGACGGGCCTGTTAGCGTGGTTGGCAAATGCTTGCTTTTCACGCCGGAGGTCATGGGTTAGATTCCCACCCAGGATAGATATTTGTGTGCATGAACATGTCTGTCTGCCCTGTGTCTGGGTTATAATTATCTATATAAGTATTTATTTACAAAAGAAACGTAGTATATGTAGTATATCAGTTTCTAACTGGCTTCCAATAGTAAGTATAAGCTCTGCTTAGTTTGGGATCAGATGGCAGTGTGTGAATAATGTCCCAGAATATATACAATAAAATTAAGATCCCTGTACCTATGTTATGTACTGTGACCACTGTATGCATCATCTTACTACGTTTTAGCGGCACTTATAGGCGTTTGCTTTCGTTGGCATAATCGGGGCTTAAAGGGTTCACTTACGGTTCACTTTTATCATACGAGAATAATTTTTATACCGGGTGTTATAAGTGTTTTGTCTATGGCATCGTTGCTCTCGAACGGATGAACCGATTATGATTATTTTTTTTTTGCTTGAAAGATGTATTAGTCGCGTGTGTTCTTAGCTATGTTTGATAAAGATCGGTCCAAGATCGCCGCCGCCGCCAAAATCGGGGATAACATATATTTACACCATTTCCTCAATATGGGTATCAAATGAAAGGGCTTGACTAGGAAAATAGTATACATATGTACATTATGATAAAATCTAGCTGCCCCGTCCAACATGGAGATACATATTTTTTGTTTACGATTAGGGTACCATATGGGTATCAAATGAAAGAGCTCGACTAGTAGAATACTAATTTAATACGGTACTTTAAATGTTTTTAATTTATATTACTAGCTTTTCCGATTCTTTAGCTATGGGTATGGGAAAGATCTGCAATAATTACAGTTGATAAATGTTTTTCTCAATAAAACAAGGGGAAAGATATATGTTTCTTAGTAACTTGTGTTAAAAATACTTTCAACTAAGCGGTCCTGTTTTTATTTTTTATACATCTAAATAATACACTGAACTATTGGTTCGCGAGCCTTACTCGCCCTGCACACCCACTTTTTATTTATTTCTGGTTATATACCATTATCTAATAACGATTCCGGTGGACCTATTTTGGAAAATGGACGTGACCATGAGGTACCTCAAATGCTGTATCAATAAATTGACTTATATTTTACTTAAATAAAGAAAATCAGGAATAAATTCAATAATACCCAATCAAACAGGAACCAACGGCAAACAATTTTATTGTTATAATTCATCGACCTCAAAAGGTAAAGGCACAGGCAGGACATTCAACGAGCGACTAATTGGTTCATTACAAATTCGTGGCTCCAATCCATCGGGACCACGCGTGGGGTTCAATTAGACCCCACTAATTGCTTGCCGTATTGACGTTCGGATCACGTTGAAGTTTTCACTGACAAAGTAGCAGACGGTGCGGCGTCGATCCCGAATCTAATTAAAATAATTTGAAGCATAGAGTGCTACATTGTGAAAGAAAGAAGTTCCGCATTAGGTGAAAAAAATGTATTGTATCCTATTTGATCAAATTTATATATCTGCTTATAATAAAATCGTAGGAAAGTCAGAACTGTACATTGAATATTTCTTACAAAGGATACTTGGGGCGTGGTCTACTATCGATATCGAAGCCAAAAATATATTTTTTAGATTTTTGTCTGATTGTCTGGATGTATGTCCGGGCTAAACTCAAAAAGTACCGCATGGATTTCAAATTTTGCATGAATAATTATTAAGAGGACGGGTCAACATATAGGCTACATATTATTACGCTATCACCCACGGGGGAGGAGCTATGATGATTGACAAAATTTAACAATTGGGTAAAACGCGGGCACAGTAGTCAACCAAAGCAGCACCGCTATTATGTGGATTGTTTATACCTACTACACTAGTTAGGTTATAAGCATACTGCTGAACGTAGCGGTTACCGTAGCCTTTGCCCCCCTTATTGCCTATCCTACCTCAGTCTGTTCTGTCTACTTCCCCAGTCGACCTGCTCAAAGGGCGAAAGGACGTTATAAGAAGACGGCATACTTAAATGTTAAAGTGTAAAGTACACTTTAACATTTTAGTTCTTCTTCCAAGATAAGAACATAGTATACTTTTTATACCAATAAAATCTTAGGTTTTCAAAACTCGAAGTACAGGACGTATTTACTTGAAATTTGGTAGAACTGCTTTAGGAACAATATACCTGGATAAAAAGCAGCCTTCACCTTGGGCTAAGTCAGATCCGAACAAAAACACAGATAGAACCTATTATTATGTAATTTAACAAAATTCAATGTTGTAAATCATAAAAGGAAGGTTCTCGATTCGGTCATTTTTTTTTGAGAAAGGCCTTTTTATTAGCTCTCCACGATGGAGTTGTGTCCATCATTTGGGGAGATATCCCATAGTCGCCACGCTTGGTAGTTGAGACAGAGGTTGGCGATCACAGTATGATGGTAATATTACTCTGAGAGACCCTGCTACACACTCCCTGGTAGATGTTCCCTCGGGATGACTTCTACGCCTCCCACGGGATAAGAAGGGGGGGGGGGGGGAAAGGTGATATTCTCTACCGTCAGCCACACAGCAATATTATATTAGCATGCTTGTGAAGTAATCCGAAGTTTTGTTAAAATCGGAATGATAAGAATCAACAGTTGCTCAATGTCAAAAATATTTAACGATATTTATTTTATTTGCGATAGAAACCTATTAAAATTATATAAAATATATTTATATTTTTACTTTATATTGTATTAAGTACAGACGCCAGCACAGCAAGCTTCCCAAAACTGACAAATTTCCTCAATTGAATTCTCTAATATAACACAATCAAATATTGTTAATTATGACAGTAATCGAAGCAAAAGAGGTGTGCGAAGACCGTGAAAAATGGAAATCCGTTGTCTCTGCTTACCTCTCTGGGAAACAGGCGTGAGTCTATGTATGTATGTATGTAAATACTGTTCTATCAGAAATATTAAAAACTATTCTACGAACAGACAGATATACTGAGTGGTTTATTATTTCCATATTTAGTAGTAGTTAGTTTAGTCATGTGAAATTAGCTGTTTAGTGACTTTGTTACAATGATGTTCAGCGACATTTGGATTGATGGTGTCCAGCGACTTTAGGAATACTAGTGCACAGATACTTTTGAAATACTCGTGATTAACGACTTTTGTAAATTTCTGGTGTACAGGCTACTTTGTTTCCTAGTTGCGACTATAACTTATGGCATTTTATTTTGAACAGGTGTTTTATTAAGTTGATTCTGTACATCGACTTTTGGTGCAGACTGTACCTTAAAATTTACTAACCATAATTAATTTTCGAAACAGCAATTTTTTAAGTACGTCCCAAAATTTAATTGCATTCGAGAGAGAGAAAAAAATAGGCTTTTTATATTCTAAAGAGGGGTCCTTATCACTGCTTTCTTATCTCGAAGCTCGTTAAGGTAAGTACTTTACGAGCCCTTTAAACAAGGACATAGGACTGCGTTTTTTACATTCTACTTGGTTGCCTCGTAAAATTCTAAGTTACGACTGTTATCACGCAGAAAACGGGAAATGTTTTTCTATTGAAATAGAAGTAGTAAGCGCCTGATATTTTAGTGCTGACAATAAAATTTTGTTACATGAGTTGTTTGCTATGCGATTACGTACATAGGTTATTACTATCCGTCTAGTGTTATTGTTAACAACATGTTGTACTTATCCGCTCGATTGCTTTCTGCAACCACAGTTGCAAAATTTCAAATGCCTACAGTGCTTGCTGCAACCGTGGTTGCATTTTGACATTTTATTTTAAAATCATTATGATCCTTATTACAATGGCTTAGAGCTCTATTTAAACGTATCAAAAACAATTCTAATACTAAGAGCATAGACAAAACGTATTATTACCAACTTCTCGGAACAAAAATATTCTAATATTGGTAGTTGAATCTCAGTGAGCGACTTTTAAAATTTGTGTATTCTTTTCGTTCCGTGTTTTTTTGTCATTCTTCCACATGAACAATATTCAAATGTGCATGATCATATCAAGTAATTCATCTAGTTTATGGATATATTAAATATTTATGCACTTTTTTGTTTAAATTTTCTGTAATTTTGATTTAGAACTCACACACTAACATTTACTCGCACCTCTAGTTTTAACGCTAATGGAATATTATTTATTTGAGCTTAAATAACCTAATATATACACTTTTGTACCTTATTTTACTGGCTATACAGAACAGTCAAAACCTTAAAAATGCGCTTTTTAGGAAAACCATAAATCAAGGTTTAGTTGAGGCGGGTTGAACGCTCGCCGTGCACCGACAGCAGCTAGCACTCGAAGGCAAAAAAAAAATATTTTGAAGCAATTGAGCGGTTATTCTTTCAAATTGTTTAAAGTTGTTCTTTAAACATAGTATTTAATGAATTACTATTATATCTCTGTTTCCCAGGGTTTATTTCTTATGAGTGTCTAAATCAAATCCGTTTTAAGTCACGACTTAAGAAACGGCTAATCAATCACATATTACTACTTCAAAAAGTTTTTGGAGCAAATAAACGTCTAAATCTTCTGTAGATATAATATAGCATAATTAACTACTTTGAATATAATATACTTTGAGGTCATAATTGCTTTGAATTTATGCAGTACCTACTTGCTTTTGAGTCCTCTGTGTAGAGATTGTAATACATATTTGTATTACCTAAGCAACATTTGTATATTTTCTGGTATTTACATTTTATGCCAGTTGCTGGCTAAAAAAGTAACACGTTATTTTTACCAGTAAAACCTTTTATACCCTTATACCTTTATACACCATGTTTTATACAAATAAATATATTCTATTCTATTTAAAAATGTTTCTCTGTGAATTGAAAATGTTCATAAAGTCTCCTGCGATTTACAAAGTAATAATGCGATTTACAATATATAAAAAATATATATATAGATGGATGTCGATATTTAAGCTTCCGTTTGGTTAAATTATTTTCAAACAAAACGAACCTTCCCTTAGATCGTATTTTTAAAGGAAAGTGAAGACTTCTTCCCAACATGAAATGTTTCATAAACGCTAGTAATGCGTTAGAGTTTAACTGTTTCCAAGAAAGAGTTTACTAACGCTGCACCAACGACATTTTCAAGAATACGTTTACGCTTAAATTAGGGGGAACTCAGACCCACATATTCAACTGTACGTAGGTGCGCCACCAGTACGACTATGCAACAATGCTAACAAACATTTTGCCAGACACTCAGAACTATTAAAAAATGTTCTTAATTTAATAGTAACATAGGACCGTTTAAAATAAACAGACTAGGAGATTAACTCCCAATAGGTAGAATCATATTGAACCACTTGGGTACAATTCCGCTAACATCCAGTGCTCTAGCACCTAAGAGCTCCACAAACAACCATTACAAACATTATTCGCTCTTTATTCTAGAGAGCACTATGCTAAGTTTCTCACAAGATACCTAGCGTAAATTAAGTAGTTAGTTAGGACAGCCCGTAGTAAGGAAAACGGTGGAAGATTATGAATATCGTAATGTAAGGTCATATGTTAAAAATTAAGGGAAGACTTGAACGAGATAATAACTTGGCGGATGCGATAATTGCAAAATTAATTAAATTTCTAATAAATAAAAATGAGCCTACTTTATTTGCTTGAATACATACTTGTATAGATAATTATACCGCGACTCTAGACAAACAGAAATGTTCATGTACACATACATATATCTGTCCTGTGTGGGAATCTAACCCATGACTTGCGGCGTGAAAGGCAAGTACCTATCTACCAACCACGCCAACCGGCTCGTCAATTATAGTAATATAGCTGTATAACTTCATATACCTGCCAGATGGTTTATGTTTGTTGTGTTACGTGTAAGTTTTAACGATGAACAAGCAGAGTCTTCCAGTTAAACAATGTAACAGCAAAGGAAAGAACGAAGTTCTTGCAAAAGCACGGTAACTCTTTACAACCGTAGTTTATTTTATGCCTTCAGCTGGCGAAGCGCCAATATTATATTGTAAGAAATAACCAAGGTATTGTTGCGTCCCCACCATAATCAAAACAAAGATGCAGGCGAGTATTCAAAAGAAAAATTACTGTGTGTGAGCGTCCACCCTAATTAGTATAAAAAACATAGACAAACACGAATCGTACTTAATTACTCTTGTTATTCAATTTGATAGCTAAATTTTTTTAGGTTTAAGTAATTTATTTTCTTAAAAGAATACAATATTCACTTACATGTGAAAAAGGAATCATTTACTTAAAAGTAAAATAATGGCTACAGATACACAGGCTGCATACCTTTCTTATAATTATATATAATACAGCGATACACATATAAATTAATTAAACCACACAAAGATTATTAACGTCACTATTGACAAAAAAGTTTAACAAAGGAGCGTTCAAACATAGTTGGCTATTTTTACGTAAATAACTGGGCGGACACACGTCGAAACGGCTATCATAGCGTGCACAGGGTCATTTCTCTCCATTGGACGTGAAATAAAAAGAAATGATAGGGTTGCCCGAGGGTCATCTCAGCGAGATGATATAATTACTTTAAAAACGTGGAATGTAAGACAGATTCTTTATGCGCGCATGACCCGATTAACGAAATTAAAATTATTAATAAAAACAAAAATTTTAAAAGAACGCTTCTGGGGAAATTTTACTATGCTAAAACAAATTACTGTGATGTTAAGAAAAGCGTACTATCAATCACGTCCAATTCTATTGGAAGTGATTGTATCAGTCGTAATATGATCCTCCCAATACTTGATGAGATCATACCTGTCCTTGTTCACATCCTTAATTTCTCAGTTTCCAGCCGTACTTTTCCGTCTGCTTGGAAAACTGCACAAATTATTCCGCTGCCTAAAAAGCCTAATCCTTCTTCGTTTTCTGACTATCGGCCCATATCCATATTACCTTTCCTCTCCAAAGTCCTAGAGCGTCTTATCCATTCCCAATTGAGTTTCTTCCTGTGTAAAAATTGTCTCCTTAATCCGTGTCAGTCCGGGTTCCGTCCCGGCCACAGTACAACCACAGCCTTGGTCAATATTACGGATGATATACGACTGAGCATGGAGTGTGGAAATTTGACGGTGCTTGCGCTGCTAGACTTTAGCAACGCATTCAACACCGTGGACTTCGACATTCTGCTTGGCATATTACGCTCTCTTAACATATCTCCAACGGCAATTGATTGGTTTCGTAGTTACCTGTTTGGTCGTCGGCAACGTATTCGCATCGAGGAGTCTTATTCTTCGTGGTGCTATACTACTGCAGGCGTGCCACAGGGTGGCGTTTTATCTCCATTACTCTTCACGATATTTATAAATTGTATTTCCTTTAATTTAACTTCTTCCTACCACCTTTACGCAGATGACCTACAAATTTATACTCAGGCACCTGTAGAACGACTTAGTGAAGCAATTGGTATAATCAATAGTGACTTAGGCCGAATAAGTCAATGGAGTGCGGAACATGGTCTTAAAGTGAACCCCATTAAAACCCAGGTTATTGTCATTGGTAGTTCGCGCATGATATCCAAGGTGGACTAGACACAGATTCCCCAGATTATCTTTAATAATACCATAATACCTTTTAGTGACAATGTAAGAAATCTAGGGGTTTACTTCGACAAAACATTTTCATGGGGTCCACAGCTTGAGCAGACTAGTCGCAAATTATATGCGGCAGCAGGTTCCTTGCGAAGAATGCGTAATTTCCTTCCAACCGCCACTAAAATTGCACTAGCTCAATCTCTTCTTTTCCCCATCCTTGACTATGCTGCTGCCAGTTATCTTGACCTTACAGAGGACAAACTTGATAAACTCGAGCGCCTTCAAAATTTCTGTATAAGATTCGTATTTGGACTCCGCAAATACGATCACGTCACCGAATTTGGTAAAAAACTCGAGTGGTTACCAATCCGACTTCGCCGTAATTCTCACATACTTTGTCTGCTTTACAATATTTTGTTTAATCCAACAGCTCCTATTTACCTTAAGCAACGGTTTGAATTCGTTTGTGATACACATGCTAGGTCTTTGAGATCATCAGAGAACTTTAAACTACATATTCCAGTGCACTCTACAGATTTTTTTGATAAATCTTTTTCTGTCCAAGCAGCTCGGCTATGGAATTTACTTCCTGTAGAAATAAGACGTGCACAAACTCTGACTTCCTTCAAAATTTCTTTAAAAAAACACTTTTTATCTCTTTAAATTATCTTCATAATTTGTCTTTTTTCCTTTAACTGCTTTTCGTAACCTCCTTTTTCAAAACTCCTTAATTGAATAGATGCATAATATTTTGTATATTATTTATTATAGTTTAGTATTATTAGTATTTAGAATATAAGTATGTTTATGTAAATTGTATATAAGTACATAACTTTGAATATTTGACTGTACACTACAACTATCGCCTTTTCTGTCTTACTTTTTCCTTGTCCACCCAACGGTTGTCTGGAAGAGATCGCTACAAAGCGATAAGACCGCCGATTGTACCTGTATTTGCTTATTTGTAAGTTATATATTGTTTCTTTTGGTGCAATAAAGTGTACTCTATCTATCTATCTACTGTTTGGTAAAAGCTTGCCTTTCACGCCGCAGGTCGTGGGTTCGATTTCCACCCAGGATAGATATTTATGTCAATGGAGAGAAAAATGTCCATTGTCCATACCTACCTAGGTATGGCCCTATACATTAGTTTCGATGGTACTGAGCTAATTGGACTGATTAGGCTTTTTCAATGCTCACAAGAGATGCTTATATTCCTTCTGCAATTAGTCACTGAAGGTTGTGAACTATTCTTTAAAGAGTTAAAATTTAATGCAAAAGTAACACATAAATTTACTACAGTATTCACTAAGTACGTTGCCTTTAGGTTTCTGTTATCATGTGTCATTCTACATTTTTTTGCATTCATGTATCCTTAAAATTTAATTAAAATTATGGAGTGTGCTGGATCTGAAAACTATATGTCAAATCCCTAAAAAGTAGTCTCGTATCTGCAACGGTTTTATAAAGCCCGAGTCATCGTTAAACCTGGAGGAATAGCTTTGAGTTAACCAGGTCAGTGGTTTCGATGTAATTTCATAACATGTTCAGCTTTGAGAGTGGAATAATTCGTATTTACCTGAGCATTGTTTGTACGTGATATTAATTTGTAAGTAGGTACACAACATATTAGTTACCTATTCAATGAATATGCATTTTCGTTTATGAAAATTTATAATTAATTAAGTTTAATATTATTGAAGCCGATTTGTCGAATAGAGCCGAAGTTTTAAATAAAAAACCAACCAAGTGCGAGTCGGACAATTTGTTGTTAGTTTACATGGAAATGTACATCATATTATGTTCTTTTTAGTTCTATCATTCTCTTATTTTAGAAGTTACAGGGGGGGGGGGGGGATCACTCATTTTTAGGGTTCCGTAGCCAAATGGCAAAAAACGGAACCCTTATTCCACTTTGGAATTGTCTCTCGCGCAAACTATTCAGTATAGAAAAAAAATGATATTAGGACTCTCAATATCATTTTTGAAGACCTATCCATAGATACCCCACATGTTTTGTAGTTTCTGTTCTATTTATGGGAAACCCCCAAAATTATTATTATTTTCCTATTTTTGTGTGAAAATTTTAATGCGGTTCACAGAATACATCTACTTACCAAGTTTCAAAAGTACAGCTCTTATAGTTTCGGAAAAAAGTGGCTGTGACATACGGACGGACAGACAGACAGACATGATGAATCTATAAGGGTTCCATTTTTTGCCATTTGGCTACGGAACCCTAAAAAACAGACAATGGTTGGAAAATTCTGTTTAATTACCTCGTTCCACCTCAATTGCTGATCTGACAGAAATATGGTACAAAGGATGCCTGGAAAAACATAGAAGATAACAATTATCCCCGAAATGTTTACTACGAGATGAATGAGTACAAAATGTCCTCAATTTTAGGGAGCCTTGGAATTATTATATTCGTAGGGATGAATAAAATTACGAATGGAGCAGGCAAATAAAACAAGAATTGAAAGAAAAATGCTACACAATTGAGTAAAACGAATTATTTGTCATTATTTTTGAATTGATCAGTGGCATTTTTTGTTATTTCTGGCAACCATTTTTGGGTTAGAATCTAGTATATTATATTGATATCATTGACATTTCATTAGATTACCAAATCGTGGAATTTAAAAACACTTCTATAGCCTGTAAAAGTTAAAACTATTGGCGTAGCGTCACCTTTTCCTACGCAGTTTAATCTGTTTCTTTATTTGTTTGGTTTGTTTTGGTCTGGTTTTTGAATAAACACATGTTTTCTTTTGCATTTAATTTTAACTCTTTAAATAATGGTTCACAACCTTCAGTTACTAGTTGGAGAAGGAATGTAAACATCTCTTCTGAGCGTTGAAAAAGCCTAATCTGTCCAATTGGCTCAGTAGATACCATCGAAAGAAACGTATGGGACGATACCTAGGTAGGTAATAAAATATTTACGGTGGGATTATTTAGGACTGATAATACACACAATTCTTAGCATTACTGACTGATTTTTTTAATTCCTTTCTAACATATTTCTTGCGAAAAGGCCAGGAATTCTTTTGTTGTGTCTATTTAGTTTTGTCACAAAATAATAATCAAAACATATCGATACATTAAATACCGATGTCCAAATGTCCGAAAGGAGGAAATAATTTGGGTTAGGTTAGAACTGTGACCATCTAGCGGCAGCGGCCGCCGAGCGCTAGATACACTATCGTTGGTGAAGATTGGCGCTAAAAACAATCATTCATACAATCATAGCTCAATATTACCTATTCGCAAAGATTCAAATTCATTTATTCCATAAAAATTTTACATTTATGTGGAAGCGTCATATTTTTTTTACCCTACCGTGCAGTGCATGACGTGGCAGCTACTGAGAAACACTGCCAGAAAACTCAGTAGGAATCCTTTTTTTTAAATAAAATATACTTATGATTAATTATAATCATGTGTGTTGACTCAGAACAACTCAATCCCAAGCACTTTTATCACTTAAATAATCAGAAATTTTGTAATATGTCTGGCTACACAATTTGGCTTTAATAATTCTTTTAAACTTATTCGTAGACAATTCTCTAATATCATTGGGAAGTTTGTTATAGAATCTTATACATTGCCCCATAAAAGAGTTACTTATTTTGTGGAGACGGGTAGTATGCAATATGAGATTATTCTTATATCTAGTATTTACATTATGTGTATCGCTCCTTTTACAAAAGGAATCGATATTTTTATGCAAAAACCTGTTATTGGGTTTGTCGCTTATTATATTGTTATCTTTGTTACCATTGTATAGTTTTTGGTCTTCCAAGACTAAATAAATATCTAGGATCAATCTTCCCTCTCGGGTAGACTCTGATCTGTAAATAACAGTCTCACAACAATATCTTACAGAAATAGACTAAGGTCAAAACAATAAATCAATACTGTAGTTAATAAGCACTATACAGAACCTGCAATATTACATCTATAAATAAATTAGACCTGATTCATTACTGACGAAATAAGCTCTCAAGTTCTAAATAGCATTCAGGTATTTAAATTTAGTAGTTTATACAATTGAAAAAAATCTTTGAAGAAAACTAATTACATTTCGATGTATAAATTTTATAAGTTAAGATTTGAGTAACTTAATTTGATGACTTTAAATAAAGTTATTTTTATATTAATAGAAAAGTGTTTCAATTCTTTTAGCTATTATTAATCTCACGACAAATAAAAGGGTCATTACAAATTCAACGCAAATTCGAGTATTATAATATAATATGCCGATTTGACTCAAAATAAAAGTTTTTTAATGCGGTTTTTTTTATTAAAGGAGTGTAGTTGAAAGCTCGTGTGAGTTCCATAAAAGTCACCACCGTCGTGCAGGTTCTCGCAGTTCGTGTATATAATTGTGGTTTCTAGAGATCATCAGGGAAGAGGGTATGAGGCAGTTACGCGTGAGTGATGTCCCCGGGTGTTTCAATAATCGCCTGCTATCAGACTGGCTGTAAGCGTTTTTGCTGAAATCGTAGTATTAAATCGTATCGTGGTAGTAAAACATAAAAGTAGGATCAGCTACAGTCAAAAGCACCAATATTAGGCAGTACCGATAAAATAAAGGAGCGCAATATAATGTCCTCCTGGTAGATTCTTGACCACGGCGGCAATTCTCAATAGAGATTAGCCATCTACGTGAGACGTATTATAGTGCACAAGTGAGTGCGAAAAAACAGGAGCACTTTCTACTATATTCCATTACTGTCATGATCCGATGGGACGCCGAACGACACAACCGGAAAGAGATCAGGTACAGGACCGACGACTTTACGTGCGCTCCGAGGCAAGGCAACTTCGGGCTGATGTTGAGAATTTTTCTTTTAACAGAAATGTCCCAAAATCACATTGTATGAATATTCATCAATTGATTATCATCATATCAGCCGATAGAAGTTCACAGCTGGACAAATGCCACCCCAAAGATCTCCACAATCGTGAGCACTCGCACATCTGAGGAGTATTTTCACGTGGTTCCTTAAACAAACTGGATATGTCCTGAAACCTCTGCCACTCATTAACTGTAACTTCCAATTTTTCAATCACGTGCATGGTGCAACTGTTTTTGTTCGTCAAAGCTTATCTATGACATAAATTATGCTTAAACAGATTTCCTCTTAGAAACATGTCGTAGTCCTAGGAACCTCAATGTACAAATTCAAAATTTATGCCAAACTCCAACCGCAAACAGCATTAGCTGCGGTATGCCTATGATTTACCGAACTGGACCGGCTACCAACTGACGTTTTGCCCGTTGTTCAGTTTATATAATTCATACATCCTGACCTACCATGACCGCAGTCCTTTGAGTCACCAACGTAATACCTAAGTGGAGTATTTGACTGGAGGATTGCTTCAACAAATAAACCAAACTAAAAACCTAAACTAAATTATACAAAGCTAGCAGTCCCCGCGGACTTCGTTCCGCGTTATAAATATTTTTGTCCCTGTCCGTTTGTCCCGCAATATGGATTACATTATTCAAGTTTAAGTAAAGATGCGTTATTAATTTTGGAATTTTTCATTACCTATGACACTCCATAACAATTATTTCACCTATAGATAGCTACGTTATAGCTATCTATAGGTGAAATAATTTTGAAAATCGGTTCAGTAGATCCAGAGATTACCCCTTCTTTATAATATTAGTATTAGTATAGTAGATTAGAGTTCAAATGATTAAACAATGTTCGGTATTTAACAATCTAGTGTAGTGATTGGTTACCCTGACTACTAAGTCAGAGGTTGTGGGTTCGATCCCCATGCAGGACAAATCTTTGTACGATGGGTGTAATTTATCTATACTCGCAATATGTATTCAATTAGACTGATATACTACATATACTACTTTTCTTTTGGAAATACAAACTTATAAAGATAAAAATCCATCACTATAAAGCTAATTATTCACAAATAAAAGAAAACAATGAATACACGACCTATATAAGAAACATATTTGCCAACAAAGGCAAACCCTATGCACGTTCTTGATTACAATAAAATGTAATTACCTAGCTCAGGTGTCATTTCCCGTACCGCGTTATCATATAATGTTTCCGCCTTCTAACGACATCCTCGGGAGTGACAAGGATGGCATCTGACAATTAATTAAGAACCAAAACCACACATAGCGTAGGATAACACAACCTGACAGTCGTAGACTTATAATTGGTTTATAACCATGGTGTTGTAAAGACAACAATAAAGGCTCATTGCCAGGATATAATGAACCACATTTTTAAGGTACAACCCCCACATCCAATCTATTGTCATGTATTTCGTTCTGTCTGTTTATGTTAGAGTGAGAGTCACTGCTTGAAGGAGCATATTATTATACTTAAATTTGCTGAAGCACGCAAATTATTCACTTTAAGACAGTGGCACTCTTAAGGCAACACAATGTAATGAAATAATGAAATTTTAGCACTTGGTTATTAACATACACTTGTACTTGTCAAGCTAATAATGCAGTAAATAGTAATTTCATTTTAGAACTAGTCATTTATGAGAAATTCTTAAAAAGATAACATGTCACTTAGCTACTACTTTAACATTTAGTATCTACATGTCTGTTTGTCCTGAGTCTGGATGTAATTAACTACATAAATATGTATTTAAAAAAGAAAAGTAGTATATCAGTTATCTGATTACCTAGTACAAGCTTTGCTTAGTTTGGGATCAGATGGCCGTGGGTGATTATTACGTTTATATTAAAAATTAAAGACACTGAGCAGCTGGCGAACGCAGAAGGCTCTCAACCAGTAGGTTAACTTAAGTGACAAATACGTGTGAGCACCCTTATGGGGTTCGGGCCGTAGCTCAGAGGGTCGCTGAAGTAAACAGTCAGAATTCTAAAAGAGGGACTACATGAACAGGATTAAGGGTTAAAGAGCTAACGCAATCCTCGCTGGCGAGGACTCTACCTTAGATAACCTGCGACTTTCTCTAGCTATCTAGGTGGACGACCCGGAGAAAAAAGCCAGAAACAAACTCCAGACTTACGCGATAAGACATTCTAAAATCCGTGACTTCCAATTACATCTTTACCTATTATGAGTCCTCTGAAAAACGACTCCCCTAACATAAAAAGGATCGTATAAAAATTCAGCTATGAGCTTAAAAAGTCTAATAATCTCATTTTATATATTCCAATACCCACCTCTTAATAGAAACGTCTAAAAGTTTTCCTCTCGCAAATTTCCCAATCTTGCAAAACACAAATCTGTTCACGCTGTAATCAGATAAAAAACTGTTGGCGAACTTAATAAACGAGGTGGGTGCTATTCCCTTAACATAATGGAATCTTTTTAGACACTTTAAGACAGCACTTTAGCTTAATGAAGAGCCATAATTCATTTTGACGCTCCTAGTAACTAGAGAAATGGCGTGCCTCCGCTAAAGTATACGTGGGTAATTAAATCTACGGTGCTTATCGATTTTTATGTTACTTATTCAGCCGAAATTGAATGTCAAAAACTATGGAGCGTTTTAATTAAATTATAATAAAAGTCGCTGTCGATCCCAGGAACAACAAAAACCATAAAGAAATAATAGGTCTTTACCTATGAAATTGCCGTTTTGTATGAAAAAATTTAAACGAATTTTTTTCATGAATTTTTTTATTTGTATTAATCGAAGTAATCACCCATGCAATCAATGCATCTTTGCCATCGCAGTGGCAGTTTATTGATGCCCTTCTTAAAGAAATCAGCTGGACGGGAGGCAACAAATTCTTCAAAGGCATTTTGTACTGCCTCTCGGGTATTGAATTTTTTTCCCGCCAAGAAGTTATCCAAATTCTGGAAAAAGTAGTAGTCTGTAGGCGCAAGGTCTGGTGAGTAGGGCGGATGACGGAGAGCTTCCAACCCCAGTTCTTGCAACTTGGAGACCGTCTGCTGTGCAGTATGAGGTCGCGCGTTGTCGTGCAGGAGCAGCGGAGACGAGCGATTGACCAATGCTGGTTGGAGATGCGCCAGCTTCTCCATCATTGTGCTCAGTTCTTCACAGTACACATCTGCAGTAATGCTCACCCCGTTTGGTAAGAAGCTGTGATGAATCACACCGGCGCTAGACCACCAAACAGTGACCATCACTTTTCTAGGGGTAAGTTTTCGTTTAGGGCATTGTTTAGGTGCTGAACCAGGATCCAACCAACTTGCTGAGCGCTTGCGGTTATCAAACAGAATCCATTTTTCATCGCAGGTAACAATGCGGTTCAAAATTCCTTCATTTGTGTGTCTGTTGAGCAGTGCAAGGCACGTCTCGACGCGTACTTCGCGCTGGCGATCATTGAGTTCGTGGGGCACCCATTTGTCAAGCTTTTTTACCTTGCCAATTTGACGCAAATGGACCAATATTGTTTTGACGCTAACGTCGAAAGCTGCTGCTAATTCAGCCGTACATTGTGTATCATCAGCTTCCACAACCGCCTTTAATTCGTCATTGTCGACCAAAGTCTTCGGACGACCGCGAGGTTCATTTTTCAGGTCGAAATTTCCAGAACGGAAGCGAGCAAACCAATAACAGGTGGTGCGTTGGTTTGTAGTGTTAGCTCCGTAAACGTCGTTGATGTTGCGTGCCGCTTGTGCCGCGTTGCTGCCACGACGGTACTCATATTCCATAATTACTCGAATTTTTAACGTATCCATGATGACGAAAAAGATTGAAATGCGATGAAAATGTAACACTAATCAATAAAGAAATGACTACTTTTGGAAAAAAGAATCCATGTTTTTAAAATAAAATTAATTTGAAATTAGAATTCTTAGCCAAACAAAAATTATTTTGATTTGAAATGGCCAGTACTGCAGAACGGCAATTTCATAGGTAAAGACCTAATATAATTAATAAGAAGCTAGTTCGCTTCTTACTAAGTTTTACTTAAGGAGTGTAACATAAATGAGAATAATAACAGAAAAACTAAAAAGGCATTATTATTTTTGATTTGATAGAATGAAAGGTAAATTGCGGTTAACGATTTATGACGTAATAAAAAATAACTACTTACTTAATCTCGTTGAAACCAATTTTCGGTGGAAGTTTGCATAGTAATTTACATCATATTTTTTTTGTTTTATCGCAAACTATTCAGTTTCAAAAAATTATGTTAGAAATCTTAGTGTCATTTTTGAAAACCTATCCATGGATGTATGGGTTTATATACATCTTCTTACTAAGTTTCAACAGTATAGGTAGTTCTTATTGTTTCGGAAAAAGTGGCTGTGACATACGGACGGACAGGCAGACATGACGGTTCCGTTTTTGCCATTTCGCTACGGAACCCTAAAAAGGTAGAAGACGCATCAAAACAAAACTGCATGAAAACCTGTGTCACCACACTGACCACGATCCGACCGATTCACGTCTCAAATTAACAATACTGTCACAATTATGTAGTTTCTTGATTCTACTGCATCGTTCAGTCCCGATAATTAACTCAATTTCAAACTACGTATATAGGGTGGCTGAGGATTTTACGTTCAAACGCAAAATTAAGATACTTTATGACGAGGAGTATCCGAATAACCCCCATGTATGTTCTACGATTTTGCGTTATTTTGATACGTTGAGAATTTATGAGTCTTGAGCTCATACCCTAATTTTGAACTTTCGAATAAATTCTAAGTCAATTCTGAAATGATTAGATAAACCATAATTTTTAGGTAAAGCTATGCTAATTAGTTATCACAAAAAAACTGAACCAGAAATGTTCAACAGAACGAGAAAAAAATCTACGAAAAAGTTCAATAAACATATTCTGAGACTTCTTCAAGTCTAGTAACACTTTGGGAACGCACCCCAACTGATGAAGTCCTCGCAACGCTTTTGCTCGAGGCAGAGGCATTAGTCAACGCGTGGCGCATTACTCACATCTCGTCTGACCCAACTGACCCAGAAGCCCTGACCCCGACACATTTTTTGCTGGGTTCATCATCGGGTCGTCCATTGCCAGACAAACTTACCGATTCTGACCTGTGCAGTAGAAGTGAGTGGCGAAAAGCAGTACTATTAGCTGATCACTTTTGGCGAAGGTGGGTTTTAAAATACTTGCCAACTTTGGCCCCACGACGTGTTCGAGGCGGCGGCGTGTCGAGTCCAGTCAACTGAGCTGAGGGGAACCTGGCCACGAGGCGTAATAACAGCAACATATCCCGGCAGAGATGGTATTACGAGAGTGGTGGATGTAAGGACTATGGCGGGGACCATGCGACGACCTCTTAAGAAAATTATCGGGTTTCCATAGTACAGTTTTTGTTTAGTTTGTGATCAGATGATCGTGTATTAGTAATGTCCCAGGATAATATTATTTAAAAAAAAACGCTTCCTTTAAGCTCACGAAAGCATACCATACGCCAAATTTGATAATATTGATGTATGTAAACTATAATAATAAAAAAATGTATCCAAAATCAGGTATTACATAGTAGATGTAAAAAACTATTTACTTGTACTACTTTTATCCTATAAGAGTTGGCCGCAGATTATATCTTTACTTACTCTTACAAAGAATTGAAAGGATTTTATGACCTTACAAAACTACTTACATTACGCAAAAATCCTAATCTAAAGATTAGCTTAATGTGGGTGGTTTCAGTTTCTTTACTTAAGATTTGAAGAGTTCTAATAATCCAAATAACGTTCTGATATATAAGTGCTTGTTTGTGATAGTGAAGGATATAGGGATATACAAGTTTAAGCGGATTTATTTCCCTAATATTAGGTTTGGATAGGTATTGAACGTGAAACACCAGAGCGCCGTGGAGATAGCAGGGACTACCTTAACCACTGCGCCCTCGCGCATCCATTTTCGATTTATCGCCCAAATGATTTTAGATGTAGTTTTTAATTGTATTTTATTTTATATTTCCAGACGTCGTGTGTTTTATTGTCATATTTATGATTTACGTCAGCACAGCAAGATAAAATATATATGAAATGTACATAATATAATGTCAACAAATCTTTGCCTAAATTTCTTATTGAAAATTGTTATTATAGCTTTAAAATTCCTTTCCTTATCGTATGTATACCTAGAGTCAGAGTTGTTCAAGCCACCCAGTAGGCCTCTGACATGGCTTAACGACTGTTGTCAAATGACTACAAGTGGGAGCGACAACTTATCGTGCCCACCGAAGCACGTAGACGCTCAGAAATTAAACCACTTTGGTGGTGACCCTTTACCTTGACCTTGCGAACTCATCGAACGACTGATCTCACAAAGTTAGGTTCTAACTTAGTATCCCAACCATAATTGAGCTGTATTTGTTTTAATTAGAGCCTGTGTTTCTTTATGAAGAGAAAATAAACGAAATTTGATTTGATTTTATAGTTACTTACTAGTAACCTCGTAGATCGCTTACGGTGAGAGCATCTACTCGTAACTATGAACGCCTCTCACCACAATAATATTGATTTGATTTGATGTGAGTGGTGTGGGGATGGTGTGAGAAAAACGCAACGTTGGTTACATAACTACTTGAGTGTAATCAACAAAATAATTTAATAACTTGACACGAGTAAGCTAAAGAATCTCATTATAAGCCACAGGCAAGGCCGTAAATTCCCGAAATTCTAACGATAAATAATCCTTATTTCGGTGGAATAAAATTCCTCTGAAATACAACTTAATTTATTATAACATAGGCACTTTGGTTTATCAAAATTCAATTAAAATACAGGGTCAACTGAAATAATCTTGACCGTGATAACTAGTAAACGCTTAGTATAGAATATTCTCGGAAGAAGCTTTGATTAGTTGTATGGGAATCTAGTAACTGTGGAACTGAGTTATGTTTGTTGTGAGTTTGAGTGGATAATGACATTGTTGTTGTGAGTTCGAGTGTATAATGACATTATGAGAGATAATAACGGGTAACTCACGTAATTAATTTCATGTTGGATTCCGCTAACCGTTTTAACTTTTTCTGGAAGTCATCTTCAGGGGGAATGCGACCGACTGACTGATAAAATTAATGACGTCAGTTACCCGTTATTATATTTTATTATGTTAGCACTTCACGTCAGTTTTAATAATGACATCTTGCGAAAACGAGACGCAAGAACTGGCGTAAGGATTAGAGCAGTTTAGGGAAAGTTTTACTTTTGTTTTCAAACAATGCATTTTCCACATCTAGAATATGTATCTACGTATTTAATCATCATTATATCCGCCGAAAAACGTCCACGGCTGGACAAAAGCCTCCCCAAGGATTTCCACAACGGCCGGTCTGGCGCTGCCCACATCCAGCGGCGTCCCGCGACCCTTGCAAGATCGTGGATCCACCTTGTAGAGGGCCTGCCCACGCTGCGTCTTCTCCGGTGCGTGGTCGCCACTCGAGGACCTTTCTGCCCCAGCGGCCATTGGTTCTACTAGCTATGTGCCCCGCTCACTGTCACTTCAGTTTGACAAAAAAATGTTTACCAAATTACTATTTCTATTTTATTATTTATTTATATAAATAATAAATCTTTTAAGTCCTATACTGGCGGAAGACACTGACACTACATTTAAACCTGTAGTAAAAGAGACTTTTCCAAGAAGAGTGGGTCTGCAATTCCCATTTCCAACATCAGTTCTAGAGACATAAAAAACTCCAGCGCCCTGCGAGGTTTTACAAATAAATGCGAAAAGTTGTTAAATAATCTGATAGCTGTCACGTATCAAACTGTTCATTAAATACATTTAAAAGGTTACATGTTTGTAAAAATAACAGTGCTAACAAATTTTCTCCATTTCATCACGAGTTGCGGTTCAAATGAGACAGGTGATTGGCACTACTAAAATATTTAATCGAAATGTTATTTTAAACTGTGCGCAGTGGGAAGACACAAATAGGTAGACGTTGTCTGTGACACAGTGCCAACTAAAATCAGTATTCCAAAATAGGTGCTCTACAAAATCTCGGGATTCACTCAGTCCACTATAAGTATACAAACGGTGTGATAAAGTAAAAGAAGATTAGAAGACGAATATTTGTTTCTGAGTCATGGATGTTTTCTATGTATATAAGTATTTATCTATCTATATAAATATGTATATCGTCGCCTGGTACCCATAGTACAAGCTTTGCTTAGTTTGGGGTTATAGGATGATCTGTGTGACAGTGTCCCTAGATATTATTCATTTATTTTATTTATTTATTAACTTCAGGTTTACCCACACCTTGTGCACACAATATATATCTTATGAATTGTTTTTTAACAAATTAGACTTACACACTAGCCAATAACGGGTTAACAACATTCTCCAAATTTAGACGAATAATCGGTACTTGAGATTATTTAGGCTATAGAAATACCTATGACGAGTTAACAGTAGTTTTGAGTGATTTCAACAATTTAAGGAATCATGGTGTATGTCGGCATCCGGTACAAATTTCATGAAAGAGTTCATCTCTTTCATGAAATCTGAAAGTATTCAGAAGTCTAAATAAGACTAAAAGTATTCAGAAGTCAAAATACAGTTCTCTGTTAAAGGACAGTAACTTAGTAGTATAAATAGTATGTATAAGATTCAATAACAAACTTCCCAGTGATATCCGAGAAACGTCTACGAATAAGTTTAAAAGAATTATAAAAGCCAAATTGTGTAGCAGGGCTTACTACAAAACTTCTGATTACTTAAGTGACAAAACAGCTTAGCATTGAGTCGCTCAAAATTAACACATTTAAATACAATGTAATTTTATGTTTATAAATAAATATTTAAAGAATTCCTACTGAGTTTTCTGGAGTGTTTCTCATTAGCTGGCACGTCATGCACTGCACGGTAGTGTAAAGATACATTGACGATTCCACACAAATGTAATATTTTGATGGAATAAATGAATTTTGAATTTGAATTTAAAAAGCGTGTGATATTCGGGCTAAGAAATAAAAGGACCACTTCATATCATCCCGTGGGTGTCGTAAAAGGCGACTCAGGGATATACCTACCACGTAGGCGAGTAGCAGCGTCACCTGCCACTCGCGCGTAGGGTTACCATATGACAGGCATTAGCCGCATTTGACAGGCATTTTAAGATTTAGACAGGCCTGCGGCCGGCATTGGTCTGAGACAGGCATTTTCGCAGGGTCTCGTCAACGCCCAGTGGAGTAAAGACATAAATCGGCTGACAATTGAATCAGTAAAAGCAATATTGATTACACAGGAAAATTACAAAACTGTATCTTGTGAAGTTTTTTACATATATAATAAATATCCTTCTTCATTATTATCTGTAGGCTTTTACTTATTACCTACAGCGTTTTGCTTCAGACAGGGATTTTTCGGAAAAATCTGGCATTTTAGGTACCATAGACAGGCATCCCTCTATTTATATATGGTAACCCAACTTGCGCGCGACCCAAGCCATGAGGGCCCATGTGCAGCAGTGGAAGATATCAGGCTGATGATAATGGTGATGAGTATAAAAGCCTATACTATATGAAAAATTGAATAAGATCAAGATTAAATCGCCGACGCAAACACAGGGCTATTTCAAGTTTAACATGTGTTTAACATTTAATTCGTACCTTAATATAGACAGAACCATTCAGACAATATGTAGTAAAAATATAGGTAAAATTTAGATAGTTAAACCTACACATGATCCTTGACAATAACTTAATTTTAGTTAGCTTAAAGTTAGCTAAGCTCGTTACTGTTATAAAATGAATCTTATTGTAAATTATTTCCTACAATCCGTGTACCTAAATATCTATATGTACCTAGAAATAATTATAAATTAATTATATATTACTGCGAACATGTTCTGACTATTTACAAGCGCTTTTTTAAAGACTACGTGAATAAAAACGTTTTTTATTTTATTTTCCTATCTGTGGCATTGGAAGCACCAAATTCAATGTGACTTTTCAAACAAAAGGAAATTTACACAGTATGAAGTAGAGATACCAGGGTGTTGTTTATTTCTAATGATAGCTCTACCAGCAGACTCGCCAGAGGAAAGATACAAAAGAAAGTCCAAAAGTGTGTATGTGTATACAAGAGAAATGAAGAAGATAACTGGCAGACAATATCAATAAATATACATCATCATCATCATATCAGCCGAAAGACGTCCACTGCTGGACAAAGGCCTCCCCCAAAGATCTTCACAATTGCCGGTCTTGCGCTATTCGCATTCAGCAGTTTCCAGCGACCCGCTGTATGTGTATTTAAATATACACACACATATTTAAATATATACATAAAATATATGTAATGTGTATGTATAAACGTCAAGATAGTGCAAAATAGTGTCTAGTCACTATTGTATAAATAAATCTTGATACAAGTAACACACTGCCATCTGATCCCAAACTAGGCAGAGCCTTGTACTATGGCAACCAGACAACTGATAAAAATATAAATAACATTTGTCTTGTTCATCACACAAAGATTGTCCCGGATGGGAATAGAACCCATGAGTTCTGGCTTAGCGGTCAGAGTCACGTGTGTCGCAGTGGTTAAGTGAATAAATGAATTGTTGCTCTGAATTTGTGAATTGCGTGTTTGGAAAGAACCCTCCGATAGGGAAGATTTAATTAAATAGCGCGGGTTGAAATTTTCACAGATGATGAATTTCTGTTGCCGCTTAACAAAAAATACTAAAAAAACAAAATAAAATAAATATTTAAGGGGGCTCCCATACAACAATGGTTAAAATATTAAAATTTTTTGCTCGTTTTTATAGACAATGGTACGGAACCCTTACTGCACCAGTCCGACTCGCACTTAGCCGGTTTTTTATCCGCAACATTCAGATATGCAGGGCTACACAACATTTTTAACTAACTAAATATGTAAATTGTTGACCAAATCGAGATATTACGGGTTGGCGATTGCAGTTTGATGGTCAAAGACGCTGCTGGTCGTTCTCTGATAGATATTGCTTAGGGACGACTTCTACGCTCCGGGATGAAATGGGGTGACTACATTCTTTGCCGTAAGCCACACAGTGCAAATAAAACTATATATTGACTTATTATTAGTCTACCATGCCCAGACGGCGGCAGTCATGGCGCGTTGGGAATAGTTCGATCTAGTGGCTAAATATTTTAGTAGATCCGAATATTCGCACTTGGCTAGGAAAAAATAAGCAACTCACTAACAGTTTGCATAACGTAAATAAAATTAGCTTTACTTATCCATTACGGTAGCTAATAATTCGTGGAATTTTTCAAATTTAATTTCTTCATTGTGATTCCGAAATGTATAGCAAAGTTCGGACTAATATCATTTACCTAAATATAATAAATTTATACCTACCTTTTTACTTATAATTCTTTTTTTGTTAAATATTGGTGTCTCATAATTTCAAACAAAATGTAAGCTTAATCGACAGAATGTCACCAAATTCTCAGAATGAAATGACACATAGGTACACTTTTAAACTTTAACGTATTATAAAGATCTGTAGTTATCGATCAATAGCGCCGGTTACACACTACAATCACCGGATTGCAGAGTATAATGCACGATTTCCACTAACCGGAGCACGCAGGAGCACAGCGCAAGCGCCAGTAGCCGACCTCGTCCGTCCGACTGCTACGATCTCTTGGGAACACGGCGCATGTTTGCGTATATCCGCGCATGTTCGTGTATCCATGCTCTCATATCATGCCCATTCAGTCAAGTATAAAGGCATTCGTATTTCTATACTACACATATAAGATTTTCATCTGTATCCATATTAAAATTAATTGTGTATTCATCAACAAAAACAATAAACAAATAAATGCCAATCGGACGCGACGGTTTGTCGAAATCGTACATAACTGGCCCTATAACAATGTGAAAAAGTACAAGGATGGATGATCAAAAATTTTTCAATTTTGTGAATATAAAGTTATATATTAATATCATATATATAATTATACGATTTTTTATTTTATGAATTATTGATCAAACTTACCCCAAATTGTATGCGTCAAATTGGTGAATAGTACCTGTAAAATTATAATAATAAATTAAATTACAGAATCTAGAATCTGACTACGAAGTAAGCAGAGCTTGTACCTACTATGGAAACCCGATAACTTATCACTTACAAGCTACCTACTACTTTTCTTTTGTAAATACATACTCATATAGAAAATTACACCCAGACTCAGGACAGACAGACATGTTCATGCACACAAATATCTGTCCTGGGTGGGAATCGAACCCACGACCTGCGGCGTGAAAGGCAAACATTTTTAATAATAATACTGAATTCATTACTTAATATAGACAGAAACATTCAGACAATATGTAGTAAAATATAAATTTCAATCATTAAACCTAAACATAATCTCCTTGACAATAACTTAATACAAGCTAGCTAATTATCACTACTATTATAAAATAAATTGTATAAATATTTTAACATTCCGTGTACCTAAATATATGCAACTAGAAATAATAACTGTATTACTACAAATATGTTCTGACTATTTACAAGCGCTTTTTTAAAGTCTACGTGAATAAAAACCTTTTTTATTTTTATTTCGTTTTTATTTTATTTTTTATTTACCAACCACGCCACCAAGCCCGTTACAATTGATAATTAACTACTAGCTAGCCGCCATTTTGAAACAAGATGCGACCATTGTAATGTAAACATGTGTGTAATATATGAGCCATAACAATATATTTGCACTAATAACAAGCGAAAACATATTTAACTAATAAAAGAATACTGTGGAACTTTTATTATATACCATTAAGGGCCTGACAAGTTTTAATAGCATATTACAGATAATGGTTTCGAGTTTGCTACAACAACTTATCGGGCGCTAATAGGAAAAGAAAATTATTCCCTTATTATTCCTTAATCGCCAGTTACTTCCGGTTATGCTTGTTATATGATAAGGTACAGACGCCAGCACATCAAGCTACCCCAATCTGAAAAAAAATCCCCAATTGAAAGTGAACCTTATGCTTTTGTGCTAAAGTTGAAAATCTATAAAAGTAATTTGACAGATTGGGGTAGCTGGATGTGCTGGCCTCTGTACTTTGCTAGTAATTAGTACGGCGGACATTCACAGATAGGCAGGTAGTCGGTATCAGATTGGTGGATCGCATAATTTTCTTAATACGATTTCAGAAGTGGGTACTTTGATTTCAATATTAAGTATAGTTTTTCCTTTAACTGCTTTTCGTAACCTCTTTTATCAAAACTCCTTAATTGAATAGATGCATAATACTTTGTATGTATAGTGTATTATTTATTATAGTATAGTATTATTTAGAATATAAGTATGTTTATGTAAATTGTATATAAGTACATAACTTTGAATATTTGACTATACACTACAACTATCGCCTTACTGTCTTACTTTTTCCTTGTCCACCCAACGATTGTCTGGAAGAGATTGCTACAAAGCGATAAGACCGCCGATTGTACCTGTATTTGCTTATTTGTAAGTCATATATTGTTTCTTTTGGTGCAATAAAGTGTACTCTATCTATCTAAGGTATATCTTTATAACATTTCTTCCATAAATACTGCAAATCAATTTAAATATACGTATTTATTTAAAAAAACGTATAAAGCAAATACAGGTGCTGTACAATATTTATTTATATAATCATATATCATAACAGAAACCATTTGTTGGCCTTACATAATAGGCACGATTTATTGAAAAATACACATTTATCATGAAATATATTTCATACAATACCATAACTGTGGAAATCCACATTTCCATTATATAATTATCAATTAGTATTTTTATTTCTTTTTTTTAGAGGATTTAATCCCTGTGTCGCGGGGTACTTTACAAACATATAATAGACGGACACAAATTACATTCAGACTCAGAACAACTATTTATGACACAAATAGTTGTCCGGCGCCGGACTCGAACCCACGACACGAAGCGGCGAGGCGACTGTCTAAGCCGCTGCGCCACACGTGCAGTCAAAAGTCAATATCAATATCATTATTATACGTAATGTAACAGTTAACTGGTTTCCATAGTAGAAGCACTGCTTAGTTTGGGATCAGATGGCCGACTGTGAATAATGTCCCAGGATATTAGGTATTATATCCAGTGTTTTAAGCCACTTACTTTCGAAGTAAGTTTACACTGGGTTTCAATAGACCTAGGAGTGCAATTTACAATGTGCGCCGGTTCAACAATATAACTCTCGTCGATTTTTCGTTTTTTTCATCGTTCATGACCAATTTTCAAAAAATATTAAAATGTTACTAGAATTATATTGATAGGTTAGAATCTAGTAATTCTATGGACAATGAACACACTGTTATCACTATTCACCAGGCCATTCTGACACCATAAAAGAATAAGCTTAACGTAAATAGTTACCCAAAAGTTGTACGTTTAAAATATCGGCACTAGACTTACATTTTTGATGCAACTACACTGTATCCAACTAGTTATCATCGCATCGTATCAGTTTTTGTCTTTGTTACTATACAATCTGTACGTAGATATTATGTATATATAATAATCTATACATATAATAAAATCGTAGGAAAGTCAAAACTATACATTTAAAATTTTATTTAAAGGATACTTAGGGCGTGATCTACAATCGAAATCGAAGCCAAAAATATAGTTTTTAGAATTTTTGCCTGTGTGTCTGTTTGTCTGTATGTATGTCCGGGGTAAACTCAAAAAGTGCTGCATGGATTCACTTCAAATTTTGGGTGAATATTACTAAAAGGTCGGGTCAACATATAGGCTACAAATTATCACGCTATCACCTACGGGGGAGGAACTATTATAATTTATAAAATTTAACACGGGTAAAACCGCGGGGCACAGCTAGTAATCTATATAAAAATATTACTATAATCGTGTAATATTTTTATATAGATTACTAGCTGTGCCCCGCGTAAAACGTTTACAGCTACTTAAATAAAACTTGATCCATAGGTATCAATCAAGTTCCCCTTCGTAATCCCACTTGTTTGTTGTCGACGGCGTCCATTGGCTACGGTCACCTCTTAATATCAGGTGGTCCGTATACTTGTTTGGTGTCGAGAGCGTCCATCGGTCTTCGGTGACTGCTTAACTTCAGGTGGTTCATATACTTGTTCCGAATAATTTTTTTTAGACATGATGGGAGTCAATTTCAAATAAAATTTATGGCAGATAGGTATTCTCAATATTGTACTTTAATTTATAAACTCGTCGTCATAATTTTCTAGGAGTATTTAAAACAGTTTATTTCTCTTTGTTGTAATATACACGTTTAATTACGCTCACCGTTTCAATTCTTTCTTCTTTGACTAATTTGATCTTTTCCGTCAGCACCGCTGTATCGCCTTGGGCGTATCGACATCCTTATTAAATTCTAACAGTATTGTCTTCCCGGGATTATACTGTGCACCCACTTCCACTAAAAACCGATAAATACAATATGATCTTTTAATGGGTATTTTATAAAAAGGGATGCTCCTTTGGTATGTCAACAGTTTAACAAGATTCAGTTTAAGGATATTTGATTACTCCCTACTACCCGATTATAGGTAGGTATATTATATTCTTAATATATTCCCTAAAGTTAAAACAATATTGAATTGCAAAAACGCCTGGAATCGCCTAGCATCCCTGTAATCGTAACGTGACACATTTAAAACAATTGTAAGCTTTAAGAAACACGTTTTTTGGACACCTGCTTAATATTCGGATACCTACACAAAAAAAAACAGTGATGAAACAATAATTAGTGATTTCATCATCATTATCATCGTATCCGCCGGAAGCCGTCCACCGCTGGACAAAGCCTCTCCCAAAAATCACCACAACTGCCGATTTTGCCTGTATCAAGAGACTCCAGCGAGTGATTTGGTATAATCATAGTAATTGTGATACATTTTCAGTACTATTATTATTATTTTTCTATTAATCTTCCATATTCAGAAACACTTACCTCTATATTACATATTTTTATTATCTTACGTAAAAGGAGAACGGGCGGAAGTGGTCCAAATGGCGTCGGCTGATGAAACCTAGTCTATATAATAGTTCGTGAATGTAGGATATTTTTTTACTATGGACACCATAAAATCGGCCCACGGAGAAAAAGTTATACAGTTCTGAAAGTATCTACCTATTATAGACGAATAATTGAAAAACCTGCCTTTTGTTCGGTCAAAACTTATTTGCCGAGTACCGAGTACTCGCACTTACTCCCCGCCGCCCGTATGCGCCCGCTACCCCACGGGGTGGCGGGGGGTGATGCTCCTGCGCCGCGCGTATTGTTCACAGGTCAGTGAGTCATTCGCTATTATTCAGCAAGGACATCGTTTGGTTTCTTTATTTTGTTCGTACCGGCTTTCTTTTTGGACATATTTTGATTTACTTACTCGATTACTTTGGCGCGTTTAAACGGACTTGTGATATTGCT
The DNA here is from genome assembly GCA_951640165.1 of Pseudoips prasinana. Lineage (NCBI taxonomy): Eukaryota > Metazoa > Arthropoda > Insecta > Lepidoptera > Nolidae > Pseudoips > Pseudoips prasinana. The sequence continues at coordinate 17,504,794 of OX621259.1, read as the reverse complement.
TTTGGATTTGGCTTTCAAGATGTTGCCTAGTGCTGGCATTGTGTGTTTAGTGTGTAATCGTTCAGTGTTACGAAGAGAAAGGCAAAATGTTACCCGAAATCTTTTCGAGTCAAACCCAGCCATCTCCGCACATATACTCGCATCAATTGCACCGCGACAGGTATGTACCTTTTAAGCCATATTGCTGTTGATTGTTGGTGCAATAGATAATATCAAACTGGTTAGCATTCTCTATCGTTACCGTGACAGAGTTATTTAAAGAGCTGGTTATTATGGAAGAGCTATTTATTAGGTATAAGTATAAGAAAGAGTACTATTATAGTGAAAGAGTTATTTCTCACATCCAAGTACTCGTATTTATTATTGACAAAACATATTTGTCCTTAGCTTTACAAAGATCCGTGAGCAAGTTATTTACAGCTTAACAATTGATTTTTACAATGTTACTGGTTTAGTTTAGTAATAATGTCTACTAACTTCGTAGGTTGGGAATTCACATGATAACCGAAAAAATTTATAAAATGAACCTACTAGTAGGTATTGCTCGTGAAAAGTCATTACAACTTTTTTGTTTTTTGTTGTAGGTTATATTCAACGGCAGAGAATACGTCTGTCGTCCATGCTGGTTAAGGAGTCAAAGGGCTCAGGGTTCGGGTGCTATGCAAGATATTCACCTTCAATACCACGGGAAGATGAAGTTGAAAATATAGATCAGGACGAAGTACAGCAGCTACAGCAACCTGATTTACTTCAGTCATTAAATCTGTCGGAGTTATCTCGTGCTCCAAATACAGCAAATGCATGTATTTTTTATGGCTGCCGTATGATATCGCGACGTCGGATACCTGAGAGAATAAAGGCCGATTTTTTGATTAACGCAAACTATTATGTGCCACCAAGTGCTAGAGTATGTGACGAACATATGCAATCAAATAATTGGGAGGATTTATTTGAAGCCCCAAACATATCACATGATTTTTCGAGTGCACATATAATGCACATCATATCCATTTTAAAAAATGTCATAACAAATACAACACATATGAATTTTGAACATGTTGAAAATATGTCAGCAGACAAATTGCATTACTGGACCGGGCGGACTCTCGAAGGATTCATCGCCATTCTAGCTGAAACACCATCTTTGAATAGAAGGAGTACCCAGCCAAAGAAAATATTAGGAATGTACCTATCAAAACTCAGAAGTGGAGAATCGGACGACAGGCTAGCGACTCTGTATGGTATAAGCCGAAGACACTTTGAGAGGTTCGTACATTTGGCACAAGAGTGTCTATTAGAAGACTTTGTGCCTCAACATTTGGGTTTTGACCATTTAACCAGACAACAAGCCGTGAACAGGAATCTAGTAATACCTGCTGCATTGTTCGGCAACCCAAATGAACCCGAAAACGAAATGCCTGCTATTACCATTATTGATGGTACTTACCAAAATATCAAAAAAAAGCGCGAATTTTTTATTTCAGAGGGATACATATAGCCCTCATAAGTACAGGAATTTAATAAAACCACTGGTACTGACATGTTCGGATGGATACATAATTGATATTTACGGGCCAGATAAAGCGACCAAATCAGACGCAAATATAATGCAAGATGTTATTCACGATGAACAAGACGTATCATTCCATTACTTTTTTCGACCCGGTGACATTTTTATTTTGGATAAAGGATTTAGGGACGCCTTGCCAGATTTTAGAAGTTTCGGCTACATAACTCATACACCTGAGTCTTTACATCCTGGAGAAACTCAACTTACCACCATACAGGCTAATAAGTCCAGAAAAGTAACCATGGTCCGCTGGGTTGTGGAGATCGTTTTCGGACGCATCAAGCGTGATTTTAAACTACTAAGGCAAGAATATTTCAACGTTGCCCTGAAACACCTATTCCCCAATTTTAGATAGCTGCTGCGTTGTTGAATGCTTTCCACATGCCAGTGCATGACAGCGTATATGCTGACCGGTTTATTGAAATCATTAACCAGCGTATGAATATGCCTAATAATCTAGCAGAATATGTAACGGCCAGTAATATGAACCGACGGCGTGCAGCTTTCACAACGATTTCGGGGATCTTCCAGAATTGAGAGGGTTCCCACGGTTGTCAGAAGAAGATTTAATAATATTCGCCCTCGGAACTTATCAACTAAAGCTACTATAGTGAGCACGTCCGTGGTGGTATATACAGTATAGATATTTATCGTGACGGTGCACCACCCGCAGGATTGGAGCGACATAATATTACAGAACCAAACTTAACACTGTTACGAGGGCGGATACAGTCACGACACGTCAGGTCAAGAACCTATTACACATACATAATGTATGGAGAAGAAGCTGCAGGATTGGATTCCATACGGTATTATTATTGTAGCTGTATAACGGGGAAGAGGACTTTAGGGGTTTGTGCCCATATTAAGACTATAGTATGGTATTTAGGGTGGGCTCGCTACCAAGATCAAATACGCCATCCTGCAGAATTTTGGAACCACATTTTAATATAATAAATACATATTAATCGTTCATGTTTCTTTTATTTTAACCTTTATTATATATAAATAAAACACATAATTATTACTATAATAGGTATACCTCTGCTTAAGCCTTCGGGGTTTACAGGCGTTATGTTATGTTGTTATGTGCTTATATGAATACCTGTAATATTATATATGTGCTTTAATGAATACCTGTAATATATATCGTATTTTTCTAATAATCTGCATATAAACAGTAAAAATTAAATATTACAACTACTCATTAAAATAATATGGGTGATATACCTATGTGTCAATTACTTTTTTCTCCATGTGTCGATTTATTTGCGGGTATAGTAAGTGTTATAATATTAAATTATCAAATAAATAAAGCAATTCTCATCATCCGACGCCACTTGGACCAAAGTCCATACTAAAATGTCCGATCTCCTTTGTTCTTAGCACAGTGCATGTTTCAGATTAGTTACGTATTGTATTTACTTTATTCTTATGAATTTATCTTATCTTACAGTTTTACTTCTAATATTATAATCAGATGTTTTTTGAATTATGCCTTTATTTATTATCACAGTCTTAATTATGTGCATAGTTTATTTTTTATTATTTATTTTTATTATTTCCTATAACTTCTTCGAATCTATTAAATTTCTCTAATGTCTTCGCCTTAGAACAATTTGTGGCAAATGTTGTTGGTTTCAACATTTATAACATTTGGTTTATCGTTTACTAGCTGTGCCCCGCGGTTTTACGCGCGTAAAATTTTATATATTATCACAGCTCCTCCTCCGTAGGTGATAGCGTGATAATATGTTGCGCCTATATGTTGACCCGACCTCTTAGTATTATTCATGCAAAATTTGAAGTAAATCCATGCAGTACTTTTTGAGTTTAGCCCGGACATACATACAGACAAACAGACACACAGACAAAAATTCTAAAAACTATATTTTTAGCTTCCATATCGATTGTAGATCACGCCCCAAGTATCCTGTTAAAAAAATATTCAATGTACAGTTTCGACTTTCCTACGACTTTATTATATGTATAGATAGTACCTCTAGGTTTTGTATGGCATAATATGTAACTGTTACTTTTCTTCCCAAATAAATAAAATATAAAATGGACCCTTAAAATTCGTGAAACGTGAGTTGTACACGACGCCCAAGGTTGCGTTTTTTGTTGGTCGTAGAAGTTGTCTAGTTATTGATGCATCATTAAACGCCCGAGAAAAGATCTGATCTAAAATCGAGATCTTTACATCCTGCCCGAGGTACGGTGGTTCTTTCCTCGGTGGCCAGAAAATCCCTTCAGTACTTTTTCATCGAACCCAGGACCACATTATCTGTATATAATATCTAATAATACAGTCAGAGTCACTAGGCAGTCAGAACCATGTCAAAAATGCCTACTGAATTTTTACGCTATTCCAAACTTACAGAACACAGAAGGCTAAGTTAAATGGGTTATTTTTTCACAAGTTATTAATAACATTAAGATGTCAGATTACAACTGGCTCATATGTCATTGCACAGTGGGCAAGCTTGCCCGTTAGCAAAATAAATTTTAATTTTTAATTGCCCTTTCAACAAACTTAATTTAAATTCATATTAACTGTTCGTACGCACGCAGTTTCAATTCAACCCTAAAATTTATTTTTGCCGATTCAATTTATTGAGCTTCGCTGATTACTTGCTGTGGTTATCAGTTGGCTTTAAATTATTAATGCCATCCTCTGTAATTTAAATCACAGATACACCATTTTGAATGCCAATCTACAAATTAAACAAACACATCCGTTACGGATTATTTATGACGTAATGCGACTAGCCATCGAGATATTATTATACAGTACGCAAACCCTGGTTAATTTTATATTACCTTACTATTATAATTTGATCGGTCAAGCTAGTGCTAGCTCACACGATCGGAGACATCAACAGGAAGTTTGATAAATTTACGAACTATCTTTAAGAATACAAGAAACATAATGTCATTACCACTTTTAGATCGTTCCGAGGCACGGAAGAGAAATAATGACAATCAGTGAGATTCTCTACTGCAAGATACCCTAAAACCGCAGGAAAGAAATCTTTTTAATGACGTTTTGCACAATTTCTATGATTTATGAAAAGATCGCTTAAGCCCCTTCTCATACAAATAACAATCGATACATGCCGCGGATACCATCCGCAATCTGTACTAAAATATGCCGAGTAAGGTTTATTAAATACCTCAGAGTTATTATTGCCGAAATACTGTCTTTAAATGAACACATAATACCATTTTCTGCTAAATTTACAAAACACACTATGAAACTTCTTCGAGACGTAGCTCCTCAAAGCGATTTGTCAACCTATTGTATTATGTACTGTGTGACTGATGACAAAGAATATCGAAGGTGAGGGGTGTAGAGTAGAAATCGTCCGAGGGAATATATACGAGAGAACGGGCAGCAGCGTCTTTCTGTGTACTATGACCATCATACTGCGATTGCCAACCCACATGCCCCCAAATGATGGACTTAATTCCACTGTAGAAATCTTAAGGGGAGGCTTGTGTCCTCTACCAAAAAGCTATCATTAATAAGGTGAGACGGTACTTCACGAAGGAACAGCTTTTACATTTGTACAAAGCTCAAGTCCGACCCCGCATGGAGTACTGCTCTCATCTTTGGGATGGCTCCGAAAACTATCAGCTGGACTCTTTGGATTCCATAGACAGACGCGCTCGCAAGATAATTGATCACAGAGACCTAACAAATAAAAAGTTCATAGGCGTCAAGTTGCAAGCTAATCGGTTTTTTATAGGATGTTTTATGGAGAATGCGATTAAGACCTCCATGAACTTATCCCTCCTTCCCCCTTTTCCCAGCTGACTAATAGGGGTCGGGATGGTCTCTACTGCTTTGTTGTTGACATCCCATTGAGCCATATGAAGTGCTTTGCTTCCTCTTTCATCATACACACGGCTAAGCAGAGGAACACGCTCCAGAACGACGTGTTTACAACATGGGTTTCTTCAAGGCTAGAGTGAACAACTTATGAGTACGCGCGATTCACCTTCGACCACATCTTCACTTACCATCAGATGAGATCGTGGTCAAACGCAAACCCTTCCAGCATAAAAAAGCAGTATTCGTCATTCGGCTGACATAATAATGATTATAATAATAATATTTTTATTAGCACTTCAGGTCTTACGTGGATGATATACGATGATAGCATCACTAGGCAATGCCGTATCGAGGTTATCGTAAGAATACGTTTGCCTGGTAAGACTAACTCACAATGAAATATAAAATAGATTTATAAATATAAAAAAAAAAAATCCTCCTAATATTATAAATGCGAAATTTTGTGAGTATGGATGTTTGCTACTCTTTCACGCTAAAACTACTTGAACGGATTTTGATGAAAATTAGTTGTAATATAATTTAAAACCTTTAACGCAAGGAACCGCGGGGAACAGCTAGTATAATATATCAATGATGTGTGTAGTGTATGTCTGTTTGTATGAAATGTTTTTTCTTAATTGTATTCGCAAGTAGATAAAACCATGTGGCTTTAAATTAGTGTTCTTAGAAGTTTTACAGTAGTTTAGTTGGGAAATTATTTGTTTGACATTTTTTTCACTCATCATCACTTCACATCACTATATCATCATTTTAATGCCGCACTTGCTAAATTATCTGTTATACAAGTGGAACGAGTAGTTCAAATTTCACTTTTTAAGCATATTAGGGTAGTTATTCGAAACAATTATAGTTCAGTGCACACGACTGCATTAAACCGGTATCACCGTCTGCTCAAGAGTCCTGCCTCTTCGTAGAGTTCTGATGTAGGGAATACGGTGGCTTTCTGCAGCATCACTTTTAGAATAAATCTTAGTGTTCTTTCTAAAGTGATCATATGTGTTGTGGCCACCCACATTGACACATAATCCATGTGAGGACTGACTGATAAAGTGAGATGTAAATAGTTTTCAAGAGTTCAAAACTAGCCACGTCTCTAAATTGATTCGTGACGTATGTAAATATCCTAGCTTCGGCAGGTACGGCAATTATGTGATCTCACAAGTTGAGTTTTTCATCGAGTACTACACTCCAAGATATTTTGTAAAACGTGATCTTTGAATTCTACTACAGCTGCATGTAGTGTTCTTGCTTCTTTGATTTTGGTCACAAGTATGGATTGGTATCTCTGGACTAAAGGTTGGTAAGGAGGTATTAGTCTTATGGAAGCACAAGAATTTAGTTTTAAATGTCGTAACAGTGAGCAGATGAGGTGATGATGATTTTATCGTAATTCTACCTCATAGCAGTGCCCGCGGACTTTGTTCCGCGTAATATTTAGTCCCTGCCCGTTTTTCCCGCGTAATACTTCGGGTTAAAAGTTTGGGATAAATAAAAATTATGATGATTAATCATAGCCTATGACACTCCACAATAACGTAGCTTTCTATTTGCAAAATAATTCTGAAAATCGGTGCACTAGATCCAGACAACGCCTTACAACGTCACAAACTCACAACCTCACAAACGTTACCTCTTTATAATATTAGTATAGATTACACTGGGAAGAGCGCACCGGTGTTATAAACAATGCTAGAAGAAATGAAAAGAAATTGGAAATTGTATGCTGTTAATAAAGATTTTATTATTATTATTATTCGTGTCGTTATAAAGAATGCTACCATCTTAATTGCTAGACCTGCTTGTGCTTATATATTTATTAACTGGCATAAAAAACCCAATGTGTAAATAAAGTTGTAAGCGAAACAGCCCGACTTTTTGCGGTGGGTGGGCAAAGATTAATCGTTGAACGGGTAACTACTAACCTTTTGAAATATTTCGAAATATAACAAGCTATTTTACTACCATTAGCCGTGGCTATGTCTATCTGTACTAATATATGAAACTCATTTATTTTAGTTTACTTAGTAGAGGTAGGGCACAGCGTTCATTCGCCCAAAGAGCAGCCCGACTGGGGAAGTACCTCCACCTTACAGAAGACACTCGTTAATAATAAAATTAATAATTATAATGTTGTGTTTCCGAGTGTGAGTAAGGTCACCAGAGCTCATTAGGGTGGGGGGAAGGGTCAGCAACACTTGTTTGCTGACTTTTAAAGGCCGGTATCGCACCCGGGACACCTCTGGTGTTGCGAGTGTCCATGGGCGGCGGTGATCACTTACCATCAGGTGTCCACTTGGTCGTTTGTTGCCCTCGCATATAAAAAAAAACTACCTATCTATACATATCAATACCATTAAAGTGTATATTTGAAATACAAACACCTTTTTACTAAATGTGTATGGAATAGTGACAGTCCTTTGTCTCTGCCTGTCCCTCTGGGAAACAGGTGTGAGAGTATATATGTATTTGTATGGAAATTTTAAGCTTCTTATAAAATTAAAACAATTTGCCTATATTTTATTCTTGGTAATATCCGAAACGGGTGAACTGATTAGATGATGAATAAATTTCACATTTTATCGGAATAAATCATATAAAAACTTAAATGAGCAAACATTTAATTAAAATGCTGCCAAATTAATTACATAACACATGCCTTAATATAACACTGGAATACTGCTGCATATGTACACAGTGTGGTCCGCAGGAGCACTGCGGTTTAATATGGACAGGGCCACCACCGCTACGTGCCACCACAATGCAAACAGACCACGCAGCGTTAACTTAAAGAATTAATAAGCAACACAATACAATTAAGACCGCATCCGTACGGTACTGTCGACCACTTAAATTCTCAGTAAGTTGGCAACTCGACGCTATGATTGCATTAAAGCACTTACTAACTTTATCCATTTCGTTTGTTGACACTACCGCTGTAGGTTTCGCTAAAATTTAATTTTCTAAATTCAATTTATTATAATAAAGACCTTATTGTGTAGGTAGTTGTTTACAGAGTTATTTAAATACATTAAAACGCAGATGAGAGAACTTTGTTGTGATAGCTTTTTAGGTTTTGAATGCGAACAATCCCAACTTTAAACTTACTCTGAATCGATATAATGAAGAGATATCAAATTTATTTATACTCTCTATTATGAAAAGTGTTTTTTTTAACATGACGTATGCAGTTAGCCTTACGGCTTTCACTGCTTCCCCGACTATAGAGGTGAGCGTGGGCTCTAACCGTCTAGCAAATCAAAACTACAAACTAAGTACACGCGCTTGAGGGCAGCACCTTTTGGATTCGGATCTCGACTCTGGGCGGGTCCTGGCGGGGAGATGCAAGAGGGCTTATCGTTTTAGGGATGTTTTGTGCAATTTTCGCTCTACGGTAATACGCGACGCGGGCCGCTCATCCGGCCCCAATGGCCGTCGGCTCTACGAGCTATATGCCCTGCCCACTGCCAGCTCGGCTTGGCAATTCTTCGGGCTATGTCGGTTACTTTGGTACGCCTGCGAATCTCGGCATTTCTGATAAAATCGGATATTCAATACTAATGATCGAATATTGCGTAAAAATAATCACATCCTGCTACCCCAATCTGTCAAATTTCTTTTATAAATTTTCAACTTTATTACATAAGCATAAGGTTCACTTTCAATTGGGGAAATTTGACAAATTGGGGTAGCTTGATGTGCTGGCGTATGTACTATGGAAACCAGATAACTGATATACTACATATTTTACTTTTCTTTTGTAAATACCTACCTACTTATATAGATTCAGACACCCAGACTCAGACAAACAGACATTTTCATGCACACAAATACAACATGAAACTTAATTAACGCACAACCTGAAAATAGTTTGTTCAGAATCATCTACTGAATCGATTTATATCATTTTTAATATAGGTAATTTTTTATTCCAAAATAATTAAAACTACGGAAATTATTGTCATATTAACCCTGTACAGTCAAAACATATTGAAATGGACATCAAAGTAATAAGACTTCTAAAATCGCAGTTTTATTTGTAATCATACTAACTCCATCATTCAATACAAAATAAAGAAAAATAAACTTTAATCTAAGAAACTAATTTAGTAAATAACAATACCTATACATGTTAAATTTAGAATTCAGTGTATGTATTATGATTATAACATGATATTCTAATTGGGGTGTTGAGGGTGTGCGTTAATTACTTTTCATGTTGTATATGTCCTGGGCGAAAAGTAAGCATTTGCCAAGGCCAGGACATATACAACATGTAACGTAATAAACCCTAGTCTCAGAGTTGTTCAAGCTGCCCAGTAGGCCTGTGACGTGACTTATATATAGGCTGTTGTCTAACTTTTTTTGATTGCATTATTCTATGAAATAAAATGATCACTGAAGCTCATCGTACCAATGTTACTCTCCGAATCAGAATCAAACGAAAATCCCATCCGTTGCGGTAAACTTAGAACAAAAGATGCACAAAACAGCTTGTCCCTTGCATCTTCCCACCAGTAACCCTCCTAATCCGAGATTTGAATATCAAAGGGGTTATTTAAGTCTTAATATCTTCAAGGCACATAGTAATTCTTTTAAATTTCGTAAAATATGTCGTATGTTAATACTAGCTGTGCCCCGGGGTACTACCCGCGTTCAATTTTATAAATTATAGCCTATGTGTTAATCCAGGGTGTCAGCTAACTCCATACCAAATTTTATTAAAATCACTCCAGCTGTTTAGACGTGAAGAAGTAACAAACATACACACTCACACAGTCACAAACTTTCGCCTTTTTACGGTTCCGTAGCCAAATGGCAAAAAACGGAACCCTTATAGATTCGTCATGTCTGTCTGTCTGTCCGTCCGTATGTCACAGCTATTTTTTTCCGAAACTATAAAAGCTGTTCTGTTGAAACTTGGTAAGTAGATGTATTCTGTGAACCGCATTAAGATGTTTACACAAAAATAGAAAAATAATAATAATTTTGGGGGTTCCCCAACTGAAACTCAAAAATTTCTTTTTCATCGTACCCATACATGTGGGGTATCTATAGGTTCGGTCTGTCTATAGGTTTTCAAAAATGAAATTGAGGTTCCTAAAATCATTTTTTCCTAAACTGAAAAGTTTGCGAGAGACACTTCCAAAGTGGAAAAATTAGTCCCCCCCCCCTGTAACTTCTAAAATAAGAGAATGATAAAACTAAAAAATATATATGATGTACAGACGCCAGCACATTAAGCTACCCAAATCTGTCAAATTTCCACAATTGAAAGTGAACCTTATGCCTTTGTGATAAAGTCTAAAAACTATAAAAGAAATTTGACAGATTGGGGTAGCTTCATGTGCTGGCGTCTGTACATAACCATGTAAACTAACAACGAAAATTGGTTTGAACGAAATCTAGTAAGTAGCGCATTTTTAATGCGTCATAAATCGTAAACCGCAATTTACCTTTCATGTAATCAACTGAAATACTTGCTGCTGTGGAACCCTTCATGGGCGAGTGCGACTCGCACTTGGCCGGTTTTTTAATATAAAATGAAATCCGTGCGGAAAGGCATTCATACTCAAAAACTTTCGCATTTATAATATTAATAGGATTTACATATATGAAGCTTAATAGGTAAATATTACGCAATGGACAGTAGCTCTCATTAATATCAATAATATGTTTTATGTAACCTGGCCGGTTTAGGGTACTTCTGACCTGGCCTTTCTGGAGAACGTCTCCGATTTGGTCAGAGAATGTTCTACGAGGTCTTATGCCAATGACATGATTTAAAACATATTATTGATATTAGTGTAAGCAATGTATGTATGAAGAATATAATAACAGCAAACGAGACAAAATAAGTGTGCTAGGATCGTGACAAATGGAAATCCGTTGTCTCTGCTCACCCCTCTGGAAAACAGTCGTGAGTCTATGTATGCATGTATGTATTGGCATAAAAATATTTAACTCAAGTACCTTCTACTCTGTGAAATCTGAACTCGAAATCATTCAAACAAGTGTTCATTTATTCCTAAAATCATCAAGCTGATTTGTAATTCAAATGTATTCGATGCAGTTCAGACTAAAAGTAAAGGTGCTTCTACACTAACATTTTGACAAAATATTTCAATTAAAATATTGAAATATTTTGTCAATATATATTTTGTAACTTTGACAAAATATTTGAATAGAAATATTCATATATTTTGTCAAAATATTATACATAATGCATATTAATAGAGTCGTATCATTTGATGAACTCATTATATTATTATTATTATTATTGTTGTTGAGCACACAGCGATCTTAAAATAAACCTAACGTAAATTCGGATTTTATCCATTAAAAACGTTTTGTCGCAGTCTACGTTAAGAAAAAATCCTACCGCACGATATAAATGTCAGTTTTTATGTAAAAATAGACGTCAAAAAGCTGTTCAGTAGATGAATAACTAAATTCTGTGAATAATAACACAGTTTTAAACATCATATTCTGTATAATTCTATTAGTTAACTTAAGACCTGAAAAGGGACAAAATACTTTACTGAATTTTACAGACTTCTTTCAACATGAAGTTTACAGTTAGCCTATGGAGGTTTTACTGCTTACCGCTGTTTTATAAGCGAGAGAGGGCTAAAGCTATTTATCAAATAGCCCACGCCAGAGGCCATATAGCCTCTGGGGTTCGAGCCTCGTCTCAGGGTGCGGCGATCACTGACGTAGAGATGTATAAAGAGGGTCAGTTTTCACGGACATTTTGTGCACACGGTCGCTCTACGCGAAGGCGGGTCATCTCTGATTGAAAATAAGAGGAGGTATTTCATCGATAAGAATGTTATGCTGAACAAAGCCACAAGATAACAATTTGATATGACATACCTAGTTGCCAGTGTAAGAGGACCATTAAAACCATACCGGATTCTATATGGATTCGTGAATAATGCGATTGGCGATATTATTTATTCAACTGAGGGGCGGACATGTATCATTACGGTAGAGCGCGCTGCGGTATGAACAGTAGCTTAAATAATTGAAACGGCGAATTGAATGACGGTACACGTAGAGTTGATATTCCGGAAGTCACATAAAGAAAACTTCTGCGAGGGCGATACGAGGTTTTCTTTTTATTCTAGCAAGTCACATACGTCCCAACGAATGGCAAGTAGTTGCTGTAGCCTATATAGCTTGTGACAGAGATGACGTCACTCACGCATGCCATTCCATGGTGAACTCATGGGACCTTACTTTTGCGCATAGCCATAACAGTAAAATATGCTATACTGCAGTGAATTCTGTATGGCTATCCTCCTCGATCTAGCTCCTAATATACCTAAATACTACTCGGTACCTCTCTCAAGCTCAGTCTGTGGTGACACGGCTCAACATCAAGATAGCTCCATAATTTACAAAATAAACTGAAATAAAAATACATGTCAGTAAGGACTTCAACTACACTGTTGTCTACGGAAAACACTTAGATTTATGGGCTAACTTACCACAATCGCCGCGTCGCGTCGCGTTGGTTGAAGCGCGTGTTCGTATGTGACTTCCATTGGTATCTTCTCTACAGTGTCCACCTCTCTCGCTTCATAGAATTCTGCTTGGAGTTGTTTTGATGTTTTCAAACATTTAATGTACGGATGAAAAGAGAGTGTTTGATGTATTTTTAGGAGAAATATATTTTGGAGTAATGAACTTGCAATTATCCTTTCAAAATCGTGTTTCATCTGATGTTTCTGTTGAACCGAAGATGTTGATTAATCTTTCTTTTTATTGTTCCTAGATCCCGAATAAATAGATAGGATAGATAGATAAGATACGATTGTTATTAGCCACCAAACCGGGACAAAAACCAAGAAATAAACTGTGCTTTATTGCAAAAATACAATTGGCAGCTTAATCACAAGACGTGATCTCTTGCAAACCACCTTGGTAAGCCCTAAAATACTGATTAAGAGCGAGACGAGGTAGTTGTCGGCGTATGTGCCTTAACACAGGATTATTTTTTTTGAAGTAGATAGTAGTTTCGCAACTCTGAAAGAAAGAAAGAAGAAAGAAAGAAAATCCATTTATTCAGTAAACTGACACAGATAATAATAACAATGTATATAAATGTACACTAACAAAGAATTAAGGACTTCTTAATTCTTATCTGTGTGAGTCCGAATTGGTCCCATCTCAGCACTAGCTGCAACATTAACAGTTGCAGCGCTGGTTTTATGATGGAACCACGTAAAATAACTCACGAACAATTAGTGTACAGCTCGCAGTTAGAATTTTACAGTACCTGGACACCAAAATATAACTTATAGCTAATTTAAACAATAAATGTATGGAACAACGAACTTAAAAAATAAATATTAATAAATTAACACCAATTTGGAGATGCATAACACAGACAGTATATAAAATAATTGTTATAATGTCGACATTCTTGTCATAACTTGTCCATAACAATACGTAAGTGCACCAAGAAAAATGACTACTATGACACAATCAATATACATACGTTACATTTATTTAATCCATGTTTTTTAGCTGAGTCGGTCAATTATATGCTCTTTGATTGTCTGTCAGACAGATGTGACAGGTGTAAAAGTGGTAATTGTGAATTTTCGATATAAAAGTGAAATTTGTATGAAAACAATATTGATCGAGTAATGGTGATGCTATTGTGACGGAGTTCTTCACTGCATGAGCGTCTGGGCATTGTTGTGTTGAGCTCATTAATAGTGTGTCTTGCGGTACTCCTTCCCACAAAAGTGTGCAAAGAGATGGGTAAGTTCAGCCTTGAAAAAGTATTAAATAGTATTTGAACTGAGTTTTTGTCGCGTCAACAATTCATTTTTATAATTGGCATTAAATGTATATACTGTTCGCAGGCACTTCAACGGAGGAGGTATATTGCACCAGACCTTTGCGGCGGCATATTTAAAAGATCCACGAAAAGCTGCAGTCCTATGTCTCGGAATTAGGATCAGGTGAGCTGAAGACCTGGTTTTATAACTATTGACATCTGTTGACCAAGTTAATTTCTTGTACAGATACTCAGGCCTTTTGTTGGCAATCACACCAAATACAAGAGTTGCCAAGTGGAGTAGTCTACGAGCTGACATTTTTAACATGTTGCCACTATTTATGTACGATGTTACATGTGTTCGTGGTGGTACATTAAAACAGAAACGGGCACAGGCATTTTGTATCCGCTGGACTAGCCGTTGTGTTCTAGCCAGTAGACAGGCTCCATACACAGTGTCTGCATAATTTAGGCGAGAGAGGATAAGTGACTCACATAGTAATATGCGTATATCGGTGTTTATGTAAGGTCTTATTCGATACAATAGTTTGAGGCGATAAAAGCAATTTTGAACTGCACTTGCTACATGCTTTTCAAACTGTAATAGTGGATCGAAAATAACACCCAGGTTGCGAGCCTCATATACCTGCTCTATAGAGTCTCCATCAATTTTAATAGTAGGGCGATACTGCTCCATTTGACTTATGGTGTTTTTCGACCCCATAACCATAAACTTTGATTTTGATGGGTTTAGGACTAGTGAATTTTCACATGCCCACTTAGATACTTTACTTAAATCATAATTTATTTTTGTTACAGAGTCAAGACAGTCTTTGGGATGGCATGAGAGATACAGTTGCAGATCATCTGCATATTGATGGAATTTGCAATAAGTTATGGAATGGACAATGTCTGCACTGTAAATCAAGAACAGCAGAGGCCCAAGTATTGAGCCTTGTGGTACGCCCCTGTTTACTTGACGAAGCGAGGATGAAGCTTCATGATTATTTTTGTCACCACTAATCCGTACTAATTGGTATCTTTTTGTAAGGTAACTATGAAACCACTTAACTGTCTCCACACTGCACCCATAGTATGTCAGTTTGGACAATAGAAGGGAAATATTTATACAGTCGAATGCACGAGAGAAGTCTAGTAAAGTTAATATCGTTCCCATGCCCTGGTCCCTGGCCTGGAGTATATTATCCACTACATCAATTAAAGCTGTAGTAGTGCTGTGGCCTTTACGGAAGCCTGATTGCCTGGAAGGTAAAATACCAAATTGTTCTACATATTTGCTTAATTGGTCACATACCACCCTCTCCAAAATTTTGGATATACATGGCAATAAGCTAATTGGGCGAAGATCCTTAATATCATTGGGACTATCTTTTTTAGGTATTGTTCTTACAATAGCAGTCTTCCATATGTCGGGGAAAGTTGATGTTGACACTGACCTGTTTATGATTCTCGTGAGGGTTGTCAGTGTTTGTGGCAGTGTCAGTGTTAACATGTCTAGTGATATGTCATCTATTCCCATGGCATTAGACCTAAGGTTATGGATAATCTTTGATACCTGCTCCTCATTGACTAACTGAATTTGAAAACTACCACAACCAAACCTGTTGAATTCAAACTGTGTAAGATGGGATATAGTTACTTCATCACTACTAGGTATATTTAAAAAGTGAATGTTTAAAAGTTCAGGATTGTTGCAGTGCTGTGGTAAATCTTGGCTTTGGGTTTTGTGCTTTGTTAAATTTTTCTTAATGGACTTCCATAATATTTTAGGTTGTTTTATTTTGCTGTTAATATGAGTCTTAAAGTAAGCAGTCTTTTCTCTGTCTATGGCTGCCCTTACTTCATATTTAAGTTTCTTATAGAATTCTAAATGAATGTCTGATTTGGTCCGCCTAGACTTAGTGTGCTGTTTGTCCCTTATTTGCATCATATCTTTAATAGTGGTGGTGATCCAGGGATAAGATACTTCTTTAATCAAAATTCTTTTAACTGGAGCATGTAGATCAAATAAAGTTGTAATGTAGTTGTTTAGAGTCTCAACCATGCAATTGACATCTCCTAGCTTGCCTATGGAGTCCCAGTCTATACACCCTAAGTCATACTGGAATAAGTCTTGCAGTATGTCATTTAATGGCCGATATCTTACCCAGAAAGGGGCAGGTTTATAAACCTTAAAGTTAAGTTCAGTTGTGGCGATAGCATGATGTCCAAGGTCAGGTATGTGGTTTACTGATACTCCACGGACAGAGGCATCTGTACAAATCAAGTCAATCAAGGTCGCACTGTGATCAGTAAAATGAGTTGGTTCCGTAATTATATTAATGAGATTGGTGCTGTGTAGAAAACAGTTGAGTAGCTTCACTTTGTTATCAGAGGTATCAAGTAAATTAATGTTAAAGTCGCCCAGTAATACTATTTTATCAACATTCCGGAAGGAAGTAACAGAATCAGTAATGGCGTCAAGAAATACGCTGACATCGAGCCAGGGCGGCCTGTACGCGGTGCCGACGACCACCGATTGTGTGTTCACGCTCAGCCGGAGCCACATCTGCTCTACAGTTGGTACAGACGGGTGCGGCAACGCGCGGACTCGCAGCCCCTGACGCACGTAAAACCCAACGCCGCCACCTCGCGACCTTCCCGAGACAGCTGTACGTGGCATGTGTTGTAGTCTATAGTTAGGAACGAATGGTGCCCTACCTTCCTCTCCCGCTTTGATCCAGGTTTCGTTTATTGCCATTAAGTCCACATCCAGATTCTCCATGGCTACTATAAATTCCTCATGCCGTGTTCCGAGTGACCCCGCGTTGAAAAGTCCAACTTTTAATTGTTTTTGTTTAACCATTTGTGTATAATAAGTAATGTGTGTATTGATATGAGATGTATTGAGTGTTAACCAATAATGTGAACTGTATGTAGAATAAGCTATAACCTGTGTCTATATATTTAGACAATTTACACAATATAGTCAAGAAAATATCTATACAAATAAAACGATGACATTGTAAATATTTATATAAGTTAAACCCTATGTTTATTAATTTAGAAAATTGACAATAAGCCGATAAAAGAATAATGTTTAAATGAATAATACAATGTAATTGTAAATATTTACATGAGCCACTCTTAACCAAATTGTGCAAACATGATATATTCAATAGGTGAAATATGGTGTATATGCAGATCCTAAACTGTAAATATGATATAAAGACAGCACTAAGAATAATCACATTAGTAAGAGGAGTAATAGTACCACTTTTTACATTATTCTTCTTCACAACATTATGCTTCTTTGTCAAACGACTGCTCGCCAAAAACACGACGGATGTCAGCCTCTGTTCGGATCACAAAGGTGCGCTTTCCATCAGATTCCTTTGCCAATATTTTACCATGCTTAGTCCAAGTGAAACGCCAATTAACGCGCTGGGCAGCCTGTCGAACGAGGTAGAACAGATGCCTGTTGACGTATGTTAGCCTCTCGTTGACATAGAACCTCTGGGGCGGCGCAGCCAGGCCGAGGTGCTCGGTGTCGACAGCTCGGCGGACGCGCGCCGCGCGCAGCAGCTCGTCGCGCAGCTGGCGGCGCGCGAGGCGCAGCACGACGCGGCGCGCGCGCGGCGCTGGCCCGCTCGCAGCGCCAGGCAAGCCAGGCTCGGCCACTCGCCCGGGGCCCAGGCCCACCCGTTCGGCAAACACTATGTCTCGCGCTTCGAGGGTGACCCCAAGCTTCTTGGCAACTAGTTCAACGGTGTGTATGATGTTCTCACCCCTATCCTCAGGGAGGTTAGTGATCTCCAAATCCGAGCTCAACAGATCCTGATCTCGATCATTAATCTGTGACTTCAGCTGCGCCACTGTATTTTCCAGCTGCTTAACGGAGTCATCTGTTGCTGTGGTGGGTGGTCTTTTTTCAATGACTGTAATCTTTGATTCCAAGTCATTGACCCGTTGCTCACACTTAGACACCCGCGTCCCTAGTGCTGATACCTGATCCGTCAGCTTCCTGATATCTCGCCTAACTTCAGCCCTCATCTGCTGAATTTCAGACTTGATTTGTCTGAGCAATTCCACCTGTGATATTGGCGCTTCATTCGGGTCCTCTTCATGCTCCAAGTCGGTCAGCTCTCCAGCATCTTCAAATGCGGTGTTGGGGCTATTTTGCGACATAGAACTGCAGCTGTTTGCGTCCGTCTCTTTATTCAGGGTTTTTGCCCTGGAATTGGAGTTTACGCGACATCCGCCACACTTCCAGGTACCCGCTTTCGGTACTGCAGACAGCTGAACACAGTCTAGATGGTATTTTTTCCTGCAGTTACTGCAGGTGGCGCCTCCACGTACTGACAAAAATTTACCACAATGCGCACAGTTGGTCATTCTAAGGTAAACAGATAGCGTTAGTACTTCTGTTAGCTACTAGATGGCGCTACGCGATCAATAATGTCTGTCTTATATTTAAATATTGTATTTTGATGTAATTAATACAACAAGGCGGGTTATTATAGGTAATTTATATAATTAGGCCGAATCCAGGCACTTAACTGACAGTTTATAGTACTTATATAAATATCACTTTCACTTTTAGTTCACTGTGAGGTAGTTTATAAGATGTAAGTTATGTTAAAGTTGTATAATTTAGTTTATATTACACTATATCTTTAAATAACAATTGTTCTTATTAATCACAATATTATCCACTTCGGGCAACAAAAATCTTGCACAGTTATTACTTTATTTAATTAATATTAATGAATTTTTATTTTTTAACTGGGAGCTATACCTTCACGTTTGACAGTTGACAGTTTAATTTCACCAGACCTTTGCGGCGGCATATTTAAAAGATCCACGAAAAGCTGCAGTCCTATGTCTCGGAATTAGGATCAGGTGAGCTGAAGACCTGGTTCTATAACTATTGACATCTGTTGACCAAGTTAATTTCTTGTACAGATACTCAGGCCTTTTGTTGGCAATCACACCAAATACAAGAGTTGCCAAGTGAAGTAGTCTACGAGCTGACATTTTTAACATGTTGCCACTATTTATGTGCGATGTTACATGTGTTCGTGGTGGTATATTAAAACAGAAACGGGCACAGGCATTTTGTATCCGCTGGACTAGCCGTTGTGTTCTTGCCAGTAGACAGGCTCCATACACAGTGTCTGCATAATTTAGGCGAGAGAGGATTAGTGACTCACATAGTAATATGCGTATATCGGTGTTTATGTAAGGTCTTATTCGATACAATAGTTTGAGGCGATAAAAGCAATTTTGAACTGCACTTGCTACGTGCTTTTCAAACTGTAATAGTGGATCGAAAATAACACCCAGGTTGCGAGCCTCATATACCTGCTCTATAGAGTCTCCATCAATTTTAATAGTAGGGCGATACTACTCCATTTGACTTATGGTGTTTTTTGACCCCATAACCATAAACTTTGATTTTGATGGGTTTAGGACTAGTGGATTTTCACATGCCCATTTAGATACTTTACTTAAATCATAATTTATTTTTGTTACAGAGTCAAGACAGTCTGTGGGATGGCATGAGAGATACAGTTGCAGATCATCTGCATATTGATGGAATTTGCAATAAGTTATGGAATGGACAATGTCTGCACTGTAAATCAAGAACAGTAGAGGCCCAAGTATTGAGCCTTGTGGCACGCCCCTGTTTACTTGACGAAGCGAGGATGAAGCTTCATGACTATTTTTGTTACCACTAATCCGTACTAATTGGTATCTTTTTGTAAGGTAACTATGAAACCACTTAACTGTCTCCACATTGCACCCATAGTATGTCAGTTTGGACAATAGAAGGGAAATATTTACACAGTCGAATGCACGAGAGAAGTCTAGTAAAGTTAATATTGTTCCCATGCCCTGGTCCCTGGCCTGTAGTATATTATCCACTACATCAATTAAAGCTGTAGTAGTGCTGTGGCCTTTACGGAAGCCTGATTGCCTTGAAGGTAAAATACCAAATTGTTCTACAAATTCGCTTAATTGGTCACATACCACCCTCTCCAAAATTTTGGATATACATGGCAATAAGCTAATTGGGCGAAGATCCTTAATATCATTGGGACTATCTTTTTTAGGTATTGGTCTTACAATAGCAGTCTTCCATATGTCGGGGAAAGTTGATGTTGACACTGACCTGTTTATGATTCTCGTGAGGGTTGTCAGTGTTTGTGGCAGTGTCAGTGTTAACATGTCTAGTGATATGTCATCTATTCCCATGGCATTAGACCTAAGGTTATGGATAATCTTTGATACCTGCTCCTCATTGACTAACTGAATTTGAAAACTACCACAACCAAACCTGTCGAATTCAAACTGTGTAAGATGGGATATAGTTACTTCATCACTATTAGGTATGTTTAAAAAGCGAATGTTTAAAAGTTCAGGATTGTTGCAGTGCTGTGGTAAATCATGGCTTTGGGTTTTGTGCTTTGTTAAATTTTTCTTAATGGATTTCCATAATATTTTAGGTTGTTTAATTTTGCTGTTAATATGAGTCTTAAAGTAAGCAGTCTTTTCTCTGTCTATGGCTGCCCTTATTTCATATTTAAGTTTCTTATAGAATTCTAAATGAATGTCAGATTTGGTCCGCCTAGACTTAGTGTGCTGTTTGTCCCTTATTTGCATCATATCTTTAATAGTGGTGGTGATCCAGGGATAAGATACTTCTTTAATCAAAATTCTTTTAACTGGAGCATGTAGATCAAATAAAGTTGTAATGTAGTTGTTTAGAGTCTCAACCATGCAATTGACATCTCCTAGCTTGCCTATGGAGTCCCAGTCTATACACCCTAAGTCATACTGGAATAAGTCTTGCAGTATGTCATTTAATGGCCGATATCTTACCCAGAAAGGGGCAGGTTTATAAACCTTAAAGTTAAGTTCAGTTGTGGCTATAGCATGATGTCCAAGGTCAGGTATGTGGTTTACTGATACTCCACGGACAGAGGCATCTGTACAAATCAAGTCAATCAAGGTCGCACTGTGATCAGTAAAATGAGTTGGTTCCGTAATTATATTAATGAGATTGGTGCTGTGTAGAAAACAGTTGAGTAGCTTCACTTTGTTATCAGAGGTATCAAGTAAATTAATGTTAAAGTCTCCCAGTAATACTATTTTATCAACATTCCGGAAGGAAGTAACAGAATCAGTAATGGCGTCAAGAAATACGCTGACATCGAGCCAGGGCGGCCTGTACGCGGTGCCGATGACCACCGATTGTGTGTTCACGCTCAGCCGGAGCCACATCTGCTCTACAGTTGGTACAGACGGGTGCGGCAACGCGCGGACTCGCAGCCCCTGACGCACGTAAAACCCAACGCCGCCACCTCGCGACCTTCCCGAGACAGCTGTACGTGGCATGTGTTGTAGTCTATAGTTAGGAACGAATGGTGCCCTATCTTCCTCTCCCGCTTTGATCCAGGTTTCGTTTATTGCCATTAAGTCCACATCCAGATTCTCCATGGCTACTATAAATTCCTCATGCCGTGTTCCGAGTGATCCCGCGTTAAAAAGTCCAACTTTTAATTGTTTTTGTTTAACCATTTGTGTATAATAAGTTGTGTGTATTGATATGAAATGTATTGAGTGATAACCAATAATGTGAACTGTATGTAGAATAAGCTATAACCTATGTCTATATATTTAGACAATTTACACAATGTAGTCAAGAAAATATCTATATAAATAATATAATGATATTGTAAATATTTATATAAGTTAAACCCTATGTTTATTAATTTAGAAAATTGACAATAAGCAGACAAAAGAATAATGTTTAAATGAATAATATAATGTAATTGTAAATATTTATATGAGCCACTCTTAACTAAATTGTGCAAACATGATATATTCAATAGGTGAAATATGGTGTATATGCAGATCCTAAACTGTATATATGATATAAAGACAGCACTAAGAATAATCACATTAGTAAGAGGAGTAATAGTACCACGTTTTACATTACACACATCAACAAAGTCTAGGGATACGTTATTTTGAAATCAAACATGGCTTTATTGTTTAAAACCTATTTAGTTTCCTTAAAAAGTTTATTTACAGATTTAAACCTTGTCTATTCTTTATTCAAAATTTAAAAATTAAAATGAGAAACAAATGAAAACACGCAAAGCACAGCGCAATCTTGAGTTGTATCTAATTTCAAGAAGTTGCATTAAAATTTTTTTTGCGTGTTAATTGAAGAAAACCTGATAAATTGTTTTATTTTCTTTTCTCAATTGGTTGTGTAAGCTTTTTAGCGTCATGCCACGCCATCATTTGAGTCGAGATGAAATGTTACGGGCAGTTGGCATGTTACAAAACGGTGCTATTCAACGCGTCGTTGCTGAGTCTCTGGGCACAAGCCAAAATGTGGTATCCAGGCTGTGGTCACGTTATCGCGCTACTGGAGATGTGGCAGAACGGCACACAGGTAGATATCGTGTTACCACTCAGAGACAGGATCGATTTCTCCAAATGACCGCCAGAAGACTACCCAATATCACAGCGATGCAACTAGTGCAAAGGCTCCAGGAGGGTCAGCAGCTGCTGGTGAGCGACCAAACCGTGCGAAGGAGGCTGCATGAAGTTGGTCTTCATGCTCGCAGACCGCTACGAGTCCCAGCGCTGCGACGTGGCAATCGCGGTAGGCGACTTTTATGGGCTCAAGAACATTTGACATGGAGTGATCAACAATGGTCATTGGTGCTGTTCACTGATGAGTCCCGCTATGGATTTCATCCAGATTCGAGACGAACACGCGTTTGGAGAACTCCAGGCAGGGTCAGCCGTCTCCGACATCCACAGGAGGTCCACTCTTACCAAGGCGGGACAATTATGGTGTGGGCAGGAATACGAATCGGCGGACGAACCCAACTCATTTGGATTCAGGGCAGCATGACTGCCCATAGATACCGTGAGGAGGTAGTAGAACGTGTCATTGTCCCGCTCAGGGCCCTAACGGGGCAAGAATTTCAGCTCATGCATGACAATGCACCTTCCCATACAGCGCGGCTGGTGAGGGCCGCCCTTCGAGAACACGATGTTCAGGTATTAGATTGGCCTCCACAGTCGCCAGACTTAAACCCAATTGAACACGCCTGGGACATGTTACAGCGAAGAGCATTGAGGGATTTTCCGCCCAACTTGACAACAGAAGAACAACTTTTCGAACATTTAAAAAGAACTTGGGACTGCATACCCCAGCAAGACATTGACACCTTAATTTTAAGTATGGAAAATCGTTGCCGCTGTGTGATTAATGTTAGAGGAGGAAATACCGATTACTGATTATCAGATTTGGTAAGATTTTTATTCATTTAATTCGATTGAATAATTTTATAAGAATAAAATGTTTTTGTTCACTCAGTAATTTTCTATGGCTTAATTAATTTAAGACTTTTATTAATTATAAAAAAAAATCGCATCGTGTTGTTAATGTTTAAATATCGGCCATGAAATTATCTTTAATTCTTCCATTTACAGTCATAACAAAATGTTTATAGTTTTCTAGATAATCAATGAAATGTTCAATATCCCTAGATTGTGTTGATGTGTGTATTCTTCTTCACAACATTATGCTTCTTTGTCAAACGATTGCTCGCCAAAAACACGACGGATGTCAGCCTCTGTTCGAATCGCAAAGGTGCGCTTTCCATCAGATTCCTTTGCCAATATTTTACCATGCTTAGTCCAAGTGAAACGCCAATTAACGCGCTGGGCAGCCTGTCGAACGAGGTAGAACAGATGCCTGTTGACGTATGTTAGCCTCTCGTTGACATAGAACCTCCGGGGCGGCGCAGCCAGGCCGAGGTGCTTGCTGTCGACAGCTCGGCGGACGCAGGCGCAGCACGACGCGGCGCGCGTGCGGCGCCGGCCCGCTCGCAGCGCCAGGCGAGCCAGGCTCGGCCACTCGCCCGGGGCCCAGGCCCACCCGTTCGGCAAACACTATGTCTCACGCTTCGAGGGTGACCCCAAGCTTCTTGGCAACTAGTTCAACGGTGTGTATGATGTTCTCACCCCTATCCTCAGGGAGGTTAGTGATCTCCAAATCCGAGCTTAACAGATCCTGATCTCGATCATTAATTTGTGATTTCAGCTGCGCCACTGTATTTTCCAGCTGCTTAACGGAGTCATCTGTTGCGGTGGCGGGTGGTCTTTTTTCAATGACTGTAATCTTTGATTCCAAGTCATGAATCTTTGCTTTGGATTTTGATGAATTTATTATGTTAGATTGCTGTATCAACATGCATTTGATTGTGGTGACAAATATATGCAACGTTCGATATTTACATTAAGCTTCCAACTGGAGACGAACACCGCGATGAGGTTTTGCCTATATGCGCCGCAGCATCGCACATCCGAAAAGTGACTACGCAAATTGCTGAATTCGGAATGAGATTTGCTTCAACTCCTTAATAAGCTCAACGACTTTGTGTCTCAGTGTAGTTTTTATGTAAACCAATCAATCAATCATTTATGGATGGACATAGGTAGGTGGAATATATAATACATTCCAAGATTTACGATAAATGTATTTGCAGGTAATTTATGAATGGCCTGCATGGTTTGAATGTAATAACATCAGAGCATTAAAGGAATGTTCGGTAATGAACTAAGTTTATTTATTGAAAACTGTGATGTCCACGTTTTATGTTTACCAAAATATTTTCTTAAACAATCTTAATTACCTATCAATACAAGATCGAAAAATATTTGACCGAATTTCAGTTCACCTAAAACTTTTTAACTTGTTTCTTTTTCTATTACATTATCGAAGTCAAGTCTACAACTGTTATCTTAAAATCTAAATATCAAAATATAAAATTAGATGTTTTTCCTTATTCCTTCATTTGGTCGAAATTCTTTTTACTGAAGTTATACTACTCTGTCAAGAAAGTACCGGGAAAAGATCAATAATATACAAAATGTTTGTTATTCATCCAAATTTATTTTATCACCTTCAAAGTATGCTCCTTCAGAAACGATACACTTACGCCAACGAATAATCCATTCATCAAAACATTTTTTAAACGCTGCTTTCGGAATTGAGTTTAGTTCTCGCCGCGAATTCACCTTTATGTCTTCTACCGATTGAAAACGGGTACAACGAAGTGGAATTTGAAGTTAGTAAGTTTAGGAAGAAGAAAGAAGTCAGCTGGAGCCATATCTGGTGAATATGGTGGTTGCTGGATGGTATTTGTTGAGTGTTTGGTCAAAAATTCGTTCACAATGATGGCCTTGTGCGAAGGCGCATTATCGTGGTGCAAAATCCAAGAATTTTCTTTCCATAAATCTGGCCTTTTTCGTCGAATTTGCTCTCTTAAACACCCACAACGCTCAAATAATATTCTTTATTTACCGTTCCGGTAAGAATTCAGAGTGCACAACACCGCGATAGTCAAAGAAAACAGACAATATGACCGTGACTTTTGATCGACTTTGGCGTGGTTTTTTCGGTTTCGGTTCAGTTGGAAGGCGCCACTCCGAAGCTTGTTGACTAGTTTGCATGTCGAACTCGTAAACCCACGTCTCGTTACCAGTAACAATGCGTTTCATGAATGTTGGGTCGGAATTGACTCGTTCTACCATGTCCTCAGCGACTTTCATGCGATTGAGTATTTGGAGAAAATTCAGATTGTTTGGGACTAGCCGAGCGGCAACATGTTTCATACCCAAATGATTATTTAAAATGGTACCAATCGACTCCTGAGATACAGAAAGTTCGGCGGCTATCTCTCTCAGAGTTGAATGAGGATTTTCAGTCACTATTTCCTTCACTTTTGCGATGTTAACTTCAGTACAAAAACAGTTGTAGTAAGTAAAACAGTTGTGCCAATCTAACAACAACAAAAAAAAACAACAATTCGAATTTGGAACCATAAACAAATCATCCATTCCCGATACTTCTTTGACTGAATGTACATAGCCAAAATAACATTTGCTCGAAGTATTATGTTTCCGAACATTCATTATACCACCGTTTTAAACAAGCACGCGACATGCAAGCAGGCATTCAACATGCAGCAAGCATTGTTTTTGTCACGGCTCCGGCGCTGCGGGGTTCGGGCGGCCCTACGCGAGCTTAAATTACACTAGGGGTAGGGAAGATAAGACTACGTGAAGTAGGTTTTGCAGCGACTCGTTTCTGACAAAAAAAAATTCGCCCAACGTTTAGACTTTTTATGAAACAATTTAATTTAATAATGAAAATGCTACCTAGTATACGGCTATACATTTGAGCCACGTGAAGCGCAGGCCACACTGCCAGCGGGCGGGCGGGCGAAACGAGAGAATGGAAACTATACAAAATATGTGACGGCGGGCGAGCGAGCGGGCGGTGGAGCGGGCAACGTGGGCGGAGCGGCAACACTACACTGCGATTCGAAAGACGACCTTCGACTAGTCCGAATACTCCAAACGGGGAGGACGAGCCAACGAACCGGGCGAGCGGGCCCTGGTGGGCGAGATAAGCTAGCTAGGTTAGTCGGTAGCTCGCGATGTGAACCGAAGTATGTAAAAGAGGTGGCAGTGTGGCTTGTGCTTAAAAGCCACACTGCCAGCGGGTGGGCGATCGAGCTAGGCGGGCGAACATTGTTTCACCTCTTTTACATACTTCGGTTTACACCTACATACGTCTGATCTCTCCTCTAGTCTACGACGAATATCCAACGATTCCGGCGAAGCTACTCGTTCACCCCGTTAGGCGCGTCCGCTTCGTTAGCGTGGCTGAACACCATAGTTTAGCTCGCCAATATTCCACAAAGTTTGTACAGTTTCCTTTCCTCGCTTCACCCGCCCGCCTAGCTCGCTCGCCCGCCCGCTGGCAGTGTGGCCTGCGCAATATGCTTCGAGGATCTAAAAATATGCCAAATAATTCATATAGCGAATAAGTCGTAAGACAAATATCGGAGGATACATACATACAGACTCATGCCTGTTACCCAGAGGATTTCCATTTGTCACCATGTAATATTGGGTATTTCCCGATCCCCGCTGTGTATATTATCCCTATTTTAAGAAGATCTTTATAGAAGATGTCCTTACAAAAATATGTTTTATCAGGAAAAGGCCAACCTACTGCTATCGTAAGTGGAGATTCAATGTAATACAATTCAATCCATGTCTACGACCGATAGACATTTAAACCTTTTAAATCCTTTAATTTAAACTATCTTTTTCATAAACCAACAAGGATCACATGACTTTCATCCACTTCCCATGTATAAATATTATATATTATTATTTTTTATTATTAGTATATCCCTTATATTGGCAATATATTTATATAAAGTAAATCGAGCAATGCTAAAATAGCAATTACTATTTTACAAATGAATGAAAATAAAAATAATTCAAAAATGAGTAACGTGGCGGTTTTCGGTTACATAATTTCAAAGAAAGTATATCTATTATTTATTTTAATAACGACATAAATGAATAGACAAGTCCTGTAATATTTCAAAATCAAACTAGATTATATGAAATTATATAGTAGATTTTTTTAATATTAAGTATGTCAGAAATGCCAGCATTCTTAAAAAATTTGGAATATCTAAATTTATTAGTAGAAAAGTATAAGCAGTAGA
Source organism: Pseudoips prasinana (assembly GCA_951640165.1). Lineage (NCBI taxonomy): Eukaryota > Metazoa > Arthropoda > Insecta > Lepidoptera > Nolidae > Pseudoips > Pseudoips prasinana. The sequence continues at coordinate 17,476,949 of OX621259.1, read as the reverse complement.
TAATATATTTTATATTAAAATATGCACTTCGCGAAGTTGTTTCTTATAAATTTTGTGAGGATCGGATAGTAATTTTAATATTTATAAGGATATTACCTAATAGTTTCAATGGGTCGGGCGCCGATGATAAATTAAGCTATTTTTAATTTTCGATCGAGACCTTATAAGTAGACACTAAAAAGTATAACATAAAAACTATTTTAAAATACATAAGTAGGTATTATGTATTTACAAGAATGTATGTGTGTATATATTTAGAAGTACCAACCTTAAAAATATAAAACAACATTGAAAGTAGGTGCCAATTAGCATAGGAGGGAGCTATCTACGTAATTATGGCACAAACTTCAAATATATTTAGTGTATAACTCTAAATTATTAAATTACTTTAAGGAATGTTTTGGAGTCGGTGTTTTGTTCTTTAATAACTGAATCTATTTCAAATACAATTACCAAATAGTTCCAGTAGTTTAGTATCAAAAATTCTAAATATGTTGCATCATAAATTACAAATTGCTTAAACAAAGAGGTTATTGTAAATACAAAATTCTAAATATGTTGCATCTCAATATTGTGGCTACTTATTAGTAATTTCAATATTTGAGGCCATAGATAAATTTGAACATGAATTATGAAGGATTAAAGAAGTGTCCCAAGGTACGAGGACTTCCCGGTATTTTAAAATAAAAGAAGTTTCTGTGGAAATAAGACACAGTTGGTACAAAAATATTTTTATGAACAAAAGTTTCTTTATAACAAAACGGGATTAATCGCATATATGTAATGGGTGTATTTTTTATAAGTTTTTTTATGTATTATTTGAAACGCTTCTGAACATTTTCACTGCTGTGTAGAGATAGAACGAGACAGCAATAAAATGCTTTGTTGCTTTGCTATAATCATTTTCTGTCACATGCACAGCCAGCCAAAGATCGTACGCGCACGATTCGATTCGTTTTACGTTAAAAACTATCTAAAAGTATTTGGTATTTAATTTTTTTATAAAATATGTACATAATATGTGACTTGTTTTAATATTTCAAACAAAAATGAAAAACAAACAAGTATTTTAAAAACAAATTAGATTTTTTTATGTCGATACTTTTAAGATTATTTTACTTTGATATTTTAAGGGATATTAAGCGAGGTATGCACCAACGTTTAGGTGCAGCGCAGACGGCACACATTTTGTGCGATCGAGTCTGCGGCGCACAAAAAGTCTGCATGGCGCGCAAAAAGTCGGTCGCGGATTTTTCAAAGATTCAACGCACACGACGCACATCTTCCATCATTCCGTCGGCAGAGTTGTAGGGACGTAGACGCTATGGAAATCGTGCAGATATCGAGAAGTATTATTTTTGTACATGAAGTACAGAAAAGAAGAAGAAATAGAGCATTTTGGGTACATCCTATACTTTCGGAAAGATTACTGAAGCTCCTTAGAAGCTTGGTCTCACACAGGAGCGGAATAAACATAACAGCACACTTCTTCCCACATTTTTAGGGTTCCGTAGCCAAATGGCAAAAACGGAACCCTTATAGATTCGTCATGTCTGTCTGTCTGTCTGTCCGTCCGTATGTCACACACTGTCCGTCTGTTGGTACTTGAAACTTGGTAAGAAGATGTATTCTGTGAACCGCATTAAGATTTTTACACAAAAATAGAAAAAGAACAAAAATTTTGGGGGTCGCCATACATAGAACTGAAACTCAAAAATATTTTTTTTTATCGTACCCTTTCATGTGGGGTGTCTATGGATAAGTCTTCAAAAATTATATTGAGGTTTCTAAAATCATTTTTTTCTAAACTGAATAGTTTGCGCGAGAGACACTTCCAAAGTGGTAAAATGAGTGTCCCCCCCTCTTGTAACTTCTAAAATAAGAGAATCATAAAACTAAAAAAAATATATGATGTACATTACCATGGAAACTAACAACGAAAATTGGTTTGAACGAGATCTAGCAAGTCGCTTTTTTTTAATACGTCATAAACCGCAATTTGCTTTCATTTAACCCTTAACCACCTGACATACGTCTCTCAGACGCAAGGAAATTAAAATCATTCATATTTTGGCGCACAAAACACGTATCAACTTGCACGTCCCTGTACCTTCATGACGCGTCCCTTAGTGCTGCCCAAGCGCTCGTCATGGTCAGAGGTGCGTGCATTTGTCACTGTTAAGTAAAAAAGATTTCGTATTCCGTCTGTGAGACGTATGGTAGGTGGATGCGTGACTTTTTTTATGTAAGAGAGCGATCACTGCCGTCCACTCGCAACACCAGAAGGGTCGCGGGTGCGTTGCCGGCCTTTAAAAGAGTCAACGAAGCAGTGTTGCTGACTCTTCCCCCCACCCCGATGAGCTCTGGTGACGTTACTCACACGCAGAAACACAACATTAATGTTATTAGGGAATGTATTCTGTAAGGTGGAGGTACATCCCTAGTCGGGCTGGTCTTTTGAAATTGTGATTTATTTATTTACTCGATATTTTCACCTCAAACCGACACGTCGTCAGTTTCTGCTCAAGCCCAAAGAAACAGAATTGAGAGCAGGTTTAAATTTATGAAAAGACTAGCCGAACAGCTGATCAGACCGCATATGGAGCGTCGAGAAAATAATGTGAAGATTCAACGAGATATTCGAATCGCACTTCAGCGCATACTACACTGCGGCAATAACTCGATCCCACCAGCTCTACCGGGTGGAAGTAGTTCCAAAGACAGATTGGCTGCTCGAAAAAACTGCTCAACCTACGACCCACACAGAAACGCAGGACACAATACATGTGTTTTGAGTGTAAAAAGCCAATATGTATAGAATGCTCCCAAAAAATGTGCATTCGCTGACGGGAAAATCTGTAAGATTTGAGGTGTAGTAATATGTATGTGTGTATCTTAGTATCTATCTAGTAGTATGTGTGTGTAATAGATCTAATATAAAACTATGTTATTCATTCATTCCTAAGAGTAATAAATCATAATTAATCGAATGCAGTTGTTTCAATAACACTAAATCCCCTCATGGCGACCCGTGCCATATTTGGGGCTCGCGACGCGAATACGGTATCGGTATAGTGTTACGGCTCCAAATGAATCGAACAATGAATCAAGAAAGTGAAGTTAATTTCGGATGCGGCATGTAAAATAAGTGTAAACTATGAACAGTATATATTATATATTTTATTTAACATATATTTTTGTTAAATAGTGCGCGAATTAAAATCATCGTATAAAATGTGCCGTTCAAACTATGAAAAAGAGCAGATATTTTTGAACCAGAATGCTGCGGGTTCAAACAATGCAGATGTGGAGCAGTTTAAGCTGCATATGTCAAGTATCAGCATTGTCCTCATAATCATCGCTACTCTGTTGGGTCTTGGTGCATTATACTTCGTATGGAAACAGTATAGGAAATGCCACCATACTTGGATCAGAGACCAAATAATGCAGAATAATTTTCGGCGATCATTTAACCGGTCCAGAGATGTACGTGGAGAGGAGCGCGAGCGCGACCTACGTATCCCGATGAGAGACATACCTCAAGTAAATAGTATTTCGTGCGGCAGCCAAAATTAGTTGAATTAAGTGCGTCAAATTACTATAAAAGTGCGATAAAGTGCGGTTTAATGTATAGTATTAATGCGTCATTTTTTATTTTAAAATTAACCTCAAGAATAATGGACATCCAAATAATTATTCTATAGACTCTAAGTTTAAAGTAATACCAAATCAATTTATTGTAATTGCTCATTAATCGTCTCAATGTATCGTGGATCGACTTACACTCTACAACACCTACTACGGTAACTCACTGTGACTTAGTGAGATTGTGGTATGTATTCTTTAAGTAATTATGTATTTATTGTAAGGTAATGGAAGATGATTTACTTGAATGTTTAAAAGAACTTAAGAGTATAAGAAAATATTTAATTAAGAAAGGAAAATTAAGATTTAAAGGAAATGTTATTAAAAATAGATTAGAAGAGACTAAGGAAATTTATAATAGAAGTTAGGAAATAATTCAATTTTTGTCTTCAGAACAAGGCTCAAAATCAAAAATTTTGGAATCTTTAATTTTAATACAAAATGGGATAAAATCTTATTATTTACAAATTATTGATTTATGTTCCGAAAATAAAGTAGTTTCCGATATCGACAGTAGTGGAAGTGATTTTTGTGAAACTAGCTCAAACCCAGATTTAATCATGGAGTTCGATTTAAAAACGGCCTGTAGTTTGATTCCGATTATGAACAGTAATGAAAGTAACATCAAAAGTATCATTGACTCGGTAGAAATGTATGCCGATATGTTATCGGAATCGGGAAAATTATTACTGATTAAATTCGTTTTAAAAAGTAGACTGTCCGAAAATGCAAAATTACGCATGTGTGATGATTACAAGTCGGTAACAGAGTTGATTAAGCAATTAAAAGACACTTTATTACCTAAAAAATCGTTCACTGCTATACAATCACGGTTACAGAGTACAACTCAGGGTTGGCGTACAATAGATCAGTTTGGTACTGAATTAGAAAAACTATTCACCAATTTAACCATAGCTCAGGCAAATGGCAATTCTGAAAATTATGGTGTATTAAAACCGTTAAATGAGAAAATGGCCATTAAACGATTTGCAGATGGGTTAAGTAATTCCCGACTCAGCACAATAATCGCAGCGCGTAATTACGACAGCTTGAAAGACGCGATTCAGGCCGCCAAGGATGAAGAGTTGACATCGGCATCATCTTCGACGGGTGAAAATGTCATGCAGTTTTCTCATCGTGGACGAGGTAAGTCTCAATTTAATAGTTTCCAGCAAGGCCAATTCTTCGGTCAACAGTCTCGTGGACAACGAGGACGATATAATTATCGTCAGAATTCAAATAATTTTAATACTTTCAGAAGAGGTAACTTTAGAGGTAATTTTAACAATTTTGCCAGAGGAAATTTTCGCGGTAATAATTCATATTATCATGCCCGTACTAATGGTACAAGTTCGTACAATAACACACAGCGAGGACGAGTTCATCAAACGTCGAGTGAAAATCGATCGAGGTTCGAGAATCGTGGTAAGGGTAATACACATCGAGTGTTTTATTCAAATCAGTCTAGCAATAATGAGTCTGTAAGTTCCAATACGAATCCAATGCAGTTTTTTCGATCTGAAACATAACATTTTAGCGCTAAGTGGTAAAGCGAAATTTTTGACTTTGTATAATGGTAATAGAAGATACTTTTGGTTGGTTGATACCGGAGCATCATTATCCGTCATAAAGAAAGATGCTGTACCTAGCAACAGTTGCATCATTCGAGACGAAACTATCATAAATGGTATTGGGGGTCAGATTCAGTCATCAGGATTTATTAATCTCACATTGACTCATCGTGATGACCAACACTGTGTTGATTTTGATATCAAACTTCATGTATTTGATACCATACCTTTAAAGGCGGATGGAATATTAGGTTTAGATTTTCTGTGTCATTACATGACGAATATTAATTTGGAAAGAAATATAATAACGTTTTCTAAATATGGAATGGAATATTCTTTATTACTTCGTGATACGGTCGATTATTCGAATGAAGTTTTACATATTCCTGCACGGAGTGAATCAATTCACTATTTACTTTTAAATAATGCTTTAGCTAATAATGATTGTGTTATCCCTAGCAAGCAGTTGGCAGAAAATGTGTTTTTAGCTGGATGTATTAGTAGAATAAAAAACAATAGAGTACCGGTAAAAATTTTAAACAGCAATGAACATAGTATATCTTTACCAATGTTTCAACCAGAGATGCATTCAATTCAGGATTATCATATTTGCGATTTCAAATCAAATCAAAATAATTTAAAGCGAGCAAAAATATTATTAGATATTTTAAAATTAAATCATTTAAATGTAGAAGAGCGCATTTCTATTCAACAATTATGCTCTAAGTATTCAGATGTGTTCTTTTTACCCGGTGATAAGTTAACGACTACGAACGTTTTTGAGCAATCGATTACTTTAAAACCAAACATAAGTCCGGTTTATGTGAAACAGTATCGTTTGCCACACTCATTAAAAAATGAGGTGGATAAGGAAATTCAAAAAATGATTGACAATGGTATTATAGAAGAGGCGAAAAGCGAATGGTCTAGTCCTATTTTGCTGGTGCCAAAGAAAAGCGATAACGAAAAGAAATGGCGTTTAGTTGTCGATTACAGGAAATTAAATGACTGTATTGTAGACGACAAATTCCCATTGCCGAACATTACAGAGATTTTAGATTCTCTTTCGGGTTCTATCTATTTCTCACATTTAGACCTTAATCAAGGATATTACCAAGTAGCTTTAGATAAAGAAAGTAGAGAGTTTACTGCGTTTACTACAAACACTGGCCAGTACAAGATGAAGAGATTACCTATGGGTCTCAAGACCAGTTCCAGCGCGTTCAGTAGAGTAATGTCAGTAGCCATGTCTGGACTCACTCATGATAGATGTTTCATATACTTAGATGATCTAGTAGTTTTCGGTAGAAATTTAGATATTCATAACAAAAATTTGACAGACGTGTTAGAAAGGTTAAGAAAAACTAACTTAAAATTGAATCCAGATAAATGTAGCTTTTTAAAGAAAGAAATTCTTTATTTAGGCCATCTTGTATCTGAAAATGGAGTTTTACCCGATCCATCAAAAGTTAAAGTCTTACAAAATTACCCAGTTCCAACTAACACAGATGAAGTGAAAAGATTTGTAGCATTTTGTAACTATTATAGGAAATTTATTAAAAATTTTGCAGACATAACGTGCCCATTAAATAAGTTAACTCGTAAATTTGAACCATTTGTTTGGACTAACGATTGTCAAAAATCATTTGAAAAATTAAAAAATAAGTTAATGACACCACCAATTTTAGATTTTCCAGATTTTTCTGATGATAATGAATTTGTTATACAAACTGACGCTTCTGGCACAGCCATTGGCGCAGTGTTATGCAATAAAAATATGAAACCAGTTGCATACGCAAGTAGACCACTCAATAAAGCTGAACTTAACTACCCCACCATTCAGAAGGAATTAGTTGCCATTGTGTGGGCAGTGAAATATTTTAGGCCTTACGTTTATGGTAAATTATTTACAATTATGACTGACCACAGACCTTTAGTATATTTATTTTCAATGAAAGATCCATCAAGTAGACTTTTAAAATTCAGATTAGCATTAGAAGAGTATAATTTTAAAATTTTATATATAAGGGGCAAAGACAACAGCGTTGCTGATGCGTTATCTAGAATAATTATAACATCAGATAGTTTAAAACAAATGAATGACGAAATCATACTAGTAATGACAAGAGCGGAAAAAAGGCGTTTAGAATTTGACAACCAAACTATAAAAGCTAGTTGTAGCAAGCCCAATGAGGCGTGGCCTGATCAACCACGAGTAGTTGAGGTGCTAAAAATACCTAGTAATACTGTGGAAATGACTTTTATAGGATGTGACGAATTGGAAAAATTAAGAGCTCAAAATAATATAAATGAAGAAAAGGAATGCTTTATTTACAATAAGAATAAGAAAATATTGTTTATTAATCTCAACTTTAGAGCACAATTTACGCGAGACGAATTTGTGACTAAGTTAGATGATTTTTGCAAATATATAAATATAAATGAACTATGCATAGTAAGAAATAAAGAATATGAAGACTTTATAAAAGATTTATTAAGAGGAATTAAAGATAATAATAATTGGACCGGTCCCCGAATTTTTGTATTAAGAGGAGTTAGGAGAATTGATAATAAGGAGGAAAGAAACTATATTTTACAAGATTTTCATTTACTACCCACAGCGGGACATGCAGGTGTGCGTAGAATGACCAATAATATAAAAAGAAAATTTTATTGACCTGGTTTAGACATTGATGTACAAGAATTTGTAGCTAAATGCGTTGAATGTCAAAAAATGAAGCATTGTAGGTATATCAAGGCGCCCATGGAGATAACTACAACGGCTTCATATGCTTTTGAAAAGATCTATCTTGACGTCGTAGGTCCTTTTGAGAAAGACATTGAAGGTAACGTATATATTTTAACAATACAATGCGAATTAACCAAGTTTATTGAAGCTTATCCTTTAAAAAATAAGGAAACCGTAAGTATAGCAAAAGCTTTAGTTGATAATTTTATTTTAAGATTTGGAATACCAAATGCCATGGCGACAGATCGTGGAACCGAATTTGTTTCTTCAGTAATGGAACAGGTATGTAAAATTTTAGAAATAAATAAATTGACTTCTACAGCATATCATCACCAATCTATCGGTGCACTGGAAAATACACATAAAAATTTAGGAGCATTTTTGCGAATACATTGTAATGGTCAAAAAGATACATGGAGTCATTGGTTACCATTTTGGTGCTATAGTTTTAATAATACGGTTCATACGGAAACAAGATATACGCCCTTTGAATTGGTTTTTGGTAGGCCTAGTGTAATACCATCTAGAGTAAGTCAATGCATAGAACCTTTATATAACCCAGAAAGCTATCCTTTAGACCTTAAATATAAGTTGCAAGTAGCACAACAAGATGCTCGTAATAACCTAATATTAAGTAAGCAGAATCGTAAGTCTTCTTATGACAAATATGTCAATAATGTAACATATAATAATGGACAATTAATATTAGTTAAAAATGAAACAGCAAGTAAGTTAGATATTAAATGGCTTGGACCATTTGTTGTTTTGGAGGATTTAGGTGTTAATGTTAAAATTATGAAAAATAATAAACCTTATGTAATCCATAAAAATAAAACAAAACCATATATAACATAACAATAATAAAACTTTTATATACAATAATAAAATTTATACAAAAAAAAAAAAATATTGTTACAACATTTTTTTTTTTCTTTTCACCCCCGAGGTGAGGTGTAGTAATATGTATGTGTGTATCTTAGTATCTATCTAGTAGTATGTGTGTGTAATAGATCTAATATAAAACTATGTTATTCATTCATTCCTAAGAGTAATAAATCATAATTAATCGAATGCAGTTGTTTCAATAACACTAAATCCCCTCAGATTGATGCCCTGCTATTTTGCAAAAGATATGATTATAATGAGAAAGTTTTGGTTTTATATTACTTGCTGATTTTTATATTTTTATAAAAAGAAAGAAAGAAGTTATTTTTGTGTATCTAGTTTTTTGAATATGAAAATTTTTACGTTAGAATTAAGAGTTGTTCCAAACAAATTAAGATTTATAAGATTACAAATTAAGAAAATATGTAAATTTTTATATACTTTGTTTGCTTTAATAAAGACGTTTATATGTATTTTAATTAAAAAAGGTTAGGTTACATACTTTTACCCTTAGGTTTTACATACTTTTTACTCGCCCGTCTGTGAGACGTATGGTAGGTGGTTGTGTAACAATATTAGGTGGTAGGTGGTAGAGGGTCAATCAACTGAAATACTTGCTGCTACGGAACCCTTCATGTGCGAGTCCGACTCGCACTTGGCCGGTTTTCTTTTTAAATGTCTGTCATGATATTCAGCCTTAGAAGTATCATAAATTGCTGGTCTGTTTTGTATTTCTTGAATTAACATCGTTTCATCGACCTCTGGCGCCATAACAATAGATCGCGTGCGTTACGTCCACCCCTAGCAAATGCAGATTACCGACTAAAGTAAAGTGTGCGCCGTCTGCGTTAGCGCGCGTTGAAGCAAACGTTAAATTTTTTCACACACTTTTTGTGCCGAGCGGCGCGGCGCGGCGCGGTGCGGTCTGCCCGAATTTACACGGATTTTATGTGCGACGGACTTCTTGCGCGTCGAGTGCGTTACTGCATATAATTGCATAGCTTCTATTTTCACAGACTAAAAAGTGCGTCACGGATAGTCTGTCGTCTGCGCTGCTCCTTAAGTGCTATTCAACGCACGAGAGTGTAACACTGGTAACTTCCCAGCGAGTTAAAGCTAAGCAGTGTTACACTCTCGTGCATTGAAAGAATGGAGTAAACATATTGCACATATTGACGGTCACCGTAGCCTAGTTGGAAGTGCTTCTGCCTACGAATATTTGTTTCTGAGTCATGGATGTTTTCTATGTATTTAAGTATTTATCTATCTATATAAGTACGTATATCGTCGCCTGGTACCCATAGTACAAGCTTTGCTTAGTTTGGGGTAGGATGATCTGGGTGACATTGTCCCCTAGATATTATTATATTATATGTATACTTTGGCATGCTAAGAAGAGAAAGAGATTCTACCCAAGAAAATACCCCGGGAAGTGATAATCTGCGGTTAAATACCAAACATGACGGGTCGCTTGGCGTTTTTGGCAAATACTTGCCTTTCACGCTGCATGTCGTGGGTTCGTTTCCCACCCAGGACAGATATTTATGTGCATGAACATGTATGTTTGTCCTGAGTCTGGGTGTAATTATCTATATACATACATACATAGACTCACGCCTGTATAAGTATGTATTTGTAGCCTTAACTACTCGTAAGTATATAAGTATGTATTTACAAAAGAAAAGTCGTATATGTAATATAATATATAATAATACGAGTATAGTATAATTGACAGGCCTGTTGGCGTCGTTGGCAATTGCTTGCTTTTCACGCTGGAGGTCGTGGGTTCGATTCCCACCAAGGACAGACATTTGTGTGCATGAACATGTCTCATCAACAAAAGAAAAGTAGTATATCAGTTATCTGGTTTCCATAGTACAAGCTCTGCTTAGTTTGGGATCAGATGGCCGTGTGTAAATAATATCCCAGGTTATTAGTTAAGCGGAAAAGACAATCTGGGTTAATACTTTCTTATAAATAGGAGCAGTTGTTTTATACTTAAAAAAAAATATTAATTTAATCCATAATTTTCGTGTAAGTATTCACGCACGCACGCAAGCATATTCCTGTAACATTCAAAATTCAAACCAGGCATACCCAAAATGCTAACCCCAGACTGCAGAGCTAGACAAATCGCTAAAACGTCCAAAGTTTATTACACCGTTTTACTTATTCATCAGCTATGCAAATGAAAAGCAAATAAAGAGAGAAATGGCCATCCCGTAACGTAGCGTACGTAGGTTATTAGGAACTGGTGAACACAACGGCGTACGTGTAACATTTGACTTTTAGGAGTTAATTAATGTTCCTTCATACCATCGTGGTGCTCACCAAATTAATTTACCCATATTCTTAACTAGTTAACTAGCCGTGCCCGCTGTTTTACCCGCGTTAAAATTTATAAACTCCTATACACATAGGCTATAATTTATATTTAATGATTATATTGTTAATATAATCTATATTAAATATATAATTATTATTATTTGGATGTATATGCTATATTACTACAAAGTTTCATAAAATCCGGTGGGTAGTTTTTGCGTGAAAAAGTAACAAACATCCATACATCCATCCATACACACCAACTTTCGCATTTATAGTATTAGCATTTAGCAGGATATGTATCAGATATATAAAATAAGTGTTATTTAAAGCCCAGTTATGTGTCCTGGAACGCGTTATCACTAGACCAACGAATCAATAAAATTTACTTAATTTGTAATAAATAAATAAATTACATACATTTTTGTAAAACAACTTTCTTTTTATTGTGAATACAATACATGCATGTTATTTGGCGAGATATAAATGGCTTTTACATCACAGATTCTCGTTGTTACATGACTTGAGCCCTCGTTCGCCACTATAGCCCGGCCAAGCAGGGAAAGCCTACTTTTTTTTAAGGCAGGAGGAATACCTACGCATGCCACCCGCAAAAAGTAATATAATATATATATATATATATATATATATATATATATATATATATAATATTACTATTTATATATATAATATAATATCTAGGGACAATGTCACACAGATCATCCTAGCCCCAAACTAAGCAAACCTTGTACTATGGGTACCAGGTGACGATATACATACTTATATAGATAGATAAATACTTAAATACATGGAAAACATCCATTACTGAGAAACAAATATTCAAAAGTGTCTGCTAACTAAACAAAAACTGCATATGTCATGTTAGACAAAAGATTTCGTCAATTTTATTATGTTGTCCGAATGCTAGCACGTCCGTTAGCTTCAGTTTTAGCAATCCCACAGGTGACTCGAAGGTGACGCTGAAGGAGGAAAAAGCTCAGTGATGACATCTCGAATATGAGCTGAATGTTGCAGGACGGACAGACAGACCATAGGATACTCTCGCTTTATGAACATTTCGACTGAAGAAGTATCTTCACCTCCCAGACCACCATCCACGTAATAGTATTATGCTGTAAATGACCCCAGGTGTGACACCAAAGCTCATCATGGATGGGCAGATTCGGAAATGCGCAAATGATGTCATGTGCTGTGTCGCAAGAGTGTTTACGCTTACTGCTTACCGACTACGAAAATATCTGAAGAATAAATTTGTATTTACAACACGTTAGATTATTAAGTAGTTAATGAATATTAACAACATAATAATCTAACATGTTGTAAATACAAATTTATTCTCCAGTTTTATTTTTATGCTTCCAAAGCGTGAATATGGTTAAAGACCGCTTGTCGGTAAGGTGTGGGACACCGGTTAGGTAATAAGTTATTATTGTTTTGAAGTTAGAGCCTGTATCCATTTATTACTTACTATGAACTTACTATACTTAAATTAAAACCACCGGATCGACAGTATTTGAGACAAACCTTTTAAGTAGAGGCCAAAGATTATCCACCTGAATTATGGTACGTTAATTTCGAATACGCGTAAAATAGCAATTTATTCTCATTTCAAAAGATTTGCGGAATAAAATATTATTGGAAAAATTGGCTGTTACACGGTTTTGTTCCCCGGCTCCGCGTTTATCTGGAAAACGATCAAACATTACGATCCCATTTCACACGACGCATTTCCATATGTGCTATAAATAATGCCGTTTTACCTCCATTCAAATAAAGGAGTTTCACGAATGTTTTTTATTTATTAAAATAGGTGGATAAGCTTCATTTGGTCCCAGGTTTTTGGACGGATTAAATGTTTTAAAATTTTATTTTAACATCCGCATTCGTTTTTAAGGGTCAACTTCAAAAATGATCTGGTCCCATTGTTTGTAGAATACTTAATACATATTTTTTAAACGTGTACGTTTAATCTTGTACCAGGCAATACATAGGCTTTAGTAAAAGTTTGCAATAATCGAAATTTACAGTTACATCACTATTTCCATTGTATACTGCTGAGTTGCAATAATTGTCGATAGACGCAAATACAAACCAGCAAATCGACAATAAATAATGATTATTAACTCGCGTTTTTACAATTTTGATCAGTGTAATTCTCTGGTGAAATTGCTGTCCAGCTACGGACATTCTGACGGCTGGTTTTCAGCAAGATAACATAATATGTTCCGGGTCCTTACCCTGCTCTTCACTAGGGTCATCACGTTAATAAGGTCCAAATAACAAAGTTAAATAGGTAGTGTTACAATAAATATAAAATTAAGTAGTGTCATTCGGAATTGTAGTTATTTTAAAACAACTGAGTCGCACAACCTAACAGTACGATTGAGTTCGAGCTCTCAACGAGAATGCAACGCTATGATTGGTTGCTATCGTCATAGCGAGATAAGTTTTACCAATCACAACGCTTCGTTTCTTTTATTGTTTGATTTTATTCGTACATTTTACATACCTATTGGTTTAGAAAATTATATATTATCCTGTCAAAATTGAGACCTACTACTATAGACGTATATTAATATTTCCAGTACTGATCTTATATTTGGTACTGTAAATATGCATAAAACACACTTGGATTACAATACAACTATTTACTGTAGGTAGACCCGTGTAATCCAAAATTTCGTATTAATAAAATTGACGTGACGGATATAAATAATACACATCCTAAGTCATTTATTACTTTTAATTTGAGTTAGATTATACCTATTTTACAACAAAATATACAAATCTTTCAACGTGGGCAGGCCTCCTAAAAGATGGACCGATGACTTTGTGAGGGTCGATGGAAGCCGCTGGATAAATCAAACCACAAAATTCAACCAGAAGCCCTGTTATTACGTAATAGAAATCGATAACAAACTTTTATAATATGAGTTCTAGTCAAATACGGCAAAGCCCCCAAGCGGCAGAAGGCTTTAGCATGCCGAAGCCCCGCTGAGATATAGGTGAAAACGGGAACATAACAATATTTTCAGAACCATTATACTAACGCTCTTACCAACCAGAATGTTTTCGGAAACTTTTTACGCGTGGAGGGTAAAATAAGATTTTACACGAACATAACGTGTTTCCCAGTTGTGAACGGAAATCATAATGACGTAATTAATGACGGCCTAAACACTGGCCCTCAGAAACTCTGAACACGTCCGTCCTTCATGCAAAAACCCTTTGGCCGGCGTATTATTTATTACCGGAGGCAAGAAACAAAATTTGAGACGTAAACAAGACTGCTGAATATCGGGCTTGAGGGTAACCATCCGGATTAACCGAAAATTATCCGGTTTTTTGACTTCCGATCCGGACTTTAGTACCTAGGCGAAATTTTATTTAATAACATTCCAAAATGTCTACGCGTGTTTTTAAAACTTAGAATTGATATTTTGAACAGTATTCTTAAAGACATTTGCACGTGTCGTGTAATGGTTAAAATAGTCGCCCCGCTACTACATCGGCGTCCTCGTGTTGCGGGTTTGAGTCCTGTACACAACAACTTTTTGTGTGACCCATAAATTATTGTTCTGAATCTAGTTCTGCTTTAAATGCGAGGGACGCAATACAGGGATATCAATGCGTTGGGCAGATGGAGGTACCTAAAAAAATACATAGCATACACTTGGATTACAACACAATTATTCTTTGAAGTAGTCTAGTCTAGAAATCTATTTTTTACAGCCAGGAAACATAATGGATACAAATAATAGTATCCTAAATCATTGAGTACTTATCATCATTGAGTACATTGGTTTTCATGTGAAAATGTGTGCCTATGTTTGATTTTATTCAAAGCTTACTTATACTTGAGGGAGAATCTCAGTTGGGAATTTTACTATCTACTATATACAAGGTGTAACATAAAAGGTAGATTTAAGTTAATGTACTTAATTTGTCTATGAAACTGAACCATATGTAGAACATCAACATGCAAAATACGAAAAAAAACGTAGTAACTCTTTTACTCATACGAGACAAATTTATAACAAAATTCCAAAGGAAATAATTTACGTAAGAAAAAAAATGTAGAATAACGCTAATAAAACATTCTCTTGTATTAAAGATATAGCCATTGTCTCTCAAAAAAAGTTATATATTTTTCGTTTTCTTTGATAGAATTAACTATTCTTCCAAAAAACACGGGACAAAAAATTCACAGGCCAAAGGTAAAATTCTAGGCACAATTATTGTCTTATTAGTTTCAATGTAGAGATGAATAGAAAAAAGAGAAGTAACATAAGTAAATAAAATATGAAACGACGTTCTCTAGTTATATAAACTGTATTAATTATTAATTGTTGTATTTTTTTTTATTTAAAACTTTAGCACAACGATATATATATATATATATATATATATATATATATATAACATAACAAAAATATGAGAATACTACTGAGCTAATTCTGCTAAAAAAAAATTTCATCAAATGCGCACGGGTTTTCTTTTTAAAAGAAAAACGACTCTTTGCCATCCTGATTTCCGTAGGAAGAGAGTTCCAGAGGAGAATGGACTGTACGAAAAAGGAAGAATGGATAGAATCAGTACGATGAAGAGGACAAGACGGTTGTGAGTAGACCGAAGATTTTTATTATGCTGAGTATGTAGATATTTAAATTGACATGTTAAATATAGACGATAAGAAGGAGAATCTAATAAGGAGAATAGGGTGGTTAAGGCTCTTAAAGTTCTACGCTGGCGAATAGGCAACCACTTGAGCTGAGCTCGATAGCTACTCACATGGTCGTATTTACGAAGATTGTATTCGACGTAGTTAAGCGCTATTAGAAAATCAGCGTTACAGTATTTTATTTCAGTAGCCCTTTCAGAGTTAGTTATCAGTAAAAGCCAGAAAAAGCGTCTACGCCATCGTACTGGTAATGTTGCAAGCTTCCAAATGAACTCCAACGTAAACTAAACGTAATTAGTTATATTGTCTTTGATGTAAACTTAGTTAAGTTATTAGGATTAGCTGTGCTACTTGGTAATATTATTTTTCTTTTAATATTACTAAGTAATTTGTTTGCGGTTTGATGACAAAAAAAATAACAACGTGCACTTATTAAGACCTCATGCTGTTCGCATAAAACTAGGCTATGGATAAATTTCATCTCACATTAGGTAAAGTTGCAAGTTGATACGCTAAATTCATAGGTGGTAAAGCACCCACTAAAGATAAACCTACCCCGGGAACCCCTGATCGAAGAAATGGTCAAATATCAACTCGGTGAATTGTTGAACTGTTTCAACAGATCATCATCACACGGTTTGTTTTATAGAAGAAAAAACGATGATTCCGCCTTGAAGAATAAGTGTCGGTAACGTACATAAAATTTATTTGATTATTGGGCGATCAAAAAAGTATTCACGCGTTGGGTATCTAATATGACTACTGATAAGCTAAAAGAAATCAGACTATATATTTCCGGACCCTTTTCAAAACTGTAAGAATGAAAGAAACCTGGTTCCAAGACGACCCCAACCCAAAATTAGAGTTTTCAAAATGTTTCTCATTTAGGCATGAACATGAACACATTCCTGCTTTAACACTATCATGTTTAACAGAGCTGAAATTCTATATGAAAGCTTACATTTATATATACATATATACTAACTACCCCGGTAAGCGTTACAGCGTTATACAGACGCCAGCACATCAAGCTACCCCAATCTGTCAAATTTCCCCAATTGAAAGTGAACCTTACTTTTTTTGTAATGTATTGTTTTTGCTTTTGTGATAAATTTGAAAATATAAAATAAAAATGACAGATTGGGGTGGCTGGAGGTGCTGGCGTCTGTGCTTTGCTTGCCTTAACTATAGGAATAAAACCAATAATAAATGTAAATCATCGGGGGACCCAAACTAATGCACAAAAAAGCCATCGAAACCAGCAGAACAATTAAATATACAATATTAAAATCGCTTTTAAAAAGTAGGGGTTGGTAGTTGGGTGAAAATTGAGGATTGTGTGTATTTTTAATGCCAAATCATAATAAAATAGAAATAAAAAGAATTGTCAAAAATATACTTTAAAATAAATATTTAGGGGTGGGTCACCCTTATCATTTGAGGGTATGAAAAATAGATATTGGCCGATTCTCAGACCTACCCAGACGTACACAAAATTTCATACAAATCGTTTTAGCCGTTTCGGAGGAGTTAGGTAACAAACAGTGCGACACGATAATTTTATTTATTAGATATAAAGAAAATTTAAAACAGAATCAAGGGTATCATGATGATATCGATTGTAATGGATTTGGTTCATTACATCGATCTTGTACTGGGATCCTCGAAGGGTTAGAGGCATTTATTATGTGATTTATAAAAACGTCTCTTAAAACATATCATGTCAATATAACATATTTAAGCGTGTTCACGTATAACGTCTCAAGCTACAAACCCATTTTTTTAAATTGCAGAATATAGGTAAGCCCCGTGTGAGGTTTCCGGCCGAGAAATTGAAAGATGTGCCGGAGGGATTGGAGAAAGCCAAGTCTTTATTAGTGTTAAATTTAAGCCATAACAGTTATAGTCAGCCATAGTAGTATATTCTAAACAGTAAGTGTTTAGAATATACTAGTAGTTAGTAGTGTGGTGCAGCAGCAAAGTCCCGGGTGGGATTCCCGCAGCAGACTACTATTTGTGTGACCGATAAATTGTTGTTCTGAGTCTGGATGTTATTTGAGTTTGTCTATTATATGTTTGGAAAGTACCCCACGACACAGGGATTAGATTCTCTAGTGTGGACGTTGTCTTTTTAATAGAGAAAATATAATAAAGAGTTTACAAATCTAGGGTACTGTATTCCTTGTCCTAAAAGTGGGGAATCAATAGATCTTTTTTGATTTATTATTTATTTATTTAGAAAACCAACGACAATATGTAGTAAAAAAAAGCTAAAATTTAAAATTTAGATAATTAAACCTACACATGATCCTTGTACTGTTATAAAATAAATCTTATTGTAAATTATTTCCTACACTCCGTGTACCTAAATATCTATATGTACCTAGAAATAATTATAAATTAACTATTTTTTTTTATGTTAAAAACATTGTTACATAAGCACTTAAACATAACTTAAACATAAGCACTTATTTAAAAAGCCTTTGAGAGAGCTGGAGTCTGTACTAGGCTCGAAACCTGTATACCAGATCTCCAGGCTCCCCCTGTCTTGGACATAAAGTTAAGAGGCTTATTTACATATTCCAAATTAAACAAAGTTATAAGCTAAAGTTATGAGAGAAAAATAATATTACTAGAATTTGTAATGTGTTACACATTCAAGGCAAAATAGGAAATATAACAAAAAATAAAAAATTGTGTGAGAGTTGAGTGTATGAATGTGTGTATTTGTGTTCTAATAATATTTATTTTTTAGTTTGAATCAATTTTAATTATATATTACTACGAATATGTTCTGACAATTTACAAGCGCTTTATTAAAGTCTACGTGAATAAAAACCTTTTTTATTTTATTTTATTTTAAATAATAAAAAGGCCACCCCATACCATCCCGTGGGAGTCGTAAAAGGCGACTAAGGGATACTCCATATAGTCAGGCAGCAGCGTGTAGGTACTAGCTACCACCTAGTATGCAAAGCGCTGTAACTACGGCAAATCCCGCCGAATCAACAGTGGAATATATCAGGCTTATGATGATGATGAAGAGATAAGCCCGTACCATAGTTTATGACGTCACGATATCATCTGGCGATCTTAATCACACCCAGGCATACAAGTTACCACCTCATTTTGGTGATTTTCTTGTAGGTAAGTTTTCTTTAATTTCAATAACAAGTCCATATTATTATATTCTGAACAATTTTGCAAACATCAGTCATCTGAACCCAACACTAAGTGAAAGAAAATATTTCCCTATCCCAACCCTTACCTACACAAAAAAATGCTAAAATATCCGCTATTAAGAGCCCATTCGAAAAATGTACGAGATATCCTATTATTCAAATGAACGCCTATTATTTTCCCCATAGCAATATTCTGTTGCCTACATCCATGTATAGCTATATAAATGTTGCTAGGCGTTGTCTTATTGCACGTTTTGTACATAAATCCCAGTTATTTTTGAGAGGAAACCCATTGATCTCAATTATCTTTGAAAAGTGTTTCATTTAAATGGTGAAGGTTTCTTTATTGGCAAGCGTCGGCTAATGTAGGTACTAGTGGAACCAAAATAGAATATAGGTAGGTGCGTACTTTCTTTTTGTTAAGAGGAATGCCAATCAATGTGCCAACTTAATAATTTTTCTTATCATTTCATATCTTAAAAATTTTGTACTTCAGGTATAGGGCATCTTTATTTGTGTCCGTTTAGTTATGGCGCGAAATCATTATATCATTATAACAGCTATTAGAAGTCCACTGCTGAAGAATCAACTTGGAGAGATATGCCATAATTGCCACGCTTGGCAGACGGGTTGGCGATCGCAGTATGATGGTCATAGTACTCAGAAAGAAGCCGCTGTCCTTCCTCTTGTAGATAGTCCCTCGGGCCGAGTTCTAGGGGGCCTGCGGGATGAGATGGGGTGATGATATTCTGATATTCGCCGCCGTCACCACACAGCAATGGCGCGAAATACTGACGGAAAATAACTGACAGGTTCAGGTAATCATGCGCCAAGTGCTCCAATTATAAGCAGTTTTGGTAGCATTACAGTACATATATGTTATCATACATATTATATGCCCTGTTCATTTTAGACGAGCTATGTATATTAGATAAAGATGTAATGCCCCCGATTCTGTGCAAATACCAACTAGTTTTAATAGCATTGCGTTTTATTTCCCACATAGATTTTCTGAAAAGCACCGCGTTAAGGACTATCGGCTAATTATGCGCCCAGTTCCGCATTGTGAGCAATTTTAGAAGTTTTACAGTTTATGTATGCCCTGTTCATTTCATACGAGCTATTAGAGAAAGATGTAACGACTAAATTAGTTTAGTGATGTTAAAAACAGAATAGAGAGCATTGCCAAGACTGTATTGAAGATAACAATACTAAACTCGACAAATTCGAACTTTCGTATTCTCCTCTGCCCTCTCCAAAACGACACGAGATTAATTATTGTCAATAATAATTGAACAATAAGAAAATAGCTAATGTATATCTTTGTTTATTTTTTCCAGGTCGTGAGTTTACCCGGCAGATTTCGCAGTGTTAAATAGGCTTCCCTATTTAATTTTATTAAAAGACTTAACTTCAATAATAATTGGCATCACAATACCT
Organism: Pseudoips prasinana; assembly: GCA_951640165.1. NCBI lineage: Eukaryota > Metazoa > Arthropoda > Insecta > Lepidoptera > Nolidae > Pseudoips > Pseudoips prasinana. The sequence continues at coordinate 17,456,450 of OX621259.1, read as the reverse complement.
ACAAAAACAAAAGGGTCAGAGAGTCTTCGTAGCATATACTTATATTGCGTCAGGAACATATTGGTCAATCTTAAAAACCAGGGAGGAAAATGGTAACTGTACTGTGTATAAGAGCATGTACGGAATTAGATAACGTAGAGACAATTTCTAAATGATATTACACATAAATTACACCCAGACACAGAACAAATAATCTTGCTCGTTATACAAAGATTAGTCCTTGGTGGGTATCGAGCCCACGATCCCTGGCTTAGCAGTCAGGGACATTAACCACTAGAACATAACCCATAACTCCAGTCGAATCAAACCTACTCTCCATTTAAAGTTCAATAGTTGATATTTGCACAAAATTTAAATATTTACGATAGCTGTTCATATTGCGATAACGTGGTAAAATATAATTAATTCTGACGAATTAATTGTTCAAAGAATTCCAAATGAATATTCAATATAGCTACCGCGTATTTTCAAATAAGACTGAACTATCAATAATGGTAGAATCGAACTCAGCTGTAGCAGTAGGTAGCAATTTATATAATACTAGCTTCTGCCCGCGACTTCGTCCGCGTGGAATACTTGAAATATTTTGAAATAAAAAGTACATTAACGAGATATTTTAGGTACCTACATCACGCTTTTGTCAGTACGAGTGGAACTTTAAAACGTTAAGTAAAAGTGTTGGGTATATATCAAGTAGATTAGAAGTAACGTAACTAAAGTACTTCTGCGTACACTATATTTGTAGTTTTGTTTTCTTCCGGCGAAATAGTTATTGATTTTCAGCAGAACCAGGCAACATACAAGCCCGTGCGAAAAACACTCTTGGCTTAAATCTATTCCTATGTGCTCTCCGCCTCTTGACTGCCCGACGGCCTTGCACATCATGAACTTATTTGAATCGCATAAAAAAGGTTATAGTGAGCCACCCTTAAAAGATAGTCATATGTTGTCAAACATGATTTTTGCGAATCTCGCACGAAGCGGAAGTTCTCAAAAGGAAAAAAACCCGATTTTGATATATTCTTCATTGGTCCTCCGCTTCCCTCGCATTCCTCGATAAATGTGCTTTCTAACAGTGAAATATTTTTTTAAATCAAGCCAGTAGTTCCTGAGATAAGCACGTTCAAGTAGCAGCTTTATTTTTATTAGTATAGATATGTTTGATGTAATGATATCAAATCAACACATAAAATAACAAATTTGCAAGATCACCCTCTACATTACGAATTCTACTTCGGTACATAAAATAAAAATATTGCTTTTTATATTAAAAAGAACAATAATTGCAAAAAATTAGTAAAAAAATTGTGAAATTCGGGTATTTCGTGGCCGGTAATCTGGCATTTCTTTCTCCTGGGATTTTGTTGGGGCTCGCGACTATAACTCACATTTTGAACGATGGATTTCCGTGATTTTTGTTTTTTTCGTGAGGATCATGGAAAAAACAGTACCTACTTTTACAAAGACATATCAGAAAATTTGGACCAACTTAAAAAAAGAAACAGTGTAGGTTTACGTGTGGAATTGATGATGTCTTAATTTGAAATGTGTAAAAATCCAAAATATAAATTAGCTGCGCAAACTTTTTTAATCTATTTAACGTGATTTACATTCGATTAAATAAATTGTAAGAATGTTTATTTACTTAAACGTACTGACCAAAATGAATCTTCCGTACATCTTACTTTATTCTGTAACGAAACTTATCTCTAGCTAACTTGTAGGACTTCAATTAGATTTAGATTAGAACTAACGAAAATGAAAAATTTTGGGCCCTTACTTAGAATCGAAACTTACCAACTTAGCTTACTTTCTCATTTAATTTTGAAGAAATATAAACCAATCAGATCTCCAAATCAATGCATCATTCAGCTCTAAATTAAGCATACCAAGGCTCAAATAAGCCATTATTTTGAGACGTTAACGATACTTAAGTGAGATTATCCGGAAGCAATCGTACATAACCCATACTTTTTAGACAGGTTCATATACTTACGTTTCTATCCGAAAGCGTTAGGCAGAGCCAGCGGAGTACTTCGATTCTGGAAAACATCCACTCCACCATACCATTAAAACAACAATATACCTACACCGTTTTTGTAATTAATGTCCCTGGTCCAAATTAGTTGTTCAGAATTATAAATCAAATAAAAAAAAAATGGTGGACCAAATTAAGGATTTTTTGACGTTAGTTAAATTCTGAACAGAAATCTATACAAATAAATAAAATTGGAGTGTCTATTTGTGATATTGAAATAACCGTTATTAACTACATAAATATGAATATTTATACGGTACATACACCAAAATAACATTTTTTACAATTTTTGTCTGTCTGTCTGTTTGTTCCGGCTAATCTCTGAACTGACTGGACCGATTTTGACGGGACATTTATTGGCAGGTAGCTTATGTAATAAGGAGTAACTTAGGCTACGTTTATTTTTGTTAGAAAAAAAATTATTTAAGAAAAAAAAACAAGAAAAAACTAAATAAACTAATTAACGATGCGCAGGTACAGCTATTGTCATCTATACAAATAAATAAAATTGGAGTGTCTGTTTGTAATATTGAAATAACCGTTGTTTACTACATTAATATCTGTAAGGAATATCGTGTGGCGATAATTTTCTCTTTTTTCCTTTATCTTTTGGTGCCAAATTTCAAAATTGTAGGCCAATGGAAAGTTATCCTAAACTTAGTATGTGAGTCAGTGAAACATTTTATACTGAAAATATGCTTTAAAATGCCTCGTTTTTTTCTGTATACCGATTCTGACAGAAATGGCATACAAAATTTAATGAAATGGCCTATCCTTATTTATTCACATTTATTACACAGTTTCTCAAAGTGAGTCTTTCACGTATGTTAGGACTTTTTGTTGCAGGTTACATTGGTCATCATTCAAAATTGTCGCAGACGAAGTCGCGGGTAACAGCTAGTTACTACACAAAAGGTTTTAGAAAAATAGATAATTTAAGCCGAATTAGAAATTACTTTAATATGAGATTCTACAAGTATAGAAAATAGAAAAAAATTATGTATGTCACCTTTAATTTACTAAAAGGGTATCCAGATAAGTACGTACCTTTCTTAAGAAAATCTATTTAATTTACGTTAGGAAATAGATAGCTAGAAGAAAAATACGGTTTTGTAAGCATTTGACGTCTCGTCAATGGAGTGCATTTGAACATTTTGAACGCAGAGGCTTTTACGTATTTCATTTTTGCGTTTTTGTTAAAAAACGGTCAATAACTAAACCGAAATCACACTAAACAATAAGTTTATAAATTTTCAGGAGTATTCGAAATTTGGAAACCGATACTTAGCTAGTTTAAATACGCAACGAAAACAAGGCCTACATTTCTAAATCCTTCAATTCGATATTGATGAACTATAATTATACTTGTACGGAACCGCGAGACACTTTTGTTACCAAATTATGTGTAAGTAGATAGCGTGGACAAACATCATCGATCTCCAAAAAGAGGGTAGCACATAATTTGATGGAATTTCCTGAAATAGAGATATAGAAAGGGGTTCGTGGGATAACGACATGTTATTATGAGATGTAAAAAAGACTAATGCGTCTTTTTCATGGGAAAATCTATCAAAGATATTTCTTTTTTATTAGTACCATCTATATTATAGATACTTATCTTTATCTTTATTACTAATAAATAAGTTTTATAGACTACTAACTGTGCCCCGCGGTTACACCCGCGTTAAACTTAATAAATTATAGCCTGAGTCCAGGGTGTCAGCTAACGCCAAACCAAATTTTGTTAAAATCGCTCCACCCATTTCATGTGTAGAAGTAACAAACATACACACTCACAAACTTTCGCCTTTATAATATTAGTGTTATATTAAAATCAGAATTAATATAGGGCATTTTTAATAGCAATAAAAGTTATATTTTCTATCAAACAATATTTATTTGAATTTGCATGATTTGGTCTATATACAACTTGAGAATTAACCAGATGTATTCAAGATCATTGGATATTAATTATGGTATGGAAAGGAATTTCGACATTAATAATTATAAGAAACTTTGTACTTTTGAACGAAAATTGCGCGGACGGAGGAGTCTGTAATATGGAACAGTTTAAGTTCATATGGATGAGGAGTGCAGAAAAATATTATTTTTATATAACAAGCATTAGAAGTAAATTATTTTAATACATAAAACATTACATACACTACCTTGCTTTTGCCACACTGACATTAATGTTACTTTTATTATGACGTTTTTATTTTCTCTTTTTAATATATTAAACCTAAAATAAATACTTAATCAGACAACCGATCGAGCATATATTGTGTTTGCCTGCTAAATAATTTCAGTAAGTGGACCAAATCTCGTGTATATGCCCCATTGAGTATGTTTCGCCGGAGCGTCTCAACTGGGCCGTGTTGAAACCGGTAGTAGAGATACCCGCTGAGTTTGTTTCGCTGGGTCTTCTCAGTTGGGGCGCATTGGATCCGGTGGTAGCATTAAAGCGTCGTCGTTATATACACAAGCCACCGTCGTTATATACACAAGCTCCGCCATTATAATAACATTTAATTCGTACCTTAATATAGACAGAACCATTCGACAATATGTAGTAAAAATATAGCTAAAATTTAAAAGTTTGATTAAACCTACACATGAACCTTGACAATAACTTAATTTAAGTTAGTTAAATATCATTACTGTTATAAAATAAATCTTATTGTAAATTATTTCCTACAATCCGTGTACCTAAATATCGATATGTACCTAGAAATAATTATAAATTAATTATATATTACTACGAATATGTTCTGACTATTTACAAGCGCTTTTTTGAAGTCTACGTGAATAAAAACCTTTATTATTTATTTATGACAATCTGAGTAGCGATGACAAACTGTGTGTTACAACTGAGAACAGGTAAATAACAATAATAATAATATCCTCGGACAGCAGATAACTGATATAATACATATTATACTACCTTTCTTTTGTAAATACATACTTAAATAGTTAATTACACCCAGACACAGGACAAACAGACATGTTCATATACACAAATATCTGTCTTGGGTGGAAAGCGAACTCAAGACCTCCGGCGTGAAAAGCAAAGATTGCCATGCCAACCACGCCAACAGGCCCTTCATAAACACTTTATGTATTTAATGTCTAAACACTTTAGTGCACTTTGAATTATCATTCAATGTAACAAATTTGTTCCAATCATATTTTCCAACCTATATTTTCATCAAATAACAGCAAAGCAGCGTGTAATAACTCTCCTAAAACCGCAGGATTAGCTAAGGCTTAACCGCGCGAACGGGAATGAACCAGTGTAATTATAACAATATGCAGGGTGCTGCTGAAAACCATTGAAAAGAAACACCACGCGCCAATAATTTTTTTGTCGTGTGCAATAGAATACAAAATCTACTCACCACCTGCGGAGAAAGATAGTATTGTAATAATCAGCAATACTAGAAACCTCTGTTCATTGGTGGTAAAGTCTAATTGAACCTCTATAGATCCCTCTATAGATGGGTGAACGCCGAATTGGTTTAATTTTGAGCGTCTCCGTGCTTTCAAGCGACGCTTTCAATCCCGGTTCTAGACAACAGTCGATAACACTTTTCTTTTTAAAGACTACGTCCGCACTAGGCATCACTAGGCAATTCGGTCACTGTTTCGCAAGGTAGATTTTTAGACCTATTATTAAAACAAATGTATATTATCTTGAACATGTCAAACGCTGTTCGGCCGAAGGCTGTTAACGACTTCAATATGAACTCCCCTTTGTAAGCTCGTCATGCTCCCATTGTCTGTTAATGCTTGCGGTGGCGTTGTGGGTTGGGTCGTTTCCTTCCCTCTAATATGGCGAGGGAGGCGATGGCTGGCCCACACGTCATACTCGTGAACGGTTGCTGCTTGCGGTAACTGGTCGAACTGCTGTTGGGGTACTCATATTTTTTTTCGCCTCTGGTAGACTTCGTGTGACTTGTTAATTTTGTAAATGTACGCGGATGCACCCACCGATTTTCGTCTAGCAAGAGGATATTCTAAGTGCTTGAGTGAAATTGAATGCTATTGCTTATTTATTTTATTAAGATTCACTGGATGACAACGGTTCTGTGCGTGCATTAGCCTACATAACAACCAATCACAATGTAAGTAAAATAAATGACATTTAAAAAAAATCGTAAACTGAAAGAAAAAGAAGACGACAAAAGCAAGTCCGGAGTTTCTTTGTGGCTTTCTTCTCCAGGTCGTCCACCTAGGTAGCTAGAGAAAGCCGCAGGCTAGCTAGGGTAGGTTCCTCAGCGGCGAGGATCGCTTTGGCCCATTAATGCGTGACCGGTGATCCCGTGCATGTGATCACACCCTCATTTAGAATTTCGTCTTTTTGCTTTAGTCTTCCATTCTTTAATTTTAATGTTGTAGAACTAAATTTCAAAATAATAGATTAGTAACTTGTTATTTATATAAGGATTTCAGAAAATATATGCGATAAAACAAACCGCACGGACGGACTAATTATTTTTTTTGTAACTATTTTACTATCTGCTATGTTTATGTACTGCATTGTGACCTTGACAAGTACAAGTGTATGTTAATACCCAAGTGCTGAATAAATTTCATTTCATCATCATCATCATCATATCAGCCGAAAGACGTCCACTGCTGGACAAAGGCCTCCCCCAAAGATCTCCACAAATGCCGGTCTTGCGCTATCCGCATCCAGCGATTTCCAGCGACCCACACAAGATCATCGGTCCATCTTGTAGGGGGCCTGCCCACGCTGCGTTTTCCGCCACTCGAGAACCTTTCTGCCCCAGCGGCCGTCGGCTCTACGAGCTATGTGCCCTGCCCACTGCCACTTCAGCTTGGCAATTCTTACGGCTATGTCGGCGGTTACTTTGGTTCACCTGCGGATCTCAACACTAAAACAAGGTACTTTACAAACATAATTGACGGACACAGTACGCAGAACTACAACTTATGGGTAGGGTATCTATAAAATTTAGCAACCAGGACAAGACTCGTAAAACCCCCGTATTGTGGAGCCTAGAACCAGGCCATGTGATGCCACCATGTCTATCATGCCAGTGCCAGTGTCGGTTCATCGATTGACTACACCGCTGCACCGCGGCGCGCGACATCCCAAGCCCTTTTAAGCCGGGACTACAAATGTAACCCCTCCCGGAGACGCTCCCCGGACGCCCTCTAAACTTGGATAAATCCGGGGAAACCCGGACGGATGGCAACCCTACTTACGGGGAATCGAACACGGGCACGAAATGGCGACACAACTGTGTTACCTGCTACGCCACACGTGCTGAGGTATTTATGCCATTTCAATTGCGTTATAAATGCTAATGGAAAGATTTACGATTCGTCAATTGAATTTACATGCAATTTAAAAGTTAATTCCTTACTATCTTGACCGCTGCCCCACACGTGTAGACACTTCGGAGGCCTACTAGAAGGCTTCATATCAGCTGTAAGAAGTCCACAGCCTGCTGAACAAAAGCGTCCCCCAAGAATCATCTTAGGGGATATGCGATAATCGCCACGCTTGGCAGATGGGTTGGCGATCGCAATATGATGGTCACAGTGCTCATAAAGAAAGTGGGCAGCACCTTCCTCTGATAGATATTCCCTCGGGTCGACTTCTACGCCCCCCAAGGGATGAGATGAGGTGATGATATTTTGGTATTAGCCGCCGTCACCACACAGCATAATGGCAGGGTTAAATAACCCTAAACCTAGTGTAAACACTGCCTATATCATAAATAATATAGATTCAATATAATAATCTAAAGGTCGACTGGTAGAGAATGCCTTTGGCATTAAGACCGCCTTTGTACAGTTTGTGTACAAAAGTTTAAATAAATAATAACAATGTCCTCCTAGCCGAAATTCGGTCACGGTGGCCAGTCAGGCAACAGAGATTTGCCATCTGCGCGTGACATATTATAGTGTTCAAGTGTGAGCAACACTTGAGCACTATAATACACACATATTGAACACAGGAGCTTCTTTTTACAGAAAAGTCCCAAAATCACTTTTTGACCCGACCCGTGATTTGAACCCAGGACCTCGTTCTCTGCGGGTGCACACGCTACCGCTAGACCAACGAGGCAGTCTGAAGATTCAATATAAATATGCTTCTATAGAATGACAGCAAGTTTCACAGGAAATGTAACTATCGGCACGGAAGCTTCACTTTCCGACCGCATATTGCTTTACCAAAGAAGATAGAAGTCTCCTTTGCTTATACGACAAGCCTATTGGCCTAGTGGTTAGTGACCCTGACTGCTAAGCCAGAGGTAGTGGATTCGATACCCGTTCGGGATAAATCTTTGTGTGATGAGCAAGATCATTTGTTCTTTGTCTAGGTGTAATTTATCAACAATATGAATGTTTCATAAATTTATTTAGTACTGGCTTTTTACGCGATTTTACCCGCGTCAATTGCTATGAATTATTACAGCTCCACCCCCGTAGTGATGATAACGTGATAATATGTAGTCTATATGTTAACCGACCTCTTAGTAATATTCATGCAAAATTTGAAGTAAATCCATGCAGTACTTTTTGAGTTTAGCGCGGACATACATACAGAGAAACAGACAAAAATTCTAAATACTATATTTTTGACTTAGATATTGATTGTAGATCACGCCTCAAGTATCCTTTAAAAAACTTGACTTTCCTACAATTTTATTATATGTAAGTATAGATGTTTATCAGTTGTCTGGTTGCTGGCTCTGCCTAGTTTGGGATCAGGTGGCAGTGTGTTAGTTGTCACAAGATATTTTTTATTATTATTATGAAGGTAGTACGTCTCTTTCGTCTATTGGTAGAGTGTTCACCCGTATAAAACGAAGTCCTGGGTATAAATCCCGGGTCGGGACCAAAAGTGATTTTGGGACGTTTTGTAAAAAGAAAAATTACTCAGTATCAGCCTGAAATCTCAGAATTGACGGTATCACACCCTCGTGTCTAGGACAGCACCCGTCGGTCCTGTACCTGATCCCTTTCTGGTGGTGTCGCTAGTCATCCCATCTGATCATGAGAGTGATGGAATAGAAACTGCTCCTATGTTTGCGCGCACACTTGTGTACTATAATATAATAATATCCTGGGACATTATTCACACACGGCCATCCGATCGCAAACTAAGCAGAGCTTGTACTATGGAAACCAGATAACTGACTTGATACTTTCCTTTTGTAAATATATACTTATATAGATAATTACACCCAGACACAGGACAAACAGACATGTTCATGTACACAAATATCTGTCCTGGGTGGGAATCGAACCCACGACGTAAAAAGCAAGCATTTGCCAACCACGCCAACAGGCCTGCGCAGATGGCTAGTCTCCATTGAGGCTGGCCACCGTGGTCAAAATTCGACTAGGAGGACATTATTCTTTGCGTGAACGAAGTCGCGGTCATAGCTACTTTCATAATCTATACATATAATAAAATGGTAGGAAACTCTAAACTGTACATTGAATATTTTTTTTAAAGGATACTTGGAGCGTGATTTACAATCGAAGTGGAAGCCAAAAATGTAGTTTTTAGAATTTTTGTCTGTATGTCTGTCCGGGCTAGACTCAAAAAGTACTGCATGGATTTACTTCAAATTTTGCATGAATATTACTAAGAGGTCGGGTATTATCACGCTATAACCTACGGGGGAGAAGCTGTGATAATTTATAAAAATAAAACCGCGGGGCACAGCTAGTAAATCATACATTGTAACGATTGACCGCACAAACAGCGCAGTAGGTGCCGACCCATTTCCTTAAGTGATTATAACTGCTGACATGGAAAGAAAAATGCAACTCATGCACTAATATACGTTTCCTGTTAACTAACTGATTGATAGGAATGGGTAGTAAAGCAAATGTCAGTTAAGTAATACTTTTAGTATACAACGTGTAACATAATGCATAAAAATCTTAATGTTCCTGTTAACTTACCGATTGTAAGAAATGGGTAGAACTGAAAATGTTAGGTAAAGTATTTAGTCAAAGGTGAAGGCTCTTTTTGAACTCTCAATAAGGCAATGAGAACATAGTTACCATATTTTGAACACTATAAGATTGGGAAGTTTAAACCAATCAATATAAACATACCTACTGCATTATTGAAGTTAAAATTAACGTTATCTGAAGTTTACGAACAATTCTTATAGAAGCAATATATAGGTATTATTATCATAATAATAATACCTTAAAACAGATAGAACCATTGACAATATGTAGTAAAAATATTAGACTTAAACTAGATAATTAAACATAATCTTTTGACAATAACTTGATACGAGCTAGCTAAATATCATTGCTATGATAATATAAATGTTTTCATACAATGTGTACCTAAATATCTATGTTACTAGAAATAATAATGTATACAACTATATTACTACAAACATGTTCTAACTATTTACAAGCGCTTTTTTAAAGTCTACGTGAATAATTTTTTTTTTTATTTTATTTTATTTTATAGGGTCCTTAGTCGTGGCAAAACCTGAAGAAGGTAAAGAACTTATCAATTAGATGGTGTGTTTTTGTTTTCTATGAATGTTACGAGATTTTCTTATATTTGCGAATCGATATTGATAACGTTTTAATTCGGTAGGGCATGCTTGCAGGTGTAACCCCATGGTCGCGTATTCATTTTGTTCAAATCAATAAATATGGCGGTGTTACACCCCCGTGCCCCAAAGAACACGTAACACGGTCGGTCCTGTAGCTGACCTTATTCCGTTTTGGTCGGCTAGGTGTCCAATTAGATCATGAAAATGAAGAAATATAAATGCAGCCTATGTTTGAGCACACACTTGTTCACTAAGCTAACTTAGTGTAAAACTGAACAGGTAACTAATTAATGAATTCAAGTAATGTAGGATTCGACACGATGTCATGCGGGTTTCTTTCACTCTGAAGATGATCCACTATAATATGTTCCACACAGTCTCCATTGAGACTGGTCGCAATGGCCGAATTTCGAACATGAAGGAGATACAACGCCCGCTCTAGGGAATCTAATCCCTGTGTCACGGGGTACTTTACAAACATATAATAGACGTACACAAATTACATGCAGACTATTTGTGGCTCCCACAAATAGTTGTCCGGCGCGACTCGAATCGGTGAGGCGACTGTCTTAGCCGCTGCGCCACACGTGCAGTCAAAATGCATATTACTATTATAAATAAATAAAAAAGGTTTTTATTCACGTAGACTTTAAAAAAGCGCTTGTAAATAGTCAGAACATCTTTGTAGTAATACAGTTATTATTTCTAGTTACTTATTACAGATATTTAGGTACACGGAATATTAAAACATTTATACAATTTATTTTATAATGGTAGTGACATTTAGCTAGCTTGTATTAAGTTATTGTCAAGGAGATTATGTTTAGTTGAAGTTTTTAATATTATGTATTGAAACTACTCAAAACAGTTCAAGAATCCACTCTAAAGATCTTTGCCTCGGCAGTGCAGTACTTAGGTAACATGAGCATTCCCTTTGTTATATATTATTATGTTATAATTATAACATATATAACAAAGGGAAAGCTCATTTGTTATATATGTATATATTATAACATATATAACAAAGGGAAAGCTCATTTATTAATTATGTATAATAAAGGGAAAAATAGTCAACAATTATTGCACGAATTGTTTTCGGGGAATATTGTACTTTCGTCGCAACATCAGTATATACACTGCCCTCAAAAACGGCACATATAGTCTCAATAATAAAGACGCTATTAAATTCACATTGTATCCACCGACATGGCTACGGCAATCTGCCTTTACACATTTTTTGCTATTGCAAACAGCTTATGGCATAAGGTATCTCAGCTCGTAGTCTTCGAATATTAACATACACTGGTCGTGTGTATGTTACTGGTTTGCGTCGCCAGTGATGAATTAGGAACAGAGACCTTGTCGCTCACTATGGGCGTCATAAGAAGACTCAGGGGCACCCAAAGAGATGAGCCTCTGAGCCTCAGAGATTCTCTGTGAGATCCAAATGACGAAATCCTCATTCAATCGTCTGGTGAACCAAAGTAACCGACATAGTCCGAGGACTTGGCAACCTGAAGTGGCAGGGCTCATAGCTCGCAGAACTGACGGCCGCAGGGTCATAAAGGCTAGAGTGGCGACCACGTAAGATGCTGTGTGGGCAGGCCCCCTACTAGATGGACCGATAATCTAGAGAGAGTCGCTTGAAGCAAACAGATGCATGCGAGTAGCGCAAGACCAACAATAGGGGAGGCCTTTTTTAGCAACCATAGGTGCCCTATATCCTCCTACTAATATGACTGCACGCGTCGTTCAGTGGTTATATAAGGTAGTGGCCTCATACTTCTTCAACCCCCTCGGGATCCACATATGGTTGCTCTGAATCTGGATGGGATTTGTGACCGTGAATTACATGTTTGTAAAGTCTCCCCTAAACAGGGCATGTTAAAGTCCAGTGTATGGGCGATGTCTTAAAAATACTATCCTAGGGTAGACTAGCGTACACGGAATATGATAGATTAAGTATAAAGTTAGGTCAACCAGATATATTGTACGTTACGAGCCGCTAGTTATAAGTGACTTTGCATTCTAAAGAACGCCAACAGTGAAACTGTTTTTGCCCTAGCTCAGGGATAACTTAGAAGAATGACGCAGTTGGAGACAGTACAACAAAATCAATGTCCGATACCTTTAAGTCATCTATTAAAATTTATACGTAAATATTTGGATGAACTGATTCCAACGTAACTTATTGGATTTTTTATGTAACTGCACCAAACAAGGAGTTAGTGAACTATTGGCATTTACTTACCAATATTATTTATTCGTAATTATCATATAATACGTAGGTATTTAAATTCATTCTGTTTGTAAAACTTTGCCTTTGTCAACATTACTTCTGTAACAGCTTATAGGTACCTATACATTATGTTCAAAACAAACAAGACTTGTGTACTTATGAAATTAATGGGGAAAGTATTACATACCTGAATGTTTCTTGATATTTTTGTCCTCCAGACCTGTTGTATCTTGACCCACAACTTCAACAAACTTTAAAGTCTACGTAAAATCCAGCACACGAACACTACACTAAAGTTTCGAATAATTATTTACAATGCACCAACATAAACACGTTACAGAACTAACCTCACAAATTCACACTTATTTTTAAGTCATCAAATCATTACAAAATCATAGAACGAAAATTACAACTTCAAACACGATATATTTAAAGGGTTTATCGTCTAATTTTCAATTTTATCCATAAAAAAACTGAAAATAGAATCGTCCCGCAGAGATTGTTGACAAAACTGTCATTTGTTCGACGCCATGGTTATCGCGCATGCGCGTTGAGGGTATCTCTAAAGGCGCATGACGGGGTGACTAGATGCGATTAGAGTTTAAAACCTCTTTGTAAGACAAAGCTGCATTTAATTTTGGCTTGTGTAATAAGGCATTTCTTATATGATTCTATTCTATTAGCGGTTTCATAACAACTATCTTCCTACCCTATGTAGGTAGGAAGATAGTTGCTATACTGAGATATCTAGGTACTTGCCTACTTATCGTGTTTGACTAAATTGCAAGGGTAAGGGCGATGTAAATAGTTTACACGTTTTAGGGTGCCATGTATAAATAAAACGTAAGCGTGTTTGGAACTTTTCTGTAATATATGCTATATGATTTTGCAATTTAATTATAATATTACTGCCTCGTTAGTCTAACAGTAGCGTCACAGAATAAAGAGTACTTAGCGTGTTTAACTGCAGATAAAGAAGTCCCGGTGTCTCCCCATCGGTCCTGACCTCTTTCCGGTCGAGTCGCTTGTTATCCCATCGGATCATGAGAGTGATAGTATAAAAAGTGCCCCTATGTTTACGCACACACTTGTGCACTATAATACCTATGTCTCCTGCAGATAGCTTGTCTTCATTGAGACTGGCCAACTGGAAATTTGTATATCTTTTAGTCACTTTAACCCGCACTTTTATCCATCCTACACCCCAGTCACTCCACTCCAATGACGCATAGTTACTTCTGCAGTTAGTTAGGGCATTATAGTTGACCTTAATTGCCTACTCAAGCCATTTCAGCTCCGTTCAGAAATCAAAGAGGTCTTGATATCCGTTGAGTGCCTGGTATTTCGACATTGGATGAACAACACGTACTTACTTTTATCATAGTAAGGTAACCTTACGGTATTTTACTACAGGCGCTTTATTTATCGTGCAGGCACGTTTACAGACTTACCTATATGTTGTACAACTCGCATTTTTTTTATTCGTACAGATAAGCTTACGGACGTATCACACATTTTCATCCTTCGTGCGGTTACGCTTACGGACTTGTACAACTCGCATTTTTATTATTCGTACAGATAAGCTTACGGACGTATCCCACATTTTCATCCTTTCGTGCGGTCACGCTTAGGGACTTATTAATATAAAGCACGCATTTTTATTATTCGTGCAGATAAGGTTACGGACGTATCACACAGTTTTAGCCTTTGTGCGGTAACGCTTACGGGCTTATACAACTCGCATTTTTATTATTCGTGCACCTAACTTACGGACGTATCACACAGTTTTATCCTTCGTGCACATAAGCTTATGGACGTATCACACAATTTTATCCTTAGTGCGGTCGTGCTTACGGACTTATACAACTGGCATTTTAATTATTCGTGCAGATAAGCTTATGGACGTATCACCCAGTTTTATCTTTCGTGCGGTAACGCTTACGGACTTATACAACTGGCCTTTTTACTATTCGTGCAGATAAGCTTACAGACGTATCACACAGTTTTATCCTTCGTGCGGTCATGCTTACGGACTTATGCAACTGGCATTTTTATTATTCGTGCAGATAAGCTTATGGGCGTATCACACAGTTTTATCTTTCGTGCGGTAACGCTTACGGACTTTTCCAATCGCATTTCAATGTTTCTTACTATAACTTACGAAAATTTTACATTATATACTTTGGTTCGGCAAGTGCAAAATAATTATTTTATCCTTAATATTATTTCCCCATGAGACACATCAGA
Source organism: Pseudoips prasinana (assembly GCA_951640165.1). Taxonomy (NCBI): domain Eukaryota; kingdom Metazoa; phylum Arthropoda; class Insecta; order Lepidoptera; family Nolidae; genus Pseudoips; species Pseudoips prasinana. The sequence goes on along the minus strand of OX621259.1, from coordinate 17,441,353 downwards.
ATCGTCAGATTAAGCTTTCGTTATTGATCACAAAAGTTTCAAAAGCATTAGCTATAATCCATGATTACATTATCTTAGTCTGACAGCAAAGGATTTTTGAAATTTTAATTAAAGTAGACAATTCAGTTGCTTCCAACATAGCGTTTTGTTGAAAATGTACAAAGTTTTGCTATAAGTCACCCACATAATACGTTTCTGCGTGTAAAACGGATTTAAGTTTAATCTAATTTTTGGAATAACGTAGTTAATCCTGTCATTATGTTTCATTAAGTTTGAGCTGTTACATTTATTAGCTTGATTTTAATTAAGTAGGTTTCAGCAGTTAGTAAACTTATAGTAACATATTTCTGTCCCTCGCCATATCTACTGATTTTGTCTCTTATCTCTTGGGGTTCGGCTCAGAGTTTAATTCGGCCTACGATTTGCAAATTCCGAAATTGACTGCAAACATTCGAAATACTGGGTACAAACTCTTATTGTTTTTGTTGTTGACAACCGTAACTTTATTTAGCAACCGGAGTTTGAATCCGCCGTAAATAAACTTACAAATGGTGTTTAACTGGGGCTGTTGAGCACCTCAAGTAGAGGAAATCTGCAACCATCTTTGAAGGCGACATGTTTCTTCCATTTGGGAAGGAAACATTGCGCCCTTGGGACTCATAAGCACGGGCCTTTGTCTGGGAGTTGTCCAGACACTTGGTCGCTTCTTCAGGTCAATAAACAGGCGGGTCCTTTGTATTCAACAAGATAACGTCGCTAGCTTTTTGCACCTTACCCGCAAGACGGTGACTTGAGAGTATTTGTTTGTTAATGTGTGTGACTGTGAGTCAATTTTGTAGTTTGACATTACGTTTATTATAGTCAGCAAAACCATATAAATTTACGATGGCATTAAGACCATGTTAGTTAGGACACCAATATTGTTCGGGCCAGTTAATGTTGCGCCTGACAATATCCCACGGCAACAAGACTAGTCACGGCAGACGGTGACGGGCATATTAATCAGTGTGCTATGGACTCCACAACTGTCATTATCATTTTTATTGTATCGTGTAAATTATTAATTTATCATCAGTAAACTAGAAACAGGCATATTCAGGAGTTTCATTTCCAAGTCCTCAAGTAATTGAAGATCTGCGCAATCATTTGGTGACCCCGACGTGATCAATTCCGACTTGGTGCAAGTTCTCCAAACGGTCGTCACGACATCCACATTAAAGAAAAGGACTCATCCTGAAGGAACTCGGCAGCATCTCGCTGCAGCAACTATTTCCGAGGGAAGTGCATCAATCCTTTCTATATCATAATCCTTTCTAACGTATTTTAGCCTAAATATAGTTGATAATTTTATTCACACTACTCATTCATACCTACTCGCAAGTTAAAATAATATTAATTAATTTTGGTTAAATACAATAAGATCCTTTTATTAAAGGTTATTTGGTGTTTCGAATCACTTTAGTATAAAACATAACATTCGTTTTATTTTATATATTGAGCAATAACTTTAATAATAGGCGAGCATACTATCTCGTACACTGTGTTTAATAACTTTGGTGCTTAGTCATAGTTAAACTTTGCCTACTATCGATTGATCCGCTAATCAATATATTAAAATATTAATTAAGGACCACTCTCAAAATATATTTTGGTAGTACGTCATTTAGTTGAGAGATTATTTATAAAATTAATTGTGTACATAGTGTGTGCATTCCAACAAGTAAACACAGTGCACCTCAGTGCAACAGCTTGCAGCGGCCGGTAGCCCGCCGTGGAACCGGTTTGTTATCTTTTCTCACTGGCATCGAACGAAGCGTAGACACTGTTGTTACATTTTATTGCACATTCTATTTTTACGTCTAGTTAAATACTTATATATAAATAGTATAACTTCATTATTGCACCGACAAAATGAGTAACTTGAAGGAACTTATCAAACAGAGAGGACATATTAGAGCCCGCGTAACTATGTTTGAAAAGTATTTAAAACCTTTACTTGATTGTAAAGAGATTAGTGCGGTTAACTTAAATGAGCTTCGTTTGCGCTCAAGTAAATTCCGGGATATCTCGTGCAGCTTTGACGACATTCAATCGCAAATTGAAATGTTGGATGAAGATACCTCTAAACAGATGGAGGAACGCGAGGCTACTGAAAATTTATTTTTTCATTTAATAGCTGAAGCACAATCATTGATTCAATTTTTCGAAAACATTAATAGAACGGAAAAATCATCTAACTCGAATCGTCATTTTAAATTGCCGGCAATAAAAATTCCTTCCTTTAATGGTGATGCAAGCAAATGGCTTTCATTTAGAGACACATATCTATCGTTAATACATGATAATGAAACCATCGATGACATCAATAAATTTCACTACCTTAAGACATATTTGGAGGGGCCGGCGATTGCTGTCATTAACTCCGTTACCGTGTCGTCAGATAATTATGCAATAGCCTGGAAATTACTTTGCGAACGGTATGATAATAAGCGCCTATTAATAAATGAACACATTAAGTGCTTGTTTTCGATCGAACCGCTAACCAAAGAATCTCATAGTGGTATTCGTAACCTAATTGATGTACTTTCCAAAAATTTAAGTGCCTTACAGTCTTTGGGGGAACCCACCGATAAGTGGGATACTTTAATCATTTATATGGCGTCGGCGAAGTTGGACAGCGTCACGTCCAGAAACTGGGAGGAATATAGGAGCAATGAGGACTCGCCTACACTAGACAAATTTTATTCGTTTCTTCGCCAGCGATCGACCGTTTTAGAAACGATAAAGGTTGCTAATATTAATAAACATGATAAGCGTCAAAGTCTTCCTAATCTGAAATCGTTCGTAAGTTCATCTGCTGAATCGTCTTTTTCGGTGCAGTGCCCTGTCTGTACACAAAATCATCGGTTATATGAATGCCCTACATTTAAATCGTTGCCAGTTTGTGATAGAATTTCTAAAATAAGTTTATTAAAAATATGTACTAATTGTTTGCGCAAAGGCCATCAGTCACATCAGTGTAAGCTAGGGGGGTGCAGAATATGTCACAAAAAGCATAATACCTTAATACATAAGCAGAATTCAGTACAATACATACCTGTCGACCAGAATAAAACTGAAAGCAATGATAGTAAGATCTCACCTAGTCTCGTCTCCAACAATAACGCATCAAGTAGCTCAGCTTCGGTTTCTATGGCTGCAACTTCCACCAACAAGGCACTTCTATCTACTGCATTAGTCAAGGTAACGAATAAAGGCAAAACGTTTACTCTAAGAGCATTACTGGATTGTGGTAGCCAATCTTCTTTTATTAGTGACCGGGCTCAGAGGGAAACAGGATTAGAAAAATGTAAGTACGATTATCATTGCGTATCGGGGATAGGTAGTACTGTAATGAATGTGACAGAGCACTGCTGTTTGGATCTTGGTTCATTTTATAATTCATTCTATATGCGAGTTAAATGTTTTGTATTACCTCGAATCACAGACAGGTTACCTCAAGTTGCAGTGTGTATGCAACAGATAGACATTCCTCAGCATACCCAACTTGCCGATCCCAAGTTTTATGAACCTGCTAATATCGACATTCTATTGGGTGCAGATATATTTTGGGATCTTTTGGGTCCAGGCAGAATTAATTTAGGACCTCAACGGCCAATATTACAGGAAACGCAATTAGGATGGATTGTGGCCGGCCCTACAGCAGTTCATACCCAAGACAATAATTTAAAGTTACATTGTCATCTGTCACATGACATAAGTCAACAACTTTGCAAGTTTTGGGAGCTAGAAGAGATACCTCCTAATGTCGAACCTACTAGTAAAGATTATTGTGAAACTTTATTTACTAATACTACCCGTCGAGATGGCGATGGTAGGTTTTGTGTCCAAATACCCCTCAAAGAGTCTATTCAAACCATGGGTGACTCATACAATATAGCTGAAAAAAGACTTCTACAGCTGGAAAGAAAACTTAAAAACAATCCAACTCTGAAACAAAAATATTACGAATTTCTTCACGAATACGAGCTATTAGGTCATATGACAGAGGTTTCTCGCCCAAAATTTGGATGTTATTTGCCCCGTCACGCTGTCATAAGAGAGTCCAGTGAGACTACCAAGTTACGAGTTGTCTTCGACGCTTCGTCTAAGACCACTACTGGTATTTCATTCAATGACACGCAATATATCGGACCTGTAGTTCAGGACGATTTATTCTCAATTCTTTTACGATTCCGACAACACAGATGGGTAGTATCCGCGGACATAGAAAAGATGTACCGTCAAATACTTGTTGATCCAGAGCAACGGCACTTGCAGTTGATCTTATGGCGCGATGATCCAACACATCCAATAAAAATATTTCAACTAAACACGGTTACTTATGGTACAGCATCGGCACCCTTTCTTAGTACTAGATGTTTACTTCAGTTATCTAAAGAGTGCGATGATAGCAGTGTAGCTCAGGTCATAAAAGAGGATTATTTCGTCGACGATTTTCTGTCAGGCACTGAAAATGAAAACGACATGCGAAACCTAATCAATTCAGTTACTTCTATCCTTAACTCCGCTTGTTTTCCATTGCGTAAGTGGCGTACTAATCTACCATCACTCTTCCAAAGTGAAATCAGCACGAATCAACCTAAAACTTTAGACCATCTGTCTCATTCAACTATATTAGGTCTAAATTGGGATCCATCAAAGGACTTGTTACAATTTTCAGTTCACATAGAACTAAATCATCCATTTACAAAAAGATCAATCTTATCAAACTCTGCGAAGCTTTTTGATCCACTGGGGCTGCTAAGTCCCTGCACCATTATTCCAAAAATTATATTGCAAAAGCTATGGCTGTCAAAAATGGACTGGGATGCACCTGTGGATAATACTATATCTAAGCAATGGTCTAACTTCGCATCAAACTTAAACTGCATATCTAACTTACAGCTACCAAGATGCGCCTTAATACCCGAAGCAGTACAAATAGAGCTTCATGCATTTTCCGATTCATCCCAAGCAACATACGCTTCTGCCATCTACCTTAGATCGGTTAATAGCTCTGGACACGTCATTGTTAGACTTCTTTGTGCAAAAACTAAGGTTGCCCCAGTAAAAACCATTACGATACCCCGACTCGAGCTCTGTGGGGCCCTACTGTCTGCTCGACTGATTGCTAAGGTCATGCGAGCACTTCGTTGTAACATTGACGCTGTATATTGCTGGACCGACTCAACGATAGTACTGGGTTGGCTATCCCACCAACCTCATGATTTAAAACCTTTTGTCGCAAACCGTGTCAGTGAAATTCATGACCTGACATGCAACGGCTATTGGAGACACGTTCCGGGAGAGATGAATCCCGCAGACTTAGCATCTCGAGGTGTATGTCCTAAGTCCATCCCGTCAGCTCGTCTATGGTGGAATGGTCCCACTTTTCTAACTGATGACCCTAGCAATTGGCCTCAAAATATAGGATTACATAATATTCCTACGCTACCTGAACTGAAAGGCTCTACAAATATACACACTACCACCACATTACATACTACTGATAGCGAACCAACTATGAGTATTATAGAATTTGGTAGATTCTCCAAGTTCACGAGCTTGCAAAGATCAGTTGCTTATGTTTTACGTTTTATATACAACGTACGACACAACAATATGAAATTAACTGGTACTTTGAGTGTTAAAGAATTGAACGCATCTTTACATATATTAATAAAACAACATCAAGGTGAATGCTTCTCGAATGAATTAAATCTTTTAGGAAATAATAAAAGTTTACCATCTAAGTCTCGTATCTTGTCTCTGAGCCCATTCATTAATAAAAATGGTATTCTCTGTGTGGGAGGTAGACTACAAAATTCAGATGAACCCTACGAAAGAAAACACCCAATTTTGCTAGACACTAACCATCATTTTACCAAATTACTATTTGCGCATCATCACTTAAAACTTTTGCATTGCGGTCCTCAACTTTTAATCAGTGACTTAAGAAACAGTTATTGGCCTTTAAGAAGCAGAGTCTTAGCAAGAGCTACAGTCAATAATTGTAAAATTTGTAAAATTATGAAAGCCAAATGTTTTAATCCCATAATGGGAAACTTACCTACAAGTAGAGTCACTCCAAATAATCCCTTCCATGTTAGCGGTGTCGACTTCGCCGGTCCATTTCATATCACTGATCGCAAGGGTCGTGGTTGTCGAATCACAAAGTGCTATATGTGTTTATTTATTTGTTTTAGTACTAAAGCTGTGCATCTTGAAGTAGCCAGTGATTTGTCTACGGACAGTTTTATTTTATGTTTGCGACGCTTCATAGCTCGCAGAGGTAAACCTTTGGAGTTGTGTTGCGATAATGGTACAAACTTTGTCGGTGCAAATAATGAAATCACTAATATTTTACGTTTAAACAGTGAAAACGTTACGGATTTTGCGGCAAAGGAAGGAATTACATTTAAATTCTCGCCAGCTTATTCCCCTCATTTCGGCGGACTTTGGGAAGCAGGCGTGAAATCTGGGAAACACCACATAACTCGTATATTACGCGATAGACATTTTACATTCGAGGAATTATCAACATTATTTGCTCAAGTCGAAGCTATCCTTAATTCCAGACCGCTTACTCCTCTGTCATCAGACCCAAGCGACCTTAATCCTTTGACTCCCGCACATTTCTTGATCGGCAAACCACTTACATCACTTCCTTCACAAAACTTAATGGAGGTTAACCCGTACCGACTCGATCGATACAGGCTTCTGGAAAAGATACGACAACATTTTTGGGACCGATGGCGACATGAATATTTATGCGAGTTACAACAAAGGTCGAAATGGAGAATCCAGCAAAAGGGATACCAGGAAGGCGATATGGTAATCATCAAGGAACCCAACATGCCACCACTCAAATGGCGAATGGGACGCATCCAGAAACTCTATACAGGATCCGATGGCACCGTCAGAGTTGCAGATGTTTATACCTCAAGGGGCGTCATTCGCAGGGCTGTGCATAACCTGTGCCCTTTAGATGATCCAGTTGCTCCAGCTCGAAATCCCAATGATTTCGAGGGGGGGGAAGATGTTCGGGCCAGTTAATGTTGCGCCTGACAATATCCCACGGCAACAAGACTAGTCACGGCAGACGGTGACGGGCATATTAATCAGTGTGCTATGGACTCCACAACTGTCATTATCATTTTTATTGTATCGTGTAAATTATTAATTTATCATCAGTAAACTAGAAACAGGCATATTCAGGAGTTTCATTTCCAAGTCCTCAAGTAATTGAAGATCTGCGCATTCAAATATACTAACAATATACATATTATTAGTATGTTGGTGTATACGTATAATATACTAGATACATCCGCGCCGGAGGTAGTGGGTTCAATTCCCACCCAGTACCTACAGATATTTGTGTGCATGGACATGTCTGTTTGTTCTGAGTTTGGATTGAATTAATTATATAAGTATATATAATATTTACAAAAGAAAAGTAGTATACATATGTTGTAGTATATCAGTTATCTGGTTTTCATAGTACAGACACCAGCACATCGAGCTATCCCAACCTGACAAATTTCCCCAATTGAAAGTGAACCTTATGCTTTTGTGATAAAAATGAAAATCTATAAATTTGCCAGATTGGGGTAGCTGGATGTGCTGGCGTCTGTATAAGGTCTGCTTGGTTTTGGATCAGATGGCCGTGTGTAAATAATGACCCAGGATATTATTATTACCATTATTATTATAGACACATTAGGCTCCTTAATTTTCGTGTAATATTTTTATTGGACGTCTATTTTTTTCGCTCACGAGATCCACCGCATCCTCTGATATGACTATTTATTGATTTTTTTATAAGTTAAGGCTAGCTAGTAGCTACGATAGCTTTGGATTTTTTATATTTTATTTAAGATTTTATCACATCATAACAGCTGAAACAAGTCCACTGCTGTACAAAATCCTCCCCCAAGAATAATCTCGGGGGATATAATATAATCGCCACGCTTGGCGAATATTTTGTAAAAAACTACGATGTTATAATTTAACCTCCCTTTTACTATACTTCATATAACTTGATTCCTGGATAGCCAAATTTCACCAAAATTTCAGTGAGGTCTTGTTGTTATATCCTCTTACAAATAAGGATATATGGGTTGGATATCGCAGTATGATGGTCATAGTATTCAGAAAGAAGCTGCTCCCCGTCTTCTTGTAGATATATCCTCGGGCCGACTTCTGCGTCCCCCACGGGACGAAATGTGGTGAGTATATTCTAATATTCGCGGCCTTCACCACACAGCGTAAAGATTGTATCTGATGCTTATAATTATTCAAAAGTCATCAGAATTATAATTCTTGAATAACCGAAGACGATCTACATATACCTAAATAGAAATACCATGATGCAATTTCCGCATCTCCATAAGGTCAAAACCTCATTTACCAGAAGATTTAGTTTTATGTATTTGTCATTATAAAAGTTAACAATTTATATTCATCCGAAATCTATATCTAGTTAATAATATGTACCTATCGGTGTCAGCACATCCAGCTACCCCAATCTGTCAAGTTTCTTTTATAGATTTTGAACTTTATCACATAAGTATAAGGTTCACTTTCAATTTGGGAATTTTACAGATTGGGGTAGCTTGATGTGTACGCGTCTGTATTATCCACTTTGAAAAATAATTCGATAAATTGTAGGTACTGTGACGATCTTCATGAATGTGCACCTTCGTTGGTTCAAGGAAACTTAAAAATGATTAAAAATAAATGTTTTGAAAATTCTTATATTATTACAAGCTCCCGAAGGCATCTGGACTTGCCGATCGCCACAGTACCTAATGCACAGCGAAATTGCCCGTTTATTTCATCATAAACGTGCCATGACAATAATTCGAAACAATCAAGAAGATTTTTACGTATTTCAATTACATGTTGACAGTTAGGTATATGTAGTTGTAAACTTGCACATACATAAAATGGATCAGAAAAACACAGGAAACCTTTGAAATTATATATAGTAATAATAATAATATTCCCCGGTATATTCATACATGGCCATCTTATCCCAAACTAAGCAGAGCTTGTACTAAGGAAACCAAATAACCGATATACTAAATATACTATTTTTCTTATACTACCCTACCCTAGGCACCTATATTCACTAGTAGTACTCACTTGTGGTAGTCACTTTTTTCGCTCCGGCAATAGGGGTGCGGATTACCTTTTTTTATTTTTCAGTGCTACTAGAATGTCCACAGATAAAGCCTAAGAATATAAACAACATTCAAAGTGCCGGAGTTGCAATTATTTTAAGATAATGTTAGGTAAAGATGCCGCTATGTTCCATGGTTAAATTACAAGTGACTTCATATGTAAGTATATGAGGTCACTTGTAATTTAACCATGGAACGTTCTGTCAGTAGTATCTATATCTAGTTAATATCCGAAATCTATATCTAGTTAATAATAATATGTAGGTACCGACGACGTCAGCACATCCAGCTACCTAAATCTGTCACGTTTCTTTTATAGATTTTGAACTTTATCACATAAGCATAAGGTTCACTTTCAACTTGGGAATTTTACAGATTGAGGTATTGATGTGTACACGTCTGTATTATCCACATTGAAAACCATGGAACGTTCTGTCAGTAGTATTGCGAGAACGGGCCAGAGCATTGCCACTTTATTCCCGCCAAGAACTTATAAACTTTTATATCCAAAATGATTATCAGCCGAGTGTTATATGCGTGGTTGTTGACCCATATTTTTATTAAGTCTGCTATCTTCAGTAAATTCTACATCATCCAGTTCACTTATCGAGCCTTTGAAAAAATCCAAATAAGAATACACTAAACGTGTCTCTAGAAAATCAATATTTTATAGTGTGTGCCTGTGTCGCTGTGTTCCTATTACACAGCGACACAGGCACACACTGGGTGCAGGCAGCACAGGACCGGCTATTGTGGAGATCCTTGGGGGAGGCCTTTGTCCAGCAGTGGACGTCTTTCGGCTTATATGATGATGACACAAAAGATACCGAGATCATACGACGTCATTTTAATGATAAAGAAAATCATCTGATTCCAAACTAATCTGATAACTGGAATAGCGGATATGGAAACCAGATAACTGATATACTACATATACTTGTCTTTGTAAATACATTCTTGTCTTGGCTGGCGTGTACTAGCGTACAGTACTTCAGGATCTTTTGTACTAGCTCTCATTGGTTTTTACTCCCTGAGTGAGGTTTGCACATAATTCAGTACACTTGTTGGGGGTAGATCCTTGTAGTCTCCTGGTACTGGATATGCCAGCCCCAGGATGGCCATTCTGTGTGTTGCCAACGTATCGCATTTACATATTATATACAGCATTGTTTTATTTTCTTCACCACAGGTCCTGCAGATCGGGGTGTTCGACAGTCCCAGTTTGTAAATACCTACATACCACAACAAAACACCATTTACAGTGCAGTTGATTATATCCTCTTTTTTTATCTATGTGACTATTTACAAGCGCTTTTTTAAAGTCTACGTGAATAAAAACCTTTTTTATTTATTTATTTTATTATTTTTTATTTAAGTATACATAGATAAAAAAGAAGATATAATCAACTGCACTGTAAATAATAATGATAACCTTTTATTTTGCGAAGTATATATAAAACAGATGACAACTTGATAGTAGAAATAACTGTTACTTACACTGTTGAATATGGTAATAACCATATTCAACAGTTGCAACTTGCAAGCTTGCAACGGCATAGTATTTTATAATCTTAAATAACCAAATATCTCTAAAATACTATAATAATCAATTAATTAAATTAAAACCAGGTGTATTCATTACAATGTCCACAGTCAAATATAGTGACCTATATATTAATAAGATATTAAAATTCCAAATCAAATGTCAGCGTAATAAAATAATTCTAAATATAAAATCATTTAAATATTCACATTATTAAAGCATTTAGTAAAAGCAAATGATTCACTCTATTTTTGAATACTTCGACATTTTAGATTTCTACTATAGATTTCGGCAAATTATTATCTTTTTTTTAAATATAATTATAACCATATTATCTATTCTAGGAGTCGTAAATAATATTTTTGTTGAGCAATTAATACTGTTTTACTTATTAGTAGCCATGCGTCTTTTACTATAGATTTAAATAATGAAATAGATTATGAATTGGTTACACAGAGAAGACTCATATTATTATATATTAATAAAATCAATGGATATTATTCACACACGGCCATCTGATCCCAAACTAAGCGGAACTTGTACTACGGCAATCAGACAACGATATAGTACATATTGTTATACTACTTTTCTTTTGTAAATACATATTTATATAGATAATTCCACCCAGACACAGGACAAACAGACATGTTCATGCACACAAATATCTGTCCTGGGTGGGAATCGAACTCACGACCTGCGCTGCGGTGTGAAAAGCAAGCATTTGACGGGTCCGTTGCCGTGGCTGGTAGATACGCTGCCTTTCACGCCGGAGGTCGTTTCCCATCCGGGACAAATATTTGTGCGCATGAACATGTCTGTTTGTCCTGAGTCTGGGCGTAAATTATCTATATAAGTATGTATTGACAAAAGAAAAATAGTACATGCAGTATATCAGTTATCTGGTTTCCCAGTACAAGCTCTGCTTAGTTTGGGATCAGATGACCGTGTGTGAATAATGTCCCAGGATATTATTATTTGCCAACCACGTCAACCAGCCCGTGAAATAAATTCTCAATATCGACCGGAGTCTGAGAGTTGGGTTCCGGCTTTCAGACTTAGGCTAGGCTAGAGTGAGGGCATAGAAATGCAACCAGAAGACATTATAAGGACACTTGGACTACGAAAACCGCCATAATGATATACGTACGTATACGTAACAAAGCCATAAACACGTCGTCAAGGTTAAAGAGCGTGTTTTGAGTTGATACTACACTACAATATCACAAAAAAGGAGTGAAAATAAAAGCTGGTTATACAGTCCTAGACCTTACTATGACCAAATAAACTACTCTTGCCGTTTTCTTACTTATTTATCGTATGGTGGTTACCCTAGTGTCAGAGTTGTTGAAGCCGCGCATTAGGCCTTTGACATGGCTTAACGACTGTTACCTAATGGCTAGAACCGGGACCGACAGCTTAGCGTTCCCTCCGAAGCACGGAGACGCTAAGAAATTAAATCACTTTGGCGGTCACACATCTATGGACTGACCATGAGCCTAGTTGCTTAACCTCGCCAATCACTTACGGACTGGTGAGAGCATCTAGCTATGATCCGTTTACTGTTAGCTATGTAATTGTTATGAATTACACGATCAAATTGCATTAAAATTGAAGGTTAAACAAACTTACCTTAAGTGAAGTTTGACCATAATTATATGAGTCGCTGCATCCGAAGAGATTTTCATATAACACAGTAGTACACTCTTCAATGTGGTGGACATCGAACACTTTTTTAGAGCTTGCAACATTAAAAATGACAAAATGGCGCCTCTGCACGCCACGTGGCCGGCTGGAAAAACTTCATTCTTTTCAGAGTCCTCAGTATCTACCTAAGATTTCACTAAAGGCAAAGCATTAAAAACAAATAACGGGAAGAAAGTATTCACAAGAATACTTTAAGGGCGGGAGGGATCGAAAATCTCTTCGGATGCAGCGACTCATATAATTATGGTCAAACTTCACTTAAGGTAAGTTTGTTTAACCTTCAATTATATTTCGTCGCTGCATCCTCGAGATTTTCATATAACACAGTAGATGTTTAGAGCTTTAGGGAAATCGTTAGTAAGAGTATTGAACCAATACCCAAAAACGAATTGTTACATGTATTATTTGCTTTATCTAATTAACTTATTCATTTTTAACTATACTTAACAGTAATAAACTGGCACTTTTAAATACAGGATCATTATAAGATCTGTCATAAAATTTACTAAATACGCGGGAATTTCATGACCATCCTGCTGCCTTCCTAATCACTTCAATGGAAACGCATCCACGGACGTCTTCGCGTGGCGAGCGCTTTGCGCAGAGTATATTCTTGCGTCAATATCTGCTCTCTTGCAATACTTGCTGGATACAGCATCTGATTGTAGATGCGGTTGCGTTGTGGTATAATTTTTTAGTGGTCGGAATTAACCTTTCGGCATTAGACGTGTCTCTAAACGGTCCTATTAGTTCTATGTATGCTATCAGGGTTTTCTCTGGGCATATCTCCTTCTAATTGTGATAAAAGAATTAGATGCGATTGAGGCCTTGCTTTCAAGAATTTTAAATATTGGAATCGTTATTTGTAATATTTGAAACAACGTATCTTATCTTGGGTTTAAAAATTTCAACTTTAATTTTGGATACACTTAAGGCATTCCAAAGGGCCTGCGGCCAAAGCTCATATGCTGAGAGTTCATCTTTATTAGATTATGTGGTCGGGGTAGCAATATCAGCGGTAGGATCGTGCGTAGCGACAACATTATCAAGTGTATGAGTAATCGGGTCAATATTATTCGATATCAATGGAGCATATAACCTAATTAGCTAAAAATGAATGCTCACATGCATTATTCGGCGTTCGTATATCTGGTCGTAATCGAATCACGACTCTTTAATTTTATGCGTATTAGCCTTGACCGACGATACGACGGAACATATTCCAAAATTTATTGAAAATGAATGCTCAGATACATTATCTGCATCAGAAAAATACATATTATTATGCGAGTAAGTGACCGTAATCGCACCATGGTTCAATTATTTATATTGGTATTGTGTTCGTATATTCGGTCATAATCGAATTACGAATCTTTATAGGTCTTGAGCAACAGTATCAATACGACGCGTATTCCAACATTTAATGAAAATGAATGCTCAGATACATTATCTGCATAAGAAAAATATATATGTGAGTAAGTGACCGTATTCACTTCACGGTTCAGAAATAATATTGATATGGTGATCGTATATTCAGCTGTAATCGCCTCGCAACTATTTAATATTATCCGTATTAGCTTTGACCAACGATGCGGTGGAGCGTATTCCCTGATTTAATAAATATGAATCTTCAGATACATTATCTTTATAAGAAAACATACATATTATTATGCGAGTAAGCGACCGTAATCGCACCACGGTTCAGAAATAATATTGGTATTGTATTCGTATATTCGGTAATCTAATCATTACGCTTTAATTTTATGGGTATTAACCTTGACCAACGATATCGATTCGACGGAGCTTATTTGCTGGTATGGTGAAAATGAATGCTCCGATTCATTATCTGCATAAATTACAATATAAATGTGAGTAAATTACCGTAAACGCATCACGGTTCAATAATTATAAATCAGAATTCATTTATTCCGTAAAAAAATACTTTTATGTGGAATCGAATATTGGTATGGTATTCGTATATTCGGTCGTAATCGCATCACGACTCTTTAAAATATACATTTTAGACGCCAGTTAAGGCTACTAATCTGCATCAGATAAAATACATATGTGAGTAAATGACCGTAATCGCATCACGGTTCAATAATTATATTGGTATGATATTCGTATATTCGGTCGTAATCGCATCACGACTCTTTAAAATATACATTTTTAGACGACAGTTTAGGCTACTAATCTGCATCAGATAAAATACATATGTGAGTAAATGACCGTAATCGGATTACGGTTCAATAATTATATTGGTATGGTATTAGTATTCGGTCGTAATCACTTCACGACTCTTTAGAATATACATTATAATAAAGTCAAAGTCAACGATTTATTTGCAAATAAATATGGTTTTAGAAGTGAATGTAAGAACATTGGTAACACAACAGGTACTATATATATATATATTTGTTGTTTGCTTTTTTTTTTGTTTTTGAACTGCAGGAATTCCTTTACTGTATAGAAAGAAATCTCAGTTAGCCATTTGCGTAAAGCCTTTTTGAATCGGACCATTGGAAGTACCTTAATTTGATCAGGAATCTTGTTATAAATGCAGTTTATCTGTATTCGTTGTGCAGTCGACAACGCGATTAGACATGTCAATATATATATATATATTTTTTTATTAATATAATTATTTAATTGCCAATGATATTCCTTCGTTTGGGCACCATCTACTCACAAAACAAGTTCCACAGTATTGAGTTTTGTAAATACCTTTAAGCCATATCCTGATATTAGCATCTGAACGAAATCTGGTTTACTCAATATGGGAGAAAGTGCTGAACGGCATGTGTTTTCAGATGAGAAATTAGCTCCTAACCTGAACTGTTATGTAATGAAGTTTAATGCTACAGAATTGACTTTTGTTTTAGTGTTTTTTTTTTTTTTTAAGCAATCATCAATATTATTATTATGACCAAATTTTCATATTTTTTACACGCTGTGTCGTTATTGTTTTAATGTGTTGTGAGACAGAGATGAAATCATTAATTCAATTGTCTCCATTTTGAGTGCTTGTTACGAAAACGCCTCTTTATTGACTTCGCCAGATTATTATGTTGGATTCATGTCTCACTAGGCCAGTGAGGAACGACAATAAAATCTATTGCCAGGTTATTATCTTGCATAAGCATTTCAAAACAGGTGAAAAACAACGGAGGAAACAAGCAAGAGAAAAAGTATTTCCAATTAGGGGTAAACGTTTACGTCGAAAGCGTTACGATCCTTCCTCCAGTAAGTATATCAAGCCTTTTTCATTTAAAAAGTAGGCCTGAACTTGTTGTCTAGATCTGGGGAGCCCAATCTCTCTGCTAAACATAGCATACTAAATAAAAGTAAATATGTGTATGCATCTAACAATACGAGTACCCGTGTCAAAATACACGTTAATTTTAAATTTAATTTTAATATTGGCCTCTAATGGGTTCGATCTCCACTCGGGACAAATATTTGTTCGATTAGCGCGATTATTAGTTCCGTACCTGGGTTCAATTTAACTATAATTTGTATGTATTTAATAATAAACATGTATATTTATCAGTTGTCTGTTGGCCACACTATTGCAATAGTACTGGCTCTGCCCCGTCTGAGATGAGATGGCTAGACATTTATTTATTGTTATTATGTATATAATATACTGTATTATTAACTTATAATATTCAAATTAATAGATCGAATATTTACAGCTACTTAGTTACGTAGTAAATACTAATACTACTAATACTAATACCATTTCAAATTAATGTACAAACAATTAACAACATTTTCTGTTATACTTGATATCAAACAAAACTAATACACGTTCACCATATACAAATTATATTTTCCACAAGTTTTTACAGCAATCACAGTCAACTAAACTGGAAAAACCATGTCTGCAAAACTAGCAAATCAATCACATGTTCGCTATACTGGTAACCCATGTTACTAATACATGTGCTAAAAGTCGACGGGATCAACATCGGGACTTGTACTTGAGTTGTACGTGTACTTGGTCAATCAAATATAATAAAAGCATTCTGGCTATGTGCGTACGTTTCTGTTACCTACTAATCTAAATAGAAACTACGTTGCAGATTATTTAGAATAAAGCTATTTGAATGGTTGAATGAAACTAACCTCTATAGCATTAATGAATACCTGGAACTGAAAATTTTCTATTTCAGGATTCAGTCCTATATTATCCTTGCTGAGTGCATCCATTATAATTTGCCCCCATTGTTCAGAGAACACGTGGCAGATATTTAGGTTAGTTGTGTAAGTAAAGTAATCAGGTTGTAAATAATAAATCATCACAACTCCATATGATTTTAACCCAAACATTGCCCCAGGGCATTGTAATTATTAGGGTTTTACAAACGGTACATACCTGTTGTAAAAACAGGGCTTGTACTATCTGACACAAAGGGTAGGTCTTATTCCATAGAATGGCTAACTGTAAAATAGGTTAGAATAACCTAATAATACCAGAAAACATTCAGCTAGTAAAACTAAAATCTAATTATACATAGACTCTCGCCTGTTTGCCAGGGGGGTGTGTAATTTAATCATAATTGGTAATAAAATAAAATGATAGTATCTTTGTAACAGTCGGTCACCTTAATATGCATGATCAATAACGAATAGAAAAAAGAATTCGAAAAATATTCATATTTGCTGGAGAGTAAGTATGTACTTACATTTTTTGCTGACACTCGGCATTTGCGTAGATTCAATCGGCACCAAATTATTCTTCATATTCCTTCTTCGTGCACTTAAACTAGCCCATTTTTATAGGCCAATACAGTAATTCACATTAAATGTCACTATAATATAATTATAATACTTGTTTACTGAAAATAAAATAACAAGAATTGGTGTTTCGAGGTCCGAACACTAAGAGCGAATGAACGAAGTTTTTACAGCCGGCCACGCACACAGGCGAAAAATCAATAAAAGTCGGACAAAACCTAAATGGGTTTTAATATTATAGGAAACGCTTAAATATGGAATTATATGTAAATAAAACAACGTAGAAATTTTTTTTGTCAAAAATTTTTTAATACCAGATTCGTCTAACATAGTTAATACATCTGTACACAATGGATCCGATTTTTTACCAACTAATTTTCTTAAACCAGTTATAAAAGGATCGGAAGACACCATTAATTTTTTAAATGTATCTTCCATTGCACGTATTACACGTATAAGTACGTGTAAAAAAGAACTTTTTAAAAAAGAACTTTTATTACACAATTTAAATAATAGAGGGTAAAAATCACTAGTCATAGTTTCAAAAGACAAGTTTGTTAAAGCGTCGCGTACGGACGCATTAAAATATGATTGCCTATTATGAATCAATGTTCATATTTTCTAAATTTACTAGAAAGATACCCCGGAGGTTCCGTATGGTACACTTTACCCCTTCATGAAAATCAAGAACATGCGAAATAATAGTTAATTTCTTTAACATTTTTTTTAAATATAAAAACCAGAAGTATTCTTATAAAAATATAAATAAAATACATGTTTATTACCTCCTGGAAGGGAATCCATCACAAAAACTTTAACTTTCACGACACAAATGATGAAAAAGCTACCACTTAAGTAACACTCTGAGCGCCGTAAACACATCCGCTGTTGAACAAGTCAAACTTTGGAATGACACCAAAACCCGTAGGGGGCACATAACCAGTGCCACCTGTGCATTTAGCATGCATTGTTTATCGGATTAGCCGATAAGAACAAGTTCTGAATTTTTTGAATGCTTTTGTGTTTTTTGGTTTTGTCCGACTTTTATGGATTTTTCGCCTGTGTGCCACGTGGCGTGCAGAGGCGCCATTTTGTCATTTTTAATGTTGCAAGCTCTAAAAAAGTGTTCGATGTCCACCACATTGAAGAGTGTACTACTGTGTTATATGAAAATCTCGAGGATGCAGCGACGAAATATAATTAAATACTAAATTTGTGTTGGATATGAATGTGAATGGAAAATAAATTTGTCTGTTTGTTTGACCTGTCATTGTATGGAAATCCTATACACCCCGAGATCAGCTTATGCTGGAAACTTATAGCATGATAATATTAATATGTAGCCGTGTGTACCTCCTCATTTGGATCCCTATGAATTCGAATAAATTAATAGTAGAATGCTAACATTTCAAATAATTATACTGCATAAATATTGCCAGTAATTAAGGGGAACAAATTAAAATTCTTCAAATACCTCACGGTAAAGCATATTTGGTACATTCTCAACTTTATACACTTGCACGTGGTTTTAAAACATACTAAACAGTCACGCTACGGCAACGTGATAGCTTATATTTAAGGCCACTTATTGTGTCGTATTAAAAAAGAACTGAACAAACCGGTCTAAACTATTTAAGCGTGAACCCCTTCACCCTTCTTGACACGTACTATTAGGGGCTTATATAAACTGGTTTAATGAATTTCCTGAGCTCAACTTTTACTGGTGCTTGAAATCATAGAGTTGTTCTAATAGTTCAGCTAGTGTCACTGTTTTTGACAGGAGCCGTTTGGTTCACGATATGCCACATGGTTTTCATTCGTTAAGTATATTATTTTAGGTACGTTATTAAGAAATTATGTATGAGGAGGCATTTGTTGTATAGATAGGGTTGGTCTAGTGGTAGCGTGTTCAACCGCAGTAATGAGGTCCTGGGTACAAATCCCGGGTCGGGCTAAAAAAGGCATTTCGGGATTTTTCCGTAAAAAAGTCCAGGAGTTGGCGGTATAATGCCCCCGCGCCTCAGAGAGCACGTCAAACCGTCGGTCCTGTACCTGACTGACGTCATTCCGGTCGTGTCGCTAGTCGTCCCATCGCATCATGAAAGCGATGGAATAGAAAGTGCTCTTGAGTTTGTGCACACACTTGTGCACTATAATATGCCCAGCGCAGTTGGCTTATCTTCTCTCTAAAGAATTTAAAATAATTACGGTTTTAAAAACATGTACATACGAGTAGTCCCACATAAGTTTCACTCAATTCGGTTGTTACAGAGAAAAGTTGAAGTCTATAGTTCAACTTTTATCTGTAACATCCGAATTGAGTGAAACTGATGTGGGAATACTCGTATTATGAAAGCATTCCCGGTCGAATTAAATAAAGAATGATTAAAACAAACAGATAGTTTCCAACCATATTTTATAGAATTCAGATTTTAGCATTACCATGTTTGTACATATTACATGTTGTTATATTTGTGAAGAATTCTCCAAAGGTTCAAAGTACACAAATAAGTATACATATTATATAGTGAAAGCCGTTTAGGAATATTTAAATATATATACAACATGTAACGTAATTAACGCACACGCTCAAACACCCCAATCGCTTGTACAACTCTTTATTCCATTTGGTTAACGGTGTTCTTTAAGTGACCGTCTGATGTTCCAATCACTATTGGGCAACTCCAGGAACACTGTAATACTGTATTTCGAAGTTCAAAATAGCGAGGAACTGTAGCCCTAAAGTACTGAAACGCGACTCACGTTAGGTCGAAAGTGCGCCACATCGATACACATAATTTCAAATGTTTTCCACCGCGATGCACGTTAGTGCGAAATCGTTTGGGTTAGGTTAGGTTAGAACGGTGACCATTTGGCGCGCGAAGGCGAGCGAGCGTAGCGAGCGTGCCCCGGAAGCGGCCGCCGAGCGCTAGAAAAACATTAACCATGGATATCTCCATAATGGCATGCCTTCGCATTTACTGGACTTTCGCACTAACGTGCATCGCGCTGGAATACATTCGACAATGTGTGAATCGATGTGGCGCACTTTCGCACTAACGTGAGTCGCGTTTCAGTACTTTAGTGCTACAGTTCATCGCTATTTTGAACTTCGAAATACAGTATTACAGTCCTCCAGGAATTATAACAACTTCTAATATGTACAGACGGCCAGCACATCAAGCTAAGCCAATCTGTCAAATTTCCCCAATTGAAAGTGAACCTTAGGCTTATGTGATAAAGTTAAAAATCTAGAAAAGGAATTTGACAGATTGGGGTAGCTGCATGTTCTGGCAATGGCTGTCTGTACAAACATGATAATGCTAAAATCTATAAAAATATTTCATTTCGCTTGTCGTGGGTTCGATTCCCACCCAGGACAGATATTCGTATGCATGAAAATGTCTTTCTGTCCCGAGTCTGGGTGTAATTATTTATATAAGTATGTATTTACAAAAGAAAAGTAGTATATGTAAAATATTTTAGTTATCTGGTTTCCTATAGTACAAGTTCTGCTTAGTTTGGGATCGGATGGCCGTGTGTGAAATATGTCCTAGGATATTATATTTATCTGGATGAATAATGTCCCTGAATTATATTATTATTATCTGGACAAACAAATCCCAATATAATATTTTGGGTCGACCCGGGATTTGAACCCAGAACTTTATTATCTGCAGTTGACTGCTAGACCAACGAGGCAGTACCTAAGTAGTTTTTTTTACCCACGTACCGTCAAATGCATTAATAGGTGAAAATTCTTATTGTATCTCGAAACTAAAGCTTATTTCGCCAAATTAAATGGTTAATAGCAATCGCTCGGGTGAAACTCATTTTCCTTTTTAAAATGATACGAATTTGTGTCCAATATGTAATAAAGAGCAAATTGTATTCGTTCCTTTATAAAATAATCGCCATATTAGATAGTGCATGGAAAGTGTTGGTTTAGTGGTTAGTGACCCTTAATGCCAGAGGTACTGGGTTCGATCCCCAGCCAGGACAAATCCTTGTGTGATGAGCACGATTATTGGAACAAAGTTCCTTATCGCGCGTTGTGAAAGGGGGCTAGACGGAAAAAAATCTTACGAAAATTTGTCACGACACTTTTTGCAGCAGTGCGGCGTGCGCATGTTTCTCATCATTTCTTCATGTTCTGTATGTCTCTCTCTCTATTATAGAAAGCAAGCCAGATATTTTCATTTCTATTTCGCATTGAACAGTGTGGTGTCGCGACGATTATTTTTGTTGAGGGTATACAGGTTTTTTGTACATAATAAATAATAAGAAATAACTTCGTTCAATCCGGGTGTCCCTTGACACAAGATTTTCTCTCAAGTTTTTTGTTCTGTGTCTGGGTGTAATTTATCTACAATATGTATGTAATGTATAAGTATGTTTGTCAGTTGTCTAGTTACAGACTCTGCCTAGTTTGGATCTAGATGGTTGTGTCTTAGTTGTCCCAAGAAATGCATTTATTTATTATGAATATAATAATAATACGTTTCTCATAGAATGAAAATAATAAATATCGATGAACTTACAAGATTTACAGCAATCAATTTTGGAATATGTCTAAAACGTGAAATAAAAGATTTGTAAAGAACTATGACAGCTTTCGGCCCACACAACTTTAGAAACTAAATTCACACGGAGGCAAAGTTTACCTCCAACAATTTAAATACTAACTTAAAAAATATATATTCAGTTACTGCTTTTCGAGAACTGCTCAAAAAGAAAACATTTTAATAAATAATTATTTTGATGTTCAAGTTCTTGAATTCCAGATTTAAATAAAAATGTTGCCAGTCATGCTAATGTAATCGATAATTCTAAATGTATTTTTTATTTTCGATCTCATTATAGTTTCTAATTATAATTTTTTACTTAAATTAAAATAAGCACGATGAACGTAAATACGATTTTCCTGATCTGTGATCGACAACTTAACATCTTGTAATGGCAACCCTGCAGGCTTTTAATTTTAATACCAATCTAATGATAATGTAATTCCAATCTTAATTTTGACGGCACGTGATTTGGTACTCTTGAAAATAATTGGATTGAGATTAGGATTAAACTGCCATTATTACACTCGACAAATATGACGTCACGTTACTAGCCGCACTAGTGTTTTTCAGCATATAATCATACACCGTAAAAGTGCATTATCTTCTAAATAAAGGGCCAAATAAATAAATAGAATATAAATAAATTTAATGTTTAAATCATTAATTAAAATTGAAGATAAAACAAAAAAAAATTAAATCAGCCACGACTTTGGCTGTATGCGCTAGGATCGTTGCCTGCATTGTAAAATAAGTAAAAGTTTTCCTGGTCTCAGATTTAAAATGCTTTGAAGTGGTTTTAGAAGTTTTTTTCAATGGAACTAGAACCTGCAAAACAATTAGTTTTTACAAATAAGTAATATGCTTCGAGCATTTAAGGTAATATGTTATTAATTTAAACAAATGGATATTTCTAAGTACTTAGACATTTATCAAAGATATCTTACCTTGTATTTAGGTGAGATATCACTTCTTCTCTTAGACATCGGCATGAATGGCTTAATGTTATCATACATTTCCTCAAACAAATCATTGCTCACTCTATATTGCTCTAAATTGCTCTTCATTCATAGAAAATGCTTAGCCCGCATAACACATCAACGTCGTTGGTTAAATTCTTTTTTTTTTGCGAGAATTGAGCAAAACATTGTACAGACGCCAGCACATCCAGCTACCCCAATCTGTCAAATTTCTTTTATAGATTTTCAACTTTATCACAAAAACACAAGGTTCACTTTCAATTGGGGCAATTTGACAGATTGGGGTAGCTTGATGTGCTGGCGTCTGTACATTAGAGCCAATCTCGCCATATTATACATTTATCACTCAATCAAAACAATCTAAAACTCAAAATAACAGCTAAAAAGTTACACTTTTCTTATTGAAATAATCACAATCAACAATGAATATTGTCGCAATCGTAGCGTAATACACAGCTGTCAAATTAAAGTCAAGAGTACGTTAGCGCATCCCGATTTCAACTAGTTCTCAATAATGGTCACCCAATAAGGCGCTAGCGTCGAATTCAGGAGTACCAAAGGTATCAATTCCGATCAGAGCACACTGTTAGGTTATGACTTCCCGGTGTTTTGCAGTTCTGTCAAGATCGCTCGCGCTTATACTGACATGACTAAAAAACTTATATTTAATTTAAATCACAAAAATACGTAAGAATATTTACTCATCATCATCATCATACCAGCCGAAAGACGTCCACTGCTGGACAAAGGCCTCCCCCAAAGATCTCCACAATTGCCGGCCTTGCGCTATTCGCATACAGCAGTTTCCAGCGACCCGCACAAGATCATCGGTCCATCTTGTAGGAGGCCTGCACACGCTGCGTTTACTGTCCATGAGTAATTAATATTGAGCCAAAGTCACTATGGACATCAGACATTGTTCTTTGGGCGGTATTCTTAATTTCATATCAACGTCAACATGTACCTGTGGCTATATCATTCGAGTTCTTAGCGATAGCGAAAGATGGCGTCAACGTTTCATTCAACGTAGCTTAATTGGCTACGCATCAGCGGCTCTATATATTTTTTTTTTTTTTTTAACATGGGGAAATCCTTTAATCCTTTATTAATCATCCCGCCGCTGGGAAAGCGACGGGGTATGTCGGACTCCCAGCCAGATGGTAGGGCTGGGTTTACCAACTCAAACCCCACGGTGTTCCTCAGCCACCTTCAGTCTAGACCGCGGGATTCGCTCTCGCATTCATCGCAGCCTGGACAGGTGCTGGCCCACTTTTTAGTGAGCCCCGCTTCCGTTGAGGGCATCCATGGCCCCCTCTTCAAAAGAGGCGCGCGCGTAACACGGCGCGCTGCCATCTCGGGCCTATCCCAGTCGGGGGATGGACTGCCCCAAGTCCACCGTCCGCAGGCCACTCCTCATGGAGGCCGGAGATTGGCTATATGCGCCCTCCGACGCCCGTGTCATATAATATAGGTACTCCTTTCAACACCGTACATC
This sequence comes from Pseudoips prasinana, assembly GCA_951640165.1. Classification (NCBI taxonomy): domain Eukaryota; kingdom Metazoa; phylum Arthropoda; class Insecta; order Lepidoptera; family Nolidae; genus Pseudoips; species Pseudoips prasinana. The sequence continues at coordinate 17,417,099 of OX621259.1, read as the reverse complement.
CCTTTTTTGCATTAAAAAGTAGCCTATATCCGTTCTAAGGCTCTATACTACATTTGTACCAAATTTCATTGAAATCGGCCCTGTGGTTTCGGCGTGATAGCGCGACAAACAGACGGACAGAGTTACTTTCGCATTTATAATATTTTTAAGAATTGTTCTCGGAATAATAATTATCCTATACTTATAAGTAAATATATAAATTGAAAGATGTGTGTTTGAGAGCCAAATCGACCTTCGGGACAAGCCAGACCCATTACGTTTGCCGCATAGAAATCGTCTAAAATCTTATATTAAAAGTCTAAAGACACATTTAACGACCACCATGCTTGCAACCAGTATCTGGAGTATTTTTTATACAGATCTCGTGGCAAGGAAGAACAACTTCCGTGTGTTTATATACATACATACTTTTTTATTTGGCAGGCGGAATATTAACGCAGGCCACGCGCCTAATGTGCAGATACTGAGAAATTTCTTTTTACGGAAAAATCCCAAAATCCCTTTTTTGCCCGCCCCGGGATTTAAACCCGGGTCCTCATTTTCTGCGGTTGAACACGCTACCGCTACCAACGAGGCAGTCTACAATAATAGCTACAATAATCAACAATCTTATATAACTTAATTCCCTCACATTACTAATACAACGGGAGATTCAAACACGTCACTATGTCGTCGAACTACGTTCACTTTAAGCTTGCTGTTCAGAAATTACAATACAAAATTATTAGCATTTTCGTCAATTATTTATATTTTATTTCATTTTTTTTGGGTTCTTTTAGATTCCTTTTTATTTTATTTTTTTAAATAAAAAAGGTTTTTATTCACCTAGACTTTAAAAAAGCGCTTGTAAATAGTCAGAACATGTCCGTAGTAATATATAATTAATTTATAATTACTTCTAGGTAAATATATATATTTAGGTACACGGATTGTAGGAAATAATTTACACTAAGATTTATTTTATAACAGTAACGATATTTAACTTAAATTAAGTTATTGTCAAGGATCATGTGTAGGTTTAATTACCTATCTAAATTTTAAATTTTAGCTATATTTTTACAACATATTGTCTGAATGGTTCTGTCTATATTAAGGTACGAATTATATGTTATTATTATGGCGGACCTTGTATTTATAACGACGGTCGCGCTTTAATGCTACCACCGGATCCAATGCGCCCCAACTGAGAAGACCCAGCGAAACAAACTCAGCGGGTGTCTCTAATGCCGGTTCCGTACCCAAAGGGTAAATCGGGACCTTATTACTAAGACTTCGCTGTCTGTCTGTCTGTCACAAGGCTGTATCTCATGAACCGTGATAGTTAGACAGGTTAAACTTTCACAGATGATGTATTTCTGTTGCCGCTATAACAACAAATACTACAAAATAAAATAAATATTTAAGGGGGCTCCCATACAACCAATTTTTTGTTCGTTTTTCGTGCGCGAGTCCGACTCGCACTTGGCCGGTTTTCGCCATAACTAAATGGACTGAGCTTATATTGCCATTATTGGACTTAGATAAACGTATGTAGAAAACTACTATACAGATGAAAATAAAACTAAAATTAATAATTCATAGAGGTAATACTAGAAATGTAAGACAGGAAAAATAATTAAACCAACAATTGAAAATTACTTTGGAGAGGGGATGACTGAATATCTAGTCCCTAAAATATTTAACGAAATAGACTTACTAAGATTAGAACCTAAAATAAGTAGATATTTAATAAAGCGTAAACTTAAGGACATACTGCTCGGCGAATGTGACACTGTTATCAGTGAGTTACATTCGCGCGATGCTGTAGATCGACTAGATGCTTGAACTTGGATCGACACGCTGCCGCGTGTCTAGATTAGCTGTTTTGTTCTAATTATGTTTTCTCTTTGTTGTGTTTTAGTTTTAACATAGATTTAAGATTTTAAAATATTTAAGTATATCGTATAATTGTGATATATACCTTTAATATTATATAAACGAGCGCATCTCGCCAACAAGCTTTGTCGCTTGGCGAGGAACAATTTAATTGTAAAAATGTAATTTTCTTTTATGAATAAACGATTTAAAAAAAGAATAGCCTGGACTGATGCATCACTATAGGCATGTATCTCACTCAACACAGTTAGGGTCGTCGACAATTGCGTACCGTGGAATTTTAATGTTATTTAACTATTTAGTTTTAGGACAAATACTTTATTTATGATCTAAATAATTTAAATTTGTCAATTAGATTTCAATTTAAAATCTAATTGACAAATTTAATTTATTTAGATCATAAATAAAGTATTGTAAAGTATTGTAATTACGAATTAAAAAACAACCCGCCAAGTGCAAGTCGGACTCGCGCACGAAGGGTTCCGTACCATTATCTATAAAAACGAGCAAAGAATTCACGTTTGTTGTATGGGAGCCCATCCCATACAACAACGTGACTTAAATATTTGTTTTTTTAGAATATGTTGTTAAAGCGGCAACAGAAATACGTCATCTGTGAAAAACTGTCTAACTATGACGGTTCATGAGATACAGATGCTCTGGTGACAGACGGACAGACAGACAGACAGCGAAGTCTTAGTAAAAGGGTCCCGTTTTACCATTTGGGTATGGACCTCTAAAAATAATACATTTAACAAAAAAAATAAAATATTAAATTTTGAATAAAATAAAAATACCTTTAATTACATGCACATAAAAATATACATTTTGTTAAACATTTAGATTTGAACGTTGACATTCATAATACTAACAACAAGTAAGTTAATCGATTATTAATTCAAATAATTATAATATTTATAATGATCTAGTAATAATATTACAAATAGCGGTAGCATAATATTAAAAATTTTCGCAATAAAGGTCGCCTCTAAGGATTTCCATTTCGTCGCTGTGAATCCAATACCGCGTAATTAAAACTGTTTGCATTTCTATTACATTTCTATTTCTTTAGCTAACAATTTTAGTTAGGTACGCGTTTTGGAAGTATCACCGACGATATATCCTTTGCCGTTCGTTAGATTTAATGCCTCAACCATATTAAACTCTACTAGGTTTTTACTTATCGTATGGGCAGTGGTTACCCTAGTGTCAGAGTTGTTCAAGCCGTCCAGTAGGCCTCTGACATGACTTAACGGCTGTTGTCTAATGACTACAACCGGGACCGACAGCTTAATGTGCCCACCGAAGCACGGAAAGGTTCAGAAATTAAACCACTTTGGTGATCACCCACCTATGGACTGTCTGTGCTCAACTTCCAGTAACGAATATGAACAAACTGCTCACCACATCCTTTGGGAGTGTGATCTCTGGCAAAATCAGCGTGATGTAATGTTAAACAGCTTGCAACCAATATCTGGAGTAGTTTATTATACGGATCTTGTAACAACAAGGAACAACTTCCGTGCGTTTAAGCGCTTTTGCCGTACCTACTATTGGAATCAAATATAACAGCTCACTTAGGACCCTTAAATTGATCCTCGGTGCTTTTGCAGCTGGCTTCTCTAGTTGCAAATCTCTCATTTCATGAGGCTATAGCCTCTTTACATCTTTCTGTATCCCGCTTTGCTCTGGAGGGAAGTGGAACTATTCATTTTCTAACTGCTCCTTTTTTCTCTTTCTGATTAAATTCGTTGCGGGATCCAAGACAGTTAAAACGATTCCCCGGGACATGCCTGAGCTTCACGGCTCAGTGTCATTTCATTGTGTGCCACTGTTAATCTTGGCTTACAGGAGTTGCAGTGTTGGGTAAGAGGGAGGGAATAGTCCCGATAAAAAAAAAAGCCAGCTTAAGCTTGCCTCCCCTCACCTCCGGACCGGTAAGAGCATCTATCTATGAGTGCCTCAGAACTATAAAATAAAACCCTTTTATCCTCTTTTTATATAAACGGTTTCTGATATCTTTTCTAGTATAGGTCTGGATTTCACCAAGCGCAAGTGTATCTTTGTCGTAGTGTTCCCGAGTTATGACTACATCGCGTGACTAAATATGCCGAATGGAAATCGATAGAACATAAGCTATATGTATAAACGATTATCCCGTGTGACTGCAACATTTAACTTGGAGCCATTATTTTGCCTGGTTTTTGTTGTTGAAGAGATACTTCGTAGAGGTTTTTTGCACAATTTTCAGGTCGGTGAACCAGCAATAAAATATTTTTTTTATATAATCTAGTTGGCAAACAAGCCCACAAGCCCATCATAAAACTTAAACTTAGTCGTGCATGCCTTTAACTTCTGTACAACCTCTGTGACTCAGTAGTAGGGGTTAGTGACCCTGACTGCTTAGCCTGAGGTCGCGGGTTCGATTCCCACCCGGGACAAATCTTTTTGTGATGAACACGATTATTTGTTCTGTGTCTGGGTGTAAATTATCTATATAAGTATGTATTTACAAAAGAAAAATAGTATATGTAATATATCAGTTATCTGGTTTTCATAGTACAGGCTCCGCCTTTTTTTTTTTTTTTTTGATAAGGCAGGTGGAATGCTAATTCATACCACCCGCAAAAAGTGTCTGCGGGTGGGTATGTCGGACTCGCACCGACTAAACCTAACCTGCCGTGGACTTCTTCTGGCGCCTGATGGGGGGAGCCCCGGGAACGCGGGTATGCTGCTCCGGTGCCCCCCTTTTGCGCCGTGTCCCAGATGGTCGGGACACGCACCCGGGGAGGACTGTGAGTTGCCCTCCCCATTTGCCGACTCCTGCCAGTACGGCACAGCGACTGTGCCACAAACAGTTCGCTGTCTTCCCGGGGCTGCTTGCACATGGCGGCAGTAGAGGACACTTCTCATACTGCCACCGCAACCCCGAGGGGAGTAGGGCTAACGGCTGCCGCCGCCGCCCCGACGCCTCCTCCGTCTACGAGCGGGGTCGGCTCGCTCCCGATCCCGCTCGGCGGCCTCCTTCTGGAGCATGGCTGCTTCGCAGAAGGAGACCACGGCGTCCCATTTGGTGGAGTCGCCAGCCAGCATCGCATACACGACTGCTGGCGGCGAAAGATCCCGTCCGATCACAGCGACCAGGACTCGTCTCTCGTCCTCCCAGGCCGGACACTCCTCCAGCGTATGCTGGGCAGAGTCCAGGTCGCTCCCGCAATGGTGACAGTGTGTCGTCACTTCTCGGCCGATCCGGCACAGATACTCACCGAAACACCCGTGTCCGGTGAGTATCTGAGTCAGTCTGTAGGTGACGCAACCGCCCTTCCTTCCCACCCAGGCCTCGAGGTGAGGCAGGATAGCACCGACGGCACGTTGGCGCGCGTTCAGCCGCAACTCAAGCCTTGCGCGCCACTGTGCAAGTACGCGCCGGTGTGCTTCCCGCCTGTAGGCAACGAGCGTCTGCTCTGGCGCCTCACCGCTCTCCCGGCGGACGCGGATTTCGGTGAAAACCGTCGCGTCGATTGCCGCCAGGAGATCAAACGGTGGAAAGCGCGCCAGGAGTGTCGCCGACAGGCTCCGCCTAGTTTGTGAACAGACGGCAGTGTGTTAGTTGTCCCAAGATTATTAATATTATTTAAATGTTGCGGATTCGATCTACGTACAAGACAAATATATACTATGTTTGCCTAAACGCGATAAAAACGTAGCTTGGGGAGTCATCTATAAAAATGAAAAGAGAAGTCCTGACTGATTGACTGACTCATCAACACACAGCCCAGACCCTTGGACATAGAAAGCTGAAATTTTGCACAGGTATTTACTTTATAATGTAGACAAGGAATAAGGAAGGATTTTTCGAAATTCAACCCCTAAGGGGGTAAAACGGGGGTGCAAAGAAGGAAATTTGTCGTTTTTTAATTTAAAGGCATGAAAATTGGTATTTAGCCTTTCAGTTAAATATAAGAAATATGTGTTTCAGGATTTTTGGAAATTCCACCCCCAAGGGCGCAAAATATAGGATGTAAGTTAGTATGAAAAATGTGTCAATTTTTAAGTTAAACGCATGGAAATTAGTATTAGGCCTTAGAGTTCAAAATAAAAAATCTATTTATATTTCATTTTGGAAATTCCTCCCCCAAGGGCGTAAAATAGGGGATCTAAGTTTGAATGAAAATCTGTTTTTTTTTAAGTTAAACGCATATATATTGGTATTTGGACGTTCAGTTAAAAGTAAAAAAATATATATTTCAGGATTTTTGAAAATTCCACCCCGAAGGGCATAAAATAGGGGATTTAAGTTTGTATGAAAAATTTGACATTTTTTAAGTTGAACGCATAAAACTTCAGTTAAAAATTAAAAATATACATATTTCAGGATTTTTAGGAATTCCACCCCTAAAGTCGTAAAATAGGGGATGTAAGTTTGTATTAATAATGCAATATTTTTGAAGTTAAACGCATTAAATTAGTATTTTTGGCCTTTTGTTAAAAAATATAAAATATTTGTTTGAGAATTTTTCGAAATTCCACCCCCAATTAAAATAGGGGTTGTAAGTTTATACTGGCTGTCTGTCATATCAACCCACAACCTAAACGGCAGGGGTTAGAGACACACACAGTTTACCTTTTATGTTGTAGGCATCCATTAAAGAAGGGTTTTTGAAAATATCACCCCTAAGGGAGTAAAATAAGAGATGATAGATTTTATGAAAATCCGTAATTTTTTATGTGTGTAAAGGCATGAACTTTGGTATTTAGCCTTTCAGTTAAAAAATATAAATATATAATTCAGAATTTTTGGAAATTCCACCCCTAAGGATACGTCCTCTGGGGGTTTATTTTACGAAATAGGGGATGTAAGTTTGAATGAAAATCTGTTTTTTTTGGAGTTAAACGCATGGAAATTGGTATTTGGTCTTTCAGTAAAAAATAAAGCAATACATGTTTTTAAATCAAAATTCAGGGAATAATTTGTTGTTAGAAAAAGGTAATCAAAAACTGGTTCAATAGATCGACACCAACAATTTATGCCAAATCGAAATTTAGATAAATTCGCTTTTCATGCCAAGTTGCTTAAAATGTCGTAGTCGTCGTAGTCTAAATAAAGACTTAGTATTTTATAAGATTTGTAACTTGTTTTTTTTTGTATGATTTTTATAATAAATTAAAAAACGACATTTAATCATCAAATTGGGATAAAAAATGTGGGATAAAATTCGAGTTAGCGTAGTATAATTTGTTGGTATCGAGATGATCGCACACAAAAAATATAGTAGTCCCAAACTAAATCAATAGATGATCGCCTATCACCCAATAATATGCACACATCTTCATTTTACCGTGTAATGTAATGAAATATAATATTATAGATTTCTTTGTCAATTAGTTAAAATAGGTATACGTGTGCGAATATTGCATAGGTTGCAACTTGAACTTAGGTGCTGCGTAATTAGAACATTATTGTACTTTATGTTTAATATTTTTGGTATTCAATAAAATGACTCTGAACGAGTAAGATATGTTTTTATTCACAACACCTGAACACCCAGCATATTACATGGCGACCCTTGCCTTTGGCACCGTCTAAAGAACATATAAATCAAGATTTCAAGGAAGAAGATTACAATATAGAAGATTTCAAGACATACCATGGGAAAATCTGCGTCAAAAGAGCAAGTTGTGATCGCACAGAATGCCAACGGACAAGCTTCTGCAACGACATCGCAATACCACACAGAACGCTTGGAGTCCATAGAATTCTTGGTCACCATAGCTATAGTTATATTATGTATCGCCGTTGTATACTACGTCCTCAAGAAATGCAACAAGCACCACGTACGCAACTTGCAACGAGAACTGAACAGAAATAACTTGGCCACTATTTCTCGTGCTGACCTGACCACGACTGCCGTATAACAAGAAAGAAGAAAGAAGGTTTGGAGGTGTCCAGGGTATAGCCCGGCCCAAACCGTCAACACACGTAACTGCAGCCCAAGTCATCAGCAGTGTCGCCACGAGGTACACAACGCCACGTCAGCGCCAGCCCAACTCCTCACCAGCCACGTGCTTGTACCGGTCTACGCGCAGTCCAACGTAAAGGTTATGTTTTATTAGCTATTTTATCTTTAGAAGTATGTAATTTTCATTTTTCTTAACCTATATTACGTAAATAGATATGCATTTTTATTATCTAGTTAAATATTATGTCTAGTTTGATTATACAGTTACATGAAATCCGTAATTCGTTAAATTATCTTAGAGATTATTTAGTTAAATTAGGACCTGAAAGAAGGCAACTAAATCTTGGTCAGACAAAGATAAGTGAAGCGAAAAAGTTGTATTCCTCCTTTGAAAGTATTTTGTCTCTGTTGCACTTAGGAATAGAACGCAAGGAAATTAGTACAAGTGATATCACTGCTATTCATAAAATAATAAGCGACGTACATATTTTATATAATAAAATAATTACTTTATCTACTTTTGAAGAGGCTAAGCAAGTCAAAATGTCTACAAAAAAAGAATTTGACTTAAAAACTGCAATTTCATTGTTGCCAGTAATGTCTGGACAGGAATCTGTTACTAAGTCACTCATTGATTGTATTGAGTTGTATAATAAAATGATCCTAGATTCGTCATCGCAAGAATTAATTAATTTTGTTCTTAAAACTAGACTTTCTGAAAGTGCAAAATTGCGTATGAAATCGACTTACGACACCGTCGATAACCTTTTAGCTGACATGCATAAATTTTTAATACAATATAAATCCCAGGTAGCATTACAATGGAAATTACACCAGTGTAAGCAGGGTAATCGTTCCATTGAGTCATTTGGCAATGAATTGGAAAAATTGTTTGTTAATTTAACTATTGCCCAATCAGAAAATAGCCCCAATTCTTACGATGCTATGCTCAAAACCACTAATGAAAGAATTGCCATAAAACGTTTCGCAGACGGTTTGAGTGACCCCAGATTGAGTACCATTATAGCGGCTAGAAATTTTCAATCTTTACCGGAAGCTATCAGGACTGCCATGGACGAACAATCCTTGTCTTCGTCATTCCAAATTATGAACATTAAGCGTCATAGTTACTCCAATCGCGGGCATAGAAATTTTAATAACCGTTTTCGAGGACATTACAATAATAACTATAATCCATTTAATTACAACCACGGTAACGCGAGATCACCGGGCGCAGCGTCGGGTAACATACCGTCGCATCGCGGACAGTTTAATCGTGGCCGCGGTAGAACTTTTCATAGAGGTCAAAATAATAGGCATTACGGCATTAAGTCAAACAGACCCTCTGTCCAAGTTCAGCACACTACCCACGATGAGTCGACTAGCAATACCAGTTCGCGCGAAATTGTAACTCCCAATGTCGCAACGAACGATTTTTTTCGTTAATTCGCAAAATTTTATTTTTAATTTTAATAATAGTAGTACTGTAAGATTTTTAGTGGATAATGAAGTGATTAATCTTTTAGTTGATAGCGGAGCCAGTCTTTGTGTACTAAAGTACGAATGGCTTAGTAAAAACCGTAAGTTGTTGCAACAATTGCGTAGTGATAGAATAAGCATTAGAGGCGTAAGTGGTAGGTTAGAGTCAGAAGGCTACATTTTTCTAAACTTATTTTATAATAACGAAGTATTTAGTGAAAAATTTTATGTTTTTAAGAATATGTCTTGCACTGCAAATGGAATATTAGGAGATAATTTTTTACAGCGTTATGAAGCAATTATTAACTATAGAGATAGTATATTACAACTTTATAAGAATAATAAACATATTCCTATTGAAATTCATTATAATGCCAGGTATAGACATTCGATACCGCCTCGGTGCGAAGTATTAAGGTTCATCCCAACTACGTCGACATGTGACTGTGTAGTTTTATCAAAAGAAATCCAGCAAGGAGTTTTCGTCGCTGGTATTATTTCGCAACCAAATAATGGTCGCATCCCGTTAAGAATATTAAATACTACGGATAACGAAGTAGAGTGTGATTTTCAAGATCTTACTGTTTATGACATAAATAACTTTGATATTTGTAATTTTTCGGAAAATACAAATAGCGTAAATCGCGTTAAAACATTATTTGAGTTATTGAATTTATCGAATATGAACTCAGAGGAGAAACGTAGCATCGAACATATTTGTGCAAAATATGCTGACGTTTTTCATCTTCCAGGTGACAAATTAACAACCACAAACATAATGACACATACAATAACTTTAAAAGACTACGTTACACCCACTTATATAAAGCCTTATAGGATTCCTCATTCCCTGAAAAAGGAGGTGCAAAAACAAATAGATGAAATGTTAGCAAACGATATAATAGAAGAAACCACATCGGAGTGGTCCAGCCCAGTCTTGCTAGTCCCTAAAAAGTCGGATAGATCTAATGAAAAGAAATGGAGACTAGTTATTGATTACAGACAGTTAAATAACCAAATTAAGGATGATAAATTTCCGTTACCAAATATAACAGATATCTTAGATTCTCTGTCAGGTAGTATTTATTTTTCAAAACTGGACCTTTCACAAAGCTATTATCAGTTATCATTAGAGGAAAATTCGCGAAAGTATACAGCATTCAGTGTAAACAAAATGTACCAGTTAGAGTTAGATCCAAACTCACGAAAATACACAGCCTTCACTACTGATAAAATGTATCAAATGAAGCGTTCACCTATGGGTTTGAAAACATCTCCCAGTGTGTTCTCAAGATTGATGACTATTGCTATGTCAGGTATTAATTATAAAAAAGCCTTTATTTACCTTGATGACTGTGTTGTGATAGGAAAAACGATGGAAAATCATAATAAAAACTTAATTACAGTTTTAGAACGCTTACGAAAAGTCAATTTAAAATTAAATCCAATAAAATGTGAATTTTTGCGCACTGAAATAGTATATTTAGGTCATAGAATAACATCACATGGCATTCTTCCTGACGACAGCAAAATTAAGGCCTTGTGCAACTATCCGGTGCCATCGAACTCAGATGACGTCAAGCGCTACTTAGCATTTGCTAATTATTATAGACGTTTCATACCTAACTTTGCTAATATTGCGTACCCATTAAATAAATTATGTAAAAAGAATGTAGAGTTTAAATGGACGTCCGAATGTGACAAATCTTTTCACGAGTTAAAATCTGCTTTAATATCACCGCCCGTATTGCAGTATCCTGACTTTTCGGAAACGAATATTTTTCAGCTGCGAACAGATGCTTGTAAGACTGGATTAGGCTCGGTTTTGTCTAATAGTAATGGTCACGTAATTGCTTACGCGAGTCGTAACTTAACGTCCGCAGAAAGTAGATACCCTATAATTGACTTAGAATTACTAGCTATAGTATGGGCAGTAAGGCATTTTAGACCATATCTGTATGGCAGAAGGTTTAAAATCTTTACCGATCATAAGCCATTAGTATATTTATTTAGTTTAAAGGATCCCTCTAGTAGACTTACGAAGTTTAGACTGTATCTTGAAGAATATGACTTTGAAATTGTGTACATCCCAGGGCGAAATAATGCAGCTGCAGACGCATTAAGTCGAATCCCTATGACAATGACCTGTGATGATTTAAAATCTATTGGAGAACAAGTAGTTTCTGTACTGACGAGAGCACAAACAAAAAAGTTAACGTCTCAGATATCTACTGATAACAATAATTTGACTGAAGAATGTTCTACCAGTAGCAGGCCTGATCAACCTGAGACTGTGGAAATTCTTAAAAAACCCAAGGATGTGATAGAATTAGTTTTTATAAATGACAAAGATTTTAGTAAATTGATTTCTCACTGTTCTGGGATAGAATACTGCATCTATGCACCTTCGCGTTGTACTATATACCTAAATACTCGATCGTTATCTACCCCGTCGGAGTTAGCGAGAGACTTAGGATCGTTGTGCGAAAAAGAGAATATAAATGAAATATTAATTATTAAGAATAGAGAAAATGCAACAAATATAAAAATACTTGCAAGTCATATGAAAAAGTTGCAAATTAAGTTACCCAGAATTTTAATTACAAGAGATATAATTAAAATTTTTAATCACGAGGATAAAAAAATAATATTGAATGACTTTCATTTGTTACCCACTAGTGGACATGCAGGGATAAATAGAATGATAGGCAATTTAAAAAGATATTACTACTGGCCAGGTATGACGAATGATGTCATTAATTACGTAAAAAAGTGTCAACAATGTCAATATAATAAATTCCCTAATCGTCTTGTAAAAGAGCCGATGGTTATAACAAATACTGCAAGTTCAGCATTTGAACGTGTCGCGTTAGATATTATGGGTCCATTACCGACTGATATCAACAATAATAAGTACATCTTAACATTGCAATGTGACTTATCTAAATTCGTAGAGGCATATCCCATGCAGAGTAAGGATTCCGAATCAGTAGCCAGAGTCTTCGTTTCGAATTTTATTTTGAGATACGGAGTACCTAAACAAATCATTACAGATAAAGGTACAGAGTTTTTGTGTAATATTATGGAAAATGTGTGTAAAATATTAAAAATAGAACATTTAAATTCCACACCTTATCACCATGAGACTATAGGCTCATTAGAAAACAGTCACAGACATTTAGGCTCATATCTTCGAATTCAGAGTGATAGGAATAATATTGATTGGAGTGATTGGTTACCATTTTGGTCATTCTCTTACAATACTACAGTGCATTCAGAAACAAAATACTCACCATTTGAGTTAGTGTTTGGTAAATGTTGTAAATTGCCGTCAGATTTTGGAACTTCAGTTGAACCTTTGTATAATTACAATGATTACCCAAAAGAAATGAAATATCGTCTACAGCGAGCACAATACGATGCCCAGCAGAATTTGTTAACAAATAAATTTAAAAGAAAACTTATGTATGACAAAAAAACTTACTCCATAACTTACCAAAGGGGTGACCTAATTCTTATAAAAAACCAAACAGGTAATAAACTTCAAAACATATATAACGGTCCCTATGAAGTTATTGAGGAAGTTTCACCTAATGTTAAGATCTTAAAGGATAATAAAGAATATATTATACATAAGAATAACACTAAAAGGTATTTTAGTTAGCATTAAGCTTTTATTGTATTCTTAATTGTTATAAATAATTTTAAATATATTTGGTTTATATATAAAATACTTATATGAAATAATTGGGTAGGTATAATATTTTAAATTTGATATTTTGTAAGTTTTTTTTCTCCTTAAAAAGGGGAAGGTGGCAACAGACATTTTTCGGGGGAGTTGTAATGTAATGAAATATAATATTATAGATTTCTTTGTCAATTAGTTAAAATAGGTATACGTGTGCGAATATTGCACAGGTTGCAACTTGAACTTAGGTGCTGCGTAATTAGAACATTATTGTACTTTATGTTTAATATTTTTGGTATTCAATAAAATGACTCTGAACGAGTAAGATATGTTTTTATTCACAACACCTGAACACCCAGCATATTACAACCGCTTTACAAGTTTATATGTTTGTGTTAGTAGATGGCGTAATCATCGTTTTAGATCGCGCTTTGGTTTTGTTCACAAAATGTGATGTTAGGCCTATCAATGCCGTGGTCGCAACCTAATGTAATGGGAGTTACCTTTGTGATTAATGCATCGTTGGTTATTATTTTACTTTATATGACTTACTGGCTATCCTTAAGGACAATTGATATTTATTCTTTGATTTTTTTGGTTGATGATGGGGTCCTTTTTTTGAAATAACAGTAGCAAAGTAGTCTTTAGTTTCTTTCTTAGTTAGGTTATTTTAAAGGTTTTCTTAAATTTATAACGTTATATTCTTTAGATTAACCTAGAAGTAATTAGTTACATTGGTCATCATTCAAAATTGTCGCGAATGAAGTCGCGGGTGCCAGCTAGTTATTAAATATTTTTTACGCGGTTTATTCTGTATCGGTCGGCATTGACTGTACCAACTTCTCTTAGAATTTTGTTGTTCACTTATTTAATATGACGTTTACAGTTAGCCTAGAAGGCTTTCACTTCTTCACTGTACTATAGCGGTGAGCGTGGGCACAAGCCATGTACCAAAAATATCTACAAACGCGCCGGAAGGCACCCCGTTTGGGATTCGAGCTATTTTATTTTCTTGAGAATTTTAGGGATGTTTTTTGTAACTGCGCTCGTCAATACGCAAAAAGCGGACCTCTCATCCGAGTGAGGATCGGAGAGGGCGTTTCATCGGAATGAATACAAACAAAGGGTCATGGGGGTCGCTGGTGGTTGCGGGCTGCGGCGTGTTCGCGGTCGTACTCTCGTCCGGCAAGTACGATAAATCGGTTGACGTGTAGTGTTTCGAGAGTCTCTCTTGGTCTTGACTTGCCTTAGGTAAGTGGTGAACTCGTTATCCCAATGTCCAAGACGGACGAAGGTGCTTACGTGAGAGCCGAGAAGGGGTGTAATCCGTGTAATTGACCGCCTCATCAGAAAATGGCTTGGAGGGTGAGTGACACAGTCAAAGAATCAATCAGACTTTGTGTACGCATGATTGTATAAATAACGTGTGTGATAGAGTAATAGTAGTTGAGTAACAAAAATGAGTAGTGAAAATTGCCTCGTTTTAGAAACCAAATATTATATATGTACGAAAATCTCTATGGATATAATAAATCTAACATTCAACTTATACAGAAACGTTTAAAAAAATGTATACTTAAATTCAAATATATAAGAGTCGATTTTAATGTACAGACGCCAGCACATCAAGCTACCCAAATCTGACAAATTTCCCCAATTGAAAGTGAACCTTATACTTTTGTGATAAAGTTGAAAATCAATAAAATAAATTTGACAGATTGGGGTAGCTGGATGTGCTGGCGTCTGTACAATATACAAAAACTGAATTTATTTTTGACGCTGGTGTACTATAATTATTTTACAACTAACTGTGCCCCGCGCCGCGGTTCCACTCGCATTGAACTTTATAAATGCCTATGTGTAATTCGGACATATAAGCTATAATACTACAACGTTTCATCTAAATCGGTTCAGTAGTTTTGGCGTGAAAGAGTAAAAAACATCCATACACCCACCATACTCACAAACTTTCGCATTTATAATATTAGTGGGATTAATTTGTACTACTGACATGTGGGCGCCGAGTTGTCTGTATCAGTTGACAATCAATTCACGAACTTTGCCCTAACACTTTGTATAGGCATGATTTTATAAATAAAATATCTGGTACGCACGGTTAAATATCAAGTTATACATTTCCAGTATAAGCTGCTCCCGCATTATATAGGGTTTCCATATAATGAGAGGTCAGCTTATATTGGAAATGTATAGCTTGATATGTAGCCGTGTGTACAAAGAGTAGTAATTAAATAACTGTTATTAGACAAATAAATAAAAACTAGCCAAGTATAATATATTGGCTGTGGCCCGCGTTAACCGGCGTTAAACTTCATAAATTATAGCTTATGTGTTATTCGGATATATACGGAAGCTATATTATTACAAAGTTTCATCACATTCCGTTCAGTAGTTTTTACGTGAAACGTGAAAGGCAAGTATCTACTTTGTACTTGAACTTTGTAAGAGAAATAAATATTAATCTATCACTACCTGTGCCCCGCGGTTTTACCCGCGTTAAATTTTATAATTTATCATAGCTCCTTCCCCGTAGGTGATAATATGTAGCTTATATGTTGACCCGACCTCTTAGTAATATTCATGCAAAATTTTAAGTAAATCCATGCAGTTCTTTTTGAGTTTAGCCCGGACATACATACAGACACACAGACAAAAATTCAAAAACTATAATTTTGGCTTCTGTATCGATTGAAGATCACGCCCCAAGTATCCTTTTAAAAAAATATTCAATGTACAGTTTTGACTTTCCTACGAATTTATTATATGTATAGATTATTGTTATTATCTACCAACCGTATCAACCAATTTTTCTTGCAAACGAACAGTTCCGTACCATCGTTAATGATGGTCAGTAATCGAGTAATAAAATAATGTCTACCTATTATGAGATATATGGAGTCTTGATCATATCAGCCGGAAGACGTCCACAACTGGGCAAAGGCCTCTCCCAAGGATGTCCACGATAGCCGGTCTTGTGCTTGCCATATCTCGCGGCTTCTCGCGACCCTTGCAAGATCGTCGGTTCACCTTGTCCTGCCTGCCCACGCTGCGTCTACCATGCCTCTTAAGAACCTTGCTGTCCCAGCGGCCGTTGGTCCGACTAGCTACGTGCCCCACCCACTACCAGTTCAGTTTGGAAAAATTTCTAGCAATTTTCGGGTACGGGACCTAAAAAAATTTAAACCTTTATCGGTGCTGAACATTCAATCATTTCAACGTATCAAAGTAACGCGGCGACGTCAAAGAAATATCGCCGTCCCCGGAGAATAAAATGATAACTGCTATTGTCTTAGTGTTAGTGTTATGTCATTTTTGGGATCTGTGGGTGGCAATACATCAGCTCAATTTTTTTGTAATTTTCATACAGTTATTTTACGAAGTTTCAAAATGTTACAATAGTATTCAAAGATTTAAGGCAGGCCTTAAATTACGAGAAAAAACTGTTAATATAATATTATCGAAATGTATTCCTACTTATTAGTATGATAAACATTCATAGAATTATGTTCTCGTGAAAAATATTCTACTAGAAAATGATAAATGCAGTTATCATTTTATTCTCGTTCAAAACCAAATAGACGCTTAGTATAAAGATGTGTTAGTGAAACTACGTTTATAGTTTTGAATAGTAAGACATATTGTCATCATTTGAAACCTACTTCAATACATGAAGGTAATGGAAAATAGAGGTAAAAGACCAAGCTGTCATCAAAAAGATGCCTAAATCAAATATTTCAAAACGATAATCAATCGTCAACCACTAATACTCGTAATACTCTTAATAGTCGCGAAGGTGAAAAAGAAGGAGAACCAACACCGTCTCTTGTTGATTTAGATGCAATATTAGAACCTGAAAATATTTCTGATTCTATCTTGTCGGACATAACGATTATTATCAATGAAAGCATAACAGTAAGTTTTCAAAATCTGACACAAACAGGACAAAACGGTAACATAGCCGACTATCAGAACCCTGATCGCAATGAAGACCATGATGGAGAAGACCAAGCCGAAATTCATTCATTAAGTAGGTACAGTTCAAAAATCGACACAGGGAGAAAAATACGAGAAAACGAAAACAAGATTTAAAACGAAAGAAAGAACGAAGTTGTTAAAAATTAAATTTAAAAAAATGAGGAGAAACCTATAGCGGCAGCAGATCCAAGAAAATGTACTACAAAAATATTTTAAAAGTTAGTTTTAAGTGCACGAAGAAATGTGGCGAAAAGATAACTCATGAGCAAAGAGAGTAGCAATGCAATATTATAAAATAGGAGATCATGAGAGACAGTGGCAATATATCGTTAATCATGCATTAGTTAAAGATGTTAAGCGAGTCACTGTAGACCAAAAACACACCCGAACCCAATCGAGCAATTACTTCTTTACAATAGATTAAAAAAAAAGACCAAGTATGCAAAACATTTTTCATAAATACTCTACGCATTTCACATCAAACTGTTTATACAGTACTATAAAACTCTTAACCTGACGAAAATATGGACAAAAGAGGGTGACATTAAAATAGACCATGTGAATTGTGAATTGCCCATTGCAACGGAAGAAAGTATCATAAAGCACATTGAATTGTTCCCCACTGTTGAGTCTCATTACGTAAGAAAAGGTTCTACAAGGAAATACCTCTCAGAACTTCTTCATATAACCAAAATGTATCACCTCTACAGAGCCTGGTTTGGACAGCAAGTATTTGACTTCTTTTTGGCCACTAAACATCAATACGATACAATATTCACCACCAAGTTTAATGATTAATTATTTACACCATTGATCCCTTAGAAACAACTGTAGCAATCTTCGTTTTGAAAAAGTTTTTAGCATCCCACAATCTGAAGTTGGATTGTTCCACTACAAAAGGAAGTATCCCATTTATAGTTTCACTGTCTATGATGCTACTCAGAGTAAAGGTTATTGTTATGTTAGGCATGGTCAGATTGCTAAAAGGGAGGCAAATAAAATTGATAGTTGTTTATAGCAATTTCTACTTAATAAAAAACAAACAGACACCCATAACCTATTCTTTTACTCCGACAGATGTTGCGGACAAAATAAAAACAGAAACAGACAGACAGAGCTTTCATTGAATTACACATCGATTCTTTAAAATTTGTCATAGCCAAAGTGAGGGGATGGAATCCTCCTCAGTTTGGCCATGGAAAGTTTAGCATTCCAACATTTGTATAAACGCCTGATTAGATGTACACAATCATTATGAACGCGAAGTTACATGGAAAAAAATATCAAGTTAAAGAGATGACGCAAGCAGAGTTTTACAATATAAAAAGTAAATAGACAATAAGAACTGGTTAAAAAACAAGGAGCCAAAAATATCATGGACTCAAATCATGGAAGTAAATGCCTCACATTAAAATCCATAAATTTTAAAATATAAATACAACTCTTTCTACTGATTCTGAATTTTCCAATTAAATACAGAGTCTGTCAGAAGAATAAGAAGCAGACGGGGTACCAGCAAGTTACCAGTCCCAAGTCCTGGGTATGTGCGCGGACTCCAAACGTGTTACACTAAGATATTCCAATTTACTATCGTGGTTTTTACGAATCCTTGATTTATGACAGTAGCTGTTCTGGTAGCAGTAACGATAATGAGGAACATCATTACGATTAGTACTCATCTTTATTTTATTTATGAACATTATTAATTATAAGGAACTGATTTTATATGATACACGTGATTACAAAGCTGTTATATTGAAAACAAATTATGTAAGTAATTATGATTATATTAATAATTTGTATCGTGTAATAAAAATATGTCTTTGTATTAATAATAATTCAGATTATATGGGATCATAAGGCTGACTTTAATATTAATACTAAATGAAGGTACAAAAAGTGTAAAGTTAAGAAAAAATACTATTGTTTTTCAATATTTAGTTTTTTATGTTTTCATTTTTTGGAATGAGAACCTAGAAATTTTTAAACAACGATTTGGAAAAAATTAATATACAAAGTTAATTTTCAAACACTTGTATTAAATAAAACTAATGTTGATTACCATATCATAGTTTCATTGGGAAATCAAATTCAAATCCTTTACAGAAAAAAATATATACAATATTTACAAGAAGAAGACGATATGAAACTATTATCATCAACACTTGCATCCTAAAAACCCGTAGAATAAAATGATAAGTAAAGAGTGCAATATTTGATTCTGGTCAGGCTGTGCGGAGAACAAAAGGATAATCGACATTATAGAACTTAGACGGTGATTAATTTTGACTAACTTCTTATTTTTTTTATAATATCTATAGTTTAATAATTAGACGTCTTTCACTAAAACATTTCGAACATTCAAAAAATAACTTTTTTTCCAAACTAACAATCATCAGTCTACGTCCAGTACTTAAGGAGTAATCGACGAAAACATGTTTTTTATTTTTCCTGAAAAGTGGAGTTTTAGTAATTATCATTTTATTCTCCGGGGACGGCGATATGATACTAAAGTTCTTATATAAAAGTGTAGATTTGAACGTGCTTTGTATAAAGATGAGCTCACACTAACCTGGAGCTCGTTGACAGAATAGATATTAATGCATACCACTTCACGCGAATTCTCAACGCTCGACGCCTCAGCGAACGTTCGTAAATTTAATTTACATTTTCTTTAAACTTGTCTTTTCTAAGTTAAACTATCAAGATAAATCGCTTCTTATGAAATGAAATAATGAAATAATGAAATTTATTCAGCACTTGGGTATTTACATACACTTGTACTTGTCAAGCTCACAATGTATTACATAAACACAGTTTAAAACAGTAATTAAAGTAACAAAATATTTTAAATTAGTCCGTCCGTGCGGTCTGTTTCGTCACATGTATTTTTAATATTCTTAAATAAATAATATATAGCAAGTTACTAAGCATCTAGCAATAGTATATCAAATTAAAGAATTGAAAACAACGAGCAGTTGGCTAGCGCAAAAGGCTCTCAACCAGTAGCTTAATTTAAACGACTAATACCTGAGGGCACCCTTATGGGCCACATCTCAGGCGGCCACTGTAGTAAAAAGATGGAATTCGAAATGGGGGTCAGATCACTTCCACGGTATTACCGATCACGTGTTAAGGGGGCAACGCGATCCTCGGCGCTGAGGGTCCTACCCTAGCTAGCCTGCGGCTTTCTCTAGCTACCTAGGTGAACGACCCGGAGAAGAAAGCCACAAAGAAACTCCGGGCTTGTTTGTTTCGTTAATATTATAGAACTTACAATGAGACTTTTCTTTATGTTGAACGCACTTAAATAATATTCGTATACCGGGTTACAGATTAAGTACAGTGCTGTATTTGTAGTTTACATTATTTTTGACTCATTTGTCTATAAAACACCTTAGCCTATAAACTTAACGTAACGTTTTCGAGATATTCGACTTAATTTGTTTTTATAAGAATAGCCGATTGTTTGCCATTAAATTAAATATTTTAAAATTGGCAAGTCTAATTGGCAAACTTGATATTTTCGCTAGTAAATTACATTTATTTAAGAAAAAAATATTTAACAATAATATATAAGCATTAACCGAATTTGTTCCTTAACAAAACAAACATAAAAGCATTTTTTTTACAGTTTGTTATCCTGGATGACTACACTCATAAGCACGAGTTTTTGATAAAGTCGATTCACCGTAAGCCTTCTGTAACATTTTCAGTGACTGCGAACACGAAATTCCATAAGCGATGCAAAATTTAAGACAATCTCTTTGTTCGATATTTTTGTCCATTATGAAATTCGCAATACACACTATATATGATATTAGATACTAAAACCAGCACTGTATTTAATATAAATAACAGATGCAACTCAAACTCCGCGCCAAAATGGAAAACAGCTGTGCCAACCTAATAAAAACAAAAAAAATGAATTTGGAACCATAAACAAATCATCCATTCCCGATACTTTTTTGACTGAATGTAGATCAAATAGACTACAACAAACGGTTCTTATCTTTCAAAAATTGTCACAAGGAAAACTTAAAGGTATTGGGATCGAAGCCTAGACAAAACATTTTATCCGTAAAACACCAAAGCTCACAAACGGACATGTCGTTATTTAACAGTAAGACTGAAAATAAATTACCGGTCTTAAATAATTCAAGTAAAATCGATAAAATAAACAATTCAGTAAAGCAACATTTTTTTCGTGGCCAAGAACTATAATATAACGATATTACACCAAAATATTGCCGGTGTCATAAGTAAGTTAGATGAAATCGAGCTAGCCTTAAACCTACTCTACGACAATAAATATTTTATCGATATTATGTGCCTAAGTGAAACATTCATTATATCTGGATGGCTTTTCTAGGAAATAGCGCTAAAAATATGTGATAAGAACAGCTATAATATGGGTGTTAAGGTATATAATAAACTTCCAGAAAAACTTAGACACCTACCTGACAACGAATTTTTCAGGACGCTCTTTAAGTGGCTATGTGGCAGATGTTTTTATTCAATTGATGACTACATTAAATATAAATTCACATAAATATGTAATTAGCCTAAATATTTTGTAATTGAAATTTTAATTTACATTTTCTAATCTCTTATAACTAACACTGTTTTTAAATCTTATTTTTACTTATTGTTTGGATTCAATCATGTATTAACTACTATTTACAAATTAAATAATTACTAAAAAAATCAATGTAAAAAATCTTAAATTTGAATGTATTACTTTAAATACATATTTGCACGACGCGGCGACGTATCAAATATAACCTGTATTTTCGCAAATAAAGAGTTCATTCATTCATAATGAATAAGATGGACCATGCAAAGCAGTAAATGCCGTTTTAGACACAAACTAAGGACGAGACTCAAAAGTAGTTCTTCTCCAGATTACGATGAAGTAGTATTGTTCTCTTTGCTATCTTCACTCGCGAAACAAAACTCAAAAACAAAAGTCATCCTTGCCAAATTGAAGAAATCTATCTAGGTGTCAATCTGACGTCTCGGGTAACCAATCGTCCAACCGTTTTCCTTTTCAATCCGCCGTTGATCCTTCGTAATGACCTCGGGTTTTATTTAAATAACTTTTTTATCCTCGATCGTAGTGTAAAAAGAATAGTGGTTTTATGGTAGTAAAGGGTTTGAAATTACCTTATAGGCAGCACTACAGCTAACGCTTTTGAGGACTACTGTGAACACCTGACTTCTGTGAATTTTATAGCAAGCGCTAGTTTATAGGTCACGATCCGACTTCTTATGCAGAGGTAGTAAAACAAAGAACTGAGGGATTTTTTTTATTCTGCTGGTGAGCTATCTCTATTTCAAACATCAGCGGGAAAGAGTAACAAATATACAACACAAACTATTACATGTAATCAAAAATAAAAGATCTGTTTCAATGGAGAAATGAAACGGACGCAGATGTTACATTTTTTACACAGATTACGAACCGCAAATTATGATATAATCGCCACAGTTTAAAAACAGATAAATAGCGATCTTTTATTATATTCACTTATAGTGCGAATAAATAAATAACAAATCATTAGACACACACTAAATTATTTCGTTTTATTCGGTTCAATCTGATCTTTGTCCTTTACATCATTTTGTCTTCCGCTTTACTATGGAGGGATCTACGTTTTTCCAATGTCTTCTTGTTTCTTCCTGGTTTGTTATGGGAGGCAAGATAGTTGAAGCGAATCCCTGGGTCATGCCTTAAGCATCATTGCGACATGTAATGAAGTTGTAGTTGCGGACAAGTGGGAGGGATTAGTACAAATAAAAAAAAAGTTGTAGATGTGGACTTCACACCTGTCTATACACTACACTGTCTATACATATGAACACGAAACTTATGAATAAAAGTGAACTTTCGTTGGGAACGAAATGTAATGATTGTCGAAACATATCACGCAATCATAGCGTTGCTTTTAATAGAAAATACGACCTCGTTTGTACATTTCGTTCTTTGCAAAAACTAAGCTAATCGGTGAAGTCTCCGTAACTTATGATTTTTATTTATTTTTTATATCACAGGGTGACAAACTACTATCACCACCGCCCATGGACACTGGCAACACTAGAAGAGTCGCGGGTGCGTTGCCAGCCTTTAAGAGTAAGAAAACAAGTGGTGCTAACCCTTCCCCCCACCCCTATGAGCTCTGGCGACCACACGTAGAAACACAGCATTAACACAAATGGCAATGATCACTAC
Organism: Pseudoips prasinana; assembly: GCA_951640165.1. Lineage (NCBI taxonomy): Eukaryota > Metazoa > Arthropoda > Insecta > Lepidoptera > Nolidae > Pseudoips > Pseudoips prasinana. The sequence continues at coordinate 17,393,872 of OX621259.1, read as the reverse complement.
CGATCTAACTCACTTTTGGCAACAAAAGTAACGCACTTGACGATCAAATTAACATTTACCGAAATTATAATTAATACCTATACAAATATACAGTTTAACTGTCATTCATTGTAATTCTAATAATGAGTGTCAGCTTGGGTCTTGTGTATGAAAGACCTTCAGTGACCTACACAATATGAAGGTTTTAAAAACAGCTTCGTGTATTCACAAACTAATTTTCTTTAATTGTTTTTTTAGGGGCAGTTAATATATTAAGGCAATATATCCCTGTATCGTGAGGCTTTTAACAAACATGCAATTCAAGGACACAAAGTACAGCCAGACTCAGAATATATGGCCCATTTAAATATTTGTCCTCTGGCCGAATGAAACCGGAATCACGTACAAGCGAGGCAAAATTGGGCTGTGTGCCTGACGGCCATAAAGAATATCGTCAACCCATTTCATCCCGTGGGGGGAGTAGAAGTCGTCCCGAGGGAATATCTATCAGAGGACGGGCAGCAGCGGCTTTCTGTGTGCTATCGTCAACCCGTCTGCCAAGCGTGGCGATTATGGGATATCCACTCAAGATGATTCTTTGGGGAGGCTTGTTGTTGAGTGGTTAGTGGACTTTTTAGAGCTGTTATGATGATGATCAATCATTCCAGAGTCAAAACAAATCACAACAGACATGACGATACGATTATGGAAGTCGTGTCGTCCCATGTTAAATTGACCAGTGAAATCGGTGACCCAGCTTTTCTGTATAATCTGTGGCTCCTCCGACCTCAGCTCTCGCCTGTGCAGTGTTCATTTGTTTAATCAAGGGACACTTTATTTGATCAATCGCGAGCCCGACGTCGTGCCGCGTCGCGACCCTTGTGTTTTCAATAGGTACTACGAGCCGTTCTAACCTTCCCTTTAACTAATGGTGTTTAACTTTTGTTTTATGACTTTGTTTTTAAATCCACAGAATACAGGTAACTTTTTATTGAAGCAGTTATCAGGCAAATAGTTTTCAGGTATATTTATTTAATTTTTGGCGTACATTAGAAGCTGTGTTCTAACACCGTGTTTTTTGATAACCTATAATTCTAACGATCATAATATGCGCATAAGATCATATGAAAAAATATTATTTTTATATTAACTAGTTATCATCATATTTTTCAACATCTTTTTACATACATACACATTAAACTATATCACAATTTATTGAATATTATTGGTAGGTATTAATTTTAGTTAGTTGTAGATGTCTTAATTTGTATATCTTGAAAGGCAGAATATGCTGTAAAGTTAAGTTATATAACACCTATTGTAATCATATTCGAGCAAATAAACAAATTGAATTGAATTTTATAATTTTCCATCCAAAATAAATCCTAATGTGAAACACCCTTACTTGTGTTACGACAACTTCGCTTTTAATAACCTTCAAATATGAATGAATTATTTGTATTTATTAATTGAAATTGAACAATAAATGTTTACAAGCAGCGCGGCAGATAGATACCTACTTACTGCGAAAATTGACAACGTCGCAAAAATAAAGTTTAGTCATACGGTTGTTAATTTTTGACGTAAATTAATTTTGATTGATGATTTCTTTAAACCAATGATGCATTTTTAAACTACATATTCTAGAACATTTTGTATTATATTTACTTACAGATATATAGCCCTTGATGGATATAAAAACACGGTGTATATGACTATTATCTTCACCGTCTTATGTTTTATATATTTTAAACTTTCTCTATCTAGAGTTTTCAGTAGCTGATAAGTGCTTTAATAATTATTAGAGGACCAGGGGCTCTACAGGCTAAGTCGCCGAACTTCGATTTCTTAAATGGCGTTCAAATAAATAAAGGTTAAAAATTACTTAATCAATCGTTAAATTGTTCCATGACCACATGTGACGTCATTAATGGTCCGGATTCGATTGTCAACGTTGAATCCGATTTAACGATTGATTAAGTAATTTTTGACCTTTATTTATATGAACGCCATTTAAGAAATCGATGTTCGGCGATTTACCCGGTAGTGCCTCTGTTTGGCATTTCCACGTAGAGTTCCGTACCAACGTGTAGAAGATTGCCAGTCTTCAAGCATTGGAAAATTGAAAAACATAATGTGTGAAAAAAAAGAATCTTTCGGGTATATGCCCTATACCCTAACTAAAATCCTCTATGAACATCTTTTCTGATTTAGAACATCTGATGTGAAGCGGGGACACTAAATATCCAACAGCCTGTATAAACAATTAACCACGTTCTCTGATGAAACATCTGTCGTGAATGTCTATATTGGATTTTTAACCCAATTTAATGAGAATAAATACTTTTTTTTACCAATTAAGGCTTATTCCGCACTTAACGTCATAAAAAGGTAGATTTTAATTGTAGATGATTTTTTCCTCATTCATCTGTTAATTAGATGTGTAGGAAAGATACGCAACCTTTCGATGTCTTAAAAGAATTCAAATTTACCTACTTGTAAAGAGGTTATGCAACATTATTCCCAAAAGCAATACATTTCGTAATGAATCTCATCAGGTTTTCAGTACAAAGGGCATGTCTGCTGTCTGTCTACACGTAATTATTTATTTATATCCACACTACCTACGTACGTGTTTCATACGTCACTATAATTATCTTTTGACAGTATAACGCAACAGACAATTGAAATTTAATTTGGAACATCATCGCCCACGAATTCTAACATGAAAATTATCTGTACATCATTTGAAATTAATACAGTTTAAGAGAGGTAGGGCAAAGCGTTCATTCGCTCAAAGAGCAGCCCGACTGGGAAAGTAACTCCACCTTACAGAATACATTCCTTAATAATAACATTAATCATTTTAATTTTGTGTTTCTGCGTGTGAGTAAGGTCGAGAGACGAGAGAGATCATCGGGGTGGGGGGAAGGGTCAGCCACACGTGCTTGCTGACTTAAAGGACGGCAACGCACCCGCCACTCCTCTGGTGTTGCGAGTGTACATGGGCGGCGGTGATCACTTACCATCAGGTGACCCACTTGCTCGTTTGTCGACCTCTGATATAAAAAAAAGTCATTCGTTTATTATTTTAGACAGTTTTTGAGCAAGTACGATAAATTTTACAGCTGTTACTTGAAACGTCGTCTAAGAAAACCTGTGTATGTACCTTTTCAAACATAACATACTTATAACGTTAGATAAGGTGCCGTAGCTTAATCAAACAAAATTAATAATTGTTACATCTACAATATATGGATATAAAGAAAAATAATGAAATTAAATGAATGCAGTGGAAATTAGAGCTTTGAGAAGTATGTGTGGTGTGACTTTGAGAGACATCAAAATCAAAATCAAAAAGGTTTGAAAACCTTTTTTATTCACGTAGACTTTAAAAAAGCGCTTGTAAATAGTCAGAACATGTTTGTAGTAATATAGTTGTATACATTGGATATTATTTCTAGTAACATAGATATTTAGGTACATATTGTATGAAAACATTTATAAAATTTATTCTATTACAGCAATGATATTTAGCTAGCTCGTATCAAGTTATTGTCAAGAGATTATGTTTAATTATCTAGTTTAAGTCTAATATTTTTACTACATATTGTCAATGGTTCTGTCTATATTAAAGGTATTATTATTATGACGGACCTTGTGTTAATAACGACGGTCGCGCTTTAATGCTACCACCGGATCCTATGCGCCCCAACTGAGAAGACCCAGCGAAACAAACTCAGTGGGTTCATCTACTACCGGTTTCAACACGACCCAGTTGAGACGGTCCGGCGAAACATACTCAAGCGGGCATGAACACGGGATTTGGTCCAATTAGAGTAATTATTTAGTAGGCAAACACAATATATGCTCGATCGGTTGTCTGAATGCTTATTATTTTAGATTATATTTAGGTATACAAAAGAAAAACTTCAAAACAATAACATTATTCATTTTGAGACAGAGTCAATAATTTTAAATTAAGTATATGATAGCAATCATTTACAGATAGTTCGCGTAACACATTTATATAAAACAATTGAACAAAGGATATCTATTTCATATTTTTCATTAAAAAGTTCTATGTCTAGAATTTTGCTAGAGAAGCGGTTTATATTTTGATGTGATAGAATTAGAAAGTTATCACACTTCTCTATTGTCATGCTTACATGTTTAAACTACTAACTAAATTGATTTTAATAACATTGCTAAAAGATGGTATAAAAAGTGACTTCGTCATACTACTTATGACTGAGTTAATATGTGCCGCTACTAAAGTTGCAAGTATGTTCAAAAATTTTCTTGAGACAGTAACTGTACTCATGGTTACCCTACAAGAATCTATAAAACTATTTGTGTCCAAAAATATAAATTTATTACTATAATGGCTAACCAAAAACTGTAGGTGCATATTTAGCTTGTGGATATAATTATTTGTACTATCAGGCACATTGGACACATAGGGGAAGGCACACAATATTATCTTATTACAGTCTAATTCTAACATCTTAGTGAAACTATCTGTAATGTCTTTTTTCTTTAAGTTCTTACAATTTCCTACCATTAGAGTTATACATGATTTGGCACCGTGTTTATTCTGAATTAATTTATCTATTATATCTTTATAATGTAATCCTGGCATACAATAGTTGACAAAGGAACAACTCAGCTTATTACAAAGCAAGGTACCAAGGCCCTTAACCATTTCATCGGAATACAGTATGGAGCTATGTTTAGTATTGTCATTTTGTGGAGATACTGGTGACTCTGATCCCAGCTGTGTGTATGACTCCACTACTGCACTACTGGTGTTAACCGGTTCCAATGTCCTATTGCTTTCAGGATTACACTTTCCAGCCAGCAATTGCATTTCATTTTTGTATGACTGGAAACTGTGATATGAGATTGCTAGGGACTTCTCAAGAGTTTTTATCTCAGAAAGCAAATACTGAGTATCTTTTTCATAAATTAGTTTGCTATCCTCTAATTTAATTTCATAATTTTCTAATTTGTTTAATAATGCCCTACGTTCTTTACTTAGTTCAAGTATGTATTGTTTTAGCTTGTCACTACTTACGGAATTAACGCTTGGCTGGCAGTCTACACAGTCATCGCCAGTCAAATCAATGGTCACCATTGTATTAATAGGGAGATCCACCGGACTACAACTGGCCAACTCGTCATACAAGCTCTGATTAATGGAAGCTACTGGACAAGTTGTGTTTTTTACATAATTTGACAACTTCTCATTACAATTAATTAATTCTAATTCAAGATCTCTAATTTTGAACAGTGCTTCTTCATATAACACTCTACACTTATCAAAAGACTCTGTCTCCGCATGCAGTCTGTCTCGCTCTTCAATAGTAGACTCTAGTTGGTGGTTGAGTTTCACAAGTTCTCTTTTCAGTGATGTGTTACTATCAATGACCCTTTTTATCTCTACCTCATTCTCCTCACGCTCCTGTTCAAGTTTATGACACTGATCTTGGTATGTCTGTAAGTCCTTGAGAGCTGATTTCAACTTATGTTCAGCTACTTGAGTTGCAGCCATGCTTCGGGTCTGCATGATGTGAGGTGAATGAGGATGGGCTGAAAACAAAGAGAGGGTGAACAGAAAACTAGACAGAAATAGGAGGTTAAGATGTATTTGAAGTCAAAGGAGTGAGATATGAAAAATAAACTACAGAGATCTATAGGTAGAAATAATATAAGTAAGTATATACAAGACAGATGGGCAATTAACTTTATAATAGATTTATGATAAAGCAACACTTAAACATTTAGTTACAAACTGTAGTGGGGCAACTTTAACTTTATCTATATGACACCTAATCAGAGTTCATTACTAGGGTCTAGTCAAGTTAACTTAGTATGTGTAGATAGGAATAAATTTATCGAATGCCAATCTTATATCAGTATAGTTATGGAGTAATTGAAGTGTGTGATGTCTGTAGCCAGCTAATTAAGTCGTCGAATTTGCTTCCACAATGTACGTCAAGCAAATGGAGACAGAATATGGCAGTGTGAAATTGGACGTGACTCACACCAATGAGTCGAATAAATGGTTGGTTAGGTTAGTATGAATGTGTAAAAATAAAGAATAAGTAATATACTCCCCGGGATTTCACACAAAAGTTTAAACTTAATCGAATGAAGTTCGTTGGACACGAGCAGCGCAGTGACAGCTGATGCGTCGACAGATATCAGTTGTTTCGGGTTTATTTCTTCAGAAAACTAATCACATTCAATTATTTAGCTTACAATTTAGATTGCTAATAGTAATATTTTACAACGTAAAAACATTTATTTATAAGTAATTATTAATTTTAATTCACTAGTACAATTTTCGACAACCGATCGGCAGTGTTGCCAATCCTAATATTTCGAAATACTGATGTAAGAGAGCGTTGTGGTGTGAAAGAGGATGTAGTCACAAAGATTGAAAATGCTGAGATGATTTGGGCATTTAGAAAGGATGAATGAAAGAAGATTGATAAAAGAAGTATACCTGGCATGTGTGAATGGTACAACCGGAAGGGAAGACCTCGTAGAACATCCTCTGACCAAATCGGAGACGTTCTCAAGAAAGGCCAGGTCCGAAGTACCCTAAACCGGCGTGCATGTATGACAGTAAATGAGGCGAAAGAGGTGTGCAAGGATCGTGACAAATGGAAGTCCGTTGTCTCTCCTACTCCTTTGGGAAACATGCGTGAGACTATGTATGTATGTATATTTACATCTAGAATCAGATCATTTGTAAATATGCTTTTATGTACAGCGTTATAAATAAAGACTTAAAAAAATTAATCAGTCGTGTAAAATATGTGCTACATTGGCTATCTAATTTACTAGAGTGCAGATTAGTCATTAGCAGATAGTATTTTTTTTTGTATGGAGGCTGATAGAGTCCCTATCCGTAGTATATTTTTTAAATTAATTATAATATAAACACCGGTTATTACGAATCAAACCGTTTTTGGAACACTTTTTGTTCAAAATTCTTGTGCTATTTTAAAATTTTATACGTCAATGTCAGTTAACAGTTTTGCCCATTTTAATAAACCATAGTTTCTCCTTTTACCAGCGTTTTATTGGTATATGTTTAATTTCCTTCCGATGCTTAATACCGGTATAAAGTTTAGTTGCCAATCCAATATATATTTTGAAACGGCCTTGACGTTAATTGGCCTCTTTCCCGATTTCGTTTTCTCTTAAACGTGTCACCCAAACTTGCAAAACTTGAAGGGCGACTTATTATAACATAACTTATGTTACAATAAGTCGCCCTTCAAGTTTTGCAAGTTTGTGTGGCACGATTAAGGTTATGGAGACAGTCGGGCATAAAGATTGCCATATATGATAAAAATATAGGCCAAGTACAAGTTTCGATAAGGTCACTATTTATTGTTCTTATATAAGGTCCTGATGGTCGGTCAGTCTCTATAGAGTGTAGCAATCTGCGCTGGACATATTATAGGGCACAAGTGTCGGATAACTCAGGTGTCGTTTCTATGCCCTCACTGCCATAATCAGACGCTAGACAGCTAGCTGATACAACTGGAAAGAGTTCAGCTATGCACAATACTGATGGCTTTACGTGCTCCCTGAGGCACGGACGTCTAACACCGCTAGAGTTGCCAACTATACTGTTTTGAACAGTATTATACTGTTTTTCACTAAATTATACTTTTTACTGTTGATCAAAAATAAAGTTTGTAAATTATAGTTAGTAAGTTTGTAAAGATTGTAAATTTGTAAGTTATGCGAGAACTCTTATTTAAATTTAACGTAATTAGTTATATATTGTCTTTGATGTAAACTAAGTTAAGGGTTATCTGTGCTTGTTGGGAATAAATCTTCTTTTCTTTACTTACTTTTTCTAACATCTCGTAGACGTTAACAAATATCTTTAATACACGTAAACACATTCTAGTTCGTAGATATTTCACGTGCTACATCGCGCCGCGCCGTCTCGTTGCATGCATTGCATTAAACGGCCTTACTCATTGTCTTCGAAAACTTTAAAGTATTTTCGGTTCGAGTTTAAGTTGATTGTTATGAGAACATTCCCGAAATATAACCTAATATAGTATTGGAACAACATTCTCACAGATATACCGCAAACATTTTAAAGAATGCAGCTATTGTTGGCGACGGTCCTGTTGGTAGATACGCTGCCTTTCACGCCACAGGTCGTGGGTTCGATTCCCACCCGGGACAAATATTTGTGTGCATGAACATGTCTGTTTGTCGTGAGTCTGGGTATAAATTATCTATATAAGTATGTATTTACAGAAAAAAAATAGTGTATATAATATATATATATATATACTGATATATATAGTATATCAGTTATCTGGTTTCCATAGTACAAGCTCTGCTTAGTTTGGGATCAGATGGCCGTGTGTGAATAATGCGCCAGGATATTATTATTATCATATTATATATATCTATATTATGTGCACAGTTTTACACGAACGAAGTATGTAACAACCGTATCTTAAGCGTTATGGCGCATCCACACATGCCTACGGGTTTGCCGCCGGCTTGCAGGCCGCCTTGCCGCTGAATTTGCCGCCAGCTCATTTGCCAAGGATGAATTTCCGCGCGTGCCGCAGGTACGAATTGCGCGTGCCACCGGCCGTGCCGCTCGGCATGTGTGGATGCGCCATTAGTGTTGTTAAAACTTTATGAATGTCAAATTCAAGAAATCTCTGCGCTACACTTCTTGAATTTGCCATTCCTTAATAAAATCTTTAATCAGAAATTTAAAAAACACATCTTTAAATTAGAACAAATAATACTTTTTAAAAGTAACGTTGCTACAGTTACTTCAGTTGAGTGTAATATTTTGTTAGGTACTGTAATGACGCGCAAAGCAAAATGTTCTAAATTCAAACTTACGATCTTTCCACTCAGATATCGAAGAGCAAAAATACTCTTTTCGAGATGGGGGATGAAAATACTCTATCCGAACAGGGGGATTTAAAAATAAATTTAATGCTAGTACAATAAGTTTAGTTGGTTGGTCTAGTACCTAGTACCGTGTTCAATCGCAGATAAAGAGGTCCTGGGTTCAAATCCCGAGTCAGATGAAAAGTGATTTTGGGATTTTTTTGTATAAAGAAAAATTTAATTTTTCCGAAATATTCCCGAAGTTTGGGAGTTGGCGGTAATATACCCCCGCACCTCGGAGAGCACGTAAAGCCATCGGTCCTATACCTGACCTCTTTCCTGTTGTGTCGTATCAAGACTAGTTTTAATATAATTTCCTCCTAGCCGAATTTAGGCCATGGCGGCCAGTCCGGTGAGACGACTTCTCATCGGACCATGAGAGTGATCGAATAGAAAGTGCCCCTGTGTTTGCGCACAGACATGTGCGCTATAATATGTCCCGCACATATGGCTAGTCTCCATTGAGACTGGCCGCAAATGGCCATACGCACTGGCCAAATTCGGCTACGATCATCATCATTGCAAAGTATCGGAGCTATTTAGTCACATAAAAAGGTAAGGAATTATGAATAAGATACTTAGCATACTGGTCATTAGAAGCGATACAAAATATGTAAACTATCTTACTAAATTAGTTTAAGCAACACTTGTTTAGTAAGATGGTTTACTTAATGGCGTGAACTTTAAATATTAGTCAACAGCCAAGGTCAATGACAACTTTCGATAGCATATTTAAATAAAAAATAGTGCAAGTATAAAATCGACGACAAACGACGACGTTACCCACACTTCGTAATAATTCTTTTGTTAGCAAACTATGTCACTGGACCTAACATAAACAATGTGAAAATAAGTTATTTTAATGCTACACAGCCAGTTGCTCTTAGCGGCCCGTAAGTGATCGGCGAGGTTAAGCACCTAGGCACGCGGTCAGTCTATAGATGGGTGAGCGCCAAAGTAGTTTAATTTCTGAGTGTCTCAGTGCTTCAGAGGGCACATTAGAATAGAATTACATTTATTCAACACGAACACACAAGAAATTAGTAATTACAAGGTATTAGCATAATACAACTAATAATCTATAGGTAAAAAATCTTCTGGTTTTATGGAATCATACATAATTATATGGGAAAATAAACAACCTACACAATATCATAAAAGAAACCAAAAATAAATGCAAAAATTAGTGACTCACTGGCTCTTTACGCTGAATTATAACCAAACCGAAGAATTTATCAAAATTCTAGAGTAAGAAGTAATGCAGACACGCACACAAACACACACACACACACAGACATACACTTAACAGCACACACACCACACCACACACACACTCCACACACACGCACTCACCATACACACACATACTCAAATTATGTTGATTGTTTTAGTTTAGGTTTTAAGTTCTAGAATTAAGTTTTTGTAAACGGATCGCAGAGCCTAGGTCCTACAACACAGGGAATCCTAGTGTAGGATCTAGGGCATAACCAATAATGTATAAATTTCTGGCAATAAACGATTTTTCATTTATTTTTCTATTTTTTTTCACAACACAAAAAATTGTAAATATCGAAAAAAATATAATCAACATTATGCTGTCGGTCCCGGTAACGACTACAGTTATACAACAGTCGATATACCCAGCCAGAAGCTTACTGGGCGGCTTGAACCACTCTGACACTAGGGCCTACTAGAACAACTGCCCGTATGATAAAAAAAAGTAAATGCTTTACAAAATTAAAAATTCGGGAGGCCTTTTTCTATCAGTGGACATCTTCGGGCTGGTATGATGATGAAATGGAAACTTCCAATAACATATATACTAGATATAAGTATAATCTTGTGTTAAGTGTTATATATAAAATTCCATAAAAACTTTCCAATGATATATATACATATAAGAGAATAGTCCATATACAAATTTAATATTTTGTTATATATTTTTTTCTTTTTAATATTTTTGTAAATTCTTTTATTTAGTGTGTATTAAGTTTTACCTATTTTAATTAATTTAGTTCGCTAAGGAAAGTGCCCTGAGTCCTAAGATACAAGTTTACTTAGTTTGGGCATCGGGTACTACAACTTTATAAATTATTTGTTTTGTGTGAAAATAAACAATTTTTATTTATTTTATTTTTACAAGTTTAAAACCACCGATAAAGAAAATGTGTAGTGAAAAGAAAAATGTTACAAAATTAAGATTTTTTTAATTTTAACGTTAATACATTTTATTAATAGTATAAGTGGGCAATAGAAATACACGCTCTGTGAATATTTAAACTGTCGCCCTATGACGGTTCATGACATAAAGTCCAATGACTGACAGACTGACGAACAGCAGAAGTGATGGACAGGCAGTGTAGATTTGGTAATAGGGTTCTGTTGGTAACCTTTGAATTTTTTGTTAGAATTTCTCAATAGCTGGTATGTAAAATACTTCGTCTGCGAACGTTGTGCATACCCGTAAGTGACCTACTCACACTCGACTAATATCTCTGTATTAGACTCATACAAACAAATTGTGAATAGATTGTTGGTGTGCCTTATCAATAAAATTAAAATTAAAATAAAATAGCTGGCTATGGGCGCTTATACTATCGGTGTTATTTCATTTGGTTGACGATCACCGTAGCCTAGTTGGTAGTGCTCCTGCCTACGAAGCTGGTGGTCCTGGGTTCGAATCCCGGTAAGTGCAAATATTTGTGTGATGAGCACGAATATTTGTTTCTGAGTCATGGATGTTTTCTATGTACTTAAGTATTTATCTATCTATAAGTATGTATATCGTCGCCTAGTACCCATAGTACAAGCTTTGCTTAGTTTGGGGCTAGGATGATTTGTGTGACAAGAAAAAAAAAGAAAAAAAAATTATAATACAATCTCTAAAATGTCGCCTAAAACCGCCGCGCCATGTTAATCGCTGCTGCTTTTGCTGGATTGTCACTATGTTCATACAAGTTGTATAGGCACCGGTGGCGTTATAATTGTTCCATTATTTCATACTAGCTGTGCCCCGCGGTTTCACCCGCGTTAACGTAGTTTTGGCGTAACAGAGTAACAAATATACATCCCTACATCTATACTCATAAATTTTCGCATTTATAATATTAGTGGTATGTGTACCTCTAGCGGTTGTGGCAGTGCACGCCGGAATACCTCACAGATGTTAGATTTTTTCCTACTTACTTGACACATATTGTCATATTTTGATAATTCGCACAATATCTTTATAAATTGTAGCCTGTGTGTTATTCTGATGTATAAGCTATTGTAAAGTTTCATTAAAATCCATTAAGTAGTTTTTACGTGAAAGAGTAACAAACATCCATCCATCCATACTTACAAACGTTCGCGTTTATAATATTAGTAGGATTTAACATCTGTTGGTTGGTAACACCAGCAACGTGTGCAGAGATTAATATGGCGGTTTAGACGCCATTATAGCTCTCGTATTATTATTTAAATTATCAAACTGCACCAATTATTTAAGCGGTCAAAGCCAGCAGTGCCCAGCTGCCGACAAACACAAACAATCAGCAGCACTCCTCTTTAAATAAATTATGCTTCTATCTCGATAGATATACAATACGTACGGTACGTAGTATGTATGTAGTAATCAGACAATATGTAGTAAAAATATAGCTAACATTTAAAATTTAGATAATTAAACCTACACATGATTCTTGACAATAACTTAATTTAAGTTAGCTAAATATCGTTACTTTTATAAAATAAATCTTATTGTAAATTATTTCCTACAATCCGTGTACCTAAATATCTATACGTACCTAGAAATAATTATAAATTGATTATATATTACTACGAACATGTTCTGACTATTTACAAGCGTTTTTTTAAAGTCTACGTGAATAAAAACCTTTTTTATTTATTTATAAACCTAATTTATTTAAAAAGAAGTATTGGCGTCCAAAATTATACTGGCGGTATTAGACTCCAATGACCTCATTCTGTGTAATATCCCAACTAAACGTTTAAACATTTCTTTCTAACATCGTTCTTACGAGAAAGACAGTCTTCAGTTTTAGCTCGCAATACTGAGGCAATCTAAAGTGGCACGTGAGTAGGTACCTGTCGACGTATTATGCGCCGGGAGCACGTATTTATTAGTTTACATTTATATTATTTAGACAGTTCATCTTACGTATGCCATAAGCTGAGCAATCAGTGTGGCCACGTTCTGGGCGTCAAAAATTTAATTATTTTGCCATCGACGCGGTAAGAAGTAGATGTATACATAAATAACGAAAATATAAGAACTTACAATGAAAAAACTAGATTAAATCCCGGTATGGAACGACGACTAATATTGTTAAATAGTGCATAAGATTCAGTTTTAATGTTTCTCATAATTAAGTGAACTACTGTAATGTTCTTTCTGAGAAATAAATTCATTAAACCGAAGTTAAACACTTTATATATACCCTGTTCTTTTCATACGACCTACATTAGACTGAGATGAAATTGAAATTAGTTTAATAGTATTAAAGTCAGCATTGTAAATATTGTAGCTAGTGCTGAGATTGGAACAATCCGACTCCCCACAGATAAAGAATACTCGCATCAGATTTTCTACCTACTTCCATAATTTGATATATAATGCCAATATCCAATACTTACTCTCATAATAAATACGCTTGAAACAAATATTTACGCAAAGTGAAACTGAGAAATATTACCTAAACTCACGAAGGAACCAATAGTAAAACGTGTGTCAGAGATCCGTATCGCGAGTTGTACGTTCCCAGGTGTATCCAGTAATAAGGATGCAGATACATGAGACGACAACTGCGAAATTGCTTGATCGTGATGTATGCAGCAACATTTGGTACAAAATTAGTTTGTGTTTCGGAAACTGAAGCTGTGAAGACAAAAGTTGTGAGAAATGGTTGCGGTATATCGTATTGACAGGGAAGCTGTTTTAAGAATTTGTTGAGGCAAAATATAAGTAAGTAACTCTTTATTGTACACCAAAATAATAACATCATCTTGTCAGTCAAAGTACTACCACTGCTGTACAAAAGCCACGAGCGCAATTTGATGGTCATAGTTTAGTTTCAGTCCTCACCAAGACAGTGTAAGATATCTTGGACTACACCTTGACCGACGCTTAACGTGGAGATACCATATAAAAACTAAGAGACAAGAACTTAAAATTCGATACAACCACCTGTCTTGGATGCTGGGCCGAAACAGTAAGCTAGCTGTAGACAATAAACTTCTCATATATAAGAGCATTCTGAAACCTGTCTGGATGTATGGTATACAGCTATGGGGTAGCGCTTGCAAGTCCAATATTGCCATGATACAGCGACAGCAAAATATGATACTCCGAAACCTATGCAATGCACCATGGTTTATCACAAATACAGAAATACACCACCATCTCGAGATGACCACTGTAAACGAAGAAGTTCAAAAAACTACAGAGACCTACAAAGGGAAACTCGAAAGACATCCCAATGAACTGGCTGCCAAGTTAACAACTCAAAGCTACCGTAAACGGCTTAAACGGAAAGATATACTAGCCATATAAATAAATATAGCCTAATAAGGAGGAGATGCCTCACTGGAGGACACACTCTTAACTGCCACAGCGTACAACACACCTGCTTATAGCGAATGCTGATTGCAAATACAATAAAAAAAAAAAGAATACCTAGTTTACAGGAAAAAGTTGCTGCCCGGTCTCTGGTAGGTATTCCCTCGGGATGATTTCTACGCCCCCCACGGGATGAGATGGGGTGATGATACTCTATGCCGTCACCACAGAGCAATCTATACATATAATAAAATCGTAGGAAAGTCAAAACTGTACATTGAATATTTTTTTTAAAGGATAATTGGGACGTGATCTACTATCAATATCAAAGCCAAAAATATAGTTTTCAGAATTTTTGTCTGTGTGTCTGTTTGTCTGTATGTATGTCCGGGCTAAACTCAAAAAGTACTGTATGGATTTACTTCAAATTTTGCTTGAATATTACCAAGAGGTCGGGTCAACATATAGGCTACATATTATCACGCTATCACCTCCAGGGGAGGATCTATGATAATTTATAAAATTTTACGCGGGTAAAACCGCGGGGCACAGCTAGTAATAACATACAATAAATAAATATCTTGATGGGCCGGTTGGCGTTGTTGGTAAATAGTTGCCTTTCACGCCACATGTCGTGGGTTCAATTCACACCCAGGACAGATATTTGTGTGTATGAACATGTCTGTTTGTCCTGAGTCTGGGTGTAATTATCTATGTAAATATGTATTTACAAAAGAAAAGTAGTATATGTACGAGTTGTATATCAAGTATTTGGTTTCCATAGTACAAGCTCTGCTTAGTTTGGAACAAGATGGCCGTGTGTAAATAATGTCCTAGGATATTATTATTGTTAAAAAATACAATAAAAAACCGGGCAAGGGTTTCGGACCATTATTTAGAAAACCGACCAAGTGCGAGTCGGAGATGCCCATTAAGGGTTCCGTAGCAGCAAGTATTTCAGTTGATTAAATGAAAGCAAATTGCGGTTTACGATTTATGACGTATATAAAAAAAAACTACTTGCTAGATCTCGTTCAAACCAATTTTCGTTGTTAGTTTGCATGGTAATGCACATCATATATTTTTTTTTAGTTTTACCATTCTCTTATTTTAGAAGTTACAGGGTGGGACACTCATTTTACCACTTTGGAAGTGTCTCTTGCGCAAACTATTCAGTTTAGAAAAAAGTTATATTAGAAACCTCAATATAATTTTTGAAGACCTATTCATAAACAACACACATGTATGGGTACGATTAAAAAATATTTTTTGTGTTTCAGTTCTATGTATCGGGACCCCCCAAAATTATTGTTCTTTTTCTATATTTGTGTAAAAATCTTATTGCGGTTCACCGAATACATCTACTTACCAAGTTTCAACAGTACAGCTCTAATAGTTTCGGAAAAAAGTGGCTGTGACATACGGACGGACAGACAGACAGACATGACGAATCTATAAGGGTTCCGTTTTTTGCCATTTGGCTACGGAACCCTAAAAACGGCAAAAATCACGTTTGTTGTATGGGAACCCCCTTAAATATTTATTTTATCTGTTTGTAAGTACTTTTTTTGATAACGGCAACAGAAATTCATCGTCTGTAAAAAAACATCAACTGTGTAACTATCACGGTTCATGAGATACAGCTTGGTGACAGACGGACAAACAGACAGACAGCGGAGTCTTAGTAATAGGGTCCCGTTTTACTCTTCCAGAATGGAGCCTTAAAAGCAACCATTCTGCCGGGGGACGGCACATTCGCCTCTTTGATTGGTTTCGGCTCCCCTGGAAAGTCTCAAACATTGCTACATTGCTGCTTTGTTTTGGGATAGTAGCTCTAAATCCATGTTTCGTCATCTGACACTATGACCCATTCTCCAAAATTGATCTCCTTTACTTCAATCTGGTAAGCATGGCATTGCACCAAGCGAAGGGATCTATTTTTTTGACTCAGTTTGAATTATGAGGGATCCATCGGAAACACAGCTTTTTCACACCCTAATGCTGTTGTAGGATTGATTGTATGTGATTGCAAAGCTATTTTAATAAATGTAAAATTGTGAACACCTGTGTGGTTGATTTTTGAGAATTATTTATTTATGATATAAATAAATAATTCTCTTTGTACCAAATTTCACACAATAAATAAATATTGATTGATTGAAAGGTATTTTAATATATTATGTAACGTGAACCAAGTGATCGGCAAGGTTAAGCAAATAGGCTGGCGATCCATAGATGAGTGACCAAGAAAGTGGTTAAATTTCTGGCTGGCTCCGTGCTTCAGAGGTCACGTTAAGTTGTCGGTCCCGGTTGTAGTCATTAGACAACAGTCGTTAAGCTATGGCAGAGGCCTACTGGGCGGCTTGTGCAACTCTACAACTAGGGTGACCACTGCCCACACGATAAGTAAGTACTTAAGTATTTATTATCTATACGTCCTTAATATATTTTAAATGGATTTCGTAAACCAACTTTATGTAATTTACAATCGCAGTTTCTTATCAACAATGTACGAAATAAAACAAAATACATATTTTATTGCAGGAAATTAATTTCCCGTTTCGCCGCAGACGGCGTGGGTTGGAATGCACGACATATTTACATACTATAAGGTTAAAGAAAGGTTATTTAAGTTTCGTTATAAGGCGTGGATTGACAGATACCTTAATAAACAAAATAAAGGTATGTCAAAACGGAATGGAGAGAAGCGTAATGGGCGTCAAGAGGATGATAGAATAAGACTAGAATAAATTAAAAATTCAACTAAATTTATATTTATTTCGATGGGCTGGACATGTGATTAGAAATACGAATGGAAAATGGACAAAAACCTTTACAGAATGGTATCCCAGGGATGGGAACAGAAGTAAAGGGCGTCAAACAAAAAGATGGGAAGATGACCTCAAAAAGGTAGCGGGTTCAGAGTGGACGAGAACAGCGAGAGACAGACAGAAATGGAAAACTTTAGAGGAGACCTTTGTCGGAAGACAAGCTATGCAGTGAAACCGATCGATCAATATGTAAATTTATTGTTTTATGGAACAGCAATAAAGGGTTATTTAATTTTATTTATTTTATAAGGCGTGGATGAAGTCACTTTAATTGATGCAACATCATCAACCTGACATCGTCCACTGCTGGACATAGGTCACGTGGAAATAGCAACGTTACAGAAATCTGGGGGAAGGTTTCTCTATAACGTTCCCATTTGGAGGGGTTTGCCTTAGTAGCCACGCTTGGCATGCCAGTTGGCCACCGCAGTTGGGTGGTAGCTAGTACACAGGTGGCGCTGCTGCCCGACTACCTGGTGTATCTCTTAGTCGCCTTTTAAGACACCCATGGGATGGTATGGGGTGGCCCTGTTATTTTTTCTAGGCAGGGAACCATACGGCTGATACAAAATTGATGTAAAGCCGTTTTAATACGAGTATATGTAGGTACTATTATAAACTCTTTACGTCCATCATATATAAAATTTGGACGGATTAAGTAAATCAACTTTATGTAGTTTACCGTCGCAGTTTCTTATGAACAATGTACGAAATAAAACAAAATACATATTTTATTGCAGGAAATTAATTTCCCTACGCGCCGCCGACGGCGTGGGTTGGAATGCACGACATATATACATACTATAAGGTTAAAGAAAGGTTATTTAAGTTTCGTTATAAGGCGTGGATTGACAGATACCTTAATAAACAAAATAAAGGTATGTCAAAACGGAATGGAGAGAAGCGTAATGGGCGTCAAGAGGATGATAGAATAAGACTAGAATAAATTAAAAATTCAACTAAATTTATATTTATTTCGATGGGCTGGACATGTGATTAGAAATACGAATGGAAAATGGACAAAAACCTTTACAGAATGGTATCCCAGGGATGGGAACAGAAGTAAAGGGCGTCAAACAAAAAGATGGGAAGATGACCTCAAAAAGGTAGCGGGTTCAGAGTGGACGAGAACAGCGAGAGACAGACAGAAATGGAAAACTTTAGAGGAGACCTTTGTCGGAAGACAAGCTATGCAGTGAAACCGATCGATCAATATGTAAATTTATTGTTTTATGGAACAGCAATAAAGGGTTATTTAATTTTATTTATTTTATAAGGCGTGGATGAAGTCACTTTAATTGATGCAACATCATCAACCTGACATCGTCCACTGCTGGACATAGGTCACGTGGAAATAGCAACGTTACAGAAATCTGGGGGAAGGTTTCTCTATAACGTTCCCATTTGGAGGGGTTTGCCTTAGTAGCCACGCTTGGCATGCCAGTTGGCCACCGCAGTTGGGTGGTAGCTAGTACACAGGTGGCGCTGCTGCCCGACTACCTGGTGTATCTCTTAGTCACCTTTTAAGACACCCATGGGATGGTATGGGGTGGCCCTGTTATTTTTTCTAGGCAGGGAACCATACGGCTGATACAAAATTGATGTAAAGCCGTTTTAATACGAGTATATGTAGGTACTATTATAAACTCTTTACGTCCATCATATATAAAATTTGGACGGATTAAGTAAATCAACTTTATGTAGTTTACCGTCGCAGTTTCTTATGAACAATGTACGAAATAAAACAAAATACATATTTTATTGCAGGAAATTAATTTCCCTACGCGCCGCCGACGGCGTGGGTTGGAATGCACGACATATATACATACTATAAGGTTAAAGAAAGGTTATTTAAGTTTCGTTATAAGTCGTGAATTGACAGATACCTTAATAAACAAAATAAAGGTATGTCAAAACGGAATGGAGAGAAGCGTAATGGGCGTCAAGAGGAAAGATAGAATAAGACTAGAATAAATTAAAAATACAACTAAATTTAAGGATGCAAAGAACACAATGACATGTAAAACTTTAAAATGACGATGGGCTGGACATGTGATTAGAAATACGAATAGAAAATGGAACAAAACCTTTACAGAATTGTATTCCAGGGATGGGAACAGAATTAAAGGGCGTCGAACAAAAAGATGGGAAGATGACCAAAAAGGTAGCGGGTCCAGAGTGGATGAGAACAGCGAGAGACAGACAGAAATGGAAAACTTTAGAGGAGACCTTTGTCGGAAGACAAGCTGTGCAGTGAAACCGATCGATCAATATGTAAATTTATTGTTTTATGGAACAGCAATAAAGGGTTATTTAATTTTATTTATTTTATAAGGCGTGGATGAAGTCACTTTAATTGATGCAACATCATCAACCTGACATCGTCCACTGCTGGACATAGGTCACGTGGAAATAGCAACGTTACAGAAATCTGGGGGAAGGTTTCTCTATAAAGTTCCCATTTGGAGCGGTTTGCCTTAGTAGCCACGCTTGGCATGCCAGTTGGCCACCGCAGTTGGGTGGTAGCTAGTACACAGGTGGCACTGCTGCCCGACTACCTGGTGTATCTCTTAGTCGCCTTTTACGACACCCGCGGGATGGTATAGGGTGGCCCTATTATTCTTTCTAGGCCGGTAACCACACGGCTGATGCACAATTGATGCAAAGCTGTTTTAATATATAATAATAGTAATATCATCCTGGAACATAATTTACACACGGCCATCTGATCCCAAACTTAGCAGAGCTTGTAGGTACTATGGAAACCAGATAACTAAAAAAAAAAAAAAAAATGGAACTCATGGGAATCAGAGGGACGCAGCTGGTTAAGTCCCAGTGCGTTAAGATAGAAAACTATCTAAGCGGTACATTGATCGCTTAGATAGTAAGTAGTCACTTTCGGCACACCGCACACCCCAAGGTAGTGTTCTTGCCCCGACTTTGTTCCTCATATATATCAACGAGCTGGGTATGCTCTCACTTACGAACGGAAAGATCATAAGTTTTGCTGACGATACCGCCCTACTCTTTTGCGCCAACACATTGAGTGAAGTATTTGCCACTGCCCAGACGGGCTTTAATGTTGTATCACAATGGCTTCAAGATAGCACACTAACACTAAATGCGGAAAAAACTAAATACATTACCTTCTCGCTAACAAACTCATCATTATCATCATTAACGTACAACATTAAATCTCACAAATGCCCCGAACCACACATACAACCGTGTAATTGCCCTAATCTTCAAATTACGAACGAAATAAAATACCTTGGTGTCGTTATTGATAAAAACTTAAAATTTGACAAACATATTGATTTACTTAGTAGTCGTCTCCGTAAGCTAATATATGTGTTTAAGACCCTCAGAACGGTGGCTGATGAACAACTCAAAAAGTCAGTGTATTATCCTCTTGCCCAATCTTTCCTTTCTTACTGCATTACCTCTTGGGGTGGTGCACCAAAATGTAGGATGATACAGTTAGAGCGTGCTCAAAGGGCCATTCTAAAGGTATGATATTCTCTACCATACCGATACCCCACTACTCTGTTATATAAAGAGGCAAAGGTTCTAATTGTTCGACAAACTATTTATAAAAAACATATTACTAAAGCAACACTCTCAGCTTTATTTTGATCCGTCGCTCTGTAGAGGAAAACGACGATTCAACCCTGTTGATAGACCATGTACTCACCTAAAAACTGTGGTAGCAAAGAGGTTCTTCTGTCATCTTGGGGGCTTCTTGTACAATCAAATTAATAAAACACTGCCTATGTACCATCTAACTGCGAATAAATGCAATAATGAAATAACAACTTGGCTCCAGGCACTGACCTATGACGAAACTGAGAAGCTTTTGAACAATCTGACATAAACGTTAATGTAACAAAAACATTTATAAATACAATTTACCTGGTATCCTTGCGCAAAAAGTAAAAATAATAAAAAAATACTCATACGTGCATCCACAAAACACCTCACGCACTCACATACCACACACACACACACACACACACACTAATACACACACACTCATACACTCTCACACACACACACACAGACACACACTTTTGCTCAAACTTTTATATATTTTTGTTTCTCATATTTTATACTGTTAATATGGTCAATACTCCAAGGGTTGGGGGACCTGGTGACCTGAAATACAGGCCTACTAGAGCCTAGTTTGGGCATCAGTCTTCCACAATATTTTTGTTTAATGTTGTAAAATTTTCAATGTCTGTAACCATAACACTATGTACCATGTTATAATATTGTGGAGAGAAATAAATAATATTGATTGATTGATTGAAAAAAAAACTGATATTCTACTTTTATTTTGTAAATACATACTTATTATTACACCCAATGGAAAAACAGATATGTTCATGCACACAAATATCTGTCCCAGGCGGGAATCGAACCCATGACTTCCGGCGTGAAAAGCAAGCATTTGCCAACCATGCCAACAGGCCCGTCAATCTATCAGGCACTATATAATTCTTTTACACCCTTAGATATTTTAGACGGATTTAGTGAATCAAACTTTATGTAATTTACCAACAATGTACGAAATGAAACTAAATACAATTTTATTGCAGGAAATTAATTTCCCTTCGCGCCACAGATGGCGCAGGTTGGGACGTTGTATGTACAGACGCCAGCACATCTTGCTACCCTAATCTGACAAATTTCTTTTATAGATTTTTAACTTAAGGTTAAGGTAATACCATTTTGTTGCTTGAATGCACGATCGCATCAGCACTACGATTTCCCTCCACAAATCCAATTAGGCTATAAGCTTAATAAGATCCGTACAACACATCGCTTTCTCCGATCAGTGGACATGTACAGACGCCAGCACATCCAGCTACACCAATCACATAAGCATAAGGTTCACTTTCAATTGGGGAAATTTGACAGATTGGGGCAGCTTGATGTGCTGTTGTACAAACTGTAGGTTAAAGAAAACTTATTTTAATTTAGTTACAAGCTATGGTTGGTGTCTGATACCATCAGACTTCTCTTGATGACTGCACGGGTGGCACAGTGATTGCTGCTACCTCGGCGCTCTCGTAATTCAGGTTTGAGCCCCGAATAGGAACTATTATTTGCGTGCCTCGTTGGTCTAGCGGTAGCGTGTTCACCCGCAGAGAACGACGTCTTAGGTTGAGAAGTCATTGAGAGGGCTTACGACAGAGAAGGCTGGAAACTGCTACACTTAAAGAGAGAGAGAGAGAGAGAGAGAGAGAATAACTTTTCAACTACACTTGTTTTTAACAACAAAATAGATCTTAATCTATACTTTAATGCTTAATGGGATTTACCAAGCATTAGGACTTCTTACAATTCCACTTAGCTATCGTAATAATTTATTAAAATTCCTTCAGTATCTTCAAGTAGTTAATAGTTATTTGTTATACAAGAGTGTAAAGTTTTTAACCACGTGCTCAATTGATAACCGAGCAAGCGAAGGATTGAAAAATTAGAATCCTGAGCATTAGCGAGGAAATCAAAAGAGCCCAAGGTGAAAAATATTTGCACTCGAGTGCAACACGTAACTTTTCATCACACCTCAGCGAGGAAATTATTAAATGCGAAAAACATCTTATCATAAATAATGTGAAAACGTAAACGAAAAACATCTTATAATTACTATATTAAGATATGTAAGTATTACAGAACAATCTTTACATTATAACAAATAATACTTTGGTATAATTAAGAAAAACTTAAAGTAACGTTGCCACAGTTTGACTGTAATAGAACAGTAATATTACGCAAAACAATTTAAAAAAAGTACACCAAGAAGGTTCTGAGCCTTAGTTTTTAATAAATTAAAAAAGTTGTATGATAAATTCGGCACCATAGAGGTAGAATTAAATAGGTTTACTGATATTTTGCATTCACAAACTTAGTGCACACGATGTTCTAAATTCAAATTTACTTTAACCTCTAGAGGATAAAAACGACTTTTCCACTCAGATATCGAAGAGTAAAAATGTTCTTTACGAGATGGGGTGATGAAAATATATTTGTCCTTCTATTGGGCTTTCTGGAGTTTGGAGTTATGGAGTTCGAACACTTACTATTTTTAAAGTTTGCATGTCACATCACAACTGGTAGTAGATGTGTTGACAAAGTTATCCATAATTGCAATTTATGGTCCTTTTTAATTTTGGAACGAAGTTCCTTATCGCGCGTTGTGAAAGGGGGCTAGACGGAAAAAATTCTAACGAAAAGTTGTCACGACACTTTTTGCAGCTGTGCGGCGTGCGCATGTTCCTCTGCCTGTCTCTCTCTCTCTCTCTCTTATAGAATGCAAGCCAGATATTTTCATTTCTATTTCGCATTGAACAGTGTGATGTCGCCATGATTATTTTTGTTGAGTGTGTACAGGTTTTTGTACATAATAAATAATAAGAAATAACTTCGTCCCATCCGGGTGTCCCTTGACACCTCTCAAGTTTTATTTGGTTGATGACATGCCAGAGAGCTTTGCAAGAATTGCGTGCGCAGGTGGTAGCTTGGTGAAAATTATTATGTAAAATCACACCCAATATTGGAAATTTAGCAAACAAAAGACCTTGTGCCCACAGAGTATCTACACAGGAGAAGATAATATTATTGTAAAGGTAATAATAATAATAATAATCTTTATTTCAGACTTAAAAGTCCATAGTATTACATCAAATTAACATTGTTTATAAATGTATCCTATATAATTACAATATGATCTGACTTGAAATTTTAATAATTGTAGTAAAAATAAATAAATTAAAATTCACAGATTTACAATTCAACTTAAAACAAATTAAAACTATAGAAATACATAATTTAATCTAA
Source organism: Pseudoips prasinana (assembly GCA_951640165.1). Classification (NCBI taxonomy): domain Eukaryota; kingdom Metazoa; phylum Arthropoda; class Insecta; order Lepidoptera; family Nolidae; genus Pseudoips; species Pseudoips prasinana. Next base: position 17,369,701 of record OX621259.1, on the reverse strand, counting down.
AATCTTTGTTTCAATATTATAATTATAAGGAAATCCGACCCAGTGCCATACCTACCCAGTGTCTCTGAAAGGGACAGTCAAATCGGGCCGCTATCATTTTTAGAATGCTGCTGGTGCTGTTTCTTAGGCGCTGCAGCATAGAGATAACTTTTTTACGCCTTACAGCTGCGAATCCATCAACGCGTGCCTCAGCGAACATAGAAACAGAAAGCGAAGAACATAATAGACAGAAAGCGAAGATCATAAAAGTGAGCAAAAATATTGCATTATGAAAAAGATGCCCAAAAATGAGAGGAAATTTTTAAAAATAGCCAATTCGATTTTTCGAATTTGGCTCCGCCATTCAAAAATGCAAACCATTCAATAAGCTTCTTGATTTCGCCTCCCACGCCAGAGTAGATCAAAAGTCAAGGCTATGTTATTAATCTAATGGATTATCGCGGTGTTGTGCACTATGATTACTGCCAGAAGGACCGACGATATCCTACTACCTATTAATATCATAAATGCGAAAGTTTGTGTGTATGGATGTAATAATCAAAATACAAAATCAATATGTAGTGTTGGTGTCTCATTCGAGCACTCGACGAGTTAGCGGCCCTTGAGAATGGTCCGTGGAGGACTGAAACACGTGTTGGGTATCGTACTGGCGAATGTAATTTGCTTTTTATATTGTCCTTCTTGCATGTGCACATTTTTGCGGGTGGGAGGGCGCTGCGATTTGCATCCCGGCATGATTAAACTGACAATTAGTGGAATTAACACAACATATTGATTTTGTATTTTGATTGTTATGGATTTCCGCAAAGTAACGCCTGATTCCGTTACTTATGTATAGATGTATAATTTATAAAGTTTAAAGCGGGGGAAACCGCGGGGCACAGCTAATAAAGAATATTATTATGTGACCGTTATGCGAAAGAAATTCTTAGATGTTGCTCCATGAAGTATTTTTGTATTATCAAAATCTTAACAAATCAAATCCGTTGGCTCTGCCTACCCCTCTGGGAAACAGGCGAATACGGTGGTTGTTTGATGATATTTGTTAAGATACATACATATGTACATACATACATAGACTCACATGTATGTATGTACATATATATGTATGTACATATATATGTATGTATCTTAACAAATATCATCAAACAACTACCGTATTCGCCGGATATGATACCGCCCGAATATTTTCTCTATCCGAAATTCGAACTGCCACATTGTGGCAACCGGTTTCAGTTGATAGAAGGTATAAAAGAAGTTTCATGGTGAGAATTGTAATCGTAAATAAATAAGAATTAATACAGATATATTGTGTTTGCCTACTAAATAATTACTTTAAGTGGACCAAATCCCGTGCTCATGCCGCTTGAGTATGTTTCGCCGGGCCGTCTCAACTGGGCCGTGTGGAAACCGGTAGTAGGTGAACCTGCTGAGTTTGTTTCGCTGGGTCTTCTCAGTTGGGGCGCATTGGATCCGGTGGTAGCATTAAAGCGCGACCGTCGTTTTAAACACAAGGTCCGTTATAATAATAATACTGAATTCATACCTTAATATAGACAGAACCATTCAGACAATATGTAGTAAAATTTTAATTTCAATACATAATATTAAAAACTTCAACTAAACATAATCTCCTTGATAATAACTTAATATAAGCTAGCTAAATGTCACTACCATTATAAAATAAATTGTATAAATGTTTTAACATTCCGTGTACCTAAATATCTGTAATAAGTAACTAGAAATATTAACTTTATTACTACAAACATGTTCTGACTATTTACAAGCGCTTTTTTAAAGTCTACGTGAATAAAAACCTTTTTTATTTTATTTTATTTTATATAACTAAATACTCAAAGCATTAAATTAAAGGTATTCTAAACGTCTTGTATTGGTTATGTTCCCAGAATACTGGCAGCATTAACACGCTGTATGGCAATACTTATTTGTTGGGCAAAATATATGAATGAATGAATGAATGAATGAATGAATGAATGAATGAATGAATGATTTCTTTATTTGCAGGAATATAGGTACATTTAGATGGTCTTAAATTACGGTTCCACTATATTCAACAATTTGTCGTGCAAATGTTTAAGTGGAAGTATGACACATAATATATGTAAGTAACATGTATTATTTGTCATAATCTCACATAATTTTAATTCGATATACATAACTTAATATTTTACTTTCTTTATAATTTTACAATTTTAAAATAATTTATTAGCTAAACAATAACGTAAATGTGTTTATATAGTCAATCAATTAATATATATAACGTAAAAGTCAAGTTAAGTAGTATGTCAAAATTATTGAAAGTTAAATTGAAGATAATCTGAAATACAATAAAAACATTTGTCACAGAGCCACTCATACATTTTTTTATTGAATTCAGTTTCTGTCAGATTTCTGAATCTCTCTGGAACTCTATTGTATATTATTGTTGCCATATAATAACAGTTTTTATCACATATCTTCAGTCTATATCTTGGTATTAATAGCGGTTTGCGAACTATTTTTCTTTTAAGTACAGCCTCCTTGTTTATTTCAAAAAGTGACATATTTTTTCTTACAAATTTGCACATTTCAAATATGTATAGTGACGGAAAAGTGAGTAGCTTTTCTATTATAAATATCGGTCTGCACGAGTCTGTCCACTTTAGATTAAATATCGACCTAATACATTTTTTTTGAACAATAAATATTCTTTCAGCGTCAGTAGAGTTTCCCCAAATAATAACGCCATATCTTAAAATAGAGCAAACATGAATATGACTATGGCTGTTTCAGTGTTTGTGAGATTTTTTAATCTCCTTAGTGCAAATATGAACTTATTAATATTTTTACATGCATTGTCAACTTGGAGTTTCCAATTACAAAAACGGTCACTAACTAATCCTAAAAATTTTATGTCATGTACTTCATCAATGTCAGTATTATTAAATTTTAATGATATGTCACCTAAATTACTATTATTTTTATTATAAGTCAAGTATCTTATAAATTTAGTTTTATTAATATTTATTTTTAAATTTTTGTCATCTAGCCAACTAATCAAATCATTGAGGACTTTATTTGTAACATTTCTAGAATTTTCAATAGTCATTTCTTTTGTCAAAATGGTAATGTCATCTGCAAAGAGTACAGTAAAAGCGTCAGTAGCATTAGGTAATTCATTGATGTACGTTATAAACAAAACCGGGCCTAGCACAGTCCCTTGTGGTACGCCGTAATGGTTTTCTAAAAATGAAGATCTAAAGGATTCTTCTGTTTTAGTCTTTATACATATTTTTTTTACTTCCGTACACTGTTGTCGACCTATTAGGTAACTTTTGAACCAATCATATGCAGGGCCTCTTATTCCATATGTTTCAAGTTGGTTTAGTAGTTTATCATGACACACCATATCAAATGCTTTGCTCATATCCAAGAATAAGGCGAGTGGGATCTGTTTTTTGTCTAAGGCATCTAATATTTCTGACACAAGTTTAAAGCATGCAGTCGTCGTGGACTTATTCTTAATAAAGCCATTTTGTTGCGGGTGTATTACATTATTTTTTTCATAAAATTTTATCAATCTGGTGCACATTACTTTTTCAAATATTTTTGACATTATTGGAACTAAGGTTATTGGTCTGTAATTTGTTACATCGCACTTTGTACCCTTTTTATAAAGGGGTTTTATGACAGAAAACTTGAGGCGGTCAGGAAATACACCATTTTCCAGAGATAAGTTTATCACGTGCGTTAAAGGTTTAACTATGGAGCATATGTTTTCTTTCAGTACCCTTGTAGTAATATTATCATATCCCACCGAGTTCGTATTTCGTAATTTCATCGTGGTTTTATAAACTTCTAAGTGATCAACAGGTTCTAGAAATATAGAATTCATTAGTCGCTGTTTATTAACATGTCCTTTATTAGGTATATAATTATTTTTGGGTATTGCTACGTTGATGAAATATTGATTAAAAAATGTTGCAATTTCTTCACCCTTGGTCAAAATTTTATTCCCCTTAAGCTCTCTAATTTCGTTACTCAGAACATTTGATTTTAGTGTCCCATTAACAATTTTCCATGTCGGTTTACATTTATTTTCAGATTTTTCTATGTAATTTCTATTTTTATCCCTTTGAGTAGTTGTCAAGCATCTTTTGAGTATTTTCCTATAGTCCCCATATTCTTTTTTGTTTTGGGAATTTTTATTTTTGTAATATTTAGTTTGTAAAATTCTCTTCATATTAAATGATCGTTTTAGGCTTTTCGTTATCCATCTTGGATTATTAGAATGTTTGCTCATTTTTATTTTTATGACTGGAAAACATAGATTATAGAATAGGCAAATATCATCATGTAGCAAATCAAATGCTTTATTTACGTCAGATTCAGCGAGAACTTCCGAAAAAGATATATTTTTAAGACAGGAACTAAATTTTTCTGCATTTTCTTTGCAAATATCTCGTTTATAGCTAAACCACTGTTTATTAACAACATTTTCATCTTTTGTTTTTATTTTGAGTGTTTGTCCTGTATTGTGATCTGATAGCCGTAGTTCGTGTATTTCTCCTTTAGCTTGTTTTATGTTGCTTAATATGTTATCGATACAAGTATTATGTCGCGTGGGTTTTGTAATGTGATAATTTAAATTGTAATTGTACAAAATGTTTACAAAATCTTGTCTGGTTTTACTGTTTCCTAATAAATCTATATTAAAATCCCCACAAATTATTATTTCATGTTTATCATTTCTGGATAATTTATGAAGAACTATTTCCAGCTTTCTAAAAAATATCTCGATATCAGAGTTTGGTGTCCTATATATGCAAAGTAAGTTTATATTTTGTTTTTTTATTTTAATACCACATATTTCAAAGTCATTCTCTACTGCTATACTAGCCCATTCTATCTTTTCGTAATCTATATCTTCTCTTATTAATATGCATACGCCACCTCTTTTTTGGTTTCTTCTAGAGAAACTACTTACGAGATTATAGGATTTTAATTTCATATTTTCTTCTTCTCCCGATTTAATGAAAGTTTCACTAAGACATATTGTGTCAACTACACATTTTTTGTCGTGAAGTATGTTTAATGCCACTTCAATTTCATCTATCTTATTTATAGCTCCTGCAATGTTTTGGTGAAATATAATTAAATTATGGTAATTTTTGGTCAAGAATAAGTTGTTGTTTGCCAGTTCCATAGTTCATATTCATGCTATCAGACTCGTTAGTCATGCTTGCATTTAGATTTTCAGACTCATTTAAATGTATTGATGATACATCCGTTTGTGAGCTTTGGTTTTTCATGAGTGTATATTGCCTACCCGCTTTAGGTTCAAGTGTTTTAATGTTTTTTTCGTGATTTTTACTGAAGGATAAAAACTGTTTATTATAATCTATCTGGTCTACCAAGAAATTAATTTTGTAGCAGAGCTCTGATATATTATAATAGCTTGTCAAAAAATAGCATTCCTTTGTTTGCTTACAGATGAGTTTTAACATTCTATTGAGTTTTATTCCATTTGACCAAATGTTTGTATTGACACTTAACACAATTACAGAACAAGGTACAGTTTGTAAGAATAAACATAATTCGGTTGTCATTTTTAAACTGTTATTTTCATTTTGTCCAATAGAAATTATTAGTTTGTCATTCGAATTTAAATCAAATAGTTTTATACTACTTAAAATTTCCTCCGTAGAAGCGTTAGGTTTAACAATGGATACAAACTGATAGTAATTGTATGGATTATAGTATCTGGATTTTATCAGTTGTGGAGCTAGACCACTACATTGGGCACCGCCAATTATAAATGCTCTTTTTTGGCATTTAACATTACAATTTTGGTTTTGAGTTTTTGTATTTTCTCTTATATTAGGCATCCTATTATTTTGGTCATTTTTGAGGTCAACGCGAGAATTTGTAATATAATGTGGAATATTTGAATCTTGTTGTTTTCTCTCTTCTGTAGCAGTACACGTAATCTTTCCTGTTTGTAACGGCTGTATTTGTGCATTTGTGTTGGCTTTTTGTCCTATAGAACATTTCGTAATACATTCTACTTGTTTAAGTGGAGGCGGTGTTATGAAACTGTTTGATAGTCTGCGTCTTATGCTTTTCTTGACACTTGAGGACATATTATGACTAAATGATTTTAATGGGCTTCGACATAATTCCTTTAAAACACTTAACTCCTGATTCATACTATTAACATTTTTTTTTAATTCTAGATTTTCAATGATGATAGTTTCCATTTCATTTTGTGTGCTTAATAGTAGACTTTTCAATTCCTTAATCTCAGATTTAAGTTCCCCTACATAGGTTGAACACATGTTTGTAGATAGGTCCATGCTTCTTGCTAATAGATCTTCGTCGCATGACATATTGTTGTCATAACTGTTATCGAGACATTCCAGCGATTTTGATGTAGTTTTATTGATCTGATGTTTTCGCAAAGTAATGTTATTTATAACCATTCGACCGTCTGACATTTTGTTATTGATACTCAATGTTGATAAATAGGCAAGTTTTATTTATTCTTGACAGTCTTGTAACGTCCTCTTTTTATTTCTAGCAGAATTTATGTTTAATTTCTCTTTTTTAGCTATTATTTGTATACGAAACCATCTAAATTCTTCAAAGTTTCTTAAATATCCAAATTAGTATAGAAATATTCACAAAAAGACGTTTTGACCTTCTATGGATTTGAACTCAGATACTTGTTTGTTACAATCCATCATAGATTCCACAGAGCCACCAGTTAGATTAAAGTTGTTCTTGAAATTTCGCTTTACGTATTTTGGGGTGTGACGTCAATTTACCGGTTATATTTTGCAAGTCACTAGCAGGGTTCAAAGTCCAATCAACGAACTGAGTTTATGTGATGTTGTAAACTTATTTGCATGCATTAATTTAAAGTTTCACTCACTTTAGTTCATGTTTTTCTTCACGTATGTTTATTAGTCACTTAGTCAGTCCTTTATTAGTCACTAGGCAGTAATGTTTTGTCATTTTTCAACACATTTCACATAGTTTATGTTATGTCGTATTTACGTATATAAATATATCATATTTGGTTTCACAAACTTTACACGGTGCAGATATTTATACACTTTATGATATTTTACGGCGATACTTTCGGCAAAATACTGTTAACTATTTATTATTTAATTTTGTTTACGGAGCTGTTGTTTACTGTGACTCGAGCGCCATGACACTATAAGCCAGCATACTGCATTTTGTTGCTTGAATACAAGATCGCATCAGCAATACGATTTCCCTCCACAAATCCAATTAGGCTATAAGCTTAATAAGAACCGTACAACACATCGCTTTCTCCGATCAGTGGACATGTACAGACGCCAGCACATCCAGCTACACCAATCTGTCAAATTTCTTTTATACATTTTAAACTTTACCACGTAAGTATAAGGTTCACTTTCAATTGGGAAAATGTGATAGATTGGGGTAGCTTGATGTGCTGGCGTCTGTACTACATGTATTCCAATTTCATACGTATTTGGCACAAACGCCAAATTCGATAAGTCGATCGTTTGAGTGTTACTCGAAATGCAGTTAATGGAATTACCCGCTGCTCGGCGGTCTGTGACGGCTAAATGAGTTTTCATTTACTGCTAACAATTTAATATTCTGGATGTCGTAATTTTTTATACATTCCTTGGTGGATTTTAATATGTTATGGCAGACGAAATCCAGTGTAACTAAGTGTCTTAGAAATGTTAATTCATGTTTTACTCAACTGAGGAAAAGGAGGATATATATAGTTGTGACCATACCACCACCAAGGCCAAGTTCCAGTTTTCTTTTGTGTAAATCACTTTGTATAGTTATATGTTCCATCTTAGGACTACTTAGGAGTAACTAATTTTGTTATTAAATAGGCACATGAATATAGCAGAAAGGATTAGGAATATTGGAAAATGATGACAATTTTGTAACCGATTTTATATACTTATTTATATTATATACATACATATCTAAGCATGTCTCACAGTCTTATGTCTCATTCGCACACTCACTTTTCGGATATTTTTAAATATTTGCTATACTGAGTCTTAAATTACGGTTCCACTATATTCAACGATTTGTCGTGCAAATGTTTAAGTGGAAGTATGACACATAATATATGTAAGTAACATGTATTATTTGTCATAATCTCACATAATTTTAATTCGATATACATAACTTAATATTTTACTTTCTTTATAATTTTACAATTTTAAAATAATTTATTAGCTAAACAATAACGTAAATGTGTTTATATAGTCAATCAATTAATATATATAACGTAAAAGTCAAGTTAAGTAGTATGTCAAAATTATTGAAAGTTAAATTGAAGATAATCTGAAATACAATAAAAACATTTGTCACAGAGCCACTCATACATTTTTTTATTGAATTCAGTTTCTGTCAGATTTCTGAATCTCTCTGGAACTCTATTGTATATTATTGTTGCCATATAATAACAGTTTTTATCACATATCTTCAGTCTATATCTTGGTATTAATAGCGGTTTGCGAACTATTTTTCTTTTAAGTACAGCCTCCTTGTTTATTTCAAAAAGTGACATATTTTTTCTTACAAATTTGCACATTTCAAATATGTATAGTGACGGAAAAGTGAGTAGCTTTTCTATTATAAATATCGGTCTGCACGAGTCTGTCCACTTTAGATTAAATATCGACCTAATACATTTTTTTTGAACAATAAATATTCTTTCAGCGTCAGTAGAGTTTCCCCAAATAATAACGCCATATCTTAAAATAGAGCAAACATGAATATGACTATGGCTGTTTCAGTGTTTGTGAGATTTTTTAATCTCCTTAGTGCAAATATGAACTTATTAATATTTTTACATGCATTGTCAACTTGGAGTTTCCAATTACAAAAACGGTCACTAACTAATCCTAAAAATTTTATGTCATGTACTTCATCAATGTCAGTATTATTAAATTTTAATGATATGTCACCTAAATTACTATTATTTTTATTATAAGTCAAGTATCTTATAAATTTAGTTTTATTAATATTTATTTTTAAATTTTTGTCATCTAGCCAACTAATCAAATCATTGAGGACTTTATTTGTAACATTTCTAGAATTTTCAATAGTCATTTCTTTTGTCAAAATGGTAATGTCATCTGCAAAGAGTACAGTAAAAGCGTCAGTAGCATTAGGTAATTCATTGATGTACGTTATAAACAAAACCGGGCCTAGCACAGTCCCTTGTGGTACGCCGTAATGGTTTTCTAAAAATGAAGATCTAAAGGATTCTTCTGTTTTAGTCTTTATACATATTTTTTTTACTTCCGTACACTGTTGTCGACCTATTAGGTAACTTTTGAACCAATCATATGCAGGGCCTCTTATTCCATATGTTTCAAGTTGGTTTAGTAGTTTATCATGACACACCATATCAAATGCTTTGCTCATATCCAAGAATAAGGCGAGTGGGATCTGTTTTTTGTCTAAGGCATCTAATATTTCTGACACAAGTTTAAAGCATGCAGTCGTCGTGGACTTATTCTTAATAAAGCCATTTTGTTGCGGGTGTATTACATTATTTTTTTCATAAAATTTTATCAATCTGGTGCACATTACTTTTTCAAATATTTTTGACATTATTGGAACTAAGGTTATTGGTCTGTAATTTGTTACATCGCACTTTGTACCCTTTTTATAAAGGGGTTTTATGACAGAAAACTTGAGGCGGTCAGGAAATACACCATTTTCCAGAGATAAGTTTATCACGTGCGTTAAAGGTTTAACTATGGAGCATATGTTTTCTTTCAGTACCCTTGTAGTAATATTATCATATCCCACCGAGTTCGTATTTCGTAATTTCATCGTGGTTTTATAAACTTCTAAGTGATCAACAGGTTCTAGAAATATAGAATTCATTAGTCGCTGTTTATTAACATGTCCTTTATTAGGTATATAATTATTTTTGGGTATTGCTACGTTGATGAAATATTGATTAAAAAATGTTGCAATTTCTTCACCCTTGGTCAAAATTTTATTCCCCTTAAGCTCTCTAATTTCGTTACTCAGAACATTTGATTTTAGTGTCCCATTAACAATTTTCCATGTCGGTTTACATTTATTTTCAGATTTTTCTATGTAATTTCTATTTTTATCCCTTTGAGTAGTTGTCAAGCATCTTTTGAGTATTTTCCTATAGTCCCCATATTCTTTTTTGTTTTGGGAATTTTTATTTTTGTAATATTTAGTTTGTAAAATTCTCTTCATATTAAATGATCGTTTTAGGCTTTTCGTTATCCATCTTGGATTATTAGAATGTTTGCTCATTTTTATTTTTATGACTGGAAAACATAGATTATAGAATAGGCAAATATCATCATGTAGCAAATCAAATGCTTTATTTACGTCAGATTCAGCGAGAACTTCCGAAAAAGATATATTTTTAAGACAGGAACTAAATTTTTCTGCATTTTCTTTGCAAATATCTCGTTTATAGCTAAACCACTGTTTATTAACAACATTTTCATCTTTTGTTTTTATTTTGAGTGTTTGTCCTGTATTGTGATCTGATAGCCCTAGTTCGTGTATTTCTCCTTTAGCTTGTTTTATGTTGCTTAATATGTTATCGATACAAGTATTATGTCGCGTGGGTTTTGTAATGTGATAATTTAAATTGTAATTGTACAAAATGTTTACAAAATCTTGTCTGGTTTTACTGTTTCCTAATAAATCTATATTAAAATCCCCACAAATTATTATTTCATGTTTATCATTTCTGGATAATTTATGAAGAACTATTTCCAGCTTTCTAAAAAATATCTCGATATCAGAGTTTGGTGTCCTATATATGCAAAGTAAGTTTATATTTTGTTTTTTTATTTTAATACCACATATTTCAAAGTCATTCTCTACTGCTATACTAGCCCATTCTATCTTTTCGTAATCTATATCTTCTCTTATTAATATGCATACGCCACCTCTTTTTTGGTTTCTTCTAGAGAAACTACTTACGAGATTATAGGATTTTAATTTCATATTTTCTTCTTCTCCCGATTTAATGAAAGTTTCACTAAGACATATTGTGTCAACTACACATTTTTTGTCGTGAAGTATGTTTAATGCCACTTCAATTTCATCTATCTTATTTATAGCTCCTGCAATGTTTTGGTGAAATATAATTAAATTATGGTAATTTTTGGTCAAGAAAAAGTTGTTGTTTGCCAGTTCCATAGTTCATATTCATGCTATCAGACTCGTTAGTCATGCTTGCATTTAGATTTTCAGACTCATTTAAATGTATTGATGATACATCCGTTTGTGAGCTTTGGTTTTTCATGAGTGTATATTGCCTACCCGCTTTAGGTTCAAGTGTTTTAATGTTTTTTTCGTGATTTTTACTGAAGGATAAAAACTGTTTATTATAATCTATCTGGTCTACCAAGAAATTAATTTTGTAGCAGAGCTCTGATATATTATAATAGCTTGTCAAAAAATAGCATTCCTTTGTTTGCTTACAGATGAGTTTTAACATTCTATTGAGTTTTATTCCATTTGACCAAATGTTTGTATTGACACTTAACACAATTACAGAACAAGGTACAGTTTGTAAGAATAAACATAATTCGGTTGTCATTTTTAAACTGTTATTTTCATTTTGTCCAATAGAAATTATTAGTTTGTCATTCGAATTTAAATCAAATAGTTTTATACTACTTAAAATTTCCTCCGTTGAAGCGTTAGGTTTAACAATGGATACAAACTGATAGTAATTGTATGGATTATAGTATCTGGATTTTATCAGTTGTGGAGCTAGACCACTACATTGGGCACCGCCAATTATAAATGCTCTTTTTTGGCATTTAACATTACAATTTTGGTTTTGAGTTTTTGTATTTTCTCTTATATTAGGCATCCTATTATTTTGGTCATTTTTGAGGTCAACGCGAGAATTTGTAATATAATGTGGAATATTTGAATCTTGTTGTTTTCTCTCTTCTGTAGCAGTACACGTAATCTTTCCTGTTTGTAACGGCTGTATTTGTGCATTTGTGTTGGCTTTTTGTCCTATAGAACATTTCGTAATACATTCTACTTGTTTAAGTGGAGGCGGTGTTATGAAACTGTTTGATAGTCTGCGTCTTATGCTTTTCTTGACACTTGAGGACATATTATGACTAAATGATTTTAATGGGCTTCGACATAATTCCTTTAAAACACTTAACTCCTGATTCATACTATTAACATTTTTTTTTAATTCTAGATTTTCAATGATGATAGTTTCCATTTCATTTTGTGTGCTTAATAGTAGACTTTTCAATTCCTTAATCTCAGATTTAAGTTCCCCTACATAGGTTGAACACATGTTTGTAGATAGGTCCATGCTTCTTGCTAATAGATCTTCGTCGCATGACATATTGTTGTCATAACTGTTATCGAGACATTCCAGCGATTTTGATGTAGTTTTATTGATCTGATGTTTTCGCAAAGTAATGTTATTTATAACCATTCGACCGTCTGACATTTTGTTATTGATACTCAATGTTGATAAATAGGCAAGTTTTATTTATTCTTGACAGTCTTGTAACGTCCTCTTTTTATTTCTAGCAGAATTTATGTTTAATTTCTCTTTTTTAGCTATTATTTGTATACGAAACCATCTAAATTCTTCAAAGTTTCTTAAATATCCAAATTAGTATAGAAATATTCACAAAAAGACGTTTTGACCTTCTATGGATTTGAACTCAGATACTTGTTTGTTACAATCCATCATAGATTCCACAGAGCCACCAGTTAGATTAAAGTTGTTCTTGAAATTTCGCTTTACGTATTTTGGGGTGTGACGTCAATTTACCGGTTATATTTTGCAAGTCACTAGCAGGGTTCAAAGTCCAATCAACGAACTGAGTTTATGTGATGTTGTAAACTTATTTGCATGCATTAATTTAAAGTTTCACTCACTTTAGTTCATGTTTTTCTTCACGTATGTTTATTAGTCACTTAGTCAGTCCTTTATTAGTCACTAGGCAGTAATGTTTTGTCATTTTTCAACACATTTCACATAGTTTATGTTATGTCGTATTTACGTATATAAATATATCATATTTGGTTTCACAAACTTTACACGGTGCAGATATTTATACACTTTATGATATTTTACGGCGATACTTTCGGCAAAATACTGTTAACTATTTATTATTTAATTTTGTTTACGGAGCTGTTGTTTACTGTGACTCGAGCGCCATGACACTATAAGCCAGCATACTGCATTTTGTTGCTTGAATACAAGATCGCATCAGCAATACGATTTCCCTCCACAAATCCAATTAGGCTATAAGCTTAATAAGAACCGTACAACACATCGCTTTCTCCGATCAGTGGACATGTACAGACGCCAGCACATCCAGCTACACCAATCTGTCAAATTTCTTTTATACATTTTAAACTTTACCACGTAAGTATAAGGTTCACTTTCAATTGGGAAAATGTGATAGATTGGGGTAGCTTGATGTGCTGGCGTCTGTACTACATGTATTCCAATTTCATACGTATTTGGCACAAACGCCAAATTCGATAAGTCGATCGTTTGAGTGTTACTCGAAATGCAGTTAATGGAATTACCCGCTGCTCGGCGGTCTGTGACGGCTAAATGAGTTTTCATTTACTGCTAACAATTTAATATTCTGGATGTCGTAATTTTTTATACATTCCTTGGTGGATTTTAATATGTTATGGCAGACGAAATCCAGTGTAACTAAGTGTCTTAGAAATGTTAATTCATGTTTTACTCAACTGAGGAAAAGGAGGATATATATAGTTGTGACCATACCACCACCAAGGCCAAGTTCCAGTTTTCTTTTGTGTAAATCACTTTGTATAGTTATATGTTCCATCTTAGGACTACTTAGGAGTAACTAATTTTGTTATTAAATAGGCACATGAATATAGCAGAAAGGATTAGGAATATTGGAAAATGATGACAATTTTGTAACCGATTTTATATACTTATTTATATTATATACATACATATCTAAGCATGTCTCACAGTCTTATGTCTCATTCGCACACTCACTTTTCGGATATTTTTAAATATTTGCTATACTGAATTTTTTATTGCTATATTCATAAGGAACAGATAAAACAAAGTATATCTTTTTCCAATTTGGTGCAGTCGTTTGGAAGTTATGAGCAGACAAACATTTCGGTGATTCATTTTTATTTATATAAGTTGATTATTTTATTTAAGTAGTAGTAAAACATTTAAATAGTAATGAAGCTGGACAAATAATTAAGAACGGTTTATTAAACTTCTCGTGAGTAGTTTTATATTAAACTAGCTAGGCCCCGCGGTTTCACTCACGTTAAAGTAGTTTTGGCGTAAAAGAGTAACAAACATATGTCTAAACTCACAAACTTTCGCATTTATAATATTAGTAGGATGTGTACCTCTAGCGGTTTTGGCAGTGCACGCCGGAATAGTTTGCAGATGGTAGATGTTTTCCTACTTACTTGACACTTATCGTCATATTATGGACAATTCACACAATATCTTGATATATTGTAGCCTATGTGTTATTCTGACGTATAAGCTATATTATTGTAAAGTTTCATTAAAATCCATTCAGTAGTTTTTACGTGAAAAATAACAAACATCCATCCATACTAACAAACTTTCACGTTTATAATATTAGTAGGAATTTAATAAATAATAAGTACGTATAGAGAAAAAGCAATTTATATATTTTAAACTAAAATAATAGTTAGTAGCTTAGATTTTTAATTACAGTTTTAAACTGGCGAAGTACTGACTCTATACATTCTGGAGATTTTGCAAGAGAGATAAAGATTTCCTTTCGGCTAATAGAAACATAATGCCTTTAATTGCCAAATCGTCGATTTGACTTTGACTCTGACCTTTTTATTGACTTCGCACCAAAGGTTAAGCACTATTGGATTTAGATCTGAGCTGTTAGCTGGCCATTTAACAACGGAAACTAATGCATGCTTTTTCTTTTTAAAGGCAACGCCCGCACTAAGGAATCTAATCCCTGTGTCGCGGGGTACTTTACAAACATATAATAGACGGACACAAATTACATCCAGACTCAGAACAACTATTTGTGGGTCACACAAATAGTTGTTCGGCGCGGGACCCGAACCCGCGACACGAAGCTACGAGGCGACTGTCTTAGCCGCTGCGCCACACGTGCAGTCACACACAGCTTTGGATCATTGTCGTGCTGGAATATCCAAATAACCGGAAGAATGTCTTCAGCATAAGATAACATTGTTTCTTCCAGTATATTTGTGTGTTGGAATTGATCTATGTTTCCTGCTATTAGCTTAATAGGTTCAACGCTTTGTCCAGCAATGTACCCTCAAATTTTCACATTTCTCCCACCATGCTTTGACGTCACTTCTTGTTTAATTATATTATTTATTTAAACAAGAAGTGACGAGTAGAGAAGAAGAAGTGAAGAGTAAGTTATTTTCATAGTGTAATGTCCTGTGGAATTCTTCACTGGGGTAGCTCTGCTGACTTTAACACCATATTTATATTGCAAAAAAGAGCTGTAAGAGCTATCTATAATCTTGGCCCGAGAGTGTCTCTAAGAGAAAAGTTCAAAGAGGTCAACATTCTAACTGTACCATCTCAGTATATATATGAAAACTTACTATATGTGCATAAAAATATCGATTCTTTCTGTAAAAGGAGCGATACACATAATGTAAATACTAGATATAAGAATAATCTCATATTGCATACTACCCGTCTCCACAAAATAAGTAACTCTTTTATGGGGCAATGTATAAGATTCTATAACAAACTTCCCAATGATATTAGAGAATTGTCTACGAATAAGTTTAAAAGAATTATTAAAGCCAAATTGTGTAGCAGGGCATATTACAAAAAAGTTAAGTGATAAAAGTGCTTGGGATTGAGTTGTTCTGAGTCAACACACATGATTGTCATTAATCTTAAGTATATTTTATTTTAAAAAAGGATTCCTACTGAGTTTTCTGGCAGTGTTTCTCAGTAGCTGCCACGTCATGCACTGCACGGTAGGGAAAAAAAATGTGACGATTCCACATAAATGTAAAATTTTTACGCAATAAAGTAGCTTTGACTTTGACTTTGAAATAAATCGTAACTTAGGTCTAACACCTTTTTACACTTGCTAAACAATATTGTTTAACGGCGAGAAGCGCTCTTATTCTACTACTTAAGCCTACTTTATGCTATATATTATAGTAAATATAATATATAGAGATATACGATATTTTTTATCGAAAGTACTAACCAATTTTTGTCAACTAATTATGTACAAAATCACTTTTCTTTGTTAATCATACTTACTCAATACGGCTTTGTGAATTCTTGTTAGTATAGTAATAAGCTTAAATTAAGTACCCTGTATTTCTCAGATAAATGAATTGTATTCTTTATGAGATAATTTTTTTAATCTTGCAAGATGGACCGATGATCTTGAGCGGGTCGCTGGAAATCGCTGGATGCGGATAGCGCAAGACCGGCAATTGTGGAGATCTTTGAGGGAGGCCTTTGTCCAGCAGTGGACGTCTTTCGGCTGATATGATGATGATAATTCCTTATGAGATCTAAATGTCTTAAACCATATTATTAACTAATAAGGTATTTAATCATAATAACTATCAACAGGTATCATAATTATGCACTTACTATCCGACAGTGCATCTTTCAATCTCTTTTTTAACAAGCCTGTAGTGCCAATACTGATTTTAGGGTTGTCTTGTACAGTTTTGTGTAGCTGACTACACACACAGGTCGAATGCTTCCATCAGATCATACCCTGTTTATTTTTGCCTCGTCAAAAACAAAGAACAATTTCCCCCTTTCTAACTATCCCGTTTTCGTACCTTCTTTCAAATGCAAGCTGGACTTGTCTATACAGTTTGAACTTTCCGTGTAATTTTTATTATACCAAAATTATCACACCAATTTTATAAAGGCGAAATTTTGTGAGTGTGTATGTGTGTTGATTCTTCACGTCTAAACGGCTGGAGTGATTATAATGACATTTAGTGTGGACTTAGCTGACACCCTGAATTTATTTGTTTAGACATGAAGAAGTAACAAACATACACACTCACAAACTTTCGCCTTTATAATATTAGTGTGATCAACATTCAATTACTATTATTATTATCTTATTATTTACTTATTTATTTCTACGCCGCAGTACCGTAATGATTGCAATTTAATATTTACGTACAGCCGCCAGCACATCCAGCTACCCCAATGTGTCAAATTTATTTTATAGATTTTCAACTTTATCTCATAAGCATAAGGTTCACTTTCATTTGGGGAAATCTGACGGATTGGGGTAGCTTGATGTGCTGGCGTCTTTACCTACAAGGTCATTATAATTATGTCATCTTAACAGATTGCACATCGCACTACTACCGTGATTTAAAAAATAACAAGTTACATATTATGATAAATAACTTTGATGGGCCTGTTGGCGTGGTTGGCAAATGATTGCTTTTCACGCCGGGGGTCGTGGTTCGATTCCCACCCAAGACAGATAAATATTTGTGTGCATGAACATATCTGTTTGTCCTGAGTCTGAGTGTAATTATCTATATAAGTACGTATTTACAAAAGAATAGAAGTATAGGTAGTATATCAGTTATCTGGTTTCCTTAGTACAAGTTTTGCTTAGTATGGGATCAGATACTAGGGAATTAGTAATTTTAGGCTTCCGTAGCCAAATTGAAAAAAACGTAAACCGGATTCGTCATGTCTGTCTGTCTGTCTGTCCGTTCGTATGTCACAGCCACTTTGTTCCGGATCTATAAGTACTTTACTGTTGAAACTTGGTAAGTAGATGTAATCTGTGCCCCGCGTTAAGATTTTAATACAAAATTAAAAAAAAAAAACAATAATTTTTGGGGGTTCCCCATAGGCCTTTAAATGTATGGACTGAATATTTGCACGTAAATTACCCGTTAAAGATTTTCAATATGTTAACTCACGTCAGTAATTATAATATTTGTACATTATCGTGCACGCTACCCTCCTACTATACGGGCTTAAACAATAGATTATCGAAGAATACACAATGAAATCCGTTTTATTTCACCACCACTAATGCCGACAGTCTGCTGATGAAGAGACAGTCAGCTACAAAAATGTGTGTATAGAGTTACATAATACTGCTCTGAGGAACTGTTTGAGCTGGTGCCATCGTCCCCTTTTTTTCATCGCACCACGCGCACTCGCAGTAAGGTTCATCCGTACCACCTGGAAGCGATCTCGTCAAGCACGGTGCACTTTCAGCGTTCATACATCCCACGTACGTGCAGGCTCTGGAATGAATTTTCCTGCTATGTGTTTCCCTAGCGCTACGACAAGTCCTTCTTCAAACGAGGTTTAAAAAGAGTATTAATCTCAATAGTCAGCAATAATAAAAGCAGAAGGTACATATTATTGAAGCTAAAGCTGAAGATATATGAACTTATCTGAATAGAAATGTTCAGCGTTGTTCCCTAAGAAGATCTCTAAAGGGGAATCTCTGTCGCGGGGAACTTTAAAACATGACGTTCACGGGCGCAAAAGTGTCCTCTACTGCCGAGACCTGCAGGTCCAGGAAGATAGCGATCTGTTTGTAGCGCTGTCGCTGTGCCCAACTGGCAGGAGTCGGCAATAGGAGGAGGGCAATCCAGAGCCCTCCCAGGGTACGTGTCCCGAGCATCTGGGACATAGCACAAAAGGGGGGCACCGGAGAAGCATACCCGCGTTCCCGGGGCTCCCACCATCAGGCCCCAAGAGAAGTCCACGGCAGGTAGGGTTTAGTCGGTGCCCCCGACGCTATTTGCGGGTGGCATGCATAGGCATTCTCCCTGCCATAACAGAAAAAAGGGCTATGTTTGTATGTTGCTGTCTGTACCAGGCAAACCTTTATCCATCGAACAGAGAAATTAATTACATCACTCATTGCTAATGAAGCCGGTTGGTTGCGAGACAATATTTGCACGCCCCGCGCCTCCCGACGCCTTTGTGCGCCTTTCAGTGAAGCCATTATGAATCTCGAGTGTTTGTTCGGTTATTATGTTTGTGTATCCATATTTATTATGATTATGCGTTTGGCAGACACATGAAAGGTTGCTATCAAGCCTGTCCATATATTCCCATTGTATACTCAATTACTCATGTCATCAATGTTTATATAATACATGTATTACTCATTCTACTGTCTGTCCTTTGTATAGTGATTTAAGAACAAGTGTGGGTTAACACTTTTAAGAGATGTGGGGCATAGCGTTCATTCGATCAAAGAGCAGGCCGACTGGGGGAGTACTTCCACCTTACAGAAGATATTCCTTAATAACAACATTAATAATTTAAATGTTGTGTTTCCGAGTGTGAGTAAAGTCGCCAGAGCTCATTGGGGTGGGGGGAAGGGTCTGCAAGACTTGTTTGCTGACTCTTAAAGGCCGGCAACGCACCCGCGTCTCCTCTGGTGTCGCGAGTGTCCATGGGCGGCGGTGATCACTTACCATCAGGTGACCCACTTGCTCGTTTATCGTCACGGATATATTTTGTAAAACACTAGGTTTGACCAGTAACTTCATCCACTTTGAGTTTAGAATAAAATAAAAAATCCTTTTTGTGCCGAAATAATCTTCTATCGTCTGTCTATCGTTCTTTCACGCCAAGACTACTACTGAACCGATTTATATAAAATTTGGTACACAGATAGTCTAGAGCCTGAGAAAGGACATAGGCTACTTTTTATTGCGAAAAAAGGGTTGAAAAAGGGGATGAAAAGTTGTATGGAAGTATCGTCATTTTTGGAGCGGGAAGCTTCAAATTTATTTTTAGGCTGTTCATTCGATATAAATAAATAAGGTATCTATTTAAGTAAAATAACAAAAGGGAATAGTAAAAATAGAATAGTAAAAAAAAAGTGTGCATGGAAATATGTAAATGTTTTATAAGTTCGCGACAAGAGACGAAATATCAGAGATATTCGACGCAAAATTACGTAGTCATCACAAAATGAGAGGACAATGTCGCGGGCACAGATAGTGTTCTACGAGTATAAGACACATCACATTTCAAGCGAATGCGTAAAGTTCTGCAGAAACAAACAGTGACGTAACTCCGAAATAAAAAGTTGACTATTTGTCTTTTTTATTTCATCTATATTGTTTAAAATTATTATTTTACTGTTTCCGTCTGATTCACTAAAGCGGTTTCGTTCACAATTTAGGTGTAAGGAGTTCGTTATTTTACCATCAGATCGGAACTGTAGTAATAAAAAATCAGTACATCGGTGACTAGTGTTTTATTGGAAACTTAGAAACAAAATATTTTTGTCCCTGCCCGTTTGTCCCGCGTAATACTTCGGGTTAAAATTTCGCGATAAATAAAAATTATGATGATGAATCAAAGTCTATGACACTCCACAATAACGTAGCTTTCTATTAGTGAAATCATCTTGAAATTCGGTTCAGTCGATCCAGAGATTACCCCTTACAACGTCACAAACTCACAAACTATATATACTATTAATAATATAGATATACTATTAATAATATAAAGAGGTAACGTTTGTGAGTTTGTGACGTTGTAAGGGGTAATCTCTGGATCGATATCTATACTATTAATAATATAAAGAGGTAACGTTTGTGAGTTTGTGACGTTGTAAGGGGTAATCTCTGGATCGATATCTATACTATTAATAATATAAAGAGGTAACGTTTGTGAGTTTGTGACGTTGTAAGGGGTAATCTCTGGATCGATATCTATACTATTAATAATATAAAGAGGTAACGTTTGTGAGTTTGTGACGTTGTAAGGGGTAATCTCTGGATCGATATCTATATTATTAATAATATAAAGAGGTAACGTTTGTGAGTTTGTGACGTTGTAAGGGGTAATCTCTGGATCGACTGAACTAACATGCATAAAATGGTAGAATTTATTTGTGAACGACATTCCCAAAACTCCGTAGGTAATCTTACCTACGGAGTTTTGGGAATGTCGTTCACAAATAAATTCTACCGTTTTATGCATGTTAGTCATAATAGTGACATGTAAGTATGCCTTGAATATTGCGAGCAGCGAGGCGGCGCAGAAGCGTTCACCGCTTGACTGGAGTGCACCGATCATCGCCCGCTCCCGTACCGCTATATTCGAGGGTAGATCCATTTCATTTTATGCATAAGAACCTGCCGCTCCCACGCTGTCGCCGCGGCCGCCCCACTGTCCGCAAAATTCGAGGCAGAGGCCTCATATACAGCGTTATACTACAGTCATAGTTTGTTATAAAAACATGATACTGATGATGTCTTCCCGGCCGAATTTCGGCCACAGCGGCCATTCTCAATAGAGATTAGCCAATTGCGCAGGACATATTGTAGTGCACAAGTGTGTGAAGAAACACAGGGGCACTTTCTAATGCACCGCTCTCATGATCCGATGGGACGACTAGCGACAAATATGTATATATAATTTGTATGCCATTATGTAAAATGGCTTGTGTGTGAGACTTCAAATGATTACTCTAAGACCTGTATTTTAGAACACATTGTTACAAATAAATATTTTGAATATTTTGACACGACCGGAAAGAGGTCAGGTACAGGACCGACTGCTTTACGTGCTCTCCGAGGCACAGGGGTGTATTAGGTAGTCGCCTCGCCGCTTTGTGTCGCGGGTTCGAATCCTGCGCTGGACAACTATTTGTGTGACCCATAAATAGTTGTTCTGAGTCTGGATGTAATTTGTGTCCGTCTATTATATGTTTGTAAAGTACCCCGCGTCACAGGGATTAGATTCCCTAGCGCGGGCGTTGTCTTTTTAACTTATATGTTTCTAAATACATACATGACAATAATCGTGCTCATCTCATTTGTCATGGGTGGGGATCGAACTCACGACCCTTGGCTTTACAGACCGCTTAACCACTAGACAAATATTCCAGTCAATTATAACAATGTAATTACTACACCAATTAATTCGATGTTAACTTGTCGCTGAAGATTAAAACTAATAAAACGATAACTATTGCTGGTACAAATCCACTCACTGATGATAATATCGCGTGACCAGGGTCACTTAACGCCATATAGAACATGCATAACATTTAACTACCTAAGTGAAATAAAGTAGACTTATACGAAGCATTTGACGCCGTGTGTCGTGAGGTCGAGGTCGAAACATGTGGATTTCGTTGGATCTGAATACGCTATTAACCTCAATACAAACAATTATTATTAATGCAAAAAATATATTGTTTGGTAGTACTATGAGTGGCTTTGGAATATCCATTTTGTCATGTCAGCCGACTTCCTGGACAAAGACTTTTCTAAAATAATTGCCACGCTTGACAGACGGGTTGGTTATTGCATTGAATAGTTCTGAGTGAACACACATTATTGTAATTAATCTTAATATTTTATTTAAAAAAACCGGCCAAGTGCGAGTCGGACTCGACCATGAAGGGTTCCGTAGCAGCAAGTATTTCATTTGATTAAATGAAAGGTAAATTGCGGTTTACGATTTATGATGTATTAAAAAAAACTACTTACTAGATCTCGTTCAAACCAATTTTCGTTGTTAGTTTGCATGGTCATGTACATTATATTTGTTTAAGTTTTATCATTCTATTATTTTAGAAGTTACAGGGGGGGGGGGGGGCACTCATTTTACCATTTGGAAGTGTCTCTCGCGCAACCTATTCAGTTTAGAAAAAAATGATATTAGAAACCTCAATATCATTTTTAAAGACCTATCCATAGACACCCCATGTATGGGGAACCCCAAAATTATTGTTATTTTTCTATTTTTGAGTGAAAATATTAATGCGGTTCACAGAATACATCTCCGTACCAAGTTTCAACAGAACAGCTCTTATAGTTCCGGAAAAAATTGGCTGTGACATACGGACGGACACACAGACAGACAGACATGACGAATCTATAAGGGTTCCGTTTTTGCCATTTGGCTACGGACCCCTAAAAAGGATTCTTACTGAGTTTTCTGGCCGTGTTTCTCAGTAGCTGCCACGTCATGCACTGCACGGTAGGGTAAAAAAAATTACGATTCCACATAAATGTAATTTTTTACGGAATAAACGGTTTTTGACTTTGACTTTGACAATGACAATGACGGGCAGCTGAGTCTCTCTCTCTACTAACCGTCATGGTTAGTAGAGAGAAAGACTCAGCTGCCCGTCATCTGGGAGATATTCCATCGGGACGTCTTCTACGGGATGAAATGGGGTAGGCATATTATTTGAAGTCAGCCACGCAGCAGCACCTACGTAATATAAGATGGTATGTTGTATGTATGTATGTTATACATATTAATTACTGGAGATGGGCTGTAGAAAGGACAGGTCAGAAGTAGCCGAAGCCCGGTGAGCATGTATGAAGAATATAACGACAGTAAATGAGGCAAAAGAGGTGTGCAAAAGTAGTGACAAATGGAAATACGTTGTCTCCGCTAAAAAAACATTGTTAGGGAAAGAAGCATATTAATAATCCATTTTTATTATAATCAAAGGCTTCAAACCATCCCTGTTGCAGGGGCTATTTAAAAGTTAGTTGTGTAGAAGATAAATTGCATATCAAGGTATAATACACGTTTTTATGTCAAAAAATTGCCATTAATTTGTGCTATCACGTATATTAATTAAGACAATCATTTTTTTAAACGGGAAATCATAAGTTTTATCTTCTGATGGGTATCGAACTATCACCCAATACCAATCCAAAGTAGGACGATGTAGGTGGATACATATCAATATATGTAACATATCAGTCGGCTATTTTTATAGAAAACATAGCCCATGGTAACACCTACATCTTCCGAAGAGGGAATCCTAAACTTGATCTGGGGCTCTACCGGCTTAGTCACCGAACATCCATTTCTTAAATGGCGTTCAAATTAATAAAAGTTAAAAATGACTTAATTTATCGTTAAATCGGCTTCCATGAGTTTATATATATTAAGTCATTTTTGACCTTTATTAATTTGAACGCCATTTAAGAAATCGATGTTCGGTGACTTAGCCGGTAGGCAGTGTGTGTGTCCGTAACTTAATCCAGAGCGCCTACCCCCGATTGGTAGAAGGTGCTGGTCTGAGCCCCGCCGGATGAATAAACCGCTTGCTATTTGCATTACGAATTTTGCAATAAAACTAAAATTCAAGACATTCTTTTTTTTTTAACTGAAAACTTGTTTAGCGGCGTAGTGCCCTTTTTTGGGATGGGTAAAAAATGTTAAACTCTCGTCAGGACACGGGACCAGATCAAATATTTATAAAACGGCGGGCCTTTTTTTTAAATTCACATTAGCCGTTTATTTATGTTAGATTTTTAACAGCCGACTGTCTTACCAAATTTAGTTCTATTTATAAAATTTATCCCCACCATAGGAAGGGAAGCAATTACTATGTTTCTTTACTGCCCAAAGATGGGAAGTAGCATATATCCACTCGCTACTCAGATCAAAATAAACCCTACTTTCCGAGTATGAGAAATGAAAATATAGTTTTCACTTCTACCGCAGTCCCCGAACCGCATATTATTTTTTTAAAATTACCTAATAGGGTGCAATATTACAAATAGTAAACTGTACAAATCCTTTTTATTTTACAAAATTTACATTCATATTGGGACTACAGGTAACAGAAGTTATCACTTATCAGAAGGTATGAGAAATTTGTTTTTAAAATCTTTGTTTGATGTTTTCTGGTTGTGGGTGGGCCTCGATGTACGCGATAGCTCTCTGGATGTATTCAGGAATTTCCGCCGGGGGAGGAGGAGTGGGGAGATGAGCACCCTGAAAAAAAACATAGACACAATTAATAATACAATTTTATTAACTTTTTTTTTTGAAACTGTACTCATAGGCTACGCATAATCAAGGCAGCAATAGATTTCTTATTATATGCCGCTTAGTTATAGTTGTTTTAAGCCGAAGTAGCCATGCATATAAATTTTGGACATTAGAAATTAAAAGCCGATTCTACCCCATGTACGATTCACCATTTCAAAATAAGAAACAAATATTTTTCATTAATATATTTGTCTTGTATCAGACGAACATACATTTCCTTGGCTATTTATGGGGACTAAATTCAGTGGATGAATGTCTACCATAGCAATAATCTCAGCAATTATAAGAAACATGCGCAATAGAAAATGTCTAAAAGGGAATAAAGTTCATAAGGAATTAATGTTTTAATTGCATTTATGAATCAATTGACGAATAATAACTATTTCCAATAAACAGTTACAATGCAATAACAATTACATAAATGTCTCTCCACGTGTGGCGCATCGGCTAAGACAGTCGCCTCGCCATTTCGTGTCCCGGGTTCGAATCCCACACAGGACAAATATATGTACGTGTGAGCCAAAAGTCAAGTAAAGCACTATTCCCCTAGTGCAACCCCCACTCTAGGAAAATGAATCCCTGTGTCGTCGGGTCCTTTCTAAACATATAATTAACGGACACAAACCACACCCCGACTCAAAATAACTATTTATGGGTTGTCCTGATTCGATCCCGGAATATCCTTCTATATTTTAAATAATAAAATCTTAGGAAAGTCAAAACTGCACATTAAATATTTTTCTAAAAAGATACTTGGGGCGGGATCAACAATCGATATCGAAGCCAAAAATATAGTTTTTAGAATTTTTGTCAGTTTGTCTGTATGTATGTCCAGGCAAAACTCAAAAAGTACTGCATCGATTTACTTCAAATTCTGCATGAATAAGAGGTCAGGTCAACATTACATATTATCACGCTATCACCTATGGGGGAGGAGCTATGATAATATATAAAATTTAACGCGGGGCACAGCTATTTATGAAATAAAATTTGATTATGTCAGCATAAATATGTAGTTTTAAATAAATAATATTGATTGTATGCATACCTGGGGATGGTAGCCGTTCTCATCAGCGGTGTATTGGAGTTGGATTTGTTGGCCGTCAGGACTGGTGTAGGAGTTGGATCCTTGGACAGCGATGGCGGCTTCATTCTACATTTAACATATACTATTAAAACACGACAGCCACATATTTGACACATACATTAATTATAGCACAATGACACAAACTTTAGTGTTTTTCTTTGACTGTTTCTAATATTCCTAATATATATTAAGCCGAAAAAACAAAATTATTTGCTTTGTTTCTAACTTAAAGAATTCGATGAACAAATTATAAATAAATAAATAACCTGGGACATTATTCACACACGGCTATCTGATCCCAAACAATGTATAGCTTCTACAATGAATGAAACCCGATAACTGATATATGTACTACATATACTAGTTTTCTTTTGTAAATACGTACTTATTATTAACTACATACCGACTCAGGACAATCAGACATGTTCATGCACACAAATATCTGTCCTGGGTGCGTGAAAGGCAAGCATTTACCAACCTCGCCAACCGGCCCGCCGAACATCTTATTAATTAGCCGAATTATTAAATAATAACGAGTTTAGTAATCAAGTGGCATGTGCTCTGTTGACCATAAATTATTTGATCCTCACTTGTACTACTTTAACCTTGAACAAAATACCAAGGTTTACGATAATTAAATTTACATAATCCTATGCAAGATCATCCGTTATTTGAATGAAATATAAGACCTTCTGATTATTCTAGTTTATATGGACTGTGTTTGGTCAATATTCTTTCAAGTTATTCGTGCCGAAGATCATAATTTGACGGGCCTGTTGGCGTGGTTGGTAGATACGCTGCCTTTCACGCTATGGCGAGTAAGGCAGCGATGGGAATCGAACCTACGACCTATGGGTCGTAGGTTCGATTGCCATCCGGGATAGAAATTTGTGTGCATGAAAATGTCGGTTTGTCCTGAGTCTGGGTGTAAGTGTCAGGTCGCCGGTCAGGTCGCCGGTAGCAGGGCGACAGAGTGAGGACCTTCCTCACGATGCGTGCGGTTCCCATAATTGCCGCCTTCTGTATCCGGCCCTTGACCCAGTGATCCAGTGAGAGCCTCTTAAGATGTTGGTCGAGGCCAACGTTTACGGAGACGACTATTGGGACAATTATTGTTGAGTTCACATCCCACATGGCGGTAACCTCGTGAGCCAAATCTAAATACTTTGACAACTTGTCATTCTCGTTATTAGCATTATTATTTTTATTATGAGGCTCACTAAACTCACCAAAGCACTTTGTACAGTTTTATTAATTAATCAATTTTTAACAATTAATTGAAAAAATGTGTTTTTAGTCATCAAGCTTAGCAAGTAGAGAAATAGGTAGGTATTTGGCTTTCTTGAGCGCCTCATTGATGGTCAGATTGTTTGTCGGATTTTGCGTGTTTGTCGGGACTTTTGGCGATGTGTTTGCAGGCGCTTTGGAACAATACTGGGTACCTCATAAGACCTTTGATCCTTTTAGAACTTAGTACTTATATTCAGGACTATAGATAGGTAGGTACCTACGAAACTATGCTGTGAACGGAATTGGTTGTTTCTATGAAATATAATATTTTTGATTTTGAATTATTTAGTAACTCATTGCGTGATTGTTTTTATTACCAATCCAACCTAAGCTTCTTGTTCATGTTCGTAATCAACGCAAACGAGATGTGAAAGGCCTAAGACTCCCAATCGTCCCCGATAGACTTTAGTTAGTAAAAATTTTAAATTGTTTCTAAATCTAAATTTACACTTACCGGTCCCACTTGCTTCAAGGCTCCGGACTCCTCGCCAGCGATGCCATTGCTGGTTTGGTACGCATATCTGAAACTTTCAGGTCCAACTTCGGCTTCATTTCGAAGAACCTGTGCGTCCTGGTCTGGGTGGCCAACCAAGTGAGAAACGTCAGCGGCAACAGCAGCCACGAGGCAGAAGAGAGCTACGAACGATTTCTGTAAAGGTATTACGTTAGTTATAATTAGAACATGTAAATTTTATAAGCTGTGTGGTGACGGCGGCGAATTTCAGAATATCATCACCCCCTCTCTACCCGTGGGGGCGCAGAAGTCGACCCGAGGGAATATCTACCAGAGGACGGACACCAGCTTCCTTCTGGAAACTATGACCATATTCAGAAGGACTGCGATCGCCAAGCCCATTGCCAAGCATGGCGATTAAGGCATTTCCTCCCCAAGACGATTCTTGGGCACTGATCTTTTACTTACATCTATCTCTCATTATTATATATTATTTTCACTCACACAATAATAAATAAATAATTTTTATTTTTCTTATTTGACTTCGCCAATGACATTCAGACTCAGAACAACTATTCATGGGTAACACAAATACTTGTCCGGCGCGGGACTCGAACCCGCGACACGAAGCGGCGAGGCGACTGTCTTAGCCGCTGCGCCACAAGTGCAGTCAAATAAAATATATCTAAGGTATATTTTTTGGGGATGTTTTACTTACATCTGATATGATAAAGTCTTTTTAATCTGTATTTTATTTTCCCACGTATAATTAATAAATTATATGAACTTAAATTAAGCATGAATCGAAAATTATCGCTTTCCCTTTAATTAATTATTGTTCGATACTATATGAATTTCATAAGAATTGTGTATAAGAATTAGAAGTGGCAAGCGACTAAATATTTCACAATGAATATTTTAAAGGACGTTAGTTTTTCTCACTCACCATCTTGTGTGTCAAAGTGAACAGACGATGTACAACTGTGATTATAAAATACACGGCCCGCCATTTTATAGTTGACCATCTTCACGCATTCTTCCCGCGAGCCGCTGAATGCGGGCAGCGCAGGACCGGTTATTGTGGAGATCCTTGGGGGAGGCCTTCGTCTAGCAGTGGACGTCTTTCGGCTGATATGATGATGAATTACCATCACGCTGAATAACTTATATTTTCTTTATTTTTGGGCTCATAAAGAATTTTATAAGCTCTCATTTCATCCTAAAACATTTATTGCTAAAACGCACCATTTTAAAGATATTAGTGAAAAACTTAAAATTGAGGTCCACGTCCCCCTCTCTTTCCTCCACCTCACCTCCTAGATGTCAGGACTTTTGGTATGTTTTCTCTCTAAGTACTGTGAACAAGTTTCTGAAGAAATCGCTTAGGTTCCCGCTCACGCACTCTACAACTACTTTATTAATTGGACTATGAAGGCACCGGCATTTTCATTACTTTGTAACCAAGAAGCTCCGATGTTCTATACGAATTGATAGTTTACAAGGTAAAAGCCGCTCCGACCAAAATATCCGTGTTCTAGAATTGATTTAGGAACCTGAACAAGTTTAAGCGCGTTATGTTAATGTGAAAATGTAAATGTACTGGTATTGCTACAAAGCTATATCAAGGGAAAGCCTGACTGCCTCGTTGGTCTAGCGGTAGCGTGTTTAACTACAGAAAATAAGGTCCTGGGTTCAAATCCCGGGTCGGGCCAAAAAGTGATTTTGGGATTTTTCCGTAAAAAGTAATTTATCAGAATCAGCCCGAAGTCGGCGGTACTACACCCCCGTGCCTCGGAGAGCAATTTATCCTTAAGTCAGGGTAGTTGCAGTTGCCCCAAAGGACCCTTATTTATTGAAGGGTGCACCATTTTATTTTATTTTATTTTATTTTATTTTACATTTTTTGGGATACTTACAGCTAGCAGGTAACTTAAACATAACTTATAGAAATCTAAAAGCCATTTACAAGTTTCCACTGATAGATATTACATTAATAAATTAGGTTAAAGGTCGGTTAGCAAATGCGAAATTATGAGAAATAAACTTGCGTTAATGTATGTTTAAGCTTGGAAACACTGGTATTGAATAGGTCAAAATCATATACACAAGAGAGCTTGTTAAAAATCCTACTGGTACGTATAATAAATGAGTTTTGCCTGTATGTACTCTTAACGCTGGGAATGAGGATTATGTGAGGTTTCCGTAATGGTATAGTGCGCGCTATTAAACCTATCTTTTTTTAAAGTTCGGGACAGTTAATTGAACCATTTGCAATTTTGTGTAAGTATGTTAAGTCTGCGATGCGCCTACGTTCATGTAAGGGTAAAATGTGAAATTTCCTACATCTTATATGATAGTCGGAAGTATAAAATCTAGTTTTAAATTCCAAAAATCGTAGAAATCGCTTTTGAATGCGCTCAATTCTGTCGATGTAAGTATTGTAATTCGGATTCCATACTTGCGAAGCGAATTCTAAATGGCTGCGAACAAAGGAACAATAAAGAATTTTAAATGTTTTGACGTCTTTGAAATCCTTAGATAGTCTTAAAATAAAGCCAAGTGCTTTAGAGGCCTTGCTTACAATACTTTCAATATGACTGTCAAAGAGCAACTTAGTGTCAAAGAGTACACCTAGATCTCTAGTGACATTAGTTCGGTTTAAAATTGTATTATGGAGTTCGTATGGATAAATAATAGGACACGGTTTCCGAGTATAACTACTGACGTAACATTTGGAGACATTAAGTTCGAGCTTATTAAGAAGGCAGTATCTTTCCAACGCTATCAGATCCTGCTGGAGGCTATGACAGTCACGAACGCTTGATATCGGGCATAGAATTTTCATATCATCAGCGTACAGAATAACCTTAGAGTGAGAAAAATTTGTAGCTTCACTTCGACAATAGTTGATCGATGACTACGCTGGGATCATTATCGCGCTGACATCCGCCATATACTTATTGTGCTTTCTGAAAGGCAAGGCAGCGTTCAGAAAATAAACCTTTAATCACCCATTTGTGGACTGATCGTGAACCATGCAACTGGTAATGAGCCCGTTATAGAACGCCAGGGCAATTTACGAAACGTGCAGAGCCTTTTTTTCATTACAGCTGAAAGAAGTCCACAGCTGGACAAGCGGCTCCCAAGAATCATCATGGGGGGATATGCCCTAATCGCCACGCTTGGCAGACGGGCTGGCGATCGCAGTAAGATGGGCATAGTACTCAGGAGGAAACAACGATTACAATACAAATAAAGATTGATAGATCGATTGATTGAGGAAGCTGCTGCCCATCCACTGGTAGTTATTCCCGCGGGTCAACTTCTACCCTACGGGATGAGATAGGGTGATGATATTCTGATATTTCCCGCCGTTGCCACACAGCAAAAGAACCTTTTTACCTGACTGCGCGAGTCAAAGGAGTGGTAATGTGTTTATCAGCCTATGTATGTATGTATGTATGTTCCTTTGAAGCACTATACAGACCAAACGCCAGGGCCGATTTTTATGATTCACACGTCAATCGATTCCTTTCAGTGCGGCAAGTGTCATTAAAGACATGACGTTAGTGAAAATTCAATATGGCGACTACTGGACGCCATATTGCGAAAATAAAAAAAAATTAAGTCAACAAACTATCTCATGTGGGGTATTGTTGAAGAGGTATTTAAAAAACATTTTTAGTTTTTTTCAACATTTTTCGATTCGACCGGCCGTTTAGGAGCTATATCGATTTAAAGTTTCGTAACAACTATTCTCACATATAGGTTTTAAGACAGTAGAAACTTACGATGAAAAGACGAAAACTTCGTATGACTGTGCGTGTGAGTGTTGATGGACATATACTAAAGTATCTAACGTCTAACACGGTCGCCCATCTCTAACTTCAAACGATTTAGTACTTAACTTCACTTGAAAAACTATATAGGTATAGGTAGGTACCTACCGAAATCGAATTGTTTTAAATGCAATGATAAAGATATTTATTTATTTATTTATTTATGTACCTTTAATATTATGTTGGGGTGTAACTGTACACAAGTTGCAAGGGACTACTTGGAATCGAGCCGTTGTCGATCTCAGCCAAATCAATCAATCAAGCCAGGTTAGGTTTTTAGATGGTTTAATTATTAGTACTTTGTACCACCGCAAGCTACTAAACAATCCTCATGATATCAAATCTCTCAATGAAATCACGAGATTGCGAAATTTGCAGTCATATAACAATAACAATGACTGACTTATCTCTCAGCTTGAAGAGCTGTTTGTATTAACCTGATATTTGGCCCGGATGTTTATTTATTCATTATCATATCACAGATTAAAAAATATAGATTAAAAAATATAGATTAAAAAGAAAACAGTAAAAGAAATACAAAAAAAAAATGGAGCTCTGGAAAGTGGAACTCTAATTAAATATTGCCAATCGGACTATCTCGTAAATAAGCATGGACTCTTTTTTTTTCTATATTAGTGTCATACCAGATATAACTCATTATACATGCACTTTGTTTGCTATGTCAAAGTTATTTAACAGATTCTATGCCAAAACTATAGGGATGTCCCCTATAGTTTTGGCATAGAATCTGTTAAATAACTTTGACATAGCAATAAATAATACGATAGAAATTAATTGGCAACAAGTTTTCTTGAATCAAAAATGAAACAGATTTTGATTTGTTAAATTTATTACGGCATTAATTAATTTCTAACCGATAATAATTTATTTTAATTAATTTGGACATTTAATTATATAATTTTAGTACCTAATTATTGACATTTTATTATAATTGTTTTAACTAGTGACGAAATCCTAGAGATTATTTATTTAAATGAATGATATTATGATGATGATAATAATGAATTTGTATGTATGTACGCAATAATAAAAATGTATTTAAGTAATTTTCATATGTCTTGTTAGGCAGATTTTGGTGGAACTTTAATTGTTTTTTGTTATCATGTATTACCCAAAATGAAATTAAATAAATAATTTGATTTGATTTGGCTTGATAAAAATAATCTGACCGCGAATTTGAGCAAGACACATTTTATTCAATTTTTGAGCAAAAGAAGTAAATCATTTTTACTAAATATAAAATACAATGGTCATAAACAAAGTAGAGAGAGTGAAGTTTTTTGGTATATAGTATAATTAATAAAGTAGTTGTAGAGTGCGTGAGCGGGAACCTAAGCGATTTCTTCAGAAACTTGTTCAGAGTACTTAGAGAGAAAACATACTAAAAGTCCTGATGTCTAGGAGGTGAGGCGGAGAGAGGGGGGGGGGGGGGGGACAAAGACCTCATTATTAGGTTTTACGCTAATATTTCATAAATGTCGCGTTTTTTAGCAAAAAATGTTCTAAGAGGAAATAAAAGCTTATCAAATTTTCTATAACTTTGATTAACTTGATACTTTTCCATATTCCCATCCGTTTTCGAACTACAGGCTCTGGAAAAGTGCAATTAAAAAAAGTTTTGAAATATTCGTTTCTAAGTCCAATTCTGTGAATGATTCACATTTTTATGCTCTTAGGTCGTGACGGTCCTAGCAAAAGGTCGTTTTCTGTGGTATCTTTTTCCTCGCCCTCCTCAGTGGTAAGTGGTTCTTGCTAAGAGGGCTCTCAATCATCTTCATGGTCATTTTCGACGTCTTCCTCGCTAAAAGACACGCCGTTGAAGCATTTTCCTTGGCAATGAAGGCACGCAGCAGAACATTTAAGCATAGCTTTGCGACATCCACATTTGCTGCTACTACAATCCTTGGTGCAGCGATTAAATATTGTTTTTAGTAAAACCTCGGGCGCCGGTAAATCTTTTGTTGTTCTTGGCTTCAAGATATCACCTTCATTTTTGCCACCCCCACTGTTGAGGGAGCAGCTCATTCCCGAGCCACTACTGCACTTGGTGATGTGCTTCAGTTCTTTTTTCCCGCCTAAGCTCAGTTATCCGCTGTTACAAAAAAAAAACGCGATATTTTACTGTTACCGCCCTTACCACGTGGAGGTACTCCCAGCTTATGTTAAAATAAATTTAGAGATAATTCGGGCATCAGGTAATGGTCATCACGCTGAATAACACACCTCCCTCCAGAAGCATATCAGGTCTCCTAAACTTCTCAAGGCATCTATCTGTAAGAGTTCTCTGGAGATCTGGAGCGTGTACTTTTTCATATTTCCATTCGTTTATGAGAAACGAATGGAAATATGAAAAAGTATATGAGATCAAAGTTATAGTGAATTTTATGAGCTTTCATTTTATCTTAGAACATTTTTTGCTAAAACGCACCTTTTTATAGATAATAGCGAAAAGCCTAAAACAGAGGTCTTTGCCCCCCTCCCCCCTCCGCCTCGTTTTCTCTCTAATTACTCTGAACAAGTTTCTGAAAATATCCCTTAGGTTCTCGCTCACGCACTCTATACCCTCCTTTGAGTCATTCCTTAATCGGATTAATAACAGTTGATCGTTATTGTGTCTGGAAATTGCACATTGATCAAATATGCATCAGAATCAATAGGTTTGTATACGTTTTGGTATGGTATCTTACTATGGGGCAATTCAACAGATAAATCCAGAGCATTTCTATTGCAAAAAAATGCGTTAGAGCAATTACAGGTACCTACTCCTCCGTATGTCTCATGTAAATCCTTGTTAAAAAGACTAAAAATGATGACTAGTGTGTTTGTACATTTTTGAAATTGGTGTATTTGTGAAAACGCAGCCACAGTATTTACTAGAGCTAAAGATGTTTTTCCTCGCAACATGATAACAAATACAACACTATTTCAAAAAAAATCCTATGCTGTGTATGTGAAAGTGTTTAATGCTTTGCCGCAAAATATTAGACATTTGTCAGCGGCAAAGTTCAAAAACCAACTCAGACTGTGGCTCCTAGAAAAATCCTTCTATTCAATCAAATAAAATTTTTGACTGCACGTGTGGCGCAACGGCTAAGGCAGTCGCTTCGCCGCTTCGTGTCGCGGGTTTGAGTCCCGCGCCGGACAACTATTTGTATGACCCATAAATAGTTGTTCTGAGTCTGGATGTAATTTGTGTCCGTCTATTATATGTTGTAAAGTACCCTGCGACACAGGGATTAGATTCCCTAGTGCAGGGGTTGTCTTTAAAAAAAATATGTGATTTATTTAATTGATTATAATATTTGTGTAAAAAGAATGACCAAAAGTGGTACCAAGAAGTCTCATGCATCAAGATCATAATTGTATAGTAATTATTTTCATATTATTTTAGGACATTACGCTTCATGGATTTGATGTTTGAACAGGGAATTTAATGTTAAAGTTTAAAAATATGAACATTGTTTTACTTCCCTCGTCACACAACCGGTCATAGAGATGTGAATGCAATAGAAACTATTTTTGATGAATCGACTAACCAGTTATTCAAATAGTTTCTTTTGTATACTAAATAACTATAACGTTTGCTTCAAAAACATTAAACGAATTATATGTATTAGCATTGCTTTCGTTTCGTTCAATAACGTAACAATTCAAATTAAACCAGTACACCAAATCGATTTAGTATTACTAATTGACTCAATATCGATTTTCTTACTAAAGATTACGATTTATCGATCGCATCCGTAAATCCCGCCAGACATATTTCTGACATTTGTCTGTGTTTTTACAGTTGAGAATTGAATTGAATGAGATTTTTATTGTATTGTGTTTTGAGAAAAATAACTTGTTGTTATTTTGTGAACTTATTTCTGTATATCATTGTACAAATAATTATGTCGACTCGTGGAGTAAACAGACTCATGCCGACAGTTCGGCAAATCCGATGTATCAATTGTTCATTTTTTATACCCTGAAATCTACATACACACTCAATAGTTCTATTGAATGTTGAATATAACGTCTGATGATGTCCCCAACACATTAGAAAGCATAGTAGGTTATTGCTGCAGCTGCCTCGTCAGTAAGCGAATAGTGGGCTGCTGTGCTCATGTGATGACAGTAGTGTGGTATTTGAACTGGGGACGGTATAATAGTGTGACTGCATCGGCACCAGTTTTAGATGATTCTTTTCAGGAATATGATGAAAGATTTAAGTTGTTGTTAATAATTACTGTTGACGTTGAATCGCTATAAAAAACAATATGGAACTATTTGTTTATTTTTTTATCCCTTACCTCCCCTATCTCCTTACCTAGTCGCTTCACTACGAAAACACGAGCATGAGCATGAGCAATAGTGTCTGTCATAAATAGTATTTTAAGATTACCAAAGGGTTATTCTCTAGATTTAATGAGCGCTTTATTCAGCCTCACTAATGGTAATGTTTTATTGGTATTGGTGCTATCACACGGTAGCGTCCAGTGATATTATATCCTTATTACTGTTTATTACAATTAGATAAGTTACCCGCTCAGATTGTAATATAATTGTAGAGTAAATGCCTCAGTTTCACTCGCGCACCCTGTATCGGGATTGTTCGTCTTTGTAACTACTAATATAAGCGCAATACGCTGTTTTGGGAGCAAATGTTCGTTCGTGTATAGCGTGTCTATATTATGTAATACTTACGATATATACTTAAGTCATTGGTATCATCGAACAAAATATACCTACTTACCTACTTTTTAGGTT
Organism: Pseudoips prasinana; assembly: GCA_951640165.1. Taxonomy (NCBI): domain Eukaryota; kingdom Metazoa; phylum Arthropoda; class Insecta; order Lepidoptera; family Nolidae; genus Pseudoips; species Pseudoips prasinana. The sequence continues at coordinate 17,333,360 of OX621259.1, read as the reverse complement.
AGGTTAGGTTATTTACGTTTTTTTTTAAATATCTCCGAAACCCGGGTTTTGTTTACAAAAAGAACTTCTGTAGGAGTTAGTATGATAAGTATAGTCTCTTAAAAACAACGTTTGGATTTGATGCAAGATGGTACGGGATCCCATATAACCATGAGTGTTCACATGTGAACCATAATATTTACTTCAAGGAACCCTAATTAATTTATATCAACACAGCAATCAATGACAAATTTATTACATCGACGCATCTTGGGACAAAGTACAGCTCAGCGTCAGCATACAACTGACCGAAATATTGAAGACTGCAGCGTCGACGCAACACACGGATGGCACACAAGTGAATAGGCGTGAATGTGTATTTAGTTTAAGATTAGTATATAAGATTTTAATATTGTAAATAAAACGAGTCATTACGTTGAATCCGACTTTGGCTCATTACCCTGTCACCACCTCTCACTGCGGCCAAGACACCTTTAGCCGTCAGTACGATCGGTCTTGTGAGCCTGCTTGACCGGCAGTGAGAAAACCCTCTCTCCTGTGTACATTGCACTACGTACACACCCCTGCTTCCTTCATAGTTTCCGTCTGTTGCCTTAGGTCTCCTGGCAACAGGCTTCCCGTACCTATCTATATAATTATATGTTATCAGTACATATGGTTAGGCTAGGGTGGTAGGACTATTACGAGTGGTACACAGTAAGGAGTAGGTTACGTGCGAGCGTTGGTTAATTTGACCCTACAAATTATCTTATGCCCGTACATTTGGTCCTTCGAGAATTAATTTGAATCAGTCCCTTAAAATTTGTGAAATAATACTTATTATATTTTACTGTTTTTTTTTCCGTAGGCTGACTGACTGACACCCTTACATACCCAGGTTAGCGTACCCAATTAGCGCTAGGTTGTTGTATGTTAAGACTGACTAACTTAGTTGCGATCGTGCGGTAGCGGATCGGGTACCGGTCTCCCACCAGCGGGTCGCCCCGGTATTTGAGAAGTCGCATTATACCATATCGAGGACAAAGAACGCAACTAAGTGTTGTTTATCATATATATTATATCTGTTAGTAGATAGGGTAGGGCGGCAAGAAAACGATGGAGGTACAAGAAATAAATGAGATCATAAGAAACCAAGAAGCGAACTACAAGGAAATAAACCAAATATTCACCAACATCAAAAAAGACTCAGCTTCAAGGAAAACGTTGAAATACATTACGGAAAGGAGATCTCGATTAACAGATATCTTCACCAGAACTTCGGACAATCATGTATGTTTAGAGGACCAAGAAATACTGTTAAACCATAAATACGTCACTTCTGACTATTTCGGGTCCATTAAAGAGCTATATACAGAAGCCATGGAATACCTAGGAAAGTGTGAGAAGAAAGTTCAAACACTTTGTCAATTATATGAACCAGAAGGCGTGGAGCCGCAACCAGAAGTTGTTAATTCAGCAAAAATGAATTTGCAACTATATCGCATTAACCACATAAAACTTAATCTACAAAACGCAGCCCAATCTCTGGAGCAAAATAAGCCTATGTCGCATTTTACTACGTTACTGGAAACTTTGCAAAAACAATGGCAGAAAGTAGAGGAAACTCATTTTGACATATTGGACGAAGAAAACACAATGGATCACAGTTATTTTCAAGACGGTATATTCGAAACATTAAGAGTGGATTATGATCGTATAACAAATCAAGTATGGAACAAAGTACAATCAACCAATGAGAAACATGCTTCATCGGTTAAATTACCGAAAATAGTCATTCCAGTATTCACCGGGAGTTATGAGTCATGGAGCTCTTTTTATGATTTATTTCTGAAAATAATACATGAAGACAAATCATTGACCGCCACAGAAAAAATGCAATATTTGAAAACACAGGTACGGGGTGACGCCGCTAAGCTGATTAAGCATTTAACAGTTTGCGACATTAATTACGTAACTGCGTGGAACCTACTGATTAAACGATATAAAAATGAGAGAATAATAATTACTAAACATATTGACAATATGCTGAATATTCCAAAAATAAAGAAAGGCAATGCAGTAAATTTAAGAGAATTGCACGACACCATCAATGAAAACCTGGAAGCATTAAAAAATCAAAACGTAAACACTTCGACATGGGACCCTATTATGACAAGAATACTGAGTAGAATATGGGATTCCGAAACTGATGAAAAGTATGAACATCAACTAGAAGAACCAAACAAGCCCCAAGTATTTGCGGAAATGATGCAGTTCTTAGAAAAACGGTTTAAATGTCTGGAAACAAACAGCTATTTCAAAGAAGAACCCTCCAGTAAACCTAATTACTCGTATGAATCACCACTGGCATCAAACAAACAAATAGTAGAGAGTAGAGAGAAGGAGTATCAATTTTGTTGGTTCTGTGACAGTCAAGAACACACTATATACCAGTGCACGGAATTTAAAGCGATGTCAGTACAAAGTCGTAGTATGGAAGTAAATAAAAAACATATGTGCAGAAATTGTTTATCGCATGACTCATCAGAAAAGTGTCATAGTTTTAAAACTTGCGTGTATTGTGGAAAAAAAGGTCATCACTCTTTTTTACATGTAAATTATCAACATTCTAAACAATTCACCACTTCAAGCCCGAGACATGAAAACCCTAGGGGGTCGGAAAGTCGTAACTCAGTGATCCCGTTCACTAGTAAAAATGAGACAAAAACTTTGTCAAACATATCTACCACTACCAAACCTGACATACAAAAAACAACGTTGTTGGCGACAGCCCTCGTACGAGCAAACGCCATAGATGGAACACCACACTTGTTAAGAGTATTGTATGATCAAGGGTCCGAGGCATCCTTTTGCACGGAAGAAACAGCACAAATATTATCATATCCGCGCAGCAAAATACAAACTGAAATAATCGGTATTGCTGACGACAAACCTAAAACGTCGAACTATTGTATTAACGTTGTACTACAACCAAGATTCACTAGCAAATATAAATTACCTGTCACACTTATTGTACTACCGAAGCTAACTGGTTCCCTACCGAAGAGAACTATACCACAACTACATACAAACTATTTAGAAAACAAACTAATAGCAGATCCTACCTATTACAAACAAGGCCCAATAGATATAATACTAGGAGCTCAAGAATATAGCAAACTATTGCTAAAAGGGTTACAAAAAATACAAGATGGAATTATCGCACAAGATACCGAGTTTGGGTGGATTTTATCCGGAATTTCCTGTAACACTATTACAAATATTAAAATAATTAGTATGACAACCCGTACTACCGAAATCCAACAAATAAGCAAGTTTTGGGAAATAGAAGAAGTACCTGAAAAGTATCAATTGTCCAATAATGACCGTATGTGTGAAAATTTTTACCAAGAAACTACTGTGAGAAATCCAGATGGAACATACACTGTAAGGCTTCCTTTCAAACAATATAATGTAAGTTACGGGAATTCTCGCCAAAAAGCCGCTGCAAGGCTTTTACAATTAGAAAGAAAGTTTGCCAAAGATAAAAGCTTACAAATCAAATACCAAGACTTCCTTACCGAATACTTAGAGATGGGTCACATGACAAAAGTGCCGAAATCCGATTATTATCAAGGAAAATACTACATCCCTCATCAACCCGTGATTAAAGAAGATTCATTGACCACGAAGTTACGAGTAGTGTTTGATGCGTCAAGTAAATCAAGCTCCCAGATAAGCTTAAATGACAATATGTATGTGGGCCCAAGATTACAGCAAGATTTAGCATCGATCTTATTACGCTGGCGTAAGCACAAAATAGTGTTTATGGCTGACATAGAGAAGATGTATAGATTTATAAAAATTGGTAAAGAAGATTGGACATTTCAAAGAATACTTTGGAGAGATTCCCCGAAACAACCAATGGATGAATATGAATTGACCACTGTAACATACGGAACCTCATCTGCACCTTACTTAGCAATCAGAACATTACAACAACTAGCTATGAGTGAAAAAAAGAAGTACCCCAAAGCCAGTCAAGTAGCGCTTCAAGATTTTTTTGTAGATGACATGTTATCAGGAGAAAATGACGTTGAGTCAGCAAAAATATTGCAAACAGATCTAATACATATGCTACAAGCAGGTGGATTCAACTTAAGGAAATGGTCATCCAATAACGTTGAGTTATTACGGAATATACCCAATGAAAATCAGGATAACCAAATGATGAAAATTCCTCTTGATGAAACTAGAAAATCACTAGGGATATTATGGTCACCACTAAAAGACAGTTTTTCATTCTCGGTTACAGTCAATAAAATGGAAATACCAACAAAACGGTTTATTTTATCAGAAATTGCAAAATTGTTTGACCCACTCGGCTGGCTGGCACCCGTTCTAATAAATATGAAAATTATAATCCAGGAACTATGGACAAATGGTACAGAATGGGATCAACCTGTAGATAAAAGTAGATGGGTAGATATACAAGATCAATTAAAAGCACTTGAGAACATTTCTATTCCAAGATGGTGCAAATTTACAACTGATTCACAAGCGGAATTACATGGATTCAGTGATGCATCAGAAAAAGCGTACGGTGCAGTAGTATACTGTCGAATATATAAAGGAAATAACACATATGATGTCACCTTACTACAAGCAAAATCTAAGGTGGCACCAAAGAAACAAAAAACTACGTTACCTAAATTAGAGTTATGTGCAGCCGTTTTACTCGCGAAATTAATGCAGAAGATTGTAAACGAAATGAAAATTCCAACTACAAACATATATTGTTGGTCAGACTCTATGATCACCCTTGGTTGGATTAAAGGAGAGGCAGACAAATGGAAAACGTTCGTGGCAAACAGGGTTTCCGAAATACAAAAAAAGTTACCTCAAGGAAAGTGGTACTACATAAATACATCTCAAAATCCTGCTGACGTCATTACAAGGGGGGTTGTCCCGAACAAACTTAAAAATTTTGATTTGTGGTGGAATGGACCAGATTGGTTAAAAACCGGCTACATCCCTAGTACAAAGACTATACCAGAAATATGTGAAGAAATTAAGCGTTGTTACCACATAACGAATAATGTTCAACAACAGGACACTATTTGGGAAAGATTTGCGAGTTTTCAAAAAATGGTACGAGTATTATCTTATTGTTACAGGTTCAGAGACAAACAAAGAAACATTAAACCATTAACTCGTACGGAAATTAATAGAACAACTGTCCAAATTATACTACTTGTTCAGCAAGTCGAATTTTTGGAAGAATACAAAACTATCAAAAGTGGATTACTACTCAAAAACAATAAAATTGCATGTTTGGATCCGTTTATTGATCCAGATGGATTATTACGAGTGGGAGGAAGACTTCAAAACTCAAATCTTCCATACGACCAAAAGCATCCAATTCTATTACCCCACCACCACCACATAGTTGCAATCTTAGTACACGACGCTCACATAAACACATTACACGGAGGCAATCGTTTAACCTTGGCGTATATACGACAGAAGTATTGGATACTTGGAGGAAAACGTTTAGTAAAAGGCCATATAAGAAAGTGTGTGAAATGCATACGATATAAGTCAGCTACAATGTCACAGAAAATGGGGGCATTACCAAAAGCCAGAGTAACGGAATCATATCCATTTAGCCACACAGGCATAGACTATGCAGGTCCAGTCCAGGTTAGAGCAATGAAAGGTCGGGGTCATAAATCGTACAAAGGATACATTGCAATATTTGTCTGTTTATCAACTAAAGCCATACATTTAGAATTAGTGGGTGATTTGTCAACAGAATCATTCATCGCCGCGTTAAGGAGATTCATGGCACGCAGAGGTCCAGTGGCACATATTTATAATGACAACGCAACAAATTTTGTGGGTGCGGCCAACTTCTTATATAGAGAACTGTTGATAATAACTCAATCAAATGACTTTCAAAACACCATGGCAAACATTGGAACACACTGGCATTTTATTCCACCGTCATCACCCCATTTCGGGGGTATATGGGAAGCAGGAGTCAAGTCAATGAAGCATCATTTGCGCAGAGTAATAGGAGAGCAGACTCTAACATATGAAGAGTTAACTACATTTCTGCATCAAACGGAAGCATGCCTGAATTCAAGACCATTATGTGCACAGAGTGAAGATATAAACGACAACGTAGTATTAACACCGAGTCATTTCCTTATTGGTAGAGAAGCGGTCGGCGTACCGGATCCGCTATCGAACATCAACACCGACCTTGTGAATAGATGGAAACATATTCAAAGAATGAAAAAAGATTTCTGGAAAAGTTGGACTAATGACTATCTACAACAATTACAACAAAGATACAAATGGAAGAAAAATCAAGAAAATTTAGATATTGGATCCGTAGTAATTATAAAAGATGAAAATATTAATCCTAGCAAATGGCCACTTGCAAAAGTTAAAGAAGTACACGTTGGAAACGATGGTTTAACTAGAGTTGTGACACTTCTAAAACCGTCGGGCTCCACGCTAAAAAGATCAATTCATACCCTAATTCCATTACCTATAAAATCAAATAAGGACGATCACAGTTGTAACAATGTTGCATCAAACACTGTACATACGAATATGACAAAAACTTATACAAGAAATAGTAATGGAAACCAAACCAAAACAGCCAGTAACTGTTCAAAATGGTTCATATACTTATTAATAATTATACAAATGTTCAGTACAGTAACATCAACAACCACATATTTTATAAAAAGTTTATCACCAGGAATATACGTTGAGCAAATAGGAACAGCAAGCATCGACAGAGGAATGTTTAGGATAGAAAAACATTTTGAAAGACAACGCCTACAACAAGACTACATGAGAATAAAAACAGTAACATCCAAATTCAATATACTCTGCAGTAATACAGAAGTCGTAACAACAGAAACTCACTGCAAACAACTATATCACCACTTAATTGAACAAGAAACAAAATATGAGCGAATCAAAGAATACTTAACAGAAGTTAATCAAACCAGGAAGAAGAGAGGACTATTAGGGCAATTTCTAACGTCAATTTTTGGCGTAAATGATGAAGTCTACAAAGATATAAACTCACTGAATATGAATCAAGAAAAATTAATTAAAGCAGCTAACCATCAAACTAAATTCATGATCTCAACTATTTCACAAGTTAACAGTACTGAGGAGAGAATAAGAAAAAAACTGGAAAGTTTTCAAACAAAAATTAATCATGTAATAGAATACATAAATAACTACAACCACTGGTATACTACGATCGACCACAACAGAATAAAAATTCAAATAATGCAGACGTACCAACTTGCAAATAACTACATTACGGAAATCATAGATTATTATAATGGATTACTAGATATCTATCTAAGTAAAACAACGGTATATAGCGTGTTGTCACCAAAAAATGTTAGCGATTTGATATTGTCAGCAAATAAAAAACTTCCATCTAATTTGAAAATCATTCAACAACACTTACTAGAAACCAAAATATTTGAAAACATTAGCCACATACTAGTTCATGCATACTTTCCTATTCAAGATATTAACAAGTATACGTTGATTCACACCACACCGATTCCAAAGAAGGATGCTCATAAGTCATTTCAAAGCATAGAAATTTCAAAACCTTACATAGCATTAGACTATAACAATGAGCTATATTTTGAGTTAAATCATGACGAATACAAGAGTTGTCTGCAGAGAGATCACCATTTTATTTGTTTTCCTGGGGCGGTGAAAAATATGCAATTAAATAAAAATTGCATTATTGACCAACTCTTCAAAAATGAGACACGAACGAAATGCCCTGTAAAAAGTTTCGACATACCAAGTAGCATAATGTGGAAACAACTATGCATGCAGAACACTTGGATGTTTTTAGCTAAGGACAGTACCACTGCATCAATAGTTTGTGATGGACAACGAGAGGAAGTAGTGCTTCAAAATGTCGGTGTAATAAAAATCTCCGACACTTGTATCATTAAATCAACCAACAGCATACTTGCCGCTCAAAGATCAGTGTCAGCACAAATAGCATCATCATATTCAAAACAGATAAATTTCACTATAGATACATACGTGTCCACTAGTAATAAAATTGTAAATATGTCTAAAGAGGAAGTAATAGGTAACTCACGAGATTTTTTTCTAAATTTAGTTAACAATGAAAATAGTTTAAAATTAGAACTAAATAATACCATTTGGAAACAAATTTATTCCCATACTTATGTAGTTAGTTTTATATCGTCACTACTCATGTTAATATTAGCGATAGTAATCGTACGTTATGGTCCAAAAATGATAAACTGTATTAGAACGGCAATACAGCGCAACACCAGGCATCCCAAGGAACCATGTGCCAAACAACCAACAACGAGACCAGGCAGCGCAGACGATACTATTTACAGCCAACCGAATCGACAGTCGACAAAGAACTTCACGTCAACGAAAAACTCAACCAATGAGATACCGACCATCACCAGCGGGACAACTGAACTATATGAACTGAAGCCTATTCCCGAGAGGCGGCAGAATGTTCACATGTGAACCATAATATTTACTTCAAGGAACCCTAATTAATTTATATCAACACAGCAATCAATGACAAATTTATTACATCGACGCATCTTGGGACAAAGTACAGCTCAGCGTCAGCATACAACTGACCGAAATATTGAAGACTGCAGCGTCGACGCAACACACGGATGGCACACAAGTGAATAGGCGTGAATGTGTATTTAGTTTAAGATTAGTATATAAGATTTTAATATTGTAAATAAAACGAGTCATTACGTTGAATCCGACTTTGGCTCATTACCCTGTCACCACCTCTCACTGCGGCCAAGACACCTTTAGCCGTCAGTACGATCGGTCTTGTGAGCCTGCTTGACCGGCAGTGAGAAAACCCTCTCTCCTGTGTACATTGCACTACGTACACACCCCTGCTTCCTTCATAGTTTCCGTCTGTTGCCTTAGGTCTCCTGGCAACAGGCTTCCCGTACCTATCTATATAATTATATGTTATCAGTACATATGGTTAGGCTAGGGTGGTAGGACTATTACGAGTGGTACACAGTAAGGAGTAGGTTACGTGCGAGCGTTGGTTAATTTGACCCTACAAATTATCTTATGCCCGTACAATGAGCATTATCCTTTGTCATACAACAATCAAACATTTCGCATGCTGTTTATGAGTAAAATTGATGAGACTAACCTAATAGTAAGACCACCACTATATACTCTATTTTTAAGTGCAATAAATAAATGAATGAATAATATTTAATAACTAAGGATGATTTCAGAGTCGCGCCGGCGAGCAGCGCCGTCCAAACGCGCGCGCTTACAATTCCACTAGATAGTAGTTGCGTTTCACAGTCACGCAGTTCAAACGCGCCGCGTGTGAGACGCGCGCCGTCGGCCAGCGCTGGCATAGCGCGCGCGGCCCGAGCTCCTCTACTGGCAGCTAGCGTTTCAGAGTGACGCGGGTCGCACGCGCTGTTGCGTACACTTATATGCGAAAATGTTTAAAAAATCTGTAAATAAGTATCTTCTCGTATATCGGAGAACGATTTTACGAAGGCGCCTCTTAGTAGTTTTACACCTAGTTTGTTATGATTAACCACGTAGCATAAATTGTCATTATGTTTTTACTTTTTGTTTTATGTTCATTTTAATTTTATTTTTTTACTATGTATGTACCTATGCCAATCAACATATATTATTAAAATTTTGTATATAGCTAAGTTCTCATGTGAGTGACGTATGTCTTAATGAGAATAAATGTCTTTAAACTAGTAACCTTGTGGCATTGAACGGAAAATTTTGCAATATTCTACGACAACATCGCTGTTGCACTCTTTCCATAAAAAATAAATAGCTAAACTAGTTTGTACACAACTGTACATTGCAAAGAAACGCGCGATACTAAAACTCGTTTCACAGTGGTCCGCGCGTCAAGCGCGCGCTGTTGAGACGCGCTGGCCTCCGGCGCGTGCCGCTCGCTCACTCTGAAATCAGCCTTAATCTAGATAATGAATGATAAAAAAAAACATATATATCAAGAACAAAAATAATAATCTATTTCCAATATCTATGTTAGTATAGTTTTAATTTATTTATTACATCTATAGTTAGTTATTTTTTAGTGATTTCAAAATAATAATATATAATGTGGTTAACTTATTTTTGAAAGTAGCTAGGAACTCATAACTAAAAAATATAAAATAAAAAACCCAACAGCGTAAATAATGAAACAAACTACGCACATAGACAAAGAACTGAAAAGAAAAAACAAGCACTTAGATGTCCGGTGGTCTAAAATTATATAATGTTAGTACATGAATGAATACTACTGAATAAAATATAATATATTTCAATAATGGTCAAAACAAATGAACTGTCGGAATCCATTGACAAATTAGATTGGCTGTAGACTAATGGATCCCGAATGTTTTTAATATTAATTAATTTAATAATCGATTAAATAATTAAAAGCAATTAAGAACCAACTAAAACATAAAACAATTATAAAGTTTGTGATCACAAGAACGATAAATATCTTGGGACAAGTAACACACTGCCATTTGATCCCAACTAGACAAAGCCTGAATCTATGGCTGGGTGCCAAGACACATAACAAATAAATCATCGTTTAAAGATTTCTCCTAGGTGGGGACCGAACCCACGACCGCTGGCTTAGCAGTCAGAGTTATTAACCACTAGACCAACAGGCTAGTCAAATAGAAATGGGCTATATGTACTTTATTCATCATCATCATATCAGCCGAAAGACGTCCACTGCTGGAAAAAGGCCTCCCTCTACTCGATAACCTTTCTGCCCCATCGGCCGTCGGTTCTACGAGCTACTATTGCATTGTATTATTATCTATAGTATGTCTAGTATAGTATGTCTGGAAGAGATCGCTTAAGGCGATAAGACCGCCCATTGTACCTTATGTTCTTTATATTATATCCGATGTATTTTCTTTCTGCCTGAGTGTGTACAATAAAGAGTATTCTATCTATCTATATTTCTAGAAAACAAAGCCGATGGTAACACCTAAATCTTCCGAAGAGGGGTAAACAAGGGAATCCTAAACTTGATCTGGATAAATAAACCGCTTGCTATTTGCATTGCAATCGAATTTTGCAATAAAACTAAAATTCAAGACATTCTTTTTTTTTGAACTGAAAACTTGTTTACCGACATCTTGCCCTTTTTTGGGATGGGTAAAAAATGTTAAACTCTCGTCAGGACACGGAACCAGATCAAATATTTGTAAAACGGCGGGCCTTTTTTTTAAATTCACATTGGCCGTTTATTTATGTTAGATCTTTTACAGCCGACTGTCTTACCAAATTTAGTTCTATTTATAAAATTTATCCCCACCATAGGAAGGGAAGCAATTACTATGTTTCTTTACTGCCCAAAGATGGGAAGTAGCATATATCCACTCGCTACTCAGATCCAATAAACCCTACTTTCCGAGTATGAGAAATGAAAATATAGTTTTCACTTCTACCGCAGTCCCTGAACCGCATATTATTTTTTTTTTTATTACCTAATAGGGTGCAATATTAGAAATAGTAAACTGTACAAATCCTTTTTATTTTACAAAATTTACATTCATATTGGGACTAGAGGTAACAGAAGTTATCACTTATCAGAAGGTATGAGAGATTTGTTTTTAAAATCTTTGTTTGATGTTTTCAGGTTGTGGATGGGCCTCGTTGTACGCGATAGCTCTCTGGATGTATTCAGGAATTTCCTGGGGGGGAGGAGGAGTGGGGAGATGAGCACCCTGAAAAAAAACATAGACACAATTAATGATACAATTTTATAAACTTTATTTTTTGAAGCTGTACTCATAGTCTACGCATAATCAAGGCAGCAATAGATTTCTTATTATATGCCGCTTAGTTATAGTTGTTTTAAGCCGAAATAGCCATGCATATAAATTTTGGACATTAGAAATTAAAAGCCGATTCTACCCCATGTACGATTCACCATTTCAAAATAAGAAACAAATATTTTTCATTAATATATTTGTCTTGTATCAGACGAACATACATTTCCTTGGCTATTTATGGGGACTAAATTCAGTGGATGAATGTCTACCATAGCAATAATCTCAGCAATTATAAGAAACATGCGCAATAGAAAATGTCTAAAAGGAAATAAAGTTCATAAGGAATTAATGTTTTAATTGCATTTATGAATCAATTGACGAATAATAACTATTTCCAATAAACAGTTACAATGCAATAACAATTACATAAATGTCTCTCCACGTGTGGCGCATCGGCTAAGACAGTCGCCTCGCCATTTCGTGTCCCGGGTTCAAATCCCACACAGGACAAATATATGTACGTGTGAGCCAAAAGTCAAGTAAAGCACTAATCCCCTAGTGCAACCCCCACACTAGGAAAATTAATCCCTGTGTCGTCGGGTCCTTTCTAAACAATAATTAACGGACACAAACCACACCCCGACTCAAAATAACTATTTATGGGTTGTCCTGATTCGATCCCGGGATATCCTTCTATATTTTAAATAATATAATCGTAGGAAAGTCAAAACTGCACATTAAATATTTTTCAAAAAGGATACTTGGGGCGTGATTGACAATCGATATCGAAGCCAAAAATATAGTTTTTAGAATTTTTGTCTGTTTGTCTGTATGTATGTCCGGGCAAAACTCAAAAAGTACTGCATGGATTTACTTCAAATTTTGCATGAATAAGAGGTCAGGTCAACATATACATATTATCACGCTATCACGTAGGTGATAATTTATGTAGGTGATATTTGTATATCTGTGATAATTTATAAAATTAACGCGGGGCGCAGCTAGGTATAATATAAAATATGATTATGACAGCATCAATATGTAGGTAGTTTAAACTAAATAATATTGTTGTATGCATACCTGGGGATGGTAGCCGGTCTCATCAGCGGTGTATTGGATTTGGATTGGTATGCCTTCAGGACTGGTGTAGGAGTTGACTCCTTGGACAGCGATGGCGGCTTCATTCTACATTTAATATATATACAATTAAAAGACTACAGCCACATATTTAACACATACATTAATTAAAGCACAATGACACAAACTTTAGTGTTATTCTTTGACAGTTTCTAATATTCCTAATATATGTTATGCCGAAAAGCAAAATTATTTGCTTTGTTTCTTACTTAAAGAATTCGATGAACAAATTATAAATAAATAAATAACCTGGGACATTATTCACACACGGCCATCTGATCCCAAACAATGTATAGCTTCTACAATGAATGAAACCCGATAACTGATATATGTACTACATATACTAGTTTTCTTTTGTAAATACGTACTTATTATTAACTACATACCGACTCAGGACAATCAGACATGTTCATGCACACAAATATCTGTCCTGGGTGGGAATCGAACCCACGACCTGCGGCGTGAAAGGCAAGCATTTACCAACCCCGCCAACCGGCCGGTAAATTATCTAAATAAGTATGTATTTATAAAACAAAAAATGGTATATGTCGTATATCAGTTATCTGGTTTACATAGTACAAGCTCTGCTAAGTTTGGGATCAGATGGCGTTATATGAATAATGTCCCAGGATATTATTATTATTATTTAGATTATTTAGCAATATTCCACCTCATTTATTTATTTTCCTATTTTATACATATTTATTGTTATAAAATTGATATATAAAACAATAGTACACAAATAAATACGTAAAAAACAGAGCTCCCCCAGCGGCGGGGCCCTAGGCCGCCGGTGGTCAGGGCGACAGAGTGAGGAACCTCCTCACGATGCGTGCGGTTCCCATAATTGCCGCCTTCTGTATCCGGCCCTTGACCCAGTGATCCAGTGAGAGCCTCTTAAGATGTTGGTCGAGGCCAACGTTTACGGAGACGACTATTGGGACAATTATTGTTGAGTTCACATCCCACATGGCGGTAACCTCGTGAGCCAAATCTAAATACTTTGACAACTTGTCATTCTCGTTATTAGCATTATTATTTTTATTATGAGGCTCACTAAACTCAGCAAAGCACTTTGTACAATTTAACAATTTTATTAATTAATCAATTTTAACTTTAATTAGTAAAAATTTAAAATTGTTTCTAAATCTAAATTTACACTTACCGGTCCCACTTGCTTCAAGGCTCCGGACTCCTCGCCAGCGATGCCATTGCTGGTTTTGTACGCATATCTGAAACTTTCAGGTCCAACTTCGGCATCATTTTGAACAACCTCTGCGTTCTTGTCTGGGTGGCCAACCACGTGAGAAACGTCAGCGGCAACAGCAGCCACGAGGCAGAAGAGAGCTACGAACGATTTCTGTAAAGATATTACGTTAGTTATAATTAAAACATGTAAATTTTGTAAGCTGTGTGGTGACGGCGGCGAATTTCAGGATATAATCACCCCATCTCTTCCCGTGGGGGGCGCAGAAGTCGACCCGAGGGAATATCTACCAGAGGACGGACAGCAGCTTCCTTCTGGAAACTATGACCATATTCAGAAGGACTGCGATCGCCAAGCCCATTGCCAAACATGGCGATTAAGGCATATCCTCCCCAAGACGATTCTTGGGCGCTGATATTTGAGGGATGTTTTACTTACATCTGTCTCTCATTTTATTTTCACTCACACAATAATAAATTTATAATTTTTATTTTTCTTGTTTGACTTCGCCGATGACATTCAGACTCAGAACAACTATACTTGTATAACACAAATACTTGTCCGGCGCGGGACTCGAACCCGCGACACGAAGCGGCGAGGCGACTGTCTTAGCCGCTGCGCCACAAGTGCAGTCAAATAAAATATATCTAAGGTATATTTTTGGGGATCTTTTACTTACATCTGATATGATTAAGTCTTTTTAATCTGTATTTTATTTTCCCACGTATAATTATTAATTATATGAATTTAAATTTAGCATCAATATAAAATTATCGCTTTCCCTTTAATTAATTGTTCGATACTATATAAATTTCATAAGAAATATGTATAAGAATTAGAAGTGGCGACTAAATATTTCACAATGAATATTTGACAATGACGTAATTTTATCACACTCACCATCTTGTGTGTCAAAGTGAACAGACGATGTGCAACTGTGATTATAAAATAAGCGGCCCGCCATTTTATAGTCGTCCGTCTTCATACATATACGGCTTGTAGGCACCGGCATTTGCATTATTTTGTAACAAAGAAGCTCCGATGTTCTATACGAATCGATAGTTTACAAGGTAAACGCGATTCGGCGCTTTTTCGTCGCTCCGACCAAAATATCCGTGTTCTAGAATTGATTTAGGACCCTGAACAAGTTTACGCCCGTTATGTTAATGAGAAAATGTAAATGTACTGGTATTGCTTCGAAGCTATAGTAAGGGAAAGCACTGCCTCCCTGCGATACACATAATGTAAATACTAAATATAAGAATAATCTTATATTACATACTACCCGTCTCCACGAAATAAGTAACTCTTTTATGGGGCAATGTATAAGATTCTATAACGAACTTCCCAATGTTAGAATAGTCTACGAATAAGTTTAAAAGAATTATTAAAACCAAATTGTGTAGCAGGGCATATTACAAAATTTCTGATTATTTAAGTGACAAAAGTGCTTGGGATTGAGTTGTTCTGAGTCAACACACATGATTGTAATTAATCTTAAGTATATTTTATTTTAAAAAAGGATTCCTACTGAGTTTTCTGGCAGTGTTTCTCAGTACCTGCCACGTCTTGCACTGCACGGTAGGGTAAAAAAAAAATGAAACATCCACATAGTTGTATTTTTTTTCGGAATAAATGATTTTTGACTTTGGCTTTGATTCCCTGATGCGTCGTGTACGAGACAGTATCAGTAGCCTCCTAAATACCATATTGCACAAAATGTATTGTCCAATAGTGAGCTACTGGAACAGTGTTCACATGGGTTCCAGGGCTTCATTTTTTTATCAAAGGTATATTTATGAGTGTAGTACTAACATAGTTATAAGTCACTACTAACAAATTACTATGCATCTATGAATCTGAAATTAATGTATTATTATGATCTAATATTTTAGTCAAACTATTTATTTTTTCGGCGGCTTCCCGCGATTTCGGTCCACTTTGTGGGGGCCTGCCCACGCTGCATCTTCCAACTCATGGTCGCCATTCATGATGATGAGTGGATGCGGGCAGCACAAGACCAGCTATTGTGGAGATCATTTGTCCAGCGTTGAACGTCTTTCGGCTGATTTATTAATGTATCCTTGAGTCAGGGTAGTTGCAGTTGCTCTAAAGGGCCCTTATTTATTGAAGGGTGCACCATTTGTAGCTTCGCTTCGACAATGGTTGATCGATGACTACGCTGGGATCATCATCATCATCCTCCATTACACTTAGTTTACTTTCAAATTGATACAAAACCCTCTGCGTTCTTCAATCGGATGAAAGTTTTTTGTAACGTAGAGCGACAGTTGCACAAGACACCCCAAAAATATCCAACCCTCGTATGCAACTCCACGTCAGTAAATGCCCAGAGTAGAGGTTCGGACCCTTGATGGGTGCCCTCCACTCCTTGGGTACTTAGTTTGTACTTTATTTGCTGGAAGGCTCGACTCTCCTGGAAGCCTCCGGTAAAACCATAGGCTGCAATAAACGTCATGCAATAACAATGACCTTGAAGCCTGACTTATTATAGTCGCTAAAATGCGACTCGGAGGTCGAGTTCAGGCATCCGCCATATACTTATTGTGCCCTTTGAAAGGCAATTTGTGGAGTGATCGTGAACCTAAGCTATTATCATCACTGGTCATTTACAAACAGTGGATGCATCTGGTAATGAGCCCTTTATACAAATATTCGTGCTCATCACACAAATATTTGCACTTACCGGGATTCGAACCCAGGACCACCAGCTTCGTAGGCAGGAGCACTACCAACTAGGCTACGGTGACCGTCAATCTTAGTTTAACTTAATCATATTCTATATTCATATTCTATATTTTTACACCATAGACTACACCTATTCCTAATTCCATACATTATAGTCCAACTGAAGGTTGTCTGGAATAGATCGCTGTAAGCAACAAGACCGCCTATTGTACCTTTTTTCTATTATTTGAGATCCTGTAACTATTATGTATAATGGTTTACAATGAAGTATATTTATCTTATCTTATTTAGGCAGCGTACATTTTCCTTGATTTAATGTTTGGTAGGCCAGGTCAGAAGTACCCTAAACCGGCAAGCATGAATAGAGTGACAGTAAACAAAGCAAAAGATGTGTGAAAATATCGTGAAAAATGCAAATCCGTTGTCTCTGCCTACTCCTCTGGGAGACAGGCGTGAGTATTTGTAAATACTTGGTATTTTTTGGAAAGTACAGACGCCAGCAAATCCAGCTACCCCAATCTGTCAAATTTATTTATAGATTTTCACCTTTACCACTTAAGCATAAGATTCACTTTCAATTTGGGAAATTTGACAGATTAGGGTAGCTTCATGTGATGGCGTCTGTACTTCGCTATAAGCTGTAGTCTTTATTTGTCTTGTACCATAGACAAGATAGGCAACATATCTTTTTCTAGATTAAAACGAATACCTATGTAATAGAGCTGGCCTTTTTTTGGGTCAAAGAATCAGCATTGCCATACAGCGTGGCAATGCAGCCAGCCTTCTGGGCACCTTACCTCCCGACGATGCGGAGGAATTCTACGACTCCCTGTAACTTAGTTATAGTATTTAGTTATTATAGTTAATTTAGCTGATACTTTTCTGTTTCTTACAAGTTAAGTTAATTATTTAAATTTGTATTTCTTTATCTAATATACTACATATAAATAATGATTGATTTTGATTCTGATACGCATGAAGAAATTATTTATTCATCGTTATAATATAATATCAACACAGATTTGCTATTAAACGTAATAGTTGTCAGTTATCCGATGTTTATTAGCAATTAAATTAACGAGTATTATTGACTAACACTTCTTGCACCAAGTTGGCAGAACATTACGTTATGGTAATATACCTTTATTGTACTAGAACATTTCAGGTTAATAATCCATATATTAATTGAGACGTTTGAAGAGTCAATAGCAAGGTTAACAAAAGTAAACAAAGTACCTCCATTTTTTTTTTGTTAAGGCAGGGGGAATGCCTACGCATGCCACCCGCAAAAAGTGTCTACGGGTGGGTATGTCGGACTCGCACCGCCTTATCCTAACCTGCTGTGGATTTCTTTTGGCGCCTGATAGGAGGAGCCCCGGGAACGTGGGTATGCTGCTCCGGTGCTCCTCTTGTGCGGATGACGCAAAAGGGGGGCACCTTACAGAATACATTCCTTAAAAATAATAACGGGCCTGTTGGCGTGGTTGGCAAATGCTTGCTTTTCACGCCGGAGGTCATGGGTTCGATTCCCACCCAGGATAGATTTTTGTGTGCACGAACAAGTCTGGGTGTAATTATCTATATAAGTATGTATTTACAAAATAAAAGTAGTATATGTAGTATATAGGTTATCTGATTTCCTTAGTACAAGCTCTGCTTAGTGTTTGGGATCAGATCGCCGACTATATATAATATCCCAGGATATTATTATTAATGACTTAATGTTGTGTTCTGCGTCTAAGTAACAGGAACTCATCAGGGTGGGGGAACTGTCAACAACACTTGTTTGCCGACTTTTAAAGGCGCACCCGCGACGCCTCTGGTGTGGCGAATGTCCATGGGCAGTGGTGATCACTTACTATCAGATGACCCACTTGCTCGATTGCCGTCCTCTTATTTATATAAAATAAAATGATTTATATATATAAAAAATATATGTTGGTAATTCGGTATTTACTGTGATTGCCTTTGTTATCTCTTTCTATTATAGCTTGTATGAAAAAGATAAGATAGTAAAAAAAAAGATAAGATGTAAAATTATGAATATTATATAATTTTCATATATAAAATTCAAGTTAAAATGTGTACAAAAATTATATATTTATCTCTTTTTTTTTGAGATTAGTTTAACACTTTGCATTGCGAGTAATTCTATAAAAAATCAAATTTAATAATTTGGAAGGTGCTATCAATATGGTATTATGATCTTTCACATGCAACTGTGAACATATCAGTAGGCCATGTTTCTAGAAAACGAAGCCGATGGATTACCTACATCCTCTGGAAGGGTGTTAGCAAGAAAATCCTAAATTTGATCTGTCAGTGTGCATCGTTCGTAGCTTAACGCAGAGCGCCTACCCCGGAGGTAGATGGTGCTGGTACTAGACTCGCCGGACGATGTAATTTATGATTACCCATTTTTGAGATTAGATTAACGCTTTGCATTGCGAATAATGGTATAAAAATTCAAGTTTAATTATATTTATGTTAAAACTAATGATTACTAAGCCAAGTTATAGTCAGTTGGTGCCTGTAATAGGCTAAAACTGTACCACAAGCGTTCTAAAGGCTTAAACAGTATACCTACCTACCTACTTTGAAACTATTTAAGCAATATATAATTATAGAAATTTTATGGACATAAAATTTACAGTTTAAATTTATAATTAACTTATTTTAGAATACTAAACAACTCCTCAGTCTCATCATAGGTCAACTTTTGTAAATAATTACAAACTATTTATTATTGGCAAAGTAATAAAGCTGTCTTTTTTAAACCGTATAAAGTAATAATATAAATGCACTAGAATAGAGTCCCATATACTACTTTTCTTTTGTTAATACATTTTATATAGATAATTACACCCAGAAACTGGAGACAAAGAGACATGTACATGTATACAAATAGCTGTCCTGGGGCTTCTGCGGCTTCCATGACCACATGTGACGTCATAAATGGTCCGGAATCGATTGTCATCGCTGAAGCCGATTTAACGATTGATTAAGTAATTTTTAACCTTTATTTATTTGAACGCCATTCACGAAAACGATGTTCGGCGAATTAGCTGACGCTATACCGGCTAAGTCGCCGAACTTCGATTTCTTAAATGGCGTTCAAAATTATAAAGGTTTAAAATTACTAAATGAATCGTTAAATCGGCTTCAACGTTGACAATCGATTCCGGACCATTACGACGTCACATGTGCTCATGGAAGCCGATTTAACGATTGATTAAGTAATTTTTAACCTTTATTTATTTGAACGCCATTTAAGAAATCGAAATTCGGTGACTTAGCCGGTAGAGCCCCTGGTACAGCCCTTGGGTGGGAATCGGATTCACGATCTGCGGCGTCAAAAGCAAGTATTTACCAACCACGCCAATTGGCCCGTCAATCATTATGTGTCAGATATTTTAATATACCATTCGACCTTTATAATATTGTATTACAAAAGCTTCCGAAGCCGAAAAATAGTATCGACTGTTTGACCGTTGGATCAAAATTGTTAAATACAATTATTATTAAAATTAGTTTAATTGGTGGTTGCTGACATAGAATGAGGGATCCGTTATGATAGAGTAACTAAACATAGCCGATTTAGAGCCTATGCAAACCACAGTTTTTAAGCGCGCGGTGACGCGAGTTTGTAGCGACGACACACGCATCGCGTTTGTATCGATTCAAACAAGCACCAAACTGGGGCTCTACCGGCTAAGTCGCCGAACATCGATTTCTTAAATGGCGTTCAAATAAATAAAGGTAAAAAATTACTTAATCAATCGTTAAATCGGCTTCAACGTTGACAATCGATTCCGGACCATTTATGACGTCACATGTGCTTATGGACATCGATTTAACCATTGATTAAGTCATTTTTAACCTTTATGTATTTGAACGCCATTTAAGAAGTTGATGTTCGGCGACTTAGCCGGTAGAGCCCCTGCTCTGTAGGATAAAAGCGCCGTCGACGCGCGTTTTTAGAAACGCGCGTCGACGGCGCGTTTAAGAAACGTTGTGTGCATAGACCCTTAGATGTGATTGGTTTGATTTGTATGTTTTATATTACAAGTTCATATCAAGTTAGTGAGTGAAACTAGACTTTCGCATAGCATTTGTCCTTACAATAATAATTCTGCTCCTGGATCGGGATTATCGGGTAATAGCCATTTTATAATGGACGGGTTTGTGCGGCAATTCAGTTGCACTCTCTATTCCCTGACTGCCTCGTTGGTCTAGCGGTAGCGTTCAACCGCAGATAATGAGGTCCTGGGTTCAAAACCCGGGTCGGGCCAATAAGCGATTTATGGGATTTTTCCGTAAAAAGAAATTTCTCAGTATCAGCCCGAAGTCTGGGAGTTGGCGGTATTACACCCCCGTGCCTCGTAGAGCATGTAAAGCCGTCGGTCCTGTACCTGACCACTTTCAGGTCGTGTCGCTAGGCGTCCAATCGGATCATCAGAGTGATGGAATAGAAAGTGCCCCTGTGTTTGCGCACACACTCGTGCACTATAATATGTCCTGCGCAGATGGCTAATTTCTATTGAGACTGGCCGCTAGGAGGACATTATAAAGAAATGGAATTACATTAAAACTAGCCTTGATAAGAAAACACGATATTCAGCAACCATAGACGTATATTCAACTCATCAGGATTACACCATTACAACACTTATCCAACTTACACTAAACGAATTCACTTCAGCATTATAATAAATGCGTCTCCATCGAGACAGGCCGCCTTAGCCAAAATTCGGTCGGGAGGACATTATTATTCCCCACTCTGGGATGGCGACCCAACTTGAGAAGGAAGGAGGGATCTCGACTCCGGGGAGATATCAGGCGCAGGCCTGGGGCTCTACCGACTAAGTCACCGAACATCGATTTCTTAAATAGCGTTCAAATAAATAAAAGTTAAAAATGTCTTAATCAATCGTTAAATCGGCTTCCATGAGCAGATGTGACGTCATAAATGGTCCGGAATCGATTGTCAACGTTGTAGCCGATTTAACGATTGATTAAGTCATTTTAAGCTTTATTTATTTGAACGCCATTTAAGAAATCGATGTTCGGCGACTTAGCCGGTAGAGCCCTGACACATAATGATTGACGGGCCAATTGGCGTGGTTGGTAAATACTTGCTTTTGACGCCGCAGATCGTGAATCCGATTCCCACCCAAGGGCTGTACCAGGGGCTCTACCACCTAAGTCGCCGAACATCGATTTCTTAAATGGCGTTCAAATAAATAAAAGTTAAAAATGTCTTTATCAATCGTTAAATCGGCTTCCATGAGCACATGTGACGTCATAAATGGTCCGGAATCGATTGTCAACGTTGTAGCCGATTTAACGATTGATTAAGTCATTTTAACCTTTATTTATTTGAACGCCATTTAAGAAATCGATGTTCGGCGACTTAGCCGGTAGAGCCCTTGATTGACTTTGATACTTCGGAAGTTGGTGGGTCGTTGATCTGGATAGAGAATTGAGGCTCTTTAACCGGACTGCGGATAGCGCAAAACCGGAAATTGTGGAGATCTTTGGGGGAGGCCTTTGTCCAGCAGTGAACGTCTTTAAATAATTAAATAAAATAATAATAATACATAAAAACGGTTTTTATTCACGTAGACTTTAAAAAAGCGCTTGTAAATTATCAGAACATGTTTGTAGTAATATAGTTGTATACATTATTATTTCTAGTAACATAGATATTTAGGTACACATTGTATTGATTATATGAAAACATTTAAAAAAAATATTTTATTATAGCAATGATATAATATTTAGCTAGCTCGTATCAAGTTATTGTCAAGAGATTATGTTTAATTATCAAGTTTAAGTCTAATATTTTTACTACATATTGTATTGACAATATGTAGTAAAAATATTAGAATTTAGAACCATTGGGTTCTGTCTATATTAAGGTATTATTATTATGATGGACCTTGTGTAATATGATGATGACTACTTTTCGGGTGATAGGGGATATTTCGGCTGATATGATGATGACGACGAACAAAAATTTAATCAAAATCAAAATCAAAATCATTTATTTGCTTACTAAGTGTACAAACAGGTCTTATTACTTAATAGTGGTGCTTAGAACTTAGCGGCCTTTTGCAGGCGTTGCAAATTTGAGAGATAACATGTTATTTCAAGTATGGTATAGCTAAATTTATAGATACAAATTAGTTAATAATGTAATAGTTAAAATAATGTTAGTAAAAATATCTATTCTGTCGCCATATTAATTCATATTTATTATTAGATAATTTTATTTATTAATATTGTTTTGTTAAATCCAATTAAAAGATAAATAGATAGCTTAATTTCTAAATTTGCAGATATAAAAAGTTTATGGGGAAGATGGAAGATCGCGAGCTGTGAAGATTAAAGTGATAATGTTTTTTTAGGGTTTCGTACCCAAAGGGTAAAACGGGACCCTATTACTAAAACTTCGCTGTCTGTCTATCCGTCTGTCACCAGGCTGTATCTCATGAACCGTGATAGTTATACAATTGACATTATCACAGATGATGTATTTCTGTTGTATAACAACAAATATTAAGAAATAAAATAAATATTTAAGGGGGCTCCCATACAACAAACGTGAGAAAGTTTTGCTCGTTTTTATAGATAATGACTCGGACTTAGCCGGTTTGTTTTAAAAGTGTTTTAAAAGATGATAAGTTACAGATCATCCAAAAAACTACTTAAAATACCATTCGTGTCAACAGTTTTGTTAACGTAAAGTGCAAAGTTGAGTTGCGCTTCGCCCCAAACACCGATTTGTCATCATGAATAATCAGAATACAAATATATAAATTCTAGTTTCGCAAGTATCGTGAGCTTGAATGTATTCTTAATTTATATGTTTTATTGTCTTGCCTATTTAAAATACTGGAATCTAGGTTGCGAGACAGTGACTTTTAGTAATAATAACGTAAAGTATATATACATACGTCTTTTGCCTCGATTACTGTCATTATATTCTTCATACATGCTCGCCGGCTTAGGGTACTTCTGACCTGCCCTTTCTTGAGAACGTCTCCGATTTGGTCAGAGAATGTCCGACGAGGTCTTCCCCTTCCAGTTGTTCCATTCACTCAGGCCAGGTATACTTCGTTGGTCAATCTTCTTTCATTCATCCTTTCTAAATAGCCAAACCATCTCAGCATTCCTTTTTCAATCTTATATATATATATATATATATATATATATATATATATATATATATATATATATATATATATATATATATATATTTTAGTAATAAAAAATATCGTTAACAATTGAGGGGCCGCGCCGTTTGGCGTGGTTGGTAAATACTTGCCTTTCACGCGGCAGGTCGTGGTTTCAATTCGACCCAGGACAGATATTTGTGTGCATTAACATATCTATTTGTCCTGAGTCTGGATGTAATTATCTATATGATGATGTTCTCCCGACCGAATTTCGGCCACGGCGGCCAGTCTCAATGGAGACTAGCCAATTGCGCAGGACATAATTATAGTGCACAAGTGTGTGCGGAAACATAGGGGCACTTTCTATTCCATCACTCTCATGATCCGATGGGACGCCTAGCGATACGACCGGAAACAGTTCAGGTACATGACCGACGGCTTTACGTGATGTCCGATCACGGGGGTGTAATACCGCCAACTTCCAGACTTCGGGCTGATACTGAGAAATTTCTTTTTAAGGAAAAATCCCAAAATTATTTTTAGGCCCGAGCCGGGATTTGAACCCAGGACCTCATTATCTGCAGTTAAACACGCTTCCGCTAGACGACTAACGAGTACTTTACAAACATATATTTGACGAATATATTATTATTTTAATTACTCAATAAGTTTATTAACTTTTTATTGTATACATTTTAATGATATGCTCCTGTCCTGTGTGATTTTGCTGATGTTGTGATCTCGGCCACGGCGACCGCTTCTTCTACTACTGTAGCCGACGTTCGTGTGCTTCGCATGTGCCTTATGTAGCCAATTTTATTTGAACAAAACCGCGCACATAGCGGGCATGTGAGCACACCATTGTCATAATTGTAATTGATCGCCGCAGGTGGTCTGGCTTTCAATACATCGCGCGTGGTATCCAGCTCAGTGCTCCTTCCAGGCTCGAAACAGTCGAGTTTGGCTTGGACTAAAGTCCGCCATTTTGACCGTTTTGATTTGTAAATTAAGCTGTGCTCCGTGGTTTTACCCGCGTTAAATTTTATAAATTATCACAGCTTCTCACCCGTAAGTGATAGCGTGATATTATGTAGCCTATATGTTGACCCGACCTCTTAGTAATATTCATGCAAAATTTGGAGTAAATCCATAATCCATACAGTACTTTTTGAGTTTAACCCGGACATACATACAGACAAACAGACAAAAATTCTAAAAACTATATTTTTGGCTTCGATATCGATAGTAGATCACGCCCCAAGTATCCTTTTAAAATATATTCATTGTACAGTTTTGACTTTCCTAAGATTTTATTATATGTATAGATTTATAGTGTACAATCGAGACTAGTCTATCTATCTATCAAATACAGCCAGGATAATATTTAATAAAATTACCTAACATTTATTTAAATGTGAAAGCCGATAAAAAGTGATTAAAACACGATCCAAGTTTTACCGAGAGCTCCAAGGTTATTTAAAATGGTATTTATTATAAAGCACGTCTGCTCCATCTCGATTAAAAATAGATTAATATAATACCTGTTTTCGCAACTAATCACAAGGAAAACGACAGGTTAACGTGCCCTCCAAAGCACGGAGACGCTCAGAAATTAAACCACTTTGGCGGTTACCCATCTACGGGTAGACCGCGAGTGTAGTTGCTTTACCTCGCCGATCAATTACGTACCGGTGAGAGCATCTAGCTATGTACGCCTCCTCTAGTAATGAAGAATTAAGTACACAGTTGATTTGAACCAGTTATACGATCTGTAATCGTATATATACAGACGCCAGCACATCAAGCTACCCCAATATTTCAAATTTCATAAAAAATCGACAAAAGAAATTTGACAGATTGGGGTAGGTGGATGTGCTGGCGTCTGTACAAGGTTGACCCAGTGCTGTTCATATCTTCTCTTCTCTTCGTATCATTATAAATTTTAATTAATGTTCATTAACTTTTCATTAACGTTTGCTTTGAAATAGTAGATATATTCTATCGTATTGTGACCTTATACAGTGTAATAGGCTTCAAATAATATCACATATAAATTCAATAAAAGTCATTGATCAAAAGTCCACGGTCGAAGTGATAAAATGCAAGACGACATCAATAAGAGCTCATTGACACATGGCATTGAAGAATAAATGGCTAGCTGAAGTGGCAATGGGCAGGGCATATAGCTCGTAGAACCGACGGCCGATGGTACATGCACATAAATATGTGTCCTGGGTGGGAATCCACCACACCCACGACCTCCGGCGTGAAAAGCAAACATCCTACCTACCTAACCTACAGGCAGACTCAGATGCTCACCGGATACGGGTGTTCGGTGAGTATCTCGAGAAGTGACGACACTGTCACCATATCGGGAGTGACCTGGACTCGGCCCAACACACAATCGCTGAGTGCCCAGTCTGGGAGACCGAGAAGCGAGACATGGTCGCAGAGATCGGACGGGATCTGTCTCCACCAGCAATCGTAGGTGCGATGCTGGCGGGTGACTCCACCAAATGGGATGCCGTTGTCTCCTTCTGTGAGGTAGTTATACTCCAGAAGGATGCTTCCGAGCGGGATCGGGAGCGAGTCGGGATGGCGGCGGCAGCCATTAGCCCAACTCCCCTCGGAGCTGCGGTGGCAGTATGAGAAGTGTCCTCTACTGCCGCCACGTGCAAGCAGTTCCAGGAAGACAGCGAACTGTTTGTGGCACAGTCGCTGTGCCGGACTGGCAGGAGTCGACAATTGGGGAGGGCAACTCAGAGTCCTCCCAGGGTGTACCGAACTTTTGGGACACGGCGCGAAAGGGGGGCACCGGAGCGAAAGAGGGGCACCGGAGCAGCATACCCGCGTTCCCGGGGCCCCTCCCATCAGGTGCCATGAGAAGTCCACGGTAGGGAGGTTTAGTCGATGTGAGTCCGACATACCCACCCGCAGACACTTTTTGCGGGTGGCATGGGTAGGCAATCCCCCTGCCATATCAAATAAAGGGTACCTATTTGTAATAGAATTTATAAGCTTGCGGCAGTTGTTATAATTTTAATTCCGTCAGGCCGCCTCTATTTGTATAAATTGTATACGACTTGATTGCGTCGCCATGGACTCGTTTCGACTGGTTTTGGTGTTTTTTAAATGTGTGTCTCCAGGGGCTCTACCGGCTAAGTCGCCGAACATTGATTTCTTAAATGGCATTCAATAAATAAAGGTTAAAAATTACTTAATCAATCGTTAAATCGGCTTCAATGTTGACAATCGATTCCGGACCATTTATGACGTCACATGTGGTCATGGAAGCCGATTTAACGATTGATTAAGTCATTATTAACCTATATTTATTTAAGCGCCATTTAAGAAATCGATCTTCGGCTACTTATCCGGTAGAGCCCCAGTGCATCATTGTTGTAATCGAAATTCTATGTAAACCATATTTTAAAGCATATTTGGAACCATCAAACATTTCAGTCATAACATTGGACCAATCGCAACTTCGTTACAATGAGTTGTTTTTTTGAGTGTAAGCTGGACAAACGTGACCCCAGCTGACACGTGTTGTTGTAGCAAATCAGTGATGTTAGGGCCTATGTACACCACGTTTTAGAAACGCGCGTCGACAGCGCGCTTTTTATCGTACAGTGCGGTTTGTTTTTGTTTGTATCGATACAAACGCGATGCTAACGTGCGGCGGTTTTAGACTATAGTCAAAAAATTAACTCCTAATTGAAGTAATGATCGCCAATAAAAGGTGGGGAAACACACATGTTCTTTACTTGCACAGTTTTGGAAACCTTGGTGATCCAATGAAAGATATAGTCTAATGATCCGAACCTTCCCCATGCATAGGCCATGCACGCAGCGTTTTAGAAACGCGCGTCGACGGCGCGCTTTTTATCGTACAGTGCAGTTTGTTTTTGTTTGTATCGATAAAAACGCGATGCGAACGCGCGTGTGTATCGCCACAAACGCGCGGCACCGGCGCGCTTAAAAACGTGGTGTGCATAGGCCCTTAGGGTTTTAGACTATAGTCAAAAAAATAACTCCTAGTTGAAGTAATGAGGTGGATAACCACACATGTTCTTTACTTGCACAGTTTTGGAAATACCTTGGTGATCCAATGAAAGAGCTAGTGCAATGATCCCAACCTTCCCCTAAACTTTTATAACCCTTATTCAGGTAATGGTATAGTTAACACCTAATTTTAAACACTATTCTCTCGTAATAAGAGCTATAACGAATAAATTATGAACATACGCATATATTAGATTAAAGGTTAAATAATTTTACGTTACACGGTGTAGGTGAATATTTATATAGTTGTGTTCAAAAATAATAATATAATAATAAATCACATATGGATATTATTCATTCTGATTCCAAACCAAGCAGAGCTTCTACTATGGAAACTAGATAACTAAACTAAAGATATATTACATACATATATTACTTTTTTTGTAAATACATACTCATATAGATAATTACACTCGGACTCAGGACAAACAGGCATGTTCATGCACACAAATATCTATCCTGGGTGGGAATCGAACCCACGACCTGCGGCAACTGTGCCTGTGATATGCAAGCATTGATACTAAGCACTCAAACGAACGAAAAACGACGATACCACAAAATAATTACAATAAATTTGTTAATTCTATTCATAAAGGAAGTTATTCTTAAGTTTTGAACATAAATCGTTCACGGCCACTTAAATGTCAGTTAAATTCTCGCCCACACGCCAAGAGACCTCAATAGCGAAAGTTTTTGCGAATGTGAACTTTGGCTGTTTCGCAGTTTGGGGTCAACGGTTAATGTAAATACCAGTTTAGGTCAGTGTTTAGCAAAAGATTGAGTTTATGTTGAAGACATTTCAGTTTTGCACTTTATGGTATGTAATTGGGCTGGTGCAAGGGTGTGCAGCTGCAAACTACTCTTCAAAAAACATAGAATATTGCCACTACCATGTTTATATACATAAAAATGTGTACATTTACAAAAAGACATTCAGAACATTTTAAAAAATACGACACTACATCCAGACAGAGACCAAATGAAATTGCCTCGAATAAAATTAGATTTGTTCAAGAAAAACGCCTACTGTATGGCTATTAAATTATATAACCATGTGCCAAAAGATAAGAAATTGAAATACAAACAATTTAGAAACAAACTATTTGACTTTCTTCTGAATAAAAATTATTATAATACTGGAGAATTCTTAGAAGACAGGACATTTCAAATATAATATTAATAATGTAAATGTTTTATTGTTATGTGTTATTGTATTATTACTAAATTGGCACGCCCTAAGCGGCAGAATGTGTTGGATTCTATATTGTATGTATTACTACCTGCTATTGTAACCACATTCTAGCAAATAAATGATTGATTGATTGCAAATGCACTCTCTATTGCCTACTACACACGTGGCATGATAGTACAGGTACATTACCGAAGAGAGGTTGGGTATAGTAGCGATTCGGAGCATCTACTGCTACATTTACATCTATCATACCTGAAATCACATTTATTTTAATTTATTAATAACTAGCTGACCCGACAGACCTTGTCCTGTCTTAACGATGACTATTAACGCACGCTATCTGTCAATACTATGTCAAATAAAAAAAGTTACATTAAAAAAGGTTATATTGTCCAAAGCGCTAAGGTTAGATTAGAAATAATATTTGGTTGTGAAGTATTCTTAAATTTTCTTATTTTCCGCGCAATTTTAAATTCTTTTTTTTACATAATAACCTTCTCCTGACAATAACAAACACAATAAAAAAAGAAATAGTGAAATCAGTCCAGCCGTTCACGCGTGATGTCGTGACAACGGAAAACGGGTTTCATTTTTATATATATAGACTAGCTGTGGTTTTACCTGCGTTGAACTTTATAAATTAAGTATAGCCTATGTTTTCTTCCGATATGTAAGCTATATTACAACAAAGTTTCATCAAAATCCGTTCGGTAGTTTTTGCGTGAAGAAGTAACAAACATACATACTCACACACTCACAAACTTTCGCTTTTATAATAATAGTATGATAATATCTTGGGACATTATTTACACACGACCATCTGATCCCAATCTAAGCAGAACTTGTACTATGGAAAAAAGGTAACTGATATACTACATAATACTACTTTTCTTTTGTAAATACATACACAGGACTCACGATAAACAGACATGTTCATGCACACATATATTTGTCCTGGGGCTGTACCGGCTAAGTCGCCGAAAATCGATTTCTTAAATGGCGTACAAATAAACAAAGGTTAAAAATGACTTAATCATTCGTTAAATCGGCTTCCATGAGCACATGTGACGTCATAAATGTACGATAATAATAATAATAATAATAATATTTGGGGACAATGTCATACAGATCATCCTAGCCCCAAACTAAGCAAAGCTTGTACTATGGGTACCAGGCGACGATATACATACTTATATAGATAGATAAATACTTATATACGTAGAAAACATCCATGAATCAGAAACAAATATTCGTGCTCATCACACAAATATTTGCACTTACCGGGATTCGAACCCAGGACCACCAGCTTCGTAGGCAGGAGCACTACCAACTAGGCTATGGTGACCGTCACGATGTAACGATTGTTAACGTTGAAGCCGATTTGTAGAGTCCCCGGGTGGGAAACGAACCCGGAACACCAGTGGCGAGGCGACTGTCTTAACCGCTGCTACACACGTGCAATTTATTATACATACACCATCATCAGCCTTCCCAAAAGGTTTCTAAAACGTTGCCATTTGGAGGGATTTGCCGTAGTCGCCGCGCTTGGCATGCTAGTAATATCCTGGGACATTATTCACACACGGCCATCTGATCCCAAACTAAGCATAGCTTGTACTATGGAAACCAGATAACTGATATATTACATATACTATTTTTTTATGTAAATACATACTTATATAGATAATTACACCCAGACTCAGAACAAACAGACATGTTCATGCACACAAATATTTGTCCCGGATGGGAATCGAACCCACGACCTTCGGCGTGAAAGGCAGCGTATCTACCAACAACGCCTTCGAACGTAGGTGAACGCAGTTAAGTGGAAGTTAGTAGGTACCCAGCAGCTACCCGACTACCGGTGTATCCCTTAGTCGTTTTTTACGACACCCAAGGGAAGGTATGAGGTGTCCCTGTTATTCTTTCTAGGGCCAAAGCCACACGGCATATTTATACGTCCCGTGCCAATTGCTACCTATCGTTAAGGCTGGCTGCTACAGTCAAAATTCTGCCAGGAGGTTGTTATAGATAAAGCAGAACTAAATTTGTATTTGACAAATATTATAATGCAAATAACTCTCTTATGAATATTATTATGTAGATGGAGGATGCGCCGGGGCGGTAGCCGATATCCCAACTCCCCTCGGGGCTGCGGTGGCAGAATGAGAAGTGTCCTCTACTGCCGCCACGTGCAAGCAGCTCTGGGAAGACACCGATCTCTTTGTGGTGCAGTCACTGTGCCGGACTGGCAAGAGTCGGTAATAGGGGAGGGCAATTCAGAGCTCTCCCAGTGTACGTGTTCCGACCATCTGGGACATGGCGCAATAGGAGGGCACCGGAGCAGCATATCCGCGTTCCCGGGTCTCCTCCCAATAGGCGTCAAGAGAAGTCCACGGCAGGTTAGGTTTAATCGGTGCGAGTCCGACATGCAAAAAAAGCTATCATAAAGATTCGCTGCTATGGCCAAAATTAATAATAATAATATGCTGGGACATTATTTACACACGGCCATCTGATCCCAAACTAAGCAGAGCTTGTACAATGGAATCCAGATAACTGATATACTAATTTTTTTTTGGTAATTTTATACTTTTATAGATAATTACACCCCAGACTCAGGACAAACAGACATGTTCACGCCCACGACCTCCGACGTGAAAAGCAAGCATTTGCCAACCACACCAACAGGCGTCTTTCTGCCAGGAGATTGTTATAGATAAAGCAGAACTAAATTTGTATTTGACAAATATTATAATGCAAATAACTATCTTATACATATTATTATAACCTACTGGTTAAGTTACCTGCTTGGTTGCGCATTGATTACTGACATACATAGTAATGAAAAATCAAACAAACGAAATTAACATATTTAATTATTACAACATTCTCTGACCAAATCGAAGACGTTCTCACGAAGTATATTCTTTTTAAGCCAGAAACCACACGGATTGCACATGCGTAGCTAAAATTATTTGGTACTTTTTAGATGGTTTATAAAATTAAACTTTTCTTTGTAAATGAGATTTCGTTTACACTAGATCTGGCAAAGATCGTAGCAAATGGAAATCCGTTGTCTCTGCCTTCCCCTCTGGGAAACAGGCGTGTATGCACGAATGTACGTTAATTATTACTTTTTTTATTTATTTTTTTATTCAGGAAACATACAGTTGTTAACAAACAATACAATATAAGAGCAAATTACAATAAGATCAAAAAGTTCCATTAATTAGTAACGAATATAAGACCTATGACACAAAAGGCGAATACTTACTTAATACGATATAAACAGAAGAAATGAAAAGCAATTATGTCTACACAAATACAAAAACAGAAATACAAACCAACTACATAAGCTAAAAGGCAGTGGGCGGGGCACATAGCTCGTAGAACCGATGGCCGTTGGGGCAGAAAGGTTCTTGAGTGGCGACCACGAACCGGAAGACGCAGCGTGGGCAGGCCCCCTACAAGATGGACCGATGATCTTGTGCGGGTCGCTGGAAACAGCTGGATGCGAATAGCGCAAGACCGGCAATTGTGGAGATCTTTGGGGGAGGTCTTTGTCCAGCAGTGGGCGTCTTTCGGCTGATATGATGATGATGATGATGACATAAGCTAAACGTTGTTAGAGAAGAAATGTCTGTTGCATCGGTATTTAACCAATACAATTTTGACGGGCCTGTTGGCGTGGTTGGCAAATGCTTGCTTTTCACGTTGGAGATCGTGGGTTCGATTCCCACCCAGGACAGATATTTGTGTGCATGAACATGTCTATTTGTCCTGTGTCTGGATGTAATTTATCTATATACCTAAGTATGTATTTACAAAAGAAAACTAGTATATGTAGTATATCAGTTATCTGGTTTCCATAGTACAAGCTCTGCTTACTTTGGGATCAGACGGCCGTGTGTAAATAATATCCCAGGATAAAAAAAAAGTTGTTATTTAAAAATCTAGAAGAAACCTTATAAATGATGTCACCCACTTTCTCCTTGAAATTATCCAGAGACAAAGCAAATATGTCCACGTCTTCCAGTAGTTGTATATGTATTTTCTACATGAACGTCTAATAAATGTGTTTCTAGTGTAATTCTTTCTACGTGGTAATTGCGAGAAGTTGTCTACCTGATTAAGTAAGCCACATAGACGTTGTAGTATTTTCACCAGAACAACTGTAAGAAGTCTTCTGCTGGACAAAAACCTCGGGGATCGCATAAGATGGGCATTGTATTGTAGAGCTGCTGCCTGTCCTCTGGTAGATATTCCCTCGGGTCAATTTCTAGACCCCCCATGGGATGAGATGGGGTGATGATCATCAATCATTCAACAACTTCCACTAATAAGGTTCAAACGAATATTAAAGAAAGTATTGTTAGACAGAATGATATACTCCGTGGTAGAGTGGATCAGATATGATGTGATTGTCTCTGACTTGACATAATCTATCATGTAATTAAACTATGTATAGTGCGACAAGGATCTTTATGAACGTGGCTGAATGTGGAACTAACGCCACCATCTTGCAAAGTGTCTCTTTGACAGTTCTGCCACAGCTTGCTTTGCTGACTGTTGTTCCTACGTTTATTATTGTATTATTTGGTTTAAAACACTAGCAATATACCAAAAGTGATAAAAAGTAGTGTCAGAGAAATAGTCCTAAAGGTTAAGGAGCTTTTTATGAAAGAAAAACACAATGAAGGCCCTATAATTCCATGTGAAAAGTTAACGAGCGATTTGTCGCCGCGATAGATAAAATGTTACCATGCTTGATTTTTAAGTCGCATCCGTGTATTTATTTTTCGTTTGAAATTTTACATTAATGTAGTATTAAGTAATGTGAATGAAATATTAATTTAGAAATAAATTTATTTAAAAAGATGAAAATGACTGTTTTCTTCTCTTGTGCTATCAAATTATTTATAAATCGATAGTATATGGGGTACTCAATAAACTTTAAGAGTTAGATTTTCCTGGGACATTATTCATACAAGGCCAGATCCCAAACTATGTAAAGCTTGTACTATGGAAATCAGATAGCTTATACATACATACATAGACTCACGCCTGTTTCCCAGAGGGGTAGGCAGAGACAACGGATTTCCATTTGTCACGATCTTTGCATACTTATTTTGCCTCGATTACTGTCATTATATTCTTCATACATGCTCGCCGGTTTAGGGTACTTCTGACCTGCTCTTTCTTGAGAACATCTCCAATTTGGTCAGAGAATGTTCGACGTGGTCTTCCCCTTCCGGTTGTCCCATTCACACAGGCCAGGTATACTTCTTTTGTCAATCTTCTTTCATTCATCCTTTCTAAATGGACAAACCAGCTCAGCATGCCTTTTTCAATCTTTGTGACTACATCCTCTTTCACACCACAACGCTCTCTTACAACAGTATTTCGAATTCTGTCTCTCAAAGTCACCCCACACATACTTACTAGCTAGCAAGATAGCTTATATACTACATATACTAATTTTGTGAATTATACAGCACGGGAAAAATAGACATGTTAATACACACAAATATATTCTGTACTGCGTGGGAATAAAAAAACCAACTAAGCTAACTGGCCCGTCAAAGTTATACAATTGATACAAAATAGAATGGAGTACAGTCTATTGCCATTGTTAAATTTTCCCATAATATTAGGGAAATTTTCTTAAGCAACCCTTGCCGTCATAGTGCCGCCCTCCTTTAAATGTCAGTCACGTTCATAAAGATCCTTGTCCTACTGTAATTATCTTCTACTATATAAAAATAAGTCGGGTTTTCCTTCCTGACGCTATAACTCCAGAACGCACGAACCGATTTCCACGGACATTTTATTTGAATTGGTTAACATTTTGAAAATGTTAACCAATTCAAATAAAATGTCAAATTAATAAAACATAGTAAACTAGCTGTGCCTCGCGGTGTTACCCGCGTTAAATTTTATAAATTTTCTTTGCTATAAACCTCACGGAGCCCGAGACCTTTCCAACGAATGCAAAACCGTGGAAATCGGTTCGTGCGTTCTGGAGTTATAGCGTCAGAATTCTGTGACATTAACAATTTTTACTTTTATTTTATTTATAGATAATAAAAATGTATTCACATGCTTAACACAGGCTAAACAGGACCATATTATGTAATTTACCAAATTATCATATTAACTCTATTTAGTGTGAATAAATAAATTGAATTGAATTGATGATATAGTATTTTATCAAATCCGTAATATGAGATTAAGAAAATTATGATCATGGGAAAATTCCTTCCTACATTAATTTAAATTAGATGTGGTACTAGTTATTTTTATTATATCCGTGCAGTGATGCAATATATTGACGTTTGTAAGGTAAAAATTATCAAGCGTCATATTGGCAACATTACACTACAGCAGTAGTTTAAAATTTATTTGTTTTTACTATACAAAAATTTAAATATCGACTATTAATCATAACTTTGTATTTGAAATTATTAGGAATTTTAAATAAATCAGCTTTAGTTTTCAATAATATCTGACTTTGATGGGCCAGTTGTCGTGGTTGGTAGGTGGTTCAATTTCCACCCAGGACAGATATTTGAGTGCATGATCATGTCTGTTTGTCCTGAGTATGTGTTTAATAGAACGCGGGAAAGATGTACAACTGCTGTATAAGTTGTATATATATGAATGTTGTATAATTTTTGATACAAGATTCGCTCGTAGGGTTAATCTATATAAGTATATATTTACAAAAAAATTGTATATTATATATAATATACTACATTCTATTATATATATATATATATATATATATATATACGGATCCGATGTTTTCTATATATGAGAAAGGAAATAAAATATAAACAAAAATATTACTCAATATTTAACAATTTAATTATCTACGTTATGGCAGTATAGTCTGTACTAGATCGGTCTTGTAGGTACTTCTTAACCTTGGATGGTTTTCTTGTAGGAGGTCTGGTCCACCTGGGGAGGGTGGGCAGCGATGTAAGCCAAGGCGCGGACGATACCCTCAGGGATTGGTGGTGAGACGGGAATGTGAGAACCCTGGAAATATAATAACAGCGTTAGTATCATCGCAATATATTATAATGCTTATAAATACGGTATGGGATTCTTTTTGTCGCGATTGTCATACAACCTCACGTGTTTCGCGCATTTCTTTTCTGGGCAAACGAGCAGGTGGGTCTTCTGATGGTAAGTGATCACCGCTATCCGTGGGCACTCGCAACACCGCAGAAGCCGTACTCGCTACACCGCAGAAGCCGTTGCCGGCCTTTAAGGCTCGCTTCTTGAAGGTTGCCATGTCATAAAAGCCAAATTGTGTAGCACGGCTTACTACAAAACTTATGATTATTTAAGTGACAAAACAGCTTGGGATTGAGTCGCCCTAAATTAACACATTTAAATGTAATTTAATGTAAGAAATAAATATTTAAAAAAAGGTATCCTACTGGGTTTTCTGGCAGTGTTTCTCAGTTATGCGCTGCACGGTAGAGTTATAAAATATACACACAAATGTAATATTTTTATGCCGGATCGGAATTCTAATAAATATATTTTCTAGACAATACTCCCACTTTGCTCTGATTCTTTGTTGGACTACAGACATGCAAGATCGATACTTAGTGCATCCAAACACAGAATAAGAACATGTGGGTCACACAAATAGTTGTTCTGTGTGGGCATCTGAAACACATCGGTAACAGGTACGCGACTACCACTAGTTGTATTTTAGTATCATGTCTTAGCCCAAGAGACTTTCACTGCTTCACTTGATAATCTTAACCGCAGCACCACACGTGCAGTTCAACTATTTTGTATTTAGGCCCTCAATTAGTTAATATTACTGCCGTCCATAATATGCTAAAAAGCCGTAATGTAGTAAAATTTGCCACGGTCAATACTACTCTATACAAACGTAATAAAGTGATTTTTACCTTGATACATGCTTTTCTTAAACGGCATTTAAGTGATTGGACGGCAAATTAGCTTTGAATGTCTGAGTTTTAGACCAACTTGAAAATGTGTATTCACTTTTTTTTATATACGTAATGCGACGTCGAGCTGAACGTAAGCCGATTTTTTATTTTTGAAATAAAACTCATATTTACGTCAGCTTGACTTGGGAAGTAAGCTGGTGAATGCGTGACGAGAGCGTTACGAAAATTGTGATCAGGCGATGCGAACAAAATTTGAGAGGGAGATATAATTTAGTGAAGATAGAAAGAGATGGAGTTACGTTTTGTGTATTACTGTAGGGGCAAGCGAGTACACATTTTATTTCTCTCTTTCTCTCATACCGAGTTACGTTTCGTATATGTTAGTTTTACTTCAGTCGTGTGGTCTAAAGGACACTCGTTTTTATATGAAGGAGTTTTTGTCATGGTTCCCTCGTCATTTTAATCAAAATGAAAGGGTTTTTTTGGGACAATGCCCGCACTGGGTATTTAAATGCCTGTGTCGCGGGATACTTTACTAACATATAATAGACGGACACAAATTACACCCAGAGTCAGAACCACTATTTATGGGTCGCACAAATAGTTGTCCGGCGCGGGACTCGCACCCGCGACACGAAGCGGCGATGCTACTGTTTTAGCCGATGCGCCACAAGTGCGGTCAACACAAGTAATTGATAATTCACAAGTAATTCACACTAGATGCAGTTGGTTTCTCTACTTACCACGGGCTTGAATCCTTGTTCGTCAGCGACGTAGGCAAGCTCGACGGGGGTACCATCAGGGGCGGTGTACTTGTAAGCTCCCTTCACTTCCAGAGATGGGTACTCCTGGGGAGTTAATAAGAAGATATTATAATATGTAGGTAAGGCCTAAATTATCATTAACTAGCTGTGCCCCGCAGTTTTACCCGCGCAATCTTTATAAATTACCACAGCTCCTCCCTCATAGGTGATAGCGTGGTAATATGTAGCCTATATCTTGACCCGACCTCTTAGTAATATGCATGCCAAGTTTGAAGCAAATCCATGCAGTACTTTTTGAGTTTAGCCCGGACATACCTACAGAATAACACACAAAAATTCTTAAAACTATATTTT
This sequence comes from Pseudoips prasinana, assembly GCA_951640165.1. Classification (NCBI taxonomy): domain Eukaryota; kingdom Metazoa; phylum Arthropoda; class Insecta; order Lepidoptera; family Nolidae; genus Pseudoips; species Pseudoips prasinana. The sequence goes on along the minus strand of OX621259.1, from coordinate 17,294,953 downwards.
TGGCGATATCAATGTAGATCACGCCCCAAGTATCCTTTAAAAAAATATTCAATGTACAGTTTTGACTAAGCAAGCGGAATCCAATGCATGTTTTGTATTTTATTGCCGCTTGGGTATCTAGAAAAAAAGTCGAAATTATGTTTCTTTGAATAGTGAAATCTGTTGTTATATAGTATAAGCTTTTTAAGTTTATATTATAGGCTTTTCAATATGTATCATTTGGTTGATAATGAACTACCTGTTAAGGAATAAATATTTCTTTTCTTTCCGTCTTTCTATAAAGAAAAGTTAAATTTTATGAGTTACATAATTTAGTTTATTATAATTGGATCATAATCTCAACGATCAAATAGATATCTTGGCACTTACAACGCCATCTGATCCCAAACTAGGCAGAGCCTGTACTATTGCAACCAGACAACTGATAAACATACTTATATTTCTAAGTAAAAACATATTATAGATAAATTACACCCAGACACAGAAAAAATATCAGAATTGTCCTGGAGATCAAATCTATGACGCCTGGCTGAGTAGTGAGGCTCTCTAATCTCTAACCAACACGATAGTCATTATAATAAAAAAAAAATATTACGAGTTTTGCTTCCGGTCATGTCTTGATGTGGATTTCTATTGAATCCACATGTCTCTAACGTGATACCGATCAAACAGGTTCTCTAAATGTATTTTACGGCGAACTAGTCTCATCAATTATTTAATGACCAATATAATTTGAATATTCTCAGTAATCCCTATATAAATTACAAATTTTACTAACATATAATTTACCTTGAATTCTGTTATCAAATAGTAGCTAATTGATATTGTCTAGACAACATAATAATATATCCTATGACATTTTATACACACGGCCATCTGATCCCAAACTAACCAGAGCTTGTACTATGAAACCAGATAACTGACATATGCCACATACTATTTTTCTTTTGTAAATACATACTTTTATAGATAATTACACACAAGCTCAGGACAAACGGACATGTTCATGCACACAAATATCTCTCCACTACGCCGTAGCAGTATCCGTCTAGTCTATATTACAAATATAGATACTAAGTACCATTTGATATTCAAAGCAAATGTCAATGATAAATTATTAAATATTTATTCATATTGAATATTATAATTTGAAGATCACAGCATCAACCTTGTTATACACGCTTTTAACTAAATCATCTGACACATATGCGTGTACGCGTAAGCATCTTACTTAATAATAATGTCCTCCCGACTGGATTTCAGCCACGGCCGCCAGTCTCAATGGAGACTAGCCAATTGCGCAGGGCATATTATAGTGTACAAATGTGTGCGCAAAGACAGGGGCACTTTCTATTCCATCACTCATAATCCGATGGGACGACTAGCGACACGACCGGAAAGAGCTCAGGTACAGGACCGAAAGCCTTACGTGCTCTCCGAGGCACGGGGGTGTAATACCGCCAAATTCAAGACTGACACTGAGAAATTTCTTTTTACGAAAATTACCAAAATCACTTTTTGGCCTAAAGCATCTTCTACACGGTTGCCAACAAGTCTAGTTGGATGGCAACTTAAAGAGACTCAGGTGGTGGCCATCCATCTAGACTGCACAACCTCTGTTGGGACGTTGGTTGGCAACGACGACTGCCGTTACTCATGTCGTCTAAGGCTGGACAAAGCCTCCCTAAAAGATTTCCACAATGTAGTTGTGTCTATAATTTAGAAGGATATGCCATAATCGCCAATGTTTGCAGACGGGTTGGCGATCGCTATACGATAGCCATAGTATAGAGACGGTGCTACCCGTTCTCTGATATACATATGTATATTCCCTCGGATCGACTTCTATTCCCCCACGGGATGATATGGAGCTTTTTGCCTTGAGCTAATAACTTAATACAAGCTGGCTAAATATCACTACTATTATAAAATAAATTGTATAAATGTTTTAACATTCCGTGTACCTAAATATCTGTAATATGCAACTAGAAATAATAACTGTATTACTACAAACATGTTCTGACTATTTACAAGCGCTTTTTTAAAGTCTACGTGAATAAAAACCTTTTAATTTTATTATTTATTTTATTTTGGAACGATGTTCCTTATCGCGCGTTGCGAAAGGAGGCGAGACGGAAAAAATTAAGACGAAAAGTTGTAACGACAGTTTTTTCTTTTTTTTACCGAAATTGAGCATACTGATAAAGTTTATATGTTAAAAATATTATTTAAGTTATAATAATATTAAAAAAAATATATTGCAACTTTCACTTTCACTTTCACACGAAATTCCTTTCACTTATTAATCGAAAGGAATTTCGTTCCATCCGGGTGTCCCTTGACACCTCTCAAGGTTTTTTTAGGTTTAGGGAATCTAATCCCTGTGTCGCGGGGTACTTCACAAACATATAATAGACAGACACAAATTACATCCAGGCTCAGAACCACTATTTATGGGTCACACAAACAGTTGTCCTGGAAGCCTACATACCGATCTTCAGTTGCCTACAGTCACGCATTGGATTAAGCAAACTTTCAAATCATTTTCTGCCAACGATGGCAACTAAACCACGGATAAACATATTTATATGTTTATAAATACATATTATAGATAAATTACACCCACCCAGGCATAGAAGAAATAATCGTGTCTACTAATTACACAAAGATTTGCCGTGGGGGGGATTGAACCCACGTCCTCTGGCGTAGCAGTCAGGAGGATCACTAACCACTAGATCAACCAATTATTAAATAAGTTACAGTTAAGTTTTAAACACTAATCGTTCACGGCCACTTAAATGTCAGTTAAATTCTCGCCCACACGCCCAGAGACTTCAATAGCGAAAGTTTTTTGCGAATGTGAACTTTGGCTGTTTCGCAGTTTGGGGTCAAATGTTAGTGCACTGTATATCAGTTTAGGTTAATAATTAGCATAACAATAAATCTATGTACCAAGAAATTTCTATTTTGCACTTTATAGTTTACAACATGTAACGTAATTAACGCACACCCTCAGACACCACAATTAGAATTATGCTGTTATCATAATACATGCACGGCATTTTTAATTTTACATGTATATGCATTGTTATTTTCTAAATTAGTTTCTTGGAATAAAGTTTATATTTATTTATTTTGTATAGAATGATGGAATTTGTATAAATACAAATAAAACTGCGATTTAAACGTCTTATTACTGTGACTTGCGGTCCATTTCAATTTGTTTTGACTGTACAGGGTTAATATGACAATAATTTCCTTAGTTTTAATTATTTGTGAATAAAAAAATAATTATATTAAAAATGATATAAATCGATTCCGTAAACGTTTCTGTACAAACTATCTTCAGGATGTGCGTTAATAAGTTACATGTTGTATGTTATTCCGCATCGTGAAACAAAAAGGGTAGAGAAAAATCCATGAGATCAAAGTAGCCACGTAACTTACCGAGTTGGCGTTCTTAACGGCACCCGAGGCCTGGCCGTAGATACCGTTTCCGGTTTCATAGGCGTACTCGTAGGCACCATCAGGGCTGATATCATAGTTGGACTTAACAATTGGTGCAAGTGCGCCGGGGTTGGTGGCGGCAATTTGAGATTCGACGCTGGTGCAGGCCACGGCCACGGCGAGAACTACGAGAAATTTCTGTAAGTAATACGTAAATGGTTTTAAATATGAGGCTATCATAAAATATGAGGGTATAGGCATCAGCTCTTACCGGCCCGAGGTTAAACACCTCGGTCAGTTATGGATGGGTGAGAACCTTAGTGATTTAATTACTGAGCGGTTAAGTATTCGGTCCTGGTTGTAGTCATAAGACATAATTTAATTACCTTAATTTATTGTGTTTTATAAATGTATTTTACAACACTTAAATTATGTTTGTTCAAAAAAATTTGCATGCTGTGATCTCCTATAATTAAAGATGCATAGGAACTGAGTACCTTTAGTTATAAGGTAAGCTAAGCCTTTTGTAATCTTTGTTGGTTGATCCTAATAAATAAATAAATAAACAAAAGGCATCCGAGATAGCTTCAATAAATCACCTAGGGTCACCACTGGCCACTTAAGTAAAAATCAAGATCATAGACCTCTTAGAAGAAGAACATTTATTAATTTTTCTTTGAAGAAAAATAAATGAATGTTATTATCACATGCTAATGCTAGTGCTTCTTTATAAACAAAATTAGCTGTGGAACCATATGGAGCGTGCACAAAAAGTGAAACTAAAAGAAAATCTAGTAGTTCGCCTAGGCGCTCTGGGCTTCCTCCTTTAATTCTTCGAGCTGTACACGTATACCAAAAATATATATTATTTTAAAATTTACGTATTTTGCTATCTAGACCCCATTCGTGACGAAACTATATTATTTCTAAAAACAATAATGCAGCCCATTACTGTTCTGTAGGGTAAAGACCTCCTCTTACAACGAGGGGGTATAGACCAGTCCACTGCGCTGGTCTATTGCAGGTTGGTGGACTTCACATACCATCCAGAACATTATGGAGAACCAAGTATGAGATGATTGGCGTGCTAGGTCGGAAAACCTCCTCGCGAGCCCAAGACTACTGGTCCCATTCGAATATTCATATTCGGTGGGAACAGAAGTTTATGGGACGGTGCACGCCGGGCGCAGGTAGTAATCGTTTCTCGGAATGGGATTAGTCCCACGTGAAAGGGTTACTGCTTGTGGCACTGTTAATATTCCGACACGAGGGGGGGGGGGGAATCTGCCAAGATCCTGTGGTCGTATCTTGGCGGAACTTCCATACATTATCCATGTATGGTCGGAATTCCGCGACGACCACCCGCGTGTTTGTGCCGTGCGCGGGGACCCGTACGGGGGGATGAAGGAGTCCTGGAGGTTGAGCCAGTGAGGATAGGCAGTTGTTATCCCTCACCCACAACACGCCTCTTTGGTCCGGATTTCCCCTCACACGGCGGGAGGTCGGGGTCTAGCCGGGCCTCGATCAATCGGCTGCGACGTCCGGTTGGACGGCCGTCAAGGCTAGCCATGGGTAGGCGTATCTGCAGGTGGCGTCTGGGCTGGCGCCGTGTGTCGGTCTGCAGACGAAGGCGCGCGCCGTGCTGGATGTTGGGCTGTCCAGTATCGGTTTGCGTTGGAGGTCTCGCAGATTGGCATAATCCCATAGCTATACCGCCCAATATCCCTGGTGCTTGAAAAGCATCCCCTTTGAGGGCTCGGTGGAGGGTGGGGAATTGGGTTGGTGAACGCCACTTAAGAAGCGTTCATGGATTGCAATAGCAAAAATAATAATGCCCAACCTATAGTTAAGGTTTCTGCCTTAACTCCTGAGGAGTTAGCGGGTGTGCCAGGTGTGGTGCACCCCGTAGCAGAAAAGGAGACGGCAGCAAAGGCTGCATAAGAAGAAGGCAGTTGGGAAGGTCAGGGGGACCTTTTCTCGCCCGGCCACTCCAGTACCGGGAGCGTCGAGGGAAGAAGCCGCGGGCACGGAGAGCGATAGCTCCGTTAGGTCCGCGGTGTCCATGGAGTCCATGGACAGCCGGGCGCATACTCCACGGGGGAAACGTCGGAACCCCGCGGGACAGGGTGGGCGTCCAGTCAAGGCCCCCAAAATAAATGAGGATGATGACGACGACGACGTAGAATTGTCGTTTATACTGGACCCCACTCAGGGTCCAGTTAACACCAAAAATAAGAGTTGACTGCCCCGGGTCGAGGATCTTGTCTAAGAGCTACGCCAGCAGCCAACAGCCGACCTGGGTGCAGTCATCCAGGAGTCGCTGGCTGCAGTGGAGAAGGTTGCGGACACATCCCGCAACGTTAAAGGAAATTTCGTCGGAGTCCTGCGACTTGCGGCGCGGAAAACCCAGGCGGCCGCCTCAGAGTTACATGGGAGGACCGACGGGAGTTTGCTGGAGGTAGAAAACCAGCGGCTGCGCTCCCAGTTGGCCTCCTTAGAGGCGCGTGTGGCCGCCATGTCAGCAGAGATGGCGGAGCTTTGCAAGAGAGAGGTCGGGGCTTTTCCGCCATTGCCGTCGCCATCCCGGCAGTCACCACCTGCTCCGCGGTTGCTACCACCGTCGCCGCCGTCGTTGACGTCGTCTCCGCCACCGGCACCGGTCGTTTGCACTCCAGCGTCACTGCAACCGGCCTCGACGTCTCGGAGGAGCAATCTGGATGCTCTTCCTGCTGTACCTGCCCTGGAAGACCACGGTTCGCCACAAGACAAACTTGCGGCCATTTTACGCATCTGGGACCAACGTCTGGTCCAGATGCGTCAGGAGGTCATGGTGGAGATCTTCCCGGCAAGGGCTATCCGCCCACCGCTCGCTTGGAGCGGAGCGCCGCCCTAGGTGCCGCCCACCGAGAAGCGGGGTGGCCAGCAACGGTGACGGGCTGCCGCCGCAGAGGCCGCTGTGGTTAGGCATGCGGCGATGCCGGTGCGGTCAGCGCCACCGCCACCCACTGAGGGCACATGGGCCCAGGTGGTGGGCCGAAAGGCCAGGGCCAAGGCTGCCCGCCTTAATCGGCCACCGCCGCCTCCGCCTCCAAAGAGGCCTATCGCACTGCCGTGACCTCCACCGTCTGCGGCAGTGACGATAAACTTGCCGTCGACCTCGGCCACTACTATGGCCGAGGTCATGAAGATGGCAAGGACCAAGGTCCAGTTGCAGGACCTTGGCTTGGAGGCGGGCCTTCGCCCGAAGAGGCTTCCTTTCCGCTTCGAAGAGGGCATTGACCGGGGGCCTCATTTTGAGGATCCCTGGTCCGGAGGGGTCCGCAAAGGCGGAGGCCCTAACCTCTCGGCTTAGAGAAGCCTTGGCCGAGACGGGTGCGGTGGTGGCGCACCCAGTGGCAATGGGAGAGCTCCGGGTGATGGACCTGGACGACTCCGCCGACCCAACCGAAGTGGCTGAAACTTTAGCCACGGGGGGGGGGGGGGGGGGGGGGGGGTGCGCCGTCGCCGACGTAAAGGTCGGCGAAATTCGTTTCTCCCCATCGGGCTTAAGTTCGGTGTGGGTTCGGTGCCCACTAGCGGCCGCCCGCAAATTAGCGGGAATCGGCCGGGTGCTAGTGGGCTGGATGTCGGTCGGGTGGTGGCGCTTCCAACCAGAGCTCTTCAGTGCTACCGCTGCCTGGAGAAGGGGCACGTCAGGGCTCGGTGCACAGGGCTGTGGCCAACAGGGCCACAAGGCGAAGGAATGCACGGCGCGCGCCCATCACTGCGTAGTGTGTGCCGACCTTGGCAGGCCAGCAAACCATCGCATGGGCAGCGGTAGGTGCACGCCACCTAAATGGAAGGGAGCGGGACGTCCTACCACGTCCGCTCCTACATCATCGCGGTCCAACGATCCGGGCTCTGGCCCCGGTGGGGTGTCCATGGAGGTGTAAAAATTCTTTCCCCCCCAACTTATTTTGCAGGGCAACTTGAACCACTGCATCGCTGCGCAAGCTCTTCTTGCGCAGACGATTGCTGGTTCGGTTGCCCTAGGGATAGTGGCGGAGCCTCACTCCGTTTCTGACCACCCTCGTTGGTTCGGGGCGGATGGGGGCCTCGTCGCCATTTATTGGGCAGAGGGCGCCTCACAAGACCGAGGCGCTATGGTTCCACGGCTTACGCCGTAGGGAGGAACCACCCAGTACGTCGATGCGTGTAGGTGACGCAGAGGTCAGAGTGGGGCGGTACATGAAGTACCTGAGCCTCACCCTAGACAGCCGATGGGGCTTCGAGGAGCACTTCGAGCGTCTGGCCCCCCGAGTGCGCCGGGTAACCGGTGCGTTACACCGGCTTTTACCGAACCTCGGGGGTCCCAGGGAAGAAGTTCGCCGCCTCTACGGAGGTGTCGTGCGATCCATGGTCCTTTATGGGACGCCCGTCTGGTCTGAACGCCTGACGGGCGCCTTCCGCTGCAGAGCTATCCTGAACAGCCTGCAGCGTGTGGTGGCCATACGGATCGCACGATCGGACGGTATCCTTTGAGGCGGCGACACTCCTGGCGCGCCTCCCGCCGTTTGATCTCCTGGCGGCAGTCGACGCGACGGTTTACACCGAGATCCGCGTCCGCCGGGAGAGCTGTGAGGCGCCAGAGCAGACGCTCTTTGCCTATAGGCGGGATGCACATCGGCGCGTACTAACACAGTGGCGCGCAAGGCTTGAGTTGCGGCTGAACGCGCGCCAATGTGCCGTCGGTGCTATGCTGCCTCACCACGAGGCCTGGGTGGGAAGGAAGGGCGGTTGCGTCACCTACAGACTGACTCAGATACTCACCGGACACGGGTGTTTCGGTGAGTATCTGTGCCGGATCGGCCGAGAAGTGACGACACATTGCCACCATTGCGGGAGCGACCTGGACTCTGCACAGCATACGCTGGAGGAGTGCCCGCCGTTAGCCCAACTCCCCTCGGGGCTGCGGTGGCAGTATGAGAAGTGTCCTCAACTGCCGCCACGTGCAAGCAGCCCCGGGAAGACAGCGAACTGTTTGTGGCGCAGTCGCTGTGCCGTACTGGCAGGAGTCGGCAAATGGGAAGGGCAACCCACAGTCCTCCCCGGGTGCGCGTTCCAACCATCTGGGACACGGCGCAAAAGAGGGGCACCGGAGCAGCATACCCGCGTTCCCGGGGCTCCCCCTATCAGGCGCCAGAAGAAGTCCACGGCAGGTTAGGTTTAGTCGGTACGAGTCCAACATACCGCAGACACTTTTTGCGGGTGGCATGCATTAGCATTCCCCCTGCCTTATCAAAAAAAAAAAAAAAAGTATGAGATGATTAATTTCTAATACAGTCACTGTCCTTGGATTTAAACTAAGGACCATGGATTCTAAAGTCCAACCACTAGGCTGTGTGTCAATATTATAGTTAATCACTACTTACTTATCGTATGGGCGGTGGTTACCCTAGTGACAAAGTGTTTCAAGTTGACCATTAGGCCTCTGATATGGCTTAACGACTGTTGCCTAATGGCTACAACCGGTACCGACAGCTTAACGTGCGCTCCGAAGCACGGAGATGCTCAGAAATTAAACCCCTTTCGCGGTCACCCATCTATGGACTGACCGCGCGCGTAGCTACTTAGCCTCGCCAATCACTTACGGACCGGTGCGAACATCTGGCTGTGAGTATAGTTATTGCAACACTTAATAAGTTTTATGTAAATTTACAGTTCCACGTTTCCTAAAGACATTTTTAATTTTCTATAATTAATACAAGAAAAAAAGTATTAAATCGAATGTAAAACAAAATCAATTAATTATACCATAGAGAATGATACAAGTAGATTAATATTAATGCTGGTAGGATGTCAACTATTGGTTTCGATCTGATTGAAATAATTTTACACTGCGTTTATATAGTGAACGTCCAGACTAGAAATGAGAATGTTTTATTTCTTTTTAGAACAGGTATTGGTCATAGATTATGCATTTGTTACACATAAAGTAGAGATGCATCTCATTGTCTACGTTTGTTATTTGGCATAGAACGTCATTATGAATTTTATTGCCTTCATCTAATTATAATACACAAGTCACATTTTAGTGACACTAAAGTATATGTTCAGGAAATGCTACATTTGGGGAATCTTCTAGGTAGCAAAAATTTCGACGCACCACCTTACTGCGATCGCCAACCCGTTTGCCAAGCGTGGCAATTATGGCATATCCCTTGAGACTTTTTACAACTGTTATTTATGATTATAAATAGAATTTAACGTTATGTGACTGAACCGATACATACTCAGTTTCTATTTTGTAGCCTAGCAAGTCGATGCTGTTGAGAATAAAAGGTAAATCTTGTAACAGTAGGCTGCGATTTTATAATTTTTATCACTCCATGTTAAATATAATTCTTGCTCTTGCTCGACTTGGCGCTACTGTGCTTCCAGATATTTATGGAATTATTTCTAATTTCTGACTTATAATATTACTTTAAAAGTTAAGTTACTATCCTTACTTAAACTTTATAGTTTTTGAACCTTTATAACACCATGCTGTAACCAATGGCTACACAAAATTATTTTAATTCATCATCATCATGCCAGCCTATTGAAATCCACTGCTGGACAAAGACCTCCCCAAAAGATTTCCACAATGGAGTTGTGTCCATCATTTGGAGGGATATGCCATTATAGCCACGCTTGGCAGACGGGTTGGCGATCGCAGTATGATGGTCATAGTACACAGGGAGACGCTGCTGCCCGTTCTCTGGGAGGAATACCCTCGGGTCGACTTCTACGCGCACCACGGGATGAAATAAGGTAGAGATATTCTATGCCGTCAGCCACACAACACGTTTATTAAATAAAGTTAATTATTAACTCAAAAGTATATAAGGCTATGCCCCCAGTAGGCAAACTGTTAGCAGCCGACTGAGTGAGCCGCAAATTTGTGACGAACTGAAATTTGACTTAGCTGCAAATGCAGATAAATTTCCATGCATCGCAAGCAAACTGTATGGCTTAGCTGCTTATTTAAGTTGACTGGCTGAATTTTCACTTTACTATTGTTGTACGAAGGGAGTGGTTGTGTTGGTCACGATGGATATTTTTCAAGTAACGTTAACGTCGTTAGGTATGAGCGATGCAAGCATGAACACGTCCGAACATGTCGATAGCTTTTTTCCAACTGAACAGTTTACGGCAAACGGACTCAATACGCCCGGCAAACAAACATATCGCCGCCGCCGACTTTAACCGGTTTTGTAATAATACCTTAATATAGACAGAACCATTGACAATATGTAGTATAAATATTAGACTTAAACTAGATAATTAAACATAATCTCTTGACAATAACTTGATACGAGCTAGCTAAATATCATTGCTATAATAAAATAAATTTTATAAATGTTTTCATACAATGTGTACCTAAATATCTATTACCCGACTGCGCGACGAAAAGGAGTGGTAATGTGTTTATCAGCCTATGTATGTATGTATGTTCCTTTGAAGCACTATACAGACTAAACGCCTGGGCCGATTTTAATGATTCACACGTCAATCGATTCCTTTCAGTACGGCAAGTGTCACTAAAGACATGACGTTAGTGAAAATTCCATATGGCGACTACTGGACGCCATATTATGAAAATTAAAAAATTAAAGTCAACAAACTATGTCATGTGGGGTATCGTTGAATAGGTATTTAAAAAAAAATAGTTTTCTTTCAACATTTTTCGATTCGACCGGCTGTTTAGGAACTATTCTCACATATAGGTTTTAAGACAGTAGAAATTTACCATGAAAAGACGAAAACTTCGTATGATTGTGCGTGTGAGTGTTGATGGACATATTCTAAAGTATCTTTTAGGTATATTGGACAACCTAAAGTATCTAACGTCTAACTCGGTCGCCCATCTCCAACTTCAAACGATTTAGTACTTAACTTCACTTGGAAAACTATATATAGGTAGGTAGGTAGGTACCTACCGTAATCGAATTGTTTTAAATGCAATGACAAAGGTATAAAGAACAACGTCCCTTTGGTTGGTGTGAGAATCGAACTATCAACAACCGAATCTCATGCGCTTTGTGGACAAGGTAAAATTTAAAGAAAAATGTTACCATTAATATTATGTTGGGGTGTAACTGTACACAAGTTGCAAGGGACTACTTGGAATCGAGCCGTTGTCGATCTCAGTTCGTGCATTTTAATTTTGAATTGAATTGAATTTTGAATTTTTGATAAAGCCAGGTTAGGTCTTTAAATGGTTTAATTATTAGCACCCTGTACCACCGCAAACTACTAAACAATCCTCATGATATCAAATCTCCCAATGAAATCACGAGATTGCGAAATTTGCTGTCATATAACAATAACAATGACTGACTTATCTCTCAGCTTAAAGAGCTGCTTGTATTAACGTGATATTTATTTATTCATTATCATATCACAGATTAAAAAATACATATTAAAAATAATGCCACTCTGGAAAGTGGAACTCTAATTAAATATTGCCAATCGGACTATCTCGTAAATAAGCATGGAGTCCCACAAGGCAGTGTGCTGAGACCAGTATTTTTTCTTTTCTATATTAATGTCGTACCAGATATAACTCATTATACATGCACTTTGTTTGCAGACGACATCCCTATAGTTTTGGCATAGAATCTGTTAAATAACTTTGAAATAGAAATAAATAATACGATAGAAATTAATTGGCTTGATAAAAATTATCTGACCGCGAATTTGAGCAAGACACACTTTATTAAATTTTTGAGCAAAAGAAGTACTTAAATCATATTTACTAATAATAAAATCGTAGGAAATTCAACTTGAGAAATTGAAATTTTGAGACGGTCCGGCGAAACATACTCAAGCGGGCATGAACACGGGATTTGATCCAATTAGAGTAATTATTTAGTACGCAAACACAATATATGCTCGATCGGTTGTCTGAATGCTTATTATTTTAGATTATATTTAAGTATACAAAAGAAAAACTTCGAAACAATAACATTATTAATTTTGAGACAGAGTCAATAATTTTAAATAGAGTATATGATAGCAATCATTTACAGATAGTTCACGTAACACAGCAGATCAGTCATGTCTATATGGCTACAAGATCTCCAGCGAGCAATGTGCAGGTAGGAAGTGAGAGTCAGACGTCTTTGTCATCGATGTACTCTTTAGTGGTGTAATAACCCCTAGCCATAAGTATACGTTTAATATGTGTTTTAAAACTTGTGTCAGGCAGATCAGTAATTTGAGTAGGAAGCTTGTTATAAAACCTAACACAATTTCCTAAAAATTATTTATTAGTTTTGCTTACTCTAAAGCCTGGCATGGCTAGTTTGTTTTTATTCCTAGTATTTATATTATGCAGTTCACTTTTCTTTTTATATCTATGAATATATTTCTAACAAACATTATATTCTGATATATATATTCCGATGGCACAGTAAGTATATTTATTTCTTTAAACAAATTTCGCAAAGAATCGCGACTGCCTAAACCATAAATAGCTCTGACTGCTCTTTTCTGCAATACAAAAATAGTACCTATGTCAGCCGCCAAACCCCACAGCAGAATGCCATACGACATAATGCTATGAAAGTACGCGAAATACACTAATCTAGCAGTTTGTTCATCTGACAATTGCCTTATTTTCCAGACAGCATAGGAAGCCGAACTTAATTTACCTGCTAACTTTTCAATCTGAGGACCCCATTGCAATTTTGAATCAAGTGTCAATCCTAAAAATACGGTCGATGGGACTAAATCTAATATTTCCGCATTAAGTGCAACTGTTGGTACAATTTGAGTCACATTCGGCAATGAGAACCTGATGCATTTAGTTTTCCCTGCATTTAACAAGAGATTATTTGCCGAAAACCATTCTGATATAAGGCTGAGTGTTTTATTATGCTCAACAAGATCTTTATCCTTTTTATTTACTTTAAATATGAGCGACGTATCATCAGCGAATAAAACTATGTCTGATACTTTCTCTACCAGATAAGGGAGATCATTTATATAAACTAGAAATAAAAATGGGCCCAATATAGATCCTTGGGGCACCCCCATTTTCACAGGATGACGTGCCGAAGTGACACCGCCTATCGAAACCATCTGTTGTCGCCCCGATAAATAGGACATCACAAGATCAAGAGATGTGCCAGATATTCCATAGTACTTCAGTTTAACAACGAGCGTACGATGATCAACGCAATCGAAAGCCTTAGAGAGATCACAGAAAACTCCCAGCGCATCCTGTGATCCCTCCCAAGCCTCCAATATTGACCTAATTAATGTGCAACCTGCATCCTGAGTAGAGCGGCCCCTTGTAAACCCGAACTCCTTGTTATGCAATATCTCATTCACGTTAAAGTAGGAAAACATTTAGCTGAGCATCAGCTTTTCAAATATTTTACTTAAAGCTGGCAGTGTTGAGATAGGCCTATATTTCGTGGCATTTTTTGAACAACCTGCCTTGAAAACGGGTACTACCTTACTTATTTTCATTAAATCGGGAAAGACACTATCACTTATACAGCCATTGAAGATGGCTGCAAGGATTGTAGCAATGTTTAGTATGATTGATTCAATTGCTTTAACGGACAGTCCCCACAAATCTTCTGTGCCTTTCCTTTTAATACTCTTAAAAGCTTTTATAATATCATCACTTGTTACGGATTTAAAATTAGATTTAGGCACAGTTTGCTTTAAGCTTTGATTCAAAAAGAGTTCAGCCACATCTGGTGATGATGCGAGACACTTAGTAATATCCACGGGTATATTTGCAAAAAAAGCAGCTAAAAAATTTGCAATGGTAAGCTTGTCTGAAACCAGTTCATCACCAATATTCAATACTAATGTTTGATCTCTTAATATATTTTTACCAGTTTCAGTATTAATTATTTGCCAAGCTGATTTCATTTTATTATCAGATTTTTTAATTTTATCTCTTATATATAAAGATTTAGCTTGAATGCAAACCTTTTTAAAAAATTTTGAATATGTTCTAACATAATTAATAAAATTGACATCAGGGTATAACCCTTCTGTCATACAACTCATATAAAAAATCTCTACTCAGTCTAATGCCTTGAGTTGGCCAAGAACTAAATTTTATCTTATTACTGTCAACCGTTATGTTTTATATTTTACAAGCTTTATTAAATTCTTTGCAAATACAGTGGAATAATGTAGTGTACATATCGTTAGGGATACTTTTGTTTGGCAATAGATGGCACAAACTTTTCTCCAGGTTATTACTGAACTTTCCTAAATTAGATTTTATTAAAGGTCTAAAACGAATTTTTTGTTTATTTATGTTTATCTCATTTTTTACTTTACTATTTGGCATTTATGGTCAGAGCGAACACCAGCCACCAAACACTTCTCAGATACATCAAAGTTGGTAATTATGTTATCAATGCAAGTAGCAGATGTGGGTGTGACTCTCGTGGCCTCAGCGAACAAGCATTTAAGGTTAAAGGACCGAAATACAGATAGAAATATGTTTATTTCAGGTGAATCTGCTAAAATGTTCATATTAAAATCACCAACTACAAGGATTTTTTTTTACTTTTAATTTCCCTAATAATGTCTTCTATTGTTGCTGTAAAAAGCTTTAAATCGGATGCTGGTGGTCTATACACACATATTATAAAATAAAACTGCGTCTCTACACATGCACACGCACCTCACACACACACGCTCAATAGAAAGTTGGCATATATCTTTACGTTCTTTAAATTTAATTTGGTCTCGAAGTAGTATCAGTACTCCACCACCCTCTGCCGAAACCCTATTATAAAAGCTGGCGACCCTATAGTCACAGACACTAAAAGCCATCTTGTGTGCCTTCAGCCATGTTTCTGTAAAACAAAGGATATCTATTTCATATTTTTCACTAAAAAGTTCTATGTGTAGAATTTTGCCAGAGAAGCGGTTTATATTTTGATGTGATAGAATTAGAAACTTATCACACTTCTCTATTATTACTACTAGTATTGAAAGCTCCGCACTTCGTGCTTGTGACAATTGACTATCGCAAGCTTCGTGCTTCGAGTTTGTGACGCTGCATTGCGCACTTACCTATAATGTTCCAGGGTGGAGAACACCATTTTAGAACCTGTAGCAAGACCTCTAAGGAGTATGTGATAGTAATCGTAGATGCTTTTACAAAATTTTGTCAATTAATGTGTGTCAAAGATTTAACATCTCAATTTGCTTGCGAGGCACTACGTAGCTTTGTCCACATATTTGGAACCCCGAAACGAATTATCTCTGATCAAGGTGCATCTTTTACTGGTCAAGACTTTCAAGATTTATGCCGAGGTTGTGCCATTGAGTTCCACGAGATTGCTAGTGGTGTTAACCGAGCTAATGGTCTGGTGGAGCGAATGACGTCCACCTTAACAAATTGTTTTACAGTAATAAATCCTGGAAATCTATCTTAGGCGAAGTAAAACTCGTTTTGAATTGTATTGTTGAATTGTGTCTGAAAGAGTACAGAGAAAAGCCCCTTAAAGGGTAGCTAAAGTGTGTTCCAATGAGCGTTATATGGTGGAACCAGTATCTGGGGGACGGGCTCAGTACGTATTTCATGAACGATTACGAAAATACCCTTCCAGCTTACCGGAGATCTGAATGTGTGTGCAATTCTTAAGTGAATCACGTTGCAAACAACTGTTCTGATTTTTTTTTTGTTGTTCAAAATTTTGTATTTGGTAAAATTTTATGAGCGTTATATGTAATTTTGTTGTGATTTGAATAAATAATCTGATGTTTAATGACTATGTTTAAATCTAGACTGAAAGCTTTTACGCTTTGTCGAAAGGTTGGTTTTAACGACCATTTATTTTGTGACTAATGCTGAAATCTATAACGCTTTGCTGTGTGTCTAAATAAATGCTGAAAGCAATAACGCTTTGCTGTGTGTCTAAATAAATGCTGAAAGAAATAACGCTTTGCTGTGTGTCTAAATAAATACTGAAAGCAATAACGCTTTGCTGTGTGTCTAAATAAATACTGAAATCTATAACGTTTTGCTGTGTGCCTAAATTAATGCTAAAAGTAACGCTTTACTGCCAATTCAAATAAATGCTGAAAGCTGTAATGCTTTGCCGAGTATTTAAACTTTTGCTGCAAGTCGTAACGCTTTGCTTCCAATTCAAATAAATGCTGAAAGCTGTAACGCTATGCCGAGTTTTTAAACTTTTGCTGAAAGCTTCAACGCTTTGCATTGTGTGAGAGGTACACCCTCTATTTAATGTTGAAAGCTTAAACGCTTTGCAATGTGCGAGAGGTACACCCTCTAATTAATGCTGAAAGCTTAAACGCTTTGCATTGTGTGAGAGGTACACCCTCTAATTAATGCTGAAAGCTTAAACGCTTTGCAATGTGCGAGAGGTACACCCTCAAAATAATGCTGAAAGCTTAAAAGCTTTTCATTGTGTGAGAGGTACGCCTTCTAACTAATGATGAAAGCTTTAACGCTTTGTGCTAAATGCTGAGAGCCTTTACGCTTTGTTTTGTATAACATTGAAACGCTTTGTGTCCTTGCCGAACTGAAGAGCTGTAATTCGTGCTGATTATGTCAGCGAGTAACAACGCGAGAGCGCGTTGATTGTCAGAATGGCCGTGTGGGAGAAATAAAGTAAAAGGATTGTATACGTACTAGAAACGCCATCTATTAGCGTTTGGAAAACACTACTCACTGAGTCAGTAGTTCGAGTCGAGGTTGTCTATGAACTGTCGCATGTGACGTTTGACGTCTGTTAGTTGTCTAAGTGACATTAGTGTGTTAGCGACACGACACATTTGGCATTCAGAGCTCGACCGCGCCGGGTGTGCGCACTGATTCTCTTTAACCACGTGTATGATGGCGGACACCGACGATGTTTCGGAATTAAATCCCTCTGAATCTCCGAAATATATATATATATATATATATATATATATATATATATATATATATTATAGCTTTGTTATTTTATTTGATAAAATAAAAGGATCCGATGTTTTCTATTTATGAGAAAGGAAATAAAATACAAACAAAAATAATACTCAATATTCAACAATTTAATTATCTACATTATGGCAGTATAGTCTGTACTAGATCGGTCTTGTTGGTACTTCTTAAAATTGGGTGGGTTTCTTGTAGGGGGTCTGCTCCACCTTGGGAGGGTGGGCAGCGATGTAAGCCAAGGCGCGGACGATAGCCTCAGGGGTTTCTGGTGCGACGGGAATGTGAGAACCCTGGAAATATAATAACAGCGTTAGTATCATTGCAATATATTATAATGCTTATAAATACGGTATGGGATTCTTTTTGTCGCGATTGTCATACAACCTCACGTACTTCGCGCATTTTTTTCCTGGCAAACGTGCAGGTGAGTCTTCTGATGGTAGTGATCACCAGACATGATGACTACAGACATGCAAGGTTGATACTTAGTGAATCCAGACACAGAATAAGAACATGTGGGTCACACAAATAGTTGTTCTGTGTGGGCATCTGAAACACATCGGTAACAGGTACGCGACTACCACTAGTTGTATTTTAGTATCATGTCTTAGCCCAAGAGACTTTCACTGCTTCACTTGACAATCTTAACCGCAGCACCACACGTGCAGTTCAACTATTTTGTATTCTGGCTAATGCTCTTGATTATAATATGCTAAAAAGCCGTAATGTAGTAAAATTTGCCACGGTCAATACTACTCTATACAAACGTAATAAAGTGATTTTTACCTTGATACATGCTTTTCTTAAACGGCATTTAAGTGATTGGACGGCAAATTAGCTTTGAATGTCTGAGTTTTAGACCAACTTGAAAATGTGTATTCACTTTTTTATATACGTAATGCGACGTCGAGCTGAACGTAAGCCGATTTTTTATTTTTAAAATAAAACTCATATTTACGTCATCTTGACTTGGGAAGTAAGCTGGTGAATGCGTGACGAGAGCGTTACGAAAATTGTGATCAGGCGATGCGAACAAAATTTGAGAGGGAGATATAATTTAGTGAAGATAGAAAGAGATGGAGTTACGTTTTGTGTATTACTGTAGGGGCAGGCGAGAGAGGTGCGAGTACACATTTTATTTCTCTCTTTCTCTCATACCCAGTTACGTTTCGTATATGTTAGTTTTACTTCAGTCGTGTGGTCTAAAGGACACTCGTTTTTATATGTCATTTTAATCAAAATGAAAGGGTTTTTTTGGGACAACGCTCGCACTGGGTATTTAAATGCCTGTGTCGCGGGGTACTTTACTAACATATAATAGACAGACACAAATTACATCCAGAGTCAGAACCACTATTTATGGGTCGCACAAATAGTTGTCCGGCGCGGGACTCGAACCCGCGACACGAAGCGGCGATGCTACTGTTTTAGCCGATGCGCCACAAGTGCGGTCAACACAAGTAATTGATAATTCACAAGTAATTCACACTAGATGCAGTTGGTTTCTCTAGTTACCACGGGCTTGAATCCTTGTTCGTCAGCGACGTAGGCAATCTCGACGGGGGTACCATCAGGGGCGGTGTACTTGTAAGCTCCCTTCACTTCCAGAGATGGGTACTCCTGGGGAGTTAATAAGAAGATATTATAATATATAGGTAAGGCTTAAATTATTATTGACTAGCTGTGCCCCGCAGTTCTACCCGCGCAATCTTTATAAATTATCACAGCTCCTCCCCCATAGGTGATAGCGTGGTAATATGTAGCCTATATCTTGACCCGACCTCTTAGTAATATGCATGCCAAGTTTGAAGCAAATCCATGCAGTACTTTTTGAGTTTAGCCCGGACATACCTACAGAATAACAGACAAAAATTCTTAAAACTATATTTTTGGCGATATCAATGTAGATCACGCCCCAAGTATCCTTTAAAAAAAATATTCAATGTACAGTTTTGACTTGCATACAATTTTATTAAGTGTATAGATTAGTCTTAAGACTTTGTCCACACTGGTGTAGTTCTATCGCACTGAATCAGTCAAAATCATTTCGGAGTTAGAAAGTTAGTTTATTACTAAGCTCGAATAATCGAATGCAATTTTTTCGGACTTCCAAAACGGGAGGTAAGCAATCGGAATCCAATGCATGTTTTGTATTTTATTGCCGCTTGGGTATCTAGAAAAAAAGTCGAAATTATGTTTCTTTGAATAGTGAAATCTGTTGTTATATAGCTTTTTAAGTTTATATTATAGGCTTTTCAATACGTATCATTTGGTTGTTAATGAACGACCTGTTAAGGAACAAATATTTCTTTTCTTTCTGTCTTTCTTTATTTTTTTCTTTAATTTATTATATTTGTATCATAATCTCAACGATCAAATAGATATCTTGGCACTTACAACGCCATCTGATCCCAAACTAGGCAGAGCCTGGACTATTGCAACCAGACAACTGATAAACATACTTATATTTCTAAGTAAAAACATATTATAGATAAATTACACCCAGACACAGAAAAAATATCAGAATTGTCCTGGTTGGAGATCGAATCTATGACGCCTGGCTGAGTAGTGAGGCTCTCTAATGCCTAGACCAACACGATAGTCATAATAATTTAAAAAAAAAATCGAGTTTTGCTCCCGGTCATGTCTTGATGTGGATTTCTATTGAATCCACATGTCTATAACGTGATACCGATCAAACAGGTTCTCTAAATGTATTTTACGGCGAACTAGTCTCATCAATTATTTAATGACCAATATAATTTGAATATTCTCAGTAATCCCTGTATAAATTACAAATTTTACTAATATATAATTTACCTTGAATTCTGTTTTCAAATAGTTGCTTATTGATATTGTCTAGACAACATAATAATATATCCTATGACATTATATACACACGGCCATCTGATCCCAAACTAACCAGAGCTTGTACTATGGAAACCAGATAACTGACATATGCCACATACTATTTTTCTTTTGTAAATACATACTTATATAGATAATTACACACAAGCTCAGGACAAACGGACATGTTCATGCACACAAATATCTCTCCACTACGCCATAGCAGTATCCGTCTAGTAGAGAAAAAAAGTATCAGCTCTTTTAAAATTATGTGATTATAGTCGGAGTCTAGGTTTTCTAACGTTTAAGTTATACTTTTGATGTGTAGATTGCGAAAATTTCTCGCACTAATTTATACTACCTCATGTATTACAATCATTTTTTTCGTCGATCAATAATGGTATTAAATAAAACATATTAGTATATAGATACTAAGTACCATTTGATATTCAAAGCAAATGTCAATGATAAATTATTAAATATTTATTCATATTGAATATGATAATTTGGAGATCACAGCATCAACCTTGTTATACACGCTTTTTACTAAATCATCTGACACATATGCGCGTACGCTTAAGCATCTTCTACACGGTTGCAAACCAACGTCAAAACAGAGGTCACCCTGGTGGTTGCCATCCAACTAGACTGCAGTTGTGCAGTCTAGAGTATCGCGCGTTGCGAAAGGAGGCGAGACGGAAAAATATTTAGACGAAAAGTTGTAACGACACTTTTTTCTTTGTTTTTACCTAAATTGAGCATACTGATTAAGTTCATATTACATTATATTTATTAATAATAAAAAAATATTATTTAAGTTATAATAGTATTACAAAAATTGCAATTCCTTCACTAATTAATCGAAAGGAATTTCGTTCCATCCGGGTGTCCCTTGACACCTCTCAAAGTTTTTTTTGGTTTAGGGAATGTAATCCCTGTGTCGCGGGGTACTTTACAAACATATAACAGACGGACACAAATTCCATCCAGACTCAGAACAACTATTTATGGGTCACACAAACAGTTGTCCGGCGCGGGACCCGAACCCGTGACACGAAGCGGCGAGGCGACTGTCTTAGCCGCTGCACCACACGTACAGTCGAAAGTGGAAAGGTGTTAGGTACCCTTAGTCCAGAAAAACGTCAAAATCCCTTGTGATTGTTCATGCGTACGAGCTTTTTGGTATTTAATTTTAAACTGAACAATATATATATATATATATATATATATATATATATATATATATATATTGTTCAGTTTAAAATTATATATATATATATATATATATATATATATATATATATATATATATATATATATATATATATATAATTTTAAACTGAACAATATATATATATATATATATATATATATATATATATATATATATATATATATAATATATATATATTGCTTTAGGAATCAGACGAGCTAGCGGCCCACCTAATGGTAAGTGGTAACCGCTGCTCATGGACATTCGCAGTGCCAGGGGGCACAGCAAAACGCTGCATATCGTGAGATTAATACTCTTTTTAAACCTCGTTTGAAGAAGGACATGTCGTAGCGCTGGGGAAACACCGCATCAGGTAATTCATTCCAGAGTCAGCGCGTACGTGGAATGTATGAACGCTGAAAGCGAACCGTGCTTGACGAGATCGCTTCCAGGTGGTACGGATAAACCTTACTGCGACTGTGCGTGGTCCGATGATAAAAAGGGGACAATATTTGGTACGTCCTGGAAGCCTACATGCCGATTTTCAATTGCCTACAGTCACGCATTGGATTAAGCAAACTTTCAAATGATTTTCTGCCAATGATGGCAACCAAACCACGGATAAACATATTTATATGTTTATAAATACACATACATATTATAGATAATACCCACCCAGGCATAGAAGAAATAATCGTGTCTACTAATTACACAAAGATTTGTCCTGGGTGAGGATCGAACCCACGTCCTCTGGCGTAGCAGTCAGGATCTCTAACCACTAGATCAACCAATTATTAAATAAGTTACAGTTAAGTTTTAAACACTAATCGTTCACGGCCACTTAAATGTCAGTTAAATTCTCGCCCACACGCCAAGAGACTTCAATAGCGAAAGTTTTTTGCGAATGTGAACTTTGGCTGTTTCGCAGTTTGGGGTCAAATGTTAGTGTAAATATCAGTTTAGGTTAATAATTAGCATAACAATAAATCTATGTACCAAGACATTTCTATTTTGCACTTTATAGTTTACAACATGTAACGTTATTAACGCACACCCTTAGACACCACTATTAGAATATTATGCTGTAATCATAATACATACACGGCATTTTTTATTTTACATGTATATGTATTGTTATTTACTAAATTAGTTTCTTGGAATAAAGTTTATATTTCTTTATTTTGTATTGAATGATGGAATTTGTATGAATACAAATAAAACTGCGATTTAAACGTCTTATTACTGTGACTTACGGTCGAATTCAATTCAATTTGTTTTGACTGTAATAAGTTTATAAGACAATAATTTCCTTAGTTTTGATTATTTGTAATTAATAAAATATCTGTATTAAAAATGATATAAATCGATTCCGTAGATGATTCTGTACAAACTATCTTCAGGATGTGCGTTAATAAGTTACATGTTGTATGTTATTCCGCATCGTGAAACAAAAAGGGTAGAGAAAAATCCATGAGCTCAAAGTAGCCACGTAACTTACCGAGTTGGCGTTCTTAACGGCACCCGAGGCCTGGCCGTAGATACCGTTTCCGGTTTCATAGTTGTACTCGTAGGTACCTTCAGGGCTGATATCATAGCTGGACTTAACAATTGGTGCAGCGAAGTCGCTGGAGTCGGCGCTGGCGCAGGCCATGGCCACGGCGAGAACTACGAGGAATTTCTGTAAGTAATACGTAAATTTAAATATGAGGCTCTCATAGGCATCAGCACTTACCGGTCCGAGGTTAAACACCTAGGTCAGTTATGGATGGGTGACAACCTTAGTGATTTAATTACTGAGCGGTTAAGTATTTGGTCCTGGTTATAGTCAAAAGGCATCCGAGGAAGCTTCAATAATTCACATAGGGTCACCACTGGCCACTTAAGAAAAAATCAGAACCATAGACCCCTTAGAAAAAAAATGTTATTATCACGTGCTAATGCTAGTGCTTCTTTATAAAAAACATTAGCTGTGGAACCATCTGGAGCGTACACAAAAGGTGAAACTAACAAAATTTCTAACAGTTCGCCTATCGCTTTGGGCTTCCTTCTTTAACTCTTCGAGCAGTACACGTATACCAACAAAAACATTATTTTTTAAAATTTACGTTTGTTGCTATCAAGACCCCATTCGTAACGAACCTATATTATTTCTAAAAGCAATAATGCAGCCCATTACTGTGCTGTAGGCAGTGTAGGCTAAAGAGCTCCTCTTATAACGAAGGCAATATACCATATGATTAGTCCACCACGACTGTTGCCTAATGGCTAAACCGGTACCGACAGCTTAACGTGCGCTCCGAAGCACGGAGACGCTCAGAAATTAAACCACTTACGCGGTCACCCATCTATGAACTGACCGCAAGCGTAGCTACTTAGCCTCGCCAATCGCTTACGGACCGGTGCGAACATCTGGCTGTGAGTATAGTTATTGCAACACTTAATAAGTTTTATGTAAATTTACAGTTGCACATTTCCTAAAAACATTTTCAATTTTCTATAATTAATACAAGAAAAAAAGTATTAAATCGAATTTAAAACAAAATCAATTAATTATACCATAGAGAATGATACAAGTAGATTAATTAATGAATAGAAGGAGAAACTCTTACCATTGTGCTGGTAGGGTGTCAACTATTGGATTCGATCTGATTGAAATAATTTTACACTGCGTTTATATAGTGAACGTCCAGACTAGAAATGAGGATGTTTTATTTCTTTTTAGAACAGGTATTGGTCATAGATTATGCATTTGTTACACATAAAGTAGAGATGCATCTCATTGTCTACGTTTGTTATTTGGCATAGAACGTCATTATGAATTTTATTGCCTTCATCTAATTATAATACACAAGTCACATTTTAGTGACACTAAAGTATATGTTCAGGAAATGCTACATTTGGGGAATCTTCTAGGTAGCAAAAATTTCGACGCACCACCTTACTGCGATCGCCAACCCGTTTGCCAAGCGTGGCAATTATGGCATATCCCTTGAGACTTTTTACAACTGTTATTTATGATTATAAATAGAATTTAACGTTATGTGACTGAACCGATACATACTCAGTTTCTATTTTGTAGCCTAGCAAGTCGATGCTGTTGAGAATAAAAGGTAAATCTTGTAACAGTAGGCTGCGATTTTATAATTTTTATCACTCCATGTTAAATATAATTCTTGCTCTTGCTCGACTTGGCGCTACTGTGCTTCCAGATATTTATGGAATTATTTCTAATTTCTGACTTATAATATTACTTTAAAAGTTAAGTTACTATCCTTACTTAAACTTTATAGTTTTTGAACCTTTATAACACCATGCTGTAACCAATGGCTACACAAAATTATTTTAATTCATCATCATCATGCCAGCCTATTGAAATCCACTGCTGGACAAAGACCTCCCCAAAAGATTTCCACAATGGAGTTGTGTCCATCATTTGGAGGGATATGCCATTATAGCCACGCTTGGCAGACGGGTTGGCGATCGCAGTATGATGGTCATAGTACACAGGGAGACGCTGCTGCCCGTTCTCTGGGAGGAATACCCTCGGGTCGACTTCTACGCGCACCACGGGATGAAATAAGGTAGAGATATTCTATGCCGTCAGCCACACAACACGTTTATTAAATAAAGTTAATTATTAACTCAAAAGTATATAAGGCTATGCCCCCAGTAGGCAAACTGTTAGCAGCCGACTGAGTGAGCCGCAAATTTGTGACGAACTGAAATTTGACTTAGCTGCAAATGCAGATAAATTTCCATGCATCGCAAGCAAACTGTATGGCTTAGCTGCTTATTTAAGTTGACTGGCTGAATTTTCACTTTACTATTGTTGTACGAAGGGAGTGGTTGTGTTGGTCACGATGGATATTTTTCAAGTAACGTTAACGTCGTTAGGTATGAGCGATGCAAGCATGAACACGTCCGAACATGTCGATAGCTTTTTTCCAACTGAACAGTTTACGGCAAACGGACTCAATACGCCCGGCAAACAAACATATCGCCGCCGCCGACTTTAACCGGTTTTGTAATAATACCTTAATATAGACAGAACCATTGACAATATGTAGTATAAATATTAGACTTAAACTAGATAATTAAACATAATCTCTTGACAATAACTTGATACGAGCTAGCTAAATATCATTGCTATAATAAAATAAATTTTATAAATGTTTTCATACAATGTGTACCTAAATATCTATTACCCGACTGCGCGACGAAAAGGAGTGGTAATGTGTTTATCAGCCTATGTATGTATGTATGTTCCTTTGAAGCACTATACAGACTAAACGCCTGGGCCGATTTTAATGATTCACACGTCAATCGATTCCTTTCAGTACGGCAAGTGTCACTAAAGACATGACGTTAGTGAAAATTCCATATGGCGACTACTGGACGCCATATTATGAAAATTAAAAAATTAAAGTCAACAAACTATGTCATGTGGGGTATCGTTGAATAGGTATTTAAAAAAAATAGTTTTCTTTCAACATTTTTCGATTCGACCGGCTGTTTAGGAACTATTCTCACATATAGGTTTTAAGACAGTAGAAATTTACCATGAAAAGACGAAAACTTCGTATGATTGTGCGTGTGAGTGTTGATGGACATATTCTAAAGTATCTTTTAGGTATATTGGACAACCTAAAGTATCTAACGTCTAACTCGGTCGCCCATCTCCAACTTCAAACGATTTAGTACTTAACTTCACTTGGAAAACTATATATAGGTAGGTAGGTAGGTACCTACCGTAATCGAATTGTTTTAAATGCAATGACAAAGGTATAAAGAACAACGTCCCTTTGGTTGGTGTGAGAATCGAACTATCAACAACCGAATCTCATGCGCTTTGTGGACAAGGTAAAATTTAAAGAAAAATGTTACCTTTAATATTATGTTGGGGTGTAACTGTACACAAGTTGCAAGGGACTACTTGGAATCGAGCCGTTGTCGATCTCAGTTCGTGCATTTTAATTTTGAATTGAATTGAATTTTGAATTTTTGATAAAGCCAGGTTAGGTCTTTAAATGGTTTAATTATTAGCACCCTGTACCACCGCAAACTACTAAACAATCCTCATGATATCAAATCTCCCAATGAAATCACGAGATTGCGAAATTTGCTGTCATATAACAATAACAATGACTGACTTATCTCTCAGCTTAAAGAGCTGCTTGTATTAACGTGATATTTATTTATTCATTATCATATCACAGATTAAAAAATACATATTAAAAATAATGCCACTCTGGAAAGTGGAACTCTAATTAAATATTGCCAATCGGACTATCTCGTAAATAAGCATGGAGTCCCACAAGGCAGTGTGCTGAGACCAGTATTTTTTCTTTTCTATATTAATGTCGTACCAGATATAACTCATTATACATGCACTTTGTTTGCAGACGACATCCCTATAGTTTTGGCATAGAATCTGTTAAATAACTTTGAAATAGAAATAAATAATACGATAGAAATTAATTGGCTTGATAAAAATTATCTGACCGCGAATTTGAGCAAGACACACTTTATTAAATTTTTGAGCAAAAGAAGTACTTAAATCATATTTACTAATAATAAAATCGTAGGAAATTCAACTTGAGAAATTGAAATTTTGAGACGGTCCGGCGAAACATACTCAAGCGGGCATGAACACGGGATTTGATCCAATTAGAGTAATTATTTAGTACGCAAACACAATATATGCTCGATCGGTTGTCTGAATGCTTATTATTTTAGATTATATTTAAGTATACAAAAGAAAAACTTCGAAACAATAACATTATTAATTTTGAGACAGAGTCAATAATTTTAAATAGAGTATATGATAGCAATCATTTACAGATAGTTCACGTAACACAGCAGATCAGTCATGTCTATATGGCTACAAGATCTCCAGCGAGCAATGTGCAGGTAGGAAGTGAGAGTCAGACGTCTTTGTCACGATGTACTCTTTAGTGGTGTAATAACCCCTAGCCATAAGTATACGTTTAATATGTGTTTTGAAACTTGTGTCAGGCAGATCAGTAATTTGAGTAGGAAGCTTGTTATAAAACCTAATACAATTTCCTAAAAATGATTTATTAGTTTTGCTTACTCTAAAGCCTGGCATGGCTAGTTTGTTTTTATTCCTAGTATTTATATTATGCAGTTCACTTTTCTTTTTATATCTATGAATATATTTCTAACAAACATTATATTCTGATATATATATTCCGATGGCACAGTAAGTATATTTATTTCTTTAAACAAATTTCGCAAAGAATCGCGACTGCCTAAACCATAAATAGCTCTGACTGCTCTTTTCTGCAATACAAAAATAGTACCTATGTCAGCCGCCAAACCCCACAGCAGAATGCCATACGACATAATGCTATGAAAGTACGCGAAATACACTAATCTAGCAGTTTGTTCATCTGACAATTGCCTTATTTTCCAGACAGCATAGGAAGCCGAACTTAATTTACCTGCTAACTTTTCAATCTGAGGACCCCATTGCAATTTTGAATCAAGTGTCAATCCTAAAAATACGGTCGATGGGACTAAATCTAATATTTCCGCATTAAGTGCAACTGTTGGTACAATTTGAGTCACATTCGGCAATGAGAACCTGATGCATTTAGTTTTCCCTGCATTTAACAAGAGATTATTTGCCGAAAACCATTCTGATATAAGGCTGAGTGTTTTATTATGCTCAACAAGATCTTTATCCTTTTTATTTACTTTAAATATGAGCGACGTATCATCAGCGAATAAAACTATGTCTGATACTTTCTCTACCAGATAAGGGAGATCATTTATATAAACTAGAAATAAAAATGGGCCCAATATAGATCCTTGGGGCACCCCCATTTTCACAGGATGACGTGCCGAAGTGACACCGCCTATCGAAACCATCTGTTGTCGCCCCGATAAATAGGACATCACAAGATCAAGAGATGTGCCAGATATTCCATAGTACTTCAGTTTAACAACGAGCGTACGATGATCAACGCAATCGAAAGCCTTAGAGAGATCACAGAAAACTCCCAGCGCATCCTGTGATCCCTCCCAAGCCTCCAATATTGAGCTAATTAATGTGCAACCTGCATCCTGAGTAGAGCGGCCCCTTGTAAACCCGAACTGCTTGTTATGCAATATCTCATTCACGTTAAAGTAGGAAAACATTTAGCTGAGCATCAGCTTTTCAAATATTTTACTTAAAGCTGGCAGTGTTGAGATAGACCTATATTTCGTGGCATTTTTTGAATAACCTGCCTTGAAAACGGGTACTATCTTACTTATTTTCATTAAATCGGGAAAGACACCATCACTTATACAGCCATTGAAGATGGCTGCAAGGATTGTAGCAATGTTTAGTATGATTGATTCAATTGCTTTAACGGACAGTCCCCACAAATCTTCTGTGCCTTTCCTTTTAATACTCTTAAAAGCTTTTATAATATCATCACTTGTTACGGATTTAAAATTAGATTTAGGCACAGTTTGCTTTAAGCTTTGATTCAAAAAGAATTCAGCCACATCTGGTGATGATGCGAGACACTTAGTAATATCCACGGGTATATTTGCAAAAAAGCAGCTAAAAAATTTGCAATGGTAAGCTTGTCTAAAACCAGTTCATCACCAATATTCAATACTAATGTTTGATCTCTTAATCAATTTTTACCGGTTTCAGTATTAATTATTTGCCAAGCTGATTTCATTTTATTATCAGATTTTTTAATTTTATCTCTTATATATAAAGATTTAGCTTGAATGCAAACCTTTTTAAAAAATTTTGAATATGTTCTAACATAATTAATAAAATTGACATCAGGGTATAACCCTTCTGTCATACAACTCATATAAAAAATCTCTACTCAGTCTAATGCCTTGAGTTGCCCAAGAACTAAATTTTATCTTATTACTGTCAACCGTTATGTTTTATATTTTACAAGCTTTATTAAATTCTTTGCAAATACAGTGGAATAATGTAGTGTACATATCGTTAGGGATACTTTTGTTTGGCAATAGATGGCACAAACTTTTCTCCAGGTTATTACTGAACTTTCCTAAATTAGATTTTATTAAAGGTCTAAAACAAATTTTTTGTTTATTTATATTTATCTCATTTTTTACTTTACTATTTGGCATTTATGGTCAGAGCGAACACCAGCCACCAAACACTTTTCAGATACATCAAAGTTGGTAATTATGTTATCAATGCAAGTAGCAGATGTGGGTGTGACTCTCGTGGCCTCAGCGAACTAGCATTTAAGGTTAAAGGACCGAAATACAGATAGAAATATGTTTATTTCAGGTGAATCTGCTAAAATGTTCATATTAAAATCACCAACTACAAGGATTTTTTTTACTTTTAATTTTCCTAATAATGTCTTCTATTGTTGCTGTAAAAAGCTTTAAATCGGATGCTGGTGGTCTATACACACATATTATAAAATAAAACTGCGTCTCTTGCACACATGCCACCTCACACACACACGTTCAATAGAAAGTTGGCATATATCTTTACGTTCTTTAAATTTAATTTGGTCTCGAAGTAGTATCAGTACTCCACCACCCTCTGCCGAAACCCTATTATAAAAGCTGGCGACCCTATAGCCACAGACACTAAAAGCCATCTTGTGTGCCTTCAGCCATGTTTCTGTAAAACAAAGGATATCTATTTCATATTTTTCACTAAAAAGTTCTATGTGTAGAATTTTGCCAGAGAAGCGGTTTATATTTTGATGTGATAGAATTAGAAACTTATCACACTTCTCTATTATTAAAATGGATATGCTAGCATCTTGTCATAAAAATAAATAATTTAATAAGTTTTGGAAATTAACAAACAAATTAAAACATAAGTCGGGGGTACCAGTGAGCGTCGCGGGCGTAACCGACCCTACTGGAATAGCTAATGCTTTTCAAAAACATTTTAATGTAAGCTCGCGGTTGTGTGGCTACAGCGTGTCGTCAGATGGTGGGGCGGGGGCGGCCGTGACCGGGGCTCACCCTGTCAGATTCTCCCCTAAGGAAGTCGCGAGATGTATACAGAACATGGAGAGGGGAAAGTCCCCCGGTCGCGACGGCCTCAGCGTCGAACATCTTAAATACGCTGGTGTACACTTGCCGCGAGTTCTTGCTATGTTTTTTAACCTATGTTTAAGTCATAGTTGCCACATATTAATCTCGAGGATGGTCAGTTTGGCTTAAGACCGAACTTGTCGACGGAGAGTGCAATTTTAAGCCTTAAGCAGACTGTCCAATATTATACGGACAGAAAAACTCCTGTAGTAGCATGTTTCCTGGATTTATCCAGGGCTTTCGACCTGGTCAATTATGACCTGCTCTGGCACAAGCTCACTCACGACACTACCGTCCCGGCTGATGTGATATCACTGTTTAAATTTTGGTACAGTAGTCAAAGGAATACAGTGAAGTGGGCAGGTTCATATTCCGATATGTATGGGATGGATTGTGGGGTGAGGCAGGGGGGGCTGAGCTCCCCCCGTCTTTTTAACTTATACATCAATAAACTGATAGGTAGGCTCAGTAGCACCAAAATCGGGTGTCACGTGGACGGTGTCTGCGTGAACAACATCAGCAACGCTGATGACATGGTACTATTGGGACCATCTATTAGTGCATTGAGAAGGCTTCTCAAAATTTGTGAAAGTTATGCAGTGTCTCACGGGCTCAAATATAACACCGATAAGAGTGAATGGTTGGTTTTTAAATCAGGTTCGTTAACCTACAAACAGCTGCCTGAACTCTCACTCTCTGGGTCTCCTTTAAGCCGGGTCTCGAAGTTTAAATATTTGGGTCACTGGGTCACTGACGACTTGAAAGACAATGTAGACATAGACAGGGAGCGCAGGTCGCTGGCTGTCCGTTGCAACATGCTGGCCCGCAGGTTTGTACGCTGTACTAACCCTGTTAAGATAACGCTCTTTAAGGCCTTCTGCCAGTCGTTTTACACGTGCAGTCTGTGGATCAAGTATACCCAGCGGGCATACAGCGACCTGCGCGTACAGTACAATAACGCATTCAGGGTGCTCTTGGGGTTGCCGTGGCGGTGTAGCGCGTCGGGGATGTTCGCGGAGTCGTGCGTCGACGGGTTCACCGCGATCATGCGGAGGCGCTGCGCTTCCATGATGGAGCGCTTGCGCTTCTCCTCCAATGGCATCCTGAATGTGTTTTCTGATCGGTGGGACTCTCCCCTTTTACACAGGTGGGTAAGAGTCCAGACACCCTTAACATAATTAATTTAATTGATACTAACATTAGGCTAAGTTATACTAACATTATATGGATATTTTTCCGAAATAAATATATTTGAATTTGAATTACTACTAGTATTGAAAGCTCCGCGCTTCGTGCTTGTGACATTTGACTATCGCAAGCTTCGTGCTTCGAGTTTGTGACGCTGCATTGCGCACTTACCTATAATGTTCCAGGGTGGAGAACACCATTTTAGAACCTGTAGCAAGAGCTCTAAGGAGTATGTGATAGTAATCGTAGATGCTTTTACAAAATTTTGTCAATTAATGTGTGTCAAAGATTTAACATCTCAATTTGCTTGCGAGGCACTACGAAGCTTTGTCCACATATTTGGAACCCCGAAACGAATTATCTCTGATCAAGGTGCATCTTTTACTGGTCAAGACTTTCAAGATTTATGCCGAGGTTGTGCCATTGAGTTCCACGAGATTGCTAGTGGTGTTAACCGAGCTAATGGTCTGGTGGAGCGAATGACGTCCACCTTAACAAATTGTTTTACAGTAATAAATCCTGGAAATCTATCTTAGGCGAAGTAAAACTCGTTTTGAATTGTATTGTTGAATTGTGTCTGAAAGAGTACAGAGAAAAGCCCCTTAAAGGGTAGCTAAAGTGTGTTCCAATGAGCGTTATATGGTGGAACCAGTATCTGGGGGACGGGCTCAGTACGTATTTCATGAACGATTACGAAAATACCCTTCCAGCTTACCGGAGATCTGAATGTGTGTGCAATTCTTAAGTGAATCACGTTGCAAACAACTGTTCTGATTTTTTTTTGTTGTTCAAAATTTTGTATTTGGTAAAATTTTATGAGCGTTATATGTAATTTTGTTTTGATTTGAATAAATAATCTGATGTTTAATGACTATGTTTAAATCTAGACTGAAAGCTTTTACGCTTTGTCGAAAGGTTGGTTTTAACGACCATTTATTTTGTGACTAATGCTGAAAGCTATAACGCTTTGCTGTGTGTCTAAATAAATGCTGAAAGCAATAACGCTTTGCTGTGTGTCTAAATAAATGCTGAAAGAAATAACGCTTTGCTGTGTGTCTAAATAAATACTGAAAGCAATAACGCTTTGCTGTGTGTCTAAATAAATACTGAAATCTATAACGTTTTGCTGTGTGCCTAAATTAATGCTAAAAGTAACACTTTACTGCCAATTCAAATAAATGCTGAAAGCTGTAACGCTTTGCCGAGTATTTAAACTTTTGCTGCAAGTCGTAACGCTTTGCTTCAAATTCAAATAAATGCTGAAAGCTGTAACGCTTTGCCGAGTTTTAAAACTTTTGCTGAAAGCTTCAACGCTTTGCATTGTGTGAGAGGTACACCCTCTAATTAATGTTGAAAGCTTAAACGCTTTGCAATGTGCGAGAGGTACACCCTCTAATTAATGCTGAAAGCTTAAACGCTTTGCATTGTGTGAGAGGTACACCCTCTAATTAATGCTGAAAGCTTAAACGCTTTGCAATGTGCGAGAGGTACACCCTCAAAATAATGCTGAAAGCTTAAACGCTTTTCATTGTGTGAGAGGTACGCCTTCTAACTAATGATGAAAGCTTTAACGCTTTGTGGTAAATGCTGAAAGCCTTTACGCTTTGTTTTGTATAACATTGAAACGCTTTGTGTCCTTGCCGAACTGAAGAGCTGTAATTCGTGCTGATTATGTCAGCGAGTAACAACGCGAGAGCGCGTTGATTGTCAGAATGGCCGTGTGGGAGAAATAAAGTAAAAGGATTGTTTACGTACTAGAAACGCCATCTATTAGCGTTTTGAAAAGACTACTCACTGAGTCAGTAGTTCGAGTCGAGGTTGTCTATGAACTGTCGCATGTGACGTTTGACGTCTGTTAGTTGTCTTAGTGACATTAGTGTGTTAGCGACACGACACATTTGGCATTCAGAGCTCGACCGCGCCGGGTGTACGCACTGATTCTCTTTAACCACGTGTATGATGGCGGACACCGACGATGTTTCGGAATTAAGTCCCTCTGAATCTCCGAAATATGTATATTTTATGTAGCTTTGTTATATTATTTGATAAAATAAAAGGATCCGATGTTTTCTATTTATGAGAAAGGAAATAAAATACAAACAAAAATAATACTCAATATTCAACAATTTAATTATCTACATTATGGCAGTATAGTCTGTACTAGATCGGTCTTGTTGGTACTTCTTAAAATTGGGTGGGTTTCTTGTAGGGGGTCTGCTCCGGCTTGGGAGGGTGGGCAGCGATGTAAGCCAAGGCGCGGACGATAGCCTCAGGGGTTTCTGGTGCGACGGGAATGTGAGAACCCTGGAAATATAATAACAGCGTTAGTATCATTGCAATATATTATAATGCTTATAAATACGGTATGGGATTCTTTTTGTCGCGATTGTCATACAACCTCACGTACTTCGCGCATTTTTTTTCCTGGCAAACGTGCAGGTGAGTCTTCTGATGGTAGTGATTACCAGATATGATGACTACAGACATGGAAGATCGATACTTAGTGCATCCAGACACAGAATAAGAACATGTGGGTCACACAAATAGTTGTTCTGTGTGGGCATCTGAAACACATCGGTAACAGGTACGCGACTACCACTAGTTGTATTTTAGTATCATGTCTTAGCCCAAGAGACTTTCACTGCTTCACTTGACAATCTTAACCGCAGCACCACACGTGCAGTTCAACTATTTTGTATTCTGGCTAATGCTCTTGATTATAATATGCTAAAAAGCCGTAATGTAGTAAAATTTGCCACGGTCAATACTACTCTATACAAACGTAATAAAGTGATTTTTACCTTGATACATGCTTTTCTTAAACGGCATTTAAGTGATTGGACGGCAAATTAGCTTTGAATGTCTGAGTTTTAGACCAACTTGAAAATGTGTATTCACTTTTTTTATATACGTAATGCGACGTCGAGCTGAACGTAAGCCGATTTTTTATTTTTAAAATAAAACTCATATTTACGTCAGCTTGACTTGGGAAGTAAGCTGGTGAATGCGTGACGAGAGCGTTACGAAAATTGTGATCAGGCGATGCGAACAAAATTTGAAAGGGAGATATAATTTAGTGAAGATAGAAAGAGATGGAGTTACGTTTTGTGTATTACTGTAGGGGCAGGCGAGAGAGGTGCGAGTACACATTTTATTTCTCTCTTTCTCTCATACCCAGTTACGTTTCGTATATTATTATGTTAGTTTTACTTCAGTCGTGTGGTCTAAAGGACACTCGTTTTTATATGACATTTTAATCAAAATGAAAGGGTTTTTTTGGGACAACGCTCGCACTGGGTATTTAAATGCCTGTGTCGCGGGGTACTTTACTAACATATAATAGACAGACACAAATTACATCCAGGGTCAGAACCACTATTTATGGGTCGCACAAATAGTTGTCCGGCGCGGGACTCGAACCCGCGACACGAAGCGGCGATGCTACTGTTTTAGCCGATGCGCCACAAGTGCGGTCAACACAAGTAATTGATAATTCACAAGTAATTCACACTAGATGCAGTTGGTTTCTCTACTTACCACGGGCTTGAATCCTTCTTCGTCAGCGACGTAGGCAATCTCGACGGGGGTACCATCAGGGGCGGTGTACTTGTAAGCTCCCTTCACTTCCAGAGATGGGTACTCCTGGGGAGTTAATAAGAAGATATTATAATATATAGGTAAGGCTTAAATTATTATTAACTAGCTGTGCCCCGCAGTTCTACCCGCGCAATCTTTATAAATTATCACAGCTCCTCCCCCATAGGTGATAGCGTGGTAATATCTAGACGCGGCGGCCAAAAGCACTTAAGTCAATCTTAGCTCAAAATTGTAAAAAGTCACAGCACCCATGTTTTTGTATTATCCGTTGACTGGAATAAGCACGTAAGTCACCGTCACTCTATTCAGTCGTAATATTCGACTGTACCATAAAACTTAAGTCGTATCAACAAATCAAGCGGCGACATAAACCACTTAAGTTGACTTAAGTTTTTTTTCCCGGCATGACAACTCTTATACCGGCTGACTTAAGTGATCCGTTTTTGGTGACAATAATATTTTCAAGTATCTACCCTCACTTTACTCTCTTTTTTGAAGTGCTTGATAAAAAGTTGACGAACGTTGTGGGTGAAGTAAAATTAAATACGTATTCCCTCATTAGTGTTTTGGTGTGACGGTCGTAGTGTGTTGTGCATTAATTCATCAATCCCCGACCGGACTCATAGGTTCGCGCTGTTATTGTTTTACTATTGTGTCTCGTTTTGCGGTTGAGAGGTTAACTGTATTTATAATGGATTCGAGAGCCAGAAAGTTAGTAAATCTCGCCTTAAATAATGAGAATAAAGATAAAGGTAAGTTTTGAATATTTTCCTTTCATTTTTATGCAATTGTAATTGTGCCAACATACATTTGTTTTGCATAACAAATGTATGTTGACACAATTCCAACCCATAACAACAACAAAAATTACATTTCACTTTTTTACAGGCGATGAAGACCCATTCACTAATCCGCAACCAAGTACATCTGGAACTCAAAAACAAGTTAGTCCTGATGAAGCTGCTATTGACTATTCTAGTGACGATTCTGTTGCTGATCCTACCTACTCTCCAGATAGTCCTAGTTTGCTTACACAACATGAAGATGAGATGGACACCACTGTTTATGATGCTTCAGTAGATGTACAGATAGCACCACAAAATGAAATACCTGAAAGTATTGAAGATACGTCATTACAACAACAAAACCAACCTGTGCCCTGTAGAAGAAGGAAGAAAGATAACAAAATAAAAAGAAATTTAGGGCAATCCTATTTGGCAGCTTCTGGAAAAATTATCGGCAACCGTCAAATGAAGGAACTACCTAATTGTCGAAATAAGTGTCGTCAAAAAATAAGTAATGAGCAACGAGCTATAATTCACAAAGAGGTTTGGAATCTTGGGTCTTATGATTTAAGGGCAGCGTTTATTTCATCTTTGATTACCATTCGAGAGAAAAAAACCGAGCGTCGTCGGGTCGAAGATCCTAGTTTACAAAAAAATAGACAGTGGACTTATACGTATCATTTTAACGTCAATAGTGAAAAAATATCCGTTTGTCAAGGCTGCTTTCTAAAAACCCTTTCAATAAGTGATAATTTTGTAAAATTAATTGGTTTGAAGAAACGTGGCTCCTCGAGTGGAATTATACCAACAGACAAACGTGGAAAGAATACACCAGCAAACAAACATTCCGAACAAAAAATTCAAGAGGTGATTAATCATATCAATTCGTTTCCGCTATATGAAAGTCATTACACTAGACGTAGAAGCACCCGCAAATATTTACCATCGCATTTGACTATATCGAAAATGTATTCTCTTTATTCAGAATCACATGAAAATCCTGTGAGTGATAAGATATACCGCAAAGAATTTCATAAATTAAACTTAAGTTTCAAAAAACCAAAAGTGGACACTTGTCACACATGCGACCTGTTTAAAATGAAATTAAATATTGCTACGGACGAGATCACAAAATTAGCCCTCGAAAAAGAACGTGACTCTCATCTGCTAGCCGCTGATATGGCGTACAAAGAGAAGCAGTGTGATAAAAATATCGCAATTACAAATAATAGAATCAAATGCCTGACTTTTGACCTACAGCAATGCTTGCCAACCCCAGCTTTACAATCATCTGTAGCCTTTTATAAAAGACAACTTTGGACCTTCAACCTCACAATTCATGACAACGCAACTGGAATGTCCACGCACCACATGTGGCATGAGGGTATTTCGGGTCGCGGTGCTAATCAAATAGCCTCTTGTTTGTTTGCATATTTACGAGAACAACCGGAAGAAATCTCAGAAGTGATTTTGTACTCTGACACTTGTGGAGGTCAAAACAAGAACACTCACGTGGCTGCAATGTTCACGTACTTGTTGACTGTAAAACCTTCCATGAAGTTAATACATCACAAGTTTATGATACCTGGTCATACACATATGGAGGTTGACTTAGACCATGCAATTATTGAAAAAAAAAAGAAAAAAACCGAAATACAAATTTATCACCCCCACGATTGGATGCAGTTAGTAAGATCGAGTAGCAAAAAATTTACCATTAGAGAAATGCGACAAAATGATTTCTTTGATTTCGCTAGTTTATTGAAAGGTCCTTTAGTAGCCCGAAAAAAAGACGATGACGTAAATGTTTTCAAGTGGCATGATGTGAAGTGGCTGAG
Organism: Pseudoips prasinana; assembly: GCA_951640165.1. NCBI lineage: Eukaryota > Metazoa > Arthropoda > Insecta > Lepidoptera > Nolidae > Pseudoips > Pseudoips prasinana. Next base: position 17,257,018 of record OX621259.1, on the reverse strand, counting down.
TTACGACTCTGAGTACGGCGTCATAAAATACAAAACATCTCTTTCTAGAGAAGAATCATTGAAAAGTATTAATTACAAACGGAACACGCGACGAGATAAGGAATTTAATTTGATGCAGATTACTGACAAGCCAGTACCAATAAGTATCGAAAAAAAACGTGATATAATATCACTTTTGTCCTTAATACCAGAATGTTTCCATAATTTTTACCAGAATTTAGTAACCACTGACGATACCAAGGATGTTGATCCAGATATACGAGATTCAGAAGAGAGTGACTGTTAATTTTTGACTTTATTGCATGCATTATATTATAAATTTTTAATTAATAATCATAATTATTCATAGTTCGTTTTAAAATCATAAAATAAAACAAATAACCCTAGTAATTATAGTACGTTAATAAACACTTGAATCACAATTTCTTGATGTTCAAAGAAACTTAAGTCAGATATTTCAGTAATTAATAAATAAAGCCTAAATAGCCATGTTCTGATATGTAACTAGTTTATAATTGTGTAATAATAAATAATAAAAACAATAACCGTAGTACATTTTTTTCATACCAATCGAATTAAACCGTCTCCTGTAAAATTTTTGCATGCAAAAAGAATTGACTTAAGTGCTTGTGGCTTCCGGGTCTAGATATGTAGCCTATATCTTGACCCGACCTCTTAGTAATATGCATGCCAAGTTTGAAGCAAATCCATGCAGTACTTTTTGAGTTTAGCCCGGACATACCTACAGAATAACAGACAAAAATTCTTAAAACTATATTTTTGGCGATATCAATGTAGATCACGCCCCAAGTATCCTTTAAAAAAAATATTCAATGTACAGTTTTGACTTGCATACAATTTTATTATGTGTAAAGATTAGTCTTAAGACTTTGTCCACACTGGTGTAGTTCTATCGCACTGAATCAGTCAAAATCATTCCGGAGTTAGAAAGTTAGTTTATTACTAAGCTCGAATAATCGAATGCAATTTTATCGGACTTCCAAAACGGGAGGTAAGCAGTCCGAATCCAATGCATGTTTTGTATTTTATTGCCGCTTGGGTATCTAGAAAAAAAGTCGAAATTATGTTTCTTTGAATAGTGAAATCTGTTGTTATATAGCTTTTTAAGTTTATATTATAGGCTTTTCAATACGTATTATTTGGTTCTTAATGAACGACCTGTTAATGAACAAATATTTCTTTTCTTTCTGTCTTTCTTTATTTTTTTCTTTAATTTATTGTATTTGTATCATAATCTCAACGATCAAATAGATATCTTGGCACTTACAACGCCATCTGATCCCAAACTAGGCAGAGCCTGGACTATTACAACCAGACAACTGATAAACATACTTATATTTCTAAGTAAAAACATATTATAGATAAATTACACCCAGACACAGAAAAAATATCAGAATTGTCCTGGTTGGAGATCGAATCTATGACGCCTGGCTGAGTAGTGAGGCTCTCTAATGCCTAGACCAACACGATAGTCATAATAATTTTAAAAAAAAATCGAGTTTTGCTCCCGGTCATGTCTTGATGTGGATTTCTATTGAATCCACATGTCTATAACGTGATACCGATCAAACAGGTTCTCTAAATGTATTTTACGGCGAACTAGTCTCATCAATTATTTAATGACCAATATAATTTGAATATTCTCAGTAATCCCTGTATAAATTACAAATTTTACTAATATATAATTTACCTTGAATTCTGTTTTCAAATAGTTGCTTATTGATATTGTCTAGACAACATAATAATATATCCTATGACATTATATACACACGGCCATCTGATCCCAAACTAACCAGAGCTTGTACTATGGAAACCAGATAACTGACATATGCCACATACTATTTTTCTTTTGTAAATACATACTTATATAGATAATTACACACAAGCTCAGGACAAACGGACATGTTCATGCACACAAATATCTCTCCACTACGCCATAGCAGTATCCGTCTAGTAGAGAAAAAAAGTATCAGCTCTTTTAAAATTATGTGATTATAGTCGGAGTCTAGGTTTTCTAACGTTTAAGTTATTTTTTTTTATGTGTAGATTGCGAAAATTTCTCGCACTAATTTATACTACCTCATGTATTACAATCATTTTTTTCGTCGATCAATAATGGTATTAAATAAAACATATTAGTATATAGATACTAAGTACCATTTGATATTCAAAGCAAATGTCAATGATAAATTATTAAATATTTATTCATATTGAATATGATAATTTGGAGATCACAGCATCAACCTTGTTATACACGCTTTTTACTAAATCATCTGACACATATGCGCGTACGCTTAAGCATCTTCTACACGGTTGCAAACCAACGTCAAAACAGAGGTCACCCTGGTGGTTGCCATCCAACTAGACTGCAGTTGTGCAGTCTAGAGTATCGCGCGTTGCGAAAGGAGGCGAGACGGAAAAATATTTAGACGAAAAGTTGTAACGACACTTTTTTCTTTGTTTTTACCTAAATTGAGCATCCTGATTAAGTTTATATTACATTATATTTATTAATAATAAAAAATATTATTTAAGTTACAATAATATTTTTAAAAAATATTGCAATTCCTTCACTAATTAATCGAAAGGAATTTCGTTCCATCCGGGTGTCCCTTGACACCTCTCAAAGTTTTTTTGGTTTAGGGAATGTAATCCCTGTGACGCGGGGTACTTTAAAAACATATAATAGACGGATCGAATTCCATCCAGACTCAGAACAACTATTTATGGGTCACACAAACAGTTGTCCGGCGCGGGACCCGAACCCGTGACACGAAGCGGCGAGGCGACTGTCTTAGCCGCTGCACCACACGTGCAGTCGAAAGTGGAAAGGTGATAGGTACCCTTAGTCCAGAAAAACGTCAAAATCCCTTGTGATTGTTCATGCGTACGAGCTTTTTGGTATTTAATTTTAAACTGAAAAATATATATGTATATATATATATATATTTAATATATATATTGCTTTAGGAATCAGACGAGCTAGCGGCCCACCTAATGGTAAGTGGTAACCGCTGCTCATGGACATTCGCAGTGCCAGGGGGCACAGCAAACCGCTGCATATCGTGAGATTAATACTCTTTTTAAACCTCGTTTGAAGAAGGACATGTCGTAGCGCTGGGGAAACACCGCAGCAGGTAATTCATTCCAGAGTCAGCGCGTACGTGGAATGTATGAACGCTGAAAGCGAACCGTGCTTGACGAGATCGCTTCCAGGTGGTACGGATAAACCTTACTGCGACTGCGCGTGGTCCGATGATAAAAAGGGGACAATATTTGCTACGTCCTGGAAGCCTACATGCCGATCTTCAATTGCCTACAGTCAAGCATTGGATTAAGCAAACTTTCAAATGATTTTATGCCAATGATGGCAACCAAACCACGGATAAACATATTTATATGTTTATAAATACACATACATATTATAGATAGTACCCACCCAGGCATAGAAGAAATAATCGTGTCTACTAATTACACAAAGATTTGCCGTGGGTGGGGATTGAACCCACGTCCTCTGACGTAGCTGTCAGGAGGATGACTAACCACTAGATCAACCAATTATTAAATAAGTTACAGTTAAGTTTTAAACACTAATCGTTCACGGCCACTTAAATGTCAGTTAAATTCTCGCCCGCACGCCAAGAGACTTCAATAGCGAAAGTTTTTTGCGAATGTGAACTTTGGCTGTTTCGCAGTTTGGGGTCAAAAGTTAGTGTAAATATCAGTTTAGGTTAATAATTAGCATAACAATAAATCTATGTACCAAGACATTTCTATTTTGCACTTTATAGTTTACAACATGTAACGTTATTAACGCACACCCTTAGACACCACTATTAGAATATTATGCTGTAATCATAATACATACACGGCATTTTTTATTTTACATGTATATGTATTGTTATTTACTAAATTAGTTTCTTGAAATAAAGTTTATATTTCTTTATTTTGTATTGAATGATGGAATTTGTATGAATACAAATAAAACTGCGATTTAAACGTCTTATTACTGTGACTTACGGTCGAATTCAATTCAATTTGTTTTGACTGTAATAAGTTTATATGACAATAATTTCCTTAGTTTTAATTATTTGTAATTAATAAAATATCTGTATTAAAAATGATATAAATCGATTCCGTAGATGATTCTGTACAAACTATCTTCAGGATGTGCGTTAATAAGTTACATGTTGTATGTTATTCCGCATCGTGAAACAAAAAGGGTAGAGTAAAATCCATGAGCTCAAAGTAGCCACGTAACTTACCGAGTTGGCGTTCTTAACGGCACCCGAGGCCTGGCCGTAGATACCGTTTCCGGTTTCATAGGCGTACTCGTAGGTACCTTCAGGGCTGATATCATAGCTGGACTTAACAATTGGTGCAGCGAAGTCGCTGGAGTCGGCGCTGGCGCAGGCCACGGCCACGGCGAGAACTACGAGGAATTTCTGTAAGTAATACGTAAATTTAAATATGAGGCTCTCATAGGCATCAGCACTTACCGGTCCGAGGTTAAACACCTCGGTCAGTTATGGATGGGTGACAACCTTAGTGATTTAATTACTGAGCGGTTAAGTATTTGGTCCTGGTTATAGTCAAAAGGCATCCGAGGAAGCTTCAATAATTCACATAGGGTCACCACTGGCCACTTAAGTAAAAATCAAGATCATAGACCTCTTAGAAGAAAAAATAAATAAATGTTATTATCACATACTAATGCTAAAGCTTCTTTATAAAAAAAAATTGCTGTGGAACCATCTGGAGCGTACAAAAAAAGTGAAACTAAAAGAAAATCTAATAGTCCGCCTAGGCGCTCTGGGCTTCCTCCTTTAATTCTTCGAGCTGTACACGTATACCAAATATATATATATATATATATTTTAATTTCGTGACTAAACTATATTATTTCTAAAAACAATAATGCAGCCCATTACTGTTCTGTAGTGTAAAGACCTCCTCTTACAACGAGGGGGTATAGACCTGTCCACTGCGCGGGTCTATTGCAGGTTGGTGGACTTCACATACCATCCAGAACATTATGGAGAACCAAGTATGAGATGATTAATTTCTAATACAGTCACTGTCCTTGGATTTATACTAAGGATCATGGATTCTAAAGTCCAACCACTAGGCTGTGTGTCAATATTATAGTTAATCACTACTTACTTATCGTATGGGCGGTGGTTACCCTAGTGACAAAGTGTTTCAAGTCGACCATTAGGCCTCTGATATGGCTTAACGACTGTTGCCTAATGGCTACAACCGGTACCGACAGCTTAACGTGCGCTCCGAAGCACGGAGACGCTCAGAAATTAAACCACTTACGCGGTCACCCATCTATGAACTGACCGCAAGCGTAGCTACTTAGCCTCGCCAATCGCTTACGGACCGGTGCGAACATCTGGCTGTGAGTATAGTTATTGCAACACTTAATAAGTTTTATGTAAATTTACAGTTGCACATTTCCTAAAAACATTTTTAATTTTCTATGATTAATACAAGAAAAAAAGTATTAAATCGAATGTAAAACAAAATCAATTAATTATACCATAGAGAATGATACAAGTAGATTAATTAATGAATAGAAGGAGAAACTCTTACCATTGTGCTGGTAGGATGTCAACTATTGGTTTCGATCTGATTGAAATAATTTTACACTGCGTTTATATAGTGAACGTCCAGACTAGAAATGAGGATGTTTTATTTCTTTTTAGAACAGGTATTGGTCATAGATTATGCATTTGTTACACATAAAGTAGAGATGTAAGTATAAGTATCTCTCTACGTTTGTTGTTTGGCATTGAACGTCATTATGAATTTTATTGCCTTCATCTAATTATAATACACAAGTCACATTTTAGTGACACTAAAGTATATGTTCAGGAAATGCTACATTTGGGGAATATTCTAGGTAGCAAAAATCTGGCTGCAACTATGACCACCTAACTGCGATCGCCAATCCGTTTGCCAAGCGTGGCAATTATGGCATATCCCCTTGAGGCTTTTTACAGCTGTTATTTATGAGTATAAATAGAATTTAAAGTTATGTGACTGAACCGATACATACACAGTTTCTATTTTGTAGCCCAACAAGTGGATGTTGTTGATAAGAAAAGGTAAAGATTATAACAGTAGGCTGCGATTTAATAATTTTTATGACTCCATGTTAAATATAAGCCGAATTAACGATTGATTAAGTCATTTTAACCTTTATTTATTTGAACGCCATTTAAGAAATCCATGTTCGGCGACTTAGCCGGTAGAGCCCCAGAATGCTTATGGACATATGAATATACCATTAGCATAAAGATATTAGCCGTGTGGTGTCCGGCCTAGAAATAATGACAGGGCAACCCCATATCATCCCGTGGGTGGCGTAAAAGGGTACTAAGGGATACACCAGGTAGTCGGGCAACAGCGCCACCTGTGTACTATATCTACCACCTAACTGCGGTCTCCAACTCCCATACCAAGCGCGGTGACTACGGGAAACTCTTCCAAATGGCAATGTTATAGAAACCTTTGGGGGAGACCTATGTCCAGCAAACTATATCAGGCTGATGATATGTATAAAGATATACTTTCATCTCTATAATTACTTATATATACATATAATAAAATCGTTGGAAAGTCAAAACTGTACATTGAATATTTTTTTAAAAGGATATTTGGGGCGTGATCTACAATCGATATCGAAGCCAAAAATATAGTTTTTAGAATTTTGTCTGTGTGTCTGTTTGTCTGTATGTATGTCCGGGGTAAACTCAAAAAGTACTGCATGGATTTACTTCAATTTTTGCATGAATATTACTAAGAGGTCGGGTCAACATAATAATATAGGCTACATATTATCACTCTATCACCTACGGGGGAGGAGCTGTGATAATTTATAAAATTTAACGCGGGTAAAACCGCGGGGCACAGCTAGTATATAATATTATGCGTATTTTCTTAGTTTTTAATTACGCAAGCAAAGATCGGTACAACCTATGATGAGGTGTCAATCAGTCCCATGACTAAATAATTCGTGATCCATGACTTTATATTAATTTTAAACATCCGGTAGAGACAGCTTAATCGTATTTAACAATTAGATGTGCCCTGCGGTATTACCCACGTTAAACTTTATAAATTATAGCCTATGTGTTAATCCAGGGTGTCAACTAACTTCATACCAAATTTTATTAAAACGCTCTAGCCATTTAGACATGAATTAACAAACATACACACCCACACACACACACACACACAAACTTTCGCCTTTATAATATAAGTGTGATAATATATATATATATATCTTGGGACAATGTCACACAGATCAACCTAGCCCCAAACTAAGCAAAGTTTGTACTATGGGTACCAGGCGACGATATAGGTACATACTTATATAGATAGATAAATACTTAAATACATAGAAAACATCCATGACTCAGAAACAAATATGCGTGCTCATCACACAAATAATTGCACTTACCGGGATTCGAACCCAGGACCACCAGCTTCGTATGCAGGAGCACTACCAACTAGGCTACGGTGACCGTCAAATACAATGAAGTATGTTTAGGCATAAACTCCGGACAGTTACACCTAACTATGCGTAGTAGTATGTTCTCATCTGTATAATCTTTGACCAGTTTCAAAGTAATATTATTATCGCTTGTGGTATTTGCTAAAATTTATGCTATGCGAGTAGGTGAACGTCAAAGCAGGGGTCGATTTAGTATTCAAGGTCCGATCATCATCTAGTAAAAATGTTTATATTTTTTCATTTTAATGTTAGACATGTGTTGTAACTTTATTATTTATTAAAGTTATTAATTACGGATTTAAGCAACATGAAGATTGATGTAATTATTTTTTTGTCTCCGTTCTACACAATCGATCGTTATTGTCAATAAAAAAAAATTAGGATAATCAATATTTTTTTTTGTTTAGTTTAGCATTTTTTTTTCTTATTAATGTACTGTAATTAAATAAATAGGAATTAATACACATATATATCATAACCACTTAAAGCGTTAAATTAAAAAATTGCCAGAATATGTGCAGCATTACCACGCTGTATGGCAATACCTATTTGTTGGGCAAAATATAAGCCAGCATTTTTGCCATCCACGTTAATAATAAATAGCTTGAGACATTTCATTCATTTATTTATTTAATAAGGTTCACCAACAATTGTTTACATTTGTTTACATTGATTCTTATATCTAACACATTATCAATAAACTTATTACAATGTAACAATTACTTAAAGGTAAACACCGCAATCGATTATATATAGATATTTACAATTTAAACAAGGAACATATCACACTTAGGTTTTTGTATTATTATTTATTTTTGTTGCGATTCTAAATTTGGTGAATGTGTAAGTAGGGATTTTTAGGGTTTCGTAGCCAAATGGCAAAAAACGGAACCCTTATAGATTCGTCATGTCTGTCTGTCCGTCCGTATGTCACAGCCATTTTTTTCCGAAACTATAAGAGCTGTACTGTTGAAACTTGGTAAGTAGATGTATTCTGTGAACCGTATTAAGATTTTTACACAAATATAGAAAAATAATAATAATTTTAAGGGTTCCCCATATATAGAACTGAAACTCCAAAATTTATTTCTCATCGTACCATACATGTGGGGTATCTATGGATAGGTCTTCAAAAAATGATATTGAGGTTCCTAATATCATTTTATTCTCAACTGAATAGTTTGCGCGAGAGACACTTCCAAAGTGGAAAAATGAGTTTCCTCCCCCCTGTAACTTCTAAAATACCATGTAAACTAACAACGAAAATTGGTTTGAACGAGATCTAGTAAGTAGTTTTTTTTAATACGTCATAAACAGTAAACCGCAATTTACCTTTCATTTAATCAACTGAAATACTTGCTGCTATGGAACCCTTCATGTGCGAGTCCGACTCGCACTTGGCCGGTTTTTTTTTATTAATAGAATCGAAGCTATTTACTAACTTACACATCCTTGCGTAAGGAGAATTACCATTAAGTATGCCATCTGATCCCTAACAAGGCAGAGCTTGTAGGTACTATTGTCATATTATAGATAAATTAGACCTAGACGTAGTTGTATATATCAATGTAGACACAGAAAAAAAATTGCAAAACTGAAGTGGCAGTGGGCGGGGCACATAGCTCGTAGAACCGATGGCCGTTGGGGCAGAAAGGTTCTTGAGTGGCGACCACGAACCGGAAGACGCAGCGTGGGCAGGCCCCCTACAAGATGGACCGATGATCTTGTGCGGGTCGCTGGAAACAGCTGGATTCGAATAGCGCAAGACCGGCAATTGTGGAGATCTTTGGGGGAGGCCTTTGTCCAGCAGTGGACGTCTTTCGGCTGATATGATGATGATGAAACACAGAACAAATTATCGTGCTCATCATACAAAGATTTGTTCTGGGTGGGGATCGATCACACAATTTTTCTTCTTATTGTCTAGTGTATAATAATGATGGTATTTTCAAAAATGTAATTTATGATCAATTTTTTTGACATTGAAAGTCGCCAGCACATCCAGCTTCCCCAATCTGTCAAATTTCTTTTGTAGATTTTCAACTTAATCACATAAGCATAAGGTTCACTTTCAATTGGGAAAATTTTACAGATTGGGGTTGCTTCATGTCCTGGCGTCTGTAGTCTGTACATACCTTATGACATATTTCCTTTATTTTATTGATGTCAATTATGAAATGTATCTATGATTGTTTATGTAATTTTATTTTAATTGCGTAACGTAATTCAGTGCAATGTTTATTTTTAATTTAATATATTTTATTTTATTTGGCGAAATATTTCGTAATAATTTTTAATTAATGTATAATCTAAATAATCACTAATATAATAATTACATTTACACGTCGCATTTGAATAAATGATTGAATCTTGGTTCGGGGTCACAAACCATTAGTTTAACCTATTATTTAACGCATTGAGTGCCGACTACGTAATATTACGTAAGGTAGGTTAACAGGAGAGGCCAACTACGTGTTAGTACGTAGATGTTCTTTGTTGGTTGTAGGGTGATCTATACTGTTTGGCCTCCTGCAACGTTCGTTTTTATACTACTTGGCACCTCAAATAAAACACAATATACAAAAATAGTAACTTTATTGTTTCTAAAGATCTAAATCTAATACACTTTGGTATCATGAATTACACAGTCTACTCTACGAGATCAATATACTTCTAAGTAATTATTATAACAAAAACAGTAATATTTCTTACTAAATCAACACAAAAAAACATAAAAATAAACTTCTATACAACGATTAAAAAAAAATTAAGCGAATTTAGGATCTGTGTGGTAAATTTTAAAACAATTGTTTACACAGAAAGCCGGCTTTTCAGGACAAGTAGCACATACAAAAGATGATTCCTTCCGTATTTTATTTTTAGTGCAAACACGACAAGGTTTAGCCGGAACGGCTTTTTTAGCCGTGGGTGGAAGCTTTTCTAAATAATGAAAATTATCTAGTGGTACACGAGTTTTAGCAGATAATTGACTATTTGAAGCCGGGGATAGAATTGATTGGGGTTCTTGTGATGGTCCTGCTTGTGTCGAATGCGACCCAGTTGCTATGGTGGGATCATTATTATTCATTCCTAACAGATGTCTTATAAAACCTTCACGAAATTGCAGCAGTCGCATTTTAGAAGTTCTATCTTGAAGACGAAGTATTTTGCATGTACACTTCAAAGATGTGTAGCCCTAGCTTCTTGTGCCATCTAAGAGTTTTTCTGAGGCATGAATAATATGAGACCATCTGGTCGCCTCGTCTAAGTCTACACCTGACATGCCCAAGTTATAATCGGCGACAATGTTCGGCTTCAGTGAGATTCTACCATTCTTATTCCTAACTCTCACCAACTGAAGATTATGCTTGTTCGAAATTACCAGTACATCTCGTTTATCTTTCCATTTACAAACAGTAATATCATTGCATACTTTAGCAGCTAGCTCTCCACGCTTTAACTTAGCGTTTGTAACGTCTACAGGCAAGTTTTTTCGATTCTTTCGAAGTGTACCACATATGTATGTTTTCCTTTGGGTAAGACGTCTCGTCAAATCAGGTGAATTGTAAAAATTGTCAGCGTAGATTACGTGACCTTTATCTAAATAGCCTTCCATTAGATCTAATACAACTTCCGTGCTATGTAAAGTTCCAGGTGGAGGCTTCTCACTTTTTCCTCTATAAACACGAATTTTCATGACTATACCTGACGATTCACATAATTCATACAGTTTTATTCCATATTTGTGCTTCTTATTTTTTATGTACTGTCGGAAAATCAATCTTTCTCTCCACAAAACCATTGACTCATCGATACTTAGGTCAACTTTAGGATAATAGAGATCAATCATTATGTCGTCGAACCGTTCTAATATAGGTTGTATTTTATGCAGTCTGGATGTAGCCGAGGAGTCGTCTTCGGAAAAATGAAAATTACGTAGCAATAATTGAAAGCGGTTTCTGCTCATCAAAGTCCTAAACAGCGGCATGTTGTACAATGGATCCAATCGCCAGTAATGACTTATAGAGGGTAATTGCACCAATCCCATATAAAGCAACATACCAATAAACTTGCGCATTTCTTCAATATTTGTATCCTTCCAATATCTAAAGCGGGCATGCTTTTGTAAGGGACCGGCTGTGCGACGTGCGTAATTATTTGTAGCTTGCACCAAAGAAAGCAGAAAATCGTTTGAAAAAAATATATCAGCTAAAGCAGCGGGGGTAGGTCTGAAGTCAATCTTTATTCCCGACTCACCCGTAAATGCAAATTGTTGGGGTCTTGCAGAACCTATATTCCACTGAAACTCTGGATCATATGACGATGCTTCTGTGAGCGTTGCGGGTGGCGGCTGCGATTCATTGTCAGATGTCGATGTTTCATAAGACGAACTACTACTCCGCGCTTCTCTCTCTGGAACGTAATTATTATCTGATCCGGAAGAGAAGTCCTCATCGTCTGTCGATTCTGGTTCCATCAGAATTCCAGGTATTTCATTCACATTCAACCGTCGTTGTTACAATCTGGGATTTCGGTTACCGCGTAAAATACAACGCGATCGGCGTCCGCGCTCCATATTGCAATAACTACCTACACCTATCTAGCGACAGTCTCTCAGCGCGTGCGGCGCGATACTGAATGCGCACACAGGTAATAAATGTACTATTGATGCAAAAATAAGTGGGGAGAACACGTGATTGCCATTTATACATGTTAAAACGAGATAGACAATAGTCTGTGTTTTATTAGGGAGCTAAGGTACGTAATTTTGCGTATACGTATTATTGCGTAGGTAGGCACTACTAACATTTATTTTTCTATCTGTGCCTATCTACGTAATACTGCGTATACGCAATATTATGTATTCTGGCATCCTACTATATCCTTATATACGTGATGCCAACTACGAATAATTACGTAGTAGACCATTTGTATGGTGGCCACCAGGATTGGTCTGACGCTTACCTTCGGCATTCAATGGGTTAAATAACCGAATTCAAAATAAGGTTATATAGTTTTCAAGTCTTTTTTTCATTATTAAGGAATCCTTTCGGAATAGACTCATGTTTGTTCCAATCGGTGGTAAAGAAAAAATGATGAAATCAGTTTATTGTTTTAAAACATTAGGTACACTACTCTTAATTGTCCAGGAAATAGAATACAAAATGGAATAACACTTCAGGGTAATATGAAACAGGGTAACGCACAGTGGTATGGTCATCTACCACTGTGCGTTTCACAAGAAACTTTTTGCCGCGCACTACCGCTCTGTGGAATCAATTAGCTGCGGAGGTATTTCCGATGTCTATAAGCAATAGCAGAAAAAGATAATGAATACCCTGTTTCATTTTACCCTGAAGTGTTATTCCATTTTGTATTCTATTTCCTGGACAATAAAGAGTAGTGTACCTAATGTTTTTAAACAATATTTTAAAAAAATGTTTCATATTACCCTGAAGTGTTATTCCATTTTGTATTCTATTTCCTGGACAATAAAGAGTAGAGTACCTAATGTTTTAAAACATTAGGTACACTACTCTTTATTGTCCATAAAATAGAATACAAAATGGAATAACACTTCAGGGTAATATGAAACAGGGTATTCATTATCTTTTTCTGCTATTGCTTATAGACAACCTTAGTAAAAGAGTGATATAAAATAAAAAAGGGTATTAAAAAAGAGTAACAATTTATTAGAGGTGTAAAAGTAAAGAAAAATTTACGATGGGAGTCCCACTATTTGGCTTGATCCTCTTACCCTGCGGAGAGACGTGGCGTCTCTATCTGTCCTCTACCGCATTTATAACGGGGAGTGTTCAGAGGAATTGTTCGAGCTTATACCTGCCGCCACATTCCGCCACAGACCCTCTCGCCAAAAGTGGAAATTGCATCCGTATCACCTGGATGAATGGTCATCTACCACTGTGCGTTTCACAAGAAACTTTTTGCCGCGCACTACCGCTCTGTGGAATCAATTAGCTGCGGAGGTATTTCCGATCCGGTATGACATGGCAACCTTCAAGAAGCGAGCCTATTCTTTTCTTCAAGGCCGGCAACGCACTTGCAGCTCCTCAGGTGTTGCGAGTGGCCATGGGCGGCGGTGATCACTTACCATCAGGTGACCCACTTGCTCGTTTGCCATCCTATTATACATAAAAAGAAATAGCAGAGGTACGATATTTTACTTTACTTTTACGCCATTTGTTGACTTACGCAAATCTAAAACCTCATAGCATATGTTACTCTCTTTTCTAATTAATATTTAACTTAATACTTCACTTGAGCTTAAAAAAAATAACAAAAATTCATTTCATTACACATTCCATAAGAAAAAATTATTGGTATTTTACTTACACTGTCACCCTTTTATGTTAATCAGAATTCCACAGAAAGACATATATTTTGCTCGCATAATCTGTGGAAAATGTCGTTCAGCTTGGCTACGAAGACGCATTGGACGCACTCCGAGAGTAGTCCAGCTATGCCTTAAATAAGTTCTTGGTTGCACACCTTCGTTCGTTGAAACGTTTTAAAAAGAAAACGTTTGAAAATATTTCAAACGAAAACAAAATTATTTTCCAACAGTCAGTCTGCGAGAGAACTCTATAGGGTAGTGAGCCCTGTGACCTGTTATAGTAAAAGTGAAGAAAATATATAACCAATTACCCAAACTTGAGTATATCATTTTCAATATTAAAAAGATCCCGAAGACGTCTGGAGTAGCAGAACGTTATAGTACCTACCTCACAGTCGATATCAAAGCAAGGCAAATTATATTTGTATATACAGAATTAAAACTCGCCGTAAACGCTATAGTAACCTCCTACATCCTATTATTATTAATTACTAGCCGTGCCCCGTGGTTTCACCCGCGTTAAACCTTATAAATATATACACATCCTACTAATACTATAAATGCGAAAGTTTGTGAGTATTGTTACTCTTTTACGCCAAAACTATTTTAACGTGGGTGAAACGGCGGGGCATTGCTAGTATTTCATAATAAAGTAGTTAGCATTAAAACGTTTGCTTTTTTGTATTTTTTTCATTGTTATTAATTCCTGAGTTATTTTTAAGTTATATATAATGTGTAACTGTTTTTTTCCCCAACCAGTGAAATAACAAAACGTAAAATAACAATGAGTATTCGTTACTACTCGTATAGTATCGTCACAGTACTCGTTCCTTATGATATGTAATCGTATTGCGTTTTGCGATCTGTATGATGTTGACGTCACGTCATTCATTCTTTGTAGAAAACATACGTTACATCTGCTTAAGGTGCATGAGTACGAGTATAATGACTATAGTGCACCATTAGCAAACTGTTTCAAATCATGTACCGACGACAGCACATCAAGCTACCCCAATCTTTCAAATTTATTTTATAGATTTTCAACTTTATCACATAAGCATAAGGTTCACTTTGTTGATCGTCATTCGTAGTTTGTAGAAAATATAATAATGTCCTCCTAGCCGAATTTCGGCCACGGTGACCAGTCTCAATAGAGATTAGCCATCTGCGCGGGACATATTATAGTGCTCAAGCGTGTGCGCAAGCACAGGAGCACTTTCTATTCCCTCGCTCAGACTGTTCTTTAAGGCCTCCCTTAAAGGTCTCCACAATTGCCGGTCTTGATCTACCGCAGCCCGCGGTTTCCAGGCCCTCACAAGATCATCATATTAGTAATATAATATTACGTAGTATCATGTTTTCAAAGTCAAAGTCAAGTCAAAGTCAAAAATCATTTATTCCGTAAAAAATTTACATTTATGTGGAATCGTCATATTTTTTTACCCTACCGTGCAGTGCATGACGTGGCAGATACTGAGTAACACTGCCAGAAAACTCAGTAGGAATCCTTTTTAACATAAAATATACTTAAGAGTAATTACAATCATGTGTGTTGACTCAGAACAACTCAATCCCAAGCACTTTTATCACAAATAATAATCAGAAATTTTGTAATATGCCCTGCTACACAATTTGGCTTTAATAATTCTTTTAAACTTATTCGTAGACAATTCTCTAATATCATTGGAAAGTTTGTAATAGAATCTTATACATTGCCCCATAAAAGAGTTACTTATTTTTTGGAGACGGGTAGTATGTAATATGAGATTATTCTTATATCTAGTATTTACATTATGTATATCGCTCCTTTTACAGAAGGAATCGATATTTTTATGCACATATAGTAAGTTTTCATTTATATACTGAGATGGTACAGTTAGAATGTTAACCTCTTTGAACTTTTCTCTTAGAGACACTCTCGGGCCAAGATTATAGATAGCTCTTACAGCTCTTTTTTGCAATATAAATATGGTGTTACTGTTTTATGGCACACTCATGAGATAAGAATTCCAAAGCCTAGTTCATGGGAATGTCACCACCCGATTGTATAACTAATTTGACAATGATATCACTCCAGACGAGGTAGACGTGATCCGTTTAACTGATTAACCATTCATATGATAATGATGTTGAATTGCTTTGAACTATCTTATAATTTAAATCGAAATAGCCTTTTATTTCTTAAGTTTTTTCGATTTCCCCTCGAGGCTGCGGTGGCAGTCTGAGAAATGTCCTCAACTGCCGCCGCGTGCAAGCAGAACCGGGAAGTCAGCGACCTGTTTGTGGCGCAGTCGCTGTGCCGGACTGGCAGCAATCGGCAAGTCGGAGGGCAAACTAGACCTTCCCAGGACAAGGCGTAAAAAGGGGGCACCGGAGCAGCATACCCGCGTTGCCAGGGCTCCCCCATCAGGCTCCAGAAACAGTTCACGGCAGGTCAGGTTTAGTCGGTGCAAGTCCAACATACCCACCCGCAGACACTTTTTGCGGGTTGCAGGCATAGGCATTCCCCCTGCCTTATCGAAAAAAAAGCTAGGGAAACCCGCACTTTTACCTAGGCTAGGGTATTCGCTAGCGACGATTGTGTTGGCCCCATAACTCCTGATCTGTGATTCCGTACCTGTAGATCATGCCGAAGGACACATCCTCTTTGTAAAATTCCGTCTTTTTGCTTCAGCGGGTGTTCCTCATAAGGGTGTCCTCAGTTATTTGTCGTTTAACTTATTCTACTGGTTGAGAGCCGGCTGCGTTCACCAGCCGCTTCATATCTACATGTTTTTAAATATTAAAGAGCAAAATTTATTAATAGTAGCTAAGTAACTTTGTTATTTATTTAAAGATTTTTCAACAATGTATGTGTTAAACATTAAATGGTCGGCACGGAAAAATTAGTTTAGAAATCTAATTACCATGTTGTTACCATATTGTATATTACTATGCTTATGTTCAACATTTTGAGCGTGACAAGTACAAGTGTATGTTACTTGTGCTGAATAAATTTCATTATTTCATTTTAAAGTCACCAAGTAATTTTCATTAGAACTATGTTAGAATGTTGCGTGGATACGATGCTGGAATTGCATAGAATCGGGAACAATGAAAGAACATTGGGATTTATTGTAAAGATAATTTCTCAGTATCAGCCCGTCTGGGGGTTGGCACTATTACACCCCCGTGGCTCGGAGCTCACATCAAGCTATCGGTCCTGTACCTGTCTTTCCAGCGTGTCGCTAGACAGTCAAGACAGTCGCCTCGTCACTTCGTGTCCCGGATTCGATTCCCGCGCCGGCCACCTATTTGTGTGACCCATAGATAGTTGTTCCGAATCTGCATGTAATTTGTGTCCGTCTATTATGTTTGCAAAGTACCCCGCCACACAGGGATTAGATTAGGGGACGGTCACCGTAGCCTAGTTGGTAGTGCCCCTGCCTATGAAGCTGGTGGTCCTGGGTTCGAATCCCGGTAAGTGCAAATATTTGTGTGATGAGCACGAATATTTGTTTCTGAGTCATGGATGTTTTCTATGTATTTAAGTATTTATCTATCTATATAAGTATATATATCGTCGCGTGGTACCCATAGTACAAGCTTTACTTAGTTTGGGGCTAGGATGATCTGTGTGACATTGTCCCTAGATATTATACATCGTGCGGACGTTGTCTTTTTTATATAAAAAAACATTAAGCTATGCCTTATATTATATGCATATTAAGCTATGTGTGTTGCACTTGAATGTTAATAATATAACGATACATTTAACATGTAATGTAAATTAAATAAAAACCATTTTATGTTGCTATTATTTTGTCTCATTAAGTAATTCGGAACAATTTGGAACTCGTTTTATCGTAGTAGTCTAGTCAGTCGTCTAAACGTGTTTATTATTAGTTTTATTATGTGAATACGTTTTGTTCTAATGAATAAATAAAGAATGCGTGACCAAATTTTTGCTATGGATAGTAATGTCAACGGATACTAGTCAACTACGCAGGGCACACAACGCATATCTGAAAGAGTGGACACAAAGTATTCTTCTCGCAGAAGCGAAAGGCATCTGATACCGCAGTGGAACAACACTCTTGCCGCACGACTCCGTCAATTCACTGAAAGTGTCAATGCCGTTGCATCCTGTATCGAAAGACAAGTGGAAGCTGTCGCTGCCGACGGCATGAGGTCTCCGGTTGGAAAGCAATAACATGTTTAATGACCTTTTGACAGCTATTATATCCTATTTATCCTCTCTTTTAGTTTCGATGTGATGAGAAATGAGAGATTAAGACCAAAACCGGCGGCTTAATGTGATAATTGAGGACGGGGATGCAATAACACCATCTTCCTCCACCATCCTTCTCGTCCCTGGATTATATTTTCTTACCAGAAAATATGCACTATTTAGACCGACTTGGGATTAATTACTTTAGGCAGTCGACAACGCTATAATTAAGTGAATGACGGGCCTGTTGGCGTGTTTGGTAGATACGCTGCCTTTTACGACGCAGGTCGTGGGTTCGATTCCCACCCGGGACAGACATTTGTGTGCATGAACAGGTCTGTCTGTCCTGAGTCTGGGAGTAAAATATCTATATAAGTATGTATTTACAAATAAAAATAGTATATCAGTTATCTGGTTATAGTACAAGCTCTGCTTAGTTTGGGAACAGGTGGCTGTGTGTGAATAATGTCCCAGGATATTATTATTCTATGATTAATATTAGATAGTAAGTTGGAAGCATTCACGAACACAAAGTACATCCAGCCTTAGGACAATAATTACTGTGACTGCGAATGAATGACCTTACGGTTTTGTATACATATTAATATTTCTCAGGCATTAAGAAAGAGCCTCACCCAGTTAAATTCTATTCTATATTATACTTCACTACTACTTTTATCATAGGATGTTACTTAAATACCGTCCTTGACATTTTAATGGCATCTATATATATATCTATCAAAGTAACATTTAATTGAGAATTCGTCTTACATAAAATAACATTCAAGGTTCCTAGAGAGATGCGCGGGGAGTTAGAGAAATGTGTACAGAGTCTGCTGTATTTTCTTTTTATACAAAGTAAGTTTTTAGCAAGAGTAGGGCGTAGTAGGGCACAGAGTTCATCCGCTCAAAGAGCAGCCCGACTGGGGAAGTACCTCCAGCTAGAAGATATTCCTTAATAATGACATTAAAACTTGAGAGGTGTCAAGGGACACCCGGATGGAACGAACTTATTCCTTATTATTTATTATGTACAAAAAACCTGTATACACTCAACAAAAATAATCGTCGCGACCCCACACTATTCAATGCGAAAGAGAAATGAAAATATCTACAGAGAAACATGCGCACGCCGCACAGCTGCAAAAAGTGTCATGACAACTTTTCGTGAGAATTTTTTCCGTCTAGCCCCCTTTCACAACGCGCGATAAGGAACTTCGTTCCAATAACTTTTTATGTTGTGTTTCTACATGTGAGTAAGGTCGCTAGAGCTCATCGGGGTGGGGGGAAGGGTCTGCAACACTTGTTTGACTGACTCTTTTAAAGGCCGGCAACGCTCCCATGACACCTCTGGTGTTGCGAGTGTGCATGAGCAGCGGTGATTACTTACCATCAGGTGACGCCCTTGCTCGTTTGCCACCCTATGACATAAATCAAACTAAGTAAGCAAACCGCCCACCTGATGGTAAGCGGTCACCGTAGCTTATGGACGATTGTTTCGCTGGGTCTTCTCAGTTGGGGCGCATTGGATCCGGTGGTAGCATTAAAGTGTGGCCGTCGTTATTAACACAAGTTCCGTCATAATAATAACACCTTAATATAGACAGAACCATTGACAATATGTAAGTATTAAAAATATTAGACTTAAACTAGATAATTAAACTTAAACATAATCTCTAACATGTTCTGACTATTTACAAGCGCTTTTTTAAAGTCTACGTGAATAAAAACCTTTTTTATTTTATTATTTTATTTATTGCGGCAACAGGCGTATCACTCACGCATCGCCTTACAAAACTTACCACTCCGGGAAAACCGCGGCAGGTTGCTCATTCCACGGCCCTTGCGTATGTCACAGATTTACCTCATCGTCCTGATCGGGCCAGCACACCGAACAGTTGATAAACTCCATTGCTATAATTAGAGTTACGGCTACTAAATGTCATTGTAGAGCTGTTGCTCCTGGTGTGCGCAATGGCCAGGCGGAAGACCGAATTATACCGCGCTTAATCGTTGAAATAATGAAATTTATTCAGCACTTGGGTACTTACATACACGTATACTTCTGAGCTCAAAATGCAATACATAAACATAGTTTAACACAGTAGGTAATTAAACGAAAAAAATTGAGTAAGTCCGTCCTTGCGGTCTGTTTCGGCACATATTCTTATTAAATCCTTAAATAAATAATAAATGGCAAGTTACTAAGCTATTATTGTTACATTTAGCAAAAGTAGATACCTGTTATAAATTAAAGAATTGTAAAACAACGAGCAGTTGGCTAGCGCAAAATGCGTATCATCCAGTAGCTTAATTTAAGCGACTAATACCTGAGGGCACGCTTATGGGGTTCGGGCTACAGCCCAGGCGGCCGCTGAAGTAAAAAGATGGTACTCGAAATGGGGGTCTGACCACATGCACGGGATTACCCATCACGTGTTAAATGGCCAACGGGATCCTCGCCGCTGGTGAACCTATCCTAGGTAGCCTGCGGGTTTCTCTAGCTACCTAGGTGGACAACCCGGAGAAGAAAGCCACAGGGAAACTCCGGGCTTGCTTATTACCGTCTTCTTACATAAATATAAACAACTAGCTATGTCTCGTGGTTTTACCCGCATTAATCCTTATAAATTATAGGCTACTAGCTGTCGCTCTGGTCTCCTTCTGTGAGGCAGTTTTGCTGCAGAAGGAGGCCGCCGAACGGGATCGGGAACGAGCCGATCCCGCTCGTAGGCGGAGGAGGCGTCGGGGTGGCGGCGGCAGCCGTTAGCCCAACTCCCCTCGGGGCCGCGGCGGCAGTGTGAGAAGTGTCCTCTACTGTCGCCACTTACAAGCGGCTCCGTGATGACAGCGATCTGTTTGTGGCGCAGTCGCTGTGCCGTACTGGCAGGAGTCGGCAATAAGGGAGGGCAATCCAAAGGAGCCCTCCCAGGGTACGTGTCCCGACCATGTGGGACATGGCGCAAAAGGGGGGTACCGGAGCAGCATACCCGCGTTCCCGGAATCCCCCATCAGGCGCCAAGTCGGTGCAAGTCCGACATACCCACCCGCAGACACTTTTTGCGGGTGGCATGCGAAGGCATTCCCCCTGCCTTAGGAAAAAAAAAAGGCTACTAGCTGTGCCCCGCGGTTTTTTAAACAAATTATAGCCTACTCGTATGTGTTAATCCAGGGTGTCAGCTAAGTCCACACCAAATTTTATAAAAGTTTGCGCTTTTGTGGAACCACATTAAAAAAAAACTTGAGAGGTGTCAAGGGACACCCGGATGGAACGATGGAACGAACCTGTATACACACAACAAAAATAATCGTCGCGACACCACACTGTTCAATGCGAAATAGAAATGAAAATATCTGGCTTGCTTTCTATAAGAGATAGAGAGTGAGAGAGACAGACAGAGAAACATGCGCACGCCGCACGGCTGCAAAAAGTGTCGTGACAACTTTTCGTAAGAAATTTTTCCGTCTAGCCCCCTTTCACAACGCGCGATAAGGGACTTCGTTCCAAAAACTCTCGAAGCGCTGGGCTTGAGGGGTAAACTTGGGAATGTGTGACGGAAATGTGTGAGAAACTTTGCCCGGTATATTACTGTGGGGGCACACGTTCTCTTTGGACGCTCTCAGTACCAAACAGGTATACGGACCACGCGATGTAAAGCGGTCACCGTAGGCTATAGACGCTCTCGACACAAAACAAGTATACGGACTACCTGTTGTTAAGTGGTCACCGTAGTCTATGGACGATCTCGATACAAAACAAGTATACGAACTACCTGTTGTTAAGTGGTCACCGTAGCCTATGGACGCTCTCGACACAAAACAAGTATACGGACTAACTGTTGTTAAGTGGTCACCGGAGTCTATGGATGCTCTCGACACCAAACAAGTATACGGACTACCTGTTGTTAAGTGGTCACCGGAGTCTATGGATGCTCTCGACACCAAACATGCATACGGACCACCTGATGTTAAGCGGTCACCGTAGCCTATGGACGCTCTCGACACCAAACAAGTATACAGACCACCTGATGTTAAACGGTCACCGTAGCCTAAGGACGCTCTCGTCACCAAAAAGTATTCGATGCTACGGGGTCACCGTAGCCTATCGACACTCTCGACACCAAACAAGTATACGGACCACCTGATGTTAAGCGGTCACCGTAGCCGATGAAAGCGCCCAGACTGCTTATTTATTTCCTACACCTCCCATAAATATCGTTATATTTTAGCCCACGTTAACAAAACTTTACTAATCACACTAATATTAAAAGGCGAAAGAAGAGTGTGAGTATGTATGTGTGTTACTTCTTTACATTTAAATGGCTGGCGCGATTTTAATAAAATTTGGTATGGTGTTAGCTGACACTCTGGATTAACACGCACTGGGCAATTGAATAAAAGGTGGTTAACATGATAGATACTTTAATGGCATAATCCTCACATCCAGTAAGTCTCACATGCAACCTCTAACAAATAGGTATTTTTAATAAGTTGCAAATTCGATGAATTTGTACTATATCATTCATTGATGTTGAAAAATGTGAACCATAATGGCAAACTATATGTTTGAGCCGTTTGGAGTTGAAACGCTCGGGCCGTGGGGTCCAAATGCTTTAACACTTTATCGTCGCATTTCAAAACGTCTGGTCTATGCTTCGCGTGATCTGAGGGCTGACCAATACTTAGGTCTGAGAATTAGCATTGCCATTCAACGTGGCAATGCTGCCAGCTCTCTGGGTACGTTACCGGTTCAAAGCGATATCTTTCACTTCACTTTTTAAACAGGATACATGCAAAAGAAAACCTACTATCAAAGCTGAACTAAAATCTTATATAATAGCTACTAGCTAACTAGATGTGCCCTGCGGTTTTACCCCCGTTAAACTTTATAAATTATCACAGCTCCTCCCCCGTAGGTGATAGCATGATAATATGTAGCCTATATGTTGACCCGACCTCTTAGTAATATGAATATTACAAAATTTGAAGTAAATCCATGCAGTACTTTTTGAGTTTAGCCCGGACATACATACAGACAAACAGACAACAATTCTAAAAACTATATTTTTGGCTTCGATATAGATTGTGGATCACGCCCCAAGTGTCCTTTTAAAAAAATATTCAATGTACAGTTTTAACTTTCCTACGATTTTATTATATGTATAGATTATTATCCGATACCTAATAGTAGCGGAATTTGTTAACAAACTAGGATTTAATTAGTGAAAAAGTGGTTTTCGTGAGTAGTGTGTGAGTGTTTATTGCACCGCAGCGACCAAATTCTGCTTGAACTTGGTCGCTGAGGTGCTATATAATTATTTTTCACTACCATACCATATGGCAAAACTTATAGTGAGATATTGTATAGTTGTGAGTAAAACAACAAATTAGGCGAACGTTTTTACATTATTTATTGTGTATAAAACAAAAAATTAACAAAAATTAAAAGTTATTAAAGCCATGAACGCTTTATTGCTAGTCGGAGAACATTTGTGCAATATTTGGTTTGTTTATTCTTTCTTTTCTACGTAGGGGTGTTCCTTGATGTAGATCAAAGCCTTCTGGATGTACTCTGGGATGGGTTCGGGCGCGGGGGGAGTTGGCAGATGAGCACCCTGAAAAAAAAATAAAAGTTAAGTCTTCCTATATATAAAAGGAAACTAATATTGGCAATAACTTGTGTCACGATTCTTCTTCTTTGAGGCTCTTTCCAATTATCTGGCGACAAGTGGGCAACTACTCACTAGAATTAGAACTTTGTTCCTCCCGCTTGTTTCTGAGCAAGTATTAAGCTTACCCGAGATATACCTGGATTTCATCGCTCAGAGCTATTTTGGGACTCTCCTAAAATTGGCTGTCAGGAGTTGCAGTGGCGGGTAAGAACTAATATCTAATAATATCCTGGGACATTATTTACACGCGGCCATCTGACCCCAAACTAAGAAGAGCTTGTACTATGGAAACCAGATAACTGATATACTACACATACTACTTTTCTTTTGTAAATATATACTTACAGCCAGACTCAGGACAAACGGACATGTTTATGCACACAAATATCTGTCCTCGGTGGAAATTGAACCCTCCACCTCAGGCGTGAAAAGCAAGCAATTGCCAACCACGCCAACAGAAGGGTTTAGTGACTTAATATTTTTGTTGAGGGAAACCGTTAAATGTTAAATACATTAATTGAGATGACATGCATTGAAACAAGCTTTAGTCATTACTACAATCAAGTGGAATAACTATTCTCCAACTCCACCTTTCTGTGAATTTCCAGGATCCTAGACAGTCGAATCGATTCCCCAGGACAAGCCTGAGCTCACGACTCAGTATCATTTCATTGTATTCCGTTGTTGATCCAACTTAGAACACTTGCAATGGTGGACAAGAGGAAAGAACTAGTATACCATTAAACAATTAAACCAGCTTTACTAAATTCATTATCATACTTAAAATCATCGCCACGCGGATCCAAACAAGGTCATGTATCCACTAATTCTACATAGAATTCGAAATATCTGTCTCGGTGAATTATTGAGCATGAATAAGTAATGATTTCCTAATAAATACGAACATAAGACTCGGTTGTATGCCCAGACACTACGAAGATTTTGTTGAACATAGAACGAATGGACAATAGCGATAAGGAACAACTTCCGTGCGTTTAAGCGCTTTTGCCATACCTACTATTGGAATCAAATATAACAGCTCACTTAGGACCCTTAAATTGATCCTCGGTGCTTTTTGCAGCTGGCTTCTCTAGTTGCAAATCTCTCATTTTATGAGGCTATAGCCTCTTTACATCATTCTGTCTCCCGCTTTGCTCTGGAGGGAAGTGGAACTATTCATTTTCTAACTCCTCCTTTTTTCTGTTTCTGATTAAATTCGTTGCGTGATCCAAGACAGTTAAAGCGATTCCCCAGGACATGCCTGAGCCTCACCGCTCAGTGTCATTTCATTGTGTGCCACTGTTGATCCTGGCTCACAGGAGTTGCAGTGGTGGGTAAGAGGGAGGGACTAGTCCCGATATTAAAATAACATATAACGAATGGAGACAAAACTCAATACTCAGACTTTTACCAAAGCATACAGGTTGGTAACATAGGACCCAAGAAATTCGTTGCGGGATCCAAGACAGTTAAAGCGATTCCTCGGACATCACCGCTCAGTGTCATATCATTGTGTGTCACTGTTGATCCTGGCTTACAGGAGTTGTAGTGGTGGGTAAGAGGGAGGGACTAGTCCCAAAAAAACATTCAAGGTGTAACAAAAAATCTGTAATAATTAAAGAGAACCGCTTTCGGAAATACGGAAAATATTTAGACTTTTTCGCTCGCTATTCAAAATGCCTTGGTAAACACTTCTGTATAAGAAGTTTATTACTAAATTTTAGATTTCTATAGCATTGTTTGCAATGCGTAAATGTAATCTCGTAAATAGGAAATAATAAATAAAATCGACCGGCGGGTCTCGATGCTATAAAAGGCTATCATTTAATAGTTTTGCATGATCTTTGACATCTAACTGTAAACTTATCGCTTGACCATGTTTCTAGAAAAATAAACCGATAAATCTCACCTATCCTTCAAAATGGGTGTTAGCAACAGAATCAGAAATTTTATCTGCCGGTGTATATCGTTCGTAGCTTAGCGCAGAGCGCCTACCCCGGATTGGTAGAGTTGTCGGTCCGCAAGGAAACTGGCTTTAAAATAAAAAAACCGCATCGAAATCGGAACATCCGTTTGATATCTACGCTGCCAGAGACAGCCATCGACAGACAAACATCGACGCCAACTTATAACACCAACCCTTTTTATTACTTAAAAAGACGACACCCGCACTCCCTAGTGCGGGTGTCGTCTTTTTAAGAAATAAAAAGGGTTGGTGTTAGATTCCCTAATCTAATCCCTGTGTCGCTGGGTACTTTACAAACATATAATAGACGGACATAAATAACATCCAGACTCAAAACAACTATTTATGGGTCACACAAATGGTTTGGCCATTTAGAAAGGATGAATGAAAGAAGATTGACAAAAGAAGTATACCTGGCCTGTGTGAATGTGACAACCGGAAGGGGAAGACCACGTCGAACATTCTCTGACCAAATTGGAGATGTTCTCAAGAAAGGGCAGGTCAGAAGTACCCTAAACCGGCGAGCATGTATGAAGAATATAATGACAGTAATCGAGGCAAAAGAAGTATGCAAAGATCGTGACAAATGGAAATCCGTTGTCTCTGCCTACCCCTCTGGGAAACAGGCGTGAGTCTATGTATATATGTATGTACAAATAGTTGTCCGGCGCGGGACTGTAACCGGCGACTGTCTTAGCCGCTGCGCTACACGTGCAGTTAAATTCTTCGTCGGGGTTTAAAGAAGTTTAAAAAGATGTCTTATAATATATTTACCCTGGGCTGGTATCCGAACTCGTTGGCGACGTAAGTAGTTTCGATGACGGTGCCATCGGGGTTCACATATTTGTCGGAGCCAGAAACTTCGAGGGCTACCTCCTCCTGTATTACAAATAACCCATTTTAAATTATCACAATCACTTTTAATTTTACAAATATCTTAGTAAGTTTTGCACTACTACATTCGATTCGAATCAGTATAAAATAAAAATAAATAAAATAGAGATAATATCCTAGGCATTACACACACACAGCCATCCATACCAAACTAAGCAGAGCTTGTATAATTGTAATCAGATATCTGATATATTACATACTAGCTGTGCCCCGCGGTTTTACCCGCGCTAAACATAATAAATTTCACAGCTCCTTTCCCGTAGGTGATAGCGTGATAATATGTAGCCTATATGTTGACCCAACCTCTTAGTAATATTCATGCAAAATTTGAAGTAAATCCACGCAGTACTTTTTGCGTTTAGCCCGGACATACATACAGACAAACAGACAAAAATTCTAAAAACTGTATTTTTGGCTTCGGTATCGATTGTAGATCACGCCCCAAATTTATTTTTTAAATATTTTAACAGTTTTGACTTTCCTACGATTTTATTATATGTATAGATACTACTTTTCTTTTGTAAATACATACTTATAATGATAATTACACCCAAAATCAGGACCAAAAAATAAAAATGTTCACGCACACAAATATCTGTCCTGGGGCTCTACCGTCTAAGTAGTTTTCGTGAATGCCGTTCAAATAAATAAAGGTTAAAAATAACTTAATCAATCGTTAAATCGGTTTCCATGAGCACATGTGACGTCATAAATGGTCCGGAATCGATTGTCAACGTTGAAGCGATTTAACGATTGATTAAGTCATTTTTAACCTTTTATTTATTTGAAGGCCCTTTAAGAAATCGATGTTTGGTGACTTAGCCGGTAGAGTCCCTGGGTGGGAATGGAACCCACGACCTGCGGCGTGAAAGGCAAGCATTTATCAACCACGGCAACCGGCCCAACTAACAATAATATAGAAGTCTCGCATCGTATTTGGATTTTGCTATTCACAGTCGGAGAGACTGTAAAATGCTTCAGATCCCTGATTCAAACAGAATCTAGGGCGTATAGTATCTATCATACGGGCGTGGTGTACAACCGCATTATCTATACATATAATAAAATCGTAGGAAATTCAAAACTGTACATTGAATATTTTTTAAAAAGGATACTTGGGGCGTGATCTACTATCGATATCGAAGCCAAAAATATAGTTTTTAGAATTTTTGTCTGTTTGTCAGTATGTATGTCCGGGTTAAACTCAAAAAGTACTGCATGGATTTACTTCAAATTTTGCATGAATATTACTAAGAGGTCGGGTCAACATATAGGCTACATATCATTACGCTATCACCTACGGGGGCGGAGCTATGATGATTCATAAAGTTAAACTCGGGTAAAACCGCGGGGCACAGCTAGTACAATATATAACATCATTCCCAGTTTTGCAAGGGGAAGCGTCATTGTTGCGTTGGTATACATTTTTTACGAATAATTTACCTTTCCTAACTGCTTAACTGAGGCAGATGCTTGTCCAGAAATTCCATTGGAGGTTTCATAACCGTAACCGTATGAACCATCAGGATTTTGGTCGTATGATTCCCTGACGACGGTTGCGTCTTTGTCGACGGCGCTGGCGTATACGCACGCGGCGAAGCAAAGGGCGATGATAGCGGATTTCTAAAAAAAAAGATATATTTAATTTACGTAAATATCATTCATTCAGACAATATGTAGTAAAATTTAAATTTCAATACATAATATTAAAAACTTCAACTAAACATAATCTCCTTGACAATAACTATAATACAAGCTAACTAAATGTCACTACCGTTATAAAATAAATTGTATAAATGTTTTAACACTCCGTGTACCAAAATATCTGTAATAAGTGACTAGAAATAATAACTGTTTTACTACAAACATGTTCTGACTATTTACAAGCGCTTTTTTATAGTCTACGTGAATAAAAACCTTTTTTATTTTATTTAATATTTATTTTTTATCTCTAACAACGTAAAGAAGAAGAAGAATAAGTAGGTACACTTTACTGTGTAAGAAATATAAATAACACTATACAATAAAAAAACAACAGCAATAATTATGACCTGGTTGTATAAGCTGTAGGTATTTTATTTGCTGAGCTGAAATATCAGTTAAGTTTAACATATTTTATTTTAACTGGCAACGTGCCAATGCATGGCAGAAATTGTATACGTTATATTATAATATGCCGCTTGAGTTATCGTAGAGAAGCGTGCACTCTATGGATATTTAACTATGTTTAAATTTAAAAACGTTTTCTTTGCCTTCCTCTTTGTTTGGGATCTTACGTACGTTGTCTGTTGACATAAAAAAGATTGCAGGTCTACTATGGGAGAGAACCACTCAAGAGAGAGTAGACTGGAAAGCGCTGGAGGAGGCCTTCGTGTTGCAAACACACGCCAACACCCAATAACTTACATATACTCGTATTTAATTACATATACTCTGTAAGATTATAATTCATCCTTGTTGGCTTAACAAAGGCTAAAGGCTTAACAATAATAAAAAATTAAAAACACAAAACTAAATAAAGAAATGGGAAGCCCAATCTAATATTAAAAAAAGAAACAGCGTTAAGTTTTAAGTAAAAAAACTAATTTGAAGTCTTTGCAAAACTAATAAATCACAACAAGTAAAATAAAATATTATTATTTAGCATTATTGATTCTACAATTTTGAAGTTTATTAAAGTTATCATTAAATTAAAAATTGAAAATTTTTACGAAACTGTAATAATACTAATAAAATATTAACTATAATTTAACAATAATTGATTCTACACTTTCTAAGATTTATTTAAATAAAAGTTATGATTTTTTTGCGATACTGCCTATTTATTTATATCATCAATAATTGATTCTACACTTTCTAAGATTTATTAAAATAAAAGTTATGATTTTTTTGCGAAACCTCCTACTTATTTATATCATCTTAATTGATAAAATTATTAATTTACTTTTACTACCAAGTGAACCGTCCCCACTTATTTGAGCACACCAATTTATATATTCACATTAGCACATAATCACTTACCATTTTTGTGTTGCTTATTCGAACCTCAAGTTCAATCTAATGCTGGGATGAGATTCTTACTTACTTTTATACGCGTCCCAGGAATACTTAAATATGATATCATACCTACTGATAGACACCGGCATGTGAAAAGGTCAACTTTTTTTCTATAAGTAGTAATCGTCAAGGTATGTTTGACATTTTCGTTAGTAATAACAAGAACTTGTTTAACGGTTACAAAAAATAATTAAAATATTTATCTTTCGCGTTTTTTTACAGTAAAATGAAAATCGAAGAATTCTTGCCAATATTTATGTAGATCCATTTATTTACTGACTCCAATAAGAAAGATGTGTTTTGACTTTGTTATAGACTAATTTTATTTGGTGATTTTAGATTATTGATTTGTTCGATTTATTTATGACTATATTGTATGTAAAACTATATTTGTATGGATGTAGTGTCAAGATTAACATTTGCATGCCTTTAGGTAGAATTCAGAGTTCTATTATTTTAATATAACATGCTTTTATCTGTACCTGTATTCAGCAAATAAATAAATGATTGATTGATCAATTAAATAAATTAAAAAAACTTGTGTACTTATGTACACGCGTTAGAAGTTATACTTCTTTATATACAACTTGAACATAGTTATCAATTTTCATACCACCTAGAACTAACTTCTTGCTGTTAAATTTTTTGGTGTCGGTGTGCGCGCGCATCGTAAAAATTCACTCTCATCATTTTTCTCCATCGCGCCAAAAGAAGTATAACTTCAAAAAGGTTTTTATCCACGTAGACTTTAAAAAAGCGCTTGTAAATAGATCAGAACGTGTTTGTAGTAATACAGTTATTATTTCTAGTTACTTATTACAGATATTTAGGTACACGGAATGTTAAAACATTAATACCATTTATTTTATAATGGTAGTGATAGTGATATTTAGCTAGCTTTAGAATTAGAATGTATAAATTACTCTTATGGGATATTTTTGCATGACGTTTAGAGTCACAGATTCAAAAGACTATAGAGATCGCGTAGGGTCAAATCATGTAACTAAAAAAACTACAAACTACATAACCCACCCCGGGGGTACACCATTCGGGGTTCAAACTTCGGCTCACTCATGAGAGTGCTGGTTTTAGGGGCGTTTTCTACAACTGTAATACCATATTATAGTGCCTAAAATATTTAAGTAATTTTATAAGAAAATATATTTTTTTATTGTACTAATGGCGTAGAAATACACGAATTATACTATTGCTGCAAATATAGGAAATTATATGAAATAATGAAATTTATTCAGAACTTGGGTATTCACATACACTTGTCTTGTCAAGCTCACAATGCAATAAATACACATAGTTTAATACAGTAATTAAAGCAACAAAATATTTTGAATTAGTCCGTCCGTGCGGTCTGTTTCGTCACATTTATTTTTATTAAATCCTTAAATAAATAATAAATAGCAAGTTACTAAGCTATTATTGTAACAGTTATATATATATATATTAAAATTAAAGAATTGAAAACAACAAGTTGGCTAGTGCAAAACGCTCTCAACCAGTAGCTTAATTTAAGCGACTAATACCTAAGGGTTATGGGGTTCGGGACGGTACAGCAATCGAATTAGTACTTAGTAATTTTCGGGTAAATACTTATTGACCTGAAAAGAAATTGAAACACAATAAAATCCGACCCGTACCTACAAATATTTATCGGATTTTAAACTTTATTGACCACGAATTAACGAACAATTTACCTAAAATATTATGTATGCCAGTAACACAATACTATGCGAGTTACTAGTTTATAGGCTCGCACTTTTAGTTGTTAGCTTAAAGATTACAAAGAGAGTGTATTTAATTAAAGATCGTGACACATTCGGCTAGTAGTCCTCATGATGTAACAAATAAATGCAACTAATGAAATGAAATATTTATTCAGCACTTGGGTATTAACATACACTTGTACTTGTCAAGGTCACAATGCAGTACATAAACAAAGTGGATAGTAACCAGTTACTAAAAAAAATTATTTGTCAGTCCGTGCGGTTTGTTTTATCGCATATATTTTCTGAAATCCTTAAATAAATAACAATTTACTAATCTATTATTTTGAAATTTAGTTCTACTATATTAAAATTAAAGAATTGAAGACTAAAGCAAAAGACGAAATTCTAAGTGAGGGTGTGATCACCCGTGCATGTGATCACACCCTCACTTAGAATTTCGTCTTTTGCTTTAGTCTTCAATTCTTTAATTTTAATAAAGTAGAACTAAATTTCACCGATCACGCGTTAATGGGCCAAAGCGATCCTCGCCGCTGAGGAACCTACCCTAGCTAGCCTGCTACAACTAAATCCTTTAAGACGGACTGATAAGAATAAACTTTATGAGTTCAAGCATAATGCTTATTTTACATGTAGATCACCTTCAATTCTCGG
Source organism: Pseudoips prasinana (assembly GCA_951640165.1). Classification (NCBI taxonomy): domain Eukaryota; kingdom Metazoa; phylum Arthropoda; class Insecta; order Lepidoptera; family Nolidae; genus Pseudoips; species Pseudoips prasinana. The sequence goes on along the minus strand of OX621259.1, from coordinate 17,224,925 downwards.
TAAGGAAAAGAGAGAAGCCTACTAATAAACACGAAAGTTTGTAAGTATGGATGGATGGATGTTTGGCAGTCTTTCACGTAAGAACTACTGAATGGATTTTAATGAAACTTTACAATGATATAGCTTATACATCAGAATAAACCAAGACGAAAAAAGCAAGCCCGGAGTTTCTTTGTGGCTTTCTTCTACGGGTCATCCACCTAGGTAGCTAGAGAAAGCCGCAGGCTAGCTAGGGTAGGATCCTCAGCGGCGAGGATCGCGTTCCCCCCTTAACACGTGATCGGTAATACCGTGCAAGTGATCTGACCCCCATTTCGAATTCCATCTTTTTACTTCAGCGGCCGCCTGAGATGTGGCCCATAAGGGTGCCCTCAGGTATTAGTCCTTTAAATTAAGCTACTGGTCGAGAGCCTTTTGCGCTAGCCAACTGCTCGTTGTTTTCAATTCTTTAATTTGATATACTATTGCTAAATGTAACAATAATAGCTTAGTAACTTGCTATTTATTATTTATTTAAGAATATTAAAAATACATGTGACGAAACAGACCGCACGGACGGACTAATTTAAAATATTTTGTTACTTAATTACTGTTTTTAAACTGTGTTTATGTAATACATTGTGATCTTGACAAGTACAAGTGTATGTAAATACCCAAGTGCTGAATAAATTTCATTTCATTAACACATAGGCTACAATTTATACAGATATTGTGTGAATTGTCCAAAATATGGATAAATGTCAAGTAAGTAGGAAAAATCTACCATCTGCCAGCTATTCCGGCGTGCGCTGCCAAAACCGCTAGAGGTACACATCCTACTAATATTATAAATGCGAAAGTTTGTGAGAATAGATGTGTGGATGTATGTTTGTTAATCTTTTACGCCACAACTACTTTAATAGCATAGCTAGTATTATTAATATTTAACACGAAAAGCAAGATTTCGGAGCCCTAGTTTAGCCAATTATTATTTGAGTTATACTCGAAGTGAATAAGTGGGTAATTTCAGAAATTGAATCTATTGTAGTTGGTTCATAAGTTAAGCATCTTCTACACGGTTGCAAACCAACGTCTTAACAGAGGTCACCCTGGTGGTTGTCCATCTAGACTACAGTTGTGCAGTCTAGATGGATGGATGGATGGATACGTCGCCGCAACGTGTAGTGGCAGTAAGAGAAGTGTACTCTACTGCCGCCACGTGCAAGCATCTCCGGGAAACGGCGATCTATTTGTGGCACAGTCGCTGTGCCTTACTAGAGCAGTCTGCAATTTGGTAGGATTTAACAAAGTCTTCTAAAGTTACGTGTCCTAATCTCCTGCGGCATGGCGCAAAACGGTGACACCGGAGCAGAATACCCGCGTTAGCGAGGCTCCGCTCACCAGGCGCCAAGAGAAATCTATGGTTAGTCGGACATACACATTCTCAGACACTGGGCATACATAAGCATTCCCGCTTTCTTAACAAAAGAAGGTTCATACGTTTTTTTTTATATAAAATAGGATGGCAAACGAACAAGTGGGTCACCTGATGGTAAGTGATCACCGCCGCCCATGGACACCAGAGGAACCACAAGTGCTTTGCCGGCCTTTAAGAAAAGAATAGGCTCGCTTCTTGAAGGTTGCCATGTCATGCCGGATCGGAAATTACACTCAACAACAACAGCTAATTGATTCCACAGAGCGGTAGTACGCGGCACAAAGCATTCATCCAGGTAATAAGGACGAAATTTCCACTTTTGGCGAGAGGGTGTGTGGCGGAATGTGGCGGCAGGTATAAGCTCGAACAATTCCTCTGAACACTCCCCGTGATAAATGCGGTAGAGGACACATAGAGACGCCACGTATCTCCGCAGGGTAAGAGGATCAGACAGGATATGTCGTGATCAATATTCTCATCAGAGTTTTCCTGAAATTAAGTGAATACAGGTTTCCTACGTAGGTACAATTTTATGTAATAACAAATAACCAAATTGATTTAAATTAAATTAAATTGCTAATATTGTTTTATGTATGTATTTCATGAGTTTTTGTTGTACTGACTTATCGTATGGGCAGTGGTTACTCAAGTGTCAGAATCGTTCAAGCCACCTAGAAGGGCTGACATGGCTTAACGACTATTGCCAAACTAAGCAAAGCTTGTACTACGGGTACCAGGCGACGATATATATACTTATATAGATAGATAAATTCTTATATACATAGAAAACATCCATGACTCAGAAACAAATATTCGTGCTCATCACACAAATATTTGCACTTACCGGGATTTGAACCCAAGATCACCATCTTCGTAGACAGGATCACTACCAACTGGGCTACGGTGACCGTCTAATCCGGCCGACCTAATCTATTTGAATTTAGAATTAATACTCGTATATCATCATAATGTCAGCCGAAAGACGTCCACTGCTGGACAAAGGCCTCCCCCAAGGATCTCCACAATAGCCGGTCCTGCGCTGCCCGCATCCAGCGGCTTCCCGCGACCCGAACAAGATCGTCGGTCCACCTTGTAAGGGGCCTGCGTACGCTGCGTCGCCGCCCGGTTCGTGGTCACCACTAGCAAACCTTTCTCGACACTTGCTCCGTGTAAACCAAAAATAAAGCCGTTGGAATTCCTTACGTCTATGTGTACGTAGCACCGATATAGACAGTAGGCGGGGCTGTTACAACACCTCTGAAGATGATTAACGAGAGACTTTGCTCAACTATGACATTATTAAGAATAGGCTCACTTGTTTGTTAATCAGTAGAAAGATTTTGCTGCCTAAGGCTTTTAGGTCATAGTCGATAAGGCGGTTTTTGCAACATCGCTATTACAATAGCACATCTGGATTTGCAATTGTGTTTCTTTTTAGGGTTCCGTACTCAAAGGGTAAAACGGAACCCTATTACTAAGACTTCGTAGTCTGTGTGTCTGTCCGTCTGTCACCTGGCGACTTCCGGACGTCTATCCGTCTGTCTCCTGAACCGTGATAGACAGTTGAAATGTTCACAGATGATGTATTTCTGTTGCCGCTATAACAACAAATACAAAAAAAATCAAAATAAAATAAATATTTAAATGGGCTCACATACAACCAACGTGAATTTTTTGCTCGTTTTTAGGGTTCCGGGTGACAGATGGACAGACAGACAGATAACGAAGTCTTAGTAATAGGGTCCCGTTTTACCCTTTGGGTAAGGGTAAAACGGGACCCTATTACTAAGACTTCGTTGTCTGTCTGTCTGTTCATCTGTCACCAGGCTGTATCTCATGAACCGTGATAGTTAGCCAGTTGAAATTTTCACAGATTTCTGTTGCCGCTATAACAACAAATACTAAAAAATAAAATAAATATTTAAGGGGGGTCTCATACAATAAACGTGAATTTTTTGCTCGTTTTTATAGATAACTAGCTGTGCCCCGCGGGTTTACCCGCATTAAACTTTATAAATTATAGCCTATGTATTAATCCAGGGTGTCAGCTAACTCCATACCAAATTTTATTAACATCGCTCCAGCCGTTTAGACCTGAAGAAGTAACACACATACACACTCACAAACTTTCGCCTTTATAATCTTAGTAGGATGGTACGGAACCCTTCGTGCGCGAGTCCGACTCGCATTTGGCCGGATTTTTTGTGTCTAAACGCAAATCATGTAACTCATTCATAGTTTTGTTAGCCAGCACGTTAAAATGTATTACGTAAGTGACTCACCTATAATTATTGGAGATTATAGAAGTTTATAATCGCGTTTATCTTGCATTCATGTGGAGTTTAGATATATATGACGGTCACCGTAGCCTAGTTGGTAGTGCTCCTGCCTACGAAGCTGGTGGTCCTGGGTTCGAATCCCGGTAAGTGCTAATATTTATGTGGCACGAATATTTGTTTTTGAGTCATGGATGTTTTCTATGTATTTAAGTATTTACCTGTCTATATAAGTATGTATATCGTCGCCTGGTACCCATAGTACAAGCTTTGCTTAGTTTGGGGCTAGGATGATCTGTGTGACATTGTCCCTAGATATTATTATTATTATTTCAGACATATTTACAATGAATTGTATAAATTTAAGTGCGGGTGGGAATCGAACCCACGACCACGGGGTATCCGGCGCCATGTGCGTTAATCGCTCCGCCACCGCACCGTGGCACTGACACTTCGAATTTATACAATCCATTCGATATTTCTTAACGCATGAAGACGCTTTTTAAATTTATACAATATACATATTTTAAAGACTGCTAACTGAAACATTGTTTTCAGTAAGCATGTTTAAAATACTAAAAATAATAAATGAAATCATAGTTAATAATAAAAATCTATGATTTAAGAAAAAAATCGATATATATTTTTTTCATTTTTTTTTGTTATTTAAAAAGACAACACCTGCACTAGGGAACCTGATGATGATGATGATGATGTCTTCCCGGCCGAATTTCGGCCACGGCGGCCATTCTCAATGGAGATTAGCCAATTGTGCAGGACATATTACGATCGGAAAGAGGTCAAGTACAGGACCGACGGCTTTACGTGCTCTCCGAGGCACGGGGGTGTAATACCACCAACTTCCAGACTTCGGACTGATACTGAGAAATTTCTTTTTACGGAAAAATCTCAAATCACTTTTTGGCCCGACCCGGGATTTGAACCCAGGACCTCGTTTTGTGCGGTTGAACACGCTACCGCTAGACCAACGCGGCAGTCACTAGGGAATCTATTCTCTGTGTCGCAGGGTACTTTACAAACATATAATAGACGGACACAAATTACATCCAGACTCAGAATAACTATTTATGGGTCACACAGATAGAGGGACTTGAACCCGCGACACGAAGCGGCGAAGACTGTCTTAGCCGCTGCGCCACGAGTGCAGTCTATTTGTTCAACCCATATAATATACAAACTTACTTGTGGACCTTTTTCTAATCTGTCCAATCACTTAATCACCGTTTCAGACAAGCATGTGTCAAGGTAAAAGTATCTTTATTACGATTGTACAGAGTACTATTAACCGTGGCAAATTTCACTACATTACGGCTTTGTAGCATAATGTGCGGCAGTAATGAGAAAATGGTCTACAAATAAATAACTTTCTGATTATTTAAGTAGCAAAAGTACTTGGGATCGAGTCGCTGAAAAAAGTAGTTTTATTTTTATTCTAAACTAGCTGTGCCCGCGACTTCGTCCGCGTGTTAATTAGTTTATTTCGTTTTTCTTGTAAAATAAAAGACTTTTTCTAAAATAAAAGTAGCCTAAGTTACACCTTATTACATCAGCTACCTGCCAATAAAAGTCCCGTCAAAATCGGTCCAGCCATTTCAGAGATTAGCCGGAACAAACAGACAGACAGACAGACAAAAATTGTAAAAAAAATCAATTTGGTGTATGTACCGTATATATATTCATATTAATGTAGTAAAAACCAGTTATTTCAATATTACAAACAGACACTCCAATTTTATTTATTTGTATAGATTGCGAAGATATAATTTCAATGTCTTTCATATCAAGTGAAGTATGAATATACTAATATCATCATCACCATATCAGCTGAAATACGTCCACAGTTGGACAAAGGCCTCCCCTGAAGATCTTTACAATTACCGGTGTCGCGCTATCAGCATCCACCTGTTTCCAGCGTCCCTCACAAGATCACCGGCCATCTTGTAGGGGGCCTGCTCACACTGCGTCTTCTAGTTCGTGGTCGCCACTCGAGAACCTTTCTGCCCAGTACTGCTAATTCTTCTATTCTTAAAAAAGAGGCCAAGCGAGTCGATTGCGAGTCGGACTCGCCATATCTGTGGACTCACCCATGAAGGATTGCGTAGCAGCAAGTAACATTTTAAGTTATTTTTTATTAATTATTATTTTGAATTGATTTAATGGAAGGTAAAGTGCGGTTTACGATTTATGACGAATAAAAAAAAACTATTACTAGATCTCTTTCAAACCAATTTTCAGTGAAAGTTCGCAAATCATATATTGTTTTGGTTTTATCATTCTCATATTTTAGAACTTACAGGGGGGGGGGGGGGGGATTTTACCACTTTGGAAGTATCTCTCGCGCAAACTACTCAGTTTAGAAAAAAAATATCACAAAACTCAATATCATTTTTGAAAACCTATCTATAAATACCCCACATGTATGGGTTTGATGAAAAAAAAATATTGAGTTTCAGTTCTAAGTATGGGGACCCCCAAAATTTATTGTTTTTTTTTTCTCTTTTTCTGTGAAAATCTTAATGCGGTTGACAGAATACATCTACTTACCAAGTTTCAACAGTATAGCTCTCATAGTTACTGAAAAAAGTGGCTGTGACATACGGACGGACAGACAGACAGACATGACGAATCTATAAGGGTACCGTTTTTTGACATTTGGCCACGGAACCCTAAAATAAGAGTTGTGTTATTTTTTTTAAATGTCTTTAAATCCTATTGAATAAAATATCTTAGTTACAGTATAATTAATTAGTATACATTATCATTGGAATTCTACTCTTAAAATCCTTGAACTCTTGTGGCGAAATATAATGAGTGGAACTAGCAAGGAACAGGTTAAAAAGCTTTTTAGTGTCTCCTCTAGTGTATGCCCTCTTTCTCTCTGTACAGAATCAACATCATCATCATATCAGGGGCTATACCGGCTAAGTCGCCGAACATCGATTTTTTAAATGGCGTTTAAATAAATAAAGGTTAAAAATTACTTAATCAATCGTGAAATCGGCTTCCATAAGCACATGTGACGTCATAAATGGTACGGAATGGATTGTCAACGTTGAAGCCGATTTAACGATTGATTAAGTAATTTTTAACCTTTATTTATTTGAACGCCATCTAAGAAATCGATGTTCAGCGACTTAGCCGGTAGAGGCCCAGATGAAGGAGCCCAATACGGAATAAAGGCCTTCCCTAAAAATCTCCACAAATCCAACGACCCGCACAAGATCATTGGTCCATCTTGAAGGGGGCCTGCCCACGCTGCGTCTCCCGGTATGTGGTCTCCACTCGAGAAACTTTTTGCCCCAGTAGCCGTCTAGTCAGTTCTACGAGCTAAGTGCCCTGCCATTTCAGCTTGGCAATTCTTTAGGCTACGTCGGTTAGTTTAGGTCGGTTACATCAGCACATAATTATTATTTCTTACACCAAGGCTAAGGCTTGATTCGTCTTGGGCTATTAATAACAACAAAAAAAAATCATTATCAACTTGTTATACAAATTTATTTAAATGAAGGCACATCTGTGGTTTCTTTCGGATTTTATTAATAGATAGGTTGTCCAAAATCACATAAAACTCAAATTCATTTATAAATTATTTTTCCTTGTTAAGTTTCTACACAGTAGATGTACAGAGGCGGGCTTAATACCAAAGGCATTCTCTGCCTGTCTACCTTGGGGTGATGCAGAGAAATTGTGTCATACTTTTTTTGTTTATTGGCAGGGGGAACGTAGGGCAGGGCACACACTTTGTGCCACCCGCAAAAAGTGTCTGCGGGTGGGTATATAGGACTCGCAGTGACTAAACATAACCTGCCGTGGACTTCTCTTGGCGCCTGATGGGAGGAGCCCCGGGAGTGCGGTTATGCTGCCACGGTGAAGGAAGACTATGAATAAAAATGATTACATCTAAAGGAAACATTTACATAGAATACATACGTACCTAACAACTACATATATTCTAATATCTACTATTATGACGGGCCGATTGTGTGCTTGGTAGTTACGTGCCTTTCACGCCACTGGGGCTCTACCGACTAAGACGCCGAACATCGTTTTCGTGAATGGCGTTCAAATAAATAAAGGTAAAAATGACTTAATCAATCGTTAAATCGGCTTCCATCTCATAAATGGTCCGGAATCGATTGTCAACGTTGAAACCGATTTAACGATTGATTAAGTAATTTTTAACATTCACGAAAACGATGTTCAGCCATATACTTAGCCAGTAGAGCCCCAGGGGCAGGTCATGGGTTCGTTTCCCACCAAGTACAGATATAATGGATGTAATTATCTACATAAGTAAGTATATACCAAAGAAAAGTAGTATATCAGTTATCTGGTTTCCATAATGTCCCAGGATATTATATTATCTTTTTTTAAGGGTTCCATGATATAGGTTCTAGGGAGCTTACAATATGGCGTTCAAAGAGCATTTGAATTAGTTGCTTGCTTCTCTTTAACGCTTTTTAGGAGAACCAGGACCATTAAAAGAAATACAAGTTGAACTGAGGATAAAGAAGAAATCTGTTGTGAAGCTAAAACCTGAACTCCACTTTACGTAACGGTGCCCTTCCATTTATGCTCAGTAAAGTGATTAAAGCGTTGCAAGCGAATAATTCAAACGCTCTTTTGGACTAATAGCGATTACACATTGGAAATTGCAATGAAAGCAAGCGATATCTACTTGGTAATTGAGTTACTAGGGGTGTTCACTAGACATTAGGCTAAAAGCTCCGATAAATTGCACCTTTGCCCTTTGCATGCAATGTTACGTCCTCCGGTTCTAAGTATCGCGGCGGTTTTAGTCTTTGGGAGCGTTGATATTTCTATTGAGCGTTGAGAGTACGCGTGACTTCAGCCAAATTGTGTTTTTTTTTCTTTCTTTTTTAAAAGACTACACTCGCACTAGGGAATCTAATCCCTGTGTCGCGGGGTACTTTACAAACACATAATAGACGGACACAAATTACATCCAGACTCAGAACAACTATTAATCGGTCACACAAATAGGTGTTCGGCGCGGGACTCGAACCCGCGAGTCGACTGACTTAGCCACTGCGCCACACTTGCAGCAGATTTCCTGCTAGTAATTGGCCTAAAAGGTTTATTTTCTTGAAAACATGTTGGTCCAATTTTCTGTGTGGTGACGGCATAGAATATCATCACCCCATTTCATCTCGTGGGGGGCGTAGAGATCGACCGAGGGAATTCCTACTAGAAAACGGGCAGCAGCGATTTCCTGTGAACTATGACCATCAAACTGCGATCGCCAACCCGTCTGCCAAGCGTGGCGATTATGGCATATCCTCCCATTCTTTGGGGAGGCTTTAGTCCAGCAATGGACGTACTTCGGCTGAGATGATGATGATGAAGTCAAACGATACTTTTAGAAGTGAAATCTTCAGGCTTCATCGCCACTGCACGCTTTCTATATGTAGATTGTACCATGACCTTTTGGGCGAACAAAAATTAAATATAAAATAAATAATATCCTGGGACATTATTCACACACAGCCATGTGATCCCAAACTATGCTTAGTTTCAATAGTACAGGCTCAGCAGAGCCAGATAACTGTTATACTTACAAAATATACCACTTTTCTTTAATTCATATATATTATATGACCTTGAAGCTCGCCTCAATGTCACCTCATCGTTCCCATGAGTTATATGAATACTATGTACACATTACATAGATATATAGGATATATTACATAGATATGCACGTGTGGCGCAGCGGCTAAGACAGTCGCTTGCTTCGTGTCGCGGGTTCGAATCCCGCGCCGGATAACTATGTGTGGGACCCATAAATAGTTGTACTGAGTCTGGATGTAATTTGTGTCCGTCTATTATACGTTTGTAAAGTACCCCGCGACACATGGTTTATTTTCCATAGCTAGTGAGGGCTTGCATTAAAATAAAATAAAAATAAAAAAAGGTTTTTATTCACGTAGACTTCAAAAAAGCGCTTGTAAATAGTCAGAACATGTTTGTAGTATTATAGTTGTATACATTATTATTTCTAGTAACATAGATATTAGGTACACATGTATTGATAGTATTAAAACATTAATAAAATTTATTTTATAACAGCAATGATATTTAGCTAGCTCGAATCAAGTTATTGTCAAGAGATTATGTTTAAGTTTAATTATCTAGTTTAAGTCTAATTATCTAGTTTAAGTCTAATATTTGTGATACATATTGGCAATGGTTCTGTCTATATTAAGGTGATATTATTATGACGGACCTTGTGTTAATAACGACGGTCGCGCTTTAATGCTACCACCGGATCCAATGCGCCCCAACTGAGAAGACCCAGCGAAACAAACTCAGCGGGTGTCTCTACTACCGGTTTCAACACGGCCCAGTTGAGACGCTCCGGCGAAACATACTCAATGGGGCATATACACGATATTTGGTCCACTTACTGTAATTATTTAGCAGGCAAACACAATATATGCTCGATCGGTTGTCTGTTTATTTATTTATTTTAGGTTTAATTTATTAGAAAGAGAAAATAAAAACGTCAAAATAAAAGTAACATTAATCATTTTGAGACACAACCAACAGTTCTGAAATTCGTAGAATATTTAAATAATAGATAGTTTTATTACAGATAGTTCATGTAACATAAAAGATTACTCATGTCTATATGGCTATAAGATCTCCAGCGGACTATGTGCAGGTAGATGCCGACCGCCAAATGTCTTTATCGTCAATGTAATCCTTAGTAGTGTAGTAACCCTTAGCCATAAGTTCATGTTTAATGTGTGAAATTTTGAAATTTAAAAAAAAAACTGAAAAAAATAAGACCATTTCAAGTGTCATCTATAATATTGAAGATTATTTAGATTAGAAGTGTAATATATAGATAGTTTTCACTTCTCTGAGCAGTCCCCAAAGACGGCCCGCCTGTTTTTTTAATGACCCATGTCACACTGGTTTGGTCTCTATTTAAAGTGGTTTCCAACCGGAATATTCTTGATCTGACATTGTTGACCTTTTAAACAAGCCTCAAAAAAAGTCAGTAGACCATTCAACACATAAGTTTCCTTGCATAACTTTACCTACTTAGTGATCTGTGGCTAGCGAAACATGTGGCGGAAAAGATATTTATATTTAGTGACACTTCACATCTTGGCCAATCTCTTTGATACAAATCACGCTAATATTATAAAGGCGATAGTTGTGACCCATAAATAGTTGTTCTGAGTCTGGATGTAATTTGTGTCCGTCGTCTGTAATCGTAATCCCTGTGGGTACTTTACAAACATTATTAGGATTAGATTCCCTAGTGCGGGCGTTTTTTTTTAAAACAAAAAAATCTTTTGGTTTGTTTAATATTTTTTAGGTATACCCTGAAATTTAATGCGTAATCACACTAATATTATTGGCGCAAGTTTGTGAGTGTGTGAGTGTGTATGTTTGTTACTTCTTCACGTCTAAACGGCAGGAGCGATTTTAATAAAATTTGGTATGGAATTAGTCGATACCCTGGATTAACACATAGGCTATAATTTATAAAGTTTAACACTGGTAAAACCGCGGCCAACAGCTACTAATCATACAATACATTATAAATATAAATGAATCACCGGAATGTTTGTGCGCTCTTAACTTCCAAACGACTGCACCAAATTATCTTCACCAAATTATATAATATATACATCATTTATTTATACAAAAAAAAAAAAAATCGTTGAAACTGAATGTTTGTATAAAAAAAAACCAAGCCAAGTGCGACTCGGAATTGCGGACCGAGGGTTCCGTACCAACCTGTAGAATTAAAATTTAATACCTCTATGCGTTCATGAGGAAAGGGGTAGAAAGTTTTAAATTAGTAAAAATATGATTATTATATGGTGTAACAAAAAAATTACAGTTTTCGCAGTCTTTCCTTTATCTGTGCTATAAGACGTTGCTTTGTAAAATAAATTAAGTAGTAGTAAAATAGTCGTTTTATTAATATAAAAACTTACTAGAATTATTTGTATATGTATTTAAATTAATCTTTTAGTATACTTAATTATTCAAAATCAGATAAGATACACACAATATAATGTGATAGTTTATTCAAATGGTGAAGAATTAGTAAGTTGACTTAATTATAGATACATTTAATTAAAAGTTATTTAACATTTCTGATAATTACAGTCGACCAATAAATAATATAAAATATATATAAAAACCAATTGCTGTTCGTTAGTCTCGCTAAAACTCGAGAACGGCTGAACGGATTTATCTTATCTTGGTCTTGAAATGTTTGTGAAGGTCTAGGGAAGGTTTAAAAGGTACGAAAAATTCAAATAATTGCCGGGAAAACCCTAGAAATAGCCCTTTTCTTTTTCCCATATAAACGTTTTCTAATTCATTTTAAAGATTTCTGAAACAACGTTTTCTAAAACATAAAGTTCAGGTCTTTTATTTATCGATTGAGGCAGTAAGAAGACTGCCGGGTCAGCTAGTATAAAATATATAGTAGTTGGAGCAGAAAGGTTCTCGAGTGGCGATCACGAACCGGAAGACGCAGCGTGGGCAGGCCCCCTACAATATGGACCGATGATCTTGTGCGGGTCGCTGGAAACTGCTGGATGCGGATAGCGCAAGACCGGCAATTGTGGAGATCTTTGGGGGAGGCCTTTGTCCAGCAGTGGACATCTTTCGGCTGATATGATGATGATGATGTAGTATATTTCATCAGATCAGCCGAATGACGTCCACAGTTAGACAAAGCCCCCCCAAAATATTTCCACCATGGAGTTGTGTCCATCATTTGGAGGGATATGCCATAATAACCTCGCTTGGTCTGCCAAGCGAGGTTATTATGGCATAACCGACGAGGTCATGATGGTCATAGTACACAGGGAGACGCTGCTCGTTCTCTGATAGATATACCCTCGGGACGACCTCTGCGCCCCCCACGTAGGGCTGCCCCCCCATGTAACGTAATTAACGCACACCCTCAAACAGCCCAATTAGAATATTATATTGGAATCATAATACATACACTGAATTTTTTATTTAACATGTATATGCATTGTTATTTACTAAATAAGTTTCTAGAAATACGTTTAGTTTTCTTTATTTTGTATTGAATGATGGTGTGTGTATGAATACAAATAAAACTGCGATTTTAAAAGTCTTATTACTTTGACTTACGGTCCTTTTCAATTTGTTTTGACTGTACAGGGTTAATATGACAATAATTTCTGTAGTTTTAATTATTTTTGTTATAAAAAATATCTATATTAAAAATGATATAAATCGATTCAGTAAACGATTCTGAACAAACTATTTCCAGGATGTGCGTTAATTAAGTTACGTGTTGTATAAGGCCTGATATTTTGCCCTAAAAGCCGGACATATTTTTTTTATTGCCAAACATAATGCTTTTACAGCTGGGCTGTTGAAAAAAGTATTTATACGTGATGTAAAGTGAGAATGAGATCGTAGATTGTCCGCTCGGACGCTCGGCGGACGAGCATCCGAGCGGACAAACTAAAACTAAAAACACGTACATATCGGGCCAGACGCGACCGCAAAAAGCCAAACATGTCCGGCTAAAGCCGGATACCTGGCAAGCCTACCCCCACGAGACGAAATGGGGTGGCGATATTCTATGCCGTCAGCCATATACTTTACTAGCTAATAATAATAGGTCTTTACCTATGAAATTGCCGTTTTGTATGAAAAAATTGAAACGAATTTTTTTCATGAATTTTTTTATTTGTATTAATCGAAGTAATCACCCATGCAATCAATGCATCTTTGCCATCGCAGTGGCAGTTTATTGATGCCCTTCTTAAAGAAATCAGCTGGACGGGAGGCAACAAATTCTTCAAAGGCATTTTGTACTGCCTCTCGGGTATTGAATTTTTTTCCCGCCAAGAAGTTATCCAAATTCTGGAAAAAGTAGTAGTCTGTAGGCGCAAGGTCTGGTGAGTAGGGCGGATGACGGAGAGCTTCCAACCCCAGTTCTTGCAACTTGGAGACCGTCTGCTGTGCAGTATGAGGTCGCGCGTTGTCGTGCAGGAGCAGCGGAGACGAGCGATTGACCAATGCTGGTTGGAGATGCGCCAGCTTCTCCATCATTGTGCTCAGTTCTTCACAGTACACATCTGCAGTAATGCTCACCCCGTTTGGTAAGAAGCTGTGATGAATCACACCGGCGCTAGACCACCAAACAGTGACCATCACTTTTCTAGGGGTAAGTTTTCGTTTAGGGCATTGTTTAGGTGCTGAACCAGGATCCAACCAACTTGCTGAGCGCTTGCGGTTATCAAACAGAATCCATTTTTCATCGCAGGTAACAATGCGGTTCAAAATTCCTTCATTTGTGTGTCTGTTGAGCAGTGCAAGGCACGTCTCGACGCGTACTTCGCGCTGGCGATCATTGAGTTCGTGGGGCACCCATTTGTCAAGCTTTTTTACCTTGCCAATTTGACGCAAATGGACCAATATTGTTTTGACGCTAACGTCGAAAGCTGCTGCTAATTCAGCCGTAGATTGTGTATCATCAGCTTCCACAACCGCCTTTAATTCGTCATTGTCGACCAAAGTCTTCGGACGACCGCGAGGTTCATTTTTCAGGTCGAAATTTCCAGAACGGAAGCGAGCAAACCAATAACAGGTGGTGCGTTGGTTTGTAGTGTTAGCTCCGTAAACGTCGTTGATGTTGCGTGCCGCTTGTGCCGCGTTGCTGCCACGACGGTACTCATATTCCATAATTACTCGAATTTTTAACGTATCCATGATGACGAAAAAGATTGAAATGCGATGAAAATGTAACACTAATCAATAAAGAAATGACTACTTTTGGAAAAAAGAATCCATGTTTTTAAAATAAAATTAATTTGAAATTAGAATTCTTAGCCAAACAAAAATTATTTTGATTTGAAATGGCCAGTACTGCAGAACGGCAATTTCATAGGTAAAGACCTAATATCTATACATACAATAAAATCGTAGGAAATCAAAATTGTACATTGAATATTTTTTTTAAAGAATACTTGGGGCGTGATCTACAATCGATATCGAAGTCAAAAATATAGTTTTTAGAATTTTTGTCTGTTTGTCTGTTGGTCTGTATGTAATATGTCCGGACTAAACTCAAAAAGTGCTGCATGGATTTACTTCAAATTTTGCATGAATATTACTAAGAAGTCGGGTTAACATGTAGGCTACATTTATATGTAGCCTACATGTTAACCCGACTTCGATTTTGATAACGCGATAATATATATAATATAATATTATATATATTATCGCGTTATCAACTACGGGGGACGATCTGTGATTATTTGTAAAGTTTAACGCAGGTAAAACCGCGGGGTACAGCTAGTTATTATTTGATTTTTGCTGAACTAAATTTAAAAAATAATGTTTGAGGATAATATTATATCATGTATTTTTTCTTCAATATCGTCCATAAGATGTTTAAATATAATGATTTATTTATGATAATTATAATGCATTCCATTCACAACACCGCCACTCAGTAAAACTCAGCAAAGGAGGCGTTCGATCCCCGCACAAGTATAATATTTGTATACAGACGCCAGCACATCAAGATACACCAATCTGTCAAGATTCTCCAATTGATTATAGAAATTTATTGTATGACAATGACACGATGTTTTGTTGAGGCTCATAGCAAGATGCTCTCACCGGTCTGTCAGTGATCGGCGAGATTAAGTAACTATGCTTGTGGTCAGTCCATAGATGGGTGACCAGTGACCACTAAAGTGGTTTGATTTCTGAGCGTCTCCGTGCTTCGGAAGGCACGCTAAGCTGTCGGTTCCGGTTGCAGCCATTAGGTAACAGTCTTTAAGCCATATCTGAGGCCCAATGGGTGGCTTGAACAACTCTGACACTAGGGTAGCCACTGCCCATGCGAGTACCTATATTAAAAATTTATTACCTCGTACTTACTACGAGGTAATAAATTTTTAATATAGGTACTCGAGCTTTAATTTTTTTTTAATTATCATAATTTGCCATTCAAGCGTTATAACCTCGTCAAATATAGGTATTTCTGGCCATTTTGCCTTGTACAGACGCCAGCACATCAAGCTATCCCAATCTGTCAAATTTCCCCAGTTGAAAGTGAACCATATGCTTTTGTGATAAAGTTAAAAATCTATATAAGAAATTTGACAGATTGGGGTAGCTGGATGTGCTGGCGTCTGTACACACGGCTACATATCAAGCTATTCATTTCCAATATAAGCTGACCTCTCATTGTATGAAAATTCTATACAATCCTATACAGCTTAAACTGGATATGTATAGCTTGATATATAGCCGTGTGTACACCACTAATCTATTTTAAATGTCTCACCTCTCTCTCTAATATATCGCGTATGAAAAGAACTAGAATTGCTTTACCACTAAAACTGTGCAATTGTACGCACACCGCGCACTTAATTAGTGAACGCGTCATTTATGTCTAATCTTATTTCGCACCATAACTTAAATGCCCAACTTAGAGAGCGTTGTGGTGTGAAAGAGGATCACAAAGATTGGAAAAAGTATGCTGGGATGGTTTGTGCATTTAGAAGGAATTAATGAAAGAAGATTGACGTAAGAAGTACGAGTATACCTGGCCTGTGTGAATGTACAACCGGAAGAGGAAGACCTCGTAGAACATTGTCTGATCAAATCGGAGATGTTCTTAAGAAAGGCCAGGTCAGAAGTACCTTAAACCGGCGAGCATAATATATGTAGAATGTAATGAAAGTTAACGAGGCAAAAAAGGTGTGCAAAGCTCATGATAGATGCAAATCCCTTGTCTCTGCCTACCCCTCTAGGAAACAGGCGTGTATATGTAAATCCTTAACCTTTTCATAAAAACTATGTCAGAATTAAATGCTATGATATTAGATAGGTGAACCTTATGTTATTATATAGTTTTATAATATACAACACACATTACAGACAAGACAGTTTTATTCAGTTTGACGGATTGACAAGCTACAAAATCAAACACGAAAGTGGCAAATTATATACAGTGATATAGAACCTCCAACATTATTAAAAGAACTTTAGTCGATATTGCATCGAATCGGGGGCATTATTCTGTTGCCAGTGTTCCACCTAATGATGATGATGACATGATTTGTAATAAATTGAACATTCTTTGATTATAATTCTTTTGACCCCTGACCCGACATAGTCTGAGCTCGAGTCCACACCCGGTCACCTTGGAATGTACTCACTTTCATCTGAACAATGATATGCCAAAGGTAATCAGCAAATAAAATAAATTAGCGTGCCTCTATCACAGTATAAAGACATACATAGTAGGAAACCTTAGAAGGCCGCGCCTATTCAGCGGGTGTTAGTGAGACCCAACAACATCTTCTCTACTTAAAGTATAGTTAGTGTTTGGGGTAAAATGCAATGATAATATATATACTATCTCATAAGAATAAACAAAGCTTGATAGCTTTGTTAATTCTTATGAGATGCAGTATCATTGGATTGTACCCCCCCTATACTATCAGGGACTAGTTTAATAAAACCCAAATTGTTACCTACCAATTGATAGTTAACAATTTCTTAATTTATCGAATCCGGTAATACCAGAATCGATGATTAGTTTCTAATTAAGATTACAAAATATGTATTAGGAGTAATCGTGCTTAGACTTACCGTAGGATAGGGTACGGGGGAGCAGTTAAAAGTAGGTACACACGGCTACATATCAAGCTATTAATTTCCAGTATAAGCTGATCTCGCGTTGTATAGGATTTCCATACCATGAGAGGTCAGCTTATATTGGAAATTTATAGCTTGACATGTGTAGCCGTGTGAACAACTCGCCAAGATAAACAACTGTGAATAGTTAACTGTGTGATTTCATGAAGGTTAGGTCTGCTCCTAAAAACTGGTTGTCTCATCGCCTATGAATAAATTAAACAATTAAATAACCCGTCCATGGTTTATTTTTGGAAAAATAAATTAAGGATGTAGATATTGCTCGTGTGACACAGTAGTTAAGGAAGAAGCCTTGGTCAACTGTTTGTGTGATCCGAATGTATTTGTGTGTAATATGGACGAATAATAGCGTATTTTTGGTATGGATGAGGTTTGTGTCCGGTAATTGAAATTATGGTAACAAGAATCGGGGAAGTCCCCTGTGATTAAGTGATTTATTTCCCCAACGCAGGTGGCCTTCTTTAAGGATATAAAATGATAGTTTGAAATAAAGTTTATATTCATCTTTGCATAACCACGACCACGTAAAAATATATTTGAATTCCATTCTGTTTTATTAATTAGTACATTTCATGTATTTTAATTAATTCATGTCCAGACCATGTTTTAGCTCTAAGGTTTTATAAGATTCTTTTCGCCATTGACTATACGCCTTCTTAATTATAAAAGGAGTACCTAATATAAATAGAGGACGCAATTTAAGGAGCACAATGTACCCATGAAACTCAAACTTATTTATTCGTGTTATTTCTGATATTACAAAGTCTTAAACGTATTAGATCCTCAAAAATATTCCGAAAAAGCTTACACGATTTTTTACATAAGAGGGCGACAAACGAGCAAGTGGGTCACCTGATGGTATGTGATCACCGCCGCCCATGTTCACTCGCAACACCAGAGGAGTTGCGGGTGCGTTGCCGGAGTCACAAACAAGTGTTGGTGACTCTTTCCCACCACCCCGATGAGCTCTGGCGACCACACGCAGAAACTCAACATTAAAATTATAAATGTTATTATTAAGGAATGTCTTCTGTAAGGTGGAGGTACTTCCCCAGTCGGGCTGCTCTTTGAGCGAATGAATGCTATGCCCTACCTCGCATGCATAATTGCTTAGATAATATGAGATAGTCTATACAATAATTTGCTATAAAATTTATTTTATGTTACATAATTTTGTATTCTGAAATTACATTATTATTAGAAAATTAATATACATATTTGGGTTCATGAACAATTCTAGCGGGCAGAAACTAGACTAATTAAACATTGTGCATACTGCCTAGGTTTTTATACATTTCAGCTATGGACGAAATTTAGAAAAGCCACTTGGAGTACCATGAGAATTGCACTCTCATGGTACTCCATAATGATGCCTACCGCATTCTTATGGGATTCCCAGAGGTAGTCCACGAAGGGCACCCATCTGAATGGCACCTGCGCGAATGGCACCTAGCCTAGTCCACGAAAGGTACCTATCAATACTTTTGGCAGGTGCTCTTCGTGGATTCAATTTATTTTTTGCATTCTTGTCCACGAAAGGCACCTACGTTAACCGTCATTAAAGTAACCTAAGTAACCTAGGTTATAAGCATTTAATTTATTTATATATAGTAATTATTTTCTGTAATCCTTTGTAATCGATTTTTTATTGGGACTTAGTGCCTGAATTAAATAACTTTTAATATTATTATGATAAACACAACAAGTTAAGAAACAGAAAAAAAATTGGCGCCTCCTACAAAATGCATCAGTTGATTGTTATTCTTGTATAGAAGGGTTTAATTTTTTTGTGTATTTTGCACGTTTATGTGTTACACGTTGATGCGTTCCATATGCAAATAAATCTTTTCTTAAAAAAAAGACAACTCCCGCACTAGGAATTTTATTCCCTGTATCGCGGGGTACTTTACATATATATAAATGACGGACACAAAGTACATCCACACTGAGAACAACTAATTATGGGTTACACAAATAGCTGTCCTGCACGGGATTCGAACCCGGGACTGTCTTAGCCGCTGCGCCATCTCTTTAACTTACACCCACTATTTATGTTACACCTTGTATATAGTTTTCTTATATAACTAACTTACAAGCTTTTGACCTAGAACTAACAATCATGTGTAAAAAGATAACATACAATATATATAATAAACACATTACCACTCCTTTGCGTCGCGCAGTCGGGTAAAAAGAAAATATATTATGTCGACGTTCTTGTCATACCTTGATCATTCCAATCGCGACAAAAAAAAGCAATATCTTGGCTATGGTACAATGTATATTTCTTATTTAATCTGTGATACGAGCCGAATCGAGCTGTCATCCTAATTATATACTCTCGGATTCAACTGTCATATGAAAGAAAAAATAGACGCAAATTTTGAATCCCTTAAAAAGTACAATAAAGAGTACCACAGAGGAGTACAATAAAGATTTATTTATTCCTTAAATTTTTGTACCGTATACTGAAGATTATGAAGAAATTAAGTATTTGGATAGAGATTAAGGGGTTATTGTTGTGGAGTACGTCAAAACAGCAGTTTGGGTTTGCAGGAAATGTTTAATGTTAGCTTTGAACGCTACCGGTTATTATTGCAACAAGTAATTTATTCAGGCGTTCATCGTGTCAACCAAATTCCGTCCACTGATGTACAAAAGCCTTCCATAATCGTTTTTGTTGTGTGTCTGTTTGTCTGTATGTATGTCCGGGCTAAACTCAAAAAGTACTGCATGGATTTACTTAAAATTTTGCATGAATATTACTAAGAGGTCGGGTCAACATATAGGCTACATATTATCACGCTATCACCTACGGGGAAGGAGCTGTGATAATTTATAAAATTTAACGCGGGTAAAACCGCGGGGCACAGCTAGTACACAATAAAAATAACGGTCAAAATCGATATTTTTTTTCATATCCCGGCCCGACGATAGACTCGTGTTTATCAAACTCAAGCGTGTCCGCGACAACCAATCAGGGTAAAGTATGGCGTCCAAGATGGTTCCCATTTTCATGTATTACCGGGAGTGAAGCACATTGCCGTCGTTGTTATTATTGAATATTAATGGAAAAAATAAATGGAAATAGTTCGAATATATGTGTGGAGGATCCGGCGAAAGCAAGAAATAAAACTATATCAAAAAGTCAGACAATACGCGCAAAGTAGCAAGTTAAACGGTAAGTGAAATACCGGTACAGTACACAGTGTTATAGCCTGGACTCTGAAGAGCAGGGCTGTACTAAGATTTCGGAAAACCATTTATATCTATATATTACTAGCAGCGCCCGCGGACTTCGTTCGTTTAATTATCATTACGCGTTCAAGAAATAAAATTCAGGTAACTGGTGGAATTTCATACCGAAACAGTATTGCTGTAAGTGCTTCACTATTAAAGAAAGGTAAACATATGGTCAATATCGATCCGAAAATTAATGAAAACGTCCCTTCGGTTAAGCCAGAGAAACTAGAAGTTGTGAGAAATTTACTTCAAAAACATTATGGTACTGAATGGCATCTCATTCCTCAACTTCAATATTATAAAAATATTTTACTTAATAACGTTGTATCGTTTGAAGAGACAAGAGGACGTTTTAAATAATTCGGCAGCATATGCCATGGAGGCAGTGTTAGATTTTGTCTAATTCTGCGGCAGTGTTAACAATTTTAATTTTCTTGTTTTTTTATATTTTAATAAAGCATTTTCAATAAAAATCGCCCTTGATTATTATTTGGTATTTTTTTTGTATTCATAAAATATTATTATGTAGCTGCCCTGAGTACATCCCTTAATATTGGTATTCGGCAAAACCAGGTAAGTACATTTGCTATTTTTCAAAACCCGGCAAGTCTACGGTGTTTTTTTTTCAGACTCCGGTACATTTCGCTAGTGTACATACATCAAACACCGATATGTCCATATTTAAGACTGGTTTCCTAGCTTAACCCTTCATTTCAAATAAATAACTCATAAGTAAAGAAGATATACCCAAAAACATATTTCTTTCATTTCCTACTTTTCACTTAGAGCGGATGTACCGGGTTTTGATTTTTAACTACACATATTTACTTATACGTACAAAATTATATCAAAAGCGTGTTTGAGTTGGTACCTTTTTATGTATTGCCAGGTGCAAGCAGTGAAGGCCTCCCAGGCTTACTGTAAACATATCATCATCATCATCAGCCTTAAATCGTCCACTGCTGGACATAGACCTCCACCAAAAACTTCTTTAACGTTGACATTTGGATGGATTTGCCGTAGTCACCACGTTTGGTATGCGAGTTATCTATCGCTATTACGTGGTAGCTATAGTACACAGGTAGCGCTGTTGCCCGACTACCTGGTGTATCCCTTAGCCGCCTGTTAAGAAACTCACGGGACGGTATGGGGTGGCCCTGTTATTCTTTCTAGGCCCGAAACCAGCCGGCTTAATACATACATATTATAGATAAATAATTACACCTAAATAACGCAGTGTCTGAAGTCGAAAGTCTTCGACCAGTGTGTGTTGCCAGTGATGACTTACGGAACTGAGACGCGCTCGCTCACTATGGGCCTCATTAGAAAGCTCAAGGTCACGCAATTAGTAATGGAGAAGGCTATACTCGGAGTTTCCCTGTGGGATCGAATCAGAAATGTCGAAATCCGTAGGCGAACCAAAGTCACCGACATAGCCCGAAAAAATGCAAAACTGAAGTGGCAGTGGGCAGGGCACATAGCTCGTAGAACTGATGGCCGTTGGGGCAGAAAGGTTTTTGAGTGGCGACCACGAACCGGAAGACGCAGCGTGGGCAGGCCCCCTACAAAATGGACCGATGATCTCGTGCGGGTCGCTGGAAACTGTTGGATGCGAAAAGCGCAAGACCGGCAATTGTGGAGATCTTTGGGGGAGGCCTTTGTTTGACGGACGTCTTTCGGCTGATATGATGATGATGATACACCTAAACACAGAACTAATAACCTTGCTCATCATACAAAGCTTTATCCTGGGAATCACACCCACGGATTCTGGTTTAGCAGTCAGGGACACTGAATACTAGACCAACTGTCCAGCAATAAATTTTAATCTTCGCAGGCATCTCTATATTTTTTTTAAATAAAGTACAGCGTATGATACTGCTGTGTGGTGACGGCGACAAATATCAGAATCAGAATATCATCACCCCATCTCATCCCGTGGGGGGCGTAGAAGTCGACCCAAGGGAATATCTACCAGAGGATGGGCAGCAGCTTCCTTCTGATTACTATGACCATCTTACTGCGATCGCCAACCCGCCTGCCAAGCGTGGCGATTATGGTATATCCCCCCAAGACGATTCTTGAGGGAGGCTTGTCCAGCAGTGGACTTATTTAGCTGTAATGATGATGATGATGATGTATGATACTGGTTGAAAATTTATTATGTTAGTTCCGCCACATTTTAAACTTGGATGTGTGAAAGTTACAGACGCCAGCACATCCAGCTACCCCAGTCTGTCAAATTTCTTTTATAGATTTTCAACTTTACACATAAGCATAAGGTTCACTTACAATTGGGGAAATTTGGGGTAGCTTGATGTGCTGGCGTCTGTACAAGACCAGTACAGTTACAGAAACTGACAGAATAATTAAAAACACATAGTAAATGTTCTTTATGGTACAACGAGTAGTATAAAAGTTCAAAATATTTCGTTATAGATTACGATACAGTTGCAGTAACGTAGCAACATTAACATGGCAACATTGACATTTTAACGTTGACGCAACACTGAGTTTAAAACCTTTTTAATAGTGTTTTCTAACTAATTTCAATAGAGATAAGGGCTTTTAAAATAATCGCCAGTGTGATGACATTCACAGTTTTATGGGTTTTATTTCAAAGTAGCCGAAGCTAACGCCCACGGTAGTTAGGCCCGCGGTTGGGAAGAGGGGAGAAATTTATAGCCTGACATTAAACATTGTGTGACTGACCTGTTTTTAGGTTTCTGTACCCAAAGAGTCAAACGGGACCCTATAACTATAGTCTGTCTGTCACCAGCGTGTATCTCATGAACCGTGATAGTTAGACAGTTGAAATTTTCACAGATGATGTATTTCTGTTGCCGCTATAACAACAAATAAAAATAAAATAAATATTTAAGGGGGCTCCCCATACAGCAAACGTGAATTTATTGCTCGTTATTATCTACATTACATATAATAAAATCGTAGGAAAGTCAAAACTGTACACTGAATAATTTTTAAAAAAGGATACTTGGGGCGATAATTTATAAAATTTAACGCGGGTAAAACCGCGGGGCACAGTTAGTAATAAATATTATACCACCAATATGATATTAAATTGTCTCCTAAAACTCAGTCACCAACAATTCTTATTCTTATTCTTTATTGCACACAGAAAATAAATACATAAGTTAGAAGTAACAAAAGAAAAGGCATGTACATAGGCGAGCTTAATTCATTATTGAATTTTCTTCCAGCAAACCATCAGGAAAGAGAGATTTTCAAAATTATGGGCATGTTATGTACAACAAACTATTATAATAAAGTACCTTGTCGGGTAAATATATTGATAAAATACACACTAATAATTACATACTATACCTTATAAAAATATATATCTATTTAATAAACTACATAAACCTACATACCTTATATATACGTAAGTTATAGAGATAAGAAGTGATTCTTAGTTCTGCTCTTAAAAATACTCAATGACGAGCTATTACGTATGGAATGTGGTAAGGAATTCCAAAGGCGTACTGCGCGAACAGTAAATGAACCATTATAGCGGCTGGAAGTATGGGAAGGAGTCCTAAGAAGAAGAGATGTAGCTGTGCGACAAGGTTTGCCACTGGGCACCAAATACTCAAAGCGTTCACGGAGATAGATGGGAGCAACAGGGTTATGAAGGATGGAAAAAAGTAGATTAAGAATATGACAGTCCCGACGCTGCCGAATAGGCAGCCACTTCAATTGCAACCGGAACTCCGACACGTGGTCGTACTTCCGTAGGCCGAAAATGAAGCGGATGCATAGGTTCTGCAGGCGTTCGAGCTTATCTAGAAGTTCTTCTGTTGCATCAAGGAAACAGACATCAGCATAGTCGAGAAGAGGAAGTAAAAGCGATTGAGCGAGAGTGACTTTAGTCTGAAACGGTAAGAATTTTTGGAGACGTTTGATGGATTGAAACGAACAGTATACTCTCCTGCTTACTTCTGCAACGTGATTGTTCCACGAAAGGTTACAATTGATTAAAACACCTAAATTTTTGGCAAATTTTGTATAAGGTATCGGCACATCATCGAAAAGAACAGGAGGAATGGCTGAAAAATTTAAAGTGTTAAACATGTGTCTGCCACCAATAATGAGAGCTTGTGATTTAGAGGGATTGACCAGAAGGCCGAAAGATTTTGCTCACTTGCTAATGTTTTCAAGATCATTATTGATGGCAGAAATAGCTTCCGTAGTTTCAATTCCTTTGAAGTGCCGATATAACTGCAAGTCGTCTGCATAGAGATGATAGTTAGAAGTTAAGATTTTAGTGATTGCGTTTATAAAAACGGAGAATAGAAGAGGAGATAGTACGCCACCTTGAGGCACACCCGCAGTAAGATCACACCACTGAGAGAAAGACTCTTCAGCGTGTACAGACTGTGAGCGCCCTCGAAGATATGAGTCGAACCACGCAATTACAGAAGCCGAGACATTCAGGGAGGAAAGGATACCAAGCAGGATGTCAAAGTCCACTGAATTAAAAGCACTGCTAAAATCCAGTAGTACTAAGACAGTGAGTAGCTTCTGTTCCATAGCCAAGCGAATATCGTCTGTGATTTTCACAAGTGCAGTGACAGTGCTGTGGCCAGGACGAAAACCGGACTGGAAAGGACTTAAAAGGTTGTGAGTACAGAGGTAATGAGACAGTTGCTTATGCACAATGCTCTCTAGGATTTTAGACAGGAAAGGAAGAATTGAAATTGGACGGTAGTGAGAGAAGGAAGAAGGATTTGTGGTTTTAGGAAGCGGCAGTACATGAGCTTTTTTCCAAGCAGAAGGGAAAGAACTTGACTCCAAGGAAAGGTTAATAATATGGGTTAAGATAGGAGCAAGTTCTTCCACAATGATAGTGATCATTTGTGGTTGGAGTCCGTCGTTACCTACCGCTTTGGTGGAAATGGATTTTATGGATTTTATGACGTCTCTCTCCGTGATTGGTGTGAAAGAAAAAGCTGTACATAGTGGCTTAGAAAGATTTAAAAGTTGTTCAAGAGTGGAACTTTTGATGCCGGCACTCATAGCGACAGGTGGTCTAGAAAAGTGGTGATTAAGAATGTTAATATCCACGTTTATTGTGTTGTCACTAGAAGATTTACCGACACCTAGAGATCTTAAAAATTGCCATACCTGTGCTGTGTTGAGGTTATTAATAGAGTTGTAAATGTGGCGTCTCTTTTCATCTCTACACATACGACTGCATCTGTTACGGAGTTTTTTATAGATATCCCAGTTTTCATTAGTTGCACTTTTTTTGAATCTCCTTTTGGCCTTATCCCTTAGAGACATCAGCTTTTTAATTTGGTCATTAATCCAAGGGGCTGGGGCATGTTTTACTCTCACCCTTTTGAGTGGAGCATGTTTGTCGAACAACTGAATTAGTAGCTGGTTGAACATGGCCACTTTGGAGTCAATATCGTTGCAGATATAAACAGGTGACCAGTCAATACTGCCCGCTTCCGCCCTCAAACGTTCCAGACAAATATTTTTAAAGCTGCGAAGGAAGATAAACTGTGACTTACGTCGAGGGCAGCGAATTTTATAAGAGACATATATAAGATCGTGATAAGAGAAGGAGGCTGAAAGTTGGCCATGTGTTACCACTTTGGTGGAATCCGAGACGAGAATGAGGTCTAGAAGAGAAGGAGTGGAATGAGGAGCATGGTGTGTAGCACTCAGAGGAAGGACATGCATATTGACAGACGAAACAAGAGAGAGGAGTCGACGACTCCGTGCATCATCTTTAAGCAAGCAGGTATTGAAGTCTCCATGGACAATTACATGTTCATAAAGAGAATGCAGATTCTCGAGTTTCAATTCAAAAGAAGAGAAGTAATCTATCTGACTCGATGGACTATAAAATACACCCAAAAGTATTTTAGTGTGGTTAACAATAACCTCTAAAAATAGATGTTCAGCAGATTTTGAATATTGACTTGGAGACCGTTCAATAACCTTATGCTTTAGATCCGCACGAAGATAGATCAGCGTTTAATACCGCCCAAAATCTCAAGTATCCTGACACGTCGAGCGGGTGTGACTAAATTTACAATATAGGAGCTTTACAAGAGTTAATTGCTGGATTCCGACTAATCTGGGTGTCTTCGTTTTGACGTCACGAATACCCAAGAATTCCACTATAAATTTAATTTTGCTAAGTCGATAAAGAAGGTTTGCTTAGTTGGTATTAGAGACGAAAAACGGTTTGTGTAGTTGAGGCGTGGGATTAGAATACTAACTATCAGTGGATTTATACAGCCTGCAGTATACAAACAAATATTAGGAGTATGAATTGAACTTGCTACTAAATTGTTATTTTTATAATAAGCTTATAATATCTTGGGACATTATTCACACACGGCTATATGATCCAAACTAAGCAGAACTTGTACAGATGCCAGCACATCAAGCTACCCCAATCTGTCAAATTTCTCCAATTGAAAGTGAACCTTATGCTTTTGTGATAATGTTGAAAATCTATAAAAGAAATTTGACAGATTGGGGTAGCTGGATGTGCTGGCGTCTGTACTATGGCAACGTGATAACTGATATAATACTTAAGTATACTATTTATTTTTCTGTGATAGACATACTTATATAGATCATTATATCCAGACTCCGGACAGACAAACATGTTCGTGTAAACAAATATCTGTCCTGGGTGGGAATCGAACCCACGACCTGCGGAGTGAAAAGCGAGTACCTATCTTCCAACCAACCATGCGAACCGGCCAGTCATTTTAATAACCCTTATTTGTGAAGAGAAAATAAAAATTATTTCACTATCCGGGAGCCCTTGGGGTTCAGATACAATGAAATTTTATTTTTTTCCGTGTAGCAAATCCTACATGGATGAGCTCCGCCTTAGGAGAGCGTGGAGGGGTCTGTCGCCCCTGGACCCATTTAGGGGAGCCGTAAGAGGGCGCTGTACGCCCTCCGCCGACGCCCGGTGCCTCTGCTGCGTGCCGGGTGAGAGGATGTGATCTTCCTCTCCCTTTCCGCAGCCTCCTTCCGCGAGATGACAGTCTTGCAAAAGGTAACCACCGCGTCCCAGGACTCCTCGCTGCCTACCATCGAATTCACAACGGCCGGCAGCGACAGGTCACTGCCTACTCCAGAAATGGGCACGGCGCGGCTCCTCCCAAGCTGTGAGCTCTGCCAGCGTATACAGCGCCATGTCCTCACGACAGTCGACACCGACACCGGGCGTCCGGCTCCCTGTTTTTGCGACACAGGTACTTTCCGAAGCAACCATGAAGCTGAGACTGACGCAGCTCCATGTGTCTGTATTGGCCGCTCACCTCGCGATCGCATCTTCTCGCGCCACTGGTATAGTGAAGCGAGTACTTTCGCCTCGAGGTGCCAGGGATGGGATTCGGCCATTACACAGGCCGCCTCATAAGAGACGATGTGCGATAACCCCTGATGACTTGCCTGCCCTGACGGCCATAGCTCTCTGCGGTCTCCGCAGAACAGCGATGCTACCGGCGGTCAGGTCAGCCGCCCAGATCGGTGCCCCGTACAGGGCCATCGATCGCACGATCCTCACGTAGAGCCGCCTACAGGCAGCGCTCGGCACTCCAGATTGGGAAGCAACGTTGACAGCGCCACAGCCGGGCCCATCAGCTTAGGCACCAGACGCCTGAAGTGGGTTCCGAAGACCCACCGGCTGTCGAGTACCGATCCTAGGTACTTGACTGTGGTACCCCAGCCAGCGTATCAGCTTGGCTATACCACGAGGAATACGTCGCCATATTTTTGGCCATCCTACCAGTAGATGGTGACTTGAATGTATTTTTTTTTGTAATTGTTATAAATTGACTTTAAGTCGAAAGCAAATTGTCAAAAACAGTTAATCTATATAAATAAAGTAAGTATAGTTTCATATATTTAAAAATAAGAAAAAATATATTAGGTATTATTATTTTATAAATCTTCTCTAACATTATCAAGTCAAACACAAAAATACTTAGTACATGGAGGAATACGTTTTGCGTAGACTTCCGAGTCATTACAGCCCTATTAGTAAATAATATAGACAATTTATATAAAAAAACCAAGTTCGACGAATTTACGTAACCTGTCATATCTTCTTTGACATAACCAACTGTAACAACGACTACGATACTTTTTCTTTGGGAGGGTTTGGAAATCCATTCTGCCTAAAATCCCAATAAAATACCAAAAGCCATAGTTGATAACCTTGGAGCGAATAACATAAGCATGAAGCGAATTAAAAACATACCAAAACGACATTTATTAATTACCAGCGAGCGATTTTATTTTATTACCTAAATCCTTTATTTAAAAATAAGATTTAGAGTTAAGTTTGCAGATAAATTTAAGTTTTTTATATTGTTATAAACAGTATTTCATTATTTATTATTATTAATTTTAGTTAATAAAATAAAACTGAAAACTACGGAGCTCGAATTAGTTGAACTGACTGCACGTGTGGCGTAGCGGCTAAGACAGTCGCCTCGCCGCTTCGTGTCGCGAGTTAGAGTCCCGCGCCGGACAACTATTTGTGTGGCCCATAAATAGTTGTTCTGAGTCTTTTTGTAATTAGTGTCCGTCTAATTATATGTTTGTAAAGTACCCAGAGACGCAGGGATGAGATTCCCTAGTGCGGGCATTGTCTTTTTTTTTAATAAGTTACTTGCAGTGGCTTCCGTAATTGACTTGTTGTATATAAAAAATCTGATATATTAGTTAATCAAATACCACATTGGTACTAATAATGACCACATAAGTACTGAATTTGTTTCTAAACACCCAAAAGCTGTTAGATTTTATTTTTTTATTTGTTACTAATGAAAACATTTTCTTTGTTAGATTTACATAAACTTTAATTCATTAAGATTATTAGGAATACCATTTTAAGTCGTAAGACGCAAACGCACAATTTTTACAATTCCTTCGGTCTCCTTTACGAAGAATAATTTTTTTTGAAGTTATACTTCTTTTGGCGCGATGGAGAAAAATGATGAGAGTGAATTTTTACGATGCGCGCGCACACCGTCACCAAAAAATTTAACAGCATGAAGTAAGTTCTAGGTGGTATGAGAGTGAAATTTTATCGCATCGTTCGCGCGCATCGTAAAAATAACAGCATGAAGTTAGTTCTAGGTGGTATGAAAATTGATAACTATGTTCAAGTTGTATATTAAGAAGTATAACTTCTAACGCGTGTACATAAGTACACACAAGTTTTTTTTTCATACTTAATCAGATATGTCGAAATAAACAGGCGAACAAGCCGACATGTCCTGCTTTAAACGAGGTTTAAAAAGTGTATTAATCTCCCCGTATGCCGAGGTTTGCTGTGGGCCGCAAGCTCGTCTGCCTCCGAAACCAATAAAAAAAAATACAAAACCTAGTACAAGCCAAGTGTATCAGAAAAGCCTACTACGAAGTATACTATGGCTCTTTGACTATGACAACATGCGTTAGGATGCCTTCTTTATTAAAAGAAAGTAGGTATGTACAGTACGCGACAGGTTGACATGGCACTTTTCTAGTAATGTGGCATCACGTACTAGGTAGATTGTTTATATCGTTTTTTTTTTCCACGCAAAAAAATATTAATGTTGTTGTTACCTAACATTAATATTTTTTAAATTTAATTATTACTAGTTGTGCCCTGCGATTGTACCCGCCTTAAACTTTATAAATTATAGCCCATGTGTTAATCCAGGGTATCAGCTAACTCCATACCAAATTTGATTACAATCACTCCAGCCGTTTAGACGTGAAGAAGTAACAAACATACACACTCACACAGTCACACAGTCACAAACGTTCGCCTTTATAATATTAGTAGGATAAGTACAATGAAAATGAATCAGATTTATTTACTTTAGGCTATTGTGATATGTACCAGCACTTATGACTACACTAAAATTAACATTGTTGATAGCCAGACAGTAGATAAGAAATGAGGTAGTAAGTAAATTTACAACTATGTTATGATAGAATTAGAATATTTTATTCGTCACAATCAATATCAAATGGGCTCATACTCTCGAAAACGGTGGCCCGGTATCCACCAAAGCGGAGAGGAGAGGAGACGAGAGGAGATGTGTTTGAATAAAGCAATCCGAATTTGTTATTTCCACATCTTTTCTCCATTTGACTTTGGTGGAAATGGATCAAGCGGAGAGGAGAGGAGAAGTCTCATTTTTCTATAAAATTTTGGCGGTGAGCGAGCAAGCGGCGCGGCAGAGCGGAGAAGTGCCTATTGGGGCTGTCAGGCGGCGCACGCGCTCGCCCACCTACACCCCGCTGCCTTCTCACCGCTTCTCGCACACCTCAGTTTTGATTGAATGCAAGCGTGTGTCGTCCATATTTTTGTATTATCAGTTTGCAAAATAGATGACGTACATTTTATTGAAGTGGTTTAAATGCTCACATCTCCTCTCCGCTGCAATTCTCCTCTCAGCTTTGGTAGAAATAACCTGTCAGCTTCGCAGCACATCTCCTGTCGTCTCCTCTCGTCTCCGCTTTGGTGGAAACCGAGCCTAAAGAGTGCGCGGGTGACGTGCGGTATGAGGGCTGTCCCGCCTACCGTGTACCCCGATTGCCATGTCGACCTATCGCGTACTGTACTAGTATCAGCTATATCTACAGGTAAAATTTTGGTTGCCCCGAGATGGCTTAGCGCCAAATTTATGTGCAATCACTGCAAGAAGGTGGGTTATTAAGGGAATAATTCATGAAGTTGCCGTCTAAATGGCGCGTATTAAACTATATGTATCATTCTTGTATTAAGATAATAAATAATATTCGCTTACCTTCGGTTTCTAGCTAACTTGGTCCCGTGGGTCCGTTAGTGGTCCGTAGTAGGAAAATTTCCACAAACTTATAAAAATTATTAAAATTGGTAGGTGACAAAAAACAAGCGGGGCAGTCTTTGGGGACTGCCCATAGAAGTGAACACTATTTTTTGCAGTTCTAATCTCAATAATCTACAACATAATATATATCTACAATATAATACTCTGCACATTATTCTCCGAAGCTGGAGGCCCTGGGTTCGAATCCCGGTAAGTGCAAACATTTGTGTGATGATCACGAATATTGTTTTCTGAGTCATGGATGTTTTCTATGTATTGAAGTAGTTATCTATCTATATAAGTATGTATATGGTCACCTGATACCCATAGTACAAGCTTTGCTTAGTTTTGGGCTAGGATGGTCTGTGTGACATTGTCCCTTATTGATCTCAATATACAAAAAGTATATCTATACTCTTCGTATATAGCTCTGTAATGTCAACTAATAACGCATCTATTTACAGTACCTTTTTATATCAGAGGGCGACAAACGAGCAAGTGGGTCACCTGATGGTAAGTGATCATCACCGCCCATGGACACTCGCAAGACCTGAGGAGTCGCGAGTGCGTTGTCGGCCTTTAAGAGTCAGCAAACAAGTGTTGCTGGCTCTTCCCCTCACTCCAATGAGCACTGGCGACCTTACTCACGCACAAAAACACAACATTAAAATTATTAATGTTATTATTAAGGAATGTCTTCTGTGCGAACGAACGCTGTGCCCTACTTCTAGAAGAAGGGCACAGCAAATACACAGTATACATATAGCTCATGGGAAGCGTGACTTGACGCGAGTTTCACGTTGTATTCCGCTCTCTGGAATCAACCCAAGGACCGGCCCAATCTTTATCTAGTTGCGAAGCGACGACAACACCACCAAGGTGTCTAGGCCCCGTAAGGGAGTTCTCCATCAGATACTAGATTAGATTAGCGAGCAAGCTAGACTTGACGAGGAGGGGCCGGTTGGAGTATAGTATTTGGTAGAGACCTACCTACTTGCCTTTAACGCCGCAGGTCGTGTGTTTGATTCCCACCCAGGACAGATATTTATATGCACGAACATGTCTGTTGGTTGTTGATATATATATTATCTAGTTTCCGTAGTACAAGCTCTGCATATTTTGGGATCAGATGACCTAGTATAAATAATGTCCCAGGATATTATTAGAACGAAGTTCCTTATCGCGCGTTGCGAAAGGGGGCTAGACGGAAAAAATTAAGACGAAAAGTTGTAACGATACCTTTTTTTTGTTTTTTTTTTGTATCGTTAAAATTGAGCCTACTGATTAAGTTTATATTACATTATATTTGTTAGTAAAAAGAACTTCGTTCCATCCGGGTGTCCCTTGACACCTCTCAAGTTTTTTATATTATTCTATCGGATCAATTATATAGATTAGAAGCTCAATTTTTAATAGGTTTAGAACCTGCTACCTTAAGTATTTTATAGATAAACCAAACAGTTTGACTAGCCTGTTGGTTTAGCGGTTAATGACCGTCACTGCTAAGTCAGAGGTCGTGAGTTCGATGCCCATCCGTGACAAGTCTTTGTGTGATGAACACAATTATATGTTCTGCGTGATATAATTTATCTATAATATGTATGTATTTATAAATATAAAAGTATGTTTATCAGTTGCCTGGTAACCATACAACGTACATATAATTAGTAAGTAGGTATATATAGTTTTAAGTATGGTACAAATAGTACCTTATAATATAGTACTTTGTACACTTGCAACTGCCCCATCTCTGTAACTCCTTTCTCCTTTCAGTACCTAGGTTGCCTGGAAGAGATCACACTTTGTGATAAGGCCGCCAATTGTACTATAATAATTTGTATGTTGTCGCTTTGTATTATTTCTTAAGGTGTACAATAAAGAGTTTATCTATATATCTATCTATCATAGTACAGGCTCTGCCTAGTTTGGAAGCAGATGGCAGTGTGTTAGTAGCCCCAAGATATTTATTTATTAAACAGTAAACTGTACTTCACAGACACATATTAACAAAAAAGCTTGTTAAATAAATTACACAACCCCCCTTCCTAAACGCAAAATGATACGATAACAAATATTTAATAACTTCCCCGTCTTACAAACACAAAGGGTAATTAAACTTTTTTATATTCCCTTTTAGAGGGAATATGTAAATTATAAATCTCGGGCAATTGCTGAAAGTCCCCGGGCACACCATAAAACGGCCAATAACGAAAGAAATGTAGCATTCCCACAGTGTAAACGGAAACGTCATAAATCATAGCACAAAGGTTCAGTAAGACCATTGTTTTCGTAAGGATGCCTCCGTGGGTGCGCCACAATACGGACTCCTAAATCTAAAAGGTTTTTAACGACATATTTTCTTTCATTGTACAGACAATCTAAGAGGCTTAAAGCAAAGCCCTATTACTAAGGCTTTAGGCGACGTAACTCATAGGAAAGGGCAATCTCGAGCCTTCCCAGGGTACGTGTCCCGACCATCTGGGACATGGCGCAAAAGAGGGGCACCGGAGCAGCATACCCGCGTTCCCGGGGCTCCCCCCGTTAGGTGCCAAGAGAAGTCCACGGCAGGTTAGGTTTAGTCGGTGCGAGTCCGACATACCCACCCGCACTTTTTGCGGGTGGCAAGCGGAGGCATTCAAAAAAAAAAGGCGACGTGACTCAGAAGGTAGTCACCCTTCCTTCTGATCCAAAGGTTGCAGAATCAATCCTGGCACAAGACAAACATTTGTGTTCATGCACATGTCTATGTGTCCTGGTCTGAGTATCATATGTACATCATCATCATCATCATATCAGCCGAAATACATCCACTGCTGGACAAAACTGCTGTGTGGTGATGGCATAGAATATCATCACCCCATCTCATACCGTGGGGGGCGTAGAAATCCACCGAGGGAATACCTACCAGAAAACGGGCAGCAGCGTTTTTGTGTGAACTATGACCATCAAACTGCGATCGCCAACCCGTCTGCCAAGCGTGGCGATTATGGTATACCCCTTGGGAGACTTTTGTCAAGCTGTGGACGTACTTTGGCTGACATGATGATGATGATGTTTTTCACATATCACGATCGGTTAAAAGTGTCAAACTGGTTTCTGGCGTAACTCATAAGCGTGTTAGTCATCGCTCCAACGCTTTTTTTATATATATCAGAGGGCGATAAACGAGCAAGTGGGTCACCTGATGGTAAGTGATCACCGCCGCCCATGGACACTCGCAACCCCAGAGGTGTCGCGGGTGCGTTGCCGGCCTTTAAAAGTCAGCAAACAAGTGTTGCTGACCCTTCCCCCCACCCCAATGAGCTCTGGTGACCTTACTCACACTCGGAAGCACAATATTAAAATGATTAATTTCATTATTAAGGAATGTCATCTGTAAGGTGGAGGTACTTCCCCAGTCGGGCTGCTCTTTGAGCGAATGCCTACCTATCTATGCCCTACCTCTTTTCCGATGTCTACTTTGATACCGCCGCGCCGCGGCTGACCATTTTTGCTCAACCATTACACAAAGATTTGTTGTAAGTGGAGGATGAGAGGATCGATCCCGCGACCTATGGCTTAGCAGTCAGAGTCAGTTGTCCAACCCTCTAGACATCACACTAATATTAAAAATTCTATAGTTTGTGGGTGTGAGAGTGTGTGAGTATGTGAGTGTGTATGTTTGTTAGGTACTTCTTAACGCCTAAACGACTGGAGTGATTTTAACAAAAATTGGTATCCAGGGCACCCTGGATTAACACAAAGGCTATTATTTATAAAGTTTAACGTGGGTAAAACTGCGGGGCACAGCTAGTCACACTAATATTATAAAGGCGAAAGTTTGTGAGTGCATGACTGGTGAGTGTGTATGTTTGTTACTTCTCCACGTCTAAACGGTTGGAGCGATTTTAATACAATTTGGTATGGAGTTAGCTGACACCCTGGATTAACACAAAGGCTATAATTTATAAAGTATAACTTAGGTAAACCCGCGGGGCACAGCTAGTATGTATTAAAAATCAAAATACGCAACGGAGCATGGATAACTTGGTAGTATGAAAATACATCATCTAGACTAAGCAGAGGAAACGTGATCCACATATCTGAGGTAAAGGGATTTCGCTATGAGACAGTGGAATTCTATTTCGAAAGCTACTTACAGCGGGCAGAATCCGGATAGGAATAAGATGTCAACCTAGGTCTTATTTATGACATGAATTTCGTGAAAAGGACTGTTCCTTTTATTTACGTAGTTCATGTTTATGTTTGACTGCCTCGGTAGTCTAGCGATAGCATGTTCAGCCGTAGAAATGAGGTCCTAGGTTCAAATCCCGGGTCGGTCCAAAAAGTGATTTTGGAATTTGTCCGTAAAAAAATTGTCAGTATCAGCCCGACCTGTGTGGGTTGGCGGCATTACACCCCCTCTCTCGGTGAGCACGAAAAGCAGTCGGTCCTGTAACTGAACTCTTTAAAAAAAAAAAAAAAAAAAAATAATATTCTATGCCCGCCGGTTAAGGTTACGTTATTGAATTTTGATAAGTGTCAAATTTTATCTATTAAATAGGCCTTACTTTAGTTTTCGTTGTTCCAGATTATGTAAGACTTTTAGAAAGAAAGAAAATGTTTTTATTGAACACATACACATATTGAAACAAAGTTTGTACAAGTCTTATATTTACTTACATACTACCATAAAACTAAACATGATTAAGAAAAAAAAAACAGTTCAAAGAAACAAATAACAAAGAATAATTAAAAATATAATGTGTTCAATTGGTAGGCAGCTCAGCACACTGTTACAGCCAGAGCCCAACTGCAACGCTGATTTTCAGCTACCTACCATGATGAGTCACAGAAGTGCAAATCAGTTTTTGCTTTATATAAACCATAGATACTTAAGAACAGATACACAAAAAAGAAAAATTAAAAGTATAAAATACAATTTTAGGGTTGCAGCGATCAAATTGGACTTCATTCGTAAAGCGTAGCCAAAGTTACATCGAGCTAAACCATTGTGGGAATTAAAAAAATACTTTTAAAGGACCATTATTTGTTGTCACTACAGGAGCAGTAGTAATAGCATAGAATAAAAAGTACTAACGTAGTAATAGTATCTTTAATTATGTTGACAACACTTATGACAGTATGCAATGATGTTATAAATTAATAAAAAGGTGTAGATAGGTTTCCAACACAACATTCGATCTTCAAAAACGGCACACCAACGCACACATAAATAACTTAATATTGCAATATCACACTACATTACGATTAGACGTCAAAGTAAGATGGCATGATTCAATAATCGTGAGCGAAAACGAGACAAATGTAATTTGCGATAGTGCGTCGTTGACACTAGTGACGCGATACTGACTGAAGTAAATTCTGGCTAATTAGCCACATTTCAACGTGCCGCTCCCGGAGCGCTTTTAACCTATCTACACCTTTTTACTTATAACATCATTGACAGTATGTATGTATATTTGTGGCGTAGCAGTTAAGATAAGATAAGATGAGATTCTTTATTTCGTTAAATGTGGTAGGTACATAGGTGGTAGTTTTTATTGTAGTTCTCACATTTAGCCAATTTCCGGCTTACAAATATACATTTTATAATTCATAATAATATAATGAAAATATTTAAGAATTTATACATACACTTATTTCTACAGATTAATGCCAAATAAAATTCTATTTATAATTATTATCATTAATCTTACATTGTAAAAACTCATTAATTGAATAAAAGCATTAAGACAGTCGCCTCGCCACTTCGTGTCCTGGGTTCGATTCCCGCGCAGGACAACCATATGTGTGAAACAAGAGTAGCTGTCCTGAGTCTGGGTGCACTTTGTGTCCGTCAATTATCTAAATGCACTCGCCGATCCGTAAGTGATTGGCGAGGTTAAGCAACTAGGATCGCGGTCAGTTCATAGATGGGTGACCGCCAAAGTGGATTTATTTCTGAGCCTCTCCGGAGCGCACGTTAAGCTGTCGGTCCCGGTTGTAGCCATGAGGCAACAGTCGTTAAGCCATGTTAGAGGCCTAATGGGCGGCTTGAACAACTTTGACACTAGGGTAACCACTGCTCATGCGATAAGTAAGTCAATTATATGTTTGTAAAGTACCCCTCGACCCGTGACACAGGGATTCATTTCCCTAGTGCGGGCGTTGTCTTTAAAAAAAATTTGATAGTATACTTATAAGTATTACTGTTTAAAGTGGAACTGTAAAATTGAAACTTGCACTCATTGTTAATGTTTTATTTATATCGACTATGATCTCACTGTTTTTAATAATCTATATTCTATACATACAATAAATCTGTAGAAAAATATTTTTTGTACATCAAAAGAAAAATAAAAAAAATAGCCAGTGTATTAAAGAACAACCAATAGAACCCATTTCCAGCATTTTAAGAATTTTTGTCTGTTTGTCTGTTTATATGTTCGGGTATCACGTAAAATATACGAAAGCAATGTAGATAACTTTTATACACAACGATTGAGCGTAACTTGAGGTAACATTTAGTTTTTGTTTTATTGCAATCGGTTCAGTCTATCAAAAGATATTAGATTTTAAAGTAATCATGAAGAAAAATAACACACATTTCGTTACTTCAAGATGTACTAATGTTTATAGTTGAACTACCTAACTGTCCGATAGATGTCATTGTGCATATTATGACATCTATTTTCAGAATGAACTAGGTTAATAGTTGATTTTTATTTCGATAGATGTCGTTGTGCATTTCTTTTGACTCGCGGTGTTAACATTTGCCCGTGTTTGCTGATTGCATGAGTTACGTAGGGTTTTTAATGTTCTGAATTGTTTCGAAATAAGGTCTTGGTTGCCTAGAAGTATGTCGTTGTCCAAAATTGGTTATTAAAAAAATCTGTTTTCTTTGGGCAAATTGAATTATGTAGAAGGTTGGATTTGTTATAATTTAATTTTAAATTATTGATAGTTGATTTTTATTTCGATAGATTTCGTTGTGCTTGATAGTTGAATTTTATTTCGATAGATGTCGTTGTGCATTGCTTTTGACTCGCGGTGTTAAGATTAGGGCTTTGAATGTTCCGAATTGTTTCGAAATAAGGTCTTAGTTGGCTAGAAGTATGTCGTTGTCCAAAATTGGTTATTAAAATATTCTATTTTCTTTGGGCAAATAGGTTGGATTTGTTATAATTTAATTTTAAATTATAATGTCAGTAGATCGAAAGTTTGTGCTGTCGATTAGTTTGTAACGCGAATGTACAGACGATTCGAATTTTATTGAGCTGATTGAATGTATTTGAATGTAGTAAATTAACCCTGTCTACCTATGTAAAAGAGGAAACTGACTGACTGACATATCAACGCACAGCCTGAACGGCTGGGGTTAGAGACTTAAAATTTTGCCGGTAGTTACTTTTTATGACGTATGCATTCACTAAGGAAGGGTTTTTGGAAATACTAACCCTAAGGGGGTAAAATAGAGAATGAAAGATTGTATGAAAATCCGTCATTTTTTAAGTTAAAGGCATTGAAACTTATATTTAGTAGTTCAGCTAAAAATAAATATTTTAATTTTTTTGGAAATTCCACCCCAAGGGCTTAAAATAGGGGATGTAAGTTTGTATGAAAAGTGTGTAATTTTTTAAGTGAAATGCATGACAAATGGTATTTGGCCATTCCGTTAAAAATAAAAATATGTATTTCATGATTTTATGAATTTCCACCCCTAAGGGCGTATAATAGGGGATGTATGTTGCGTGTGGGTATACCTATAATGGTTCTGAGGAATTTGAAGCCACCTAAACTTTGCAACGGCACTAGGCTTCAAGTCAAAACTTAGCATCGTGTTATAGAGGCTACTATTATGCCTGGATCCGCCCAGGGAGAAACAGTGTTCGTGTCACGTATTCCGTTAGTGCCAAATGATCTACCTTTTCAGTTTAAAATATTGTAGTTACCTATAAAAATGTGTGTCGCGATAACCATCAACAAATCGCAAAGTCCAACTCTCAAGTTAGCTGGAATTGACTTAAGAAAGGCGGGCAGGTTCACGTGGCGTGCTCACGTGTGAGTTCATCCCACAGTCTGGTCCATGTAGTGCGAGGACCTACGTCTTTTGCTGAGCTCCGTAAAGTGGATGATATTGAACATCCCACATACCAGGCCGCTTGCCGAGCACGCCATTTATTAGATGGAGGTCAGCATTAGGATGACGCTCTAGCGACGGCATGCGTGAGCGATAGTCCAAATCGCTTGCTTGTTTGCCATCTTATTGACTTTTTGTGCGTTATCGGGTGCTAACCAGTTATGGCAAAAGTACCATGACAAGTTTGCTGAAGATTTTATGAGACAACTAAATACTGATGGAGAAATTCCTGACAGGGTACGTGAAATTTATCACAACAGGTCCTTATTGGCTATTCAAGAGATAGTTATAAGTATAGGAGGGAACCCGATCAGTCAGAGGCTGCAAAAATGCACAGGAGTTTGCCAATTTATTGTAAAAAATAGGCGATGACACATACCCTGTACAAGAAGATGGAAAAGTTATTTTGATTGGTAATCTCTGCTCTTACGTTACATCAAAGCAAGAGCTCATTTCTTCTGTGTACGGTGATACCACAAACATGGGAAATCAAGCTGGTTCTTGGCTATGTTAGCGAGCTATTTTGACTCCACGCAATGACCAAGCTACGGCAATTAATTTCAAAATATTGACTCATACGCCCGGGATTAGTAAAGAATATGGCTCAATAAATACAGTTATGGAAGAAGATGACGCCACGCACTACCCAGTAGAATTTTTGGATTCCCTCAGCACACGCGGACTTCCAGCCCACAAAATAGTTTTAAAAATCGGTGTACCAATAATTCAAATTAAAAGTTTGGGGGGACATAAATTTCTCCTCAGAAATGTATGTCCTCCCAAACTTTGTAACGGCACTCGGCTCAAAGTCACAAATCTGCAGCAAAACATTATCGAAGCTGAAATATTAACAGGTAGCGGCGCCGGTGATATTGTTTTTATTCCAAGGTACCTATAATTCCTAAAAACTTTCCTTCTTCTCTTTCAACCCAGTGCAATTCCCAGTCAGTCTCTGTTATGCCATGACGATTAATAAAGCTCAGGGCCAGACATTATCCGTTGCGGGGGTGGACCTAATTTTTTTTTATTGGCTGCTTTTACCATGGTCAACTATACGTAGCTCTTTCACGCGTAAACAACCCCAATAACGTTTTTGCGTACGCTCCAGATAGTTCCACAGG
Organism: Pseudoips prasinana; assembly: GCA_951640165.1. Lineage (NCBI taxonomy): Eukaryota > Metazoa > Arthropoda > Insecta > Lepidoptera > Nolidae > Pseudoips > Pseudoips prasinana. The sequence continues at coordinate 17,184,159 of OX621259.1, read as the reverse complement.
TAAAATAAAGAAGTACTAAATTAAATTAAAAAAAATTGTATCGGTATCCTCCCACAGCGCTTTACACTAAAAAATACATTGTTAAGTTCCGACATCCACGCGAACGAAGTCGCGGGCACAGCTAGTAATATAATATCTTGGGACAAGTTTATTAAATAGGTACCACAGTTGTGTGTAAATAGAGCATAAGGTATAATGGGGATGATGTATCCGTGTGGATAAAAACCCCTTATAAATAAAGATAAAAAAAAAAAAGTATCTTGGGACAACTAACAAACTGCCTATTCTTAAAAACATGCATATTATAGATAGATTATAACTAGACACAACAACTATTCGTGTTAAGAAGTTTTTGCCGCACCCTACCGCTCTGTGGATTCAATCACCTGCGGAGGTATTTCCGATCCGGTATGACATGGCAACCTTCAAGAAGCGAGCCTTTTCTTTTCTTAAAGGCCGGCATCGCATTTGCAGCTTCTCTGGTGTTGCGGGTGTCCATGGGCGGCGGTGATCACTTACCATCAGGTGACCCACTGGGGCGTTTGCCATCCTATTACATAAAACATCGCATATTTAGCATGGGTTGGAATCGAACCCACAACCTCTGGCGTACAAACATAAAATTTTAAATATATGTATTTAGTATAGTTGCGCCCCGCGGCTTTACCCGCGATAAACTTTATTAATTATTACAGCTCCTCCCCCGTAGGTAATAGCGTGATAATATGTAGCCTATATGTTGACCCGACCTCTTAATAATATTCATGCAAAATTTGAAGTAAATCCATACAGTACTTTTTGAGTTTAGCCCGGAAATACATACAGATAAACAGATAAACAGACAAAAATTCTAAAAACTATATTTTTGGCATCGATATCGATTGCAGATCACGCGCCAAGTATCCTTTTAAAAAAATATTCAATGTACAGTTTTAACTTTCCTACGATTTTATTATATGTATAGATGATGTGCTAATTTAGGGTATAAGCTAGCATAAGAAATTTCATTAAAATCCACTCGGTCCTTTTGAGTGTTTGAATACCAAAAAATCTAAATTACAGAACACAGAAAATATAATATCTGACGGACCGATTGTTATCAAAACTGACGCGGTGGTTTTATATTTTCTATTTAGAAAATTAAAAAAATTGTCTAAAAGTTTCATCTAAATTGCTCCACCCGTTTCGAATTCCACCGAGAACACACACATAAACACCGACTTTATATATAAGAGAAAATAACAGTTCCAAGTAGCTAAAGTATCTCTGAAACGGTTCGTAGTGCTTCGTAGAAATTCAATTAGATTGAAATTGCGAGGTGGCGTAATATCGTCAAAAACCAATTCCCTCTCATTAAGATCGAGTTCAAATTCAAATGGGGATGAAAAAACCGGCTTCCGGCTACCCTCCCCTGGCGATTGCCTATTGAAAACAATTTTCCTCTACGATTAGGAGACCGATATTCATAAGTAAGAGCCAATTTTGCCGAATAATGTTACTGACTCATTGGTATAGCGGTAGCTGTCCAACCGCAGATAAGGGGTTCAAATCAGGCCGTAAAGCGTTTTATGTAATACTAGCTGTGCCCGCGACTTTGTCCGCGTGTTAATTAGTTTTTTTTGATTTTTGTAAAATAAATGACTTTTTCTAAAATAAAAGTAGCCTAAGTTACTCCTTATTACATCAGCTACCTGCCAATAAAAGTCCCGTCAAAATCGGTCCAGCCGTTTCAGAGATTAGCCGGAACAATCAGACAGACAGACACAAAAATTGTAAAAAAAAATATTTTGGTGTAGGTACCGTATATATCAATATTACAAACAGACACTCCAATTTTATTTATTTGTATGTATGTATGTATAGATAATATCTTGGTACAACTGACACACTGCAATCTGATACCTAACTAGACAGAGCTTGAACAGACTTGTACTATAGCAACGAGACACCTGAAAGACATAGGTACTTATAAATTTCTAAATACATAAATATTATGGGTAAATAACACCCAGAAACAACAAAAATAATCCAGAAACAACACAGTTTCATCATTATTATATTAATGTAATTTCATTAGTAGTGAATTGTACCTCGGTCGGCTACCACGTCGAGTCACATTACTATTCATATATTATACCATCCCACTCATCACCATCTCAACCTCATCTTAGACTAGTGCTCAGTGAAGACACTATAATTACCAACTCTCTAACGGACGACTTTCTCTTATCACCACGCACCAGTCTATACAGTGCTCATTTATTTTAGGAATAGTTACTGACCGTTTCTGCAACTGTAAAGCTCAAGTAGATAATGTATGTAAGAAAATCAATAAATTCATATTTGCGCTTAGGAAAATTAAACATATAACAAACACAGAAACAGCCTTAATGGTATACAACAGCCATGTCTGCTCTATTCTAAGATACGGTGTGATCCTATGGGGAAACTCGACCGACGCTGAAAGAGCCTTTATAGTATAAAAAAAATGTTTAAGGTCAATCTTCAATCTAAAGTGGACAGATTCCTGCCAACCGATATTTATAAGAGAAAAAATACTTACATTACTATCAATATACATGTACGAGATGTGCAAATTCGTGAGAAATCATGAAAAGAATAATCGTACGCGAACCATTAGTAGCACCACGAAGTAGGCAAAAATATGTGATAAGAATAGCTAGAATATGGGTGTTAAGGTATATAATAAACTTCCAGAAAAACTCAGACACCTACCTGACAATGAATTTTTCAGGACGCTCTTAAAGTGGCTATGTGACAGATGTTTTTATTCAATTGATGACTACATTAAACATAAATTCACATAAATATGTAATTTTGACATTGCACGCATTTACCGCATCGCCTAAATATTTTGACATTGAAATTTTTAACTGACATTTTCTAATTCTAATAACTAACACTGTTTTAAAATCTTATTTTTACTTATTGTTTGGATTCAATCATGAATTAACTACTATTAACAAATTAAATAATTACTAACAATTTCAATGTAAAAAATCTTAAATTTTAATGTATTACTTTAAATATTTGCACGACGTATTCTGTCGAATACAGTGACACGAAAATATAATACCATCAAATGTAACCTGTATTCTCGCAAATAAAGAGTTCATTCATTCATGACGCTAATATTTGTCCAGGATGGGGTTCGAATTCGAACCCAGGACTTCTGGCTTAGCAGTCTGGGTCATTTACCACCAGTTCAACATACCAGTCAAAAACAAGGCTTTTTCGTTGCCCGAGGTACGCGCTACCCCACCGAAAGATTTGATATGGCGCCTGGACAGGTCCCAAAAATGTTCCAAGCTTCTTTATAGGCGTCATGGACCTATTTTTTTTATTCCAATTAGAAATAGTAACACGTACCTTTCACAGATTTCATCAATAAAGCACTAAAGTGGCGTTTAGGTATTACATGAGCCAATTTTCTATTCAAATATTTTAGTTTCAACACCGGTTAATTAACAAATAATTCATCAAAAATTCCTTGTATCGCGACTGGAAATTTTTGTTGTTACAACATCAACAAAAATGCTAACATCATGCAAGGATTTTGCAAACTGAATTGACTAAACTGAAAGGCAAAAATAATGTCAAATGTTCGGAATATATTATTTACATAAGAATTTTTCGTTGTTGAAGAAGTTGGACCATGAAAATTGGATCCCTATGCGATAGCTTAGCTATGAAATAAATAAATAAACTATCCATTCCGGCATTCGGGTAAAAATATGTAGCTTTTTAAAACAACGGCCTCAATCAAAAATCTCCACAATTGGCGGTCTTGCGCTATTCGTTTCCAGCGATCCTCACAAAAGCAACGGTCCTTCTAGGGGGGACTGCCCATGGTGCATCTTCCAGTTGCATAATGTTATTTACTGTAACATTTGCTGAGGTAGACGCCTTTCCTAGCTAGTACTAATAATGTTGCATGCTTCATTAGTATTATATAAACTAAACGTAATTAATTATATTGTCTTAGATTTAAACTAAGTTAAGGATTATCTGTGCTTGTTGGGAATAAACCTTTTTTTTTTTTTTTATTTATTTAGTAATTCGACGATATATTTAATTAGCAAAAAGAATTACCTTCTGATGAAAAGCCAATAAACGGGAGTAATTGTACAAATTAAATGTCTACCGGTACCTAGAATAAATGATGCATGGTTGACTTGCGATAATAAAGAAATAGCTGCACGCCTTGTTGAGGCGACACGTTCCCAAAATGCTATTGCCATACAGCGTGGTAATGCTGCCAGTATTTTGGGAACATTACCAAAACAAGAATATTTAGATACCTTTAACTTGATGCTTAGTTTTATATTTAATTTTGTTTAATAGCTTTTGGGCTTAATATAAAAGTAAATACTTAAGTACACATGAAAGCATTAGGGTGTAATTTATCATGCATTTACAAAAAAAAGAAAAGTAGTATAAGTATGTAGTATATCAGTTATCTGGTTACCATAGTGCAAGCGTGTGAATAATGTCCCAGGATAAATAAGAAAAGTTTGAATAAAAGATACTTAATAATAATAAATGAAAGAACTTTGTAAAAAGTACCTTTTAGTACTGTTAAATACATACATACCAAGGCGTGAGGCCTGTTTCTTAGAGGGATAAACAGAGACTAGGGATTTTCATTTGTCAAGATCTTTGCACACCTCTTTTGCCTCGTTTGTTGTCATTATGTTCTTCATACAAGCTCGCATGTTTAGGGTACTTCTGACCTGGCCTTCCTTGAGAACGTCTCTTATTTGGTCAGAGAATGTTCTAGCAGGTCGTCCCCTTTCTGTTGTAACATTCACACAGGCCAGGTAAACTTCTTTTGTCAATCTTTTTTCATTCATCCTTTCTAAATGCCCAAACAATCTCAGCATACTTTTTGCTATCTTTGTGGCTACAGATTCCTGTTACAGTAGGCTCAAGCCGCGTTAAATAATCAATTGTTACCAAAACACAAAGCCAATAGATAAAAGCCGGCCATTTCACACACGAGATCACCGTAAAAATACGCAAATTTATATAAAGAGAACACAAAATGCAAATTAACTGCCTTTATGCCAAAGTCAAAAGTCGAAAGCACAAATATTTTCGCTTTTAGAGGCTGTATCTCAATCACAAAGCCATTCAGGTTCATTAGCTTCGCGGCTTTGAAAAACTCCCCTATACAGCCTTAATATAGCCTTTATACAGACTTTATATCTTTTGAAGCGGCATCGAAATTGCTCGTTGAAAGCGAATCATTAATATGAGCTGTTACCGATAAAAGCTGATACATTTGTAAGCTTTGATTGGTATTTTTGTATGGCGGCTATTAATATGGTTTTTGTATAATATTTTACTTTTCATTACATTTCATTTATGCAATAACAATATTTACATTGTGCCTTATTACATAAATAACAAATTTCAGCTTAAAATAAAATAACAAAATCTCCTATAAAATTAGTTGGTGGTAGTGAACCATCTTGTAATTCAAAGGTTGCGGGTTCGCCCCGCGCAAAAGACAAATATTCGTCTGGGTGTTTTATGGGTTCTTACCATGGAGCTATTACAAAGAGGAGACGGCCTAAGCAACTGAGCACTGTGATTTTCAACTGAGTCCTGACGTCATCATGTAGGCGTGGCCTAAGTCAATGTATTGTTGGCGTTCGTCCTGTGCACAACTACGTGAACGTTCACAATTTACAGCAATATTTGCGCTAGAAGAGAAAAATAATGAAGTGTGTATTTTATCTAGTAAAAACTACTCGGACAGACGTTCTAATGCTATCGATGGCATCAAATTTCATTTGTAAGTAATTTTATACGATTTTTTATCAAAATAGTTCTAGAAGATTCCCTTAACGTCGGCGTTTCGAAACATAATTCTACTCGACATTAGATGGCGGCACTTGGGAATAAAAAATATTTAGGTACGCAGAGCTCAGTACTATCATAATTTAATAATCGTATGTACTGAAATTTGTTTTACATTCATTCGTAAAACCCCTTTAATGCCCAAAATACATTTTTTGTAGCTTTTAATATCATTTTTTTAATAAACTGCCATCTATCGAACAAACATGAACATAACAAAAAACAGGCCCGTAATTAGAATCCAGTTATTTTACCTAATGTCCCGCAATACGAGATCTAGTAAGTAGTTTTTTTTATACGTCATGAATCTTAAACCGCAATTTAGCTTTCATTCAATAAACTCAAATACTTGCAGCTCGGAACTCTTGATGGGCGAGTCCGACTCAGCCGCTTTTTTTGTAAAATAAGTCATTAACAAAATCCCATAATCTTCAATCGTCATTCATCAATGACCTTTTTATTCTAACATTTATTTTATAATAATATCACTGTCAAAAAAGAAGATATCATTATGGTTCGCAACAGTAAAAAAAAACAGTACTCCCTGGTACGAAGTTGTGAGTCCGGCCTTGTTGCATCCTGCACTGTGTGACATCTAGTGTGAAAGTTACGTTACTACTAATTATAGTCGTCAAAACATGCGAATAGTTTACCTATTGACCGGGAGATGTAAAATAAAGAAGTAGGCGGAATCTAACACCCTCTCCCCCCCGCAAAATGTCACGCGTTGTTTTATAGAAAAATCGAATTACTACGTCTCCTCTTTGTAATAGCTCCATGGTTCTTACCATCGTAAGACCTCCGATGGTTTATCAGAGATTCTCGAACATGATTAAGAATTCTCTTGATTAACTACGTTCTAATTTCTAATTAAAAAAAAATTGGGTCATTCGTTTACGAGCTATCAAACCACAGTAAAAACGCGCATCAAAATCGGATCATTCGTTTAAGAGCCATCAAACCACAGTAAAAACGCGCATCAAAATCGGATCATTCGTTTAAGAGTCATCAAACCTCAGTAAAAACGCGCATCAAAATCGGATCATTCGTTTAAGAGCCACAAACCACAGTAAAAACTCGCATCAAAATCGGATCATTCGTTTAAGAGCCATCAAACCACAGTAAAAACTCGTATCAAAATCGGATCATTCGTTTAAGAGCTATCAAACCACAGTAAAAGCTCGCATCAATATAGGTTCATTCGATTAAGAGCTATGATGACACAAGCAGCCAGTCACACATATAAGTATGCACGACAATAGACTTCAGACTAATAAGATACGTCTTTGTGACGCGGGTTAAATTTCAAATTAGCTTGGCATGGTTGGTGCTTGCTTTAACGCCGCAGGTCGTGAGTTCGATTCATACCCACGACGTACATTCGTGTGCATAAACATGTCTGTTTGTCCTGAGTCTGGGAGATATTATATAAAATATATAAGTAGGTACCTATGTATTTTATTTACAAAAAAGATAAGTTGAATATGTAGTATACGAGTTATCTGGTTTCCATAGTATAGCCTGTAGTATACCTCTGCTTAGGTTGGGAGCAGATGGCCGTGAATAATGTCCAAGGATATTTATTATTCATTATTTATTTAGATAATCTTCTTATTATGAAATAGAGTCTTAATTAATAGTTTACCTTATACTATTTGCCTGCTAAACAAAACTCATTTCTCAGAAGCTGAACTTATCCTCGCCATTTCAAAGATTTTGTTCATTGCCGTATTGATTTGCCAACTTTATAGTGTCAAAGTATTTACTGAATATATTAGGCGTAGTAATGATGAGTAAGCAGATTCAGAATAATGCCGCCCACTGTTGGGATCTTGCGTTATAGTATTGACATTCAAGATAATAATATCATAGGTGGTGTGTGGATGTAATATGAACTTGACATGAAATTCTGTTAGTATTATGCATATGTGAAAGTTGGTTTAGTGGTAGCGTAGATACTAAGGTCACGAGTACAGCCCGGAGAGTACAGACGCCACCACATCAAGCTACCTCAATCAGTCAAATTTCCCCAATTCAAATATGCTTATGTGATAAAGTTAAAGTTGCTATCGGGAGCGCTACTTTTAATAGCGCTCCCGATAGCAATTAAAAATATTAAGTTTTATTTCCTCGAAGCGCCCCTATGATTAACTTTCGAATAGAGATAGAATACTAACTGAAACTATCGATAAAAGTAAAACACGTTATTTTATACAATTTGCAAAAACTCTTTGACCATAGATTGGTTTAAAAAAATTGAGCTTGCTTTTGCATTGCTTTCGGCACTATAATGAAATAATGACCAATGTTATTGTGTATTCAAAGAGTAAATGTTATTCAAAGAGGATGCTATTAATAAATAAAAAGCACAGATATAAATTATATGCGTATAATAATCACATTACAGCAGACAGGACCTACGTAATAATTACAAGATTACTTTGGGTGGTGTTATCGTAAATACAGTTTGCTACATCATTAAAAAAATTACAAATGAATTTAACGTTATGAAAGTCTAACTGTTACTCACTCGTTTTTGGATTGGATTGCTGTAAGCCGTCATGTAGACGGCTGTTTTTGTTGTGTCATACATAACAAAAACAGCCGTCTACATGACGTTTTTTTAAACCAATCTATGGTCAAGGAGTTGTTGCAAATTGTATAAAATAACGTGTTTTACTTTTATCGATAGTTTCAGTTAGTATCCTATCTCTATTCGAAAGTTAATCATAGGGGCGCTTCGAGGAAATAAAACTTAATATTTTTAATTGCTATCGGGAGCGCTACTTTTAGTAGCGCTCCCGATAGCAATTAAACGAGTAATAAAACAGGAGCGCCTCATTAGTAGCGCCTCAAAACGGTAGCGCTTCGAGGAATACCTCGAAAATCTATAAAAGAAATCTGACAGATTGAGGTAGCTGGATGTGCTGGCGTCTGTACGTAAAGTTGCCGGTCCTGCATCTAGTATCTTTCGGGTCGTGTCGCTAGTCGTCTCATAGGTTCATGACAATGATGGAATAGTAAGTGCTACTGTGTTTGCGCACACACTTGTGCACTTAAATATATCCCGCATAGGGTTGCCATCTCTAAAATTTGGCAACCAGGACATGACGCGTGAAATCCCCGGATTTAGGAGCCCAGAACCCGGACACGTCAACAGTCATCCCTCCTATGACTCACTGCACGTGTCGGTTCGTCGTTTTGACTTTTTTAAACCCTTACTACAGATGAAACCCCCCGGACGACCTCTAAAGTAGGACAATAAATAAATAAAATAAAATAAATAAAAAAGGTTTTTATTCACGTAGACTTTAAAAAGCGCTTGTAAATAGTCAGAACATATTCGTAGTAATATATAATTAATTTATAATTATTTCTAGGTACAACATATAGATATTTAGGTACACGGATTGTAGGAAATAATTTACAATAAGATTTATTTTATAACAGTAACGATATTTAACTAACTTAAATTAAGTTATTGTCAAGGAGTATGTGTAGGTTTAATTATCAAACTTTTTAATTTTAGCTATATTTTTACTACATATTGTCGAATCCACAAATCCGGGGAAACCCGGACGGATGGCAACCAGGAGGACAAAATTTTTATCTTCAGGTATTAAGTTGTTATCTCTGCACCACCTTAAGGTTGGCTGGGAGAAAATGCCTTAGGCATTTAGTCCGCATTTATACTTATACGTGCATATACGTGCATGAATTTCAAATAAATGAAAACAATTTAGTTAAACTACTGGTTGAAATACTTCACCGTTCAAATTATCCTCAAATTGTACTGGAAATGCTTATATCAGGCAACCCTAATCGCAAGGTACTGCATAAATATGCAAAATGTAGGTGATTTTTACCGATTAATTCGAACAAAATGCGGTTATTGTGACATAATTACAATAGTCTAGCTGTGCCCCGCGGTTTTACCCGCGTTAAACTTTATAACTTATAGCCTATGTGTTAAACCATGGTATCAGATAACTCCATACCAAATTTTATTAAAATCGCTCCAGCCGTTTAGACGTGAAGAAGTAACAAACATACACACTCATTAACACACACACTTTCGGCTTTATAATATTAGTGTAATTGATATAATCTCATTGATCTTTTGTGGGTAACGTAAAGAAGTAACGTAAAGTAATGAAAAGTACTACTTATATACGCAAATTGATATTTTCTGCTTGACACTTATATCATATAGATTCCTATCCTAGATAGATCCTAGGGTACATTTTTTCAATATAATAAGGCCCATGTTACCCGCTAGTAATCTAGCTATAGTAGATAATTTTTAATATCAAAATCACACACACTTCCTTTATTATTACTTTTATTTTATATTTTTCGATTTTAATATATTTTTTTAAACAAATGTAACTGTTCTATAATTTAGTAGAAATTTATGTATCTATCTTAAATGACATCTTAAATGACAGTTATCACATTTTTTTATTGGGTTTTCACGAGACAGGCTAGCCAGTGTGAAAGCCATAAGCAATAATTATACTCCTTCTTGTACTTTATTTTAATAACTAGATATAAGAATTTCTGTAACTTTACTTTGGAAAATAAATTATTCTTATTCTTATTATTCTTATTTAAGTCGTCTTTTTACGATTCATTATTTTATAATATTATGCCAAATATTGAACTGGTTCAATTGATTGCCAATACAAATACCCATTACAATTAGCAAAACGTAATGGGTAGGTATATGTGGATGATGAATACAAATAACCTTGATTAGATACGTCCAATAATAAATTATTGACTAATATTATCCTTTTATTTGGACATTTGCATTTTGTTTGCTATTCGGATTGGAATCACATGTTTTTAATAGAAAGTGAACCTTATGTTCACGTAATAAAGTTGAAAACCTATAAAAGAAATTTGACAGATTGGGGTAGCTGGATGTGCTGGTGTCTGTACATTTATCATTATCTTATTTTTTCTATTAAAATGTTATGTCCTTGAGTTTTCCTATTTTTTACTTTTATTCCAATTTTAATGTTTGGTCTCAGTTTTTAAGTTTATGTCACATAAGGAATTTAGTTTTAAGATATCGGTTACTTTGTGTTTAACTACGGAAAAATGCAGATTTCAATACAGTAAAATCATAAGACCTCGAGCAAAGACCATGTATTAATTAATTAGCGACTAGAAAAATAAATATTTCCCCAACGGCTCAAAAGACCAAAGCAGGCATACCGTAAAAGACAGTTTAATAAAAAATCACGAATAATTGAATAAAATTAATTACTTTTAAAATTTGAAATCTTTATTCCCATCTAGTACAAGGAAATGAAAGGCGTGGAAAGATTTTAAATATTATAATTTCTTTTTTAAATAGAATTAAACTTTTGTCTATTACAGGCCCTAGTTTGCACAAGTCAAGTTATGTAAGTCAAGGTATGTAATATCGATTTTTTCCCCAATAAAATAAAATCCTTTAACACTTTGTCTTAATTTGATTAAATCTTCTCTTCATTAGATACATGTTTGATTATTCTATATGTTATTGTTTTATTATGATAAATAAGGAAACCCTGAAAGAATTTCAAAACATTAGATTTCTTACAAATTGTTCCAAGCAAGTAATACATTGGCTGTGTAATTTCTCCTATCCAAATAGGTACCTACCCGCCTTCCTACCTACATTAGCGCGACAGGTGCAAACGGTGCTTATAACAGGCATATTCTGGTAAAAATGTTAGCTAACATACAAAATGAAATTTTATATTACAAGTAGTCGATTCGTCGAGTCGTCGAGGGCAGGTCAGAAGTACCCTAAACCGGCGAGCATGTATGACGAATATAATGACAGTAATCGAGGCAAAAGAAGTATGCAAAGATCGTGACAAATGGAAATCCGTTGTCTCTGCCTACCCCTCTGGGAAACAGGCGTGAGTCTATGTATGTATGTAAGTAGTCGATTATGTCCTCCTAGCCGAATTTCAGCCACGGTTTCTTAATAGAGATTAGTCGTTTGCGCGGGACATATTATATTGCACAAGGAGCATTTTCGTTTCCATCACTCTCATGATTCGATGGGACGCCTAGTGATACGACCGGAAAGAAGTTAGCTACAGGAACAACGGCTTTACGTGCTCTCCGAGACATGGGGGTATAGTACCGCCAACTCCCACTCTTCTAGCAGATTTGCAGATTTTTATTTCTTTTTACAGAAAAGTCCCAAAAATCACTTTTGGCCCGACCCGGGATTTGGACCCAGGACCTCGTTCTTTGCGGGTGAACATCCCACCGCTAGACCAATGAGGCAGTCTAGTCCACAGTCGATACCACTTTAGATGATTGGCACACTGCCCCGCATGATGCAGCGTAGTGCGTGAGTGCGTGTTCTAACGTTGCTTGTAAGTATCTCCGTTTTTTATAGAAACACGCACAGTCCAACACACTGAAACCGCATCCACGCGCGTTTGCAGATGCGTGTTCTGTCATCATGCGGGGCAGTGTGCCAATCGCCTTCAAATCAAATCAAATATTTTATTTGCGAAAATGGGTGGTTTACATTAGGTATTACAAAGGTAGGGTATCACCAATATCACCAAGGTATCACCATAATCAGCTTTTAGGCATGCAAATATTTTTTAAAAATGCTCGTAAAACAAACATTTACCTAAAATTACATAATATAAATGTCATAATTCAAAAATGAATGTCAAGAGAATTACAAAGAAAATAACGAAGAAAATAACAAATACCTTACAAATATAAAAAAAAACTTGTGTGTACTTATGTACACGCGTTAGAAGTTATACTTCTTAATATACAACTTGAACATAGTTATCAATTTTCATACCACCTAGAACTAACGTCATGCTGTTATTTTTACGATGCGCGCGCATCGTAAAAATTCACTCTCATACATTTTCATACCACCTAGAACTAACTTCATGCTGTTATTTTTACGATGCGCGCGCATCTTAAAAATTCACTCTCATACCACCTAGAACTAACTTCATGCTGTTAAATTTTTTGGTGTCGGTGTGCGCGCGCATCGTAAAAATTCACTCTCATCATTTTTCTCCATCGCGCCAAAAGAAGTATAACTTCAAAAATACATTAATACAACATGAATTATAAATATTTATCCGTCAAATAGTCGTTAACAGCATAGTAGCACTTTTCAATAAGCCATTTCTTAAGATTACGCTTGCACACGACAAAGTCTAATGCCTTAGAGGACCTTTGCCTTAGCAAGGCAAATGAACCGGCGGCGGCTCAAATGATGGTAGCTGATGATGATGTGTCGCTGAAGTGTTAACCGCACATCCATCTGTCGAGATCACGAAGGACACTTCTCTTCGTCGCAACTAGCTACACTATAGGCCTCTAACATTGCTAAACGACATAATAACCGCCAGCTTGACGTGGCCCCATAAAGACGGAGACGATCAAAAATCAAACCCACTTTGGCGGTCATTCGTCTATAGACTCGCCTTTAGACGGGCCTTTTGGCGTGGTTGGTAAATGCTTGCCTTTCACGCCGCAGGTCGTGGGTTTTCTTTCTTCCCAGGACAGATATTAAAATTTGTGTGCATGAACATGACTGTTCATCCTGAGTCTGGAGTAAAGTGGTAAGTAAAAGGAGTATATGTAGTTTATTAGTTATCTGGTCTGCAGAGTACAGATGCCAGCACATCAAGCTACCCCAATCTGTCAAATTTCCCCAATTGATAAAGTTGAAATAATAGTAATCCTTATGTGATAAAGTTGAAAATCTAAAAAAGAAATTTGACAGATTGGGGTAGCTGGATGTGCTGGCGTCTGTACAAGTTCTGCTTAGTTTGGGATAAGATGGCCGTGAGTGCATAATGTCCCAGGAGATTATAGACTGACCACTGATAATACTAAACCAAGAACAATTCAGGAGCAGTGAATGCGACTGGCTTTGGGACAGAAATTGGAAATAAAATTACATTATACAGAATCGAGAACTGAACTTAGTACTTACGTAGTGGAAAATAGAATAAGCTGCCGTTGCATATTTTAATGCACAGCCGAATGCGACGAAGCGCGAAATGGAAATCTTTCTGTATCGTAACTGCCTTAACTGCAGTGCAATATCGGAATGCTGCTTTGGGAAAAAAATATCCTATCAAGGATCTTTTACTTTATTCGATATGATACCAATATTCTAATGCCATTGCCATGGTATGGCCATTTAAAAAGGATTAATGAAAGAAGATTGACAAAAGAAGTATACCTGGCCTGTGTGAATGGGACAACCGGAAGGGGAACACCTCGTCGAACATTCTCTGACCAAGTCGGAGACGTTCTCAAGAAAGGGCAGGTCAGAAGTACTCTAAACCGGCGAGCATGTATGAAGAATATAATGACAGTAATCGAGGCAAAAGAGTTATGCAAAGATCGTGACAAATGGAAATCCGTTGTCTATGCCTACCCCTCTGGGAAACAGGCGTGTGTCTATGTATGTATTTTAATGCCAAAAGGGTGACAGTTATTTTTGGACCAATGAGAGTTATCTTTGATGGTTTAAGTATTTATTAACGTCCAAAATGAGATATATATATAAGAATAAAAGTGCGCAAACGTCTCCTATTTGCTGTTGTGTCTTGTAAAACTAACTCTGGCAACCACGATCCTCTTCGTCGCTTATGTAATAATTATAATGATTTATTAACGGAATTAGACATATATTACAGCTTAAACTCATTAAGTATATTGACTGCACGTGTGGCGCAGCGGTTAAAACAGTCACCTCGCCGCTTCATGTCGCGGATTCGAGTCCCGCGCCAGACAACTATTTTTATGACCCATAAATGGTTGTTCTGAGTCTGGATGCAATTTGTGTCCGTCTATTATATGTTTGTAAAGTACTCCGCGACACTGGGATTAAATTACCTAGTGCGGCAGTTGTCTTTAAAGGGCGCAAACGTAGATATATGTATTTGCTGTTGTGTCTTGTAAAACTAACGCTAGCGCCGCGCTCCTCTTCGACGCTTATATATGTAATGATTTAGTGGTATTTCGGGGTACCTATAGACGCTTTTTCCACACTTGCTAATCAATCTAAAAAAATATTATTCAGTATATTCACAAAACAGATTAATGGGTTCAAAAAAGTAAGTATTTTACTTGTATAAAAATTTAATTTAAAAAGTAAAATACTTAATTTTTTGAACCCATTATTCTGTTTTTTTTTTACCCAAATTTTCTAATTGTAGAATATGGATGGTGGATAACGTAGTAAGTGCACATTAATTTTAATTTAATTTGATCTTTTATTGGTTGTACTTTACAAACATATAATTGACGGACATAAAGAACATTTTTAGACTCAGAACAACTATTTATGGGTCACACAAATGGTTGTACTGTGTGGGAATCGAACCCTGGACACGAAGTGGCGAGGTAACCGTCTTTACCGTTGCTCCACGCGTGCATTTTATACAGGGCACAAATAAATTTTAATGTGGGAAACACACGGAACTATATTTTTTAGGGTTCCGTAGCCAAATGGCAAAAAAAGGAACCCTTACAGGTTCGTCATGTCTGTCTGTCTGTCCGTTCGTATGTCACAGCCACTTTTTTCCGAAACTATAAGAGCTGTACTGTTGAAACTTGGTAAGTAGATGTATTCGGTGAACCGCATTAAGATTTTTACACAAAAATAGAAAAATAACAATAATTTTGGGGGTCCCCCATACATAGAACTATAATTCAAAAAAAAATTTTTATGGTACCCATACGTGTGGGGTCTATGAATAGTTCTTCAAAAATGATATTGAGGTTTCGAATATATTTTTTTTTCTAAACCGAATAGTTTGCCCGAGAGACACTTCCAAAGTGGTAAAATGAGTGTCCCCCCCCCCTGTAACTTCTAAAATAAGAGAATGATAAAACTACTATACGATATACCTACATTACCATGCAAACTAACAACGAAAATTGATTTGAACGAGATACGGAACCCTTCATGGGCGAGTCCGACACGCATTTGGCCGGTTGTTTTATCCAGGAATTTTATATTTAGTCAAGTTGTTATATAAATATTTAAAAGTAATCAGTGAATCTGTTACAGCTGATTTTTTATTGGTGTCGGGCAGTACATACAGTGACAGTGATGTAACTACTGCCTATTATATCAATAGAATTAAGGTTTGCCATTTGTGTGTAGTGTATGTAACGCCACATGTTTTAGTAGTAGCAAAAGTTTTCAATTCCTCGTACGTGTATAAATAGCATAAAAATTGCAGGCGCGACCTTCAGTATATCAATTAATGTAAACAATACAATAACATACAAATACCCTTTAACAGTAACATTGTAATAAGGCCCATAGTGAGCGATCACGTCTCTGTTCCGTAAGTCATCACTGGTCGAAGACTTTCGACTTGAGACACTGCGGTATTTTGGACGAGAAGATGTTACGTAGCTTCTCGCTGCCTAGCCGATTTGGATTCTACGATTGCCTTCCTTCTCGAAGTTGGGCCTATCTAGTTGGATGGTCTGTCCTAGGTAAATATAGTTCTCTACAACTTCGAATGCAGAGTCGCCAACTTGCAATTGAGTGGGTGCAACATGGACGTTTGACATGATTTCCGTCTTATCCATGTTCATTTTCAGACCCACTCTTCACTAGACATAATACAAAATGTGGTTTTATCACTAACTGAGATCTGTTCCAGGCAATAATTGAATTAGAATTGGCAGCCAATCTCAGTAGATCCGAGAATCTGTGTCTCAGTTAAAAAAATATAATTGGCGGACACAACGTGGATCCAGATTCAGAACAACTACTTATGGGTCACACAAATAGTTGTACTGAGCGGGAATCTAACCCAGGACACAAAGTGGCGAGGCGACTGTCTTAACAGTCAATTTTGTACTTAATCCAAAAAGTACCTAATTTAGTAAATAAATTAGGTACTTTTTGGAATTACTAATAGACAAAAGCCTCCCCAAAGAATGGGGAATACGCCACGTTTGGCAGACGGGTTGGCGATCGCAGTTCGATTCATAGTTCACAGAAAAACGCTGCTGCCCGTTCTCCGATCTGGTATAAATGAAAAAGGTTTATTCCCAACAAGCACAGACAATCCTTAACTTAGTTTACATCCAAGACGATATAACTAATTGCGTTTAGTATACATAATACTTATGAAGCATGCAACATTATAAGTACTAGCTAGGAAAGGCGTCTACCTCAGCAAATATTACAGTAAATAATAATGATTAATGTAACGCTGATCTTCCGATAGCGCTTAAAAAACTACTAATTAAATTACATAATTATCATGCGTATCGACCTGTAGTAGCGTTTGGTTTTAGGTAGTCTTGCAAAATAATACCTGTATATCTATTATTTAAAACGAAGAAAGAAGGAATCCATAACAATCAAAGATGTATTCAGACATTTGGACATTTTTCTTGTGTATTTTTAATGACTGTCAGCATCATCATCATCAAGTCAGCCAAATTACTAGTAGACAAAAGCCTCCCCAAAGAATGGGGAATACGCCACGTTTGGCAGACGGGTTGGCGATCGCAGTTTGATTCATAGTTCACAAAAAACGCTGCTGCCCGTTCTCTGATTTAAATACTTAAACCTGATTGTTAAAATATAATGTCCTCCTAGCCGAATTTCGGCCACGGCAGCCAGTCTCAACAGAGATTAGCCATCTGCGCGGAACATATTATAGTGCTCAAGTGTGTGCGCAAACACAGAAGCACTTTCTATTCCATCACTCTCATGATCCGATGGGACGCCTATGCGACACGACCGGAAAGAGGTCAGGTACAGGACCGACGGCTTTACGTGCTCTCCGAGGCACGGGGGTATAATACCGCCAACTCCGAAACTTCGGGCTGATGCTGAGAATTTTTATCTTATTACAGAAAAGTCCCAAAATCACTTTTTGGCCCGACCCGGGATTTGAACCCAGGACCTCGTTCTCTGCGGGTGAACACGCTGCCGCTAGACCAACGAGGCAGTCAGTTAAAATATATACTGCATAGTTAGTTAATTTAGTAAATATTTCCTGAGCTTGTAGGTACTATGGAAACTTAGACAAAAGACATATAGGTACAACTTCTTTATCTTGTAAATAACCCACTCTCTAATAACTCATTCATTTTGTAAATGACTCAGGACAAACAGACATGTTCACGCTCACAAATATCTTTCCTGTGTGGAAACCGAACCCACGATCTGCGGCGTAAATGGCAACCGGCCTTTTTATGCTAATATTCCCTTAGATTCATCAAAATTTTATTAATAATGAATTTTATAAGTCAATGAGTAGTAGGCCTAATTGTTTCGACGTATATGAATAGAAAAGTAATGTGCTAGGATTTTTTCAAATAAAATTGGCTACATAAGTCACATGCGAGCACACGAACGTCGGCTACAGTAGGAGAAGAAGCGGTCGCCGTGGCCGAAATCGGCCGGGACCACCACATCATTCGCTGGAGGGTACTCTCATATCGAAGCTCGTGTAGGGCCAAACCCTGCGCAAATAAATAGCGGTTAATAAACTGTTTCGGTTACTTGATTTGATATCCCTGATATTCCCTGCTTTAATACAGATAAATAGGCCATTTCCGTGTAATATCGACTAGAGGTTTTGAAATTTCCCCGAACAACACCCGCATTTTCGGACCCAATGAAATAACGAACTCTCTCATAATTAGGTAATGGAAAATTATTACAAACATTAAGGTCTTTTAAATCTATAACTGAAATAAATGAGGTGCCACCGTGTTGAAATCCATAGAAATTAATAGGTACTGATTTGATAGCATCCATATGCAAAACTTTCAATATCGGCCTATGGTATAGAATCCTACTATCGCACTAATATTATAAAGGCAAAAGTTTGTGAGTGTGTGAGTGTGCATGTTTGTTACTTCATTACGTCTAAATGGCTGGAGCGATTTTAATATAGGTAATTTGATATGGAGTTAGCTGACACCCTGGATTAACACATAGACTATAATAAAAAACTATACAATTGGCTATGTGACAGATGTTTTTATTCAGTAGACGATTACCTTAAACTTAAATTTAAAGACTCTAAACTATAGTTGTAACTTTGGAATTATTTGACATTTTGTGTGAATTGATTAATATAGGACATATAAAATTGTAATCGAAATTATTTTGGTGTGACATTAAGGATTTATTATTGTTATTATTCATTTTTGTTGACTTTAATTATTAATCATTTTTATATATTTTAATTGTATAACATTTTAAGATAGTTCTTACATATTATTATTATAAATATATATATGATATTATGCGATAAATAAATTTGCATGCTTAATAATTTACATAATTGCCCAAACATTTGCACAACATATGTATGTTGAATATAGTGAAACTAAACTACGATGTCACCAACTTAACGCGGGTAAAACCGCGGGGCACATCTAAAAATATTATAAATGTGAAAGTTTGTAACTATAGCTATATGGATATATGGATGTTTGTTACTCCTCCACGCCAAAACTACTGAACGGATTTTGATGAAACTTTGTAGTAATATAGCTTCTATTCTAATAACACGGCCTATGATTTATAAAGTTTTACGCGGGTAAAATCATAAAATCGCGGAACTCATCCAGTAATATATAATTGCTTTGTGGCTGACGGCAAAAAAACTCAAAAAACGGCCAGCAGTGCAGTGGTCTCGAACGTCAAATTGCGAAATCGGTAGAGCTGTCCACTAAAATCGGTATATTTGTACCTATTTAAAAAAAAAATACAAAATTCAATTAAATTCGTTTAATTATACAGAAATAGTTAACTTACAAACTAATTACAAACACACTTAAGACTTATTAATTATTAGTAGCTTATTTACAAAAAAAAACTACAACAAAACAGCTAAATAGGCTGTCAACATAAAAATACTTACATAATTAGTTTTTAGTACCATACCAGTGTTCTTTGGCCATATTTTCAGTCATTTTTTAATTTATTTCAAAGTCATAACAATTTGCGTCATTGAAGAGTCGTTTAGCATGTAATAGACCAGTGATTGACTCAGTAGATAGCCTATTTCGTTGTTTTGTTTTCATAAGATTAATGTGCGAAAATATGCGTTCAACGTTTGCGGATGAATGCGGCAAAGATAAAATATTAAAGATAAAAGTAGGTAACAAAGGAAACATTTGAGTGTCATCGCCACGCTTTAATAAACTGACTTCATCCCAAAATAGTTCTACATCATCGGAAAATGTTTTGATTTGTTCACTATTTCTCAAAATGCGCCACTCTGTATCAATTTCCTGGAAATCTTTGCACTGAACAATATTGGGAAATAGCCTACTAATAGGAACTATCGACGCAGTTTTGCCACTTATAACATTTGTTGGTTCAATTATGTCTAAACTTTTTAGTGGATTATTTTTCAGTGGAAACCGTGTCGTTATTTGCTTACAGGCTTCTATATAAAAATCTAGGCATCTGCATTTAAACAAATTAACTTGATCTAGTGTTAGATCTGCTGAACTACTAAGTAGTGTATTAGACGCCGCAGCACCATAGTATACGGCGTCGATATCCACAAAATTGCTAGGGTTTTTAAAATCAACATTTTCAATTGGCGTGCTGGCTAAATATTCTCTTTTTAATAAGCAATCAAAAATAGTTCTTAATGTTCCAGTAATTTTGTCATATAAATTGTGAATTTTCGGGTGTTCTGCTTGCATTTCTTTATTCAAATCGTTAAATAGTGGTAATACAAAATCTAGAAATTCGAAAAATAATAATGTCGTGGGATCTTGGAGCTTCTGTAATATATGCTCTGCAGCTAAAACTTGGTCTATGAAAAATAGTTTTAGAGCAGAAACTTGTTCCAATATTCTTTTCACTGCTGCAAGGACTGATAACCAGCGTGTCTGAGAGGGGTGAAATATTTTATGTACTTTTAAGTCACAAAACATTTGAAAATTTTTAAACTCTGCCACTCTTTTTGGACTAGAAGAAAAGTAGTTGTAAATGTCCCTTACAAGATCCTCTACAAAGCGTGGCAGTTTGGTACAAGCATATGAAGCGCAAAGGTGAAACGAATGGCAGGTGCATTTAAGTATAAAAATATTGGGAATTTCGTTTTGCAGCAACTTCACAACAGAATTATTACGCCCCATCATTACGTTTGCCCCATCAGATGCAAAACCTATTACACTCTTTTTTTACGGAATATCATTGCTTCTAAAAAAGTTAACAATGTGTTCAAATAAGAATACTGCATTAGCATCTTCCAATGGAATAAGAGCTAAAAAACAATCTTTGATGCGATTTTTTTTGGCATATCTCACGACTAGGCACAAGTGTTTGATTGTGCTTAGATCAGTGGACTCGTCAATAATAAGCGAAAACTTAGTTTGTCGCAGATCTTCACATAAATTATCGAAACTTCCTTTACCTATAATATGATCTATTATGGCGTGAGTTTTCGTCGTAGAACATTTTATCTCTTCTGCTATTTTTGAATCAGGACAAATGGATCGTATCAGTTTCGGTAGGTGCTCCATAATAGTGAATGGTAGATTGTGTTCAGCAACAAACGAGGCCAATCTTATTTCACCTGAAAATAAAATAAAGAATTAAAATGACGTAGGTATGTCTAGTGGTCATTAGGGCATTCACTATGTCTAGCAGGGGAATGCCAGGCCAGGATCCTCGTGTCCTACAGCGGTATGGGTTGTTGTGATAAAGATGATGATGATGACATCTAGTATAATACACAACGATTAGTAGAAAACAAAATAATAATAACAATGTAGGTAAATAGATAGTAGGTTGTAAAAAATTACTAAATATGTTTACCTTGTTTAACTAGTGTATCAGATTTTTGAGTTTTTTTCACAGTAAATGATGATATCTTCGGTTGTGATTTTATATTCTTTGATGATACCAAGTGTCCTTGTGAAGAACTATGTTTCTTTAGAGCATCTTTCCCTGATGTTATGTTAATATCCTTATTACAACTCTTACAATAGGCATAATTTACGCCTTTACTACTTTCTTGCAGCCATCCTGAAAATTCTTCCTCCCATTCTTTTCTATAAAATTGTAGATATTTTTTTCTTCTTGCGTTTGTACTCGGTTCCTCGTCACACGACATTTTAACTTAATAATTTTCACAATTTTAAACACTTCGCAAACTTTCATTTTGAAGTTAAGAATATTAATGAATAAATTAACCCCGAAATCCGGTATATATAGCCGAGCGAAAGTTTTTGGGTAATCCTTGTTATAGGGAATTCCCAAACGGGAATCCCCTATAACAGGGATTTTTCTAAGCTGTGCGCTTACTATTGCTATTGAGGGATTCCCCTTAACTTAAAACATACATGAAAAGGGCTGCCAAGTTAGAAGTGTGAAATCGGTAAAAAGATCGGGAGAATTTCCACATATTCTCTGAAATCGTGGAAAAATCGTTGCATTTCGGTATTTCGGTAGAACAGAGCCCATATCGGTAGAAATACCGAAAAATCGGTAGGTTCGAGACCACTGCCAGTGTCTCTCTGTGTAGGCGATGACGTCATATCCCTCCAAATGATGGACACGACTCCATTATGAAGATCGTTTGGGGAGGCCTATGTCCAGCGGTGGACGTCATTCGGCTGACATGATGATGATAATCGATAAATTATTGTACAGATGCCAGCACATCAAGCTACCCCAATCTGTCCAATTTCCGAAGCGGCAAGGCGACTGTCCTAGCCACTGCGCCACGTAAAAAGTGAGTGTGCGTATGAGACTGCAGATTGTGAGACTTTTTTGGTCGTTGTTTCTACAAAACTATTTGTTTTCTCTACGGAAGGAAAAACGAAAAATGTTTTACATTTTTTCATTCCCAGCCGAATTTCGGCCACGGTGGCTAGTCTCAACATAGATTAGCCATCTGCGCGGGACATATTATAGTGCTCAAGTGTGTGCGCAAATACAGGAGCACTTTTTATTTCATCACTCTCATGATCCGATGGAACGCCTAGCGACACAACCGGAAAGAGGTCAGGTACAGGACCGACGGCTTTACGTACTCTCCGAGCCACGGGGGATAATACCGCCAACCCCCAGACTTCGGGCTGACGTTGAGAAATTTTTGTTTTTACCGAAAAGTTCGAAAATCGGAACCCAAGACCTCGTTCTCTGCGGCTGAACACGCTACTGCTGGATCAACGCCGCAGTCAGAATAATTATTAAAATATACAATACAATACAAATACTCTTTATTGTGCACCAAGATTAACATATAAAGTATAAAGTTGTAATAAATCTAGTACAATGGGCGGTCTTATCGCTAACTGCGATCTCTTCCAGACAACCTTAGGATGGACAAGATCAGCAAGAAGAATAATTAAATGAGTGATAGGGGTGTAGCAACTTAAGAAAGAAATAGTAAATAGAAATAGACTAGTCTAGTAAATTAAGAGAGAAAATTGTGAAACATTATCTTGAAGTAATGCCTACAGCTCGTAGGTTTTACACATATATATATATATATATATATATATATATATATATATATATATATATATATATATATATATATACAACATACATATAACAACATACATCCTATTAGTGATAGGAGATGACAGTAACACTGTTATTATGCAATAGTATCTATTTATCGTGAAAGGTAGTTATTATAATATAATTAAAATATAGAATAATTATTAAAATATAAACTTATTAGAGAGCATTGACGGGCTAGAAACAGTTAGTTTTATAGGAATAATGCGGTATATTCAATTCTAAAGTACCAAGATTCAGTATTCCTATAAAATTCTGTATCAGCTGTTCAAATTAACCATTGTATTTGTGAAGCCAAGCTAGGAAAATGAATTAGGTACTTACGAGGAGTTATGTATTAACCATATCACGTAGGTATACGCGACTTGCACCGCGGACACATTGCACCATTTAACCAATAACGCACAGATGGCAAGAAATATTAATACATACGTAAATGAAAATTAAACAACACAATTTTAAAAGGGAATGTTTTTTTATTTTGTCTTTCTTTTCCTAGTATAAGGCATCCTACGCACAATGTGGTTAGCCGGAATGCGGTCAGTCGTTAGCTATCAATATTGCTGACCGGCTACCGCATCACAGAGCCAATAAAAACTACCTCCTCGTACTTACAAATATCTGAGTACGGTCAGCCGGACGGCTGGCCGCATTGCGGCTAGCCGCATAGTGCGTAGGAGGCCTTAGTTGCTTTTATACAGACAATTAGCTCGTGTTATTTGTCTGTATAAAAGCCAACTAATACTATTATTATTAACCCTTTTACGGGCAGTGGAGAAACACATACATACGTAATAAAATTATATACATACGTAAATTAAAATTAAACAACACAATTTTAAAAATGATTGGATCTGTTTTGTGGTTCCTTGATAGTATTAGTTTGCTATTATCGACGACAAATAGCACGACATTAACCCTTTCACTGGCAGTGTAGAAATACATATAATAAATAAATAATAATAAAAGCTCCAGGAACTATCCTACGGTTATAGAATCGTAAACGATGCATTTTATCATATGATGATCTTCAGCAGTGTTGTGCATGAGTCCACGAAGTTTTCCAATTTGGTACGATCAACCTTGGATAGATGGTGCCACAACAAAATTAAACAACTCAATTTTAAAAGAGAATGCTTTCTGTTTTGTGTTTCCTTAATAGTATTAGTTTGCTTTAATACACGAATAATAACACAACATTAACCCTTTCATATGCAGTGGAGAAATACTTATAATAAATGAATAATAAATATAGAATACTTATCTGCATAACAACACACTACATAACTAGGTTTTATTTTTCATATCTAGCAGGGTTTGAACATCGGGTTAATAAGTGGAGCCGAACCCAATGTCCTGGTGTGCAGCCGCTGTGCTTGCGTTCGTAAACCAAAGATTGGCAACCGCAGTCATATGAGAGACCATGAAAGAGCTGACCAACTACGCTCCTGATATCATCTTAAAATAAAAATATACGAAATCGGCCAGGAAAGGCATCATCATCACATCATCATCAAAGTATATATATATATAGTAAAATCATCATATCAGCTGAAAGACGCCCACTACTGGGCAAAGGCCTCCCCCAAAGATCTCCACAATTTCCAGCTATTCCAGCATCCAGCTATTTCCAGCGACCCGCACAAGATCATCGGTCCATCTTGTAGGGGACCTGCTCACGCTGCGTCTTCCGGTTCGTGGTCGCCACTCGAGAACCTTTCTGCCCCAACGGCCATCGGGTCTACGAGCTATGTGCCCTGCCCACTGCCACTCCAGCACGGCAATTCTTTGGGCTATGTCGGATACTTTGGTGCGCCTGCGGATCTCAGCATTCCTGATTCGATCTCGCAGTGAAACTGCAAGCATAGCCCTCTCCATTGCTCTTTGAGGTACCTCGAGCCGCCTGATAAGGCCCATAGTGAGCGACCACGTCTCTGTTCCGTAAGACATCATGCACTGGCAACATCACACACTGGTTGAAGTCTTTCGACTTGAGACACTGCGGTATTTGGGACGAGAAGATATTATTTTATTTTTATTTTATTTATTAACATCAGCTTTACCCACAGCTTGTGCTTACAATATATATCTTATGAATATTTTTTAACAAATTAGACTTACACACTAGCCAATTACGGGTTAACCAACATTCTCCAAATCTAGACGAATAATCGGCACTTGAGATTATTTAGACTATAGAACAATGAAATACCTACGACGAGTTAAAAGTAGTTTTGAGTGACTTTAAGATTATGGACTTGAAACAATTTAAGGAATCATGGTGTATGTCGGCATCCGGTACAGATTTCATGAAAGAGTTCATCTCTCTACAAACTCTATTCAGCGGTGAGTTTATCCCGATGTTGGTTTTAGAAGGTTGAATGTGATACATGTTCGTTATAGGATATCTGGGTATTTTAAATGGTACATTCAGAGCTACGCGCGTAATCAGTTCAGAGCAATCTAATTTATTGTTAGTTAGTTTGAAGAGGAACATTAAATCTTGTAGCTTTTTTCGTTCACGTAAATAAAGCTACAACTATATTACGTAGCTTCCCAGCCGATTCATTTTTCATTTCATATGCAGCATGGTTTGAGCATCGAGTTGATACGTGGAACCGAACTCAATGTTCAATTTTCCCTTTTAGCATTCTTAGGATTCCATTAGTACTCCTACGAAAACGAGTCAATTTTGTCGCGAATCATGTTTTTATTATAATATAATATCTTACGACATAATATCCTGACACGGCCATAAGCAAAGCTTGTATTATGGAAACCAGATAACTGATTTACTACATATACTACTTTTCTTTTATATATACATACATACGTACCTATATAGAGAATAACACCATAATATATATATAATAATATGTATAATAAATAGATAATTGTACTCAATAGACCATAAGTGAGTACCCCTACTACCTACCAACTGTTTGTATACACCGAATCAATTTCTGATATTTCATATTCACGTTAAAAATTTATAAATACCCTCCTCGTATGCTGTTTTCCAGATCAAAAGAAATACATGCGCACTGCGGTCGTTCTTTTTTCAAACAGTTATAAATCTAAATTGTTATTTCTGTCAATCATCAACGTTTCTCTTACTAACTAATGCAACCAAATTTCTGAGTACGCATCAACTAAATATATATCCTATTGCTCTGTAACCTCCACCAATAAACTTTCTAGAGGATTCGGACGACGAGATTACCTAATATATAGAACTAGTGAAAAATATTAGAAACTATCGTTAGGGCCTGATGGCGTTGTTGATAAATACTTGCCTTTCACGCTGGAGGTCGTAGGTTATAAGGGGATGTTATCTATACAAGTATGTTATTACCAACGAAAAGTAGTAGGTATAAGGTCACCATAGCCTAGTTGGTAGTGCTCCTGCCTACGAAGCTGGTGATCCTGGGTTCGAATCCCGGTAAGTGCAAAAAATTGTGTGATGAGCACGAATATTTGTTTCCGAGTCATGGATGTTTTCTATGTACTTAAGTATCTATCTATCTATATAAGTATGTATATCGTCGCCTGGTACCCATAGTACAAGCTTTGCTTAGTTTGGGGCTAGGATGATCTGTGTGACATTGTCCCCAGATATTATTATTATTATTATTATATTATATCAGTTATCGGGATGCGGGCAGCGCGAGCGCAGGACCGGCTATTGTGGAGATCCTTGGGGGAGGCCTTTGTCCAGCTGTGGACGTCTTTCAGCTGATATGATGATGATGATATCAGTTATCTGGTTTCCATAGTACAATCTCTGGTTAGTTTGGGATCAGATGAATGATGAATGAATAATGTCCCAGGATATTATTATTATTACTCCACCCCGAAGAATCATCTTGTATAGATAAATATATGCTATAATAATAAAATCGTAGGAAAGTCAAAACTGTACATTGAATATTTTTTTAAAAGGATACCTGGGGCGTGATCTACAATCGATATAGAAGCCAAAAATATAGTTTTTAGAATTTTTGTCTGTTTTTCTGTTTGTCTGTATGTATATCCGGGCTAAACTCAAAAAGTACTGCATGGATTTACTTCAAATTTTGCATGAATATTACTAAGAGGTCAGTTCGACATATAGGGTACATATTATCACGCTATCCCTTACGGGGGAGGAGCTGTGGTCATTTATAAAGTTACCGCGGGTAAAACCGCGGGGCACAGCTAGTATGCTATAATCGCCATGCTTGGAAGACGGGTGATCCCAGTATGGTGGTCATAGTACTCAGGAAGAAGCTGCTGCCCGTTATCTGGTCGATATTCCCTCGGTTCGACTTCTGCGCCCCCACGGGATGAGATGTGGTGATGATATTCTGATATTGATTGATTCTGATTGGTAGTGCTCCTGCCTACGAAGCTAGCACGAATATTTTTTTCTGAGTTATGGATGTTTTCTATGTATTTAAGTATTTATCTATCTATAAAAGTATGTATAACGTCGCCTGGTACCCATAGTACAAGCTTTGCTTAGTTTGGGGCTAGGATGATCTGTGTGACATTGTCCCTATATATATTAAATTTATATTATTATTATATTCGCCACTTTCATCACACATTAATCGTGATACTGTAGGTACACAATCTGACGGGTATACTATGCCAAATGGAATGTCATGTAATCTAATATCATTTGATCAACAACCATATATCGAACGTCTAAGTTTTCGAACGTTCATAATATCGAATAGTTAATAAAACGAACATTCGAATGTCCCTTTTAGCGATAAATTATTGATTTGTTCCCGTTGTTTCGTCGCAGTTTCAACTTTACCTAACCTGCTTTTCTGATGGAAAATTCTAATTTCTAATGTTCTATTTATGAACCATTCTATAAAATAGAATGGTTCAAATATTTCATTCGATTGAAATTAGTGAAAAAAAGGAAAAATGATTTCAATCATCAACACATCGATTTACAATTAATAAATTACTTCTGCCAAACTGCATAACATTTTGTTGGCAGATGTAGCTCCCTTTTTTAACTTATTGTCTCGTTAACATTATTTGTTAACTATGCTTTGACATTCGATTTATGGTGGTGGATTATTGATATTCGATTATTTGGCATAGTACACCACAGTCTAACATATCGTAATTGCCGAATCACGGAAGTACGACCAAGAACAAGATCACTCTTCATGACTTATATTGTATTTTTCGTACCGATATACATATATGACCTTAATTGTATGAGCTGCCTGCTTGGACCTTTATAAAACCTTTGCGTCGGCAACCAGAAACCTCCGTCGAGGTGCGATACCGCAAGGCGGGTTTTTAAATAAGCATCTAAATATCTTGGGGCTCATACACTGCCATCTACCTTATCGCAAACTAAACAAGGAGAGACCTGTACTGTGGTAACCAGACAAATGAAAAACATAATTACTTACTTATACATTTCTAAATACATACATATAATAAAATCGTGGGCAGGTCAAAACTGTACATTGAATATTTTTTAAATAAGATACTTGGGGCGTGATCTGCAATAGATATCGAAGCCAGAAATACAGTTATTAAAATTTGTCTGTATGTACTTATGTCCGGCTAAGCTCAAAAAGCATGTATTTACTTCAAATTGTGCATGAATATAACTAAGAGTTTGGGTCAACATATAGGCTACTATTATCACGCTATCACCTACGGGGGAGGAGCTGTGATAATTTATAAAGTTTAACGCGGGTAAAACCGCGGGGCATAGTTAGTATTATAAATAAATTACATCCAGACTCAGAACAAATAATCGTGCCCATAATACATTGATTTGTACTTTTGTACTGGGATCAAACCCACGATCTTTATCTTAGCAGTTAGGCTCAATATCTACTAGACTAAGTCTATCATCACTAAGTCGATTTCTCAGTAAAAAAAATACATACCACCCATCTGATACCCATTTAAAAGAAAGCAATACTCTTATGATGTTTTGTTGATCAAAAGAATTACACGACAGGTTTATACCAAGGCACCCTTTAACTCAAGCAGCAATAAATCTAAACAGTTATTACAATCAATCAGCAACGTTTCTTTTATTAGCTAATGCAGCGAAGTGCTTCTATATTTGGCCGTGTCTAAACAAACGTAAGAATGCATCAATCTTTCATTTGCCCCATATTTTGGCTTCATACATAAGAATGAACGAGGAAACACAACTAGATATCGACTGCATTGAATTATTGATTCAGCTGACGCTCGTAGCTATTAATAATTCTGTGTCAGAAGGATTGTAATTTAATAATTATAAGCGACACGTTCCCAGAATGCTGGCTTATATTTTGCCCAACAAATAGGTATTGCCATACAGCGTGGTAATGCTGCCAGTATTTTGGGAACATTACCAATAAAAGAATATTTAGAATACCTTTAACTTAATGCTTGGTTTTATAATCCCATTACTACGATATTGTATATTGACGGTCACCGTGGCCTAGTTGGTTGTGCTCCTGCCTACGAAGCTGGTGGTCCTGGGTTCGAATCCCGGTAAGTGCAAATATTTGTGTGATGAGCACGAATATTTGTTTCTGAGTCATGTATGTTTTCTATGTATTTAAGTATTTATCTATCTATAAAAGTATGTATACCGTCGCCTGGTACCCATAGTACAAGCTTTGCTTAGTTTGGGGCTAGGATGATCTGTGTGACATTGTCCCTAGATATTATTATTATTATTATACATGATATCTATGCATTTTATTCGCAATTTACTACTGTATTCTATTAATTTAAAACATTTATGCGCTCTGAATTATAATGATCTACACTAATCTTATTGAAAATATTATTTAATGATTTTAAAGGAAATTTTTAAAATTAAGTTTATATTTTATTATAATAATAAATATCTTGCGCCAACTAATGCACTATCTACAATTTAATCATTAACTAGGCAGAGCGTATACTATGACAACCATACTACTGATATCGATACTTGTATAGTTCTAAATATTCTGCGACATTATTAACACACGGCCATCTGCTCCCAAACTAAGAAGAGCTTGTACTATGGGAACCAGATAACTGGTATGCTACTAATCTATTATATATTAAACAAAGAAATCAATAGAAAAAGTAATAGTATTCAATGATTTTAAATTATATATGTAAGTACATCAAGGATTTAAAAGGAAACCCCTTTCCAAGAATGAATTGCTTAACTTATGACAATTGAACAATTACTTCCAAGCGGTTTGATAGATATTATGGTTGCCTCATATTTCTTTAGTTTCTTTACAATATTTTCTAATCTGTGGGTTTTTTTCTCAATAAAACAATTCTTTAACAAACTTCCCAGTGATATCAGAGAAATGTCTGCCAATGAGTTTAAAAGAACTAAAAAGGACAAATTGTGTAGCAGGGCTTACTAAAAAACTTTTGACTATTCAAGTGAAAAAACGGCTTGGGATACAGTCGTCTCAATTAGCACATTTAAATAAAAAAAATAAAATGTAATTTTATATTTAGAAATTAATTTAAAAAGAAAACGCATCCTACTGCACGGTGCACTGCGCGGTAGCGTAAAAATTGAAAATGACTCACAAATATTAAAATTTAATAATTTAACATGGCTTAACGACTGTTGCCTAAAGACTACAACCGGGACCGACCGCTAAACGTGCCCTACGAAGCACGGAGACGATCAGAAATTAAAAAAACTTATGACGATTCTATAACAAACTTCCCAGTGATATCAGAGAAATGTCTGCCAATAAGTTTAAAAGAACCTAAATGGACAAATTGTGTAGCAGGGCGTACTTAAAAACTTTTGACTTCTACAGAACGGCTTGGGATTCAGTCGCCCTAAATTAACACATTTAAATACAATGTATTTTTTTATTAAGAAATTAATTTAAAAAAGAAACGATTCCCACTGCACGATACTTCACGATACACTGCACGGTAGGGTAAAAATTTAAAATTACACACATATTATAATAATATTGGGACATTGTTTACACACACGGCCATCTGATCCCAAACTAAGCAGAGCTTGTACAGACGCCAGCACATCAAGCTACCCCAATCTGTCAAAATTCCCCAATTGAAAGTGAACCTTATGCTTTTGTGATAAAGTTGAAAATCTATAAAATAACATTGACAGATTGGGGTTGCTGGATGTGCTGGCTTCTGTACTATGGAAACCAGATAACTGATATATTACATATACTTTTCTTTTGTAAATACATGCTTAAATAAATAATTACACGCAGACTCAGGGCAAACAGACATGTTCATGACAATAAATATCTGCCCTGGGTGGGAATCGAATCGGACCTCCGGCGTGAAAAGCAATGCAGATCCTTTCACCGCTTCGTAAATGATCGGCTTCTACTCGCAGTCAGTCCATAGATGGGTGGCCGCCAAAGTGGTTTAATTTCTTAGCGTGTCGTCTCGGTCGGGGGGCATGTCGTTAAGCCATGTCAGAGGCCTACTGGGCGTCTTGAACCACTCTGACACTAGAGTACCTAAACACTGCCCATACGATAAGTAATAAGTATCGACTAGCGTGCAGGTGCAAGAAAAGTATCAACATTCACTCTATAGCGAGTTTATCTCAAAGCTAATCTATACATATAATAAAATCATAGGGAAGTCAAAACTGTACACTGAATATTTTTAACGGATACTTAGGGCGTGATCTACATTCGTCAAAGCCAAAAATATAGTTTTAGAATTTTTGTCTGTATGTATAAACTAAACTCAAAAAGTAATGCATGGATTTACTTAAAATTTCGCCTGAATATTACTAAGAGGTCGGGTCAACATATAGGCTACATATTATCACGCTATCACCTACGGGGGAGGAGCTGTGACAATTTATAAAATTTAACGCGGGTAAAACGGCGGGGCGCAGCTAGTTTGTAATAAATGGACGGAGATAAATTTATGACGTGCTCATTAATTTACAGTACTTGAGGTATCGAACCCGCATTCGCTATTAATAAGCTGCTTGAACAAAATCAATAAAGATATATCAGATAAAAGTTATTGAATTCATTTGTTATCTCTCAAAGTAAGCATAAAACTCATCTGACATTGGTTTTATTTAAATTCCATCAAAATATTTCAACCTTTATGATTAATCCATATATTTGTATAAGGACAAATGTAATGGCGGTTAAGTTGTCGCCTCACTACTAACATTGCGCGTTCGTGTTTTGGGTTCGAGTCCCGCATAGAACAACTATGTGTGTGACACATTTTTTTCCGAGTTAGGTTGGTTTTGTGTCCGTCTTATGGAGGTTTTTGAAGTCTCTGCAATACAGGGATTTAAATACATAGTGCTGGCGTCGTATATAAAAAAATGCAGCTCAGTCTTTGGGGACTGCCCATAGCAGCAAAAACATTTTTTCCACTTCTAATCTAAATAATCTACAATATAATGGTTATACATATAGCTCATGGGAAACGTGACGAGCCGATGACGCGACTTCCTTGTATTTTGTTCACCCAAAAAGAACATATAATAATATAGACCCAGTATACATATTATTATTAGCTCATGGGAAACACGACGTGACGATGACGCGAGCAGTGGTCTCGAACCTACCGATTTTTCGGTATTTCTACCGATATGGGCTCTGTCCTACCGAAATACCGAAATGCAACGATTTTTCCACGATTTCAGAGAATATGTGGAAATTCTCCCGATCTTTTTACCGATTTCACACTTGTAACTTGGCAGCCCTTTTCATTTATGTTTTAAGTTAAGGGGAATCCCTCAATAGCAATAGTAAGCGCACAGCTTAGAAAAATCCCTGTTATAGGGGATTCCCGTTTGGGAATTCCCTATAACAGGGATTACCCAAAAACTTTCGCTCGGCTATATATACAGGATTTCGGGATTAATTTATTCATTAATATTCTTAACTTCGAAATGAAAGTTTGCGAAGTGTTTAAAATTGTGAAAATTATTAAGTTAAAATGTCGTGTGACGAGGAACCGAGTACAAGCGCAAAAAGAAAAAAATATCTACAATTTTATAGAAAAGAATGGGGGGAAGAATTTTCAGGATGGCTGCAAGAAAGTAGTAAAGGCGTAAATTATGCCTATTGTAAGAGTTGTAATAAGGATATTAACATAACATCAGGGAAAGATGCTCTAAAGAAACATAGTTCTTCACAAGGACACTTGGTATCATCAAAGAATATAAAATCACAACCGAAGATATCATCATTTACTGTGAAAAAAACTCAAAAATCTGATACACTAGTTAAACAAGGTAAACATATTTAGTAATTTTTTACAACCTACTATCTATTTACCTACATTGTTATTATTATTTTATTTTCTACTAATCGTTGTGTATTATACTAGATGTCATCATCATCATCTTTATCACAACAACCCATACCGCTGTAGGACACGAGGATCCTGGCCTGGCATTCCCCTGCTAGACATAGTGAATGCCCTAATGACCACTAGACATACCTACGTCATTTTAATTCTTTATTTTATTTTCAGGTGAAATAAGATTGGCCTCGTTTGTTGCTGAACACAATCTACCATTCACTATTATGGAGCACCTACCGAAACTGATACGATCCATTTGTCCTGATTCAAAAATAGCAGAAGAGATAAAATGTTCTACGACGAAAACTCACGCCATAATAGATCATATTATAGGTAAAGAAAGTTTCGATAATTTATGTGAAGATCTGCGACAAACTAAGTTTTCGCTTATTATTGACGAGTCCACTGATCTTAGCACAATCAAACACATGTGCCTAGTCGTGAGATATGCCAAAAAACATCGCATCAAAGATTGTTTTTTAGCTCTTATTCCATTGGAAGATGCTAATGCAGTATTCTTATTTGAACACATTGTTAACTTTTTTAGAAGCAATGATATTCCGTATAAAAAGAATGTAATAGGTTTTGCATCTGATGGGGCAAACGTAATGATGGGGCGTAATAATTCTGTTGTGAAGTTGCTGCAAAACGAAATTCCCAATATTTTTATACTTGAATGCACCTGCCATTCGTTTCACCTTTGCGCTTCATATGCTTGTACCAAACTGCCACGCTTTGTAGAGGATCTTGTAAGGGACATTTACAACTACTTTTCTTCTAGTCCAAAAAGAGTGGCAGAGTTTAAAAATTTTCAAATGTTTTGTGACTTAAAAGTACATAAAATACTTCACCCCTCTCAGACACGCTGGTTATCAGTCCTTGCAGCAGTGAAAAGAATATTGGAACAAGTTTCTGCTCTAAAACTATTTTTCATAGAGCAAGTATCTAATAATGATCATCTTTTAGCTGCAGAGCATATATTACAGAAGCTCCAAGATCCCACGACATTATTATTTTTGGAATTTCTAGATTTTGTATTACCACTATTTACGATTTGAATAAGGTTGCAAGCAGAACACCCGAAAATTCACAATTTATATGACAAAATTACTGGAACATTAAGAACTATTTTTGATTGCTTATTAAAAAGAGGATATTTAGCCAGCACGCCAATTGAAAATGTTGATTTTAAAAACCCTAGCAATTTTGTGGATATCGACGCCGTATACTATGGTGCTGCGGCGTCTAATACACTACTTAGTAGTTCAGCAGATCTAACACCAGATCAAGTAAATTTGTTTAAATGCAGATGCCTAGATTTTTATATAGAAGCCTGTAAGCAAATAACAACACGGTTTCCACTGAAAAATAATCCACTAAAAAGTTTAGACATAATTGAACCAACAAATGTTATAAGTGGCAAAACTGCGTCGATAGTTCCTATTAGTAGGCTATTTCCCAATATTGTTCAGTGCAAAGATTTCCAGGAAATTGATACAGAGTGGCGCATTTTGAGAAATAGTGAACAAATCAAAACATTTTCCGATGATGTAGAACTATTTTGGCATGAAGTCAGTTTATTAAAGCGTGGCGATGACACTCAAATGTTTCCTTTGTTACCTACTTTTATCTTTAATATTTTATCTTTGCCCCATTCATCCGCAAACGTTGAACGCATATTTTCGCACATTAATCTTATGAAAACAAAACAACGAAATAGGCTATCTACTGAGTCAATCACTGGTCTATTACATGCTAAACGACTCTTCAATGACGCAAATTGTTATGACTTTGAAATAAATTCAAAAATGACTGAAAATATGGCCAAAGAACACTGGTATGGTACTAAAAACTAATTATGTAAGTACTTTTATGTTGACAGCCTATTTAGCTGTTTTGTTGTAGTTTTTTTTGTAAATAAGCTACTAATAATTAATAAGTCTTAAGTGTGTTTGTAATTAGTTTGTAAGTTAACTATTTCTGTATAATTAAACGAATTTAATTGAATTTTGTATTTTTTTTGTCGTATACCGATTTTGGGAACAAATAGGTACAAATATACCGATTTTAGTGGACAGCTCTACCGATGTCGCAATTTGACGTTCGAGACCACTGGACGCGAGTACCATAATTTTTGTTCAACCAAAAAGTGCACAACGAGCCTAAGTATTCACTTCAAAAAAAACATGCGGGGCAGTCTCTGGGGACTGCTGATAGAAGTGACAGTAGTGTTTATTTGATCCGAGTAGCGAGTGGACGATGCTACTTCCCATCTTTGGGCGGTAAAGGCTCATGTATAACAAATTGTGCTTCGCTCCCTATGATGGGAATCAATTTAAAAATAGAACTAAATTTGGCTAGGCAGTCGGCTGTAAAAATCTAACCTAATTAAGAAAAAATGCTGCGGTCATGTATTAACAGCCAGTGTGAATTTAAAAAAATACCCTCCGTCTTACGAATTTTCGATCAGTTCACGTGTCCTGACGCGAGTTTAACATTTCTTTTACCCATCCCAAAAAGTGCCCATCGCCGCTAAAGAAGTTTTCACTTAAAAAAGTATTGCCTTAAGTAGGAATTGTAAATCAACAAGAGGTCGATAACATAATCCGTAAACATCTGTAGTGATGAGCGTACGTCTAGCCAAAAGTGAATAATCGTTACGTTTGCATGTAGGCGCACGGTAGCAATACAAGCGAGGTGACCCTGAGAGAACGCCCGGCCATCTCCGCACATGCGCATTACACACTACCCACAACACAAATCACAAAATGACGCCGGACGACACAACGTCACCCACAACTCTAAAAATATTCCCAATAAACCCACAAAAGTGAAAAGTTACCAACATAATACAATTACCGAGGTTTTATTAGTAATATCATACATAAACGTGAATAGATTTTCACGCACGCGCGGTTCTTTGTCAAAACAAACCAGTGCTTGTGCGATGTAAACATGGACGAACGTAAAATACTGCTTTTTATTCTTTCTTTAATCGTTTACAGCTTATACAGTGTTAATATGTGGTTTGCGAAACAAAATGTGGAAGCCAATATCGTACCGACGGAGAAGTCAATCGGCCCGGTGGCCATGCCCGAAATTACTATAGAAAATAAAACCCAAATTAAAACACGCGAATTAAAAACAAAGGCGATTCCACTATTTATAAAGGATAGGTGCAGCATTTTGGAAGTATTCACGGAGAAACCGATTTTAAAAGGCAAATATAAACAGAAGAAAATCAGTACCGACAACAACACTGTGACCGTCATTGGTATTACTGCATTTTTATTGATACTCTTAATAAATGCTATACTTGATGTGCTCAAAGTGAAAGAGGAAGAAAGAATCCGGAGAAAACTAAATCCAGATGGAGAGAGAAGACAATCGTTGTCAGAATTTGCTAACAAGAAGACATTGCGAAGGGATTCAAGCAAGTTTGGACTACAGCTATTTCAGATTGCGGAATCATTTGTGAGTTCTGATGATGAAAAGAAGACTCGAAGACCGTATGTAAGGGGGGAGTCTATTAATTCTTATCTAAGCGAGACGCACAGGAAGCCGCAGGAAGCATCAGCTCCGGCTTCTATCAGTGAGACCCCAACAGCAGAACCGAGGCTTGTCAAGCGACAATCCGTAGCCAAACTTTTTGGTATGTCTACTATCTTTATTTGCCAATCTATCCTTGTCTATTATGTAAATCAATTTGATGAAGGAATTTATGGATTAATTGCAAGCTCTTTTATTGATCGAAGTTTTAATGTTGATGTTAAAAAAAATGAATGTAAATGTTTATAACTTATATGTTACTTATATGTTTCTAATACTCTATCTCTTCTTTCACTGTTTTATATTCTCTGTTTCATAACAAGGTCTGTCTGACGACTGAAAATGATTTTCAGGTAATTAATGTTACTCACACTGTTGTAGTTAGGCACTCGAATGGGCAGCCAACGTGACATCTATAGTAATATTTTTAATTAAAAATAAACCTTAAAAATTAACAGTTAAGGTTTCGTATTATTACTTCTGATGTCATGCTGACTGTACCTTTTTTTTCACTCATTTTTTATTGTGTTTTTCTCTTTCGTATATGTAGGCATTTTTTAACTGTACTCTTATCAGTCTGACGATTCAAATATTCCAAATTCAAAAGCAATCGTTTGATAAATCCGGCCTCACTTTTTTTTACATTGTTTTACTTTTAATTCTCTGTGATACTAGTATTAGGTACAGATGCCAGCACATCAAGCTACCCCAATCTGTCAAATTTCCCCAATTGAAAGTGAACCTTATGCTTTTGTGGTAAAGTTGAAAATCTATAAAAGCAATTGGACAGGCTGGGGTAGCTGGATGTGCTGGCGTCATATAGGCCGTAAGAATAACTACCAGTGAATAGTAACCCTCGCTCATTTTAAAGGATAAATACTTACCGAAGTTAAAACCAAGCTTATAAGTGTATTGACTGACACGTTGTCTTAGTGGTTAGTGACCTTGACTGCTAAGTGAGAGGTCGTGGGTTCGTTCCCCACCTCGGACAAATCTTTGTGTGATGAGCACGTCTATTTATTCTTCGTCTGGATGTAATTTATCTATACATATAATAAAATCGTAGAAAAGTCAAAACTGTACATTGAATATATTTTAAAAGGGATACCTGGGGCGTAATCTACAATAGATATCGAAGCCAAAAATATAGTTTTTAGAATTATTGTCTGTTTGTCTGTATGTATGTCCGGGCTAAACTTAAAAAGTACTGCATGGATTTACTTCATATTTTGAATGAATATTACTAAGAGGTCGGGACAACATATAGGCTACATATTATCACACTATCACCTACGGGGGAAGAGCTGTGATAATTTGTAAAGTTTTACGCGGGTAAAACCGCGGGGCACTGCTAGTCTATAATATGTATGTATATAGGAAGTATATAAGTATGTTTAATAGTTGCCTGGTTTCCATAGCAAAGGCTAGTTTGGGACCATATGGAATTGTACAGACCTATTAGTTGTCCCGAGATGTTTATTTATTTATATTTATTAAGACAAATATTAGTTTGCGTTGTGACTTTTTCTTAGCTCTAATATAATCGCTTATGGTAAAGAAAATGCCCAAATAGCAACAAATGTATTCATATACATTTTACAGAATAAGACACAACTGTACTACAATGAATGAAACGCCCTAATAGCAACAAATGTATTTTTACAGAATGTGTCACAACTGTAGTACAACTATGACGCATTCTGAAAATTTTATAATAATAATATCCTGGGACATTATTTACACACGGCCATCTGATCCCAAACTAAGCATAGCTTGTACTATGGAAACCACATAACTGATATACTACATATAATACTTTTTTCTGTAAATACATATATATAGATAAATTACACCCAGACTCAGGACAAACCGACATGTTCATGCACACAAATATGTGTCCTGTGTGGGAATCGAACCCACGACCTCCGGCGTGAAAAGCAAGCATTTGCCAACCACGCCAACAGGCATCTTTATTAGTACGTGTCCAATTTTGAAACACAGGTACGACCTAAATGTTATGTGTGATTTTTTTAAGCATCCAAAGTCTCCGATTTATCGAAGATTACATTTGAATTTGTGAATATTAACTCTACTTTGAAATGCTTTTCTTGCTTAGAATAAAATTATCAAATCTTAATATCATGCTTTAATTTCATGTAGTATAGTATTTCCATAAGCCAAGTATTGTTGCATGAAACGCTAAAGGCGCAATCCCACTAAGGGCCTATGCACACCACGTTTTTTAAACGCGCCGTCGTCGCGCGTTTTAGTAACGCGCGTCGACGGCGCGCTTTATCCTACAGAGTAGTTTATTTTTGTTTGTATCGACACAAACGCGATACTAACGCGCGTGTGTATCACTACAAACACGCGTCAACAGCGCGCTTAAAAAACGTGGTGTGCATTGACACTAAGTCGTAACGATTAATTTATCGTTGGACGACTGACCACTCTCTAGCTGTACCCATTGTAACGATTGTGTTGTCAAACATTTTTATCGTTTAGCGACTATCGTATCTAGCTGTTCCAATTGGATCGCGACAACATTTTATCGTTTCATCGCTTTGTCGTTTACACATCGTTAAGCAAGCTACAAATCTACAAATTTTACCGTGGCTACGATAGATTTGCCGTCGCAATTTAGTCGTAACGATTTTATATCGTTCTACGACTTTCGTGCTAGACGTTTCCACTGGCATGACAACCTGTCTTCACTGCTAAACATGTCGTAGACGACAGTAAATCGTGTGGACCTATACGTGAACACCTCCATTTAAACATATAAGCCACGACACGTTAGAGCCTATGTACACCACGTTTTTTTAACGCACCGTCGACACGCGGTTAAGAAACGCGCGTCGACGGCGCGTTTTTATCTTTAAATAAAAGAGCAGTTTGTTTTTGTTTATATCGATACAAACGCGATGCTAACGCTCGTGTGTACCGCTACAAACGCGCGTCATCGGCGCGCTTAAAAATCGTGGTGTACATACGCCCTAAAGCTACACGATTATCTGTCATCACGACAAAGTGGGAACGCACCTTTACAAATAACAATAGTAAGCCTTAATAATTATACAAACGAAAACTAGTATCTACCTGCATTCGTTGGTTTGTATTATTCGATCGAATTCACAGTCCATTGAACTGATGATTAAATTCCGAATGATTAATCAAAGGTTCCATATTGTCAGCACAATAATTTTGTGTTCAGTTCTATAGCTAAATAGTACAGCACTACTAATCTAAATTGGCACGCCCACTGCTAGGCAGGTACACACGGCTACATATCAAGCCATACATTTCCAATATAAGCTGACGATCGGAACCTTCCAACACAGGCATTGCATGCTTAAAGGAAGGGTCCAATCAATTACCCAATGTAAACCTGAACTGAAATAAACTATTTGACTTTTTTTTTTTTTACTTTACTGACCTGTCATTGTATGGAAATCCTATACAACGCGAAATCAGCTTATACTGGAAATTTATAGCTTGATGTGTAGACATGTGTACTACACGAGTGACGGCAAGTGATGTCAACCAATATTCGACAGGAACCATAATAAAAATGGCAACGGTAGTCTTTTTTCGCCAGTGGCTTTGCCCGGCTACAAAACTTTTATATCGCTGTTGAAAACTATGCCAATAGAGGCATGAAAAATCAAATGCTTATATTATAAATACGAAACTTTGTGAGTAAGGATGCATGGATGTTTGTTACTCTTTCACACAAAAACTTCTTATAATGGATTTTGATGAAACTCTGTAGTAATATAGTTTATATGTATATCCGATTAACACATATATGCTATTTTACTGAGTTCAATCTAATCTATCTTCTTGTTAACTTTCATGACCATCGGTTCATTGGTTAGCAATGAAAAAGTGACACAGGGTAGTTTCGCATTCTTATATACATATATGAATTATTTAAATCATTATTATTAAATTAAATTTTTATTTTAGGTGGTAGATTTAGGCGATCAGTTATGCTGGCTGTAGACCAGAAACACAGTATAAATATGGACATTAAGGTAACTAAGCCTAGTTGAATGAATAATAGACTCTATTGAAGCTGTAGGGTTGTAACTTTTATGATCTAGATACCTTTTATTATTTTTTATTATAAAATATTTGTTTTATAAATCAGCAGGACGGTTAAAATACGAAAGATCCAATTTTGATGAATCCGAATTCAAAAAGCCGTAACTATGTAGGTATACTACGCAATCATCATCATCATATCAGCTGAAAGATGTCCACTGCTGGACAATGGCCTCCCCCAAAGATCTCCACAATTGCCGGTCTTGCGCTATTCGCATCCAGCAGTTTCCAGCGACCCGCACTAGATCATCGGTCCAACTTGTAGGGACTACATCATCCCTCGCATTAAGCATGTAGATTTTTAAAAAGATTGCGGAGCTAAACTTATACGCGACCACTTGTTCTGACGCGGCACTCACTACAGACAGCACTGCGAAAACCGAATAGAGGTCTTGTCGATGCGCATGTTTGTGTGAGTGCGCCGTTTCGACCGTTTGTAGGTAGTTTTCGTACTGTCCATTCTTATACTGAGCTAGAAATTGACAACATTTCATATTTTTAACTGGCATGTATTATTGCGTTATTTAAAAGTAAATCTAAAACTAGGGCACCCATATTTTTCCTTTTTGCGAAATTATGAACTTTTCATTCATAATTTCAACTTTGAAATTCGATGTATTCTAAAAAGACGTAAGGTGCAAATGACTTCATACATACGGTGGAATAGTCATCGATCTTTGCTTTAATGAATATCACTGTCTTGTCAAACTCTTTGGCGCCGAAACTTGTTTACGTTTGTATAATGTTTTCAATTTCAAATTAAATTAAAATCGTCAATATTAAATTCTTTTCCAGTCTTATTATCCTTATTACCTACAGTCCCGCAAACTTTTCTGACCCGGTGGCAGCGTCGCTGTTATCGCATTTAGTGTTGCTAGTAAATATTTTTTGCAAAAAAGTAGGTAAAAATAATATGCACATTGTAACGTAAATGTTACTTCAC
Organism: Pseudoips prasinana; assembly: GCA_951640165.1. NCBI lineage: Eukaryota > Metazoa > Arthropoda > Insecta > Lepidoptera > Nolidae > Pseudoips > Pseudoips prasinana. The sequence continues at coordinate 17,141,797 of OX621259.1, read as the reverse complement.
TAAAAAGCAAACAAATACTGTCATTACTAATCTTTATAACATCTTTATATTTTTATACAATAATTATGATAATTTACATAAAATGTATGCTATGTGTTCTCTAACGGAGATGCTCCAGGTATTATTATGTGACCGGAATGGTTTAATTCAGAAGTCATTTCATCATCATTATCGCAATCACTGCTTTCACTTTCACTATCACTACCATGAATGATGAAAGGCTCGTCTAAGAATCCATCCCTTTTTCGATACACATTTTCAATATTTTTGTACATTATTGCAATGCTTTTGCCATTCATTGACTATTATTTTATCAAAAGCTTCTGCAATGAATGATAATGAATGATAGGATTTCAGAATTCTATCTACCATGCTCTTTTTCTTTCACAAGTTTTCTTACACATCACTCCCAGACACCTACAAAGGAAACAGCAAAAATTAAATAAATAATGAATATTTTAAAATATGTATTTTAATTTAAAGAGCGAGGGGGAATTTCGTATTTTTTCAGAAGCTGACAACACTAACCTGTAGCAGCAGCTACGCATTCATACAACTTATTGAAGGGTATAATTGGTGCCTGAAGGTGTTATTCTTCCTTCATATAATTCAATACTTGTAATATAACGTTCCCCGCATCAATTTTTAAAGCTTTCGGCAATTTTCACAATTAAAAACCACAAAGAGAAAAATAAATACGCGCAACAAACAATCAATGGCAGGAATGTCATGGATTGACATTTCAAACTGGCGTCATTAGTTCTACTTTTGGCCACCGGGCCAGATAAGTTTGTAGCACAGTATGTTGTTTCATTAAGTCACCATGAAAGATTCGAAATTTAAAACCGTGAGTGACTATTGACAATTTGACATGTCTTGTTTTTTTTTTCGTTCTTTGGTCAGGCTAAGGTCTGTGACCATACCGCCTCGTCTTCAGTTGTAATATTTCTGTTTCAAAGTCAGTCAGTCATGTCCGTCACGTCCGTCACAGTCATGTCCGTCACGTCCGTCACAGTCAAGTCATAGTCCTACCCCAGTAAAGCAGTGGAGACTTTACTAGAGGCTTCTATGGAGTTTTGGTTTCAACACGGAAAATCACATTTCACGGCAATATCGCACTTTCCTACACTTGTGTACGTTGTCGAAGATGTTATGTCTAAAAATCCACCATATTTACACATAAAAACTCGAATTTACACCAGTTTTTGAAAATAAAACATAGCTTCGATGCGTCCTTTTCCACGTTGGCGCCAAAAACTCACCTGTCTTGTTTGCATTATTGTTTTCGTTTATAATATTGGAATGCTTAGGCAAAGGAAACTACCTCGTCCGCCGTATAAGTGACGTCATCACACCTTTTTTAGTTTTTATTTTTTTCCTCAGAAATGAAGAAATAAAAAAAAGAGTGTGTGTACTTATGTACACGCGTTAGAAGTTATACTTCTTTGGCGTATGGAAAAAAAATAACTAAAATGCAGTAGTGATTAACGATAAATATTAAAATTAATCAAAAAGATTTTATTTAAATAAAAATACTAGAATATACAACTTGAACATAGTTATCAATTTTCATACCACCTAGAACTAACTTCATGCTGTTAAATTTAGGCGTCAGTGCGCGCACACTGACGCCTAAATTAATCGTAAAAATTCACTCTCATCATTTTTCTCCATCGCGCCAAAAGAAGTATAACTTCGAAAATATATTAGAACTCAGGATACAAAAATAAAGAAATGGTATTTTTGTTTTAAGGTGGTGTCAGTTTTGAAATGTTGTCACTGTAAATGCAGTAGTGGGGCGTATCAGTGTACATTAAAGTGCTTACTTACTACAATGCGTGCGGTAGACTTACTTGGCATCTATATAATAATAATAATAATGCGCATAGAATGTAGGTGATTTCAATACGTGATGTTATAAATAATAAAAGTTTCCACCATTCTGCCAATTTGGCATACAAACATTGCAGTGACTTAAAACTAAAATAAAACTAAATAGGGAATCAAATAAATTACTAAATTAAATTCTATCTAATTGAATTACAAAACTATAATTCGAATGAATCATTTAAGTAATCCGTAACTGAATTGTAGCACCTTTCTAGTAATAGAGTTATCAGTCTATCTATACTTAAATAGGTTATATGGTTGCTCTTTGATTACTGATGGAATTTTGTTGTAAATTAAAGGTGCCATACCAAATTCACTCTTTTATAAGAGGGCACTTTTATGGTTTTCGGTATTTAACATATTTTTATATTGAGATCTTAGAGTTACGGTTCGTTTTCGGGTTTCATTTAACGCTGGAAATAGGATTATATTGTTTTTAACAAATTTGGCTACTTCTAATATGTAAAGACTCGAAAAAGTTAACAAATTACGAGCTTTGAAAGTAGGTACACAACTATCAGTAACTTTAAGTTTAAATGTTGCTCTTATGCATCGCGTTTGGGCTTTGAAAATACTTTCTTATCTAATTGGCATATCGTTGTACAAAATCGGCTTACACATGAAACGTCTTCCATCTAATTGCCAATTTGCAATTAGTCTCTTGTCAGCAATATTACTGACATTGTTAACCTAATAGTGAAATGTCAGTCAGCTTAAATTGGAACCTACCCATTTTGCATAATGATACGGCTGATGTGTGCTTAATAAAATACGCTTTGCTTAATCTTGTAACGGATTTAAGGATTTGCTGTGGATTGAGATATGATAAACAGAGTTATTAAGGTAGATCATTACGACTTTAGGTTCTTAATGGAGCTATGGCTTTATTTTTTTAGACGGGCCTGTTGTTGTGGTTGGTAAATGCTTGCTTTTCACGCCGGAGGTCGTGGGTTCGATTCCCACCCAGGACAGATATTTGTGTGTATGGACATGTCTGTTTCTCCTGAGTCTGGGTGTAAGTAATTATCTATATAAGTATGTATTTACAAAAGAAAAGTAGCATATGTAATATATCAGTTATCTGGTTTCCATAGTACAAGCTCTGCTTAGTTTGGGATCAGATGGCCGTGTGTGAATAGCGTCCCAGTATACTTATTTAACATTTATTTTTTTACTGTTCTATGATAGATTTTGGGGACGTAGCAATTTAATGAAACTTTACAATAATATAGCTTATACATCATAATAACACATAGGCTACAATTTATAAAGATATTGTGTGAATTATCCCAAATATGACGATAAGTGTCAAGTAAGTAGGAAAAAATCTACCATCTGACAGCTATTCCGGAGTGCTCAGCCAAAACCGCTAGAGTACACATATTTTTGCGTGAAAACGTAACAAACATCCTTACATCCATATATCCATATTCAAAAACCTTTCGCATTTATAATATTAGTAGGAGGAATATGATGATTATACGATATCAAACACATCCTTAGCAGTGTAGCATGATGACACACCTCTGGTTGAAAAGTACCCTGAGCCTTAAGATAGCTCTAATCCCGCAAAACCAGTACACCTATCAGTCTGTCATTCTGTTGAAATGATGTCAGTAAGTACACATCACATCAAGGTAGATTACCAGTAGCGTAGTGTACATATAATAGCTAATTATTCTACCGGCATATGCCAAATATGTTTGTTTATGAACCTACAACACTAGGGTCCCTTACTATCTGCAGATAAGCCAGTAATGAAAGAAACAAGCCGCTTTGTATTTATTTATTTGCATTAAAGGTGGTACATATAGTTGGTAAAAAATCTTTATAATCAGTCCAAATACACATTTGCCATTATAAAAAAGCATGCAAAGCTATGGTTGAGTCACAAATGTATTTAAATTGATATAATATGTCAGCTTTACATTTTAAATTAATTTAACAATAATTCATATTTAGTTGGGTTTATACCAACATTTACACACATAATTACACAAGTCAAGAAATAACGAGGTAAAAAAATACATAATATTAGGTCTTTACCTATGAAATTGCCGTTCTGCAGTACTGGCCATTTCAAATCAAAATAATTTTTGTTTGGCTAAGAATTCTAATTTCAAATTAATTTTATTTTAAAAACATGGATTCTTTTTTCCAAAAGTAGTCATTTCTTTATTGATTAGTGTTACATTTTCATCGCATTTCAATCTTTTTCGTCATCATGGATACGTTAAAAATTCGAGTAATTATGGAATATGAGTACCGTCGTGGCAGCAACGCGGCACAAGCGGCACGCAACATCAACGACGTTTACGGAGCTAACACTACAAACCAACGCACCACCTGTTATTGGTTTGCTCGCTTCCGTTCTGGAAATTTCGACCTGAAAAATGAACCTCGCGGTCGTCCGAAGACTTTGGTCGACAATGACGAATTAAAGGCGGTTGTGGAAGCTGATGATACACAATCTACGGCTGAATTAGCAGCAGCTTTCGACGTTAGCGTCAAAACAATATTGGTCCATTTGCGTCAAATTGGCAAGGTAAAAAAGCTTGACAAATGGGTGCCCCACGAACTCAATGATCGCCAGCGCGAAGTACGCGTCGAGACGTGCCTTGCACTGCTCAACAGACACACAAATGAAGGAATTTTGAACCGCATTGTTACCTGCGATGAAAAATGGATTCTGTTTGATAACCGCAAGCGCTCAGCAAGTTGGTTGGATCCTGGTTCAGCACCTAAACAATGCCCTAAACGAAAACTTACCCCTAGAAAAGTGATGGTCACTGTTTGGTGGTCTAGCGCCGGTGTGATTCATCACAGCTTCTTACCAAACGGGGTGAGCATTACTGCAGATGTGTACTGTGAAGAACTGAGCACAATGATGGAGAAGCTGGCGCATCTCCAACCAGCATTGGTCAATCGCTCGTCTCCGCTGCTCCTGCACGACAACGCGCGACCTCATACTGCACAGCAGACGGTCTCCAAGTTGCAAGAACTGGGGTTGGAAGCTCTCCGTCATCCGCCCTACTCACCAGACCTTGCGCCTACAGACTACTACTTTTTCCAGAATTTGGATAACTTCTTGGCGGGAAAAAAATTCAATACCCGAGAGGCAGTACAAAATGCCTTTGAAGAATTTGTTGCCTCCCGTCCAGCTGATTTCTTTAAGAAGGGCATCAATAAACTGCCACTGCGATGGCAAAGATGCATTGATTGCATGGGTGATTACTTCGATTAATACAAATAAAAAAATTCATGAAAAAAATTCGTTTAAATTTTTTCATACAAAACGGCAATTTCATAGGTAAAGACCTATTATAAACTAGTCAATAAGAAAATTGAATGAATTATACAGTAGATTAACTTGTCGAATACTTTACTAATTATATTAAACTTATTTATTACAACAATTGTTATTACAGCGCATTTCTAAAGTGATAGGAGTTTTTAGAATATGTTTTGAGAAATTCGTCTACTGAATAAAAACATTCGTCTATCAACCATTTGTGTAGACAATTACAAAACTTATTACAAGGCAAATCAGTTATTATCTTAGGCAATGCATTGTAAATGAGAGGTGCCATATAAATGCAACTGCGTCGGAACATCCCAAGACGTGGCACTGGCATTTTCATACGCATATGAGTCACTTGACGTTTGTTAATATTGTCTTTGAATTCAAAGAGCGAAGGATTACTTTTTACAAAAGTGAATGACAATATCCGTACCGCATACTTCCTTTGTTGTTCAGCTATATAATTTATACCACTTGTTAAGACAACTAAGGTATTGATTTTAATATAAGTATAATATTTTTAGAACTTGGGATTAATTAATAAAATCAATAAGATTTTAAGATTTCAATTATTTTCAATGAATAAACGTAATAAAATCGTAAACTAAACGCAGTTACGTTTACAGAAATTGCCATGTGTAAAATAATAGAAATGTCGAAATTATAATTAATTATTTATAAATGGGAACAACATTACATATAAATCATATAATTATAGACTTATTTATTATACCTATGAAAGCACAGTAGATGAATTAAATCGTAATAATTTTCGGAACGGAGTCGGAACGATTTTCGTCAACAAAATTTTTTGTTCATGGCAATTATTTATTGACAGACAAAGACAATCTGTCAGGTATTTATTGCTGTTGTTTTAAAAACATGTCATCAATTTAGCAAATTATCTTGCAGTTTTTAAGTTCCTCCGTACTATAATATATATCAATTGACAGTGGATTCACGAAAGGACGCGTTATTATTTAATTAAAATGACGAGTTTGCGATTTGTTAATTGCAACTTTCGCTTGCCCCGACTAAGAAGACATGTATTATCTGATGAGAGTGAAGTTGTCAATAAACCCAATGTTGTTTGTGCTATGTGATAATTATTGTTTGGTACTTATAGTAGGTTACGCGACCTGCCCCCTTCTTAGATGAAGTAATACTAAGGATAAATTGATAATAATATCAATAAAATCAATGTAGTTACAAAAACAAAGAAACTTTTTTTTTATTTACCTCCACTCAAAAATAATAATAATAAAACCCCTCGCAACCTCACAAGGTTATGAACTTTGTAATTAATGGAAATAAAGAACTTCATTATTTCAACAAACAATAGTTTTTTACATATTCCTAACCTAACTCGCGACCCGGTTAGGGTTTTCGGGGCAGGTTCGGAATAAATCCACGTAAAAGACTACAAAAAGAGCGACAACATTTACTTTATCACCATAACAATGTTTATGTAAATATAATATGTAACAATCTTCATTGGTACACTAGTTAACACTAGCATTACATTGCCACATCAGTAGACACACTTTGATATTTATAGTATCTTTATTACTTAGGCAATAAGAGTGATTTTTGAACTGCAATGTATCCACGGTCATGGGGTTGACCCACAGATTACAAAACGTAACCTTAAAATAAAACTGGCTATAACTTTTATATCCCAAGTTCTAAAAATATGAGAAATTAAAAATGCCTTTTCTATCACATTAACTACCAATTAAAACATAAAATATCCCGAAACACGAAAATTTACTAGCGGTGCAAAAGTCCCATACAAAGTTGCCGATTACCTTTAGCTAGTTCATAAAATAAAATAAAATAAAAAAGGTTTTAATTCACGTAGACTTTAAAAAAGCGCTTGTAAATAGTTAGAACATGTTTGTAGTAATATAGTTGTATACATTCATATTTCTAGTAACATAGATATATAGGTACATTGTATTGATTGTATGAAAACATTTATAAAATTTATTTTATTATAGCAATGATATTTAGCTAGCTCGTATCAAGTTATTGTCAAGAGATTATGTTTAATTATCTAGTTTAAGTCTAATATTTTTACTACATATTGTCAATGGTTCTGTCTATATTAAGGTATTATTATTATGACGGACCTTGTGTTAATAACGACGGTCGCGCTTTAATGCTACCACCGGATCCAATGCGCCCCAACTGAGAAGACCCAGCGAAACAAACTCAGTGGGTTCCTCTACTACCGGTTTCAACACGACCCAGTTGAGACGGTGCGGCGAAACATACTCAAGCGCCCGGGCATGAACACGGGATTTGGTCCAATTAGAGTAATTATTTAGTAGGCAAACACAATGCATGCTCGATCGGTTGTCTGAATGCTTATTATTTTAGATTATATTTAGGTATACAAAAGAAAAACTTCGAAACAATAACATTATTCATTTTGAGACAGAGTCAATAATTTTAAATTAAGTATATGATAGCAATCATTTACAGATAGTTCACGTAACTCAGCAGATCAGTCATGTCTATATGGCTACAAGATCTCCAGCGAGCAATGTGCAGGTAGGTAGTGAGAGCCAGACGTCTTTGTCATCGATGTACTCTTTAGTGGTGTAATAATTATAATAATAAATTCCGATGGCACAGTAAGTATATTTATTTCTTTAAACAAATTTCGCAAAGAATCGCGACTGCCTAAACCATAAATGGCTCTGACTGCTCTTTTCTGCAATACAAAAATAGTACGTATGTCAGCCGCCGAACCCCACAGCATAAATATAGATACTAGGAACTGTCAAAAGAGCTTGTAATCGGATTTCGTTGACTTTACAAAATACCAGTAGGTATGTCAACCTTCGCCACTGGTGTTAACTAGAAAGGCTTTCATCATCATCATGTTAGCCGGAAGACGTCCGCTGCTGGACAAAGGCCCAAGGTGGAGACCCTTAGGGGAGGACTGGAGGAATGGTCGGTCTTGCGCTGCCCGCATCCAGCGGCTTCGGCCGCCGTTGTCCTATGATCTTAAGCTGAAACAACAATACCGTCGGCAAAGAAAATCACGACCCTATCTCATCCCGTGAGAAGCCTAGAAGGCGTTCCGACATAATATCTACCAGAAAATGGGCAGCAGCGTCTTCCTGCGTAACATTATACCGCGATCGCCAACACATCTCGCCTAACGGAGCGATTATGGTAGGTATATATCCCATCAAATGATGGACATAATTCTGATGAATGATCTATTAGCCGAGGCCCTTTCCAGCCATGATGTCTCGGCTGTCGTGATGATCCTTTTATAATAACAAAAATCTTTTATAATAATAAAATCCTTTTATAATAATAAAAAATAATGTCCTTCTAGCCGAATTTCGGACACGGCGGCCAGTCTCAATGGAGACTAGCCATCTGCGCGGGACATATTATAGTGCACAAGTGTGTGCGCTAACACAAGGGCACTTTCTATTCTATCACTCTCATGATCCGATGGGACGACTAGCGACACGACCACGGTATAATACCGCCAACTTCCAGACTTCGGGCTGATACTGAGATTTTTGTTTTTAGGGAAAAGTCCCAATATCTTTTTTGACCCGACCCGGGATTTGTACCCAGGACCTTGTTTTCTGCGGGTGAACACGCTACCGATAGACCAACCTTTTATATTAATAATGTCATCCTGGTCGAATATCAGACACGGTGAATTTCACACCAATCTCAGTGGAGTGTGCACGCAAACAAGGGATATTTATCACTTATTTTTATACTAGCCTGTGTCCCACTGCTGAGCAAAGGCCTCTCCCTTGGTTTTCCAGATTTCCCTGTTTTTCTCAACTTCAGGTCAGTCGTTACAAAACGCGTTCAGCGAACACTTGCACGCCTTAAAAAAATATCCTGTTTATTTTTTTAAACATAATTCTATGATGCTGGGCTAATCATTTCTATTATAGTAAACACTATTTTTGTTGATAGCGCGTGACTCACGCATGACAAAACTACTTTTCCACTTGAGTTGGCCTAATAAAATAGCACTCCACTATCGATGTTGTATGTTTAATCGTGATAAGCACGAGTTATTTAATTAAATGTCGTTATTTATTCGATATAACTTTGACAACCACAATTTAATTGACGACCGCCGACAACATAAACTTTCACATTTATAGTATTAGTAGGATATGTCCTGGCTGACTGAACTAGCATCGCACAGACTAAAAAATATGGCAACAATACTGAAACAGTGCCCCGATTCTATGCATTACCAACTTAAATACTATTAATATTATCGCATTTCCTTCTTACATAATTCGTTCTTACGAAAAGGACTTTAGTTATGTCAATTTAGTTATCGCGTGAAAACTGAACGAATATTAGCGACACGCTAGAACATGTTTACCAATGACGCGCCCGGCGACCATAATTGACAACATTTCATATTTAAACTGGCATGTATTATTTAAGTTTTGTATTATTTTATATTTTAAAAGTAAATCCAAATCTAGGGCAGCCATATTTTTCCGTTTTGCGAAATTATGAACTTTTCATTAATAATTTCAACTTTGAAATTCGATGTATTCTAAAAAGACGTAAGCGTCAAATGACGTCATACATACGGTGGAATAGCCATCGATCTGTGCTTTGATGTGACCCGTCAAAAAATAAAGAAAAAAATAAATAAATTTTTATTTTAAGGTGGTGTCAGTTTTGAAATGTTGTCAATTGGTGCACGGGTTTAAGGCTGCTTTTTCACCAGAGATGTGCTATGTATGCTACGTTGCTATGGATGCGTATGATATCCACCAACTGGTGGAAACAGATTCAACTAAGATATGTTTTTATATGGAAGGATGCGTGCTATGGATGTGTGCTATGGATGCGTGCTATGGATGTGTGCTATGGATGAGTGCTATGGATGCGTGCAACGGTTGCCTCCTATGGGTCGTCGCGAGTGGTGTAGCTATGTGCAAAGCAGAGTACCTACAGAAGAAATATAGCTATGTACCGGATTACTTCTAAAACACCAACAACCTCTCAGGACTAGACAGCTAACACCATCAGCAACCACGTTTGTTCTACAACTTTTCATAATTTTTTAGATTTATTTTCATACAAAATAAGTATAAGCTTGAATATATATATAGTCGTCTTTTTTTCTGAATGAAATATAGACCTACGCAATATCTTGATATTGAACAAGTGATTTAGTCATTTATTTGAACACCGATCACGATTACGATGATAGGCTACTAAGGCGGTAGCCCCCCTGCACTTTCTTGAAAAGCTGTCTGAATTAGTCTGACAATGTTCTATGAATCTTCCCTTTCCGGTTGTACCTACCATACACACAGGCTAGGTACCTATTCTTCTTTTGTCAATCTTCTTTCATTCATTTTTAAATGCCCAAACCATCTCAGCCATTGCTATATACAAATGAGCTCAATATACTTTTTTCAATCTATGTGACTAAATCCTTTTTCACACTACAACGCTCTCTTCTTTTAATTATACAAAGCATTTATATATAACTAAATGTCCCAGCGAACTTCGTAACGCCATATTGTTTTCGACCCCAAAAAAATACTATATCTCACAGTTTTCTGTCTCATTCGCACACTCACTATTAGGATATTTTTGAATATTTACTATATGTATTTACTTTCTCCCAACCATAACATGTATCCACAAAAAAGATGTATCCAATTTGATGCAGTGATGATTCATTTTTATTTATATACAAGATGTTATTTTAATATATTACTGTAATTTAAAGTGATTGTAAGCTTATTAAATCTTTCATTTAGTTACAAAGTCTAAAACTGCACCCTTCACCTGAATTTTAATGTAAGGAATATTCAAATGCTAATAATACTGATAAATTGCTGCAATATTTTATTATTATGGCGATACTATGCAAATTAAATTGCTATCCGATAGATCCGATTGAAAGCAATAAGCTTACTTACTGAATCTTTATTTTGTTAAACCCTGTGGTAATGGGAATAAAGGTGATTTCACATTAATTGATTAATTTTATTGTACTTAATTTTGTAATAATGTAAATATATTGAGAACAAGACGGGCCGGTTGGGGTGGTTGGTAAATGCTTGCCTTTCACGCCGCAAGTCGTAGGTTAAATCCCATCCAGGACAGATTTTTGTGTAAATGAACATGTCTGTTCGTCGTGAGTCTGGGTATAATCTACTATATAAAAATAAGTCGGGTTTTCCTTCCTGACGCTATAACTCCAGAACTCACGAACCGATTTCCACGGTTTTGCATTCGTTGGAAAGGTCTCGGGCTCCGTGAAGTTTATAGCAAAGAAAATTTATAACATTGAACGCGGGTAACACCGCGGGGCACAGCTAGTCTACTATATAAAAATAAGTCGGGTTTTCCTTCCTGACGCTATAACTCCAGAACGCACGAACTTATTTCCACGGTTTTGCATTCGTTGGAAAGGTCTCGGGCTCCGTGAGGTTTATAGCAAAGAAAATTTATAAAATTTAACGCGAGCAAGTTATCTATATAATTATGTATGTATAAAAGAAAATTAGTACCTGTATGAAGTACCTATATCAGTTATCTGGTTTCCATAGTACAAGCTTTGCTTAGTTTGGTATTATTATAATAGCGAAGCATTCTGGGTCAGTTTCTTATTTCCCCGCCGCATTTTTCCACGTTTAGTCTCGTCTTTCGCCCGCTGACTCGGGTCCACAAGCCAAACATAAAAGAAATTCGACAGATTGGGGTAGCTGGATGTGCTGGCGTCTGTACTTTCGGCATTATATATATATAGTATAAAGCTTGTCTGGAACAGCTTTTAACAATAAGATCGCCATGGCTCCACTTACGTCATATTGTTCTATTAGTTACATGTTGTATTTGTTGTAAGTATTTCTATTTAAATACAATTTTGTTCTCACATGAGGTAAGCAAAGAACATTAAAAATGGTATAATAATAATAATATCTCGGGACAATGTCACACAGATCATCCTAGCCCCAAACTAAGCAAAGCTTGTACGATGGGTACCAGGCGACGATATACATACTTATATAGATAGATAAATACATATATACATAGAAAACATCCATGACTCAGAAATAAATATTCGTGCTCATCACACAAATATTTGCACTTACCGGGGTGCGAACCCAGGACCACCAGCTTCGTAGGCAGGAGCACTACCAACTAGGCTATGGTGACCGTCTAAGAATCTATAACAAAAATACTTATTTTGCCAGATGTTCTCACCGGTCCGTAAGTGATCGACGAGGTTAAGCAACAGGTGCGCGGTCAATCCATAGATGGGTGACTACCAAAGATGGTTTAATTTGTGAGCTTCTGTGCTTCGGAGGGCACGTTGAGCTGCCGGTCTCGGTTGTAGCCATTAGGCAACAGTTAGAGGCCTATAGATATGGGCGTCAAAATGGAGACCCCGTACGCGTCCGGTTGGAGCGTTGGAGCTCCAACCGTTGGGTTCTCCAATTAGACCAATATTGCTGGCAAGGGTGTAGGAATTGGCTGTAGCAATATGTGAACAGCGCTACCATGCTGATAAATAACATTGGCCTAACCTAAATGGAGACCTCTGTCACAGAATAAAAAGTATTTACGTACCTCTGTACGCTCCTCGTTGGAGCGTTGGAGATCCAACCGGTAGGGTACAGGGGTCTCCGTTTAAACCAATATTGCTGGAAAGGGTGTAAGAATTGGCTGTAGCAATATTGCGAAAGCGCTGATAAATTACATTGGTCTAAATGGACGCATCGTTAATAATAATTGATGGAAGACATGTTGTTTTTAGCACTGTCGTTGAAGGCATGGATGTTGTAAAGCAGGTGGAATCTTTTGGATCCCAGTCTGGCAAGCCCTCAAAGAAAGTCATCATCGCTGACTGTGGTCAACTCTAACTTAATGCTGTGTAATTATTATAAAAGTATAACAATATTTTTTAAGTTTAATACTAATGTCCTCCCAATAATACCTTCCCAGTCTTCAAAGAGAAACATTTAATATGGGTCATTCCAATTATGATAAAACTTGCTATATAGGTTGCAAAATAGGGATTGCATTTATTCTGTGCATTGTTTATTCATAATAAATTAACTTATAATAACATCATTATATTTTTTATGTATAACTAATTAATTTGAAATTAATTGGTTATGTAACAAGATGACCCCCAATGTTATATTTTATGTATTGGCAAGCGAAAGCTGTTGTCTGAGACTGATATAATAATAACAGTGATCACAACAGTATTATTTGTTTTGTAAATAGGTACGTATTATATTACATAGGTTCTATACAGATAATAAGATAATCCGCTATACTCGTAATATGTCAAGTCATTGACAAGCTAAATTTAAAACTGACTAGCCTGTTGGTCTAGTGCAGTGTTTTTCAACCTTTTTCGTGACGCGACCCCTTTAGTATTAAGAAACATTATCGCGACCCCCCGTACCCGTTTTTAACCCCCTTTTTTGCATGTATTTCCAACATATTTAGTACTTTTCTTAATTAGGGTTCGGATCAATACATAATTAAAATGCGAGTTGAGGCAATGAGTATCAGAGACCCGACGAGCGTTACGGGGGCGACACTTGCTATGCAGTGGCGGAACGCCCGATCGTGATTCGCTTGTTTTTACGACATTTCAAATTCAGGTTTACTGTGATTGGGAATAAATAAGAGAACAAAAAAAATAATTTAGTAGTCTCCTTGAAATTTGATGAATCTACGAATATTGCGGATTGTGTGCACTTTCTAGCTTTGATGTGTTTTGAATCCAATGAGACTTAATGGAACAAATACTATTTTGTACAGGGCTTGCCATGAATACCACACGTCAGTGCTTGTAACACATATTTCCTGGGAAAAGAAATGTATTGATATTTGTAGTGATGGAGCAAAACTGCTGCAAACAGTGGTATTCTTGCTAGACTGGAAAAACAGCTGCGAAACGCCTATTGACGCATAGCCTTCTCGATCGCCAAGCCCTTGCGGCCAAAACCTTACCACAGGAATACAGTCAAGTTCTAAATACTAATAAAAAAGCATCAAACTGCGAATCTGACTCGCCCATGAAGGATTCCGTAGCAAGCAACATAATATGTTTTTTTATTTATTTATATTTGAATTAATTGAATGATAGGTAAATTGCGGTTTACGGTAAAGACTTTTAAAAAAACTACTTAATAGATATCGTTGAATCATATTTTTTTGTTTTATTATTTTAGAAGCTACAGGGGGAGGGGCACAATCTACCACTTTGGAAGTGTCTTTCGCGCCAACTATTCAGTTAAAAAATATATATTAGAAACCTCAATATCATTTTTGAAGAGTAACCATAGATATATACTCCAAAATTATTTTGTATGTAGTATGTGGTACCCTCAAAATGTATTGTTTTATTTTTCTATTTTTGTGTGAAAATCTTAATGTAGTTCGCAGAATACATCTATTTACCAAGTTTTAACAAGTAAGTTCTTATAGTTCCGAAAAAAAGTTCCTGTAACATACGGACGGACATACAGATACACAGACAGACAGACATGAATGAACGAATGAATAAGGGTTCCGTTTATTGCCATTTGGCTAGGGAACCCTAAAAATGGTAAATTCTATTAAAAAAAAAACAAAAATATTGCCAATCTCCACAATTTTTTTGAAACAGATGTCGACTAAGCACTTTTTTTTTACGTGGGGAAATCCTTTATGGATTTCCCCACGCTGGGGAAGCGACGGGGTATGTCGGACTCCCAGCCAGATGGTAGTGCTGGGTTTACCGACTAAAACCCCACGGTGTTCCTCAGCCACCTATAGTCCAGACCACGGGATTCGCTCGCGCATTCACCGCAGTCTGGACAGGCGCTGGCCCACTTTTAAGTGAGCCCCACTTCCGTTGGGGGCACCCCTGGCCCCCCTCGTCAAGAGAGGCGCGCGCGGAACACGGCGCGCCACCGTCTCAGGCCTATTCTGGTCTTACGGAGGACTGCTCCAGGTCCACCGCCCGCAGGCCACTCCTCATGGAGGCCGGAGATTAGCGATGTGCGCCCTCCGACGCCCGGTTCTCCTGGCGCGGCTTGGCAGGGAGGATGATGTCTCCCGTTCTCGCTCCGCCACCTCTTTTGCGATCATCACCTCCTCGCAAAAGGTGGCGACGATATCCCAAGAACTCTCGCTTGCAACCATGACTACGGTCACCGTTGCAAGCGAGATGTCAGCCGCACCCATTGCAGCACCGAGAACACGGCGCTGTGTCTCCCATGCTGGGCATTCCACCAATGTGTGAAGCGCCGTGTCAACGGGGCTACCACAATGGTGACAACCGGGCGTCTCTTCTCGGCCTATCCGATGCAGGTACTTCCCGAAGCATCCATGATCCGAGAGTACCTGCGTAAGCCGATAAGTGAGGGCGCCGTGCCTCCTCTCCAGCCATTCCTCCATGACGGGTCTTACCGCCACTATCGTGGCGTGCCCCGCATTTGGTTGCGCAAGTCGCTGTCTCCACTCCGCCACCGTGTTATGGTGGAACTCCGACCATCGCGCTTCGATTTCTCGCAACGCAGGTCGAAAGCCCCGCTCGAGCGTCTCCCCACGCCACCTGTATAGCAGCGCGAGGGTTCTCGCTTCGAGTTCCCACGGTAGCGATCCGGCTAGGAGACTCGCTGCCTCAAAGGAGATCGTGCGGTATCCCCTAATAGCTCTGACAGCCATCGCTCGCTGTGGCCGACGCGCGACGCAGCAGCGCGATATTTTTTGCCGTCAGGCTTTCCCTCCATATTGGGGCCCCGTAAAGGGCCATCGACCGCACGACCCCCATGTAGAGTCTCCGGCAGGAGGCGTCCGGTCCTAAGCACTTTGACTCTATGTCAACTACTACTAACCAGAGTTTTGGAACTTCCCGCTTAACTCTTAATGTATTTGCAGCAGGCCCAATTCTCCAACTCCAAATTTATTTGCCACCCTTTGACTAACTTTCCCAACGTTTTGCAACTTTCCCAACGTTTTGCAACTTTCCCATAGAAGCGTCGCGACCCCCCTAAAGAGGCTTCGCGACCCCCCGGGGGGTCGCGACCCACAGGTTGAAAAACACTGGTCTAGTGGATAGTGACCCTCACTGCTAATCCCGAGATCGTGGGTTTGATCCCCACCCAGGACTAATCCTTGTGCGATGAGTACGACTATTTGATCTATGTGTCATCATCATCATATCAGCCGAAAGACGTCCACTGCTGGACAAAGGCCTCCCCCAAAGATCTCCACAATTGCCGGTCTTGCGCTATCCGCATCCAGCGATTTCCAGCGACCAGATCATCGGTTCATCTTGTAGGGGGCCTGCCCACGCTGCGTCTTCCGGTTCGTGGTCGCCACTCGAGAACCTTTCTGATCTATGTGTGGGTGTAATTATCTATAATATGTATCTACGTATTAAAAAATATATTAGTATGTTTATCACATGTCTGGTTACCATAGTACAGGCCCTGCCTAGTTTGGAATCAGATGGAAGTGTGTTATTTGTCCCAAGATAATGGTAAAAATATAGTAGTAGTTATTTTAGATTAAATTTTATTGCAGTCTACATAAATAATAACTATGTCAGCTTATAATTGATTATCATCATCATCATCATCATATCAGCCGAAAGACGTCCACTGCTGGACAAAGGCCTCCCCCAAAGATCTCCACAATTGCCGGTCTTGCGCTATTCGCATACAGCAGTTTCCAGCGACCCGCACAAGATCATCGGTCCATCTTGTAGGGGCCCTGCCCACGCTGCGTCTTCCGGTTCGTGGTCGGCACTCAAGAACCTTTCTGCCCCAACGGCCATCGGTTCTACGAGCTATGTGCCCCACCCACTGCCACTTCAGTTTTGCAATTCTTCGGGCTACGTCGGTGACTTTGGTTCGCCTGCGGATTTCAACATTTCTGATTCGATCCCGCAGGGAAACTCCGAGCATAGCCCTCTTCATTCCTAATTGCTTATAATTAATTTTAATTTCTGAGCATCTCCGTGCTTCGGAGGGCACGTTAAGCTGTCGGTACCGGTTGTAGCCATTAGGCAGCAGTCGTTAAACTATGTCAGATGCCTACTGGGCGGCTTGAATAACTCTGACACTAGGATAACCACTGCCCACACGATAAGTAAAATAGTTAATTTTATTATGTCCGATTTTAAGTAGCTTATATTATAACGTCATTTTAGGTACTAATTAATATTTTGATTTGATAATAAGCTATTAATATAATCAATATCTTAAATGAATAGATCTTCATCATCTTCATCAACTGGTATCGTCCACTGCTGGACAAAGGCCCCCCGCCTTCCCGATTCTATAACGTTGCCATTTTGGAGTTTGCCTTAGTCACTGCTTGGCATGCGAGTTGTAGTTAGAGTAACTGTAGTTCATAGGTGGCGCTGCTATTCGACTACATGCTTATTCATTATATACTCATTCATATATTTTTTTATGTTTATGGACAACATTTAGCTACGCCTAATAGCCAGAGGTATGTTATTCTATAGATACTTTCGATGTCATACCGAGCAGGTACGCTTTTTCAAATTAACAGTATTAAAATACACTGGGTTTATTGTAATTGGTGAAGATTAGGATCATCGTCTTCAAGAGTTTCAGATCTCTCTGAACACCGCTTCAGAGAGAATAACCAGGTTTTGCTATACCTATTAATTTTCATTGTTTTTTGGACCTTAAGGTCACTCACCTTAAGGTGGCTCATTAGAGCCATTAGGCACCCACCCCGAACCGCCTCGCTTCCAATCAACTGCGTAGCGTCGTCACCGGATTGCCTCGGTCGTAAGCCCTCCACGGTCACCGGAGGGTGGACCACTCGGTGATAACTCGCTGCTCGCATGCTTACCTTGCGTTGACTGCGCCATAGATAATACACTTAACTGACTGCGCATCGCCAACGCGCGGGTCCCGAGTGGACCGCGCGCTGACCGCGAATGATTCACGCGAGGACGAAACTTGGCGATGCACCCTCGCACCCTCCCTCCACTCCACTCGGCGTTCGCTAGTTGACCGCGCGACGTTTATTGGTGATAACGCGGCGTCCACCCGTAGACCACCTATCTACAACGAGTGGACGCCGCCTCGACGTCGGCTCTAATGTGCTGTGACCTTTATTCCCAAGAGTTAAAGTTGAAATAAATGTGGCCACCGCCCTATAAGAGTTAACCCTTTAACGACAGTACGTATGTTTGTCTTCATCCTTTATTTAATTTTGAACTTTATTTCAAGGCAGCGGAGTTCAAAGTACGGTCAAGTGAATCTCCACTGCGTAGGGTTAAAGACACCTTTAAAATTAAATATTGTTAAAAATGTAAGAAAAATAAAATGCATAATGATTGTTATGATATATCTTATTGTATTTATATAGGTGCTCGTCCTGTGCCAATGGTGCGCCGCTCGTCCTTCCCTGCTCTGCCCCTCAATCCTGAGGTACAAGCGTTAATGTTGGGACATCGGCAGACCTCAGTGGACAGCGACGACGAAGGCGATGGAAAGGGACGACGTGTCAGGATCATCCGTAGATATTAATATCTACAGCTTATTTTTAATATGTGCGAAATCATAATTTATTTGATATGGACTTACCTACGTGTCCAGTACTTTTGGCGAGATAGATTTGCTCCTCCTTTGTATGTCCCGTCAAAGGAAAAATTACCTCCGGGACATAATTTGCCATGGACATTGCCGTCATTATTAAGAGTCCTGGAGGACTTTTAATAATGACGGTCACCGTAGCCTAGTTGGTAGTGCTCCTGCCTACGAAGCTGGTGGTCCTGGGTTCGAATCCCGGTAAGTACAAATATTTGTGTGATGAGCACGAATATTTGTTTCTGAGTCATGGATGTTTTCTATGTATTTATGTATTTATCTATCTATATAAGTATGTATATCGTCGCCTGGTACCCATAGTACAAGCTTTGCTTAGTTTGGGGCTAGGATGATCTGTGTGACATTGTCCTCAGATATTATTATTATATTATATTATTAATAGGGTACGTACCCAGGTTGGTAGATTAAAAAACACATGTCACATTGCCCCATCACAAAACGTCTGCGAGTGCGGCGTGTCACCCCAAAGTATGGCCCATTTATCCGGTTGTCCCTCCTGTCCAGCCTCCTGTTCCCTTCAGGAGTTATATGAGGCTTCAGCCAAAGCGGTCAGCATTGCCCAATTTTGGTCAGATAAAATTAAATTGTTACCATAGACACGATAAGAAGAAGAAGTAATTGGAAACACCTAGTCTTTTCAGAAAACATGTTTAAAACAAAAGTACAATATTGTCGAATCTTGGTGAACAGGCATCTTATTGATTTAAAAATTAAATTCAAACAGAATTGTCTAGTAGTAGTAGGTCAGAAGTACCCTAAATCGGCGAACATGTATGAAGAATATAATGACAGTAAACGAGGCAAAAGAGACCGTGACAAATGGAAATCCTTTTACTCTGCCTACCCCTCTGGTAACCAGGCGAGAGTCTACGTATGTATGTATGTCTAGTAGTTAGAGAACCGGACTGCTGAGCCATTTTTTTTTTAATAACGGGACTAGTCCCTCCCTCTTACCCATCACTGCAACTCCTGTAAGCCAGGATCAACAGTGGCACACAATGAAATGACACTAAGCGGTGAAGCTGAGGCATGTCCCGGGGAATAACTTTAACTGTCTTGGATCCCGCAACGAGTTTAATCAGAAAGAGAAAAAGGAGTAGTTAGAAAATGAATAGTTCCACTTCCCTCCAGAGCAAAGCGGGAGACAGAATGATGTAAAGAAGCTATAGCCTCATAAAATGAGAGATTTGCAACTAGAGAAGCCAGCTGCAAAAGCACCGCTAAGTGAGCTGTTATAATTGAATCCAATAGTAGGTATGGCAAAAGCGCTTAAACGCACGGAAGTTGTACCTTGTTGCCACACGATCCGTATAATAAACTACTGAGCCAGAAGTCGTGGGCTGAATCCCAATTCTTCTTCATGCTTTCTATGTATTTAGAAATAATCATAATATAAAAGTATGTTTAACAGTTGTCTGGTTGCTATAGTAAAAGCGCTGCCGCAGGAGGTAATTCTCCCAAGATTTATTTATTTATTTTATTTAAACAATATAATCTTGAAAATTAGTGACATCATAATAAAATCTAGAATTGATGATTATTATAGGTTTCGCACATATCAATTCACTATATGCAAGGTGTACCATAAGTAGTGAACACAACTTAAACAGATATAAAATACACAAAAGAACAGAATAATTATCAGTTGAGTTTTGTATGGGGAGCCATATTTCTATACTACTTATGTTACACCCTATATACCCATATAAATGACTACCTCTATTTTAGAATAGAAATTTCGTTCTCTTTTCGGACTACAGCGTTTTTGTTTCGGACTTCAGAAAAGGATGCGAAATTTCGAGACATCCATATTTGGTCTCATTTTGAACTTCGGATGTCTAAATAGGTAGTTACAATAAGTTATATCTATAGTCTTCATGATGATGATGATGATGAACGTTTAGTTCTGTACTTACTATAAATAATAGTATGGTAATATTATTTTTATGGGATAGTTTTAAACGCACATCAAAGAACTCATAACCCATCATCATCATCATCATCATCATATCAGCCGAAAGACGTCCACTGCTGGACAAAGGCCTCCCCCAACCCATCAATTAGCTCAAAGTGCATTGTTTTTTTTAATTTCATCAATTAAATCATTTTCATACCAAATATGCGTACTGCACCCAAATATACCCGAGCGTAACAGAGAATGTATTTCCCTACTAGAAAAGTACGTTAGGTCAGGTTAGAACGGCGACCATACAATGACAAAAACAAATTTATTTACACAAACAATCTATCATAAATCCGATGCCGGCGCATCCGACCGGATGCGGTCGGATACGGTCGATTGCGACGGCATCCTACCGCGTCCGGCCGGACGTCGCGTCGTCGCATACTACTACCTTCGCTTCTTTTTTAGTTTCATAGTTTAAAGCCTTGAGTGCAGACGTGTCGTATTTTAGAATTCAGAATGTGATCACGCGTCCCCAGCGCACCCGGCGGAATCCGAACGCAGGCGGACGGCTCCGAGCGCATTCGGCGGTACCTATTCGAACGTATGCGCCGGTATCCGAACGCATGCGGACGGAGCCGATCGCGTGTCGCGGCATGTCACCGGCTGTGTTAACCCTTGACTTGGTAATATAAACTTTAAACACTGTATACAAGATTTAATTTCGTTTAAAGATTGTAAAATTCGTTTCGATGCGGGCCGATGCGGGCCGTTTGGTGTGGTTGGACCTTTAGACTAAGCGCGCACTGGCGGCCAGGTCGTGGCGGCCACAGAAATGTATGGATTATATCATCAGTGCGAGCGGCCAATGAGATCATTGCGAAGTAGCCTGCGACCCGTATAGGCCGCTGGCCGCTGGCTGCGACCACTGGGATTCGTGAATTGTAGGAACGTGCGCCGTGTGCGCACACTGGCCACCGCAAGACTTGCTAGATAAACGTCCTCGAAATCCTCCGGTCCGTAATTTAGTTTCGAGAGTCATATGATCGATGAACGGAAAGTGGATTGAACGATTATTTGAATGTAATTTATTGCAAAACAACCGTTTCTCGCCAAAAGCTGCTTACACGGAACGATTCTTCAAAAATGTGTTAATCGATGGACTACTCTTTCGAATGTTAAATTGTGATTTAGGTTAGGTTAGAACTGTGACCATTTAGCTATACGTTTACTATTGTTGGTGAAGATTGGTGGAAAGTTTCTTCATCTCTTTAACACAATTTGCATATTTGAGAATATGCAAATTGTGTTAAAGAGATGAAGAAGCATTTATCATTCGAAAGAACAGTCCATCGATTCATAAATTTTCGAAAAATCGTTCAGTCGAGGCAGCGTTTGGCGAGCTAAAGTTATTTCGCAATAAATTCCCTTCGAACCATCGTTCAGTCGATTTTCGGTTCTCGAACATATGACTCTCGCCACTAGGTTACGGACCCGAAATCCTCGACGTCAATATCAAAGCACTCTGTACTCGGAACTGGCACTTGGCTGGTCGGAATTCTGGCCGCTTCGACCTGGCTGCCAGTGCGCGCGTACCCTTATAGACATGATGAATTTTATATATTTAGATATAGGAATTATACTGTTAAATAATAAGCCTCGAATTCTTAATAAGTATTGTATCTTCCCTTACCATATCAATATTTCCTCGAAATTTCACATAAATACGTTAGCAATATAAGAAAGAATATTCCAGAGGATTACACAATCCTTAATTGTTTATTTGTTACCTCACACTATAGCAACACAACAACAACACATTGATAACAATTTGTGTGACCCTTAAATAGGTAGTTTGTTCTGAGTCTGGATGTAGATATAAGTAATTTGTGTTTGTAAACCATTGACTTATATGTAGTATAACTAGACACGCTGTTTCGAATAAAAACTCTGTCCCAGTCTGGCTGTGCGCGAGGTGAGGGGCGCGCGCGCGGTGGCCAAAACTGCTTACTGAATTGCAGCGCCTGCGCTGCAACTCGGTGAGCACATTCTCAATATGGGATTGCGCGTCTAGTAGAATACATATAGGCCAATGTTGTAAACTATATTTTTGTAAAGTATCCCGCCTCGCAGGGATAGAATTACCTAGTACAGACGTTGTCAAAAAATGTTGTCGTTAAAAACGATTAAAATATTTTGGAAACTCATATTTTGCTTATAAAGTGAAATTGGAATCCGTTTATTGCATTACTTCATAAAACTCAATGACAAGTATGGATTGTCGTTGATAAACCCTGTGTTTAAAATAGTTTCCAATCTCTTTAAAACGCCTTCTTAGCTGATAAGTAATTTTATATTGTACTAATTATATTAGGTTAAATATGAATGTAAAACCAATTTTATTCGAATGTGTGTATCAAAAAGTACGTAAATAAGAAATTATTTCAATCAATATGCATGACATATTGTTATTAACTTAAGTAGTGACATCAACTTTATAATAAAAAAAAAATAACAATATAGGATTTATAAACGTAAGGTTTATTATGTATTAAGCTGTAATTGCTGTTACACCACAAATCTGAATTAATGCCATTCAATATTCTAAAAGTACCTATACTAAACGTATTTTTCATTTTGTACCAAAATCGGCTATACTCGTCTTAATTCGAATTGAAAACAATAGAATAATTGTGCAATATATTTCCACGACTTTCAGATTAAGCAATTTGTAGCCTAATTCATTAGTTAAAACCAATACTAAATGATTTTTCATTAACAGTCGTGCATATTGCAATAATATTAGTATTTTTATTGTATAAATTCCAAAAAAAAGTGAGGAGATTCTCAATTCGCTTGAGATTTTTTAATGCTCGTTACTACATATATCTGTCATTTATAAAGGGATTTGAAAAAAAAACTGTTTAAATTTTTAAGAATATAAATTGATCCTATTTTCATATCAAAATCATGGGTTTCTTTAACTTTTAGTGGTGCTTGCGATTAGAGTTTCGAGTCGGTTTTTTTTTAGTAATAAACATCGGTCATAGCGTCTTCTATTTTTAACCGTCTCTAAAAAAAGGAAGAGGAGGTTCTCAATTCGGCTGTATTTTTATTAATGTAGCCGATTTTGGTACAGAAAGAAAAATACACACTTTTTGCTTTTAGCTTATCCAATGCTGTTAAGGCAAAAAACGTTATTCACAGCCTAAGTTATATGTTGCCATCGTTAAGCGCTACCTAGATGTGTGTTGGGTTCAAATCTACGGGCAGGGTAGCATTCGCTGCCCAATATTAATAAGGGGTGAGTGTATCCCCATTGAAGCTACTTCCAGAGCTGACGATGTTATGTACTGATATCTTACTTCAAAGTCTGATCTGAAATCTATTTGTACTGAATGTGTGATAGTTATTTACCAATGTATCTGTCTATATTTAAGTAAATTATCAGATTTTTTGTATAATAGCACCTTTTGCAAATATATAAGCAAATAAATTAGAATAAAGCTTTTCCTGAAATACGTAAATATCACCAAAGATGAGATTAATGTGTTTTATTTATTCCTTATATCGTTTGTTGTTTTCGTGCTCCGTATCAAAATGGGAATTGCAATGAATTAAATAATTATTTATTTATTTATCTCTTTCACAAACGTTCTGTGTACCTACATAAGAGTTTATTTTCTGTATTTCTTTACATAACTTAACTTATTATTACCTTTTTAGATTTTTATATAATACTAGGTGTGTCCCGCTATTTTATTCGCGTTTAATTTTATAAATTATCACAGCTCCTCCCCGTAGGTGATAGCGTGATAATATGTAGCCTATATGTTGAAACGACCTCTTAGTTAGTTAGTAATATTCATGAAAAATTTTAAGTAAATCCATGCAGTACTTTTTGAGTTTAGCCCGGACATACATACAGACAAATAGACAAAAGTTTTAAAAACTATATTTTTGGCTTCGATATCGATTGTAGATCACGCCCCAAGTATCATTTAAAAAAATATTCAATATACTGTTTTGACTTTCCTACGGTTTTATTATATGTATAGACTAGCTGTGCCCCGCGGTTTTGCCCGCGATAAACTTTATAAATTGGAGCCTATGTATTAATCCAGGGTGTCAGCTAACCCAATAATACTTACCAAATTTTATTAAAATCGCTCCAGCCGTTTAGACGTGAAGAAGTAACAATCATACACACTCACAAACTTACGCATTTATACTATTAGTGTGATGCATACACACGACTACCTATCAAGCTATACTTTTCCAATATAAGTTGACCTGTCATCGTATAGAAATCCTATACAACGTGAGTTCAGCATATACTGGAAATATATAGCTGAATATGTAGCCGGCTTGTTCCCAGAAGTCCATGATTCTTTTGTTCGTCTTTTCCCATTGGGTCCAATGTCCATGACACGTTCTAAAATTTCCTAATATGATTTCCCTGCAGGTCCATGAGATTCTTCTAAAGTACAGTCCGCACGTTACGTTTGACAGACAAGATTGTGATCGGACGGTTAAAAAAATATCTACTTGTGAAATCACAGGCAACGGATGATGATGAAATAAGTTGAAATTCGACCTCAGCGGAAACCTAGTTACTATTTATTTCAAACATAACCATTTTGATGATTTGATGCTAGTAGTCTATTTTATTCTATGAATGAACGAATTTGTTGTTTTGAAGCTTTGGGTAATGTGATGATTCTGAAAGTGTTTTTAATTGCTGGTAGACCATTATAGTCTCAGGATTTTATAACGTAAACGAACGTTGGCTTAGTTGATAAATGCTTGCCTTTCACGCCGAGCATTGAAGTCCTTGCATGAACTTGTCTGTTTGCCCTGTGTCGGGTTGTAATTATATATATAAAAAGCTTCTAATAATCTGTTACTAATCCCCTAATTTGTAATATTAATAATATAACACATATACTAGAAACGATAGTCTGACTAGTCGGCTTTTACCGTTGATTATTAATTAAGTATTTATAATCATCCAAACCATAGTGTTCAGAGGTTTAGATTGCTGACTGTACCTAACAATCTTATGGACCTATTGGGAAACAAAACAAACCTATTTAAAATTTCGTGGACCCGTTGTGAATCAATGTTTGAACTTCAATTTTTTCGAAACAATGCAATCGTGGACCTCTGTGAATAAGCCACGTAGCCGTGTGTGCCTCCAGTACGAAATATACCTATTTTTTTTTTAGATAATATAACACTTTGCCAACTGATCCCAAACTAGGCAGAGCCTCTACTATGCCAACCAGACAAGTGATAAACATACTTATATATTTCTAAATACATACATATGGATTAATTACACCACGACACAGAACAAATAATCATGTTCATCACACCACAATTTGCCCATTTGTATTTGTGTGTATGACATATGTATGTGTAGACATGTTCATACACACAAATATCCTGTGTGGGAATCAAGCTCACGACCTGCGGCGTGAAAGGAAAGCATTTACCAACCACGCCAACCGGCCCGTCAAATTATGTACTATATAAAAATAAGTCGGGTTTTTCTTCCTGACGCTATAACTCCAGAACGCACGAACCGATTTCCACGGTTTTGCATTCGTTGGAAAGGTCTCGGGCTCCGTGAGGTTTATAGCAAAGAAAATTTATAAAATTTAACGCGAGTAACACCGCGTGGCACAGCTAGTAACTTATATATTACTAGCGGCCCGGTACGTGCTTCGCTACGCTTTTAAGTATTAGTACAAATTGTTTGTATATGGGAGTATAGAAAGATGTTGATTTTACACTTTTTCAATACTTTCTTTAAATTTTCTCTACGTACAAACCTTTCCTGGACTTCCACGAATAATTCAAGACCAAAATTAGCCAAATCGGTAAAGGCGTTGTTGAGTTATAACATTACAACGAAAAGTGGCATTGATTTTTATATATATAAGATAATTTTTCACCATCATCATATCACAAGACGGTCACTGCTGGACAAAGGCCTCCCCCAAAGATGTCCACAATTGCCGGTCTTGCGGTATCTGCATCCAGCGACCCTCACAAGATCATTGGTCCATCTGGTGTGTAGCCTGCCTGCCACGCTGCGTCTTCCGGTTTGTGGTCACCACTCGAACCCAGAAAGGAAAGGAAAGCGGCTGTCGGCTTATTATGTTTACTACTTATTTATTATAATATAATATAATTTTTCCGTAAGAAAAAACATAATACTTACGAAAATATTGTTTTGAAATGAGCAAAATAAGACCATGCATATAACCTCGACCTAGGTCGTATTTATGTCTGCCACTTCGTCCTTTTATTCAAATAAAATTAAAGTATATTCTCATTTCTATAGTATATTTAGATTAAGTACATAGCATATCTTTTTTATATACAACTTAGTTGGCAAACAATTCTGTATTTCTGTATTTCTTTACATAATATGTAAAGAAATACAGAATTCTTTACATATTATGTAAAGAAATACAGAAAATAAACTATCATTACTTTGTGAGAGACTGGCGTCTCTAGTAGCTAAGACCTGTGTTACAGATCACCAAGCACCCATCTCTGGGTCACACATTATTAACTATAATACCTTCAAAAAGATGGACCAATGATCTTGTGAGGGTCGCTGGATGCAGATACCGCAAGACCGGCAATTGTGGACATCTTTGGGGGATGCCTTTGTCCAGCAGTGACCGTCTTGTGATATGATGATGGTGATAAATTATCTATATATATATATATAAAAATCAATGCCACTTTTCGTTGTAATGTTATAACTCAACAACGCCTTTACCGATTTGGCTAATTTTGGTCTTGAATTATTCGTGGAAGTCCAGGGAAGGTTTGTACGTAGAGAAAATTTAAAGAAAGTATTGAAAAAGTGTAAAATCAACATCTTTCTATACTCCCATATACAAACAATTTGTACTAATACTTAAAAGCGTAGCGAAGCACGTACCGGGCCGCTAGTAATATATAAGTTACTAGCTGTGCCCCGCGGTGTTACTCGCGTTAAATTTTATAAATTTTCTTTGCTATAAACCTCACGGAGCCTGAGACCTTTCCAACGAATGCAAAACCGTGGAAATCGGTTCGTGCGTTCTGGAGTTATAGCGTCAGGAAGGAAAACCCGACTTATTTTTATATTATAGACTAGCTGTGCCCCGCGGTGTTACTCGCGTTAAATTTTATAAATTTTCTTTGCTATAAACCTCACGGAGCCCGAGACCTTTCCAACGAATGCAAAACCGTGGAAATCGGTTCGTGCGTTCTGGAGTTATAGCGTCAGGAAGGAAAACCCGACTTATTTTTATATAGTAGATAATTTGACGGGCCGGTTGGCGTGGTTGGTAAATGCTTTCCTTTCACGCCGCAGGTCGTGAGCTTGATTCCCACACAGGATATTTGTGTGTATGAACATGTCTACACAAACATAATAATATGTCATACACACAAATACAAATGGGCAAATCGTGGTGTGATGAACATGATTATTTGTTCTGTGTCGTGGTGTAATGAATCCATATGTATGTATTTAGAAATATATAAGTATGTTTATCACTTGTCTGGTTGGCATAGTAGAGGCTCTGCCTAGTTTGGGATCAGTTGGCAAAGTGTTATATTATCTAAAAAAAAATACTTATATTACGAACTGGAGGCACATAAGGCTACATGGCTTATTCCCAGAGGTCCACGATTGCATTTTTTCGAAAAATTAAAATCAAACATTGATTCCCAACGGGTCCACGACATTTTAAATTAAAAGCCTTTTGTTTCCCAATAGGTCCATAAGATTGATAGGTACAGTCAGCAATCATTATGGTTTGGATGATTATAAATACTTATTAATATGTACGGTAAAAGCCGACTAGTCAGACTTTCGTTTCTAGTATATGTATTATTAATATTAGAAATTAAGGGATTAGTAACATATTACGGATCTTACGTAAGATCTGTGACGAAGCCTGGTTCGGAGTACTTGCTGATAAGAGACAGAAGCGACATGAAAGCGGCTCGGCACCAACCACCGCAAACAGTTGTCAGGCCTGCGGCAGGCTATGACGCTCTCGCATCGGTTTGTTTAGCCATGAAAAGAAATGTCTCTCAGACAATGCGCCGTAAATCGTCTGTAACAGACGCAAAGGCCATATATATATATATATATATATATATATATATATATATATATATATATATATATATATATATATATATATATATATATATATATATATATATATTTAAATCGCCGAAGACTTGTTGCGTCTTTTCAAAGTCGAACCCTATAGCGTCTACCATTTCCAATGACTTTTTAATTGTTATTCGTGCGAATATAGTTACATTGCTGTCATGTGAATACTATAGTCGACGAGAAATTTTGTTTAGGTACGAAAATTAGATATTCAATTTGAAATAATTCTCGCTGGTTTTTTGCGTCCGTTCTCGATGGAAATCATGTGACACATTGTATATTTTTGTATACGTTCCATGCATTTAATCGTTTTTCCTACATCCATCTAAATGTATGGATATATTGATACCGTATATTGTGCTATATTAATTCCATGTATTCTACTAATTAAATGACTCCTTACTATATTGGAGATTATATCGGTACCGTATATTATTTTTGTATGTACGCCATAAACTGTTAAGTTTGTTGCTTCCTCCTAACCTTATGTTATATCGATACACACATAGGTGCCCATATAATAAATAAAAATCGTAAATAAATTAAATAATAATGAATAAATAAATCAATAAATTCATTGCGTGACGTGGTCTCTGTCTACCCCAATGGGGAACAGGAGTGACGATATGTATGTATGTATTTATGAATAGAGATTCATCACTTTTTATGAAGTCGATTAAAATAAAATACTAATTTATGTACCTACATAACAGGCAATCAAAACAAGTTATCCCTATATTACATAGATTAATTAAATTTTAAATTATAGTTAGCTAAGTCCGCTAGGCTAATTAAAAAATATTAAGGATATGATATTTAGGTTTGTGTGGTATCATTTTATTTATGTGAGCGTGTTTCTTCTGAACTTAAGGATGAACACAAAATAAAACAATTGTTTTGGTAGTAGATATTTTTAAGTTTTATTGTTTACAAATCAAGTAGGTACAATAATAATCCCATAGTCATAATAATCAAAGTGTCGGACAAATCAAATACACCGAAATCGGAACATAAAAGTAATTTAAGAAATTAACAATTTTAAGAACGACCAGATGAGAGGCTAATTTACTGTGTCATTGACTATAATTAACTTGTATATGTAAGCAATACTAGTTTTCAACCGTGGCTCTGCCCACGTGACACGTCGATAAAAATTAACAAACAGAAATTTGTTTAGCCATTTAGGCGTTAAAAAAATAAAATAAAGATGCTTAGAAAATTATTAACCTGAATATTCACATATCAGACATACCTATCAGTACAAAGTTTCAAAAATAAAAAAGCGCTTTAGCCGTCAAAAAGTAAAATAAAAACGTTTAAAAAAATATTAACGTAACTATCATAAATAAAATAAATCAGTCCATTATCTCAAATATAAAAATTACACAACAATACTCTTATTTAAACATAAAAAAAAACCAAACCCATTGAGGTAGGCGTTAACGTCACTAAATATTAAACATAATTATTAAGTAACAAATCAGTCATGAGCTAAACAGCTGTTGCTTTATCGCTATTAATACTTAGGCTCTATATAGTATTAAAAGATTAGGCACAATACTAATTACTTAAATGACAATATATATTCAAATCACTTTGGAAACAAACCACAATAATAAAAATAAAATATAATAAAAACTAAAACGTTACAAAATATGTATTTGGTGATATTATGCTTATCCAAAAATACAAAGTACTCGTATCTGGTCTTGAAGATTAGATGAGTTGTTAATTAAGATATCATTATAAACATCCAAAAGTATCCGAGTCGTCGACTTTGGTCGAGTCTCGTCCCTCTTGGAGAGTTTTAGCGTGTTTATTAGGATACCTGAATTACAAACTATACCTACCAGTATTCAGACTTCAGAAAATTATAAATAAAATACTACGACTATGTTAAAATAAATGACTAGGTTTCATGTAACCACCCGGCAAGAATGACAGAAATAAATGATATTGATAGAGAGCTAAGACTAAACGACAAATTTTGAATGAACAATTACCAGGTCTATTTCTTAGTGTAAGTGTTTTGTATGATTACTAATGCTTACAGTTGACTCCAACTAGTAATCATACCCCCCCGTCCCCCGTCCCCCGAAACAACAGAATTAGATTTATGTGTCGATATGGATACCGGTTTTAATAATCTACTATCCACAGTAAGAGTTATGCCAGGTGAATTACTTATGTCACTTAAAATACTATCACTACAGATTACCGAGGTTTCTTCATTTAAGGGCTGTTCAATGTTTTTGTCAGATAAGGGCTTAAGTTGTAATAATGAGTAGTTCTTCTGATGAAACTCTTCAGATGAATGAGGTACATTGCCAAATAAGCAAGCTCGATCCAAGATCTTGTCATCGTATAAGTAATATTCATCGGATAAAGTCTGCAAAAATAAAATTAACATAATGATCTATATTTTTAATTTATTAAGTTTTTACAATACGATTATCAACAATATGACATTTCTATATATTTAGTTTATATTTTTTATTATGGATAATACAAAAATCACTAAAAAATAACTAACTATAAATTGACATTTCTTAACTATAAATTGTAGGTTATTTAAACTTCTACTTACATCTTTTACAGGCGGTATATAATTGGAATCTGTGTCAGAGAAATCAGGACTTGAAACAGATATTTGTTCCTGGAAAGAACATATACAGTCGTTAAAAATAAGTCGTAAGCATAAAACAGTTACAGTTATTTTAAAAAATTAAAATTCATGTACATATACAAACCTCATTGAACAGCGTTGATTAAAATAAATCACGTGAATTTTCTTTATTTCCATCTAAAAAAACAATAAAAGTCAGTTAAATAAATTATACGTATCTGTGTAAAGACTACTCAAGATATTTTTAAAACTAAATAGTAAGCAGTAAAAATAATGTTTATATCAACAGCCAGCTGCGTGCAATTAATTGTTCAGGTGTCCCGAAACCCAACGTAAAGTGGTCACCGGGTGACGGGCTAGACAGTACCTCTAGTCTAAATTTAAAAAAAAAAAATATTATGTCACTTGGTACTTCTTGGTTGATTTTGATGAAAAAGCGAGATTACTATTATTATTATAATTTCATTTATTTATTTTATTACTAACTAACAAACTCTTTCATTATGACACTTACACTACGAAAAACATTCATTATTATTGTGAACTTGTATTATAATCAAATACCGTCCTCTTTTTGTATAAAACAAATAAACAGAATTAATACCATTCATTATAACGATATAATAACGATAATTTAAATTTTCCAACTAATTATAAATTAAAACTTACTACTCGTAGGTACTTACCTACCTATTCATTATTTTTAATATACTTAATGGGATACTTACTTGCTAATGAGAGTATCCTGGCACTTCTTTTCATGGTGCCTGTTATTTTACTTCCACTATACAATATTTTATACCACAAGCGTTATTGCGTCCGCACTGGCCGGCAAAAACATATAAACAAAAACATGCCGCTTGCATATCGCATGCGAACTCCGCCCCCTCACCTCTGTCACCCCCTCGTCTCCTCTGGGACGATGTCGTTTTGTGTGACGCAATTAAATCACACATTAGAATTGATAAAAACTTTTATTATATACAGAAGCCACATTATCGGCGTCTTATACGTAAACAAAATATCGAATATACGCCACTGATATACTGCGCACATAAGCGACCTCCAAAATTCGCGCGCCAAACAGCGGAACTAAGAAATACGTCGAAAAGCACTCCGGTGACAAAACAACGTCCATGCCAATATTTCACCCAGCCATTGTACTAACCTTTACTGTACTTCTGGCTGAATTTGAGAGATGGACAATCTTGCGTCCGTATACAGGATGCAACAAGTCAGTCGGACGCAACATCATCGGTAAAAACCGCCATGTAGGACGCAATATCAACTCCGGGATGGAAATATATATATATATATATATATATATATATATATATATATATATATATATATATATATATATATATATATATATATATATAGTAACATATTAATAGAAGCTCTTTTATATATAATTACAACCAGACACATGGCAAACCGACAAGTTCATGCAAGGACTTCAATGCTCGGCGTGAAAGGCAAGCATTTATCAACTAAGCTAACAGACCCGTCATGTACGTTTACGTTATAAAATCCTGAGACTATAATGGTCTACCAGCATATAGAACACTTTCAGAATAATCACATTATTCAAATCATCAAAATGGTTATGTTTGGAATTAATAGTAACTAGGTTACCGCTGGGGTCGAATTTCAACTTATTTCATAATATATAAATAAATAAATATGAAATAAGTTGAAATTCGAGCCCAGCGGTAACCTAGGTTTTAATCCGTTCCCTGTGATTTCAATATTTTTTTAACCGTCCGATCGTAATCTTGTCTGTCAAACGTAACGTGCGGACTGTAGTTTAGAAGAATCTCATAGACCCGCTGGGAAATCATATTAGGAAATTTTAGAACGTGTCATGGACATTGGACCCAATGGGAAAAGACGAACAAAAGAATCATGGACCTCTGGGAACAAGCCGGCTACATATTCAGCTATATATTTCCAGTATATGCTGATCTCACGTTGTATAGGATTTATATACGATGACAGGTCAACTTATATTGGAAATTATAGCTTTATAGGTAGTCGTGTGTATGCATCACACTAATATTATAAATGCGTAAGTTTGTAAGTGTGTTAGTATGTGAGTGTGTAGGTATGTTTGTTACTTCTTCACGTCTAAACGGCTGGAGCGATTTTAATAAAATTTGGTAAGTATTATTGGGTTAGCTGACACCCTGGATTAACACATAGGCTCTAATTTATAAAGTTTATCGCGGGCAAAACCGCGAAGCACAGCTAGTCTATACATATTATTATTATAATAAAATCGTAGGAAAGTCAAAACTGTACATTGAATATTTTTTTTTAAATGATACTTGGGGCGTGATCTACAATCGATATCGAAGCCAAAAATATAGTTTTTAAAATTTTTGTCTGTTTGTCTGTATGTATGTCCGGGCTAAACTCAAAAAGTACTGCATGGATTTAATTCAAATTTTGCATGAATATTACTAAGAGGTCGTTTCAACATATAGGCTACATATTATCACGCTATCACCTACGGGGAGGAACTGTGATAATTTATAAAATTTAACACGGGTAAAACCGCGGGACGCAGCTGGTATTATATAAAAATCTAAAAAGGAAATAATAAATTTTTAGATTTTTTATAGAAGTATATACGGTATAAACCAAACTTACTACTAGACCTTATATATATAAGAATAAGGTCTTTTTTACTTTGGTAATGTTGATATTGACGTGTGGTTGAGCGTACTACTGACGCCGGCGCCGCAGCGTTATTTATGACTTTACTCCCAATCTAGTAATGGCTCTGTTTGAATCAAGTTTTAGATTTTTATTACGTAGTCCATATTGATGTTGAAAATTCGCTTAATAAATTTAAATTTATATTTGGCAGGGAAATTACTCAGGTAAAAAAACTCAGGCCGCCCATTAGGCCTCTGACACGGCTTTTTTTTTTATCGCGACTAGTCCCTCCCTGTTACCCACCACTGCTACTCCTGTAAGGCACGATCAACAGTGGCACACAATGAAATGACACTGAGCGGTGAGGCTCGGGCATGTCCCGGGGAATCGCTTTAACTGGCTTGGATCCCGTAACGAATTTAATCAGAAAGAACCAAGGAGGAGTTAGAAAATCAATGGTTCCACTTCCCTCTAGAGCAAAACCGGAGACAGAATGATATAATAATCTGACACGGCTGGACGACCGACAGCTTAACGTGCCCTCCGAAGCATGGAGAAGCTCGGAAATTAAGCCACTTTGGCGGTCACCCATCTATGGACTGACCGCGAGTCTAGTTGCTTTACCTCGCCAATCACTTGCGGACTGGTGAGAACATCTGGCTACGAGCGCCTCCCGTATACCTTAGTATGTTAAGATAAAACCTGTACAAAAAATATGTACGCCAAATATAATATATATTTGGTGTAATTTATTTTATACTAGCTGTGCCCCGCGGTTTTACCCGCGTTAAACTGTAAATTATAGCCTAGTAGAATCCAGGGGGTCAGCTAACTCCATCCCAAATTTTATTAAAATCGCTCCAGCCATTTAGACGTGAAGATATGCTAGACAAAACTTGCATCTCTTCTCGACTGCAAAAGAATTATTCCCACGGTCGGTTAGAAACGCGCAGAGACTGGTATTGTCACATATTCCGAATACTGCACTGTATCAAAAAAGTTGTGTGGGTATTAAATTATATAATAATATTCCAAATTGTGTAAGAGAGTCAACGTCTCTAAACATATTTAAATGCAGATTATTCAAGCTCTTGTTACAATATAGGTTTTATAGCGTCAAAGAGTATTTAGACTGTAAGTTCAATGACATGTAAATTGATTTAAACAAGTATTGACATTATTATTATTAGAATTCTGTTTATATTTTTTGACATTTATTATTGTTTTATTTTGTTATTAATATGATTATGTAAATTGAACATTAGGCATTTAAATATAACGTAGATTAATTTGTAATTTTTTGCATGCCAAACTGGCGAAACATGTATGTACTTATTTTTCATTACCATGTTTCTTGTGAATAAAGAATTGAATTGAATTGAATATAAAAAACACTCACAAACTTTCGCCTTTATTATATTAGTGTGATTATGGGAACTCGTGCCAAAGTTGTTCAAGCCGCCCATTAAGCTTCTGACATGGCTTGACGACCGGAGGCGTTATATAATTTAAACTTAACGTGCCCTCCGAAGCACAGAGAGGCTCAGAAATTAAACCACTTTGGCCATATATGGGTATCTATAAACCACACTATGAACTGACCGCGAGCCTAAAGTAGGGACAATTTAATAGATCACATTTGACACTTCATCAAAATTCAACTACGTAACCTTAACTGGGCTTATTCGTAGAATAATATATATTTTTTTTCGTAGTTAGATTTGCTTAATTGTTTTTATCTTTATTGTAATAATTACCAAAAGGTCATTTTACAATTCACTTTACTACTAACTGACAGACGTCAAATGTGATTTACTAAATTGGCCCTACTATAGTTGCTAAACCTCGCTAATTACTCATGGACCGGTGGCCTACTGGGCGGCTTGAATAACTGTGACACCAGGGTAACCACTGCTCATACGATAAGTAAGACGAACAAAATCTTCATTGTATTTCCACAATGTAGCCTTAAAATATAACCTAGTGCCTCGTGCACATTTTTTTAAAGACAACACCCGCATTATGGAAATTAATCCCTGTGTCGCGGGGTACTTTAACAACATATAATTTACGAAGGCTAAAAATTACTTAATCATTCATTCAATCGGCTTCCATGAGCACATGTGACGTCCGTCGTAAATGGTCCGGAATGGATTTTCAACGTTAAAACCGATTGAATGAATGATTTAGTAATTTTTAACCTTCTTCTATTTGAACGCCGATCACGATAACGAGTAGCACTCCTAATGGTTGCTGTGTGGTTACGGCATAGAATATCATCACCCCATCTCATCCCGTGGGGGGCGTAGAAATCATCCGAGGGAATACCTACCAGAAAACGGGCAGCAGTATTTTTCTGTGAACCATCAAACTGGGATCGCCAACCCATCTGCTAAGCGTGGTGATTATGACATATTCCCCCCATTCTTTGGGGA
The DNA here is from genome assembly GCA_951640165.1 of Pseudoips prasinana. NCBI lineage: Eukaryota > Metazoa > Arthropoda > Insecta > Lepidoptera > Nolidae > Pseudoips > Pseudoips prasinana. The sequence continues at coordinate 17,105,138 of OX621259.1, read as the reverse complement.
GGCTTTTGTCCAGCAGTGGACGTAATACTGACGATGATGATGATTCTTAATGACAGAGTGTTAGTTGTCCAAGGTATTTATTTAAGAAGATATGTATACATAGTATTATATAGTGTTCCTGGCTGAAATACAGATATAGCAACCAATGTTCACAGAGCTAGCCAACTATTTTATTTAATTACATTTTTCTTTCATCGATTTGTTCGATATATCAATCGTTGATGTTCGATAAAAAAATCATGGTGCGAAGAGTTTAATTGCAGGGAAATGGCGCATGTAAATTAATAAAATGGGACAGAGAGCGTTAACATCTTTATTATGCAACACTCATAAATAAATTCCTGTATACCTATTATACTGAAGTGTGGTGACGGCATAGAACATCAACACCCCATATCATCCCGTGGGGGGCGTAGAAATCATCCGAGGAAATACCTACCAGAGAACGGGCAGCAGCATTTTTCTGTGAACCATCAAACCATCAAAATCATGCGATCGCCAACCCATTTGCCAAGCGATTATGGAATATCCCCCCATTCTTTGGGGAAGCTTTTTCCAGCAGTGGACGGGGTGCATAATGTAGTAGCGAGAGTCATATGTTCAATGAACCGAAAGTCAACTAAACGATTGTTCGAAGGGAATTTATTGCGAAGCAACATTTTCTCGCCAAATGTATTCATTCATTCATTCATAATCTTTATTTGTGAACACAGGTACATAAAAGGTCTTAAATATACAATATTATTGTAGACGAACTCTATGCTCTACCAATTAAATTGGTGTACAAATAGTAGGTGTTTAGGTTTAATTAAATTATAAAGTTTAGTCAATATATAGATATAATATTACAGGAATTGTCATAACTTATCATTTAAAAAATCCTCAATATGGTAATATGTCTTATCAGCTAGAAACAAAAACAATTTACTTTTAAATTTGTGGACACTACCTTCACTTCTTATGCATTTCGGTAATTTATTATATATCCTGGGAGCCATTGCAAAAATATTGTTCCTATAAAGTGTAGTTTTAGACCCAACTGTTTGTAACCGGTCACAACGGCGCTGACTACTTACTCGAGCAAATTTGTGCAGGTTATTTTTGACAAACATAGAAGTTTCAAATATGTATAACGAGGGCATTGTTAAAATTTTCGTATTTTTAAAATATGGTTTGCAACTATCAGTTGTTTTTACGTTATAAATGGCTCTTATGCATCTTTTTTGGCACTTAAATACTGTATCTTTACCCGCTGCATTGCCCCAAAATATAATACCGTATCTTAATGTTGAAGCCACTAGCCCATGATATGCTGTTAATACTGTTGCTCGATTGGCAGTTTTACTTAACATATGCAAGGCATAGAAGTATTGGTTGAGTTTACAACAAACTTTGTCAATATGCGAATTCCACTTTAATGTACTTTCTATGTTTAACCCAAGAAATTTTGTCACATTTGTTTCATTAATTACTTTGTCATTATATCTAATATCTAAGTTCAAGTTACGATTTTTTCTTTGTTGAAATGTCATTATTACGGTTTTGTCTAGATTTATAATCAAATTATTATGTCGCAGCCAATTTACAACCGACTTTAAATCAGAATTAATGTCAGCCTCTAATGTATTTACTTCGTCATTATTGAAAAGTAAAGTGCTGTCATCTGCAAACATTGTCATAGGATACTTTGATGCTGTCGGAAAATCATTAATATAGATAGTAAATAAAAGTGGTTCGAGTACGCTACCTTGTGGTACCCCGTAAATTACAGTTCTCTGGCTAGATTCATATGTGTGTTCAGTATTTTTATTAATTCTACTAATAGTCGTTAATTGCTTTCTATTGGATAGATAAGATTCTATTAAATTTAGTATATTTCCTCTAATTCCGTATGAGTTAAGCTTATTTATTAGTATTTTATGGTCCACGTGGTCAAAAGCTTTTGACATGTCATTATTATATTATGTATTAATCGATGGACTGCTCTTTAGAATATTAAATTGAGAATATGCAAATTGTGTTAAAGAGATGAAGAAACTTTCCACCGATCTTCACCAACAATAATGTATCTAGTGCTCGGCGGCCGCTGCGGCGGCACGCTCGCTCGCCTTCGCGCGCTAGATGGTCACAGTTCTAACCTAACCTTACCCAAATATCAATTTAACATTCGAAATCGCAGTCCATGGACTAATAAATTTTCAATAAATCGTTCAGTCGAAGCAGCGTTTGGCGAGAAAAGGTTGTTTCGCAATTACGAATTTCAATTCAAATTCCATTCGAACAGTCGTTCAGTCGACTTTCGTTCATCGAACATATAGTAGTATGACTCTCGAAACTACGTTACGGATCGCAGTGGACGTACTTAGTACTAATACGTATTATTGATTGAAGTATGATAATATGCTGGGACATTATTCACACAGTCATCTGGCCCCAAACTAAGCGGAGCTTGTACTATGAATGGAAACCAGATAACTGATATACTTCATATACTACTTTTCTTTTGTAAATATGTACATACTTATATATATGTATAATAACACCCAGACTTAGGACAAACAGACATGATGCCTATTGGATTTCACTTTACCCAGTAGTATGTGCAGCGGTAGACAAAAAGTGATTTAAGTATTTTTCTGTTAAGAAGATTTCTTAGTATCAACCTGAAGTCTTCTAATTGGCGGTATAACACCCCTGTGCCTCAGAGAGCACGTAAAGCTGTCCAGTGCCTGACCTCTTTCGGTCGTGTCTCGATAGTCGTCCCATCGGATCATGAACTGATTCTTAGAATAATTTATGTTTAAGTAAAAGTTCGTAGCCGCCACTCGAGAACATTTCTGCTCCAGGGGCCGTCAGTTCTGCGATCTATGTGCCATGTGCATTGACACTTCGGAACTGGAAGATGGAGCGATGGCAGTTCTTCTGTAAAGTGGACCGATGATCTTGTTAGGGTCGCTAGTAGCTGTTGTATGCGGGTAGCCCGAGACCGGATATTGTGGAGATCTTTGGGCGATGCCTTTGTCCAGCCGTGAATGTATTCCCGCTAATATGATGATGATAATGCTGAAAGTTATTGTATATAAAACTAATATAATAATATCTAATAATAATGACAATGACTTGGCGTAAGCCCGTGAGTATCATTATTTACCGAAAAATGATTTCGAGAAAAATAAAATCTAAATAATAATAATAATATAGCCTTTTATTCAGATCCATATTACAATAATATGATTAAAATACATAGAAAACTTAAATTTAATGTAAACCTAACCTAGTCTCTTATTTGAATGTTACATATTTTCTGTGGATCTGTTTGCCAGTCGACAAAGGCCGCCTCCAACCTTTTCCATTCATATCTTTCTTGGGCCACTCTGTTCCATGTGACACCTGCCACTTGTCTTATGTCGGCATCCCGTCTTTTTTGCGGTCTACCTCTTTTCCGTTTACCTTCTCTAGGATACCATCGTGTCACAATTTTTCTCCATTTGTCTTTACCTCTTACCATATGCCCCGCCCATCGCCATTTAAGCCGTCTAATTTTGCACATTACATCTACAACCTTACACATCACAAAACACGACTAGCAAACTTGCAAATATAACACTAATACTTCGTATAAAACTAATAATAACCCTAACTAAGTAAGTAAGGTACTATTATTAGTGATCTATTTTGTTTTTATTTTAGCCTATATCTGTGTCCCACTGCTAAGTAAAGGCATTCTTTTTTGTTTAGGCAGGGGGAATGCCTACGCATGCCACCCGCAAAAAGTGTCTGCGGGTGGGTATGTCGGACTCGCACCGACTAAACCTACCTGCCGTGGACTTCTCTTGACGCCTGATGGGAGGAGCCCCGGGAACGCGGGTATGCTGCTCCGGTGCCCCTCTTTTGCGCCGTGTCCCAGATGGTCGGGACCCGTACCCTGGGAGGGCTTGGGGTTGCCCTCCCCTGTTGCCGACTCCTGTCAGTCTGGCACAGCGACTGTGCCACAAACAGATCGCTGTCTTCCCGGAGCTGCTTGTAAGTGGCCGCAGTAGAGGACACTTCTCACACTGCCACCGCAACCCCTAGGGGAGTTGGGCTACCGGCTGCCGCCGCCGCCCCGACGCCTCCTCCGTCTACGAGCGGGATCGGCTCGTTCCCGAACCCGCTCGGCGGTCTCCTTCTGGAGTATGACTGCCTCACAGAAGGAGACCACGGCGTTCCATTTGTCAACCGCCAGCATCGCGCCTACGATCGCTGGTGGGGACAGATCCCGTCCGATCGCTGCGACCAGGACTCGCCTCTCGGCCTCCCAGGCCGGGCACTCTTCCAGCGTATGCTGGGCCGAGTCCAGGTCGCTTCCGCAGTGGTGACAATGTGTCGTCACTTCTCGGCCGATCCGGCTCAGATACTCACCGAAACACCCGTGTCCGGTGAGTATCTGAGTCAGTCTGTAGGTGACGAAGCTAAGTAAAGGCCTGTCCCTTAATTTACCAGATTTCCCTGTTTTTCGCTAATTCAGGCCAGTGGGTACAAAAAGAGTGCAGTTCATCACACCACCATCTCCGTTTGGGCCTACCATGTCGACGTCGGCGATTTTGAGGAACCAAAAATGAAATTGATTTAAAAAGGTAAGTAGCACATCATGCCAACGCACTAATGAGTACTGGATAAAATAAGAATGAAACCTAAATAAACTTTACGGTGCAAAACATCTAGGCTAAGAATATACCTGTCTAGACTTTCCCCATGCTAAACAGCATCTGGTATTTATTTCGTTAAATGGGGGATTGGATTGATGTTAATTTCACTGAAGCTGACTTTATCATAGTATTAATAGACTGCCTCGTTGGTCTAGCGGTAGCGTGTTCAACCGCAGATAACGAGGTCCTGGGTTCAAATCCTGGGTCGGGCCGATAGTGATTTTGGCATTGTTCTGTAAAACGAAATAATCTTAATATCAGCCCGAAGTCTGGGAGTTGGCGGTATTATACCCCCGTGCCTCGGAGAGTACGTAAAGCCGTCGGTCCTGTACCTGACCTCTTTCCGTGCCGCTATTCGTCCCATCGGATCATGAGAGTGATGAAATAGAAAGTGCTCCTGTGATTACGCACACACTTGTGCACAATAATATGTCCCGCTCAGATGGCTACTCTCCTTTAAGACTGGCCGCCGTGGCCGGATCTCGGCTAGGAGGACATTATTATTATTATTAATACGTGAAGCAGAAACATGGTACCCTTTTTTACGAAAGTGCGCGGACGGAGGAGTATCAAATTTGAAACAGTTAAAACTCATCTGGAGTGCAGAGAAATATTATTTTTATATAATAGGCATTAGAAGTAAATTATTTAATGCCAATGTTTCACACAGTACCTACCAAGCTTTTGACACCCTGACAAATTGAGAAGAGATGACAAACTGAGTGTCAAACTGAGAACCGATTAATATGATTTGTCTTTAATGTCTATAGTCTTTGTCAATAGAACCACTTAATGGTCGAATTACGAACTAGTGCGAGCTAGATTAATTAAATTACAAATTTTATGGGTTTGATTGAACCCCACCCAGGACAAATCTTTGTGTGATGAGCACGATTATCTGTTCTGTGTCTGGGTATAATTTATCTGTAATATATGTATTTACGTATAAGTATGTATGTTGTCTGGTTATCATAGCACAGGCTCTGCCCAGTTTGGAATCACACCAGTGTAATAGGTGTTCGTTGATATTTATTTATTTAGAAAGCTACAAATATTTAAAGTAGTAAACGTTTCTTATGTTCTAAGTATAGCAGTAATATCGATTCTAGTATACAACATTATAAAAGTAACTATGTGAGAATTTATAGAAGGGTCATAAAGCAAGCTAGAAAAATAACTATAAGGGAACAAATTAATAACGCTAGAAATGGTAGTAAAGAAATTTGGCAAATTATTAATAAAAAGACAAATCATTCAAAAGCTGTTGAAAAGGGACATATATTACTGAAATGTGATGATAAAGTTTTCGATGACCCAGTGGATATCGCCAACGTTTTAGCAAAACACTTCAACCAAAAGTATCTTAAAGAGGAATATGACAAAAAAATAGCTACAGATTTACTTCAACAGTATTCCCCAAGAGTTGAAAATGAACTTTGCTTTAGACCTTCAACCCCTGATGAGATTACAAAAATCGTAAACAAGTTGGAAAACAAACGTTCATGTGGCTATGATGAGGTCCCTGTCTCAGTTATAAAAACTAATATAAATGTACTTGCGGTTCCACTTTCTTCCTTTTTTAACAAAGCTAAAAATTGCCAAAATTGTACCGGTTCACAAAAAAAACAAAAAAACTGACCCAAAAAATTATAGACCTATCTCATTACTACCTATAATAGCAAAAATATTCGAAAAGTTAATAAAAACTAGGCTTGTTACACATATTAACTTAAATAATGTTTTAAATTATAGACAGTTTGGTTTTCAAATGGGAATTGGTACTGGAGATGCTATACATTCTCTCGTAAACGACGTTGTTACTAAAATTAATGACAAAATGAAAGTAGCTGGTTTATTCCTGGATTTAAGCTCAGCTTTCGATACTGTGGATCATAATCTGCTTATTGCTAAGTTGAATCATTACGGTGTAAGGGGTAAAGCCTCTGACCTTTTGTCCTCCTACTTGCATAACAGAAAAATGTTTGTAGATATAACAAAAACAGTCAATGGGCATAAAGGAAATTACAGATCTTCGTTATTTAATGTTTGTGCTGGCGTTCCACAAGGATCCATATTAGGACCTGTTTTGTTTATCCTATATACTAATGACCTAATTGATTATATAAGCAATGTTATGACAGATACACAACTCGTCGTTTATGCTGATGACACAAATGCAATAGTTGGAGCAAAAGATATCAAAGACCTAACCGAAAAAGTAAACAATGTCTTAATGCACTTTTACTCTTGGTTTAATATAAACAATTTAAATATTAACAGCACTAAAACTAATATTATATTATTTAAAACGACTGCTCGAAATAGTGATATTTTGGACGTTCAACTAAACGGGGATAAAATTGAACTAGTCAAACAAGCTAAAATTTTGGGGGTACATATAGATGAATCACTAAATTGGAAAAACGAAATATGTGCCATAGATGCATCTATATCTTCTGCATGTTATGCTTTAAGAGCCCTAAGAGACGAAGTTGAAGTTAAGCACCTTCTAATTGTGTACTATGCTCTTATAGAGGCTAAGCTTAGGTACAGCATAAGTTTATGGGGTAATAGTTACAACTACAACTGCCAAAGAGCATTCATTCTACAGAAGAGGGCTATACGCACCATTGTGCGTATCTCACAAACAGACAGTTGTCGGCCTCACTTCTCGGCTCTTAAAATACTTACGGTACCCAGTTTGTATGTTTTGGTACTCCTAATCAACCTTCAGAAATATTTACATGACTATGAAACAGATGTGGATAGATTAGTTAGAGAAAACACACGCAGAAAAGACCTTAGAATGAAAATAATACCACACTTGAATATAGTTAAGCATAGTGTACAATATAACGCAGTTGTTATCTTCAACAAGCTACCATTAGACCTTAAAAGTCTAATATACACATCTCAGTTCAAATCCAAGTTAAAAGAATTCCTCTTGGACAAATGTCTATACTGTATAGATGAACTGTGACCATGGTGAAATTAACATACTTAATTATTTAGGTTAATTGTACTCTTTGATTATAATACATGTTGACATTTGTAATGCTACATATTGATTTATTTATTAATTATTATTTGATTGTTTAAATGTTATCTCGACTTTTTAACTATTTTGAATTTGGACATTGTAATTTTCTTATTATTGTATACCTGTTGCATGATCTTGTATGATAAAGATTGAATTCTAACACAATTGTAAAATATTGTTTAAGAATAAATAAAATAGAAATAAAATTGAATTGAAATTGAGTCGGTACTGCCACAAAAGTAGCAATGTTTTATACGGTGATGACTATATTTTAGTATTCAATTAGTTATTACATTTCAATGAAGTCATTTAGAATTCCGTCTTTTTGCTTCAGCGGCCCCCTGCGCGGTTGAGAGCCTTCTGTGCTAGCCAACTGCTCGTTGTCTTCAATTATTTCTTTAATTGAACTAAATTTAAAAATAATAGCTTTGTAACTTGTTATTTATTAAAGGATTTTTAGAGTTATATGTGATAAAATTGACCGTACGGACGGACTAATAATTATTTTTTTTCTGTAACTTTTATACTGTATTCGACTGTGTTTATTTACTGTATTATGAGCTTGACAAGTACAAGAGTATGTTAATACCCAAATACTGAATAAATTTCATTATTTCATCATCATTATTTCATTTCAATCAAATGATTTTATCCAGTAGGTAACTAATTAAACTACAATTTTTTTTCGCAAAATTATGAACAGGGGCGCCTGACATTTTTCTAGTATTATTTTCTATATGAACAGTATTTTAAAAATTGCTCGGTTAGAAGTGGAAGAAATTATGACAAGAGTGAACACTTACAAATTCTCGTAACATTAATATCTTCCGCACTTTTATGCCCAACTGTTTTCTATGAAAACCTCAGTTCCTCGTTCATCCCAATTAGCCAGACATTCTACATCCGGATAGACAGAAATAGAATCTATTGAATGCAAGCTTACTGGGTCAAATAATAGGTCTTTACCTATGAAATTGCCGTTTTGTATGAAAAAATTTAAACGAATTTTTTTCATGAATTTTTTTATTTGTATTAATCGAAGTAATCACCCATGCAATCAATGCATCTTTGCCATCGCAGTGGCAGTTTATTGATGCCCTTCTTAAAGAAATCAGCTGGACGGGAGGCAACAAATTCTTCAAAGGCATTTTGTACTGCCTCTCGGGTATTGAATTTTTTTCCCGCCAAGAAGTTATCCAAATTCTGGAAAAAGTAGTAGTCTGTAGGCGCAAGGTCTGGTGAGTAGGGCGGATGACGGAGAGCTTCCAACCCCAGTTCTTGCAACTTGGAGACCGTCTGCTGTGCAGTATGAGGTCGCGCGTTGTCGTGCAGGAGCAGCGGAGACGAGCGATTGACCAATGCTGGTTGGAGATGCGCCAGCTTCTCCATCATTGTGCTCAGTTCTTCACAGTACACATCTGCAGTAATGCTCACCCCGTTTGGTAAGAAGCTGTGATGAATCACACCGGCGCTAGACCACCAAACAGTGACCATCACTTTTCTAGGGGTAAGTTTTCGTTTAGGGCATTGTTTAGGTGCTGAACCAGGATCCAACCAACTTGCTGAGCGCTTGCGGTTATCAAACAGAATCCATTTTTCATCGCAGGTAACAATGCGGTTCAAAATTCCTTCATTTGTGTGTCTGTTGAGCAGTGCAAGGCACGTCTCGACGCGTACTTCGCGCTGGCGATCATTGAGTTCGTGGGGCACCCATTTGTCAAGCTTTTTTACCTTGCCAATTTGACGCAAATGGACCAATATTGTTTTGACGCTAACGTCGAAAGCTGCTGCTAATTCAGCCGTAGATTGTGTATCATCAGCTTCCACAACCGCCTTTAATTCGTCATTGTCGACCAAAGTCTTCGGACGACCGCGAGGTTCATTTTTCAGGTCGAAATTTCCAGAACGGAAGCGAGCAAACCAATAACAGGTGGTGCGTTGGTTTGTAGTGTTAGCTCCGTAAACGTCGTTGATGTTGCGTGCCGCTTGTGCCGCGTTGCTGCCACGACGGTACTCATATTCCATAATTACTCGAATTTTTAACGTATCCATGATGACGAAAAAGATTGAAATGCGATGAAAATGTAACACTAATCAATAAAGAAATGACTACTTTTGGAAAAAAGAATCCATGTTTTTAAAATAAAATTAATTTGAAATTAGAATTCTTAGCCAAACAAAAATTATTTTGATTTGAAATGGCCAGTACTGCAGAACGGCAATTTCATAGGTAAAGACCTAATATTTTAATGCACACCGATTTAGTCTCATTATGAGATACGTAATAAAAACGTGTTTACTTTTTCCTCGTGTGGTGATGGGATGAGATAAAATAGGAATAATAAAATAATAATGTCCTCTTAGCCGAATTTCGGCCACGGCGACCAGTCTCAATGGAGACTAGCCAATTGCGCAGAACATATTATAGTGCACAAATGTATGCGCAAACACACGGGCACTTTCTATTCCATCATTCTCATGATCCGATCAGAAAGAGATCAGGTACAGGACCAACAGTGCTCGACAGTTTTATGTGCTCATGGTTATTTACCACCATTCGTTTTTTTAGTATGTCGGTATGACATGGCTACCTTCAAGAAGCGAGCGTATCCCTCTTTTGAAGGCCGGCAACTTGCGGACCTTCTGGTGTTGCGAGTGTCCATAGGGGGCGGATATCACTATTCATCAGGTGACCCATTCGCTTGTCCCATAAATAATTTATTAATATTTTATATTATTTCAATGTACTAATAATTAAACATCTAAATACCTAACCTGGCTTTATCAAAAATTCAAAATTAAAATTAGCTTGTCCACAAAGCGCATGAAATTCGGTCTTCTTCGATTCTCACACCAACCAAAGGGACGTTGTTCTTTATATCTTTGTTATTGCATTTAAAACAATTCGATTTCGGTAGGTACCTACCTTTATATAGTTTTTCAAGTGAAGTTAAGTACTGAATCGTTTGAAGTTGGAGATGGGCAACCGTGTTAGACGTTAGATACTTTAGGTACTCCAATATACCTAATACACGCACAGTCATACCTACGAAGTTTTCGTATTTTCATTGTAAATTTCTACTGTTTTAAAACCTATATGTGAGAATAGTTGTTACGCAACTTTAAATCGATATAGCTCCTAAACGGTCGGTCAAATCGAAAAATGTTGAACAAAACTAAACATGTTTTTTAAATACCTATTCAATGATACCCCATATGACATAGTTTGTTGACTTAATTTTTTTTAATTTTCACAATATATTTTTTTAATTTTCACAGTAGTCGCCATATTGAATTTTCACTAACGTCATGTTAATAATAATAATAATAATAAAATACTTTATTGACAAAAAAATATTACAATTAATATGATTATCTGCGGTCTCCGCACTAAGCACTGATGGCTTGTGTCGCAGTGACCAAAAAATAATTAACAATTCAGTTTTAGGCAGTACTTATTTGAATAACAACAAAAAATAAGAAAAGGTAGAAACATAAAGTAGGATAACACAATTCGAAATCATAACATGAATCAAATTAATCAATTGCATGGAAGGTTATTAATTTTATACTGTTAGTGCTTAACTAATAAGTGAGTACAGGTAGATTTGGATATGCTTGTGTATGCGAATGTGTGTACAGGTGAATATGGGTGTGTGTGTGTGTGTGTGTGTGTGTGTGTGTGTGTTAACCAGCCGTCAAAATTATGTTTTCAGTTTCTAGATATGTTAGATTTATTAGCCATTGTTTTATCTTAATCTTTGCTATCCTGGTTGGCATTTTTGTTATTTCTTTAAGTTGGTGGCATATTACGTTGTATGTATGCGGTAGGAGAAAGATAGGTAAGTGTTTAATAAAAGTTGTTTTAATGGGCGGGATTGGTACCCGATATACCCGTCTTTTTAGGAGTTGGTTGTATTCTGAGGAGTGTATGGTTTTCTTATGCATTGTGGCGGTTGCTTTTAAAACGAAGATTTTTCGTACACTGAGAACTTGGCTTTCTTTGTACAGTGCTTCAGTTGGATATCTGAAAGGCTTTTTCAGCATTACCTTTAACACTGCCCTTTGAGCTCTTTCAAGTTCGATCATCTTCGTTTTTACAGCGCCACCCCACGCCAAGATACAATAGTGCAATAAGGACTGGGTCAGGGCTTTGTATACCATCAGGAGTGTGTCTTTGCTAGCGCTATCACGTAAAGATTTCAATATATAGATGGTTCTGCGGATTCTTCCTGACTGTGCATTCAGGTGCTTTTTAAAGGATAGTTGTTCATCCAGTATTACTCCTAGATATTTAATACTGTTTGTTTTAGTGACACTTTCCGGACTGAAAGGAATCGATTGACGTGTGAATCATTAAAATCAGCCCAGGCGTTTGGTCTGTATAGTGCTTCAAAGGAACATACATACACACATAGCCTGATAAACACATTATCACTCCTTTGCGTCGCGCAGTCGGGTAAAAAGAGCCTTGACAAACAGACAGACGCGAGACGGACAAAACGTTCTTATAACTGTACCTTTTGTTTTTTGATGCACATAACTAAAAAAATGGGATTAATCATATTCTTATAGGTATAATTCCACTTGAAGACGATATCCCGTCATGAATATGAAGTTGTGCACACACGGCTACATATCATGCTGTAATTTCCAGTATAAGCTGATCCCGCGTTGTATAGGATATCTATACAATGAGAGGTCAACTTATATTGGAAATATAGCATTATATAAAAAAAAAAGGTTTTTATTCACGTAGACTCTAAAAAAGCGCTTGTAAATAGTCAGAACATGTTTGTAGTAATACAGTTGTATACATTATTATTTCTAGTAACATAGATATTTAGGTACACATTGTATGAAAACATTTATAAAATTTATTTTATTATAGGTAGCATTGATATTTAGCTAGCTCGTATCAAGTTATTGTCAAGAGATTATGTTTAATTATCTAGTTTAAGTCTAATATTTTTACTACATATTGTCAATGGTTCTGTCTATATTAAGGTATTATTATTATGACGGACCTTGAGTTAATAAAGATATGTAACCGTGTGCACTACTAACATAATTAAATGCGTTGTAGTGTGGCCGTATGTCCTCGACCTAACGCCGGTATTGGAGCGGTGCCAAGTTCCCGCACAATATTGAACTTATCACTCCACCTCGTATTGTTGGTGGTGTGCATGTTATGATAATACTGGAAATTGGTATTTTAATACAAGTATTTCGTGCTGAAATCCGTTTTTGGAGTGAAAACTTCTTTACCGGCGGGTAAAAAATGTTAAACTCGCGTCCGGACACGTGACATGAGCGAATATTAGTAAGACAGATGTTTTTTTTTAATTCACACTGGCCGTTTAGACACTCACATGATCGCAGCATTATTTGAAGTAAAAACTTCTTTAGCGGCGTTGTGCCCTTTTTTTCTAAATATGTTAGAATTTCTACTGCGACTGCCGACTGCGTTACAAAAGGAGACTGATATGTTTTCAAACAATATTGGGCCCGGATATAAAAATATAAAAGTGGTGTCAATTAATGGGTCTATAAATTATCAGCCAATCACAAAAAAATCCATGAATTTTTTCAATCTGTGAGCAGAGTTATGAAAGACTTAGTACTTAATAGAGAGGTTATGTACCAACCTATACTAAACAGCTGATATTTAAGGGCGATTGCTATTTAATAGTTATCCGTATCCAGTATGTAAGCAAAAGTCGTACACGTTAAGCAATATCAGAAGTCCGTAGAGAGAATGGAGTTGTCGAGGGATATATAAACAAAACAATAAAAAATACTCAAATCACACACGCACTAAACGATATGAGAAACGAATGGCCGATCATAGATTAGGATTCAAAATCTGTCACCAGTCACTGTCAGCATAGATTAAAAATATAGTTGCCAATAACTAATAAATCGATTTGTACGATAACCGATGTTATGGTTTCTATTTATTTTATGGATATTTTATTTTTTACTGTTGACATTATGTTAATGTATTTAATAATTATTATGATTAAATCGGTTATCTGGTGCCTGGTGCAAGAGTTTTTATATTACATTGTTTGAAATCATTACCGTTAATCGATTATAGTAATCAACAACCAATTTAATTCGTGACTTAAACTTATTTTTAGATTTCTAGTTTTGCAGATTGTAAATTGAGTAAATTTTTTACAGTTTGGAATAGAAAAATATTACGCTTTTTTTAAACCATATCTCAACTTATTACAGTCAGCCCCAGAAATCCCCGTCTCTTTTAGTTCTATTTTAAAAATGAATTCCCACCATAGCCACAGTGGTTCGTGTAGAACAAGCTAGCTGGACAATATTATTTGTTTCGATTTTTATTTATAAATGAGGTTATTAAGCAAAGATATAAGGGTCATAATACTATTTGAGGTCCATTGGTCGTTTGAGCAGGTATAGTGAAATAAAAACACAATATTTTTTTAAACAATTTTATAAATAAATTAACTATAAATGTAACTATAAAATCTAATATCAGATACATAAAATACCTACTTAAAAACTAAATCGATCACTCATCATCACTATCATCAGATGAATCATCCATTGAATAGTCATGATCATGAGTGGCAGAACTATGAAAACTAGAAACTATATTAACATTTTGTTCCTTAAAGCTAGGTTGAACTAATAAATCTAGGACTTCGATAGGGAATGAACCTATTTTCTTCCGGGGAATTTCTCTTAAACCATTTATTACAGGGTCAGATGTTATCAATAACATATTAAGTAAATCTCTATTCGTAGCTATTCTTTGCACAGCTGCTATTTCTTGCACAGCTGCTCCACTTTTCAGCCAATTTTGAAGAATATTTTGAGATGATGACCTTGACGTCTCTCAGGGACTGCTCCGTAACACCATCAAAGTCATGTCTCAAAGATATAAACCGAAAGAGCTCCACGTTTCGCGTTTCCTTCGGGTGTTTTAGCCATTCTTCAAAAAAGTCCATTTTTGAGACGGTGAAAACTGTTTAAAGAAAAAAAAAGAAAAAAATTAGTTGTGCAAATAATTCGCAATATTTTTTTCTACTAATTACTACTAGATACTTGTGAGAATCATATAAAATAGATTTTACAGAGTGGACATGAGTGGACATGTAATATTTTGACTATTGAATTCAAAAATATGGGTGAAAAAGTCCACTTTTATCGAAACATTTAATTTAATAAAATTAAATAATGAAGATCCTGTGATAAAAATTAACTAAAACAAAACTACTTACCCTTATGTACACAATCCATCACAAAAACACTATCACAAATTTCTTTTAGTGACTTAAAATAATGTTAACAATATGGTGTAAAAATGCAAATGAATGCACTTTGAATTATCAACACTTTATATACTTACCTTAATGACGGGCCTAATGAGGGTAATTACGAAAATTAATAGATGTATTCCTTAATGTATAGGGCTAATGAGTTCATCTTAATAATTAACTATTAGGAATTGAAGAGTTGTTTTTGTCCAGCTAGTTTGTTCTACGCGAATCACATAGGGAAGGAAGCAATTACTATGTGTCATTACCGCCCACCGGTGGGAAGTAGCATCTTCCACTCGCTACTCGGATCAAATAAACACTACTCTTCGAGTATGAGAAATTAAAAAATAGTTGTCAGTTCTATCAGCAGTCCCCAAAGACTGCCCCGCATGTTTTTTTACGATAGGACCCATGTCTAGCATTCCACTGGCAAAAATTATCTGCGGGTGGATATGTCGGACTTGCACCGACTAAACCTAACCTGCCGTGTACTTCTTCTGGCGCGTGATGGGGGAGCCCCGGAAACGCGGGTATGCTGCTCCTTTTGAATTTAACAACCAAATCAACAACTATATCCTTCGTTTTCTTCTTCAACTTCCACACTCAAAAGGGCTGTATTTTTGAACGGCTAGTAGATGCTTTCTCGATTAAACTGTTAAGTTAACAGCTGCATCAATGCCGGTTAATCTGTAGGAAAGATACAATGTATTCACCTTTTATAAAATACTAGCGGCCCGGTACGTGCTTCGCTACGTATAAGGCATAGTAATAAGAAAATGATTATTAAGTTCATTTATTCAAACAAATTATATTTTAAATTGCTAAAAGATGTTGATTTTATACTTTCTCAAGACTTTTTTTAAATTTTCTCTACGTACAAACCTTCCCTGGACTTCCACGAATAATTCAAGACCACAATTAGCCAAATAGGTAAAGGCGTTGTTGAGTTATAACATTACTTTTGTTGATTGTTTTGAAAAGATGCTACGAAAATACGGGTACACAAATATAGGCTTATTACTCGTTTTTTAGGTGACGGAGTTTAAAAATGTTTCAGAATCCCGACGCAAAAGTTCACTAAGGGTCAGTTTAGATCGAAAGGCAAAATGGTCGAGCTTAGTTAAAAATAGGACCGTATTACCGTCGACTAAAGTAGAAAATGTTGCGAATATCAATCAATATACGCGAGCCGAATATATTGATATTTATACAATTTCCTACTTTCGGGTATCGTAATATGGTCCCTTTTGAGACAGTCAATTTTCCCCTCGGGCTGAAATGACCCTTAAGCACAGTCCTGCCACTGAACGAATGCGTCCTTGACGTCTGTCAGTTGGTAAATACATATTTCTCAAATAAGTCAGCGAAATATAATACTATTTACTGTCGGATAGAGTATTAAATAATAATTATTTATAAGTAGGGCAAATAAGAAATACATATTTCAACGTAAATTCAAAACTAATTGAAAATTTCATCTTCCATTAGATCATTGCCTGCCAGGAACACATTCTTTCAGCGACCGGACTTTAACATTAAACAAACCCACGCATGGCAATAAAAATTGTTGGGAATTGCTTAAAGCTCAAAATACTACTAGTAACCACATCGAAACGTCGGAAAAGTAAAATACAGTTATTCGAAAACATCCTGAAAATTATACGCGTAAGGTCAAGATTGCAGTATTCATTTGTTATTTAAATCTCGCCAGTCACAAACAAACGTACGTATAATTGAATAATAATTTTCTAAAAATAGCCACAAACAATTTATTTAGATCAAAACCTCAACAAAATTAGTCTAAAGAACCTAAATAAACAACCGAATTAATTTGAACAAAATCTTTAGCAAAGACCTTGTTATAGTTTTAAAAATAATTCACGCGCGTCCGTTCGAGATGGGATGCAGTCTTCTTCAGACGGGAATGAGAGGAGCGCGCCTCTGTCTCGTACGAGCACAAAAACCAACACAAGAAACTTGTAACTAAAACCATTGCTGCAACGTAAACATTTATACAATGGTTTACCTCACTTTATCATTGTAAAGTCTATAAAATAAGTGAAGTGAAAAATGAAGTACTGAAAACAGTTTATAAGTGTAAACATAGAACGTGCAAATTTTTTTAAGCAAACATGAATTACGGGGAAGTAATCCCGAACACCGTTCTGCACTGGAACTATCGAGGATTTACAGAATTCCCTCTAAATCAACTCAAAGGCGAAGAATCAGAAGTTACTGATATTTATTTAAAGGAAAATCTCTTGACGCGGTTGCCAAGCAACATTGGCGTTTTAGAGCATTTAGAGAGTCTGTACGTAAGCGGTAATGATATAACGGAGTTGCCAAGAGATATAGCGAAGTTGCGGTGTCTCAAGTGCTTGGATGTTAGCGGGAACCGACTGAGGCGTATTCCTGAGGAGATAGGTGAAGCTAGAAGCTTAAAGTTCCTAATACTTGACGAGAATGAATTGACGGAGCTGCCGCTTAGGATCGCTGAGTTAAGACGACTACGGTATCTATCGGTTTGTGGTAATTTGATTCTTTATATTTTTTTGTTTACTTAATTGACTGCACGTGTGGCGCAGTGTCTAAGGCTGAGATCTATAGAGCGTACTTAGACTTTGCTCAAACTTTACTTACGTAAAACTTTGCTAAGTGTATGCTAAGCTTATACTTTGATTTGGTATTTATAGACTTTTTGAAGTTAAGATTATGCTTAGCATAAGCTAAGACAGACAAAGTCAAAACACCAATTGTAATTTTGTTACATGCATTAACTTCTGTCTAAGTAAAGTCTGAGCAAAGTCTAAGTACCTACGCTCTATAGATCTCAGCCTAAGACAGTCGCCTCGACGCTTCGAGTCCCGCGCCGGACAACTATTTGTGTGACCCATAAGTAGTTGTTCTGAGTCTGGATGTAATTTGTGTCCGTCTATTATATGTTTGTAAAGTACCCTGTGACACAGGGATTAAATTCCCTAAAACGTGATTTTCCTTTTAAAAAATGTCTGCGTTGTGTTTACTATTTTGAAACGCGAGTGTTTCCTAGGTGTTTCTGCCAGCTAATATATATAATAAGTATCTGTGCGCTATTATTAGTTCATTACTAGTAACGGCCTTGTTGGCGTGGTGGGAAAATGCTTGCTTTTCACGCCGTAGGTTGTGGGTTCGATTCCCACCCAGGACAGATATTTGTATGCATGAACATGTCTGTTTGTCCTGAGTCTGGGTGTAATTTATCTATATAAGTATGTATTTACAAAAGAAAAGTAGTATGTATACTTATCAGTTATCCGGTTTCCATAGTACAAGATCTGCTTAGTTTGGGATGGCCGTATGTGAATAATTTTCCAGGATATTAATATCATTAGTATAATATAATGTTACCAAAATAACAAACATTGGATCGTGGCACTAATATTTTTATGTTGTTTACATTGAATTACATAAATATAACAAACATTATTTATAGCTGTAATGTAAGCCAAAACATTATTTCAGCGCTACATCATCAAACTAATTTAATATATGTTATGTAATGTGAATTTATAGGAATGCGTGAATGTGGGTTTTAAGCTTTATCATTAGGGTTCCCTTCCAAAATGTTAATTTGTAATTACTGTTTCATAAAAACACGGTTTTCCACTTTTCTTTATAAAGCCCATATGAACAAACTATAAAAATTAAATTATTAAAATTCTCAAATTGTAACATAAATAGTCGACGTACGTGAGATTATTTTCCCTATGAAACTGTACAATGTGTAACACATCAACAAAAACCCATACTTAACTTCACATTCAATATAATCATTAGGTGGTAAATTGGTAAGTAAATTTGCCTAGCTTCTACGCCGCAGTTCATGGGTTCGATTCCCACCCAGGACAGATATTTGTGTGCATGAACATGTCTGTTTGTCCAGAGTCTAGGTGTAATCACACTAATATTATAAAGGCGAAAGTTTGTGAGTGTGTGACTGTGTATTTTTGTTACTTCTTCACGTCTAAACGGCTGGAGCGATTTTAATAAAATTTGGTATGGAGTTAGCTGACAACCTGGATAAACACATAGGCTATAATTTTTAAAGCTTAACGGCTGAAACCGCGTGGCAAAGCTAGTTATATATAAGTATGTATATACGAAAGAAAAGTAGTATAACATGTAGTATATCAGTTATCTGGTTTCGATAGTCAAGCTCTGCTTAGTTTGGGATCAGTTGGCCGTGTGTGAATGATGTCCCAGGATAATATTACTATAAAAAAGATCAGGCCGTATGCTTGTTTGTTGCGTTGACCGATAAATAGCCGAATAAACAGAAGCTCTCGCCGTACTCTGTTTCCAATTGCATAACAAGCGCCATCTACTACATACAAACAGTACTAATACGTCCTAGTTAGATTTTACTATCGCCATTAACTTCGAAGACAGTAGTTTTGGCGCCTCAGATAACAAACTACCCGCGATAAATCAACTTTAACGTTTCCTCATTGATTCGGTTGACCCATTTTGTATGTTTGGTTACGGAAGGGACCACCTTCTAATGTTTGAATTAACAAGTGCTCTGCATTTGTTTTAGGATACCGTCGTCTGTTCTATTTAAGTTGTAGGTCAGTAGCAGTTTGTCACACGCATTTTAGTTATATACAACATGTAACTTAATTAACGCACATCCTGAGAATAGTTTGTTCAGAATCGTTTACTGAATCGATTATTATAATTTTTAATATAGGTATTTTTTTATTTAGGTCATTAGCAGTTTGTCACTTGCATTTTAGTTATATACAACATGTAACTTAATTAACGCACATCCTGAATTAGTTTGTTCAGAATCGTTTACTGAATCGATTAATATCATTTTTAATATAGGTATTTTTTTATTTAGGTCATTAGCAATTTGTCACTTGCATTTTAGATATACAACATGTAACTTAATTAACGCACTTCCTGAAAATAGTTTGTTCAGAATCGTTTACTGAATCGATTTATATCATTTTTAGTATAGGTAATGTTTTATTCCAAAATAATTAAAACTACAGAAATTATTGTCATATTAACCCTGTACAGTCATAACAAATTGAAATGGACCCTAAGTCAAAGTAATAAGATTTTTACAATCGCAGTTTTATTTGACATACTAATTCTCATTCAATACAAAATAAAGAAAAATAAACTTTATACCAAGAAACTAATTTAGGCAATGCATATACATGTTAAAATTAAGTGTATGATTATGATTACAACATAATATTCCAATTGGGGTGTTTGAGGGTGTGCGTTAATTACGTTACATGTTTTATATGACTGCACATGTGGCGCAGCGGCTAAGGCAGTCGCCTCGCCGCCGCTTCGTGTCGCGGGTTCGAGTCCCGCGCCGTACAACTATTTGTGTGACCCATAATTAGTTATTCTGAGTCTAAATGTAATTTGTATGACTGCACGTGTGGCGCAGCGGCTAAGACAGTCGCCACGCCGCTTCGTGTCGCGGGTTCGAGTCCCACGCCGTACAACTATTTGTGTGACCCATAATTAGTTGTTCTGAGTCTGGATGTAATTTGTGTCCGACTATTATATGTTTGTAAAGTACTCCGCGACACAGGGATTAATTCCACTAATGCGAGCGTTGTCTTTAAAAAAAAACAAGGGTTTTTATAGAAGTCTCAAAAAAATTTAAAATCGCTTGGGACAACTTACACACACTGCCATCTGATCCCAAATATATACATAAGTATTATAGATAGCTGTGCTCTACGGCTTTCACTTGCTTTAAACGTTATAAATTTATTGACTAAGTGTTATTCGGGTAGTATATAAGCTACATTAATACAAAGTTTCTCAAAAAGTTCAGTAGTTTTCCGTACATACATCCATACCATCCATACTCACAAACTTTCGCATTTACAATATTAGTAGGATAAATTACATCCAGACAAATCTTTGTGTGATAAGCATGATTATTTGTTCTGTGCGAATAATCTTCTAATTTTCGTGGTTAACAAGGGTAAAAGGTACACCGTGACTGGGATTGGCCGCGTTTCTATTCTTTAAACGGGACTAGCCCCTCCCTCTTACTCACCACTGCAACTGCTGTAAGCCCGGATCAACAGAGACACACAATGAAATGACACTGAGCGGTGAGGCTCAGCCATGTCACGGGGAATCGCAACAACTGTCTTGGATCCCGCAACAAATTTAATCAGAATGAAAAAAATGAGGAGTTAGAAATGAATAGTTCTACATCCCTCCAGAGCAAAGCGGGAGACAGAATGATATAAAGAGGCTATATAAGGCATCATAAAATTAAGAGAATTGCAACTAGAGAAGCCAGCTGCAAAAGCACCGCGGATCAATTTAAGGGGCCTAAGTGAGCTGTGATATTTGATTCCAATAGAACGTATGGCAAAAGCGCTTAAACGGAAGTTGTTCATTGTCGCTACAAGATCCGTATAGTAAAAATTCGCGTTTCTATTCTTTAAACCAGCTATAATAACATCCTGGGACATTAGTCACAGACGGCCATCGGATCCCAAACTAATCAGAGCTTTTACTATGGGAACCAGATAACTGATATAATTTATTACTTTTCTTTTGTAAATATATAATTATAAAGATAATTACACCCAGATTCACGACAAACAGACATGTTCATGCACACAAATATCTGGGTGGGAATCGAACCCACGACCTGCGGTGTAAAAGGCAAGCATTTACCAACCACGCCAACTGGCCCGTCAAATTAAAGCAGTATGAAGTCGAGCGATGTTCTGGTGAGGCGTAATAAAATCGTAATATTTAATTTTATAAAATAATAAAATCGTAGGAAAGTCAAAACTGTACATTGAATATTTTTTTTTAAAGGATAATAGGGGCGTGATCTACATTCGACATCGAAGCCAAAAATATAGTTTTTAGAATTTTTGTCTGTTTATCTGTTTGTCTGTATGTATGTCCGGGCTAAACTCAAAAAGTACTGCATGGATTTACTTCAAATTTTGCAAGAATATTACTAAGAGGTCGGGTCAATATATAGGCTACATATTATCACGCTATCACCTACGGGGGAGGAGCTATCATAATTTATATGGTTTAACGCGGGTAAAACCGCGGGGCACAGCTAGTTTAAAATATCTGAAAAGTGTGAATGAGGCGAAATACTGTGAGACGTTGTTTTTATTCGGGCTCTTTGTTTTCTCTCTGGAAGGAAAAATGTTAAATCTTGTACATTAAAATGAAGAATACTGACATTAGACAATATTGACAGGAAAAAATATGACGGTACGAACATCGGCGGGACTGCTAGTATACCTACCTAATGCCATTGATATCTATACAAATAAATAAAATTGGAGTGTCTGTTTGTAATATTGAAATAACCGGTTTTTACTACATAAATATGAATATATATACGGTACATACACCAAAATAACATTTTTTACAATTTTTGTCTGTCTGTCTGTCTGTTTGTTCCGGCTAATCTCTGAAACGGCTGGACCGATTTTGACGGGACTTTTATTTGCAGGTAGCTGATGTAATAAGGAGTCACTTAGGCTACTTTTATTTTAGAAAAAGTCTTTTATTTTACTAAAAAACAAAAAAAAACGAAATAAACTAATCAACACGCGGACGAAGTCGCGGGCACAGCTAGTCTTAAATATATCAATGCCTACTGCCTGCTTACTTTAGAAGTTATTTGAACTAGTTCTGAGCTACCGAGCATACCAATGCTGCAGACTTTTAGCGGTAGACTATGCTGAAGCTATCAACCATCTATGTTACACTAAACATGAATTATATTTCATTTGTTTATCAAAGCCTATAACGACGAAATATGCCGTCTCAATTTCAATTTATTTTTATTTTGTATCGAATCAAATTATCAAACAAATTTTAAATGATAAAATCCCTCTGGAAATTATTAACTCATTTTAGGGTTCCGTAGCCAAATGGCCAAAAACGGAACCCTTATAGATTCGTCATGTCTGTCTGTCTGTCCGTCCGTCCGTATGTCACAGCCATTTTTTTCCGAAATTATAAGAGCTGTACTGTTGAAACTTGGTAAGTAGATGTATTTTGTGAACCGCATTAAGATTTTAACACAAAAATAGAAAAAGAACAATAATTTTGGGGATTCCCCATACATAGAACTAAAACTTTAATTTTTTTTCATCGTACCCATACATGTGCGGTATCTATGGATAGGTCTTCAAAAATGATATTCAGGTTCCTAATATAATTTTTTTCTAAACTGAATAGTTTGCGCGAGAGACACTTCCAAAGCCCCCCCCCCCCCTCTGTGACTTCTAAAATAAGAGAATGACAAAACTAAAAAAAAAATGATGTACATTAACATGTAAACTAACAACGAAAATTGATTTGAATGAAATCTAGTAAGTAGTTTTTTTTTAATGCGTCATAAATGTAAACCGCAATTTACCTTTCATTTAATCAATAGGATGGCAAACCAGCAAGTGCCTCACCTGATGGTAAGTAATCACCGCCGCCCATGGGCACTCGCAACACCAGAGGAGCCGCAAGTGCGTTGCTGGCCTTTAAGAAAAGAATAGGCTGGTTTCTTGAAGGTTGCCATGTCATACCGGATCGGAAATACCTCCACAGATAATTGATTCCACAGAGCTGTAGTGCGCAGCAAAAAGTTTCTTGTAAATAACTGCGGAGGTATCAGTCCGATCAGTTATGACAGATGATTAAAGAAGCGAGCTTATTCCTTTCTTAGAGGTCGGCAATGCACGGCTCTGGTGTTGCGAGCTTCAAGCATGCTTCGAGCATTTGCGAGTGACGATGGACGGTGATTACTTGTGACCCGATTTCTCGTTTACCTTGCTATTCCTTATATTTTATTTTGTTTATTAAGGAATATCAACATTACATACACAGAAATATTTATGGCAGTAAGTTATTTAAATATACGTTCTCTGTGTTGTAACAATTACAGATATCCACAGCATTTAAATGGTAAGTTTTAGAAAAAACGTTTATAAATACGTAGAATAAGAAAAAAAACTGACTGTAATACACGTTAGTGGACACATAATTTCTTAAAATTTTGTTTAAAGTAAAGTCAGAGGTACAATACTATCATTTCCAATGTGGGTAGGTATATCGTCACACAGCAAGTAAGTAGTAGACATGAACATCGAAACAATATAAAATTAATAAATAATAAATAAATATATTGGGAAGATTTGTCCCGGGTGGGAATCAAACCCACGACCTCAGGCTTAGCAGTCAGGGTCACTAACCACTAGACCAACAGGCCAGTCACTCAATTAAACTACAAATACCCAAATTACACGTAGGTAGGCACTATTTGTATTTACTTTAAATTTCATTTGTAGAACTCTTGTTACAATAAAATCGTTTCCCGGAGCTGATATATGTGGACAAAAAGCTCCTTAAATAAATAAAAAAAATTGAGAGGTGTCAAGGGACACCCGGATGGAACGAAGTTATTTCTTATTATTTATTATGTACAAAAAACCTGTATACACTCAACAAAAATAATCGTCGCGACACCACACTGTTCAATGCGGAATAGAAATGAAAATATCTGGCTTGCTTTCTATGAGAGTGAGAAAAAGAGAGACAGGCAGAGAAACATGCGCACGCCGCACAGCTGCAAAAAGTGTTGTGACAACTTTTCGTAAGATTTTTTTCCGTCTAGCCCCCTTTCACAACGCGCGATAAGGAACTTCGTTCCAAAACAAAAATTGTTTTTGGTTTCCGTACTAAAAAGTTAAAATAAAAAAGAAAGAAAAGGCATCATCATTTGTACATGACTAAATTATTTTTTGTTTGTTTCTCGGCCCCGTTCTTTTTAATTTATGACCAAAAATAATCTGTGGTCTGGGTATGAAAAAATGTTTGACACAAATTCGATAATTTTGTTGTGCTTATAAATAATAATGCCTTTTTCAGTTTGTGACTTTTTACTTACCTTTCGTAAGTTTGCGGTTAAAAGATTATCAGGCAACCAAAACTAACTTCTCGTTATTTTTAATAGATACAAATTGATTGATATGGCGCATAATCCTGCCTTATTATGACTTAAAACATATATCTTTGTGTCGATTGTCCTGTGTTTGTGTCAAAGGAGTAAAATAGATATATACCTAGGTATATATAATTTATATATATAAAAATCAATGCCACTTTTCGTTGTAATGTTATAACTACTTATAACTCAACAACGCCTTTACCGATTTGGCTAATTTTGGCCTTGAATTATTCGTGGAAGTCAAGGGAAGGTTTGTACGTAGAGAAAATAAAAAAAAGTCTCGATAAAGTGTAAAATCAACATCTTTTAGCAATTTAAAATATTTTTTTGTTTGAATACTTGAACTTAATAATCATTTTTTTATTACTATGCCTTATACGTAGCGAAGCACGTACCGGGCCGCTAGTATTACATATATACCGGTACCGAAGATTTATTATTATTTACACCTATTTTATATTCAACAAGCGGCTAATATATAACTAAATCGCGGGTAACAATGCGAGGTAGTAGGAATTGTAGCAGCTTGTTGAATATAAAAATAGATGTAAATAATAATAAATATCCGGTTATATGACACATTGCCATCTAGCCCAAATCAAGCAAATCTTATACTATGGATACTAGGTAACAGATACAAATACTTTATTTTGTTAATATATAATCATTTCAGCTGGTCAAGCTTCTCCCAAGAATCATCCTGGGGGTTGCCATAACAGCCACGCTAGGCAGACGGGTTAGAGATCGCAGAATGATGGCCATAGTTGTTCGAAGTCACCTGGAATATTGCTCTCTAGTTTGGAATCCTAACTATGATATTTATGCGAACCGTATCGAGAATATACAAAAAAAATCCTTAGATGTATTCAGTTTCGTACCAAAATTTATCTACCCGACTATACTAGCCGATGCAAGAAATTTCATAATATACTTCTTCACCAGCTGGCAAACGACACCATTGACTGTTCTGAGTTAGTGGAGAAGATAGGGTTACGAGTTCCTTCCGCTATGTTTAGAAATCATAGGCTACCGGTAGTTCACACCAACTAAAGACTGAACAGTTACATGTTAAGGGCAAGTAGAACGTTCAACATGGTGTGTCAGAAAATAGGTGTTGACCTGTTTCATAAAGATACTTTACTAATCCTAAGTAATATTATAAATGCGAAAGTAACTCTGTCTGTCTGTCTGTGTGTTACTCTTTCACGACAAAACTACTGAACGGATTTGAATGAAATTTGGTATACAGATGGTCTAGACCCTGAGAAAGAACATAGGCTAATTTTTATACTTAGGATAACACATAGGCCATATTTTATAAAGTTTAACGCGGGTAAAACCGCGGGGCACAGCTAGTATTAGATAAACGCTTTGCATTGCGAAAAATGCTATAAAATTAAAATTTAATACTTAACATTAAAAAAAAAAACAAATTGCGGATAATTTTTTCAGTACATTAAAAGCCGTACTATTTATTTTATTATTCTTATTCTATTCAATTATATTAATTATTGTTAATATAATAAATAAGATATATGTTACTTTTATTTTACTTGTTCTATTTTATGATGTTATTCTTTATTTTCCATGAGCTGTCTCTTTGTCTACCTACTTTAACTTTTTCTTCCTAAACCTGTGTATGTCTGTGAAAACTTTTAATTGGCCTTCATATTTTATTTTGTGTGACATTTGTATTCTAGCTGTAAGTTTTCCTTAAGTAATAAAATAAAAAATAAAATAGTACTCAGAAGGAAGCTGCTGCCTGTATTTCAGTAGATATTCCCTCGGGTCGATTTCTACGGCCCCCCACGGGATGAGATGGGTTGATAATATTCTGACATCCGCCGCCGTCACCACACTGTAAGAGATTGTTAATATATACAATATACAGAAAGCACACAGACAAAGACGGATACGAAATGAATTCACGAATGTTCATGAACACAAATATTTGTTTTGTTGAGGATCAATACCACAACCTTTAGGCAGGGAAGGCAGTATTACTACGAACTGAGAAATGGCGGTCGTCAAATACATATAATATCGTCTGGCATATAGGTATGGATAAAGTCTCCTGGACAGAAAAGATCACCTATGAAGAGATATTAAAAAGAGTAAATGAAGAACGACAAATTTTAAAACACATAGAAACCAGAAGGGGTAAGATGATAAGACATCTAATCCGACACGACCAATTTTTCAGACATCATTAAAATTAATAAAATAAAAACAAATAAATAAAAAATAAAAAAGGTTTTTATTCACGTCGACTTTAAAAAAGCGCTTGTAAATAGTCAAAACATGTTCGTAGTAATATGTAATTAATTTATAATTATTTCTAGGTACATATAGTTATTTAGCTACACGGATTGTAGGAAATAATTTACAATAAGATTTATTTTATAATAGTAACGATACTTAGCTAACTTAAATAAAGTTATTGTCAAGGATCATGTGTTGGTTTAATTATCTAAATTTTAAAGGTAAACGGCAAGAATGTATGGGACTTTTGTACCGCTAGTAAAATTTCGTGTTACGGGAAATTTTATGTTTTAATTGGTGGTTGAAAAGGCATTTTTAATTTCTTAGATTTTTAGAACTTGGGACATATAAGTTATAGCCAGTTTTATTTTAAGGTTACGTTTGGGTCAACCCCATGACCGTGGAAACATTGCAGTTCGAAAATCACTCTTACTGCCTAAGTAATAAAGATACTGTTAATATCAAACTGTGTCTACTGATGTGGCAATGAAATGCTAGTGTTATCTGGTGTACCAATGAAGATTGTTACATACTATATTTACATAAATATTGTTATGGTGATAAAGTAAATGTTGTAGATCTTTTTATAGTCTTTTATATGGATTTATTCCGAACCTGCCCCGGAAACCCTAACCAGGTCGCGAGTTAGGTTAGAAAGACGCAAAAAACTATTATTTGTTGAAATAATGAAAAGTTCATTATTTCCATTAATTACATAGTTCATAACCCAGTGTACATTTGTGTGAGATTGCGAGGGGATTTTATATGAGGTTTTGAGTGGAGGTAAATAAAACAATAGATTCTTTGTTTTATGTAACTACATTAATTTTATTGATATAATGCTTAATTTATCCTTAGTATTACTTCATCTAAGAATATCTTCAAATAAGTACCAAACAATAATTATCACATAGCACAAAGCAACATTGGGTTTATTGAGAACTTCACTCTCTTCGAATAATGCTTGTCTTCTTAGTCGGGGCAAGCGAATGTTGCAATTAACACATTGCAAACTCGTCATTTTAATTATAAAGCATCCTTAAATTATAATTAAATGATAAAGCGTCCTTTCGTGAATCCACTTTCAACAGATATATATTATAGCACGGAGGAACTGATGCTGAATTCACGTAATATCTGCAAGATAATTTGCTAAATTGATAACATGTATCAAAACAACAGCAATAAATACCTGACAGATTGTCTTTGCCTGTCAATAAATGATTGCCATTAACAAAAAAATATTGACGACAATAATCGTTCCTATTCAAAATCATTAATTATTACGATATAATGCAACTACTGTGCTTTCTTAGGTATAATAAATAAGTCTATAATTATATGATTTATATGTAATGTTGTTCCCATTTATAAATAGTTAATTATAATTTCGAAATTTATATTATTTTACACATGGCAATTTCTGTAAACGTAACTGCGTTTAGTTTACGATTTTATTACGTTTATAAATTGAAAATAATTGAAATATTCTTTTTGGTTTTATTAATTATTAATCCCAAATTCTAAAAATATTATACTTACATTAAAATCAATATCTTAGTTGTCTCAACAAGTGGTACAAATTATATAGCTGAACAACAAAGGAAGTATGCGATACGGATTCTGCCATTCTCTTTTTGCTATATTATATTGTATACATTTAAGGGTCTAAACAGACGGACCGCATTTCAACTGCAATCCAACTGCAAATTTGCAGTTCGGATTCGGATGCAGTTTGAATGCAGTTGACACGATTGCAATAGAACTGCAAACCAACCGTGCGGTCCAATTGCAGTCGGTGTGCAGTCGTGTGATCTGCACACCGACTGCAATCGGACTGCATCCGAACTGCACCATACCCACCAGAATCAGTCGTAAAAACAAGGTTAGAGTGAGCACACGCGTTGTCTGTCTGTAAATAAAATTAATATGTCGAGCAACAAGGTTGTAAGATTAAGATTTGACGAAGCTTTACGGTCGGGTCGGGTGGGTATGGTGCAGTTCGGATGCAGTTCGATTGCAGTCGGTGTGCAGTTCACACGACTGCACGCCGACTGCAATTGGACCGCACGGTTGGTTTGCAGTTCTATTGCAGTCGTGTCAACTGCATTCAAACTGCATCCGAACTGCAAATTTGGCATGCTAATCGGCGACCGCATTCACGTTCACCATCTGTGTACTAGTCATGTACGAAACTAGTACACAGCTGGTGAAGCTCGGGACCATCACACTCACCGGAAGGTATGGTGTGGTCTTGTTATTATTTCCAACCGGGACATTACCGCTAACAGTGTAATGTATTATAGTACCTGCTGTGTGGTGACGGCGGCGAATATCAGAATATTATCACCCCATCTCATCCCGTGGGGCATGTAGAAGTCGACCCAGGGGAATAACTACCAGAAGTGGGCGGCAGTTTCTTTCTGTGTACTATGTCCATCTTTCTGCGATCGCCAACCCGTCTGCCAAGGGTTGCGATTATGGCATATCGGGAGGCTTATCCAACAGCGGACGTTTTTCAGCTGATTATACCTAGTTACATTTATTAACTTAGTTTTATTTCCAGATAACAAATTACAATGGCTGCCCCAACGTCCTGTGTACAATTATCATCATTGCGAGTTCAGGTTCTGGAGGAACTCCAATCTAAAGACTTTGCCGTACTCCCTATGGTATCATATGTTCCGAGATCAACAAACTCGATGTCTCAATATTGGGTAAGTTTCGATGGCGCGTGTATTTGCCAACTAGTCCTGTTAAATACAAGTTTGAAGCATCAGATAAGCTATTAAGTCTATATATATATTTAAGGCCTGGCCTGGAGGAATAGTCGAACTTTCTCTCACCAACTCGGAGATATTCTCAAGAAAGGCCAGGTCAGAAGTACCCTAAACAGGCGAGTATATATGAAAAATATTAGAGTAAACGAGCCAAAAGATGTGTGCAAGGATCGTGACAAATGGAAATCTGTTGTTTCTGTCTACCCCTCTGGGAAACACGTGAGGCTATGTATGTATATATTTAAGTTGGCGGCTAGATTATGTTATAAGTGTTATCTAATGCTTTTTATTGTTGTGATCGTATGTGATAATTGTTGCTTGTTGTCAGCAATGGTCAAGGATAAACACAACAAAAACAAAAATAAACACAACAAAAACAAAAAAAAATGTCAAGGACAATCACAACGCAAAATACTTAGACCAAATTGAACATAAATTTAATGTAGTTATAGGTTACCCTGCATTTAGTTTGTTCTACTACATTATAATATAATAATTTGATATTATAAATGCAAATGTTTGGGAGTGTGGATGAATGGATGATTGTTACTTAATTTTGTAAATAGTAATATAGTAAGCTATAATTTATTGAATGTATCGCGGACGTAACCGCGGTGCACAGCTAGTATTAAATATATTTATATTATAAATAAAAAACGAATACTATACTTGTATTGTAAGTTGTATTGTGTGCTCGAACACTTTTGAAGTCGCATTCGAGAACTCGACGAGTTAGCTTATTTTTACAATGGTCCGTGGAGGGCTAAAACACGTGTTAGGCACTTCCGTAATTACGTAGTGCAGGCGCAGGTAATTAAAAAATTATTTACGTGCGTGCAATTCCATGTGCATGATTTTTGCGGGTGGGTGGGCAGTGCATATTCCATCCCGGCTTGATTAAATTGACAATTAGTGGAATTAGGTCTACATATTATTTTTCTATATCCATTGTTATGAATTTCCGCAAATTACGCCTGGTTCCATAACTTAACAAAAAATATAGTAAGTAGACACATTTTAACATTTTTCTAGGTGTACTATTATTATTCGACTGCACGTGTGTCGCAGCGATTAGGGCAGTTTCCATTTCTGTGTTCACATATGTGTGACCCATAAATAGTTGTCCTGAGGCTGGGTGTACTTGGTGTCCATCAATTTTCTGTTTGTATAGTACTTCGCAACACAGGTATTAATTTCCCTAAAGTGGGCATTGACTGGAAAAAAAAAACAGTAATATAGTAAATTTTATTGAAAAAACGGTCTATAAATGATTACCTAGTAGTTATAAAGTTTTACCTCGCCGTAATAAATTTAACTTTATTCCAGGTGCTTATATACTACAAATAACGAAGAAAACCGCAAATCAGGTCATGTTTGCAAATTAAAACTTACCCATGAATCTAAAGAAATTGAAGTTTCTGTAACGTGTCCACCGCACCATAGTGTTCTAGATGCTTCATTTTCAACGCCGCCAAGTCTTTTCGAAATCTGCCGAAGACAGGTATATAATATTATAAGTGACACACTCAAGAAGTTAAACCCACAGACTTATAGCTTCTATTCTGAAAACGTTAGAGAAAACTTGTACAATGAACATAACAATAACATTATTGACCTGCAAGAAAATTTTCAAGGTTTTAAACTAAGTCATGAAGAAAATACAAATTGTGATTTGAATGGAAACAATTATAATACCACGATGAAAGAAGCTAGTAACAAGAAGTTTGCTAAAGCTTATTACGTGCCTGCAGATATAATTAAGGAGCATTTGGAATTTTTGCCCAACTTCCTAAAATCAGAGTTGAGCAGTGGACCGATTTCAAGATGTGAAAACTTGAATTGTAAGAAGCCTGTGTTCGATCATGTGTACTACGAATTCTGTTTTGGGTAAGTTTGTTGAAACTAAGAAGATATAGTAAAGTAATAACATATAACAAACAGAATTATTTTTATTATTTTCCTAACATTTCGATATCTGGTAACATGATATTTAACTTAAACTACACTGTAAATCTTTTTTAGTTAATTCATTATTTGGATAAAGTTAGTGAGGTACTAAATCAAAAAATCAAAAATAAAAAAGGGGATTTTGTGAGATTATTGGCAAGAAAATCAATTGGTAGCAGTTTGAAGTAAAAATGGCAGTATCACACTTCTGTATTTTGAATAACACATAGAACTTAAGTCCTGCACCTAATCACTACCCAGTCTGATTAGTGATGAATTCTGGATTGTTGGATATTGAGATACTGAAGAACAAGGAAATATTCACTTGCGGAAATACGCTCTGCATTGAAAATTCGACATTTACCTACATTGTCTAAATTAGCCAGGAGTACTGTAACACCATTTATTAATTGCGTACTAATATTGTTCCTTTATTTATTTTCAGAGAACTTGTCCTTATTGATAAAGTTGAAGAAATTTTACTTAGTGCAACATTTTGTTCGAAATATTGTGCAGATTATTGGAAAAGAGGAAAGACTACAATCAAATGGACATCGTCGTGAAACACTTTCTAAATCCACTATAAAATTAGAGTAATTAAATTGTAGATATTTAATAAATTATTATGATATTTTGTTTATAGTTTCTTTATATTATTAAATTTGTCCAAGTTACCCACAGATCCTAATAGGGGGTTCGTATCTGCAGATACTTGAGCATGATAACTAGGATCTTTACCTAAGTTGTCTTGCTGAAGTTTCTGGCTGTAAAAATAATTACTTTTCCACCAGTGATGTAAAAAGATGACTGGTGAAGAAACACCAGAGCTGAATGAAGCATCTTAGTCATGTAAGGATAAATAATGAAGTTTTGTAACGGTGTGGTGTCTAGAAAATTTAAGACATGTAACAGAACTGTAAATAAGTATATCACCAATCACATGGCTTGGAATCCACATCAGTGGAGAAGAAATGTGGATTTCAAGCCATGTGATTGTTGAACGCGGCTCAGTTCGTCTCTGCTCCGCCTCAGTGGAAACGCAGCTTTACGGAAGTAAGTGGTGCGAGAAAAACAAAGCTGTGTAACGGTGTAACCATTTACAACACAGATATGTGAGGATGCCCAGTAATCCGAGGTGTGTAGCGAAGTTATGAAACGATGTGTATCTGAGTGGGGTGAAGAAGTTCCACATCTATCAGTAACAAATACTGTCTATTAACAAACATACGTGTAAGGTATTAAGATTATGGATATACCTACGTACTAAGCATGAATGCGCCGGCTGTCCGGTGAATAAACCAGTTAGCATCTAACCGCTTTGTTTTATTGACGTTACACTGGCGACGAGGATGGGATACAATATATTATATTTTTTAACAATTGTACGTTCGCGAGCGTGTTAAAAATAGCAAAAATATGCCTTTTGGAAAAGTGGAGTGGTTTGATTTGCACTCGAAACAGTGGTCATCCTATGTACGTCGGGTGAAACAGTTTATGCTTTTAAACCAGATTCAATCGGAACTCCAAGTGGCTACTTTAATAACATTAGTTGGTGAACCCACGTATAATTTAATGTGTGATCTTTGTGCTCCTGAGAATCCCGAGGATAAAACTTTTGATGTGTTAGTGGATATTATAAAGGGACATTTGGAACCTCAGAGGTCAGTGATAGCTGAGCGGCATGTTTTTCGACTTCGGCGTCAAAAGCTCGGTGAATCTCTGTCAGAGTACTTACAGAACCTAAAGCATTTAGCGTCGACTTGTCAATTCAAAAACATGCTAGAAGAAAATCTTCGAGATCAATTTGTATCGGGGTTGGCGAGTGACGACATGCGGTCGCGCCTATTCGCCGAAAAGGAGATCACATATACGAAGGCGGTGGAGCTAGCTTTGGCCTTGGAGGCGGCGGACAAACATGCGGAGCGAAGCGCCATGAGCGGCAGCGTCGATGGGCGCGCTGGCTGCGCGGGCGCCGGCTCTGGCGGCTTGGCATCGCGCGCCGGGAGCAGCGGCGGGGCGGAGGGCTTGCACGCGGTACGCAGCGTGCGTCCCCCAGCGCAGCCCGCGGGGTCGGCAGCTTGTTGGCGGTGTGGTAAGGCGCACCGAGCAGATAAGTGTCGTTTTAAACAATATACATGTAACGTGTGCAACCGGAAAGGTCATTTGAAAGTCATGTGCAAAATGGCTAGTGTCGAACGTAAACAGTCGTTAGACAAAACACATAACTTTATAGAAAATGATGACGATGAATCGGATAGTGATCTGTTTAATATTACGGTCTCGGCGCAAGGGGATAAGCCCTATTTTGTAAATGTTTGTATCGATGATATCGTTTTACATTGTGAAATAGATACAGGTAGCAAAATTTCGGCGATCAATAACGAGTGTTATAATAAGTTATTTTATAAATACCCCCTTTGTAAAGATAATATTAACTTGTCTTCATATACAAGTTCACCGATTGAATCGCTGGGCTATATTAAAGTAAATGCTTGTATTGATGACAATTTACAAAAAGATCTTATATTATATGTAATAAAAAATGGTAGTAGACCCATCCTAGGTAGAATGTGGATACGGCGCTTTAATATTAATCAGTTACAAATCAATAATATAAAAGAGGTTTACAAAACAAATGGTGAAATAATAGAGGAACTCAAACAAGATTTTCCTAGTGTGTTTACAGACGAATTAGGTAAATGTAAAAAAGAGATTCGATTACAGCTCAAAGATACGGAACCGGTATTTGTGCGCGCGCGGCCCGTACCTCTGGCTTTACGGGGGGCGGTTGAGCGCGAACTTAGACGTATGGAAAATAATGGTTCTATTTATCAGTTAGAGCAATCGGAGTATGGTACCCCTATTGTACCGGTGGTAAAACCTTCCGGTGAGATAAGAATTTGCGGAGATTATAAAACCACAATAAATCCCAAATTAAAAAGGGATTATTACCCCCTACCCCGAATAGAAGAATTATTTGCAACCTTGAGTGGTGGGGAGGAATATTCAAAAATAGACCTTACCACTGCATATCTACAGGTACCGTTACACAAAGATTCACAAGCGGTGACCGCTATTTCAACTCACATAGGTACCTTTGCATTCAAGCGCACTCCCTATGGTTTGAGTTGTATACCTGAAAAATTCCAAAAAATAATGGAAGAAACCCTAAGGGGTATACCCAATACTGTTTGTTTTTTGGATGACATATGTGTAACGGGGCAAAATCGTATAAAACACCTCGAAAATCTAAGAACTGTATTCAGTCGTTTGGCACAGATGGGTCTGACTGTTAAAATAAGTAAATGTAATTTTTTACAGAAACGCGTATCTTATTTAGGGTTCATAATAGATAAAGAAGGGCTACACCCGGATAGGTCTAAGGTAGAAGCGATTCAGGAGGCTCCGAGACCGTGTAATGTTACCCAATTGAAGGCCTTTATAGGGATGCTTAATTATTATGGAAAATTTATAGAAAATTTAAGTACACTTCTACATCCCTTATATGTTCTTTTAAAGAAGGAACGTCCGTGGTGCTGGGATGAACAATGCGAAAACGCATTTACGGAAGCAAAAAAATGTTTAACTAGCAATAAAGTGCTGGCACATTTTGACCCTTCAATGCCTCTAGTATTAGCGGTAGACAGCAGTTCGTATGGGATCGCAGCGGTACTGTCGCACCGATACGGGGACGGTTTAGAACGGCCAATTAGTTGTGCTTCTCGTACGCTTTCGGATACTGAAAAAAACTATAGTCAGTTAGACAAAGAGGCTTTGGCTATTTTGTATGGTGTACAAAAACACCATCAATATTTGTTTGGCAATCATTTCTTACTAAAAACCGATCATAAGCCCCTCACATACATATTTGGACCGAAGGGGGGTATACCCCAAACGGCGGCTAGTCGGCTGCAGCGGTGGGCGATCAAATTGGCAGCTTATGATTTCACGATTGAGTATATTCCGTCTAAAATGAATCAGGCTGACGCATGGAGTAGATTACCATTATGTAATACGGTTACACAAATAAAATCTCATGACAGCAATAATTATTTATTTTTAATCGAAGAGACATTGACGGTAAATTGTCAAGATATTGCTTTAGAAACAAAAAAAGATCCGTTACTTAATAGAATTATAGGGTATATTATGTTTGGCTGGCCATATACGTGTGAGAAGGAAGACGAAAAACCTTACTATTTTAGGCGAACAGAACTATATTTGGACCATGGATGTATCTTATATAGATACAGAGTGGTAATTCCATACAAGTTTCAGAAACAAGTGTTAGATGAAATTCACTTAGGTCATTTAGGAATAGTTAAAATGAAATCGATCGCTCGAAATTACGTTTATTGGCCGACCATTGACAAAGATATCGAGTTATTATGCCGCGAATGTCAAGCATGTCTAAATGTACGCGACGCGCCTCCCAAATCCTCTTTACATCCCTGGGAATTCCCGGCTGCCCCATGGCAGCGCCTACACGCGGATTTTGCCCAGTTTAAAGGAAAATATTTTATTGTAGTTGTAGATGCTCACTCTAAATGGTTAGAGGCGGAGGAAATTCGGAGTACTTCAGCCCAAGACACCATAAAATATTTTAGAACTTTATTTGCGAAGTGGGGCTTACCACTATCCTTAGTTACAGATAATGGACCCCCCTTCCATAGCGGGGATTTTGTGGAGTTTTGTAAAAAAAATCACATTAGAAATATTACAGTTTCACCATATAGACCGCAAGGCAATGGAGCAGCTGAAAATTGTGTCAAATCAGTAAAGAAAGCTTTATATAAAGCTTATTATGAAGGTCAAGACTTATCAATTGCGCTCAATCGATTCCTGTTTCAATATCGAAATTGTGATCATGCGACCACCGGGGTGGCACCCGCAGTAGCGTTACTAGGGAGGCGACTCAGGAGCCGGCTGGATGCTCTTCGTCCAAACACGGCAGATATAGTTAGAACTGCACAAGAGAAGCAAACAACCGCCGCGGGGGGCATAGATAGACAATTTCAAGTAGGAGATAAAGTTTTCACGAGAGATTATTCGGTAAGATCGGACAAATGGACTGAAGGTAACATCGTGGAAAAAACAGGCCCGGTGTCATATAGAATCAATTTAGGGAATGGAACTAGTTGTAGGCGACACACTGATCAAATTTTATCAGCTAATCAACATAGATATTCATTAAGTAGGCGAGAGTCGAGTAACTTAGAGTTAACAGGCAGCGAGGAATCTAAATCCGCGCCTGACTTCGAAGCGTCTGATAAACCATTAGCTGATGACGCGATAGATAGTAAACAAGAACCGGTAACGGTGCGATCGCCGTCCCCACTGCTGTCGCCGCCGCCGTCAGGTACCGCCTCCGAACGAACAATTCGGGCATACAATCGGGAGCAAAGACGAAAACAGCTCGAAATAGATTAGGTACTTACGATACATGCAGTTAGGTAACATACACAATTGTTACGTACCTACATAAGTATATAGAATACCTAGGTACATACATTTAAAGATGTTTTGCTTCCTGTAATCTTACTTAGTAAGTAATAATATAATGATAAGTTGTAATTCTGGTGGTGGTGTAAGAAAGTCCTTACGGCTTTATATACGTTATTTCATACCAAGTATCTGTATTAAAAAATTAAGTTTATCATAATGTACAATTATATTATTATATAAACACGTTTAGTACATACTTAGTTACCTAATAAGTGTTGTCAATAAACTGAATTCACCACTGTTTAGTGGTCTTGATGATAATATTAAGTTTAACTTAAGTTAGTAGACTGTACCGGTTGTTTATATATTTTAGTTGTCCTATTTGCTATGTGTAAGATTAAGAACATTGTTTGGGTTAAAAGGGGGAGAGGATGTGTATTAGATTAGACAATATGTAGATATAATATATATAAGAAAAAAATAGGAAATTAAAAAGGGGAGATAGTGTAAGGTATTAAGATTATGGATATACCTACGTACTAAGCATGAATGCGCCGGCTGTCCGGTGAATAAACCAGTTAGCATCTAACCGCTTTGTTTTATTGACGTTACAATACGTATTGAGGAAATAAAACTAATGTTCACAAACGGAGCCTCTATCAACGACAACAGGGACAGAGGTTTGGCCTCCATTCGCGCGTCACTAAACCTGAGTTACAACCGAAAACAAGTGCCAGGTGTAGCCCACTTAGCTAATTTTCTCCGTCTATCACACTAATATTATAAAAAGCGAAAGTTTGTGAGTGTATGAGTGTGTATGTTTTTTACTTATTCACGTCTAAACGGCTGAAACGATTTTAATAAAATTTGGTATGGAGTTAGCTGTCACCCTGGATTAGCACATAGGCTATAATTTATAAAGTTTTACGCGGGTTAAACCGATTGTATCGTAAATCTAGCGGTGCGCTTACATATTCACGCGACCGATACAAGATGTCACTATTGCTCATTTTAATTATAACTTTATTAAGGTCGATGATAATATTATGTTATCATATCATATCTCACAGGTGGCGCTTTAATCTGGCCACCGATGTAAGCGAATCCGATTGTATCGTAAATCTAGCGGTGGGCTTACAAGTTCACGCGACCGATACAAGATGTCACTATTGTTCATTTTAATTATAACTTTATCGAGGTCAATGATAACATTATGTTATCACTACACTGTTATCATGCACAGACCAGCTTCCGCATAGGTTGTCAAATACATGAATATTTATAAATTAAACTCATTACAGTGTTTGAATTTTTTTTTATTTATTGATTCTGGTACCTATACAAAAATACATACAATCTAAAAAATTAGTTAGAATAAATGAACAAATACAAAGTCCAAAGGTTGGACTGAACTGATATTGGGTTAAAGTATTTTATTGATATTCATGCCGTGCCTCTTTGATATTTATTACAAAATAGTTGTAAGAAATTTCTTTCAGTAGACCCTCGGCAAAATAATTTTTAAAGAGGATTTAAAAAAAACACTTACACATCTACTAATATTTACATAAATACACGGCCGGCTAACATGGTTGGTACCTTACCTTTCACGCCGCACGTCGTGGGTTCGATTCCCACCCAGGACAGATATTTGTGTGTATGAACATGTCTGTTTGTAAGTCTGGGTGTAATTATCTACACAAGTATTTATTTACAAAGGAAATGTAGTATATCTGTTATATGGTTTCCATAGTACAAGCTCTGCTTAGTTTGGGATCAGATGACTGTGTGTGATTAATGTCCCAGGTGGATATATATATATATATATATATATTACTAGCTGACCCGACAGACCTTGTCCTGTCTTAACGATGACTATTAACGCACGCTATCTGTCAATACTATGTCAAATAAAAAAAGTTACATTAAAAAAGGTTTACATAAACACTTTACATTAAAAAAGGTCAGAGAATCACTGGAATGTTAAGGGCATTTTATAGGCTTAAAAATTTCCTTAAAAATGCCTTTGGCATTAAGTCCGCCTATGTACATTTCAATAGTACTGAAGTATAAATAAATAAATAAATAAATTGTCCAAAGCGCTAAGGTTAGATTAGAAATAATATTTGGTTGTGAAGTATTCTTAAATTTTCTTATTTTCCGCGCAATTTTAAATTCTTTTTTTTACATAAGAACCTTCTCCTGACAATAACAAACACAATAAAAAAAGAAATAGTGAAATCGGTCCAGCCGTTCACGCGT
The DNA here is from genome assembly GCA_951640165.1 of Pseudoips prasinana. Taxonomy (NCBI): domain Eukaryota; kingdom Metazoa; phylum Arthropoda; class Insecta; order Lepidoptera; family Nolidae; genus Pseudoips; species Pseudoips prasinana. The sequence continues at coordinate 17,065,404 of OX621259.1, read as the reverse complement.
GATGTCGTGACAACGGAAAACGGGTTTCATTTTTATATATATAGATTATTTATTAAACAACAAATAAATATTATATCTAATGTAATGTGTCCTGGGACATTATTCGCACACGGTCATCTGATCCCAAACTAAGCAGATCTATGGGTATCTATGGGTATATCAGTACTATGGGAATCAGATAACTGATATACTACATATACTATTTTTCTTTTGTAAATACATACTTATATAGATAATTTACACCCAGACTCAGGACAAACAGATATGTTCATGCAAACAAATATTTGACTTAATAATCATCATATCAGCCGAAAGACGTCCACTGCTGGACAAAGGCCTCCCCCAAAGATCTCCACAATTGCCGGTCTTGTGCTATTCGCATCCAGCAGTTTCCAGCGACCCGCACAAGATCATCGGTCCATCTTGTAGGGGGCCTGCCCACGCTGCGTCTTCCGGTTCGTGGTCGGCACTCGAGAACCTTTCTGCCCCAACGGCCGTCGGCTCTACGAGCTATGTGCCCTGCCCACTGCCACTTCAGCTTGGCAATTCTTCGGGTTATGTCGGTGACTTTGGTTCGCCTGCGGATTTCGACATTTCTGATTCGATCCTGCAGGGAAACTCCGAGCATAGCCCTCTCCATTGCTCTTTGGGTGACCTTGAGCCTTCTAATAAGGCCCATAGTGAGCGACCACGTCTCTGTTCCGTATGTCATCACTGGCAACACACACTGGTCGAAGACTTTCGACTTGAGACACTGCGGTATTTTGGACGAGAAGATGTTACGTAGCTTCCCGAACGCTGCCCATCCGAGTTGGATTCTACGATTGACCTCCTTCTCGAAGTTGGACCTACCTAGTTGGATGGTCTGTCCTAGGTAAATATAGTTCTCTACAACTTCGAGTGCAGAGTCACCAACTTTCAATTGAGTGGGTGCAACATGGACGTTTGACATGATTTTCGTCTTATCCATGTTCATTTTCAGACCCACTTGTTGAGAGACTCTGCTGAGGTCATCGAGCATTGTACCGAGGTCTTCCATGGTCTCAGCCATGACTACGATATCATCGGCAAATCGAAGGTGAGTGATGTACTCGCCATTGACATTGATGCCAAAGCCTTTCCAGTCCAGAAGCTTGAAGACGTCTTCCAATGCAGCGGTGAACAGTTTCGGAGATATAACATCTCCCTGTCTCACGCCTCGCTGCAAGTGGATAGGTTTCGAGATCTGGTCCTGGAGTCGCACTGACATAGTGGCGTTTTCATACAAACACTTTATCACCTCGATATACCGGTAGTCAATTTGGCACCTTATGAGAGACCTCAGCACGGCCCATGTTTCGATAGAATCAAAGGCTTTCTCATAGTCCACAAACGCTAAGCACAGTGGCTTGTTATACTCTTCGGTCTTCTGTATAACTTGCCGCAGCGTATGTATGTGGTCTATGGTGCTAAAGCCTTTTCGGAAACCGGCTTGTTCGGGAGGCTGGAAGTCGTCAAACCTGCGCGCGAGACGGTTCGTAACGACCCTCGAAAACAACTTGTAAACATGGCTCAGCAGTGTGATGGGTCTATAATTCTTCAATAGGGTTTTGTCGCCCTTTTTGAAGAAGAGCACCACCACACTTCTGTGCCATGCTTGTGGCGTTTGACCATCTAGTATGACGGAGTTAAATAACTTCTGAAGGGCCCGTAGGATTGGTGTACCACCCGCCTTCAGAAGCTCTGCTGTAACTCCAACATCACCAGGCGCCTTGTTGTTCTTGAGTTGTTTGAGAGCCATTCTAATCTCGTACGGGCTGACGTCCGGGATGTCTTCGGGGTAATGTCGGGTTAGTCGTGCTCTGGGATCCGAGGCATGACTTTTGGCAGGTGGCTGTGTTGTCGTATATAACTGTCCGTAGAACTTCTCGATCTCTCCTAGCAACTCAGGTTTAGACGTGACGATTCTACCATCCTGAGTCTTCAGCTTCGTCAGTTGGCTCTGTCCAACAGACAGAGCTCTTGCGAACACTTTGGAGCCTTTGTTCCGCTCAATGGCCTCTTTAATACTATTTGTATTAAATTGCCGCGTGTCGCGAGTCAAAGACTTTGAGATCTGTCTGTTGAGCTGCCGATATCTGGTAGCATCATCTGAGGATGTCAGAACCATTTTCCGTCTATCTTCCATAAGTTGCAGGGTACAGTCAGAGATCTTTTTAGTTCTGTTTGTACGGCGGGCCTTGAAGACCTTAGACCCAGCCGTATGGACAGCTTCTACGAGCCTGTCATAGTATGAGTCCACTTCCTCGCAGTCTGCTAGGCATTCGAAACGGTTTTGCAGTTCGAGCTGAAATGGTTCGGGGTTTTGGACGTGGATAGGTAAAGGTCGGAGCGTAGACTTTATCAGTCGGGACCTCTGGAGTTTGACATTAAGGTTCAATGAGCCTCTGACCAGTCTGTGATCGCTCCCGGTTTTAACCGCATTGATCACGGAGACATCATTGAACATCTGTCGTCTCGTCGACAAGATAAAGTCTATCTCATTTTTAGTTTTACCATCGGGGCTCACCCAGGTCCATTTGCGGTGATCCGGCTTCCTGAAGAAGGAATTCATCATAAAGAGTCCCTCCTTCTCCATGAAGTCGGCCAACATTTGGCCCCGGGGGTTCCGGTCACCAGTTCCAAATTGCCCCACTCTCAGCTCATTACCGAATCGTTTGCCCAGCTTCGCGTTAAAGTCCCCCATGACCACAGTGAAATAGGAGTTAGAGGTATGTATGGCTCTGGATATGTCCTCATACATAACCTCGACTTCATCGTCGGAGTGTGTCGAAGTGGGTGCGTATACCTGTATAACCTTCAACGAATACCGCTTGGTGATTCTGAGTATAAGGTACGCAACCCTCGTCGACACCCTCTCGATTTTCACTAGGTTGTTCACGAGGGACTTGTGGACTATGAACCCGACACCACCTTGGGATATTTGGTCACCCTCCCGGTAATAGAGCAGGTTTCCGGATTTCAGTATTATCGAGTCCTCCCCCTCTCTTCGGACTTCAGATAATCCTACAATATCCCAATGTAACCTGCTCAATTCTTCCTCCAGTTCGGTTATCTTCTCGTCGGACCGCAGTGTACGTGTGTTATATGTTGCCAGGGCCAGAGGTCGTCGGTGTTGGTAACGCGGAATCTGCCGGGGATTCTTAGCACCCCCTGCCCTGCCGTAACCACGGCTGTTACCACGGCTGGGAATAGCAGGGCTGCCGGGGACTGGGGGCCGCGGTTTGGTTGTGTCCATCATTTGAGGGGATTTGCCATAATCGCCACGCTTGGCAGACGGGTTGGCGATCGCAATAAGGTGGACATGGTACTCAGGAGAACGCTGCTGCCCCTTCTCTGGTATATATTCCCTCGGAACGACTTTTACGTCCCCCACGGGATGAGAGGGGGTGGTGATATTCTTAGGCCGTCACCACACAGCAACTGACTTAATAATGCACTAACGGAATTCACGGACAGTCGCTTTTACCGGCCCGTAAGGGTCAGCGCATACAGAGAAGAGTGCAGCGGAGATGATTTTATTAAGGCACTAAAAAAGCAACTTTAGAACTATTTAAATAAAGTGCATTTATGCTTGAACATACATGCCCAAGACCGCGCGAGCATTTTTGTCGGGCTCAAGCATATTGCACTTTATCGTAATGATTTTAAAGTTGATTTTCTAGTGCCTTAATTAAATCTTATCCGCTGCGCTCCTCTTTGTCTGCGCTGACCCTAAGGCTGCGGTTCCACTGAGGCGGAGCGGAGCTGAGCGGAGACGAGCTGTGCCGCAATTGACAAATCGCGTCGCTTGAAATCCTCATCAGTGGAGAAGAGATGTGGATTTTACTAAATGATCGGCGAGGTTGAGCACCTAGGTGCGTGGTCATACTATATAATATAATAAATCCTTTACTGTCAAGTGACCATGTCTCATTTTTGGTTAGTAATATAGAAACAAAACAAAACTTAAGCCAATGTTAATAATTTACAAAAATAATAAAACATCACCGCTGCACCAATTCATGCGAAGTTGCACAGCAGTGATTTACATAAATGTAGTCCAGCCTGTCTGCAATCATGGCTAGTATACTGTTACGTTCTTATTTAAAACTAGCTGTGCCCCGCGGTATTACCCGCGTAAAATTTTGTAAATTATCACAGCTCCTCCCCCGTACGTAAGTGATAGCGTGTTAATATGTAGCTTATATGTTGACCCGACCTCTTAGTAATATACATACAAAATTTGAAGTAAATCCATGCAGTACTTTTTGAGTTTAGCCCGGACATACATACAGACAAACAGACACACAGACAAAAATTCTAATAACTATATTTTTGGCTTCGATATCGTTTAAAATAATGCCGTGATCCACCGCTTAACCATGTCTCAGCTAAACCCTGCTCAACCACTTCAACCCCGCTCAACTATTTATTTATTTAAAAACCCTACTTATAGGTTTCTCAGCACCTTGCGCACCAAGGATGCACTCCTTTTGCGCATAGTAGTCAAAAAACAGTCTACTCGTGCTTCAGCGAACATCCCTAACGCGCTACAGAAGCGGGGCAGCTTGTTGGGGCTGCCCCGCTTCTGTAGCGCGTTACACCCTGAACCCATTGACGTAATGGATACGGAGGGCATTGTAAGCTTATTGAGTATATCTACCCCACAGGCTGCATGCATAGACTGCTGACCGCCAAAATGGCTTAACTTTTGAGTGTCTCCGTGCTTCGGAGGCCACGTTAAACTGTCGGTCCTGGGTGTAGGCATTAGACAACATTCGTTAAGCCATTTCTGACTACCATACGATAAAAAAATAAATAAGACACTAACTACTAATCCTATAGTGTACTGACACCAGCACATCAAGCTACCCCAATCTGTCAAATATTCCCAATTGAAAGTGAACGTTATGCTTCTGTGATAAAGTTGAAAATCTATAAAACAAATTTAACAGTTTGGGGTAGCTGGATATGCTGGCATCTGTACACTCAATGAGGAAAAATGGAAAAATCGTGATTCATCACCTGTCTTTTGAAAAAGTAAATAGATTTGCTGTTACGTATACTAGTAAGAGAGTTCCACGATCTATCTTAACTGGAGACTTGAGCGGATTAAACAGTCACATTTACGAATAGATCTCAACTTTGAATTTGTAGGGGTACCTGTCGAGAAATAAAAATAGACTTCCACCTGTTCCAGAGCGGGTAATCAGAGATAACAGATTTCCAGTCATTGATATAAACTACTTTATATTTAGTTATTTAACTCAATGTTTCCAGTTGTCACATTTTAAGAAATCAAATAATAATCTATACATATAATAAAATCGTAGGTAAGTCAAAACTGTACATTGAATATTTTTTAAAAAGGATACTTGGGGCGTGGTCTGCAATCGATATAGAAGCCAAAAATATAGTTTTTAGAATTTTTGTCTGTGTGTCTGTTTATCTGTATGTATGTCCGGGCTAAACTCAAAAATACTGCATGGATTAACTTCAAATTTTGCTTGAATATTACTAAGAGACCGGGTCAACATATAGGCTACATAATATTATCACGCTATCACCTACGGGGGAGGAGCTATGATAATTTATAAAATTTAACGCGGGTAAAACCGCGGGGCACAGCTAGTCATAATTAAACTTTCTTATTTTATGGCGTCAAATGCTTGCTTTTCATGCCGGAGGTTGTGAGTTCGATTGGTCGATGGTAATTAGTATGTATTTAGAAAAGTTAAGTAGTATATCAGTTATCTGGTTTCCATAGTACAAGCTCTGCTTAGTTAGGGATCAGATGGCCGTGTGTAAATTACGTCCCTGGATATTATTATTAATACTATTATAACGAACTTAAATTATCATTCGATTGCTTTATCCTATTGTTTGGTAGATTTATAAGAAAGTTTCTCAAGTGGCGCCCACGAACGGGAAAAGACAGTGTGGGTAGGCCTCCTACAAGATCTTGTGTGGGCTGCTAGAAGCCGCTAAATGCGGGTACCGTGCGACTGATAATTGTGGAGATTTTTGGGGGAGGCCTTTGTCCAACTGTGGGTATCTCTCGGCTGATATGATGAGGATGATAGATTTTGTTATAAAATTTATATACCTACATTTATTTAATTTTGGTACTCTTATATTTTTTTCCACTGTTTACAAACACTGGATAGCAAAGGAATTATTCAATTACTAGCTGTGCCCCGCGGTTTTACCCGCGTTAAATTTTATAAATTATCACAGCCCCGTAGGTGATAGCGTGATAATATGTAGCCTATATGTTGACCCAACCTCTTAGTAATATTCATGTAAAATTTGAAGTAAATCCATGCAGTACTTTTTGAGTTTAGCCCGGACATACATACAGACACACAGACAAAAATTCTAAAAACTATATTTTTGGCTTCGATATCGTTTATCGATTACGCCCCAAGTATCCTTTTTAAAAAATATTCAATGTAGGTACAGTTTTGACTTTCCTACTATTTTATTATATGTACCTATAGATTATTAAAACTCCTTTACGCACGCTTGACGAAAAGTGTAATCGGGCGAGGCGAACGGAAATTGAGAGAGATTTTTTTATGCTGAATGTGTTTGCGCTTGACCACGATCTCACCTGATGGTAAGTGAAGATGTGGTCGAAGATGGACCGCGCGTACCCATAAGATGCCTGTTCACTCTAGCCTTGAATAAACCCATGTAGTATGAGTCTGGAAACACGTCGTTCGGGAGGGTGTTCCACTGCTTAGCCGTCCGTATGATAAAGGAGGAATCAAAGCGCTTCGTACGGCAGAATGGGATGTCAACAACAAAGCGGTGAAAACCAGATATATAGGTTAGTGAAATTAGAAAGAGAGACATTTACGTTTCGTATACAACATGTAACTTAATTAACGCACATCCTGAAAATAGTTTATTCAGAATCGTTTACTGAATCGATTTATATCATTTTTAATATAGGTAATTTTTCGAAGTTATACTTCTTTTGGCGCGATGGAGAAAAATGATGAGAGTGAATTTTTACGATGCGCGCGCACACCGACACCTAAATTTAACAGCATGAAGTAAGTTCTAGATGAGAGTGAATTTTTACGATGCGCGCGCACACCGACACCTAAATTTAACAGCATGATGTTAGTTCTAGGTGGCATGAAAATTGATAACTATGTTCAAGTTGTATATTCTAGTATTTTTATTTAAATAAAATCTTTTTGATTAATTTTAATATCTATCGTTAATCACTACTGCATTTTAGTTATTTTTTTTCCATACGCCGAAGAAGTATAACTTCTAACGCGTGTACATAAGTACACACACTCTTTTTTTATTCCAAAAATAATGAAATCTACGGAAATTATTGTAATAGTAACCCAGTACAGTCAAAACAAATTGAAATTTAATTGAAAAAATCGCAGTTTAATTTGTATTCATACAAATTCCATCATTCAATACAAAATAAAGAAAAATTAACTTTATTCCAAGAAACTTATTTAGTAAATAACAATGCATATACATGTTAAATTGAAAATTCCATGTATGTATTATGATTACAACATAATATTCTAATTGGGGTGTTTGAGGGTGTGCGTTAATTACGTTACATGTTGTATAACTGTAGGGGCAAGGTGCGAGCACATATTACCTTATTATTAAATAAAATAAAATAAATAAAAAAGGTTTTTATTCACGTAGACATTAAAAAAGCGCTTGTAAATAGTCAGAACATGTTTGTAGTAATATAGTTGTATACATTATTATTTCTAGTAATATAGATATATAGGTACATATTGTATGAACAGTACTTATCACATGTAGGTACTGGAGACGTAAAAAGACACCGATTCTCGTAATCATTCACTCAAAATTCAAAGATTTCGATATAGATTCTCGGGTAGGATTGGGTATGTACTCATTAGAGTATTGGATAAACTGGTATGACTTAAGAAGAGTAGTGAAGTATAATATTGAAGATATATCTCGGCCGAAGAGAAATTATAATGCTTCACTACTTCAGGGAAGCTGTTCGTTATATTTGGATAGTACTTACTCTAATCATTATAAAATATATACCGACGAGTCCAAAGAAAATAGTTTAAGTATGGGTGCTGCTTTTTTTGATCCACAAACCGGACAGAATATGAAATTTAGAGTTTTACATAATATATCTATTTCAAACATTGAACTAATAGCCATTTCTGAAGCCCTATCATACATAAGATCTATAAATTATGATAAATTTGTTATTTTGACGGACTCGAGAAGTGCTCTTCAGCAAGTGGCTCGGTGTACCTCTTATTTAAGAGGCACTCCGATAGCCTACGAGATAATAAAGTCTCTTATTGCTTTAAAGTCCGATTCGAAAGAGGTAATCCTTCAATGGATTCCTTCGCATATTGGGCTGGCAGGTAATGAGGAAGTAGATATTTTGGCAAAACAGGCTTCTAGTGATGGTGTACCTATAAATGTGTTGCCTTTCTTCACTGATTGCATACATTTGATAAAAAAACAATCTTATTATCTGTGGAAGGTCCATTTTGATGAGCGGTCAGTCGAAAAAGGCATATGGTATAAAACGATGCAGAATGAGCCCTGGAAGACCCCGTGGTTTGATGTGTGTACGCTGAGTAGATATACATTAACCACAGCTTTTAGATTGCGTTCCGGTCACATTCCACTAAATAAATTCGCGTTTATGATGAAAAAAGTTCCATCTCCACTTTGTTCTGAATGTGGGATTTTAGAAGATGCGATACATATTATGGTGGAATGTGTTCGGAACGAGGACATAAGAAATGAGGTGTCACAAATTGCCAACATCTTAAAAGAAATTGGAGGTTGTAACATAATTTTAGCGTATCCCCTCTCTGAATCTGCTAAAGTAGTATATAAAATTGTAGCGGCGGGCATGCGTCGACGTTCTTTATGTATTTGAATTGTTGTTTTGTGTAATGTTTGTGTTGACTTTACGGAGTGGCGTAGTCCATGTGGACTAAAACTCCTTAAATAAAGAAAAAGAAAAAAAAAAAAAAAAAAAATATTTTATTATAGCAATGATATTAAGCTAGCTCGTATCAAGTTATATTACTTTCTCTTTTTATCTCATAGCCAGTTTCGTTTTGTATATCTATTACATATCTATTCATCATATCAGACGAATAACTATGTTTGCAAGGCCAATGTACAGACGCCAGCACATCCAGCTACCTCGATCTGTCTAATTTCTTTAATAGATTTTCAACTTTATCACAAAAGCATAAGGTTCACTTTCAACTGGGGAAATTTGACAGATTGGGGTAGCTTGATGTGCTGGCGTCTGTACTTGTATGACGTGATCAGCTAATCTCCAAACGCGCACGCGTATAACGTAGTGATAACGCGGCCATACACAATAAATTATTACTAAACTAACGTCAAACTGACAGTTCACAAGCTGACATTGAGAGAAGGGCACGTGTGTTTATTTCTGTAATTGAGACGAGTTCGCCGTTCATAATATGTGAATCTGATAATAGCTAACTACGTTGTGTGTTTGCGTAATTTTAGTAACAATATGCCGGATACACGTACCGCCACCGAAATGCATTCATCGCTTCTGGACAAAAGTGACTAATTAATTATTGACTTTGGAATAGTAAATTTATGCGCAATGTATCTAATGAATATTGCACCGCGCCGACTGCGCGTGAAATCTGTGACACTCGCACTGCGGGCATTGGCGTGGCTACGTCTTGACCGCTCGGATATAGCGGTTGTTGCGTGTTCCTGCAGTTTATATTAAAATATAGTGAGATAGTGCGCAAATAATGTGGTCGACGCGAGTGTGCACGCCGCTGTATCCCGTGCTGAGCTTGCTCGGTGCGTGCGCGCATGCCATCAATATCGTCTCCGTTTGTAACTCATCAATATTTTGTACTGGTGACCTCCTACACACAGTTCAACTAGCCCGGTTATTCCCTGATTCCAAGACATTTGTTGACTTAAAGATCGCTAAGTCTGAAAGTGAAACTTTGGCCAACTTCGCGAGCCTCATGAGAAAGTCGAACAATAATCCAAGCAGAGAACAAATCAGGTCATTCGTCGACGACAACTTTGTAAATGCTAATGAACTTGAACCGTGGAGGCCGCCCGACTTCGACCCCAATCCTCCAGTTTTAAGTGAAATCGTAGATCCTAAACTAAAGGAGTTTGCACAGGATATCATTAATATTTGGCCAGGACTAGGTCGTAAAGTTTCGAAAGATGTAGAAGAAAACTCTAGTCAATACAGTTTTATTTATGTACCGAATGGATTTATAGTTCCTGGAGGAAGGTTCAAAGAATTATACTACTGGGATTCATACTGGATTGTGCGCGGTCTTTTAATTAGTAACATGACCGAGACTGCTAAAGGTATGATCGAAAATTTGTTACACCTGGTGGAGAAGTTAGGCTACGTTCCTAATGGAAGCCGAATTTACTACCTGGGAAGAAGTCAGCCACCCCTGTTGACGTATATGGTGGCAGAATACTTTTATGCAACAAAGGACCAAGCGTGGCTCGAGAAGCACATATCTACGGTGGAAAAAGAGCTACAGTTTTGGATGAAGAAGAAGAAACTAACTGTTGACGTTAACGGGAAGAAATATCTGCTTTTACGTTACATATCCGATGAAAATGATATTGGACCCCGTCCAGAATCATTTTTCGAAGATTACGACAGCAGTAGGGTTTTGCCTGAAGATAAGCGCGAGAAGTTCTACACGGAAGTGAAGAGTGCGGCTGAAAGCGGCTGGGATTTCTCATCACGATGGTTTGTTTCCGCCAAAAACGGCAGTAGAGGTAATCTGACCGATGTCCACACATCCAGCATCTTGCCCGTCGATCTTAACGCTATTTTCGCTGGAGCTCTACAAAGGGCTGGTGACCTGAGAAAACACCTCAACGATAGGTACGGTGCGTTTAGGTGGTGGACTCTAGCAAAATACTGGAGAGTTGCCATTGACAATGTTTTGTGGGACTCTGCTGACGGAGTGTGGTATGATTACGATAGCATAGCAAAAACGAGAAGACGACGCTTTTACCCGAGCTGTGCGGCGCCGCTCTGGGCTGGGGCTGTGGAAGAAATAGAAATGCCCAAGTATGCCTCACACTTTGTGAGGTACTTATTGTCGAGCTCTACTCTCAATTTCCCTGGTGGTATACCTACATCACTATGGCATTCTGGCGAACAATGGGACTTTCCCAACGCATGGCCGCCTCTTCAGAGTATTATGATTGGTGGATTGGAACGAAGCGGGGATGACGAGGCGAAAAAACTGGCCAGAGAACAGGTCAAGATCTGGATTCGTGCGAACTACTTGGGTTACACAAAATGGCGTAAGATGTTTGAGAAGTATAATGCATTGAAGCCGGGGGACCATGGCGGTGGGGGTGAGTACGTGGTGCAGACGGGCTTCGGGTGGAGTAATGGCATAGTATTAGAACTGTTACAAAAGTACGGGCGAGATTTAACATTAGTGGACAACGATGAACCGTTAGTGCTAATGGTGTAAGGAAAAATTAAATTTTTCTATAGACCCACCTACTTAAATTACATGTGTTAAATTTTTGTTTCCTATTAGATTGTACTTAATAATTTTGTTTATTATTTCTATTCATGTTGATGTTTAAGTGATTAGTGTGACATTCATTTCACGCTTAACCGGAGTTGTGTTCCTACAATGTCGAAGTTGGTGTCAAAATCAGAAACTATTATTGCATTTAGGTATACTTAATACCCAGTTATGCAATAATTATGTAATTGAATGATAGGTGTAACTTATAGTATAAAATGCAACAATTTAGCATCAATTCTATTCTATATCAATAAAATAAGGTACATATAGATTAAACTTGTGATAAAATGGATTGTTGTGGAGTCTTTTTCAACCTTGATTAATTTTTGTTGACTTTTATTTAAGATATTTAATAACAACAGCTATAACAAGAAAATTTATATCCAAAATATCAACAGAAAGTTGCATATTATCTGTAGGTATATTTTTTAAATCTTGCAATGCTGTTAGGATTGTATAATTAAGAGCATTTTTGCATATTGTCAAAACATACTTTTCTTTTTGTACCAAAATCGGCAGCATTAACTCAAAATGCAAAGAATAGAATAGTTGTTGTAATTTATTTGCAAGACTTTTGAAGAGTATAGATATTTTTTTTTCCGGAAGGATAAATTTTATAATATTTGCTATAAAACAATCTTAACTATAGAATTACAAGATGCTAACAAGTTAACATCTTGTAATATATTGGTTTAAAAGGAACTCTAAATTCATCAGAGTTCGAGACTCTTCTATAGTTTACATTTATAAAATAATTACAAAATTCAAATAATATTCAAAATGTATAAGTTTAAAGCATTTATAAAAGAAATGACAAATTTCAAATAATATTCAAAATTTATTAGTTTATAGCAACTTAAAATTATAAAAGTTCGAGCATTCTATTGTTTATATTTAGAAAATAAATGAAAAAATTCTAAATTCAAAAAGTCGTCGTTTTGGGTACAAAAAGAATAGAGTTTTGGACACAATATTTAATTATTATGAGAAAACCAGTAGCGCTTCTATTATTATCCTTAATTTGTACAATTAAGGATAATAATAGAAGCGCGTAAAACACCTGAGCAAGTTTTATGTCATTATTTCTTCTATACTGTAATGAATGACTATATTTGTGTGCACGAACACGAACATGTCTGTTTGTCTTGTCTGGGTGTAATTATCTATATAAGTATGTATTTAGAAAAGAAAGGGAGTACCTACCTATATGTAATATATCAGTTATCTACTTTCCATAGTACAAGGTCTGTTTAGTTTGGGATCGAATGGCCATGTGTGTATAATGTCCTAGGATATTATAACCTACTGAAATATTGTTGTGCCCGACCTTAATCTGTATAACAAAAATATGAAATGAAACAAACGATTGACTATGATATGGATTTAGTGTAATAATTAAGTATCTAAGTAAGTCTTTTGCTTTAAGGTGGAACTCCGGATATTTAACCGCGTTTTTGAGTAAGGAAGGACTATTAAACAACTATTAAATAGTACCATTATTGGTTTCAAGCAGTGTTTTTCAACCTGGGGGTCGCGACCCCCTGGGGGGTCGCAAAGCCTCCATAGGGGGGTCGTGAAACTTCTATAGGGAAGTTGCAAAAAGTTGAGATAGCTAGTCTAGTAGTATAAATGTTGGATTCAATATGTGTCACAAAATAAAAAAAAAACATGAAAAAAGCGGGTAAAATACGATTAGGGGGGTCGCGTGACAAAAAAGGTTGAAAAACACTGGTTTAAAGGATATAAGCGTTGTATTACGGTATAAAATGTGAGTCTGTTTAAATTCACAGTCCTTTCACAAATACCTATAATTGAAGTGGAGATAACATAACATGTGTGCAATGAAGCCCAGTAACGCAAATAAATACAATATCTTTATTGAATATTTTTCATTTCACCCAAAACCCCGTAAAATTTTTAATTGCTGCAATAGCCAGCACATCTAACCCCAATCTGTCAAATTACCCCAATTGAAAGTGAACCTTACGGTTATATGATAAAGTCGAAAATCTATAAAAGAAATTTGACAGATTGGGGTAGCTGGATGTGCTGGCGTCTGTACTTAAAGTATTTTAAGTACCACTGTACACAAGTATCAATATATTAAAACTCATTATAATCTTGGAGAAAAAGACAATATATCTGATAAAACAGACCGCACGGACAGACTAATAAATTTTTTGTAATTTTTATACTGTATTCGACTATGTTTATGTACTGCATTGTGAACTTGACAAGTACAAGTGTATGTTAATACCCAAGTGCTGAATAAATTTCATTATTTCATCATATTTCATTATTTCATTTCATTTCAAGTGTAAACAAGACAATTTCTTGAAATATTAAATTTCCAACTGGTCAGCGGATCAATATCATAAATTTGATCCGAACCAGCACCATCTACCAATCCAGGGGAGGCACTCTGCGTTAAGCTACGAACGAAAGTGTGTGAGTGGCCTACCCCGTGACACTCGGATTCCGATAAAAGAGGGGGCTCTTTTATCGGAATCCGAGTGTCACGGGGTAATTTACAAACATATTTGACGAACTCAAAGAACACCCAAACTCAAAACAACTACTTCATCATCATCATTACAGCTTAAATAAGTCCACTGCTGGACAAGCCTCCCTCAAGAATCATCTTGAGGGGATATGCCATAATCGCCACGCTTGGCAGGCGGGTTGGCGATCGCAGTAATATGGTCGTAGTACTCAGAAGGAAGCTGCTTCCCGTCCTCTGGTAGATATTCCCTCGGGTCGACTTCTACGCCCCCCACGGGATGAGATGGGGTGATGATATTCTGATTCTGATATTTGTCGCCGTCACCACACAGCAGCTACTTATGGGTCACATAAAAAGTTGTACTGTAAAGGAATTGAACCCAGGATTCGAGGCGACGATCTTAACCGCTGCGCCACACATGCATTGAGTGTCAGTTTCATTACATAAGTTACGATTCTAGTGAAATGTAACGAGATACCACACGTGTTGCGTTAAAGTGGACTCGTTTATTAAGTTACTTATCGTATGGCAGTGGTTACCCTAGTGTCAGAGTTGTTCAAGCCGCCCATTATTCTTCTGACATGGCTTAACGACTGTTGCCTAATGGTTACAACCGGGACCGACAGACTAACGTGTCCTCCAAAGCACGGAGACGATCAGAAATTAAACCATTTAGGCGGTCACCCAACAATGGACTGACCGCGAGCCTAGTCGCTTAACCTCGCCAATCACTTAGGTACGGACCGGTGAGAACATGAAGTATGAAATTTATCTACTTTACACGATGAGAATGCTCAGACTCATAGCCAGTTCATCACACCGATCCATTAATCCAGTATTTATCTATCTATATAACTATGTATATCGTCGCCTGGTACCCATAGTACAAGCTTTGTACTATGGGTAAGCAAGAGATAGTTGTCATAAACATTTTCAAAATTTAAAATTACTTACGTTTCCTAGTTTATATGTATATGAGATAGCAGTATTTGTCAAAAATAATCCGCATTTATTTCATATTAGAGACCCTGCAGATATTAGGTTAAGGAAGAGAGAATCAAATATTCTTAGTATAGATAAATGTAATACAGCTCTCTGTAAAAAAAGCGTATACCAAATGGCTCCAACGATTTATAACAAAATTCCCAAAGATATCAGAGATTTAAAATTAAGCACTTTTAAAAAAGTCTTCAAAGAGTTCCTAATTAAAAAATGTTTTTACTCTATAACTGAGTTTATGGAACATAAGTCTGATTAGTCTATTTGATGTTATTGTTTTAATTTTGTTTTGTTTTGTGCTCTAAGTTTTATGTAAGTGTGGGATTGTTTAGTGTAAGTCAATATAGTTAAAATTAGATTAAGATTATGTACAATAAGTTATTAAAATTTGTATGCCTGTGGGTACAATGTAGCGACCTATTATAACCAATGAAACACCTATATGTAAAATTTACCTACATTGACAAATAAATATTTCTATTTCTATTTGCTTAGTTTGGGGCTAGGATGATCTGTGTGACATTGTCCCAAGATATTATTATTATTATTAATGACGAGCAACCCCCTAATCTCTACCTCTAGATGGGTAACCCCACTAACTGCCTAAAGTCGATAATTTCTGGGCGCCTCCGTGCTAAAAGTGCGTAAAGCTGTCGGTCCCGGTTGTATCGCCCTACAAGATGGACCGATGATTTTGTGAGGGTACCAAAAGACCGAAAATGGGGTAGATTTTTGGGGGAGGCCTTTATCCAGCGGCGAACGTCTTTCGGCTCCGATGTCATCATCGTGAGTGATGATGATGATCATGATGAGTACAATCGATTCACATACCACGGAGAATTCGATTAACATACATAATATTAGTAATAATAATACCCTCGGACATTATTCACACACGGCTATGTGATGACTAAGCAAAGCTTGTACGATGCTAGCTGAAATATTACATATACAACTTTTCTTTTGTAAAAACATACTTATACAGATAATTACACCCAGACTTAAGACAAACAGACATGTTCATACACACAAAATATCTATCCTGGGTGGGAATCGAACCCACGACCTGCGGTGTGAAAGGCAAGTCTAGCAACCCCCCAACTAGCCCGACAATTGCAATAAAAATTCACCGTGGAATGAATAAAATCCTTCTTTTTAAAAATGGACAAATTGTCTACCTACTCATTGTATAAGGCCGATTGAAAGGTTAATTATAAACGGAATCAACTGTAGTATAATAGTGATAATTAATTACGATGCAAGAATTTAATTGCTTACCTTAATGTAATTGTAATTTGAATATCTCTTTATGAAAGAATTTGTGACGAGTTGTTATTTAAAATTTAGCTTATATGTTAATATTTAATTAAACAATTGATGGGCCTGTTGGCTTGCTTTTCACGTCGGAGGTCGTGGGTTCGATTCCCAACCGGGACAGATATTTGTGAGCATGAACACGTCTGTTTGTCCTGATTCTGGGTGTAATTCTCTACATAAGTATATATTTACAAAACTAAAAGTAATATATGTAGTATATCAGTTGTCTGGTTTGCATTATGTGTGTGTGTGTGTATGTGTGTTTTATAATTATCTTGTATACTATTACTTCATGCAATTTATAAGTACATCGACCGAAGTAAATTTGCAATGGGTTACGGTATATTGACAGCGAATCAGAGCAGTATGATTCTATTTTATGTTGCTTTTATTTTAATTATCTTTTATTTATATTTTTTGTTTCTTTCTTTTAACCCGTATTCTTTTATTTTGTTCTATATATAATTTTTAAGAAACGTATTGTCTTATGTATGTTATTTGTGTAGCACATTTATGACTCACTGTGGCAGGTAGCTGAAAATCAGCGTTACATATTGTGGTTGTAACATCATGCTGAACTGCTAATTTGGGCGCACTAAATCTGTTTTAGTAATAATAATAGAGTTTTTTGTACGGCATTTATATTGTATGTCGCCATTGTTACTCTTATTGTGTTTTTTTTTGTATCTTTATTATGTGTGCTCTATAAAAAAATTTTTCTTCTCTCTTCTTCTTCTTTCTACAAGCTCTGCTTAGTTTGGGATCAAATGGCCGTGTATGAATAATGTCCTAGCATATTATTATTATTAATATAGTTTTCGCCGATATACACGGTGTAACCTTAATAGTGAAGAAAACGCTGTCTACCCATGAAACTTAAAATAGTACTTTTTGGGACCGTACCACCACCATGTCAGCCAAATTATGTCCACAGCTGGACAAAAGCCTTCCCAAAGAATGGGGGTATATGCCATAATTGCCACGCTTGGCAGACGGGTTGCGATCGCAGTAAGATAGTTCACAGAAAAACGCTGCTGCCCATTCTCTGGTAGGTATCCCGTAAGGACGATTTCTACGTACGCCGTCACCACCAGTGAATATTGGAACACTAATACACTGCCATCTGATCCCAAACTAAGGAAAGCCTGTACTATGGCAACCAGACAACTCATAAACCTACATTTATATTTCCAAATAAACGCAGCAAACATAAAGCAAACGAGCAAGCGGGTCATCTGATGGCAATTCTTTAATTAATTCCTTATTGATAACTTAATGATGTGTTTCTGCGTGTGAGTAAGGCCGTCAGAGCTCAACGGGGTGGGGGGAAGGGACAGCCACACTGGTCTGCTGACTCTTAAAGGCCGGCAACGCAGCCGCGACCGCTCTAAGACTAGTGTTGCGAGTGTCCATGGGCGGCGGTGATCACTTACCATGAGGTGACCCACTTGCTCGTTTGACACCCTCTAATGTATATAAATAAGTGATCACCACTGCAGCGTGTGCACCGCAAGTGAGATGTTAGCCTTTAAGAAAAGAGTAGGCTCGCTGCTTGAAGGATGCCATGTCATACCAACTCGGGAAATACCGGTCATATGTACCTTCCCAGATAATTGATTCTACAGGGTAGTCGTACATGGTAAAAAGATTTTTTGTGACACGCACCAAGATGAATGCATCCAGGTGATATGAATGAAATTTCCACTTCTGATAAGAAGATCTATGGCGAAACGTGCGGGCCGGTAATATTCAAAGTATTCATACACATCACACCTCATCAGCCAGCCTAATATCGTCCACTGCTGGACGAAATATCGATATGTACCTAGAAATAATTATAAATTAGTTATATATTACTACGAACATGTTCTGACTATATAGAAGCGCTTTTTTAAAGTCTACGTGAATAAAAACCTTTTCTTATTTATTATTTATTTATCTATAACGTTTCCATTTAAAGTTATTTGCTGTTGTCATTACGCTTAGCTTGCGAGTTGGCGACCGTAGTTAGGTGGTAGCTAGTACACAGGTGGCGCAGCTGCCCGCCTACCTGGTGTATCCCTTAGTCGCCTTTTAAGATACCCACGGGATGGTATGGGGAGGCTCTGTTATTCTTTCTGAGCTGGAATCCACACGGCATAAATTCGAACAATTCGAACAGTCTCCGTGATAAATGCCGTTGGAACACATAGAGACGCCATCTTGTTAAAAATGATTCTGTTGCGTTTTCTTGTAATACTAATCATAAAAGGAATGCTTTGATATTCTATTAATAATTTTCCTTATTGGGCCATTTGTCACAGACGGACTAAACTTTTCCTGTTAGCGCATTGCCATATAGGTACATATAGTGTTCGTAACTTTTGTTGTAGTCTACTTAAGTCTACCACAAACAAGAGAGACTTTTCATTTTAATCATAAAATTCTATGTTTGATTTAATTCGTAGATTTCTTTAAATCATTACTTAAATAATTACTGATGGTATGGACAGTGGTTACCCCAGTATCAGAGTTAACGATATGAGTGTGAATAAAGGTGTTTAGTCTATGAATTTCTACAAAATAAAATTATTGACTTTAATTATTTTTAACACCGGCCTGCGTAGGTTCGTTAACTCAACAACAGAGTTCATTAACTTCGGTGCCATATGTATACATATAGTGTTCGTAACTTTTGTTGTAGTCTACTTAAGTCTACCACAAACAAGAGGGACTTTTCATTTTAATCATAAAATTCTATGTTTGATTTAATTCGTAGATTTCTTTAAATCATTACTTAAATAATTACTGATGGTATGGACAGTGGTTACCCCAGTATCAGAGTTAACGATATGAGTGTGAATAAAGGTGTTTAGTCTATGAATTTCTACAAAATAAAATTATTGACTTTAATTATTTTTAACACCGGCCTGCGTAGGTTCGTTAACTCAACAACAGAGTTCATTAACTTCGGTGCCATATGTATACATATAGTGTTCGTAACTTTTGTTGTAGTCTACTTAAGTCTACCACAAACAAGAGAGACTTTTCATTTTAATCATAAAATTCTATGTTTGATTTAATTCGTAGATTTCTTTAAATCGTTACTTAAATAATTACTGATGGTATGGACAGTGGTTACCGTAGGATCAGAGTTGTTCAAGCCGCCCAGTTGGCCTCTGACGTGCGTTAACGACTGTTGCCTAATAACTTATAATTACAACCGGGACCGAAAGTGTCCTACGAGGCACGGTGTCGCTCAGAAATTAACACCATTATTTACAGACGGCTGTCTGATCCCAAACTAAGCAGAGCCTGTAATATGGGAACCAGATAACTGATATACGACATATACTACTTTTCTTTTGTAAATACATAGATACTTATATCTATAGATAATTACACCCAGACTCGGGACAAACAGACATGTTCATGCACACAAATATCTGTCCTGGGTGGGAATCGAAACCAAGACCTCCAGCGTGAAAAGCAAGCATTTACCAACCACGCCAACCACAATTCCGTAATGCCAACGTTATCTTAAAAAAAATAAGCAGATGGTGCTCCTTTAGTTACGTCCACTATTTATGTTACACCTTGTATATAGACTCAGTACTTAAAAATAGCAATATATTTATTTTGTTTTACGTCCCACGAACGGTACACAACAATGATGAGAAATTGAATGCTCGTGACAAAGTATTCAACGTGGTGTCTCAATTAATCACGACCGCATACAATATGTATAGGATAATAATTAAAATAGTAAAAATCTACAGAAAAAATCCCACGGAAGATTTATACTAACTTATTGAATGGCATCATTATCTAACTTGGTTAATTTAAAATAAGAATAATCTAATAATAGCCTAATAAACAATAATAATAGCCTAAAAAACCTGCGTCTTCCGGTTCGTACAAGGTGGACCGACGATCTTGCAAGGGTCGCGGGAAGCCGCTGGATGCGGGCAGCACAGGACCGACTATCGTAGTGATTCTTGCGGGAGGCCTTTGTCCAGCAGTGGAGGTCTTTCGGCTGATATGATGAAAGAATAGTAGTTTATGTAACTGCCTAACAATGGTTATTAAAATACCAGAATGAGTTTAAAAAACCAGCCGAAGGTGAGGTTTGGAATAGTATCACACGAGTGTTTTAATACCTAATTACGTGCAGTTGCATACACTACTTTATCTAAAACATAGGTTAAAAGAACCAACAGACATTTTGCTTGAATGCGATTAAAAACCACCAAACTGCTATGAAAACAGATAAGGTTTTGGCGCCTAATTACTGCGCATGCGTACAACTGCGTGTGAAGAGAGACAATGTAACGCGGCTCATTTTGATTAGTATCCCTTTGATCGAATCAAAATATATTATAAAAAAAACTTACATGTCTATGGTGTACTTTTATAAAAATAATAGTCATTTTATAGTATCGTTTCGCTAAACCTGTATCATAAAAAAAACTTTTGAATATTTTTAAAGAGGCATGTGACTAAAGTTAGTCAGTAGACTAAAGTTAGTACTAGGTTTGAGTTTATAATTTGAGTAAGTAGAATATAACAATATGAGTGTGAATAAAGGTGTTTAGTCTATGAATTTCTACAAAATTATTGACTTTAATTATTTTTAACACCGGCCTGCGAAGGTTCATTAACTCAACAACACAGTTCATTAACTTCTGTGATCAGTTTGCACATATAGCACTTCAGTGCATACCTACTTCCGTAAGAGTAATAATACACCATGTAGAAACAAGACTCCGCACACACTTCTTAAAGTACCTACCTAATAAGTAATACTAGCTGTGCCCGCGACTTCGTCCGCGTATTAATTAGTTTATTTCGTTTTTTTTTGTTTTTTAGTAAAATAAAAGACTTTTTCTAAAATAAAAGTAGCCTAAGTTACTCCTTATTACATCAGCTACCTGCCAATAAAATCCCGTCAAAATCGTTTCAGAGATTAGCTGGTATTATTAATTATAAAAAAGTTATTTTGGTGTATGTACCGTATATATATATATATATATATATATGTAGTACAAACCGGTTATTTCAATATAACAAACAGACACTCCAATTTTATTTATTTGTATAGATAATAACTAATAAGTACATGTAACATACGACAAAAGAAAAAACAATATAAAGACGCCAGCACATCAAGCTACCCCATTCTGACAAATTTCCCCAATTGAAAGTGAACCTTATACTTTTGTGATTAAATCAATAACAGAAATTTGACAGATTGGGATAGCTGGATGTACTGGCGTCTGAACATTTTTAAATTTAATTATGAATCCTATTTAAAATTCTAAATGTACTAAGTAGGTCCAACTTTTAGAAAGAGGTCAATCGTCGGATCCAACTCTGGGGGGCTACCGGCTAAGTCACCGAACATCGGAATAGTGATCGGCGTTCAAATAAATAAAGCTTAAAAATGACTTAATCAATCGTTAAATCGGCTTCCATGAGCACATGTGACGTCATAAATGGTCTGGAAATGATTTTCAACGTCGAAGCCGATTCAACGATTGATTAAGTCATTTTTAACCTTTATTTATTTGAACGCCGATCACTATCCCGATATTCGGCTACATAGCCGGTAGCCCCCCTGGTGGACAGCGTTCGGGAAGCTACGTAATATCTGCACCAATGTTTTGCCGGTGAAGACTTACGGAACAGAGACGTGGTCTTTATTATTGGTATCTTCCGCTCTACGCCACCACAAAAGCAATGGAGATGGCATATCTCGGAGCTCCCCTGTTATTGTTATTGGTTATATTATACTTTTGAAAAAAGGGAAAACATGTATTTGAACAACTAGTTGTTCTTTACCTTCAAAACCTGTCTATGGATCTTCATCCTCGGATATATGTAGATAAAAATATATAACGGTCAAACTACGGTCAGCAGTTGATAACTACAGGTACAACGCTAAAACTCAGCAACATTTAAGTGAAATAAACCATGGCGTTTTCTGCTGTATGAGCAGCTTGATTGTGGAAAGACCTCTAACTGACAGGATACAACCGCCTAGCAAACAAGCAAGCTTATCTAATGGTAACCGATGACCGTCGTCGCCCATGTACTCCAGCAGCACCGCAACTAAATACTGTTAAAAATTTAAGAATAGTTATTTTGCTGGTAAAATGTTAAAAAAATTCGGAAACATCGATTTTCTTCACTTTTCTGGGTGTAAATATTCTGTTGCCACTCGTTAGTTATTGACAAAATACAACACAACAAGAAAGGAGCTGCAAGTAATAAGTAATAGTACTTATTGTGTTCGTACTTTAGTCCTAGGCGTGTGTAAGCTATCCTGAGCGGATCGGAGAGAAGAACTAGGTCTGCAAGGCATGGGTGATGCTATGTGTGTTACAAGGTTTACGCGCTGACCATTAGGAACCTCTCCTTGTTTGTCGACTTGATATTATAACAATAATTCAAGTATTTATATATCCAGCAGGTCGCTATCTTGATGGCCTAGAGAATCTTTTCGCGAAAAACTCGTCACGTCATTTTACACTAATTTAGTGAGGCATTTTTATATTCGTCTGTAAAAAAAACAAAAAAATGAAAATGAAAATGAAACGCACGGAGTTTAAATGTTATAACTTAAACTTAAAATAGAATTAAAACTTTTGTCCATCACAGGCTTTGAGCATTTCTCGAAGATCCCAGGTCGTAGTTTGTTCAACTCCTTTATGATTTACCATTTTTGAGATTATATATACGCTTTAAATTCCGAAAAATGCTGGAAGACTAAAATTTAATATTATAATTAATAAGAGAAATTCAGAGTCAACACTTACTAATTCCCAGAACATGAATAACTTCTGCATTTTTATGCTCAACTGTTTTCTAAGAAAACATTAGTTCCTCGTTCTAAATCCCAATTAGCCAGACATTACGTAAACGGACAGACATAAATAGAATCTATTGAATGCAAGCTTATTAGGTCAAATATTTTAATGCAAGCTGATTTAGCTTCTTTATGATCTACCGAATGAAAATATTCTACTTTATTCTTGTGTGAGACTGGAATAATATACCAACCTAAATAGTTTCCTATCATCTACTTGGATAAAATCATTTAGAACACAGCTTAAAAAATGGTTAAATGATTGCTGATGCCAATATATATATATACCTACATGTTGTACATAAATTACACACAGAACAAATCATTGTATTCATCACACAAAGATTGTCTTGGGTGGAGTCGACCCACGACTTCTGCGATAGCAGTCAGGGTAACTAACCCCTAGACCAATCAGTAAATAAAGTTAATTTAACAATACAAAGGAGATTTTTCTTTAAACATACAGTGATATTGAATATACATTTCTTATTACGTTTTATTTTTATTATTTCTGTACATATACTGTCAAGCTTACCACTAATTAACTTAGACCTTACTTGTACACAGTTAAGCAATAAATCTATCTTATCTTGAGTCTTGACTTATCTTGTAAAAGTTAACATACCCCAACGCGTATAAAGGCAAGATAAAGTGGTTAGTTGTACTATGAATATAGGTTATTTTCATGTATATGTAGATTGATTCCAGAAACAACATTCTCATAAACGTGCGCCTGAGTGATTTCTTATCTATACGGTAAAGCAAAGTAATATTCTACAGAAACTGGTATCCATAAGGCGCTCTGAGTAATAGCTGGATATGTAGAAAGTATAAGTATGAAAAATATAATACGAATAAGTTTAAAAGAATTATTAAAGCCAAATTGTGTAGCAGGGCATATTACAAAATTTCTGATTATTTAAGTGTTAAAAGTGCTTGGGATTGAGTTGTTCTGAGTCAACACACATGATTGTAATTAATCTTAAGTATATTTTATTTTAAAAAAGGAATCCTACTGAGTTTTCTGGCAGTGTTTCTCAGTAGCTGCCACGTCATGCACTGCACGGTAGGGTAAAAAAAATATGACGATTCCACATAAATGTAAAATTTTGACGGAATAAAGTACATTTGACTTTGACTTTATACTTTGGTAGACCGATAAAAGTCATAACTATCCAAGTGCGAATCTAACTTGTGCTCTGAGATGTCAGTACGTCACGTATAGATAGTACAAATTAACAATTAATCGTGCTCATCACACAAATATTTGAACTGGACGGGGATCGAACACGCGACCTCTGACTTAACAGTTGGATCACTAACCACTAGACCACCAAGCCAACAGGGCTAAATATTTTTATTTCCTAGGACAGTCAGAATGCCTACGTTACCATGCATATATAAAGTGCCGTTATAAATTCAAAGGTGTCATGGCAAACGCCACTATAAATATCCGTCTTAAAGTGTGATTTACCTTAACAGCTGCTGATCTGTTACGGCAATCGAGTCATTTCAGGGCAGTACGCATGTACAAGCAAATACAGGCTTTCTACGTCGCCAGTCAGCCTGTATCTGTCGGACTTGTACCAACTAAACCTAACTTGCCGTAGACATCTCTTGGCGTCTGGTAAGGGGAGCCTCGTGAACGCGGGTATGCTGCTCCGGTGCCCGCTTTCGTGCCATTTCCCAGGAAATCAAATACCTCTAAACATCTCGTTTACTCATTTCAAGTATTAGAGACACATAATAGGAGATTTCTCCCAATAAAAAGAAAACTGAAAAGAAACTTAGTTTCCTGTTTAGTAAAACTCTTTGCATTAAGAAGAAGAAGAAGTAGATAAAAAGTATTTATTAAAAAAAAAGATAAAAAGTTTTATGAATAAAAAAGATCTATACTTTAGTTCATGTTAATCAAGTTTTCTTATATTCTCTTTGATTAATCATTAGAGTCTGAAAATTGACGCTGACGGTTGTCTTTCAATTTCTGTGAGTATATTGGGTCTGCGTAGAATAATAGATAAATATTTCTTTTTTATATTCAATATGTATAGAAGAGCTATAAAGGAAAGGAAACCGAAGAAAGTTTTGAGTGATGAAGATGTAATCAGGTTTGAAGACAAGAAAGGAACAGACCACGGTTACTTCCATGGTCACAAATGCACAATACCCCACGAAAAGCTTTCAGCGTATTCTATGAAGTTATCTGGCCCGAAGGAAGTCATTTTCCACTTGATCTCTGTGCAACCTAATGATATACGATCCTTGAATATGTACAGGTAAACGTGAAAAATTAAATGTTTAAACAAATTACACTTTTACCTCAAAATAATCTATTAAATAAACTATATGCATAATTATGTTGGCGTGGTTGGCAAATGCTTGCCTTTCACGCCGGACGTCGTCGTGGGTTCCATTCCCACCTAGGACAGATATTTGTGTGCATGGACATGTTTGTTTGTCCTGAGTCTTTTGTATGTATATACAAAAGAAAAGTAGTGTAATAATATGTAGTATGTCAGTTATCTGGATTCCATAGTACCTACAACAAGCTCTGCTTAGTTTGGGATCAGATGGCCGTGTGTGAACAATGTCCCAGGCTATTATCATTATTGTTATTTATTACATTATTAATATAAATATTTAAAAAAAACATGCAAAATGTTAAGCCAAATTCTCGCAGATCATGTCAGGCCTTTTCGGGTCTATTAATTTGATGGTCTTTTTTTTTGTTAAGTAGGTACCTATCTTTTTATTTAGCAATGTTATTTATTAACAATTAATTATAAGCAATTTAATTACATTCTTAGTTGTTACGGTGGGTGGTGGTAATGGTGTAGGTATAATTTTGACAATAATTTGAATTTTGGATCTTTCTCGATTCTTTTTGGCTTGGCCATAGAGTATAGATTTTATCGCAGTTTGTAAATGAATTTATAACTCATTACTAGTTGGATAATGAAAGGTTCTCGAGTGGCGACTACGAACCGGAAGACGCACCGTGGGCAGGCCCCCTCCAAGGTGGACCGACGATCTTGCTAGGGTCGCGGGAAACTGCTGGATGCGTGCAACACAAGATCGGCCATTGTGGAGATCCTTTGGGGTAGACCTTTGTCCAGCAGTGGACGTGTTTCGGCTAATAATAATAATAATAATAATAATGTCCTCCTAGTCGAATTTCGGCCACGGCGGCCAGTCTCAACAGAGATTAGCCATCTGCGCGGGACGTATTATAGTGCTCAAGTGTGTGCGCAAACACAGGAGCACTTTCTATTCCATCACTACCATGATCCGATGGGACGCCTAGGTGACACGACCGGAAAGAGGTCAGGTACAGGACCGACGGCTTTACGTGCTCTCCGAGGCACGGGGGTATAATACCGCCAACTTCCAGATTTCGGGTTGATGCTGAGAACATTTTCTTTTTACAGAAAGTCCCAAAATTACTTTTTTTTGCCCGACCCGGGATTTGAACCCAGGACCTCGTTCTCTGCAGGTGAACACGCTACCGCTAGGCCAACGAGGCAGAGCAGTGGAGTTCGGCTAATATGATGATGATGAATAATAAAGATAAAATAGTGCACACTTTATTGTATTAGGTAAAAAGAGAACAACATATATCGATTTTAAAAAGCGCCATCTATTGTAATAGTACAAGTCTAAGTATTTGCATACAAACCGTCTTAGTCATGCAGGTTTCGGTCAGATGGCGTTGTGTTATAATCATTCTGTTAGTAATAGAGCATTAAATTTGGACTATATATTTCAAGTCCGAACACCACACTGCATTGGCAGGCATAGAAAAATACTTATAGTAGGGTTGGCGGAGAGTTTACACGCATAGGGGTTTCATTGGTTCAATTGACACTCTAACTTAAATATACATTTAATACAAGTTACTTAAAAAAGTCTGAAACTTAATTTTTCCTTAATTTGCCTAAATGCGTTTCCAGGAAGCGTCAACAAAAACCTGAATATGAATGCTGTTATATACTCTTTTAACCCTTACACTGGCTATGTATTGTACGAGCCCGTACCAATTTTAAACTTAATACTTTGGAATAAGGTCCAAAACAATGAAAAAATCGAATCCACTATCAAAGTCTGCATATAGGTTAAACTTTCGCATATCATAATTATACAACATTGTTAACAGCATTGTTAACAGGTCGACGTGGCTAACCTTTATTGTTTGTACCCGATGTTTCGACCAAGTTACATTGACCGTGGTCATAGACCAAGATAAATGCAACTTGGTAATGCTTTAAGATTACTATTAGTAAGGTACTTAGTCCAATATATGCAGTGTTATAGGCACTTACTTAAAATGTGTATTGCGCACATTGTTTAAAGAATAATCACTTACAATCGATAAATATAATAAAATCGTAGGAAAGTCAAAACTGTACATTGAATATATTTTTTAAAGGATACTTGGGACGGGATCTACAATCGATATCGAAGCCAAAAATATAGTTTTTAGAATTTTTGTCTGTGTGTCTGTTTGTCTGTATGTATGTCCGGGCTAAACTCAAAAAGTATTGCATGGATTTACTTCAAGTTTTGAATGAATATTACTAAGACGTCGGGTCAACATATAGGCTACATATTATCACGCTATCACCTACGGGGGAGGAGCTATGATAATTTATAAAATTTAACGCGGGTAAAATCGCGGGGCACAGCTAGTCTGAAATAAACATATGTATAACATATGTATATTATATTTGACTTTAATTTATTTATTTTTCGAAGCGAACAGCTATATTAAAGTAACAAAAATATTAATAACAAATATGATGGAATGCGTAGGAAATAAACAGAAAGGTAATATGTGATAGTGACATACATTAGCGGCATGATAATAGCATAGATTCATAGTAGGTACCTATGTATGTAGATAAATATTAAGTTTTGATGCACTTAAGTCTAACATACTAAAGTTTCTGTGTCTTCTCATATTAACCTCCTTTGAAATACGAGAGAAACCAACTGTTATATCACAACTGTTGGCATCAATAAAAAACAATCAATCGAACCCAGGACAGAATTATGTGTGTCCTCAAACATGTCTATCTGTCCTGGGCCTGGGTGTAATTATCTATATAAAAATTAACGTAATTTAATATACAGTAGTATATCAGTTATCTGGTTTCCACAGTACAAGCTCTGCTTAGTTTGTGATCAGATTTAGAAGAGAAGAGAGAATTGTTTGAAAAAATCTACCGAGTTGTTTATTTTCTTCTCAGCATTGCGTACCAAAACTGAATTTTTAGAACTAAATTTTATATTATATTATTAAGATAGTTGATATGGCAAATAATGTTTAGTAATTACATTTTCACTTAGGTCTTACTTAGCAGCTTTATGCGCTGAAAACAATCTTCGCCATAAGAAGCTATTCATCCCTTCAGCAGATTTCGGACTGAATTGACACAACTAAGAAGAAGAAGAAGAAGAAGAAGTACACTTTATTGCAAAAATAAGTAATACAAAACAATGGATACAGCAAGAGAGTGAGCTTATTTTAATGCAATTGGCGGCCTTATCGCTAAAAGCGATCTCTTCCAGGCAACCGATTTACTTTGAATGGACCAAAATTGAAAGAATCTAATGAAGGTAGCAGAAGGTGTACTAATTGCAATTGAAAAGTTATGAATCTAATACTACGTGCATATACATACATACACAAATAAATACATAGATACATACATAGATACATATATATATATATATATATATACATATACTAGCGGCCCGGTACGTGCTTCACTACGTATAAGGCATAGTAATAAAAAAATGATTATTAAGTTCATTTATTCAAACAAAAAAATATTTTAAATTGCTAAAAGATGTTTATTTTACACTTTTTCAAGACTTTTTGTATATTTTCTCTACGTACAAACCTTCCCTGGACTTCCACGAATAATTCAAGACCATAATTAGCCAAATTGGTAAAGGCGTTGTTGAGTTATAACATTACAACGAAAAGTGGCATTGATTTTTATATATATAGATATATAAATACATATATAGGTACAATACATAAATGAATGTAAGGATATTATTTCACAAACGGACGGCAGGAGATTTATTGCCGAGTAGATAAAGTGAGATAGTGCTGTTTAACCATATTTTTAAATACGTTTTGTGATTGAGCGCGCCTAATTTGTATTGGCAGCGCATTCCATAAGCGGACAGCTTGTACACTGAAGGATTTATCTGTAAAATTAGTAGAATGCACTGGCATTTTAAGTAGTAAGTTTTCTGAAGACCGCAAGAGTCGCGAATGAGTTGAGTGAAGAAACTGAAAGCGTTCCTTGAGATAGAGAGGAGTGGATGGATTGAACAGAATACTGTATAGAAGTGTGACAATGTGAGTATTCCGACGAAGTTTTATGAGCAACCACTTGAGTTTAGTGCGAAATTCAGAGACATGATCATATTTACGCAAACCAAATATGAATCGTATGCAAAAGTTTTGAAGTCGCTCAAGTTTATCAAGTTGGTCCTCTGTAAGATCAAGATAGCTGGTGTCACCATAGTCAAGGATAGGGAGAAGCAAGGACTGCGCAAGTGCAATTTTGGTAGCAGTAGGGAGAAAGTTTCGCAGGCGTCTTAGGGAACTAGCACATGCAAACATCTTTCTGCTTACTTCTTGTATCTGTGGACCCCAGGAAAGAGTCGTGTCAATATAAATACCTAAATTTTTCACCTTATCGGCGTAAGGTATAACAGTGCCGTTGAAAACAACATGGGGAGTTTGGGACCAATCAATATTACCAATTTTCCGTGAGCTGCCAACAACAATGACTTGAAACTTTTCTGGGTTAACATTGATGCCATATCTCATGCTCCACTTACTTATATGAGATAAGTCTTTGTTAATGACCCTAATGGCTTCCGATAGCTTGTCACAAGGCGTTTGGGTGTATATTTGGAGATCATCCGCGTAAAGGTGGTAGGTTGAAGTAAGTTGGTCAGAAATAGCATTTATGAATAAAGCGAAGAGCAAAGGAGATAAAACGCCACCCTGTGGTACACCAGCAGTAGTATCACACCAAGAAGAGAAATAATCTTCTATGCGAACTCGCTGCCGACGTCCAGACAGGTAACTGCGAAACCAGTCAATTACCGTTGGAGATATGTTAATGGAGCGTAAAATGGCCAACAGTATGTCAAAATCTACCGTGTTAAAGGCATTGCTGAAGTCCAACAATGTTAGCACTGTCATATTGCCATTTTCCATGCCTGTCCTGATATCTTCCGTAACATTGATCAAGGCTGTGGTCGTACTGTGACCTGGACGAAAACCGGATTGGTAAGGATTAAGGAGATTGTTCTTGCGAAGGAACACACTGAGTTGGTTATGGATGAGTCGCTCAAGAACTTTGGATAGAAAAGGAAGTATAGATATTGGACGGTATTCAGAAAGGGACGTGGGGTGGGATTTCTTTGGCAAAGGAATGATTTGTGCATCTTTCCACATGGATGGAAAGAAACCATTAGAGATGGAAAAATTGAGGATATGGCAGATAATAGGAAGGATTTCGTCAAGGATAGGTAGGATCATGTTACGGCTAATACAGTCGCTACCAATAGCATTGGATGCTATTGACGATACGCTCTTCTTAACATCACAAGCAGAGAATTGACTAAAGACAAAATGTGGATAGTTAGGAGCCGGAAAAGATGATAAATAGTTTAATGTGCAGGTTTTTACAGTCCTATCAAAGTTGGACGAAGCTGAAAAGTGCTGATTAAGCAGGTTGAGGTCCAAGTCTTTAGGAATGGTATCTTGTCGTGATTTTCCAACCCCCATAGATTTAAGAAATTTCCATACTTTCGCTGGATCTCCATTTTGAACAGATTTGTGAATATGCTGGCGTTGTGCATCCCTACACACCTTATTACAGTGATTCCTTATATTGATATATTTATCTCGGTGGTGGTCAGTATTTCTTAGTTTCATCTTGGTCTTTGCTGTAACTTTCTTATGTAAAAGTACTTTTATGTCATCGGAAAGCCAAGGTGCTGGAAGATGTTTCAGTCTGATAGGCCGGACAGGAGTATGTTTGTCGTAGATGTTAATAATTATTGACGTAAAAATATCAACTTTCTCATCAATGCTGTCAGCGTTAAGGAGCGTTGTCCAGTCAATGTTGCTGGCATCCTTAAGAAGATTAGCAAGGTTAATGCTACCAAAATTGCGTTGCAAGAGAATTTTTGACTTTGCCTTAGGCGGCCGAATTTTGTATGAGAGGTAGATAAGATCATGATGAGAGAAAGCGTCAGCAGAACATTGTCCATGTTTGGCAACGTGTTGAGAAGAAGAAACGAAAATAAGATCGAGAAGTGAAGGAGTAGAGTTAGGAAAATTATGTGTAGCATTTAGTGGAAGGATAGATAAGTTATTAGATTCAATAAGAGAGACAAGGCGAGATGAGCAAAAATCATTCTTCAAAAGACATGTGTTGAAATCCCCCATGACTATGGTGTGACTGTAAGAAGGGAGAACCTTTTCTAGGAGTTTTTCCAAAG
Organism: Pseudoips prasinana; assembly: GCA_951640165.1. Classification (NCBI taxonomy): domain Eukaryota; kingdom Metazoa; phylum Arthropoda; class Insecta; order Lepidoptera; family Nolidae; genus Pseudoips; species Pseudoips prasinana. Next base: position 17,033,588 of record OX621259.1, on the reverse strand, counting down.
AGGAGAAAAAATTTACTCTTAAAGATGGGCTATAATATACACCAAGTAAAACTTTGCGATGGTTAAGCTCAACTTCAATAAAAAGATGCTCGCCTGCGTTTGATGGGGGTGGCTGGGCTGACATATCCACAATAGAAAAGGATATATTAGTACGCAAATAAATGGCAACCCCGCCACCACCACCACACGCCCGATCATTTCTAATTAGATTGAAGCCAGTGAGTGAGTATAGCGTTGATGGAAGACATGGCTTGAGCCATGATTCTGAAATGAGTATGGCGTGAATATTCTTACAGTCAAAAGATGCCAGCATATCCGCAATATATTATTAAGATAGTTGATATTCAAATTCAAATATTGCACATAATGTCTAGCGATAATTTTTTTACTCAGGTCTTACGCGGCTCTATGTGCGGAAAGGAATCTTTACTAAGTATAAAAAGTTCTTGCCAGCTATTCATCCCTTCAGCAGACTTCGGGTGTGGCTAAATTACACATAATGCCTAGCGATTACTTTTTTTTACTCAGGTCTTACGCGGCTTTTTGCACGGAAAGAATCTTCACTATAAAAAGTTCTTGCCTGCTATTCATCTAATATGTTCAGCAGACTTCGGCTGTGGCTATATTGCACAGAATGACAAGCATTGACTCAGATCTTACGCGACTTTATGCGCGGAAAAGAATCTTCGCTACAAAAAGTACTTGCCAGCAATTCATCCCTTCAGAAGACTTCGGCTTTGGCTATATTGCACAGAATGACAAGCAATTACTTCTTTTTACTCAGGTCTTACGCGGCTTTATGCGCGGAAAAGAATCTTCACTATAAAAAGTTCTTGCCTGCTATTCATCTAATATGTTCAGCAGACTTCAGCTGTGGCTATATTGCACAGAATGACAAGCATTGACTTTTTTACTCAGATCTTACGCGACTTTATGCGCGGAAAAGAAACTTCACTACAAATAGTTCTTGCCAGCTATTCATCCCTTCAGTAGACTTCGGCTGTGGTTATATTGCACAGAATGACAAGCAATTACTTTTTTACTCAGGTCTTACGCGGCTTTATGCGCGGAAAAGAATCTCCTCTACAAAAAGTACTTGCCAGCTATTCATTTTTTCAGCAGACTTTTGCTGTGACTATTTTGCATAGAACGACAAGCAATTACTTTTTTTTACTCAGATCGTACGCGGCTTTATGCGCGGAAAAGAATCTTCACTACAAAAAGTTCTTGCCAGCTATTCATCCTTTCAGCAGACTTCGGCTGTGGTTATATTGCACAGAATGACAAGCAATTACTTTTTTACTCAGGTCTTACGCGGCTTTATGCGCGGAAAAGAATCTTCACTACAAAAAGTACTTGCCAGCAATTCATCCCTTCAGTAGACTTCGGCTGTGGCTGGAAATACTGTTTATTATAATTATGATGGCGTTTCCTATTCTTCTGGCAGTGAACTACAGTCAGCAACTAAGTGATAACCAGGAGGTATGTATTTTTTATACCAAACAATATCTCATGTATTCAAAACTAAACTTCCGTATTTTTTTAATTCGATGACTAGCTACCTAATAGGAGCTTAATATTAAAAAAAAGACATCCACCAACTTCATGTCCAACTTAAGTTATTGGAGAGCTAAGTGTGTGCAACAGACATTTTTCTTTTTGTACTAAAATCGGGTGAATATCGAAAAAAGTCGAATTATAAACAAAAAAGCACAGTAATCAAAGTGCATACACGAAACAAAAACGCATCAAATTGTGTTCAAGAGGAAGTTTATTTTGAAGTTGTTTAATTATTTGGACTGATTAAATAAAGTATTGAATATAATTAAGTATTTTTATTAGAAATCTGAGCTTCTTAGTCGTACGACGTAATGAATCTATTTAATCACTCATATACCAGTAAAAACCGGATCGCATTTTTCAGAAATACGACTACCGTGGTATTTTAAAGTGCAACACGGCTTGAATCGGTCATAGGAAATGTTTATATTTAATAGGTTTTAGCTCTTATTATAACACTTTAGAGTTTAAAATGAGGTGGAAACTATTTTACCATTGGCCAATTAAGTTTATGGATAAATTTATGCAGGAGTCTACGAATTAACGTCTGTAACAACATCTACTACCAAGTAGCAAAAATGTACCCATTTGGACCAAAGACCTGGGGGGACCTACCGCCTAATGACGGGCCTGGGGCTCTACCGGCTAAGTCACCGAACATCGATTTCTTAAATGGCGTTCAAGTAAATATAGGTTAGGAATGACTTAATCAATCGTTAAATCGGCTTCCATGAGCACATGTGACGTCACAAATGGCCCGGAATCGACTGTCAACGTTGAAGCCGATTTAACAATTGATTAAGTCATTTTTAACCATTATTTATTTGAACGCCTTTTAAGAAATCGATGTTCGGCGACTTAGCCGGTAGAGCCCCTGTTGGCGTGGTTGGTAGATACGCTGCCTTTCAAGGCGTAGGTCGTGGGTTTGATTCCCACCCGGGAGAGACATTTGTGTGCATGAACATGTCTGTTGGTCCTGAATCTGGGTGTAAATTATCGATGCAAATTATTATCTATATAAGTATGTATTTAAAAAAGAAAAATAGTATATGTAGTGCAGTTCTATGGTTTCCATAGTATAAGCTCTGCTTAGTTTGGGACCAGATGGCACTGTGTGAATAATGTCCCAGGTCATTATTATTATCATCATATAAATCGCCGACCATCGTAATTGATGAATGCGTTCACATAGATGAAGGTTAAAGATTACCAAATCATTCGCTTTAAGATTAAAATTACTAATTCAACATAAGCATGATCGAAGTTAAACATATAGCTCTTAATTGCCAGCCTAAAGCTGCCTACTTCCAGCGTCTTCCCGCAACTCGTGTAAGACTGTCGGTTCTCCTTGTGAGAGTTCCCACACTGCGTCTACTGGTTCCTAAGCCGTAGCATACTTGTAGCCCTCACGGCCTCACTCACTATCGAGACTTTCTCCTCCCCGACGAGAGGGTGACCTCATTCACAGTCAGGACCGCGAAATTAACTAATGCTATTATTGCGTGCAGGCACTTCTACAGTCGTGTTGCTCATTAGGCGATAAATCGACATTCATTTATGTATATGAAAATTAATGTTTGTCTGTATGTTCTTTATAGAATCGTAAACTATGTATTTGATCATGTGAAGTTCTTCAGAAAAGTATTGTGCATAAGCCCACGAATTCGATACTTCCCTACTTCGATAAATGGCGTAACTATGATTCGAATTGTTTTCATATATCGCCGTAGTAACGCGCGCAGGGTACAGCTAGTAACTTATTAAAATAGGTCATATTCTTACTGTCACAGAATTCAAAGTATTCTTTTCATTTCAGCAACCTCTGGCGATGATAATAGTGTTGTGCGACACAATTTTCATGCTCCAACTCATAGCCAATTTTTTTACTGGATATATTGATGGAAAATCAAATAAGAGAGCCGTTTTAAGTTTGAGGAAAATATTTTGGCATTACCTTAGGACCTGGTTCATTTTTGACCTGTTGGCGGCGAGTGGGTACCTTCCGGATGTCATTGGGTCATTACCCCTGGTGTACCCTTTGGCACTGCACTGCATGAAGTTGCCGCAGCTACTGAAATTACTGACGTATACCCGAAACATTTTGACGGTTTTGAGATTTTCGGTGAGTTTTAATTAAACCTGATATTTCGAACTTCAGACGTCACCTCTGCCGTACAATCACTAAAACGCCGCGCGCTGTTACAGAGAGGCATCTAACAAGGTAAATGGTGCTTTATTATGTCAAAAATGCTATTATTCAACTACTGATTATCTAAATGATACTCTTTAAGTAAAATACCTGCTAATAATATAGTACCCAGGACCTTAAATTTTGTGACACACTGTTTATGACGTTGTTGTTATTGATGATTCTTCTCTCTTCTTCTTGATTTGTATAGTTTTGATTAGTATTTCGATTGTTTTAATTTGTACGCCTGATATCGGCAGAATATGATGTTTTCATAATTTGCTTTTAAAATCTGTATTTATACATTACCATATTCATGCAAATAAATATATTGATTGATTGATTGATATGGGTATCATAGAGTAGCTTTTACAATGGAATATCTCTAGTAGTCTCTTACCTATTGTAGTTTTTGACACGCTTATTAGCTTCATACGTATATTAAGCTGTGTGGCTGATGGCGTAGAATATCGCCATCGTTGTCCGAGGGAATATTCACCAAAGAACGGGCTTAAGCGTCTCTCTCTCTCGTCTACCAACCGGCGAATATGGCTTATCCCGCCAAATTATGGACACAATACCATTGTGAAAATCTTTTGGGGAGGCCTTGGTCCAGCAGTGCACGTTATTTGGCTGACATAATAATAATATCCTGGGACATTATTTACACACTGCAATCTTATCCCAAACTAATCAGAGCTTGTACTATGGAAACCAGATAACTGATATACTACATATACTAGTTTTTTTTTGTAAATACATACTTATATAGATAATTATATAATATATCCAGACTCAGGACAAACAGACATGTTTGTCCTGAGACTGATAATGATGATGATATGTGTGTTAGTATGTAACGAAAACATTGGACATGATTTTGACCCGATTGTTATTTTTGACGAACTATTATTTATTATACTGTTCCATCAACAATGAAAATGAAATGAAAATGAAAAAGCGTTTATTCCGAGAAAAATATTTTACAATCCATGTTTACCTCTGCCAAACTGCAAAGCAGTTTGTTGGCAGACGTAGCTCCTTATTTAACATTTTTTTAAAGTTTACATTTTAAGTGACACTTTTCCACTCTACTTAATATACTAATAACCATTAAACACTATTATTTTCTATCTATATAACTAAATAATCAAATATTCCCTACGGTGAGGTTTTCACAGAAGATATTATATAAATGCATTTGTATTTTGTTTTCAAAAGAGGTCTTTGTGATATCATTGTTTATATCGACTGGGAGGCTATTGAAAATGGTTGGAACTAAAAAAGATCTACACCTTCGACCATAATAATTATCACAAGTGGGCACTTCAAATCTCCTCATATTATTGTTCCTTTGAGATCTTGTGCGAATAATATGTTTTTTGAAATCGTCACTACCATATTGATTTAATGCTACTGACAACACAGCCCTCTCATGAACCGGTAGGATTTTACATACCAGAAATAATTCTTCGTAAGCACTACTTTTACATCAAATTTTTGTGTTTCTATCCACTAACAGCTTTAAGAATCTAATCTGTATGTTTTTTAATTTATCCAGATATGTTTTAAAAGTATTACCATAGTATACCAGCCCATAAGAGAGTAGTGAGTCCACCAGTGCATAGTAGACCATGTACAAAGTTGCCCTATCAAGCACAAAACTAAGGTGGTGGAATTTCACAAGCACGTGTCTGAGTTTGTCACATAGATGGATAATGTGTGTTTTCCATGAGAAGTGGTTGTCTATGACTAAACCCAAGTACCTGTATTCCTCCACCACCTCAATCTATTTATATCAAACAACCGAATTAACCTTTATATCTTACACGAGCGACCACACATCTTCAAATTGGCCTCGTCCTATCTTTCTTAACCCAGATATTATGACAATCATGCCATATCCTCTAACTATTCTGCTGTCATTTTTAATGTGCTGTAGTTATAACCGAGTTAACTTTACTGTCTGTCATGAGTGACCATACATCTTCAAATTGACCTCGTCCCGTCTAATTTAAATATAACGTGCATCAGGAAAGCACCGCCCACAAGCGTGGTGGCCTTTTCAAAGTGCTGTAGAAAGAAGCTAGGTAACTTATGTGTCTATGATGATCGACCACACATCTTCAAATTGACCTTCCTCTATCTTACTTAACCCAATAACGGGCATCACAGGACGTGTCCTCTTATTAGTCTACTGCCCTATTTCTTTACAAATATTTTGGCTGTGATCAGCGCCTTAAGTGTTAAAATCGCTTGCAACTAAGTTTTATTTATTAATTTACATAAGCTTGCGTCTTTTTTACCATGGTTTTATTTAATGGAAATTCAATAAAAATGAATAAAATCAACGTTCTTATATATTTTTCGACGGGAAATAATAAATCACGCACAAAACCTATCACTAAACATAAACAATGACCATAGTTAAGTAAATGTGAAGTATTTTAGTAGTAAAACAACAACTCTTCAGCATACCTGTTAGAAATAATAATGTATCTCAAAATAGTCCACTTATAAGAATGTGTAAGCAGTATAATTCTATATGCTCCGTAACTGACATATTTCATGACAGTATAAACACATTTAAAAAGGCTTTGTTTAAAAAAGAAAATCTACATTACAACCTATCAACCCTTTATAAACTCAGACTATTAATTTTAGCATGCCAATTATTGTGTATTATGTATAATTATTGTACACCCACTTTAATTTCAAATATCTCGAATATTAAAAATATATATGAAGCTATAATATAAGTGCTGTGTACAGTTATTATTTGACTACAGGTTAAAATTTTGCTTATATTAGGTCTTTACCTATGAAATTGCCGTTCTGCAGTACTGGCCATTTCAAATCAAAATAATTTTTGTTTGGCTAAGAATTCTAATTTCAAATTAATTTTATTTTAAAAACATGGATTCTTTTTTCCAAAAGTAGTCATTTCTTTATTGATTAGTGTTACATTTTCATCGCATTTCAATCTTTTTCGTCATCATGGATACGTTAAAAATTCGAGTAATTATGGAATATGAGTACCGTCGTGGCAGCAACGCGGCACAAGCGGCACGCAACATCAACGACGTTTACGGAGCTAACACTACAAACCAACGCACCACCTGTTATTGGTTTGCTCGCTTCCGTTCTGGAAATTTCGACCTGAAAAATGAACCTCGCGGTCGTCCGAAGACTTTGGTCGACAATGACGAATTAAAGGCGGTTGTGGAAGCTGATGATACACAATCTACGGCTGAATTAGCAGCAGCTTTCGACGTTAGCGTCAAAACAATATTGGTCCATTTGCGTCAAATTGGCAAGGTAAAAAAGCTTGACAAATGGGTGCCCCACGAACTCAATGATCGCCAGCGCGAAGTACGCGTCGAGACGTGCCTTGCACTGCTCAACAGACACACAAATGAAGGAATTTTGAACCGCATTGTTACCTGCGATGAAAAATGGATTCTGTTTGATAACCGCAAGCGCTCAGCAAGTTGGTTGGATCCTGGTTCAGCACCTAAACAATGCCCTAAACGAAAACTTACCCCTAGAAAAGTGATGGTCACTGTTTGGTGGTCTAGCGCCGGTGTGATTCATCACAGCTTCTTACCAAACGGGGTGAGCATTACTGCAGATGTGTACTGTGAAGAACTGAGCACAATGATGGAGAAGCTGGCGCATCTCCAACCAGCATTGGTCAATCGCTCGTCTCTGCTGCTCCTGCACGACAACGCGCGACCTCATACTGCACAGCAGACGGTCTCCAAGTAGCAAGAACTGGGGTTGGAAGCTCTCCGTCATCCGCCCTACTCACCAGACCTTGCGCCTACAGACTACTACTTTTTCCAGAATTTGGATAACTTCTTGGCGGGAAAAAAATTCAATACCCGAGAGGCAGTACAAAATGCCTTTGAAGAATTTGTTGCCTCCCGTCCAGCTGATTTCTTTAAGAAGGGCATCAATAAACTGCCACTGCGATGGCAAAGATGCATTGATTGCATGGGTGATTACTTCGATTAATACAAATAAAAAAATTCATGAAAAAATTTCGTTTAAATTTTTTCATACAAAACGGCAATTTCATAGGTAAAGACCTATTATAATAAAATATGTAGAACTTCATAGAATCTGTAATTTGTTTCTGTACCAATAAAAATAAATAAAATAATCAGTTAAGGTGCAGATCACAGCCAAAATAATTTAAATAATTTTAGGTAATACCTACATGTTAAATTATGACCTATATTTTAAGGACCTTGATTCCAATACCCAAAATCGAGTGATTATGTTCCATCACACGGACGTCTCCGGAACGCTCTCACGGCTTCTAAACAAAAAGTATTAATTAACTTTTGCCTTCGGAATAGGAAACTAATTAATGAAAATTGCAGCGCTCGCTAATCCGTGCACACTCGCCCTGCGGACTTCGGCGTCGCAGCACGCTGACCGCTCGGAACACGTAATAGCCGGCATTTCATACACTTTTGATTTCATTAACGTGTCAGTGCCTAAACAATGTTGTTGTGCATCGCGCTGAGCTTACTCTGTGTGTACGCGAATGCCATCCATATAGTACCCGCTTGCAACTCATCAATCTATTGTACTGGCGACCTACTTAAAACTGTTCAACTTGCCAGGATATTCCCTGATGCCAAGACTTTTGTCGACTTGAAGATCATTAATTCAGAAAGTGAAACATTAGCCAACTTCGCAAACCTCATGAGAGAGACGAACAATAATCCGAATCGAGAACAAATCACGTCATTTGTCGACGACAACTTTGTAAATGGTGAGGAATTTGAACCGTGGACACCAGCCGACTTCGATCCGAATCCTCCGATGTTAAGGGAAATCGCTGATCCTAAACTAAGGCAGTTTGCGCAGGATGTCATCAATATTTGGCCAGGATTAAGTCGTAAAGTCTCGAAAGAAGTAGAGCCAGCCAGTAGAGAAGTTTTGCCAGAAGGAAAACGTGAAAATTTCTACAGGGAAATGAGGAGTGCAGCGGAAAGTGGTTGGGATTTCTCAACGCGGTGGTTTGTTACGGCCAAAGACCAAGGTATAGGTAATTTGACTGACGTTCATACAACCAGTATCGTGCCCGTCGATCTTAATGCTGTTTTCGCAGGATCCCTACAACAGGTCGGTAACTTGAGGAGCCGTCTCAATGATTGGCCTAGTGCACATAAATGGTGGGAATTAGCAAGATACTGGAGAGATGCCATTGATAATGTTTCGTGGGACTCCTCTGACGGAGTGTGGTATGATTATGATATCAAAGAGAATATGAGAAGACGACACTTTTACGCGAGCTGTGTAACGCCGCTCTGGGCTGGGGCTGTCGAAGCCGCGGATATACCAAGGTATACTCCATACTTTGTGAAATACTTGTTGAATACCTCTTCTCTCAATTTCCCTGGTGGTATACCGACGTCGCTGTTGAATTCTGGCCAACAATGGGACTTTCCCAACGCATGGCCGCCGCTTCAGGGCATGATGATATACGGGTTAATACAGAGCGGGAATAGCGAAGCAATTAAATTAGCGAGGAAACAGGTCCCGATCTGGATTCGTACAAACTACATAGGTTACAAAAAACGGCAGGTGATGTTTGAGAAGTATAATGCTTTGCTGCCGGGAGACGACGGTGGTGGTGGCGAGTACACGACGCAGACAGGCTTCGGATGGACCAATGGCTTTTTATTAGATCTTTTACAAAGATACGGAAGATATTTAATGTTAGTGGACAATGATGAAGTGTTGCTAGTCTAGTCTATGTTCAAACATTTTGTTCCTTATAAATTAAAACTACTTTTATGTAATTGTATCTTTATTTGACCGCATTTATTTCTAAGACATCTTCTGGGTTTTGTAATGAATTTCGCACTAATTACTAGAACTTGTTCGTCATCACAAGAGTAAGACTAATGTTCCGTATTTCGACTATAGCAGCCAGTCTCAATGGAGACTAGGCACCTGCACGAGACATATTATAGGGCACAAGTGTGTTTTCCTCACACTCATGATGACAGCTAGCTGTCATGACTGGAAAGAGTTCAGGTACAGGTCCGTCGGCTGTACGTGCTTTCCGAGCCACGGGGGTATAACACCGCCAACATCCAAACTCCGAACTGATATTGAACATTTTTACTTATTGCTTTATTTATCCGACCTGGAATCTGAACTCTGAACCTCATTAACTGTGGTTTAACATGCTACCGCTAAACTTACAAGGCTGTCAACAGTCGTATATATGTTATGGACCATGTGATTAATGCGGGAATTATACATAATGCACGAGCATTGTGAATAATCTCTAGCTTTATCGGGCTAACTGATTAATACTATCTTCATTATTTATCACATTGCACGGTCATTATTATATTGCTACATGATAATTGGGCAATTTGATAATAAAGCTAAATATGACGCGGTGTAAGGGCGGGGGCGCCATGCGGATAGCACAAGACCGGCAAGTGTGGAACTGTGGAGACCTTTAGGGGTAGCCATTGTCCAGCAGTGGACGTCTTTCGGCAGATATAATGACGATGCCTGCGCCGTCAATACTCTTTAATTAATCAATTACTGTATAACAGTAATTTATTGATTATATCGGTTTATAATTAAGTTGTCGGTTTAATACTTAATTAATACTTGTAGTTAATAACACTGCAATTACTTAATTAGCCTAACTATATACTGAAATTATATCACGTTTATTTTTGTACATAATTATATTATCTAATTTGACTGCATCGTTGGTCTAGCATTAGCGTATTCAACGTTCTGGGTACAAATGGGCCAAAATAGCGGTTTTGGGATTTTTCCGTAAAGAAAAGTTATCAGTATCAGCCTATTAGTTGGCGGTATTGTTCCCCTGTGCCTTGGAGAGCACGTAAAGCCGTAGGTTCTGTACCTGACCTCTTTCCGGTCGTGTCGCTAGTCGTCCCATTGGATGATGAGAGTGACGGGCTTGAATGTGCTCCTGCGTTTGCGCACACAATTGTGCACTAATACGTCCTGCGCAGTTCTCTTCGCTCCAATGAGAGTGGCCGCCGTGGCCGAAATTCGGTCTGGTGGGCATTATTTTCTAATTTTGTTTCTCAAGGTCGATTGGGAGAAAATGCCTATGGCATTAAGTCCACCTCTGTAAAAGTTTGTACACAAAGTTATGACATAAATAAATTAATGTTAATTTATAAATAAATTATTCATACTTCATTGTTGTATAATATAGTATTATTTTATCCTCCATGTAAAGACTTTAAAATTACTTTCATGCATCACATAACTCTGAACTTTAACAAGACCTATGAATTTCCTGAAATTTCTTCTTATTAATTACCTACATCATAAAAGTCAAAACGAAATATATGTTAAAATGTACGTATGTATATGTGTGTATTGATCAAAATCAAATCGTTGTCAGATTCGCTTCTTCGTGATTTCACTGATTTAATGAGGTCGTGGCCTCACTTCGTAAGTCATTACCTACTTCATTGGTTTACTTATTCACAATTACTCCGTAATTAGTGTAATTACGAATAAATAAAATAATGAATCTGTTAATTATATTTTATTACGAATGCATCTAAATACTTTCAGTCTGTATAGTTTACTAGCTTTCCAGCTTTTATGTACTTATTTATTTCACTAACTTACATCTAATTTTACAGGGTTAAGACCCCATTGTCAAAATGCATTCCTATGGCGAACAAGCAATTTGTTAAATAAACAAATAAAATCTTTAAATCTTGACATATTTGTCAATAAAACTGAAACAGTGAGACGGGTACTCAGCCTAGACTTTTTCTCTAAATTTAACACTTAGACTTAAATAAATTAATTTAAGCTGATCACATATGTATAACATATACCACTGTCTATTAGTGGAGACCTGTAATTGGCCTTCAATTACTATTTAGCTTTTTATAACTGTTTTTATGTGCTGTTGGTCTTCCTTAATATTAAATAAATACAGTAGTAGTCCCGGCTTACTATTATTTTTCTACAAATACTAAATTTTAAGAGAGGTAGGCACAGCGTTCATTCGCTCAAAGAGCAGCCCGACTGGGGAAGTACCTCCACCTTACAGAAGACATTTCTTAATAATAACATTAATAGCTTTAATGTTGTGTTTCTGCATGTGAGTAAGGTCGCCAGAGTTCATCGGGGTGGGGGGAAGGGTCAGCAACAATTGTTTGCTGACTCTATTAAAGGCCGGCAACGCCCGCGCGACTCCTCTGGTGTTGCGAGTGTACATGGGCGGCGGTGATCACTTACCATCAGGTGACCCGCTTGCTCCTTTGTCGCCCTATGACGTAAAAAAACCTATTTTATTTATATTTCCAAAATTATATGATGTGATATTTGTTGTTGCCTTTGTGAATTCCCTCTGAGCACAGTTGAGAATCCGAAGTGCATGCGTTTCTACTCGCGCGCGGTATGACAGTTACGCGACGCGACGTCCTGCGTGAGCGAAGTGTCCTACGTGAAAAAACGCGTGTGGGGTGCGGTGCGGAGCGACGCGACGCGAATCGAAGCGAACGCAATCAGTTGACTTGATATTTAAGCGCGAACAGGATGCGATGCCGTCGTGTTTTTGGGCGTCGGTGGCGGCTGCGCGAGACGATTCGCGTGCACGTAGGACATAGCCACCGCGTCGCACCGCATCGCATTGAATTCGCATGTCACCGCTTCATAATAACGTTCGCTTTGAATCGCCTACCTAGGACGTAGCGTTAGTGTTGGCCGTCGACGGCGCCACACATACAGTTTGTACGGGCGGGACACATAAGCGCATTTTTTCTATACATATATGCATGTTTTCTACTTGCATCTTAAGATTTTACATCGATATGAGACTAGTGCGAGGTCTCCTAGCCCACCATTCATCGTATCCAACTATACCTAATACGAATAATGTCGGATACGTGAGTGGATAAAACGGGATACCCCATACAGTAGCCTAGTGAGAAATCCTGTGAATTTATTTTGTACCTTTTCCAGCATATTTAGTTTCATGTAGAGCCCAAATGCCTGCATAACTTTCGAGTAAGCTTCTAACTAGTGAATTGTACAAGGAAACGATCGCTTTAATATTCGTAAAATCACGTATCGTTTGAAGTAGAAATCCTAGGTTCCTATAGGCTTTTTTTACAAATCTTAACAATGTGTTCCCGAAACGTTAGCTCTGCGTTCAGACTTAATCCCTGACCTCTGTGACTCTAACAATCGCTGTCCATTCGATATTATAGTTCCATTGAATTGGTGTGCGTGAACGAGAGAAATAGATAGTAATGCACGTAAAAATATTAAACTCTAACTCTATAAATATTAAACTATAACTCTCTTTGACTGCACGTGTGGCGCAGCGGCTTAGACAGTCGCCTCGCCGCTTCGTGTCCCGGGTTCAAATCCCGCGCCGGATAACAATTTGTGTGACCCATAAATAGTTGTTGTGAGTCTGGATGTAATTTGTGTGCGTCTATTATGTGTTTGTAAAGTACCCCGTGACACAAGAATTAAATACGTCAATGCGGACGCTGCCTTAAAAAAAGTGGTTATATGTACACTAATTCGCTACCCTATCTATATCTTCCTGCAGCTTTACACAATCTTATATGGTATTAATTTCAATTGATAGTTTTAGGATATCCGTAAATATTATAATCATTTCGGATCATTGACGATTTTTGGCAGGTGGTTAAGTTTTCGGTGTGGACTTTTTGTTATACTATACTTTATAAATTATAGCCCATATGTTAGTCCAGGGTGTCAGCTAACTCCATACCAAATTTTTGAAAAAATTGTTAATTCCCTCCAGCCGTTTAGATGTGAAGAAGTAACAAACATATACACTCACAAACTTTCGCCTTTAGAATACTAGCTGTGCGCCGCGGTTTTACTCCCGATCAACTTTATAAATTACTAGCTATGCCCTGCGGCTTCGGCCGCGTTAAACTTTATAAATTATAGCCTATGTGTTAATCCAGGGTGTCAGCTAACTCCATACCAAATTTAATTAAATTCGCTCCAGCCGTTTAGACGTAAAGAAGTAACAAACATACAGACTCACAAACTTTCGCCTTTATGATATTAGTATGATTTGTGTGATTTTCAATTTCCAGTCTCACCAAAAAACTGCTGTTGAAATTTTCATGTGTTTAATTGGATACATATGGTGGAATATTTATTTACAATTTGCTACCGAATATATGAAAGAGGGTACATTTAACCCAACAAATCCGAGGAATTGCTCCTGGCTAACTATGGGTCATCTTTGGAATGCAACACCCCGTGTGAAGATAGTCTATGCCTTCGATAGAGCCGGTAAGCCTTTATTTTCGTTCTTACTTGTAGTGTGGGCAGTGGTTACCCTAGTGTCAGAGTTGCTCAAGCCTTTGCCTAATGGCTTCAACTAGGACCGACAGATTAACGTGCCCTCCAAAGCACGGAGACACTCAGATATTAAACCACTTCGTTGTTCAAGCCGCCCATTAGGCCCCTGAAAGGCTTAACGACTGTTGCCTAATGGCTTCAACCGGGACCGACAGCTTAACGTGCCCTCCGGAGCACGGAGACGCTAAATTAAACCTCTGTGGCGGTCACCCATCTATGGACTGACCGCGAGCCTAGTTGCTTGACCTCGCCAATCAGTTACGGACCGGTGAGAGCGAAATTAACTATACCTTCTATCGTCTGGAGAACAGAAGTGAGTACTCTCAATTTAACTAAGTGAAGTCCCACTGTGATCATTTTCAGCACATTCAGAAGGTTTCAGAAGGACTGATATAGTAACTAACTTTCTTAAACGCCGGCAACTCACTTGTGCTACTCTTTCTTCTCAATTTCACTTTCAATTGGGGAAATTTGACAAATTGGGGTAGCTTGATGTGCTGGCGTCTGTACAAGCGTTGATTAGTTGGGATAGATGATGATGTGCGATATCACCCGGGTATTTATTTGATACTTTCGTCTTGCTTAACGCGATCGTAATAATAATAATATCCTGCGACATTACTCACACACGGTCATCTGATCCCAAACTAAGCAGAGCTTGTACTATGGAAACTAGCTAACTGAAATACCTACTACTTACTTTTTCTTTTGTAAATACATACTTATGTAGATAATTACACCCAGACTCAGGACAAACAGATATATTCATGCACATAAATACCTGTCCTGGGTGGGATTCCAACCCACGACCTGCGGCGTGGAAGGCAAGCATTTACCAACCACGACAACAGGCCCGTCATTCTAATTTGTTCATATGTCGAATGGATAATAATTATTTCATTACCTTGTTTATAGTTGGAATGTTGACATCAAATACCAATATGAATGCAACAGAAAGCCATGGTTGTTTTGCAACCTTCCTAATTGTGGCTTGGGCGATAGCTACGGTGAGATAATCATATTACTAGTACTCTTAGTATTATTGCGTCTACAGTGGGCGATCTCTACGGAAACTAACATGCACGTGCACACTGCATATCAGGCGGCGACTCAACGAGGTACGGAAATGTTACTCCACCGTATTTGTGACATTAGACTTTATGATAATGTCCTATAATAATAATGTCCTTAGTCATTAGATAGGCCGTCTCCGATCCGGATCCGATGGGACGCCTAGTGACACGACCGGAAAGAGGTCAGGTACAGGACCGACGGCTTTACGTGCTCTCCGAGGCACGGGGGTATAATACTTCCAACTCCCAGACTTCGGGCTGATGCTGAGAATTTTTTCTTATTACAGAAATGTTTCGACCAGGGATTCGAACCCAGGACATCGTTTTCCGCGGTTGAACAAGCTACCTCTAGACCAACGAGGCAGATCTAGTAATTCTATTATAACACCAATAGATAACTAAAACAAGTATAAGTGAATTTGTTCACTTTAATACACCTAATGGACTACGTGTGGCCAAAGTTAATGTTTTGTGTTCACCAGTGAACTATTGAGAACAAAATGCTACTTGGTCAGCATCTAACAAAGAACATGACCGTCTATTTTAGTCTAGCAAGAACGTTTTTAACCTATTTGAAGTTACAAGGTATACCTGTCTCGGTCCGGCGAGTATATGAGACAAACATTCTCAATGGCAGCCCTGGGTGAGGAATAATAGGGCCACTCTATACCATCCCGTGGGAGCCGTAAAAGGCGACTAAGGGATACACCAGGCAGTCGGGCAGTAACGTCACTTAATTTTAATTTTAATTAATCATTTATTTCAGACCATTTTAAGTCCATAAGATGTTAGTTACAAAAATCTTAACCTAATGTTAGTAATTTTACAATATATAAATATAAAATCGCGGTTCTAGGGCACCGTCTACGTCGTGTGCAGTCGTATCCAGTGCTCCAGCATCGGACTATCCCATTTGTCACATAATGCGTTCAAGATGCTGTGTGAGCTACCACGCACCCTGCGTAGGAGGGATGCACACCGTTTGCGGATGATGGCGTGGAAACCATCAACCCTCGCTTCCGCAAACATCCCCGATGCACTACAAAAACGTGGCAGCCCAATCAACATCCTAAACGCATTATTATATTGCACACAAAGGGCGCTGTATGCCCTCTGCGTATACCTGATCCACAGACTGCACGTGTAAAAAGTCTGGCAATATGCTCTAAAAAGTGTAACTTTGACGTCCTTGGTACAACGTGCAAATCTACGAATCAGCATATTACATCGGACAGCCAGCGCCCTACGTTCTCTTTCAATATCCAAATCATCGTTTAGATTATCTGTGACCCAGTGACCCAGGTACTTAAATTGAGTTACTTTTGCTAGAGGGGTATCAGCAATTGTGACTTGTGGCACGTTGGAGTAACATTTGGTGCCTGCCTTGAACACAAGTAACTCACTCTTTTTGGCGTTGTACCTGAGCCCGTGGGCCTTCACATAATCTTCACACAACCCTAGAAGCCGCCGGAGACCTCCTATCGTTGGAGACAAGAGCACCATGTCGTCGGCGTAACTTATATTATTAACGCAAGTCCTGTCAATGTGACAACCGACATTGGTACTGCTGAGTTCAACGATCAGTCGGTTAATAATACATTGTTTGTCTGATTCTTATACCAATACCTAAGTATATCTATAACAGAACTGTCCACGGTGCTTTCCTTGCGTAGCTTTTCCCAAAGTATGTCATATGACACCAGGTCAAAGGCCTTGGACAAGTCAAGGAAGCACGCATTGATTGGTGTCTTCCTGGCTGTGTAGTACTGTACGGTCTGCTTGAGACACATAATGGCACTCTCTGTTGATAAGCCGGGCCTGAAGCCAAACTGGGCATCATGAAGAGTGATGCGGCTTGCCATATGTGAATCCAGCAGACAGTCCAGCACTTTAGCCGTAACAGTCGCCAATGAAATCGGCCTATAGTTAGAGGGGTCCGCAGCGTCGCCAGTTCTATTTTTTATGATAGGCACAACAATTGTTTTCATTAGATCACCCGGTAGGTAAGAGTGACTCATGCACAATGTAAACAACATCGCCAGTACCCTCGGCAAGTGTACTCCAGCATACCGCAGGTGCTCAATACTAAGGTTATCATGCCCTGGTGATTTCCCACGAACCATATTTTTGATCACCTCGGCAATGTCTCTGGCAGAGAATTTTACATTTAAGTCCAATGGGTCCTGATTATCAGATACCAACGATGAAGCTGGTACAATTTGTTTTAACGGTGAATCTACTTTAAAGGTATTCATAAACATATTTGCTATATCGACAGGGTTACACAGTTCTGCTACACTCACTGGGAGGCCCCGCTTAGGATTCATTTTATTAGTTTTTTTCCAAAACTTTCCAAAATCTTTCGATTCATGGGTTTTTGCAATAATATCTAGTTTGATTTGGTTTTGACTTTTGCGACACCATTTTAATTTATTTTTGAAAATATTACGAGTTTCGCGCATCTTCTCGTAGATATTACCCATAGACGGCTTACCACATAAATTCCACATTTGAAAAGCAAGCCGGGCCTCACAGTGAGCAATTCGTACATGTTTATTCCATCCTATCAATGGTTTATACCTACGGTCATTAACTATTGTTGCACTACGTTCGGCGGACTTTGTAAGTATGCATATAATTTTATTGTATATATCATCCAATATTACTCCATGCTGATGACTCTTACACATTGTACCCGCACATTTACATAGTTCAGAAGGGAAATTTATTTCCCGCAGTCCAGCGTGACACAATTCCTCATATAATTTTATTTGGCTCAAATCGCGTTCTCCCCAAATAACATTGCTCTTATCCCTAATAGGTGGTATAATATTAGGTTTAATTAGTTTCAAGTTACATTCAATTACTTAACTGCGGTCGGCAACTGGCATGCCAAGCGGGGCAACTACGGCAAATCCCTCCAAATGGCAACATTATAGAAACCTTTGGGTGAGGCCTATGTCCAGCAGTGGATGACATCAGGCTGGTGATGATGATGATGATGATGAGTTATTAGTATTTATCGTATGGGAGTGGTTACCCTAGTGTCAGAGTTGTTCAAGCCGTTAAGCCTCTGACATGGCTTAGCGACTGTTGTCTAATGACTACAACCGGGACTGAAAACTTAACGTGCCCTCCGACCGAAGCACGGAGACGCTCAGAAATTAAAGGCCAAAGGACGGTCACCCATCTATGGGCTGACCGCAAGCCTAGTTGCTTTTCCTCGCTGATCACTTGCGCTAAACAATAGTCAAAATTATGCAATGAGCAAAAATAATGTGCCACTGGCATGTCTGTTGGGATATTTCGATCAGCTGAATGGTGTCAGTCATTTTGGGAGGTTTCACCATAATCGCCACGATTGGCAGACGGGTTGGTGATCGCAGTATGATCATATACTCAAAGAAACTCTGCTGACCATTCTCTGGTATACCTAGTCCCTCGGGCCCTCTTCTACGCCCCCCAGGATAGACATAGGTTGGTGATATTCTTTTTAGCCGTCAGCCACACAACCCTATGTCCAGCAGTGGATGTCTTTCAGCTGATATATGATGATGATGAATCAGCTGCATATTTTTATACGCAAAGTCGTTTTTCTGCAAAATTACATTATTTCAATTCGGGAATCAATAATAATGTAACATAAAATATAAACTAGTCAATAATTTGTAATTATATAACTAGGTATATTAATCAAATGGACAAATTAAATAATTAATTAAATTTGATTAGTGATTAAATAAATAGGCTAATATGAAGCGTACCCTGTATTATTTTTAAAATCTTTTATACCCAATAAAATATTTGAGTTTGTTTTCAGATGTTGGTTTTTCACTTTGTATTGAGATACCTTATAGAGTTGTTCGGGATAGAATCGGCTCAATCCAAGTACTACATTATGACAAGACAGTTGCAAACTTACATGACACAGAAGAAGTTTCCGCCAAGACTGAAGAAGAAAATTTTGAAGTTTTACGCCATTCGTTTTCAAAATAATTATATTGCGGTGAGTTGTAACAAATTAAATTAAATAAAAAAAACTTGTGTGTACTTATGTACACGCGTTAGAAGTTATACTTCTTAATATACAACTTGAACATAGTTATCAATTTTCATACCACAGAACTAACGTCATGCTGTCATTTTTACGATACGCGCGCACGATGCGCGCGCATCGTAAAAATTCACTCTCATACATTTTCATACCACCTAGAACTAACTTCATGCTGTTATTTTTACGATGCGCGCGCACGATGCGCGCGCATGATAAAAATTCACTCTCATACCACCTAGAACTAACTTCATGCTGTTAAATTTTTTGGTGTCGGTGTGCGCGCGCATCGTAAAAATTCACTCTCATCATTTTTCTCCATCGCGCCAAAAGAAGTATAACTTCAAAAAGCTAATAGACAATGGGCTTACTGCGTTGCTCGTCTTGAGTTATGAGTCTTCAAGAACATAGGGGGACCTATGTTCTTGAAGACTCATAAACTCATAAAAACTTGGAAAGGCAAAACCAAGTTAATTTCGCTGACGAATGAACATTTTTTAAATGAACTGTAAAGTGTTAATGAACATCTGTAGTAAAACCAATTTAGGGTCTGTGCGAAATACTGAGAGAGAAAAAGCCACGCGTTAGAATTCCTTCCATCTACAGTTCTTCAAACAGTTCTGTTCGTTAATAGTATTTTTTTGTTTTTGAAGACATGGTATGTACCTATGTATCCTCTTTTGGAGGTCCATAAAAAAAAATGTGGAACTGACTACGAATGCAAACATAGGTAATCAATACGAAGCAATATTTTATTTATTTTTAATTAAATTTTTTTTAAGTGATGGTGACTTATGGCTTTAGGTAAATTAAGCCCCAAAGTACCTACATCCAGACTCCGAACAACTATTTATGGGTCACACAAATAGTTGTACTGGGCGGGAATTGAACCCGGGACACGAAATGGCGAGGCGCCTCACGTGCTGTCAATAATCTGCTGCAGTAGCTAACCACAGCAGCAGGCCTGCATCAGTGGGGATAAATCCTAGCCCAGTCGGTAAAATATTATTTTTCCGCGAAAGAACACAGTTATGCCTTTCTTATAATATTAACATTTTTGAATACATTTCTTTGTCTTTTCGTGTTGTTAGGAGTCCCGTATACTGAACTGCGTCTCTGGACAGCTACGAAATGATATTCTAATGCACACTGGCCGTCAGCTCGTCAAGGAAATAGAATTCCTGAAGCTCCTGCCGCGACCCTTGTTGATGCAAATTGCGTTCAAGTTAAGACTTGTCATATTCATTGCAGGGGATATTATATTCAAGATAAATACTGTGGGTAAGTTAATATTAGCCAGTAGCTTAAATTATTAGTTTTGCTTTTACTTTACAGCATGTCCACCACTAAAGTGGTCTTTAAACAAAATTTTAAGAAATTATGTGTCCAGTATACTGTGTATTATAATATGTGTATTACAGTCAGTTTTTTCTTCTTTTTCTTATTCTACGTATTTATAAACTTGTTTCTAAAACTCATTATTTAAATGCTGTGGATATATGTAATTGTTACAACACGAGGAATGTATATTTAAATAACTTACTGTCATATTTATATCTCAGTGTATGTAATGATGATATTCTTGAGAAAAAAAAAATTAAGCAAGTGTGCAGTTCTAACTACGAAAAAATAAATAAAATAATATTCTATGCCCGCCGGCTAAGGTTAAGATTGAATTTTGATGAAGATGTCAAATGTGATCTATTAAATTGGTCCTAGGTACTATAGTTTATTGCCTCGATGATACTTGCAGTTTTTTTCAGTACATTAACTAACCCCGCCCCTAACAGAAAATTCAATGAACTTATAATGCCTGTACTAAAAAAACAAGTTTCATAGAGTAAGTAAATTATATGAAGTCGTGGTAGATAGAGGTATAGTTATCAAAAATCTCGAACTCTCTAGCTTAAATATGTGTGAGATGTTTAGCATGACCGAACTCTTAGCAACTAATTTGGATTGTGAGCACTTACCAAAACTTGATATATGACTGACTGTATTTAATTATTCATTATTAATAACCTGTTAGAAAACCCCCGACTCCAATCATTTTGGAAAAGTGCTGATACTCTTACACTGCTGGATCGATATTATCTAAACATAGCTAAGAACCTCCGCAAGGAAATGGGCTTTTAAATGAAATAAAATACATCAAAATCACAAGCCTCCCCCAAGAATCATCTTGGAGGATATACTCTAATCGCCACGCTTGGCCGACGGGTTAGCGACCGCAGTACGATGGTCAATATGGTCAGAGTACACATAAGAAACCTGCTTGTCCTCTAGTAGATATTCCCCCGGGTCGACTTCTACGCCCCCCACTTGAGATGGGGTGATAATATTCTGATATTCGCCGCCGTCCCCACACAGCATATATATATTTATAAAGTAGAGTATGTAGTATATATATCAGTTATCTGGTTTCCATAGTATAAGCTCTGCTTAGTTAGTAGATGTGTAAATAATGTCCCAGGATATTATTATTATTTAGTTTACCTTGAGCAAACTATGTTTTCACCAACAGGTGACTGCCTCTATTTTATCGACAAAGGATCTGTGGCGATCTATTCGGAGTCCGCGAGAGAGATATGCCATCTCGAAGACGGCGATTTCTTCGGCGAAATAGCTCTAGTGATGAAACACAGATTCCGTACCACTTCTGCCGTCGCTGTAACTAACTGTGAACTATTTAGACTCGATAGAGAAGACTTTAATACATCAATAGCGTATTATCCAACGGTTTACGAGAATTTTAAACACATAGCGTCGTCCCGGCTTGAGAGAACTAATGTTTTGGATGAACACCATAAGGCCGAGTTGAAGACTGCCGAAGAGGCACACAGTAACTTAAAGCGCTATATGGATTAATAGTTAAAACGAACATTCACATATGTACAGACGCCAGCACATCCAGCTACTATATCTGTCAAATTTCATTTATAGATTTTCAACTTTATCCCAAAAGAATAAGGCTCACTTTCAATCGGGGATATTTAACAGATTGAGGTAGCTTGATGTGCCGACATCTGTACATACGCCGATACATGCATACATAGACTCACGCGTTGTTTCCCAGAGGGGTGGACAGACTGGACGGAATTCCATTTATCATGATCCTTTCACTACCACTTTCGCCTCGATTACTGTCATTATATTCTTCATACATGGTATTTAACAATTAATAATAATATCCTAGGACATTATTTTACACGGCCATCTGATCCCAAACCAAGCAGAGCTTGTACTAGGTATGGAAACTAGATAACTGTTATACTACATATACTAATTTTCTTTTTTAAATACATACTTATATAAAAAAATTACACCCCAGACTCAGGACAAATAGACATGTTCATGCACACAAATATCTGTCCTGGATGGGAATCGAACGACCTCCGGCGTGAAGAGCAAGCATTTGCCAACTACGCCAACAGGCCCGTCAATTGATAAACATAGTAATATATTTCTAAATCCATATTATAGAAAAATTTGACCCAGACATAGAAGAAATAATCATGCTTATCACCTAAATATTTGTCCTTGGTGGTGATCGAACCCAGGCCTGATGATCCAGTGGTTAGTGACCCTAACTGCCTGAGGCCGTGGGTTCGATTCCCACTCAGGATAAATATTTGTGTGACGAGCACATTTATTTTTTCTGTGTCTGGGTGTAGTTTATCAATATCATGTATGTATGTAGAAATATAAGTATGTTTATCAGTTGTCTGGTTGCAATAGTACAGGTTCTGCCTAGTTCGGGATCACATACAAGTGTGCTACTTGTCCCAAGATATTTATTTATTCTTAAGAAATGTCGTAGCAAGTATTCATAATTGTATAAGAACAGTTAGAAATAAAACAATTTAAGTTATAAAACATTCACATTTATTTAAAAAACCAGCCACCATTTACAAGCGGAATAATTTATAATAGAAATTATTAAGGTTCTAGCTCAGAACACACTGCGAAAGTATTCAGTAAAATACCCAAAAACAAAAAAAGTATTAAATATAATAGACAACGAGAAGTTAATGCGACAAGACATTTCATTTAAATTATAAAGTCCAAAATTGTGGTGCTTATCAAACCACAACTTTAAGAATAAGCAGGATACAAATGTTCTGAATAAACATTTGAGTCTTGCTTATCATTATGTCTGATTAGCCAAAGATCTCCAAATAATGCTAACAATTTTGGAAAATCCTAAAGATCTCCAAATAATGCCAGCAATTTTGGGAAATCCTGCTTATGTGGAACTTTAAGTTAGAATAGTTTATTCATTTCCAATTTTTTATTTGATTTTTAAGCAGTACGTTCTTTGCTTATTTTTCACGATTCAAATGTTTAATAGCTACAAAATATTTTATCTCACTATTGCAGTTCTATACTTCTCTCAGTTATACAGGGTGTTTATTTAAACGGTAAAGGCCATATGCCATGTGATCTACTACTGATATAGAATAAACTTGAACATAAACTTGAAATATTGAATAAATAATAAATATTTGATTTTCATGAATTGACTGCCCTATAATTGGGCTAAGTGTGCAATTTACACAATTTTTGTTGTACAGAAAATTCATGTGAAGTGGTACTCTAACAAAAATGGCAGGTCATGTCAATCTCTATGGAATCCGGACTATGATCTGCGAGGGGAAATATTATAGTGCGCAAGTGTATGAGTAAACGCAGGTCTCATGATGCAAGAAGTAATCATCTACGGATCTTCACCCAGCCCTACGGATTGCACTGTCCACACTCCGGACTGCTACTAAGAATTTATCCCGACAGAAAAATTCTAATAAGTACAACTTTTAAGCTACTCCCGAGATTGGACTGAACTCATGACCTCACTGTCTGCAATACATCACGCTACCAACGAAGAAGTCATATCAGTAATAAAACACATAGTATAATGCTTTTACGAGATTAAGTACACACCCTGTCCACAGGGTTTTAGGTATTTGGTGTTCAGAAATAATAAGGATAAAAAAATAGGAAGGTCTTCAAACCTTTGCGATCGACAATTCAACAAACAAATTATGAACAATTTCGAAATTAAGTTAGTATAAAAATATTTAGGTTCCAGCTCAGAACACACACACTGCAAAGGTATTCAGTAAAATACTTAAAAATAAATTTTAAGTATTAAACACAACGCGAACTTAATGCAACACGGCATTTCATTTAAAATACCAAGTCCAATTGGTTTTTAAATATTGCTGGATGCGAATAGTGCAAGACCGGCAATTGTGGAGATCTTTGGGGGAGGTCTTTGTCCAGCAGTGGACGTCTTTCGACTGATATGATGATGATGATGATGACCAAGTCCAAAATTGTAGTGTTTAACAAACCAAGAAAAAACAGGATACAAATGTTCTAAATAAACATTTGAATCTTGCTTATTTATTTATTGTCGATTTATTTATGTCATCATCATTTTAAATTCTATCTGATAACAATTCTAAACAACGAATTTAGAGTGAGGTCACAAATTGCCTAAAGCCCTGTATTTGTTTTAATTACATCAGTCAGTTACAAATAACAAACTTTGAAGGTCTCTGGCATATATATCACGTAGCCAAATTTATAACTCTATGACTCAAGAACTACCACAAACAATTATAATCAACTTTATAAAATACTAATTTTGACAGCAGACCAATATTTTAGTTACATCAATAAATAAATTCCTAATTTATTCGTAACATCACAACCGAAATTAATTAGTTTTAAATTTATATTTTTCTAAAAGTAAACTGTTGTCTAAGAACAAAATAAGTATGAAAAATTATTTAAATATCTGTTGCAGGTAACTTTAAAACTTTGTATACACATTTCAAAAACATTTGATTTCCGTTTCAAGACATTTTTCATTCGGATAAATTATGAATTATCTTATTTTTCTTTTTAAAGAAAAAAGAAGAAATTAAGAATTAACATCATCAGTCAGACTTAAGCGAAATATTAACGGCAAAATCGTGCTGCTATGCCCTTTTAAAACTCAATTTCCATTATAGATGTGCGAAATAGCTAGGAGCGTAAACAAATAAATCTTTACTTTTCCTTCAGTTCCTATCCATCCAAAGGTTGTCTGGAAGAGATCGCTTAAGGCGATAAGACCGCCCATTGTACATTATTTTCTTTATATCCAATGAATTTTCTTTCCGTTTGAATGTGTACAATAAAGAGTATTCTATCTATCTACGTGTAGTATATTCGCACTAGTCTAAGCGCTTCAGCAATATAGTTTATTATCTTCATTAATAGTCATCTTCGCACATCTCTAGTGGAAACGCAGCTTTAACATGACTTCTGTCAGTTTAGTTCATTATATTACGACAAAATTATAAAGCGTTACTTCAAAAACACCAACAAGCTCGCAGTACTAGATAATTAACACCATAAGCAACAACTTTTGTTCTACAACTATTGATAATTTTTACATTTTTTTTTTCATACAAAAATAAGTATTAATTACTTTCCCGTTGAATGTTTGTAACTCTACGAGCATCGCAGAGACACGCGCTCGGGTTTAGCGTCCTGCGCGCGTCATCCTATCGTTTATGGATGAAACATAGACCTACAAATGTCACGACAGTACAACAAACATTTGTAATTTTTTTTTTCATATATGAGATATATCCGAACTCGTAGAACAAAAGTTGTTGCTTATGATGTTAGCAATATATTCCTGCGCGGTTGTTGGTGTTTTACAAATAACCGTATTTACCAACGGCATGATCGATACTTATTTAAATATGTGTTGTTTACATGAATATTTAAATAAGTATGGATCATGCCGTTAATAAATCCGCCTTAGTTGGAGGAGATCCTGTATTTAACACGAATAAAATATCATTACATCTCTTACTATCATAGCGCATGTGCAAAGGACAGAAAGTGCTTAGAATTGCCAACCTAATAAAACTACTTGTCCGGAGAGCATAATAAGTCCGAACTTCGCAACGTGACGGGCATTTCTCTCAGTATTACACAGCAAAATTAAATTGACAGTAACAGTATGCAGTAAAAAAGCCTTGCCTATCCTTTTCATAAATTAATCAGATATGCAATGATATTTAAGAGGCCTATTACAGTCCACTAGCGCCGCCAATCGAAAAAATGTTATAACTCGTAAATATAATCAAAAATACAAATTATATTCTATTATTACAGTGGAAAAGGCAATAACGTAATTGTATAATACCTTATCAACACTTGAAATATAGCGGTTCAGCTAAATCGTACATTCAAAACATAAACGGCCGTTTTTGTTACAAATGCACGATTTAGCTAAACAGCTATATTTCAAGTGTTGACAATGTGTTATAAAATTACGTTATTGCCTTTTCTACAGTAATAATAGACCACATTTTGTATTTTTGATTCTATTTACGAGTTATGACATTTTTTCGATTGGCGGCGCTAGTGGACTGTAATAGGCCTCTTAAACTGGTTTTATTAGCATTACTTAGAATCGAGGCCATTGACAGTTGTCTTATTTAATGAATTTTGACGTAAAATATGGATAACTGATAAATGTCATTCGTATCAAATGTTGCAAATGGTATCTTATTGGTAAACACTCTTTAATCCGTGACACTTTCGAAGGTTCGCAGGTTACGGTAAAAAAAGTCTACGATACGATGTAAATGTATTATTTTATAACTTAGTCCGGGTACTTCACTAAATAATCTGATAGTTCCGCGAACCACCGAGAGTCACTACCAAATTTGCCAGTATTTAGCTAATAACATCGTTTATTAATAGCAATAATCTCAAGTTGTCATGAACATAATGTGGCATAGACTAAATTCCATAATATTCTATTTACCAAGTATGAAATTGGAGGGAAATTTCCGTTCCATTTCATACTCCGCAATTATCTCAAAGAAAAACAATGGAGTATAAAAACCTTTTTAATAATGCAAATAAAACTAAGTAACGAATAATTTGGACATTATTCTCAAGTCTTTCATTAATACAATCTTAAGTCTCTTCTCCCTCGATAGTATGCTTCAGTACATTTACAAAAATATTATGGTGGTTGCATTTCAAAGTTACGGAACTCTTTATAGAAAAACGGAATATGTTATGAGGTAGATATTGTTTTTATAGGTAGATATGACTTTTATGTTGTGGGTTCAGACACATATACAAATCAAAACATATATATATTTATACACTTTTCCATGCCTTTAATTTTATTCCCCAAAAGCAAGAATCAAAATGATGTCTTACATTCAACGTCCATATTACATTTGATAATAGTTTTTTTTTCTGTATATATTAAACTTTCATTGACATATTATATTGCATTTGTCTTGTCTATATTTTGATAAAATATATTACGAAAACAATACCCTATTTAAAACTATGAATCTAACGACATATTTAGTTAAAACATTTTTTTCATATCTTTAGCCGTTGATATCCATTAGAGATCCATGAGATTATGTATCCTAAATAATTACCCTCCTATCAGAGACAGGTAAAAACTAAGGAAGTTTGTTGCAATATGGACGCCTCAGCAGAAAAAACCAATACGAAGGTCCAAGAGGATATGGATAGACCGTGTCGATTCGGAGTCATGGAAAAGTTGACTAATCGGAGAAGACGACTAGTCGCGTTTGACGTGTCGTTTTCTCCAGTTAATCAAGGTATAAGACTTAATAAGTTAGTATTTTCAAAGTAACACCTATTACTAAAAAGATATCAGAGTCCAGGCCAAGGTGGTACGGCCATATTATGCGTAGACCCGATGACCATATCGTAAGTGCCTTTCCATGGCTACAAGAAAGAGAGGGAGCGGTAGACCGCAAACTACTTGGATGACAAATGTCCAGAAGGGCATGCAAAAGCATGGCCTTAGGCCGGGACACCAAAGCGGAGTTATGTGCAGTGTGGTGTGTGGTGTGCGAGAAGAGATGTTTTTCAGCTCGTGGGACTCCACCAAAGCGGAGATGTGTGCGGTGTGCTGTGTGCTGTGCGAGAAGAGATGTTTTTCAGGTCGGGGGACTGCACCAAAGGGGAGATGCTCACATCTCTCGTCATCACTGCGCGTCGTCCACGCACAGCTTACATCTCCGCTTCCATCGCGCCATACATCTCCGCACAGCGATCTCCACTGGAGCTGAGCGGAGCGGAGATGTGACAAAAACACAATTCTATTGGTTGTTTAAAAAACATGTCCTCTCTGCTCGTCTCGTCTCCGATTTGGTGGAGTCCCAGCCTTAAGGTTGACGACACTTATCAGCGAAGTTATTGGCGCAGGAGGATTAAGAAAGCCGATCCCACATAACGGGATGAGGTGAGGGCAAAGAAGAAATAATTTCGTATAGTATTTTTGTTGGCCTTCAGTGCGTCGTTGTAAGAAAGTGCCGCACATTAACACCAACGCCCACGAATATTTGTCTGACCCATAAATAGTTGTACCAAGTCTGTTCTTGCTTATATCTATGAATAGGATGTTTGTAAAATCTTCCCGATACAAGTAAAACCTTGTGTCTATAGGTTATTAATCTTTAAATCTAAAAACTGTGGAAGAATTCATGACGACGTTTAAAAAAGTAGCCAATACCACTTTTTAACCCCAATATCTTACGTAATATAGTTCGGTGAAGCAATGAAAGCCTCTTGTGCTAACTATAAACGTCATGTCAAAAAAAAGATACGTTAGATTTATCTCTTCTAATATCCATATTCGAAATACATAAAACCACACAACTTTGAAATGCAACCCACCTTACATTTAGATAATCTGCATGAATATAAAAATTATTTATTTATAAATAAATATTACTTATTCATTATCGACCAATTTACACGTAATCTATCACATTCACCTGTGTTCATAAAGTTTTGTTTCCATTTACTTTTTTACACTAATTTATTTTAAACAGCAGTCGAAAGATTATAATCTCATAAATACACCCATTACATTAAATCGTGTAATGATTCTGCCCCTTTGGTGCATTTGTAGAACAAATTAAGGTCAATTATTACTAGTGCAGAGTCAAAACGTTAATCTAAAAGTTAATAAACACAAACTATATTCCGGGACATTATTTACTGCCATCTGATACCAAACTGAGCAATCAAATCATTCCATACTACATTCAAATTTTGTTCCAGTCCTTAATCTTCTTTAGACTCTTATTTCTCCGAGATATTTATATTTTTACCAAGCCATCGCATCAATTTCAACTTTAAAACATTGATATAAGATTCAAAAGCAAAGAGCAAATTGAAAATCACGATTGGCTAAGAGTTAATGTGGATCTACACTTTAAAACGAGCAATTCATAGAAAATCTACTCACATACTCATCTATCAGCAAATCGGTATGTTTCTATGAAAAGTGACGTCAGAAGTGGGATCCCACTTCTGACGTCACGCCGAGTCCACCTTTATTTTTAATATCCACGGGAATGACGTTTCATTGTTTTATATTTTAACTTAATTTTTGGAATTGAGTAGACCATATAACCGGAACTTATCTTAAAGAATCTCTTCAAAATTAATTTTATTTATATCCGATTTTCTACATGTTGCTTAATTCCATCATCTATTTTCGATCTCCTTCTATATGACTGCATCTTTATGTTACACGGTATAATGGGCGGAGAGTAGAACTCGCACAGGGCTTGGCGACCACAGTTTTTACATAGTTTCTATTAGTGATTGCAATTACTGAACGTAACTGTAATGAGCATCTACCGGGATTTGGTAGTAGAGGCTGCGTAAGTCGTATGGACCGCTGGCACTGAAAAGAAAATATACATATTATATGTCAGATTATACATAATTATTGAGTTTTTACAGTTGATAATCCACCGAGTAGGATGATCTCGTCAGGATTCTGTACCGAAGAAATCGTGGGTCCTATCGCATTGGGAGAATATCGCCCTTCATACTAAACTCACGTAATAAAATCACGTCTGTTTCCCAGAGGGGTAGGCAGAGACAACGGATTTCCAATCGACACGATCTTTGCACACCTCTTTTGCCTAGTTTACTGTCATTATATTCTTCTTACATGCTCGCCGGTTTAGGGTACTTATGACCTGGCCTTTCTTGAGAACGTCTCCAATTTGGTCAGATAATGTTTTACGAGGTCATCCCCTTCCGGTTGTCCTGTGCCCCGCGGTTTTACCCGCATTAAACTTTATAAATTATAGCCTATGTGTTAAATCCAGGGTGTCAGCTAACTCCATACCAAATTTTATTAAAATCGCTCATAAGTAACAAACATATACACTCACAAACTTTCACCTTTATTATATTAGTAAAGTCAAAGTCAAAGGTACTTTATTCCGTAAAAATTTTACATTTATGTGGAATCGTCATATTTTTTTTACCCTACCGTGCAGTGCATGACGTGGCAGCTACTGAGAAACACTGCCAGAAAACTCAGTAGGAATCCTTTTTTAAAATAAAATATACTTAAGATTAATGACAATCATGTGTGTTGACTCAGAACAACTCAATCCCAAGCACTTTTATCACTTAAATAATCAGAAATTTTGTAATAGGCTAATAGGCTACACAATTTGGCTTTAATAATTCTTTTAAACTTATTCGTAGACAATTCTCTAAAATCATTGGGAAGATTGTTATAGAATCTTATACATTGCCCCATAAAAGAGTTACTTATTTTGTGGAGACGGGTAGTATGTAATATGAGATTATTCTTATATCTAGTATTTACATTATGTGTATCGCTCCTTTTACAGAAGGAATCGATATTTTTATGCACATATAGTAAGTTTTCATATAGTATATATAGTAGGATAAAGTTGTAAATAAAATAGTCACTAACCCTTCGCCATACGGTCCATACATAAACGTCGGCTATGACATCTGCTCCTCCTCTACGGACACAAACCGCGCGCTACTCGACGTGTAGAACAACACGCACGGTGACTTCCACCACGCAGAGAATTGTACCACTTCTTCAGCGGTAACAGGAACAATACTGGAAGACAGATAATTTAGAAAAGATGAATGAAAGAATATTGACAAAAGAAGTATACCTGGCCTGTGTGAATGGGACAAGCGGAAGGGGAAGATCTCGTAGAACATTCTGTGACCAAATCGGAGACATTCTCAAGAAAGGCCAGGTCAGAAGTTCCCCTTAGCCGGCGAGCATGTATGTAGAATATAATATCAGTAAACGAGGCGAAAGAGGTGTGCAAGGATCGTGACAAATGGAAGTCCGTTGTCTCTGCATACCCCTCTGGGAAACAGGCGGGAGTCTAATTATGTAGATAAAGACGTTCTCATAATGAAAAACTTAGTAGCAATCCAAAGATGACATGTGGCCGATATTACACATTCTAACTTCAAAATGGTCGTAAAACTGCTACTTCTGCGCTTGAGTCTCCAATCGTGTTTGTTTCTTGGCCCAACGGATGCAAGTAGGAAGGCACAATGATATTGTGCACTATTTGTTTATCCTATTAGAAGTGGTTATCCTATTGTCAGAGTTGTTCAGGCGGCTCAGTAGGCCTCTAACATGGCTTGACGACTGTTATCTAATGACTAAAACTGGGACCGACATCTTAACGTGCCCTCCGAAGCACTGTAATATATATACCCATATGCCATGGAGGTAACAAGTTTCTTATGCAGACGGCAGACCAATGAGAGATGTATCAAATTGACAATGCTGCACAATTTTGCAATTATTATTTTTATAAGACTTGCAAACATATGCCTTTGAAGGATACGAAGTACACCTAGATTCAGAACAACCATTTTTGAGTTATAAATGTTGTCCTACACGGGAATTGCACCCACACATTGCAAATTTTGTCAGGGTTGTTCAAGCCGCCCATTGGCTACAACCGGGACCGACAGCTTAACGTCTTCTCCGAAGCACGGAGACGCTCGGAAATGAAACCACTTTGCCGGTCACTTATCTATGCTTAACCTCGCCACGGCCCGGCGAGAGCATCTGGCCATGAACGCCTCAAAAACATTACAATTTCGTTATATTATTTTTGACTTTACCATAGGTCGTTAAACAGGTACCACACCGGGTCGTCCTTGTTGCTCGTCTGTATGTACGCCACCAAGTTTTTAGGATTGTCTTCGACACATATAACGGCGGCGGACAACGTGTATTCCTCTTCAGATTGGGTGGTCACGTTCTTCTTTTTGTGTTTGTCTGATCTTGGAGTGTCCGTTGGTGATTGGTCACACTGCAAAAATAATTAAGGCCCGTATTTAGAAATCAACCATAATTGGTAGCAGAGCCGTTCACACTAGGCATCTGGTTAATCAAAAGATTTAAGAGTGAACTGCTCAGTTGTTAAACAATTCATTCTTGACAAAAAAAAATAGTATGGGACTTTTCACGATTCCCACCCAGGACAGATATTTGTGTGCATGAACATGTCTGTTCGTCCTAAGTCTGGGTGTAATTATCTATATAAGTATATATTTCCAAAATATAGTATTGAAGAAAAGTAGTATATGTAATATATCAGTTATCTGGTTACCATAGTACAAGCTCTGCTATTCTCAAGTTCAAGCTCTAGTTTAGGATCAGACCAAGATATTTATTTATTTTAATACTAATCAAGACCTAAGCGGCTCTTTATACTTAGGCTTCATTTAAATGAGCAAATGTTTTCAAAAAGAAAATGAAAGAGCAATTAAAAGTTTTAAATTATCTACTAAACTAAAACTGATGTTAAACCTTTTATATCTTTTGTATACACAACAAAGCCACAAATATAATATGTATGTCAAATACCTTATCGTTTATAACCACGTCACCGTCGGACTGCAGTCTGATAAGCAGTTGCAGTGGCAGTACACAGTGAGACTCCTGCGTCGGACTTTTAGACGAACCCGCTGGTGATGTATTTGGTCTGATGATGTAATAATACAAACATTATGATGATTCAATTGCCGTGGTACTTATTATGGGCGATGGTTACCCTAGAGTCAGAGTTGTTCAAGCCACCCAGTAGGCCCCTGACATGGCTTAACAACTGTAACCTAATGACTACAACCGGGACCGAAAGTTTAACGTGCCTTCTGAAGCACGGAGACTCTCAGAGATTAAACCACATTGGCGGTCATCCATCTATGGATTGACCGCGAGCCTAGTTGGTTAACTTCGCAGATCAATTACGGGCCAGAGAGAGGTTGGAGTGGTTGGTCGATACTTGCTTTTCATGACGCGGATCGGGGGTTCTATTCCCACCCAGGAAAGATATTAGTGTGCATGAACATGTCTGTTTGTCCTGAGTCTGGGTGTAATTATCTATATAAGTATGTATTTACAAAAGAAAAGTAGTATATCAGTTATCTGGTTTCCACAGTAAAAGCTTTGCTTAGTTTGAGATCATGGCCGTGTGTGAATATTATCCCAGGACTTATTATTATAGCTCGAGACCCCATAAACAGATATCCAGGTTTAAATCTAAGTTACATTACGCTTAACAGTACTAAGTACACGTTTCTTTTCAACGTTGACATACGCAGATGCAAAGTTTTTATTCAAACTGAATTATCTCCTCGCCATTTTTCAACATGAATGAATTTATATTTTAGCAGAGTCTCAAATCGACAGTCTTCGACCAGTGGTGAATTACAGCACAGACACGTGGTCGCTTACTATGGGTTGCATAAAAAAACTCAAAGTCTCCAGAAGAGTAATGAAGAGACCTTGTTCAGAGTTTCCCTGGGACATTAAATCAGAAATGTTGAAATGCGCGGGGCATTTCAACATTTCTGATTTAATCTCAGTGACAGTCCCCGCCCACTGTCACTGTTTGGCAGCTCTTTACATTTACTTTGTTCGTAAAACCGATGGCTGCTGTAACAACTGAAAGCCTGGGGTGTCCACCAAGAACCGGAAGACGCAGCGTGAGCAGGCTCCCTACAAGATGGAACTGAAGAAGGATCGCTGGAACTAGCTGATTGCGGATTAGCGCGAGACAGGCAATTGTGTAGAACTTTGGCGGAGGCCTTTGTCCGGCAGTGGGCGTCTTTAGGCTGATAAGATGATGATGATGATGATTAGGCTTTGTTTATGATAAGTCTCAATACAGACAAATAAAAGAAAGTTAGATAGCATGCTTGTCCACAAGGCAACAATGCCTTTATTGGAGCCCACCGAAGACATCTTACCTATCAGGATGCTTGAAGTGACATCCCGGTCGAGCACAATGCAGGCCATATCGACACGGCTTGCCGCCACCACCGCGTTTCGTTTCTGGCTATAACAAAAAATGTAGTAAATTATATTCATAATTCTATAATAAGTATGTGTATAATGTAATTTTTTAGATATCTGATTTTTACCGCGTCTTTCTGTGTTCCTTTCGCCCAGTAAGCCTTTTCACGAACTGTAGCACCACCACAGTTTATCGCTAGCACAGGAGGTAATCTGAAAACGGAAGAATAACCTTGAATTCTGAGTAACATCTACTAATTTTCTTGACAAATCTTTCTCCATACAAAGTGTTCGATTGTGGAATGCACTGCCTTTAGTAGTCAGACGTGCACAAAGTTTGCAAGAATTCCAAAGACTTGTCAAGAATCACTATCTGTCACTACAAGACTCACAACACAATTAGGAACATAATATATTATATGTATTTATTATTTGTAAAATGTTTATATTCATTTTATTTATTTCTTTATTGATTATACCCATAGGTACTATTTGTAATGTACCTGTACACCGACAACTGCCCCTCTCAATAACTCCATTCTCCGATCTTTACTTTGGTTGTCTGGAAGAGATCACATTTTGTGATAAGACCGCCCATTGTATACTTTTAAGGTTTTAATTGTTTTTTATTTTGTTATTTCTTTGGTGTACAATAAAGAGTTTATCTATCTATATACACAGCTACTAAGTAACGTTTTCGTTAAATTTTCAGACTAGCGGAAATGACGCAGCATCCAAGATAAGGTATACAAAAGTCAAAATGATGTGGAAATTACTTTTCTAAGATAGATTCTGCGAAATTATCTACTGGGATCTATAGTAGAAGTGAAACTTCAACGGAAAAGGGGAAAAACGAATCGCAACGGACAAGTGGAAAAACGAATT
The DNA here is from genome assembly GCA_951640165.1 of Pseudoips prasinana. Taxonomy (NCBI): domain Eukaryota; kingdom Metazoa; phylum Arthropoda; class Insecta; order Lepidoptera; family Nolidae; genus Pseudoips; species Pseudoips prasinana. Next base: position 16,998,237 of record OX621259.1, on the reverse strand, counting down.
GCAAAATAATTTTAACTTTAAGTTTCACGGGCACATTGTTAATGTACAGACGGTTACGTATCAAGCTATATGTACATTTCCAATATAACCTGACCTCTCATTGTATAGAAATCCTATACAACGCGGGATCAGGTCTTATACTGGAAATGTATAGCTTGATATGTATCCGTGTCCACTTCCTCAATGTGAAAACCTGCCTGTATAACTTCAACTTAAAATTATTTTGCGCTTAGTTTTCCACTTGTCCGTTGCGATTCGTTTTTCCCCTTTTCCGTTGAAGTTTCACTTCTACTATAGATCCCAGTAGATAATTTGTTACCCTTGTCCCTTGAAATTTCAATTCTATTATAGGTCCTGGCACATATTTAGATGTTTTTTATTATTATAAATTAATTTCGCAGAATCTTAGGACTGTCATATTTTCCGCATCATTAATGACAGTCACGTAATTGATTCGTACAAATGACAACACTAATTATAAAGCTCAACGGTTTTTAACTCTTTCGTGTTAATACGGATTGACAAGAAGTACAGACAAGGATTATGTAATTCCTCAGAATTACATGTTTTAGCGTAGCTGAATTAGCAAATCATTGGAGATGCTACGCAAATAATGCAGGTTCACATTCTATCAATGAAACAAATTTATTATTCTGTGAATAATAAATTTGGTAATTACTATGCGGAACCAATAGATGCCACTAGTCCCCGTAGAATTCATATATTAGAAAGAGAATCATAAATATTCGACGACCTAACATGATTCACCGTACCTTAATGGTATCTTAGTATATTATTATAATATATTATACTGGCTCATTGGTTTAGCGTTAGCATGTTTACCGAGGTACTGGGTTCAAATCCCGGGTCGAGCCAAAAGTGTATTTGAGACTTTTCTGTAAAAAGAGAAATTTCTCAGTATCAGCCCGAAGTCTGGAAGTTGTCGGTATTATACCCCCGTGCCTCGGAGAGCACGTCAAGCCGTCGAATAACATGTCCCGCGCAGATGACTAATCTCTATTGAGACTGGCCGCCGTGGCCGACATTCGGCTAGGAAGACATTATATTATTATAGGAATAAAATTTGGATTTCCGCAGGACGTTAAAGTTCGGTTTAAAGAATTTATTTTTCAGAAAGAACATTACAGTAGTTCACTTAACTATGAGAAACATTAAAACTAAATCTGATGCACTACTTAACAATATTAGTCGTCGTTCGATACCGGAACTTAATCAGGATTTTATTTTTATTATTTATGTATATAGGTGCTTATATTTTTGTTATTTTATGTATATTTATAAATAGGAATATTTATTATCTATGTGTTACTTTCCTGTAGATATAGTTTTAAACTTTTTTTTAATATTGCAATGGATGCGGAATCTTTTATTTTAGTAGGTAGTTTTGAAATGATTTGAAATAACGCCAATCTTATTTAGCTAGTTACCTGACGATCCTGCCTCTCTGCATAGTCGGAGTGAACCGGGAGCATTGCTCGCACCACGCGGGCGTGCTGCGGCGCGCGGCGAGGGACGCCCGCACCAGTTCTATGAACCCGGAGCGGGGCTCGGAGTTCTCTCTCGTCGTGTTTGGGTATTGGAGAGCGCACGCTAAGACTACGGACTCGCGACCTTCCTGTGAGTTTGAGAAGACTATAAATCATCATAGCTTCATGATTGAATTGTATGCCTTTTAAGTAAGTCGTCTCTTAAGGTAGAACGTTACGACTGTAGGTATTTTACGAAGTATTAGACAGTTGAATTGAATTTCTGCCGTGTGGTTTCCGGCCCAGAAAGAATAGGTGTTGTAATTGTCAAAATATGAATAAATTTTTTATTCGTATTTTGACATTACAACAATTATTTAATTATGACAGCAGATATTTCATTGACATCGTATTATTATTTGACACTTTGAAATTGTTGACCTATCAATTATTACTATTATATTTGAATGTATTATATTATTAATTAGATTTTATAGGGATTATTTAACTTTGAAAAATATTGTGATGTTATAAAAAATTGTTGTTCATTATTTTTAGTAAATTTAGATGAATATTTTAACTAAACATGACATTTATTACTTGCAGGAAATGTAAAATTGTGTACACCTGTGTGGTTGATTTTTGTGAACTAATTATTTACATTTAACCGCCGACAAACTGCTATGCAGTTTGGTGGGTTTATATTTTATGTAACATGTTTTTATTCTCAATAAAATCTATTCTAAAAAAAAAAAAAAAAAATTTAAGATCCTCCTTGCACCAAATTTCACACAATAAAATATTGATTGATTGATTAAAAAGCAACTAAGGGATAAACCAGACAGTTGGGCAACTTTGTACTATAGCTACCACCTATTTGCAGTCGCGATCTCGGGGTGCCCGGTGCGCGGTGACTACGACAACCTCTTTAAATGGAAACGTTATAGAGACATTTGGGGGAGACCTTGGTCCAGTAGTGGATGATAATAGGCTGATTATAAAAGCAAATGACGGTCACCGTAGCCTAGTTGGTAGTGCTCCTGCCTGCGAAGCTGGTGGTCCTGGGTTCGAATCCCGGTAAGTGCAAATATTTGTGTGATGAGCACGAATATTTGTTTCTGTGTCATAGATGTTTTCTATGTATTTAAGTATTTATCTATCTATAAAGTATGTATATCGTTGCCTGGTACCCATAGTACAAGCTTTGCTTAGTTTGGGGCTAGGATGATCTGTGTGACATTGTCCCAAGATATTATTATTATATTAGGCTGATGATAAAAAGCAATTAGCAAATTTAAATAGATAGCAAGACATAGTAACACAAATATGACCTTAACAAGGTACTAACAGTATCAGCAGCATATTTTTATTTTATTTTAGGGGCAATCTGAATCTAACTTAGTTACATTTGTTGTAACCAGAAATGTTAGGACCTTATTGAAGATCTTTCCAAAATGGTATCGCAAGAGACTAAAAAACAGAAGCGTAGGAAAATCTATCCAAGGCATTTGTAGTAGTAGTAGAAGTGGTTACTTACTTACTTACTTATCGTGTGGGCAGTGGTTACCCTAGTGTCAGAGTTGTTCAAGCCGCCCATTAGGCCTCTGACATGGCTTAACGACTGTTGCCTAGTGGCTACAACCGGGACCAACAGCTTAACGTGCCCTCCGAAGCACGGAGATGCTCAGAAATTAAACCACTTTCGCGGTCACCCATCTATGGACTGACCGCGAGCCTAGTTGCTTAACCTCGCCAATCACTTACGGACCGGTGAGAGCATCTAGCTGTGAGCGCCTGAGTAGTGGTAAATAACATAGATTATATTAGAATACTTACTTCTTTATTGCATTTGAGGCATCTATTGAGTTGGTGTCTTCCAATAGCGAAGAGTTGCGATATTTCCGATTCTTCCCTATCGGCCTGCTTATTATTGGACAACTCATGGTTTTCCATCTGTTGTCCTGGGTCCATATCTCCAGCACCTAACATGAACATGTAATCTTTAATAGCTTCTATTACTTAACGAGGACACCATTAAAATTTATTATAGATGTTTTATAGAAATTTATGGGCATGAATGAATGCGATAACAAATCTAAAATTTATAACATACAAAGGAAAGGTGGTATTGGTCTAGTGGTTGGTGGGAAGCCGTGAGTTCGATCACCACCCAGGAGAAATCTTTGTGTGGTGACCATGATTATTTGTTATCTGTATGAATTATCTGGTTGGCGTAGTACAGGCTCTGCCCAGTTTGGAATAAAAAGGCAGTGTGTCAATTATTCCAAGGTATTTATTTTAGAGATATTGTCTTTGGTTTTGTGTCAGTTTGATTGGAACTGTGGAACAGAGTGAGGTACCGCGCAACATTCTCAAAAGACGCGAGTTAATTGAACTAACGTTTTTTTTTCGCTAAACCTATCTGAGGTGGAAGTGGTCCTTTTAGAAGGACCACAAATTGTGTTCCTTCTTAAAGTGTAGTTTTACTAGTACAATGCATAAGTTATGCAGTTCTAAATGTCATATTTCTCAAATATTTTAAAACTGGAAATTCATGAGTTTGTTTGAATGACCTGGCGGCGATCGAACCGTGCCTTCAAATCTGCATCGGATGTGTTTCTTGAAAAATTACTGACTGATCTATTCAGTTGCTTATGAAATGCGGATTTGTTGCTCGTTTCTTCCGGGACCTAACCAATACAGCAACTCCTGTAGGGTCAACAGAGGCTCACAATGAAACGACACAGAGTGGCTCACCACTCAGTATCAATTTAGTCTTTCCTCAGCTCCCGAGTAGTCGCTTTAATTGTCTTAGATCACGCAACGAATTTAATCAGAATAAAAAAGAGAAGTTTTTGGTTGAGAAAAATCATATTATATCGATGCCGGGTTTTTTTCTACTGGAGGTTTATGATAATCCGAGTTTGGGTTCAAATAATTAGGTTTTTGTTACACCAGGAACAATTGTTATGTAACGATTTAATTGTTGATATTTAATAAATAAATATATGGATAAAAAAACATTGAAACTCACCATCATCTCTCCCGCTGGGCCAGCCATCTTCTCTTAACTCCTCAGAACAGTCAAACTCAGTCGCCGGGCCCAAGAACTCCAACTCAGTATACTGATACTCTTCCGGATACCCGTTTCCAGTACCTAACGGCCCTAAAGTTCTAACTTTGGGGTTGTTAGGTATTCTAGGAGCCTTCGGAGGACTGTTCGCTAGTATCGCTAGTTCTTTCTCTTTCTTTCTCGTTTCGAGAATTTCGTAGTGGATTTGGTGAAGGATGAAGCGGTTCCAACTCTGTGAAATTGATTTCGTTTATAATTCAAATTTATTTTATCTATGTATGTATATAAAAGCAGAAACTGACTGACCGATCGATCAACCCTAGAACGACGTCTAGAACCATGAAATTTCGCACAAATATTCCTTAAGTGATGTAGGTGCACACTAAGAAAGGATTTATGATAATTCAACCCCTAACGGGGTGAAAAGGGGTTGAAAAGTTTGTATGGAACAAGATGTTTTCTTAATCTGATCAACCTGTAAAGAACCCTTAAGATTTACCCCATAAAGAGGTTTAAGAAGGCTGTTGTAAGATTTTTATTCAAATGTAAAAATATTTTACGAAGTCTTTTATTGTTTCGGACATAAGAGGAAATGAAATGAAATGAAATGAAATGAAATGAAATTTATTCAGCACTTGGGTATTAACATACACTTGTACTTGTCAAGCTCACAATGCAGTATACAAACATAGTTGATAGTATAAAAGTTACTTACAAAAAAAAGAAATAAATTAGTCCGTCCGTGCGGTTTGTTTGATCGTATATATTTTCTGAAGTCCTTAAATAAATAACAGTTACTAATCTATTATTTTGAAATTTAGTTCTACTATATTAAATTAAAGAATGGAAGACTAAAGCAAAAGACGAAATTCTAGATGAGGGTGTGATCACATGAATGGGATCACCGATCACGCGTTAATGGGCCAAAGCGATCCTCGCCGCTGAGGAACCTACCCTAGCTAGTCTGCGGCTTTCTCTAGCTACCTAGGTGGACGAGGGAAGTGCGATAGTGACCAGAATAGGTTCGGTTTCATCGCTTCTATATCTGATTTTTACTACCACGCGGACGAAGTCGCGGGCAAAAGCTAGTAACAAATATATTCTATCCGCGATTTTGCCAATGTCAAGTGAGAATCTACATTCTGGATGGTATTTTAAAGATATTTGGTCGGTATATTAAATAAAATGATCAAATACTATGACACAACTTTCGATAGTATAGCTGAGCGTAACCCAATTCAAATATTACTGTATAGAAAACAAATAATTGGAAAATAGTGACGGGCCGGTTGGCCTTTCACACCCAAGGACGTGGGGGCGATTCCCACCCAGGACAGATATTTGTGTGCATGAACATGTCTGTTTGTCCTGAGTCTAGATGTAATTATCTATATAAGTATTTATTTACGAAAGAAAAGTAGTATATCAGTTATCCGGTCTCCATAGTACAAGATCTGCTTAGTATGGGATCAAATGGCCGTGTATGAATAATGTCTCAGGATATTATTATTTATAGTAGAATTATGATAGTCTGAAGAAGAAATATTGTTCTTACGTAATGAAAGTAACAGTGCATATAGGTGTGAAATTTGTTTACAACATCCAATTTTAACAATAATTAGCGAACTACGATGAAGATATTGCACGGAGATTATAATTAAAAAATATTGAATATTCTGTGATTCTATTAGTCCAAAGCGGTAAACAAATATAAACCTATACTAGCATGCGTGAGGCGCTCATAGCTAGATACTCTCACCGGACCGTAAGTGATCGGCGAGGTTAAGGAACTAGGCTCGCGGTCAGTCCATAGATGGGTGACCGCCCAAAGTGGTTTAGTTTGTTGAGCGTCTCCATGCTTCGGAGGACTCGTTAAGCTGTCGGTCCCGGTTGTAGTCATTAGACAACAATCGTTAAGCCATTTCAGAGGCCCAGTGGGCGGCTTCTTAACTCGGAACTCTGACACTAGGGTAACCACTGCCCATACGATAAGTAAGTAAGTATTAGTATGCGTGGACAGGCCCCCTACAAGATGGACCGATGACCTTGTTCGCTGGAAGCCGGTAGCGCAAGAGCGGCAATTGCGGAGATCTTTGGGGGAGGCTTTTGTAAATTTTTCTCTTCGGCTGATATGATGATGATTAACAAGCAAACCAAGCTGATAACCTATCCATAACTTCCTAATAATACATTTTAATGCTGTTTGCATTACAAATTCCTAATCAATCAACCAAGTATATTACCAAAAACATATCTGCTGTTTTCACTCATCGTTCAATATACTAAACTGAAAAGTCACTCCATCCACCACAGTAAAACTATATACTAGACATAATACTTCCAGCCACCTTTACACATCACAATATCATCACATAACACACATACCAGTACACTCCCACACATACAGACTCATCTCAACTCTCTACTTTCACACGTACATTCACACAACCACACATACACACTGTCACATACATACTTCTGCACCACCTACTACTTTTCCATGAGGGGGGCCTGGTGACCTGTGGCACAGGTTTTCGCAACCTATTTCAGGCACCAGTCCTTCACAAATGTAAATAGTATTCATAGTTATAATATAGCCTTAAGTTACAATTTGTGGAAGGACAAATAAACGTATTTTATTATTATTATTACTAAGGTCATAGGGCGCTTCATTTTACCTGTATAAGAGCTACTAAGTCAACTCTAGCATCGAGACCCCGGTCTGGTAATATCAAGCCTAGGGCAGCCGCTTCGGGAACAGTACGGAACGCTCGCAGGAAGTTGTTCGCTTGACACGGCGCCCCACCCGAAGTATCCAACATTCTAAAAAGAAAACCTGCAAACAATATCACAACATTATTGTAACGAAAACACCGCGCGAAAATCACCCTTTTAAACTCAGAACAGTCGACCTCCCGTAGGTGGATACACATTTGACCTTGAATTATCACGTAGGGCAAGGCTATACTCAGACGCACAAAGTTTTACGAGCGAGCACGCACATACATGTAAATGTCCCTGAGGGCACTGACCGTCACTCAGCGCCCGTGGCTCAAATGCTGCAGGTTATATAAAGTTTGAACGTTGCAGACTATTTTCTCTTACTCCAAAGTGGACTGAACACTTTGGAGAGATTTTTTTATTTTATTTTATTTTACCATATTGGGACATAAAACAGTTACACATTAGGTATAGTTAAATAATTACAATATAAATTTTAAGAATAGGTAAACGTGTAACCCACACCAATGTCCGCGAAGTAATGTTAAAAATAGGTAATAATAAATGCGCGCATTAATTAAGCAGAGAAGTATGTAGGTACTAGTGAGTGGGTATTAACTAAAACTATTTTAGTAGTTGAATTGCCATTTTTTGAACTTAAAGTGCGAAAGTGCAAAAATGTCCAAATCGTGGAAGTGTGTGTTATACGTTTCCACAATGCGTCGGAGAGGCACCCGTGCACCAGCGTGAGTTCTGCACCGTCAAATAGTCTGCAAAGTGTGAGGTACGCTATGTATGTTTCTAGTGTCATAGGCCATTTTTCTATTTATTGGTTACTTTATGCACATACAATTGAACTAAGTCGGACTAAATGCCCAAGCACTTTTCTGCCAGTCAACCTAAGGGTGGAGCAATATTAGCATGGTAGGTGCATGGGCTATGGTGTCCAGTAAAATTATAATGAATAGTAATAATATACTATTAAATATCATTAATATTTAATAATCTATTTATTCTTCATCACAAAATTCAGTCATCAACGAAATGTAATAACCTCTTGCACTAAATACAATATTATAAAATATAACTATATCAAACATAATACAACACATATATTTTACAGTATAATTTACTATTGCAAAAAGAAATAATCCTTATTTTTAACTCAGTAGGATTTTATTTGGCGATATCAGTAAACATGGAAATAAGGAAGTGGGCTAACTAACGGTTGTGCGTTATGTTCTTAAGAAAATTCGGCCGTTAAAAGGTACCAAGAGTGCCGACATCAAAACACATTCGGTTCAATATAATCAAACCAAATACTGAGGTCTTATAGACCCCGTAGCAACCACTTAAGTGTGAACTTTGAACTAATATATAAAAGTATATGACAGTCCTTACCCAATTCACAAGTAATACAGAACTCCTTAGCACATGTGTGAGCTAGGAGGGTAGACTTCAATGGTTGTGTGTAATATAAAACCTGAAAAATAACAAAACATCTTATTCAAACAGTTATAAGTATTACAAGCTCTCCTGTACACACAAGACGCTTCGTTACGTTATAAACTTTGATAATCATAGCGTTCTTATTTCGTAGGTAATAAAAAACCTTTTTCAAATTTTTAAATATTGTGGACACGGGTCTCAATCGCGATAACAATTTGAATTTTAAATCAAACTAAGAAGAATAACTCTATCCATTCATTTATTTTCGTTATTGATTAATTATACAGAAACAATATAAGTCAAAGTAATTTTATCATATGATCGATTTACCTCGTTTCAGGACCAGTTTTATCCATTCATTTTAATGAAAACAGTAGAACTCAAATTCCAATAATTTAAGATAATTTATAGTCTGTGTTTGTTTGTTATTCACAGAGCACTTCGCTAACTGTACGTTACCCGTCTATAAAGAACGACATTACTGCAATATATTACGAAAATAAAAAGCTGAACTGTCAAAAAGATAATGAACGAATGGATAGAGTATACATGCGATTACTACGCAGTACGACTAAAATATGTTGTTAGTATTTAACAACATTCGGCCAACAACAATGCAAGGAAGCAATGATTTTATGTTTTGCCGCTGACATGTTGTAGAAGTTATGTCAATTCTACCCCTTTCTTACTGGCTTACTGGACCGCTTGGTGAACTTCTGACACTAGGGATGCCACACACATTTAGTATATATTAAAATAAATACCTGTAGCATAGAATTACAATATGAATTGGGTAATGTTGCTTCTAAGCCCGGTAGCCCTGTTTTGTTGCACTTTTCTATGTCGTCATTAGGTCCATGTTTGTTATAACGTAAATCCATCTGCGAAACAAACCAAAATGCTATTAAATATATCGACGAAGAGTGTTATATGAATTTGTACTTTTTGCTAAGGAAATAGAACTCAAATTCAACAAAACTTTAACACTAGTGTTCCATGATCCGGACCCCACCCAAAAAATCCGAAAGAGATAACATTATGTGACTAAGTAGCTAATTATTATTTTTTTATATCCAAGGGCGACAAACGAGCGAGTGCGTCACGCTATATTGTGATCACCGCCGCCCATGGACACTCGCAACACCAGAGGGGTTGCTGATACGTTGCCAGCCTTTAAGAGTCGGCAAAGAAGTGTTGCTGACCCTTCCCCTCACCCCAATGAGCTATGGTGACCTTACTTAACACAACATTAAAATGATTATTGTTATTATTAAGGAATGTCTTCTGTAAGGTGGAGGTACTTCCCCAGCTGGGCTGCTCTTTGAGCGAATGAACGCTATGCCCTACCACTCTTAAAACCTTGTACCTTTTATTGAATGCTATTCATATATTGTTTTTGTACCGCTTGATATATTGCTTACAATAAATAGTTATCTGGTATGAGATTTATGATTTTTTCGACTGCTGATCGTAATAGTATTATTCTGAACTGCATCTTTAGATTTAATTATAATGTAGACAGACATTATAGGCGTGTGGTTACCGGCCCAGAAAGAATAACGGTTACTCCATCCATCCCGTGGGTGTCGTAAAGGTGACTGAGGGCAGAGAAAGACACCAGGTAGTTGGGCTGCAGCGCCACCTGTGTCCTATCTACCACCTAACATTTGAAGGACGCCTATGTCCAGCAGTGAGCGATATCAGACTGATGAAGTGTAATAATAATAATAATATCTAGGGACAATGTCACACAGATCATCCTAGCCCCAAACTAAGCAAAGCTTGTACTATGGGTACGATATACATACTTATATAGATAGATAAATACTTAAATACATAGAAAACATCCATGACTCAGAAACAAATATTCGTGCTCATCACACAAATATTTGCACTTACCGGGATTCGAACCCAGGACCACCAGCTTCGTAGGCAGGAGCACTACCAACTAGGCTACAGTGACCGTCTAATGAATAATGATGACTGCACGTGTGCACCGGTTAAGACAGTCGCCTCGCCGCTTCATGTCCCGGTTCGATTCCCGCGCAGGACAACTATTTGTGTGACCCATAAATAGTTGTTGAGTCTGGATGTAATTTGTGTCAGTCAATTATAAGTTTGTAAAGTACCCCGCCACACATGGACTAGTGCGGCCTCGTACAATTCAATGGAGATGAGAATGCAGCCACCAGCCTTGCAATAACAGATATGGTCTAAAATTCTCTCAACTTCCGTTCACCTCCGCTGATCACACTTTTCGTAACGCTCTCGTCGCGCATTCATCAGCTTACTCCTCAACTCAAGAGTCGAAAGTCGAAAAAATATATATTTCATTAGTAGTTTAAATGAACGCAGGTCAAAACTAATAGCTTCTAAATAGAATAGGAAAGTGAATACGTACTTATTGTTGTTTTACCTTTTGATAGTGCTTGGGAATGGGTTGTGCGGTATATTTATTGTCATTTTGTTTAGCGGCGTCCAAATCTTCCAAAGTATCCTTTATGTATGGCATCTGCAAACAGTATATTACGTCAAACATCATTAACAACTTACACCGGGGGCTCTACCGGCTAAGTCGCCGAACATCGATTTCTTAAATGGCGTTCAAATAAATAAAAGTTAAAAATGACTTAATCAATCGTTAAATTGGCTTTCATGAGCACATCTATTTAAGAAATCGATGTTCGGCGACTTAGCCGGTAGAGCCCCAGGTCCGGAACCGGGGCTATAACGGCTAAGTCGCCGAACATCGATTTCTTAAATGGCGTTCAAATAAATAATGGTTAAAAATTACTTAATTAATCGTTAAAACGGCTTCAACGTTGACAATCGATTCCGAACCATTTATGACGTCACATGTGCTCATGGAAGCCCATTGAACGAATGATAAGTCATTTTTAACCTTTATTTATTTGCACGCCATTTAAGAAATCGATGTTCGGTGACTTAGCCGCTAGAGCCCCGGTTCCGGACTTGTTCCCAACTCAGATGTATAATCCAACTATTGGATTGGACGGGAACTGAATGTTTTAGGGTGGCCACTAACCAATCGAGGGACAAATAGCAAGACGATCTCATCGGTTTGTAAGTGAATAGCGTGGTTAAGCAACTGGGCGAGCGGTCAGTCCATAGATGGGCGACGCCAAAGTGGTTTAATTTCTGAGCGTGTTCGTGCTTCGGAGGGCACGATAAGCTGACGGTCCCAGTTGTAGCCATTAGGCAACAGTCGTAAAGCCATACCAGACGTCTACTGGGCGGCTGGCTTGAACAACTCTGACACCAGGGTAAACACTGCCCATACGATAAGTACCAACCAATTATAGACTCTTAACATAGGAAAAACCTGCGAATCTTAAAAAATAATCAACAAACTGGAACAAAAATACCTGATTTCTTTTAAACGTCTTCGGATTCGGCGCATATCCGATAGGGCCTTGCATTTTCATCGATTTTAGCACTTCGGGATCTATCGGTTTTGGTTTCCTGAAATATATAACTGGATTAAATTACAAACATACATACATAGACTCACGTCTGTTTCCCAGGGGGGTAGGCAGAGACAACGGATTTCCATTTGTCACGGTCTTTGCACATCTCTTTTGCCACGATTACTGTCATTATATTCTTCAAAAATGCTCGTCGGTTTAGGAAACTTCTGACCTGGGGCTCTACCGGCTAAGTAGCCGAACATCGATTTCTTAAAAGGCGTTCAAATAAATAAAGGTAAAAAATTACTATTCACTCGTTAAATCGGCTTCCATGAACACATGTGACGTCATAAATGGTCCGGAATCGGATGACGTTGAAGGCGATTTAACCATTGATTAAGTAATTTTTAACCTTTATTTATTAGAACGCCATTTAAGAAATCGATGTTCGGTGACTTAGCCGGTAGAGCACCTGTCCTTTCTTGAGAACATCTCGGATTTGTTCAGAGAATGATCTAAGACGTATTCCCCTTTCGGTAATACCATTCACATCCCAGGTATGGATTAAATAATGTAAATAATTAAACATGCGCAGCGAGGTCTCCGGATCGATTTGAAAAAAACTATAACATTAGATTCGTCACGGTAAATTCAAATAGGGAAATCATTACATTTAATTTATTACACGCGATAACTTGGCTGTTCAAACACCTTAATATTTTAATACAATCCAGTCAGGGATACACTTGCATTACAAAAATCACCCTTACTGCCTACAGTCAAGGTATACATAACCGTACGAATATACATTTGGTAAACTTTTTAAATACACAGTCAATCAAGTAAGATTTCCCCGGTTTTCTTAATATAAACACATTTAATACAGATGTTACCTAAAAGGGTAGGCAGAGACTACGGATTTCCATTTGTCACGATCGTTGCTCACCTCTTATGCCTCTTTTACTCTCATTATATTCTTCATACATGCCAGCCTCTTTAGGGTACTTATTGACTGGCCAATTGGACCAGTGGTTAGAGACCCTGACTGCTAAGCCAAAGTCGTGGGTTCGATTCCCACCCGGGACAAATCTTTGTGAACAAGACTAACAGAATAAATCCTCTTTCATACTATATCTCCTCTCGCGGGCCTGTTAGAAGAGATTTCATTAGAAATAAGCAGTGCCTTTGTACTCTTTCATTGTGTATACTTGCTTTATTTACTTTTTACTGTGTGTACATAAAAAAAAAAAAAAAAATTAACACTATTATTTGTTCTGTGTCTGGCTGTAATTTATTTATTATATGTATGTATCTTCTTATCCATAGTGAGCGACCACGTCTCTGTTCCGTATGTCATCACTGGCAACACACACTGGTCGAAGACTTTCGACTTGAGACACTGCGGTATTTTGGAGGCTCAAGGTCACCCAAAGAGCAATGGAGAGGGCTATGCTTGGAGTTTCCCTGCGGGATCGCATCAGAAATGTCGAAATCCGCAGGCGAACCAAAGTCACCGACATAGCCCGAAGAATTGCCAAGCTGAAGTGGCAGTGGGCAGGGCACATAGCTCGTAGAGCCGACGGCCGTTGGGGCAGAAAGGTTCTCGAGTGGCGACCACGAACCGGAAGACGCAGCGTGGGCAGGCCCCCTACAAGATGGACCGATGATCTTGTGCGGGTCGCTGGAAAGTGCTGGATGCGAATAGCACAAGACCGGCAATTGTGGAGATCTTTGGGGGAGGCCTTTGTCGAGCAGTGGACGTCTTTCGGCTGATATGATGATGATGATGATGATGATCTTCTTATCTGTTGTCTGGTTTCCATATTACAGTCTAGTAGTCCTAGTTTGGTATCAGTTTGGGCAATGTGTTAGTAGTCTCAAGATATATTTATTACCTATATATTTTCTTGAAGAACTCTTTAGGTAACTCGTTGAACCACTTAGAGCCAGTCGTCAGAGAGGGCAGGGGCACAGTGGAGTACTGGAATGTCGTGTCGTTGAACCCGACGAAGGGCAGTCCTACTACCTGGTCCGCAAATTCTGTCGGTCTGAAATATATGAGAAGAATTTAGTCCATTTTTACCAGGAGCACAAGAAGATCTTTCTTAGTGGTATCTCTCTTTGAGGCGTCGCAACAGGACTCCTTTGGTACACTTCCACGGTTTAGTTTTATTGAAGTGAAAACGTAATTAGGGCGTGTTGAGCACTTTTTAAGTGAACAAAAATCATGGAACTCGCGACATCGTTTCCGCACGTTTTCCATGAGCTACATGTATATGTTGCAGCGAAATGAGGATATCAGAGATTTCACGAAATCCCTAGGGAACCAACCTAGTGCGGTGATGTCCATTAGTGTCGTGTGTACCGACAGTTTCGTAAAAGAAAATAAAGAAAAATATCAAGACCATGCGAGGGTAGATACCGAAACCCGAGCTTCACGGAGACGACGCTGCCGAGCCACACCAGTCGACCCGTGACCACGGCTGGTGCAATCCATGCCGAAACGTCGGGTAACCAAGGTAATGATTTGCCTATATCTTTATCGCGATTGAGACCCGTGTCCACAGAATATAAAAACATAAGACACTAATAACGCAATCATATACAATGGGCGGTCGGTGATAAAATAATTAGTAAGGACTACTTACCTTGAAAAGTTATTGAAAACCGGCTCATGATTGTGTTGTGGAGTGAACAGATGTAAGTGGCCGCCTTGGTCGCCGAATACAATCGCTTGGCTCGTGGAAGACACATCCATTACACTGCAGAGCGTGCTTTGTGTGTCCACCTACATTAAATAAAAAGAATATATAATTACATCATCGTGTCAGCAAAAGTACGCCCACAGCTCTGCCGCACAATTTGTAAATGCAGTAAAGAACATTTGAGCGCCATGTTCTTTACTGCGTTTATAAAATGCGCGGCAGAGCTATACAAAAGCCTGTGCTTTTATATAGATATTGTATTTGTGTACTAAACTATTTGATATGTTTTTTATTTGAATACTTTTAAACTTGTATATTTTTATTTTTATGATTATTAATTTCGTGGCGTGTTCGATTTTTATGAATTCAGATATATCCACGAGTGTGGTCACTACCACTGTGTCAAATTTGAAGAAGATCGGTTCAGCTGTTCTTAAGTTACGATTAGGAACGAACTACAGGAGTTGCCTAAGAAAGAGCCAATTACTACGATGAGGCATATAATGTTTCAGCATCAATTTATAACCAGTCTACCAGAGAGATATTGTAAATAATGTATATTATAAACTATCATCTTACCTGAAACACAGACTGTTCGGCAGAATCTGGCGCATTTACGTGCAACAGGGCCACATGTCCGTCCCCGGCTACCGCCACTGCCCTCCCGGAAAATGCCGGCAAGAAGTGCAAGAGTAACGGAGGGGACGCGGTAGAGACCGACCACGCGCCTTCATTTGGCACGTTGATTGCTCGGAGACAGCGGACATCCCATACTAGGACGTAGGTTTCCGCGACTGTCATACCAGCTCTGGTAAAAAAATATATTTAATTTAATAATAATACAATATTATATGCCATGGTACTTTCACTGCTCAATCCACCCATGTATCTTTGCAAAGGTATATTTTCAAATGCATATCAAAGAACGTATCAATTAATATTCATCAATTAAATAATTTTCAAGTCAAATCAACTGATTGCACATCAAATTTATCGTACGTAACGGAACATGTATTTCGCTACTAGAAAAGTAGTTTAGGTTAGAACTGCGACCATACAACGCTAGAAACAAATTTATTTACACAAACAATCCATTTTTAAATAAAAGAAATCATCATCATCATCATAAACCTTAATTGCAGTGAAGATTAAGCCGTATGGTTTTCGGCTCAGAAGTAATAACAGGTCCACACCATACCATCCCGTGGGTTTCGTAAAAAGCGGCTAAGGGATAAACTAGATAGTCGGGCAGCAGCGCGACTGTATACTAGCTACCACTTAGCTGCGGTCACCAACTCGCATGCCAAGAGCGGTGACTATGGCAAATCCATCCAAATGGCAACGTTTAAGAAACCTTTGGGGAAACCTATGTCCAGCAATGGACGATATCAGGCTGTAAGATTATAATATTTTGAGATAACTATGCAAGCAGTATTTTTTCTTAGGATACGGGATTTTTTGTAGTACAAAAGGAAGTTTTTTTGCGCTGCAGTCAGTTGCAAATTGCGTCGCCGTTGTACTATAGTACCATAACTAGTCATGATCATGAATGATGATTTTATACTCACGACTGTGTAAATCCACAAGTAATGAGCAGGTCTCCTTGCATATCCAGGTCGGATAAGCAAGCTGAATGCGCCCTGAAGATATGTTCTGCGGAGCCGGGAGTCCTAATGTCTCGTAGGGCAACCATGCCATTAGCGCTGCCGCAAGCCACTAAAGATCCACCACCGCTTCGGAGCACAGCGCAACCTTCTTCTTGGATAGGCTGTAAAAAGAAAATAAAATTCTCATTGGTATTTTTTTTTTATGTCATAAGGCGACAAACGAGCAAGTGGGTCACCTGATGGGAAGTGATCACCGCCGCCCATGGACACTCGCGAAAACAAAGGAGTCCCGGGTGCTTTGCCGGCCTCTAAGAGTCAGCAAACTGTTACTGACCCTTCCCACATCCCAATGAGCTCTGGCGACCTTACTCACACTCATCCTCACTCAACACAACATTAAAATTATTAATGTTATTATTAAGGAATGTCTTCTGTAAGGTGGAGGTACTTCCCCAGTCGGGCTGCTCTTTGAGCGAATGAACGCTATGCCCTACCTCTCTTAAACAATTATGACAAAAATTTAACAAGATAATGGCAAATAGTTTAACGGCTGTATAGGCGCCGTAAATGGGACGTGGCTCAAAAGGCATACCCGCATTCCCGGAGCTCCCCCATCATGCGCCAAGAGAAGTCCACGGCAGGTTAGATTTCGACAGTCGGAGCGAGTCCGACATACCCACCCGCAGACACTTATTGCGGGTGGCATATGTAGGTATTCCTTCTGCCTTAACAAAAAAGCCGCGGTATTTGGTGCCAGCAATCGTAGGTGCGATGCTGGCGGGTGACTCCACCAATGGGACGCCGTGGCCTCCTTTGAGGCAGTCATGCTTCAAAAGAACGCCGGCGATGGGATTGGGTGAAAGCCAAAAATTAAAACACATGCGTCATTTGCCAGTCGCAGAAATTATATTAGACATGGTACCTATGAAATGGTACTGTTGGTCTCGCGGTAGCGAGCTTAGCCGCAGATAATGAAGTCCTGAGTTTATTCCAGGTAGAATCCTGTTACGAAAATTTCTCAGTATCAGCCCGACGTCCGGGAACAGGAACTACTCACGAAAATGCTTACCTAATGTACGTGTTTTTTTTTTTATCTTCTACATTTTGTTACTTTCAGTTTGCACAAAATGGAACAGGACATGTCTCTCTGTCTGTTGTGCTATGCTCAATTCAAGCACAAACTAAAACATGCCATTTCGCTATTTGATTGGACGTATGACTAATAAATATTCTAGGAAAAACAGAAGAATGCAAATCGTTTGAAGTAAGCTATAGGTTTAAAAAACTTACAATAACATATTCAGCCATTTTAGTGAGATCTAAATCCAATAGTTTGTTTTGATGTCCGCCCATCAGTAGTTTGGTAGGACTCACTTGATAGATACATTGCATATCGGTCATATTTGGTGATCTGTAAAAGATATAGATTACATTACACCATTGTGACGTATTAATAGTGCAAACGACGCGGGCACGTATAGCGGGGGATAGGGGCTATTGCGAGTCCGACTATCAACCGGTGCCGACGTGCGTGCGTTCCTTGGTGCAACTATTGCCTGTGTTTCATTTCAAAAACCCAACACGGTCACGGAGAGACCGAGACACCACAACCCCTATTAACCATGTCTCCTGGCGCAATTACATAGGTAGTGCATAAGCGAATTGGAGAAATGGTGCGAAAATTAAGTTTGTTGTTAAAGGCACCTCGCGGACTAGACATCCAACAATAGTGGTCGCAGAAGCTAAGCTTGCTCGCTGCCAAGTTTGTGGCCAAGATCATGACTGGTCGTAAAGGGGCCATTTTGTTGGTCGTTTCTTTATTTCATTAATAAATAATTCTGTATCAAAATTCATAGCAAAAAGACACCGTCGTATTCGGTTGCGGAACGACATGAAGCGTAATCACTCAGGAACTGTTTACACTGCACTATACTGGCTGCCCACGGTCGGGTGGCATTTGTGGTCGCAGAGGTTAATCGCAATTTTATTTGAATTACGTACACCTTAATTTAGTTTATCTTAAATGTAGTAAACATTTGTTACGAAAAATGTATCTACTATCTATTGTAAAACATAGGTATATGTATGCATTCTTTTGATATATAAATTACACACTTATAAAATGAAGGAGCGGCGTCTTCTGGCACAGGCATCTATATGCCTAAAAGGAGACGCCAACTTTGTTGTCTATGTGTAATAATGCAATAAACATTTTTGTATTTGTATTAATCGCAAGGACCAGTCGTATGTAAGTATGGCTTATGTAGTTAGTAGTAATGGCCTCTTGGTCGAGTGATTAGTGAACTTGACTGTTAAGTCAAAAATCGTGCGTTCGATCCCCACCCAGAAAAAATCTGTGTAATGAACACGATTATTTGTTCTCTATTTTGGCATGTGTTTAGAAATATATAAGTGTGTTTATCAGTTCTGGTTGTCATAGTACGCACGGCTACATATCAAGCTATACATTTCCAATATAAGCTGACCTGTATTGTGTGGCAATGCTATACAACGCGAGATCAGCTTATACTAGAAATGTATAGCTTGATGTGTAGCCGTGTGTACAGGCTCTGCCTAGTTTGGGATCAAATGGCAATGTGTTAGCTGTCCCAAGATATTTATTTATTATTTTAGGTCATGGTCACAGTGGTCAAATTTCTAAGCTTCTACGGGCTTCAGAGTACACTTTTAGCTGTCAGACCAACATGTTGACATGATATACTTAACCACCAACCAAAAAATAAGTAGCATCGAAGCTACCCCAATCTGTCAAATTTCTTTTATAGATTTTCATCTTTATCACAAAAGCATAAGGTTCACTTTCAATTGGGGAAATTTGGCAGATTGGGGTAGCTTGATGTGCTGGCGTCTGTACCTATAAATTATACACCTATACATTATACATATTAATAGTTTACTTGTAAGTCTTTTTCGGAATTCCTCTGCGGATCTGATGACGTAAAGCCGTTTTGGTGAGTAGTGCGTATATTCCTTGTTCCACTGTGATTATATCTCTTACTTCCTCTGAATCGTGAACTTGAAATGACGTGTACTTTTGCATACTCGGCCCATAGTAGGAGGTTACATGACCCTAGAAAAAATAAAATAATTTATGCAAAGACAAAATAAACATAATAGACATAACTTAATTCAAAGTATAAGAGATAACTTTATATTAAAAATGATTTCACGAACCCCTTGATTGCCCATCCATATCAGCTCCTCATACTTATCAAACACCACAGCAGACACTCCAAATCGATCACCGCCATCAACCTGCACTCTTGCGCGCACTTCATACTCTGCTCGTTGATTTGGCACTAAATACTGTGATGCATATTCTGCTGCATAGGGCCCTGAAGGATAACATATATTAATTAGAATTGATGAATGAAAAAAATCTTTAGAATTATAAAGGTTTTCATGAAGCATTCGAAATATATTTTTGTCATGACAGTAAGTAGGGTTGCCAACTATACTGTTTTGAACAGTATTATACTGTTTTACACTAAATTATACTTTTTACTGTTGAACAAAAATAAAGTATACAAAATATTGTTTACATTTATTTACTCAGAGGACTTTCACTTGTATTGGATTGTAAATTAGTAAATTGTGCGAAAAGCTATAAAAAATATGTATATAAAACAAATAATAAAAAGTTCATTTTTCGAAAATACTGTTTAATATTCGTCGTAGACCTGATTGTTCTTTATTTCTAGTAAAAACAAGTTGGCAACCCTACTGCCGTGCATTTACTAAAAAGCCGTTACCGAAAAGCGTCTATCGAGGTAAATTACACCTTATTTAGGTTGGATACAGAAGTATTTTCCATGACAAATATCACTTTATTACGGCCTTTTAGCCTGTGTATGGCAGCCTAGTCATAAGGTTCTATATGCCAACAGGATTACAATGAAGGATAATTTAGAAACTTCTATCAGTTTGATATCAACTTGTATCAGTTAGCAATTTGTTTATGATAAGACAAATAAATACTCTTTATTGCATACCAAACATAAATGATATATGAGAGCAGAAATACAAAAACAAAAAAGATGTACAATCAGTGCTTATCACAGTCAGCAATCTCGAACAGGACTACATGAGATAAGCAAATTCAAAAGAGAAGCTTGTGATAATTATAACAGAATACATGGAAAAAGTAAAAAAAAACTCTTCCATAAGAATAGACAAAATTTACATTTATTTATTTATTGTTTCCTTAATATTAACACACAAATACAGAAAAATACCCCACATAACTGATCAGTCCGTTTGACTTGACTGCGGGAGAAAAGTCTCAATAAAAAGGAAAACAACAACAAAATATATACTAAAAATAACTAATGCCTATTATTAATCAGAGTTGATATTATGGCACTATTTTATGTATTGACAATATCTCTCTACTATATATCGAATCTAATTTAGTAAGTAAATATTTTTTTATTGGGAAAATCCAGTCTGCCTATAGAGCCCCACAGTTTAATGCCTCTACGAAAAATTACACTCATTAATTCCATGTGATAATCCTTATCTCTTATATTTATTTAATATTAGAAGGAAACTATCCAATATTTAGAAGGTCCATCCAGTTAAAATATCCAAAAAATAAATAAAAATGAACCCAGCATCTTTGGGAATTCCATAGCCCTATGAATCTAAAAACTTAGAAAACATTAGTTTATATAATACCTACTTATGTGGAAAATAATTTTTGCACTGGCTGTCAAACAATGGAATGTTGAATTAAATATTCATTTGAAATGCAGGCCTGGTGCTTTGGTGTGGTTAGTAAATGCTCACTGTTCATGCCAGAGTTTGTTGGTTCCATTCCCATGTTTGTTGCATTGTTGTTTGTTGCTTCCAAACATGTTCATGCACACAAAATCTTTGACAGACAAGACAGATTTTGTGTGCATGAACATGTTTGTTTGTCTTGTGTCTGGGTGTAATCCTACTAATATTATAAATGCGAAAGTTTGTGATTGTGGATGGATGTTTGTTACTCTTTCATCTAAAAACTACTGAATGGATTTTAATGAAACTTTACAATAAAATAGCTTATACATCAGAATAACCGGATAATTTTTGGAACCGATTAACACCAGTAGTGCAGTAGTGGAGTCATACACACAGCTGGGATCAGAGTCACCAGTATCTCCACAAAATGACAATACTAAACATAGCTCCATACTGTATTCCGATGAAATGGGTAAGGGCCTTGGTACCTTGCTTTGTAATAAGCTGAGTTGTTCCTTTGTCAACTATTGTATGCCATGATAACATTATAAAGATATAATAGATAAATTAATTCAGAATAAACACAGTGCCAAATCATGTATAACTCTAATGGTAGGAAATTGTAAGAACTTAAAGAAAAAAGATATTACAGATAGTTTCACTAAGATGTTAGAATTAGACTGTAATAAGATAATATTGTGTGCCTTCCCCTATGTGTCCAATGTGCCTGATAGTACAAATAATTATATCCACAAGCTAAATATGCACCTACAGTTTTTGGTTAGCCATTATAATAATAAATTTATATTTTTGGACACAAATAGTTTTATAGATTCTTGTAGGGTAACCATGAGTACAGTTACTGTCTCAAGAAAATTTTTGAACATACTTGCAACTTTAGTAGCGGCACATATTAACTCAGTCATAAGTAGTATGACGAAGTCACTTTTTATACCATCTTTTAGTAATGTTATTAAAATCAATTTAGTTAGTAGTTTAAACATGTAAGCATGACAATAGAGAAGTGTGATAACTTTCTAATTCTATCACATCAAAATATAAACCGCTTCTCTAGCAAAATTCTAGACATAGAACTTTTTAATGAAAAATATGAAACAGATATCCTTTGTTCAATTGTTTTATATAAATGTGTTACGTGAACTATCTGTAAATGATTGCTATCATATACTTAATTTAAAATTATGGACTCTGTCTTAAAATGAATAATGTTATTGTTTCGAAGTTTTTCTTTTGTATACCTAAATATAATCTAAAATAATAAGCATTCAGACAACCGATCGAGCATATATTGTGTTTGCCTACTAAATAATTACTCTAATTGGACCAAATGCCGTGTTCATGCCCGCTTGAGTATGTTTCGCCGGACCGTCTCAACTGGGTCGTGTTGAAACCGGTAGTAGATGAACCCACTGAGTTTGTTTCGGTGGGTCTTCTCAGTTGAGGCGCATTGGATCCGGTGGTAGCATTAAAGCGCGACCGTCGTTATTAACACAAGGTCCGTCATAATAATAATACCTTTAATATAGACAGAACCATTGACAATATGTAGTAAAAATATTAGACTTAAACTAGATAATTAAACATAATCTCTTGACAATAACTTGATACGAGCTAGCTAAATATCATTGCTGTAATAAAATAAATTTTATAAATGTTCTCATACAATATGTACCTAAATATCTATGTTACTAGAAATAATATCTTATGTATACAACTATATTACTACAAACATGTTCTGACTATTTACAAGCGCTTTTTTAAAGTCTACTTGAATAAAAACCTTTTTTATTTTATTTTTATTTTATAACACTATATACTATATACACATAGCTGCTAGTTATCTATATAAGTACATATTTACAATAGAGAAGTAGTATATGTAATAATGGCCCAGGATATTTACTATTTATTGATTTACTTAGCCCAAAATATAAAAGGAGATATATTTTATCCAAGTCTAAGATTGTTAAGCTTAATCAGAATAGGTATAATTTTTAGAGAGGTAGCATGGGGAACTAACTTCACCTTACTGATAACATACAGTAATAACTGGATATTTTAATCCTGTAAAGATAAGACGGCCACATGCCAGAGGTCTAACGAAGGGGAAGGGGTCAGCAATGCATGGGGAATGTCTCAGTATTGTAATGCTTTATGTGCAACAGAAACAAAATAACATCCAGCAGGTCATATAAAAAAAAATCTAATAAAATCATACATATGGAGCATTGCCCTGTGAAAATGGACCCTAAGACAAAAAGACAGGGAAAAGTTGGAAGCCTTTGAAATGTGATGCTGGCATCGAATGGAGAGTTGTCCTTGACAGAAAAGATCAGCAAAGAAGAACTATTAAAAAGAGTAAATGAAGAACGACAAATCTAAAAACTTTTAGAACCTAGAAGGGGTGAAATGATAGGACATCTAATCCAAAACAACCAGTTAATCACAAATATAATAGAAGGGAACATAGATGCAAGAAGAAAGAGAGGAAGACTGAGAAGAAAGTTTACAGATCAACTTAAAGAAAAACTACACGTGGACAGTTATCAAGAAGTAAAAGAGAAGGCTCTACAATAGGATAAATGGAGAATGCGATAAAGTCAAGTGCCAAGCACTTAAATTTTGGATGGATGGAGGGTATATTGACGTGCTGACTTAGTTGAAAAGCATTTAAATTATTTGTTTATAAAAACGAAAATTTATTCAATGTATTTATTGAATAGTTAGTGACTCAAAGTAATTTATTTCTAATTGTTTTTGTCAATCTAGAGGCCCAGGAGTACTATACTAGCTCTGGCTGGTGACTTAAAATACAAAGATAAGGAAATAAGTTTAAATTACGGTGCTTAAATTTTAGTAATGTTTGCTCAAATACATTGTATAAACATTAAACCCCTGATGATTAAATTATGAACAATACTTGAATTATTTATCGCAGAAGGTCTACACAATTATATCAGTACTGTTTTACCTTTATTTTAAGATTTTTTAATATATTTTAACTTCAATATAGGGCACGCCGGATGATATAAAAGAAATTGTTGCTCTACGACAACAGTATCTGGTTATAAGGATCAAAAACACGTGAACCGCTGTTTTAACCTATTGCATCTATAGAATAAGGTTTTATATAAAGGTTTTATGTAAATTAATACTTTTTAATTGCAGCCTAAATATTTATTTAATTTTTTATATTTCGTAGAAAACTGAACCTTACCTGTTAACAGAT
This sequence comes from Pseudoips prasinana, assembly GCA_951640165.1. Lineage (NCBI taxonomy): Eukaryota > Metazoa > Arthropoda > Insecta > Lepidoptera > Nolidae > Pseudoips > Pseudoips prasinana. The sequence continues at coordinate 16,973,771 of OX621259.1, read as the reverse complement.
GATCCGTCGGCATACAAAGGTCGGAATAATGATATTCCATGTTAAATTTTTGTACGTACTACGTCTCACAACATCTATATTCCCAATAAAAACTCAAAATATAATAATACTGGCGATTTTAATTTAAAATAATACAAAATAGATCATCGGTTCAACGACGGCAATCGGAATTATTTTCGAAAGTAAAAGGACACGAATCACATTCAATATTTCGTTAATAAATTAAAGAAACTTAAACTTTATTCCAATGGAATAGAGATGATATGTGTGACACTGACAGTTTGTTGGAAAACAAAGTCCACTCGCGTTTTGTCATCAAACTGAAAGGCGTTCCGTTTTGACATAGTTAAAACAATTTTGTTAGAATAATAATTACAAGACAAATAATGATCCTTCGGACAACTTGACACTTTGGTACATATTTTTATAGCAAGTTGCTCTCACCGCCACACTGAACTGTTGACCATCGGCGAGGTTGTGCACTTTAACGGCCAATTCTGTAACCAAGGTGCTTAGATGCACAAATTCGCCGATCGTTGACGTTGGTTTAATTTTTGAGCATGTGTTTGTTTTAGAGAGCATGTCAAGAAGTTGATTTCGCTTTAGTCTTGGCCATGTGAGCCATGTCAGAGGCATAGAGTGAAGAAAGAATGGGTAAATAAAATTAATTTTAATACTGGTGTGATGAGTACCGCACTATGACCATAGAGTACAACCATACGACTCCACGGTGCGCAGCTGGTAGGTGTGTTATTTTCTATTTCCACACATGGTTTGCTCTTTTAGTAGCATAATAATATAGAAGGTGCATAATCAGATTAAATTATTTACTGGGTGTAATATACCTATATTACAAATAAACGCCCATTGACGGGTCTGTTGTCGTTGTTGGCAAATGCTTCCTTTTTACGCCGGAGATCGTGGCATCGATTCCTAGCCGGCACAGATATTTGTTTGCATGAACATGTCTGTTTGTCCTGAGTCTGGGTGTAATTATCTATATAAGTATGTATTTAGGTACAAAAGAAAAGTAGTAGTTAGGTATATGTCTACCTACTTAGTTTGGGATCCGATGGTCGGGTGTTAATAATAAGGGTACTTTACAAACATATAATTAACGGACAAAAAGTACATACAGACTCAGAATAACTATTTATGGGTCACACAAATAATTGTAGCCCAGAAATAGAGCCCGGGACACGAAGTGGCCAGGCTACTGTCTTAACCGCTGGGCCACACGTGCAGTGATTTATTAGGTAAGTAGGTACTCGTAACTTAGTTGCATACAAAACTTGGTTTTTCATTTAACCACTTCCAGGAAATATCTTTGAGTACCTAGGTACCTTATTTTATAAAGAATTCGCTTCCATTTCCAAAACCACAAATTTACTATAAACTTATATAATTAGATATATATATAAAATATAACTATATTTTTTTATGATAAACTTCATATACCTACCTACCTTCGAAAGAATCCGTTTCGAAACCAGTTTTAAGAATTAATCTTTACTTACAAATACATCTTTACCAACCTATTTCTAATTCTCGTTTCCATATTTCCCGGCAATTTTGAATTTGGAACTGTTCTATACTAGGTATATTCGTAGGTGTTAAAATTTTGAATCTCAAAACAGTTGAAAGTATACCTAATATGAATCATTTTCGTACGTAACGATAGATTGCAATCGACGCTATGTTTAAACAATAGCATAAATCATATTATATGATCACGTACGAAAGTGAATCTTTCCATGGAAAATCTTCGTGCCATTATTTTCTACAACTTTAGAAGAGGTCCGACACGGGTTCAGTGTTTTGAAGAGCTACCTAACATCTGTGTTCACTGATCAAGCCCCATGTGTGCGGACCGTCGAACGCTGGTATTTATCTTTCGAACGACGTCCAAAATCCGCCTTCACTGAAGATAATATCATTGGTGTGACAACTCAGATCAAGTGTATGAGACAAATACATAATTAAATATGTATAATATAAGATCTCCCAATTGACACTCTGTTTATTCTTTTTACAGCAAGAAGAGCCCGCTGCACCAAATCTGTCTAATGATTCAGACCTAAGCCAGTCTTCGTCTCCATGTGCTTTAAGTGAAATAGATACATACTCCTATACATTTCGTTTTAATACCTTTCTTCTTTTTACTGTATCTTCCTTCGGATTTTAACCAGCCTGCTACTTCATGTGGTATAATAATGTCCTCCTAGCCGAATTTCGGCCACGGCGGCCAGTCTCAACAGAGATTAGCCATCTGCGCGGGACATATTATAGTGCTCAAGTCATGTCCGCGTAAACACAGGCGCACTTTCTATTCCATCACTCGCATGATCCGATGGGACGCCTAGCGACACGACCGGAAAGAGGTCAGGTACAGGACCGATGGCTATACGTGCTCTCCCAGGCACGGGGGTATAATACCGCCAACTCGCAGACTTCGGGCTGATGCTGAGAATTTTCTTCTTTTTACAGGAAAGTCCCAAAATCACTTTTGGCCCGACTCAGGATTTTAACCCAGGACCTCGTTCCCTGCGGGTGAACACGCTACCGCTAGACCAACGAGGCAGTCATGTAGTATAAGTGAGATAGTATGTAACTACATACTTTCAAAAATGTTCTCACACGAATAAGTCTAATTTTAATATCTAAAGTGATATTACAATTAGGGGTAATATGTATTACTTATTCTGTTTTCTTTTAGTTTTACATATTATACTGTATTTTTTAATAAAAGGCAAATGTGAAGTATGTATGTATAAGGAAGGCACAGAACCATCAACAAGTCACACTAAAAGCCTTTATTTTTATTGAAGTTATACTTCTTTTGGCGCGATGGAGAAAAATGATGAGAGTGAATTTTTACGATGCGCGCGCACACCGACACCAAAAAATTTAACAGCATGAAGTTAGTTCTAGGTGGTATGAAAATTGATAACTATGTTCAAGTTGTATATTAAGAAGTATAACTTCTAACGCGTGTACATAAGTACACACAAGTTTTGTTGTTGGAAAATCTACTATTCGATATCATTCTTCTAATATGTATAAATTCAAATAAGTCATATTATTCTTAATTCATCCTTAGTGGTCTTGATTTGCTTACCTACTAATAACAAGTATATTAAGGTAAGTGAAAAATTAAACAGCAGCTGTGCTTAGATAATGCTTGTTATTAGAAGCTTAGTTTAATAAATAATATTATACTGATATATGTAACATAATCAATCTCTTAACATAATAAATATATTTTAAAGAAAGTATTTTTAGTTGGTATTAATCATCACTTCATTGTATGTTATTGTACAGTGGTTGGTAGGAAATGTTGGTAATAGCTTTTTGTAAATTCAGTCATCAGATCAGGCATTGCTTCAGGTAATGTGGTGATAAGACGTGCTGGACTGCCAGAGTATCGTGCAAAAGATGGCACCACTGTTTCAGCTGGGAGCACTGAATTGTCTTCAATCATACAACAGTCTTTCAGTACACATCTTCGGCCCTGAGGAAATATAGAAACCAGTTTTAGTTAGTTTACAATATGTAGGGGACATGACCTACGGGTACCGCTGATGGAGATGATTGAAAAGACTGGAATTTGGAGAACTGTTGTTTTATTGGTATAATAGATTTAGTCTAAATAATGGAACGATTATAAATGAATGCTCGCGGTTTGCTGTCAGACAATGCACTGAGGTTGCGGTACGATGCGCGACCTAAGTTATTGCTTAATGTGCTGGATTAGCACTTCAGTGTTCTGTCGTATTGACTCGAACACAATATGATAAATAAATTAATAGAATAGCCTTTATTTACAAATACTAATAGGATTATAAAAACATTTGTAGAAATTTAATTTATTTTTAATTTAAAATGTCTCTTTTTCCTGTGTGCCTTTTGACAAAGGCCTCCTCGAATTCTCTCCATTGCAGCCTGTCATATGCTACTCTCATCCAGTGTGGCTCCAAAGTAGCTTTGAATTCATCCTCACATCTCAAAACTTGTCGTCCTCAGTTTCGATGGCCGTCTCTGGGGTACCACAGTGTCACTTGCTTGCTCCACTTATCCACATTGCACTAAATAGATACCTGTCCATCTCTATTTTTGTTGGTCAATATGTGTGAGTATGCCAGTTACTTTTGTTTTTAATCTAAGGTCCTTATTCCGAGTTAGTACAATATAGTAGGTATTTATTTTTACAACTTTTGAACTATTAAGATGCAATATGGACAAGTGGAGCAAGCAAGTGACAGGGTAGTACCCTAGAGAAGGTCATCGAAACCAAGGATCATAAGTTTTGAGATGGGAGGATGAACTCAAAGCTACTTTGGGGCCACACTGGATGTGTGGCAAGTAACAGATTGCAATGGAGAGAGTTGCAGGAGGCCTTTGTCAAAGGAAAAAAAGAGACATTATAAATAATAAAAAAAAATACAACCACTTTTATTGACAGTCCTCTTAGTATCTGATAAAAAGATTTTTTTTCAGATACTAAAATAGTCTTTTAGTATCTGAAAAAATATTAGTCCAAAAACATTTAAAAATGTTAAAGCTCTCCAAGTACCAAGCATGTTCATGTTGATTCTCACAATTTAGGAAGAAATAAAATATGTTCAAATTAAATTGCCTTTTTATGTCAATTATTGAATGTTGACTGCCAATGTAAATGGTATAATAATGTCCTCCTGGCCGAATTGCGGCCACGGCGGCTAGTCTCAATGGAGATTAGACAGTTGTGCAGGGCATATTATAGTGCACAAGAGTGAGTGCAAACACATGAGCACTTTCTTTTCCATCACTCTCATAATCCGATGGAGTATATCTCATAGTACAGGACCGACGTCTTTACCGCCAACTCCCAGACTTTGGGCTGATACTGAGAAATGTCTCTTTACGGAAATTGTCAAAATCACTTTTTGGCCCAACCCAGGATTTGATCCCAGGACCTCATTATCTGCGATTGAAGATGCTACCGCTAGACCAACCAAAACAAAATCGTACCAGTAACTAGTTTTAAAATAAGCATTTCCACAGCTTACACTACAACTAGGTCAACAGAAAAACAAACCAACAGTTGTAAGCTATACTTACAATAACAACATTCTTGCCTATGTAAACATATGACCCGACTACAGCTGCATTAACTACTGTGTTTTCTCCCACGAAGACATGATCACCCATTTGTAAAGGGAAGAAGGCCACACTGGAAATAGAAATATGAACATTACAATATAGTCCACTAGAAATTGTATGGTAGGGTTTATAAAGTATGTAATGTAAAGAAGAAAGTGTTCGAACCAGATAATGGCTGGTTGGCATGGTTGGTAAATGCTTGCCATTCACACTGCAGGAGTGCAGGATTCATTTCACACCCACAACAGATATTTGTGTGCATAAACATGGCTGTTTGCCCAATACATATAATACAATCTTAGGAGAGTCAAAACTGTACATTGAATATTTTTTTAAATGGGGCGTGATCTACATTCGATATCGAAGCCAAAACTATAGTTTTTAGAATTTATGTCTGTGTGTCTGTTTGTCTGTATGTATGTCCGGGCTAAACTCGAAAAGTACTGCATGGATTTACTTCAAATTTTGAATGAATATTACTAAGATGTCGGGTCAACATATAGGCTACATATTATCACACTATCACCTACGGGGGAGGAGCTATGATAATTTATAAAATTTGACACGGGTAAAACCGCGGGGCACAGCTAGTTATCTATAGAAATATGTAGTTACATAATAAAAGTAGTATATGTAGCATATCAGTTATCTCATTTTAATAGTACAAGCTCTGATTAATTTGGGATCAGATGGGCATGTGTGAATAATGTCATTATTATAACTGCCTTTAACACCACTAAACTAATAGATGTCATTACAGCTCTCTCTAATGTAGCTTTTATGAAAGGAACACAGCATTTACAGCACTGACATACTACCAAAACTGCTTATCATATGCAAACTGGACAAAATTGATGGACAGGATCTTATTTTTACTTTTATTATTAAGAAATTTTATCATTACGTTATTAAGAAGTTATTCTAACATTAACTAATTATAATTGTATTGTGTACTTTATTTAATTGTGTTATAAAACATGTATAACAGCACCTAAGTCCCTTAATATTCTCATGCCCACTAAGGGTAGATGTTAGAACCTACAGAACAATGTTCTTACCATCTTTGTGACCATATCTGCAGAAAATAAAGATTATTCTACTCTAAGTTGTATTATCATCAGTATTTCACATCAATACTCTAACTGCCCTATTATTTCAATGAACAAAATGTATTGATATTTAAATTACTTTCTTTTGTTTAGTACCTATGGAATTGAGGGCATTATGTGTATAACTATAAATGATACACATGGTCAATATGATGTACATGGACAGTATAAAGATGAAATATCAGTTTTCAAGCTTTAGTTCTTTCAAACCTAGGTGAACCATAATAGAGATGCGCAAAATATATCACTGAAAAGAAAAGAGAGATATATATCTTTTCGTTCAAAGATATATATCACTCTTTTATATCTCGCTCAGAGCGAGATAGTACAGAGTAACTGAACTGTTTAATTCATAGAGCCAAAAGAGAGCGGGGTCGAAAGTCGCGACGGGTCGCTCGCGAGCGAAAGATATGAATTATATTGTAGAACGATATTTAATCCCCAACGCAAAAAATATCTGACTGTGGCATCATAGCTACCCAAGGAATGGACTGATTTTAACGAGGGATTTTTAAATTTACAGTTCTAGCCATTTAATTATATAATGTTTTGATAATATATATCATTAAAGTGCACACACAGGGCAAATCTCGCGAGACACTAAATCAAATTAAAAACAATAACCATTTACAATAAAATTGTACAATAACACTATTTAGTTCAAAATCAAAATTACGTCAATATTTACAAATTGCAACGGGAAATTTGATACGCAACACAAACCATTTTGTGCTTTATTACCAAACTATAAAGTAGACTTCTTTCTGCTATTGTTTCGATTCCCGCTCACTTAGATACATACGCGCAGTTGGAACGACTATCCCTCTCTTTCACAAGGGAGCAATGTATCTTTTACTCATCTAGTCAGAGCCGGTTTGAGTTCATCCAAAATTAATCTTATGATTCGGAAATAAAGATATAGTTTAGACACTGGTGAGCGATTGATATACTCGCTCTTTAGGCAGGATTATATATCATTTATATCTTTCGCTCGCGAGCGACACAGCTCTAAACCATAATCTCTGGTAATACAAACCAGCTTCAACTTTACTTTAGAACCAATTTGAATAAAATTTAAAGTAAAAACAATAGACAAAGGAGAAATAGCATGTCACACAAAAAAAAATACAATCAATAGACACAATGGCCTCAATTCTAAGCAAATTTAAAAATCATTGCAATATTACTTCTTTAAAAAGGAAAGGGCTTCTTTAGTTCTGTAAATTTAGTTTTGGCAAGTAATACTGAGTGACAATTAGCAAAATAATAGTACCTGACGCCGAATTATGTGCACTGTACATGCAGTTTTAGTAGTTTAACACTAACAGTTTCTATGTACTTATGTCTTTTTCAAATTAGGGTGTAACAAAGCCAAATTAGGGTGTAACAATATTTAGAGTAGTCATAAAAATACGGAGTCACCAACTTAAATGATCCTGACCTACGAGAATTATGATTTAGCTGACCTACCCTTTACTAAATTTCTTGAACGGTGGTCTTATGACAGAACCTTTGCTAATAATACAAAATCGCCCAGTTTTCACGTTCGCTAGATCGCCTCTGATAATAGCATCACTCTGAACAATAACTTTTCCATGTAGAACTATATTTTGGGAGCCGCAAAGAACTGTTTGTCTGCTTACTTTGTTTCCGGAGGCCTAGAACAATAATTGAAACGGATTATAAAAATGCGAAAACTACTAATATATTTATTAAAAAGATGTGCTTACGGTCTCCACGTATTCAGATTTATTGTAGTAAGTATCTTGGAGTTCCATTTTGTTATTAAGTATCTTTATATTAATATTACTTATTTACTAAACATTAAACAATGATTCATGTAGACGATAGATTTGCTGCTAAAGTACTGTGCTTGAACTGTCAGATTGACAGTTGTGACGCACGGTTGTCAATAGAACGTAATTAGGTATTTGTTTTCCGGCTCTGTCTTCTTCGGTCTTATGAGCCATCTTCAGTAGTATTAGTCATGGTTTTCGTCATTATGTCTAAAAATCCAACTTATTTACACATAACTATATCCTCGAATTTACACCAGGCTTTGAAAAAGAAACAATGTCTAGATGTGTCTTTATCGGCGTTGGCACCAAAATCCCATTATCAGTTCGAAACACGTGGGTTGCTATTAACTAACCCAATTATCTCTTTATTCATTCTTACACTTTTCAAATTATCCTAACAATGAAATCGCAGAACTACAAGAATCCAATCACTAAGCTCATAAAATGCTCAGAGTAAGTAATAATTTGATAAATTTATAATAATAATAATTAAGATTTAGAGACTGTTGTCAAAAAAGATTTTTAAAATAAGTAAACGAGCATTTTACCTACTCAATACTCAATACTTTATTGCATTCCATAATGTATACAAGGCTGGTAGGTAAATTATAGAGAAACAATTATGGACCCTGTCGGGCACAGCAAGTTAGTTTTTAGAGGAGAGGATGAAGCGCTTTTTGTTTAAAAACATAATAATATTGAAATTAAGGAGTAAATCTTATATTTAGATATTTAAGTGGATATTATTTATGAGTAGATTTATATTAATTTTGTTTATAGTTAGTATTTCTATATTTATTTATTTATTTATTATTAATAGATATTTTCTAAATTATAAATTAGGTAATTATTTTATATATTTATTTATATATTAGCTGTAATTTATTATTAACTAAATAGTAAGTAATTAAAGATATTGCACGGTAGATAAGGTAAATAGATGTATTAGGTACTACTTGGTTATTCTAATTATCTTCGTTTCTCTAGGAGGAATTTATCTTTGAAGTATTCGACAATTGTGTAGTAGGTTTTATCTAAGAGAAATCGTTTTAGTTTATTTATAAATATATTGTTTGTTTCTGTGTTTTTTATGTGTTCAGGTAATTTATTGTAGATTTTTATTGACGTGACAAACGCACTAGAGGAGTGCATTTTTAAACGTGAAGTTGGCAGGTTGAGTCTATTTCCATGTCTAAGTTTGATTTCTGTTTGTATGTCTTCTCTTTTGCTGTAGAATTGTGGGTACTTCCTTACAAATTTGCAAATTTCAAATATGTAGAGACAGGGTAGTGTTAGGATGTTTAGTTCCTTGAAGTGTGGTTTACATGAGTCGGTGTCTTCTATGTTAACCAATGTTCTTATAAGTTTCTTCTGTATTGTAAATAGCGAAGGTGCGTCTGTACTGTTACCCCATAATATTATTCCGTATTTAAGCCAAGCGAACGCGTACGCATAGTATGTTACTATTGCTGTTTTGAGATCTGTAGTTTTCTTTATTTACTTATACCTTTTTTTTTTTTTTTTTTTGGTAAGGCAGGGGGAATGCCTTCGCATGCCACCCGCAAAAAGTGTCTGCGGGTGGGTATGTCGGACTTGCACCGACTAAACCTACCTGCCGTGGACTTCTCTTGGCGCCTGATGGGGGAGTCCCGGGAACGCGGGTATGCTGCTCCGGTACCCCCCTTTTGCGCCATGTCCCAGATGGTCGGGACACGTACCCTGGGAGGGCTCCTTTGGATTGCCCTCTCCTATTGCCGACTCCTGCCAGTACGGCACAGCGACTGCGCCACAAACAGATCGCTGTCATCCCGGAGCCGCTTGTACGTGGCGGCAGTTGAGGACACTTCTCATACTGCCACCGCGGCCCCGAGGGTAGTTGGGCTAACGGCTGCCGCCGCCACCCCGACGCCTCCTCCGCCTACGAGCGGGATCGGCTCGTTCCCGATCCCGTTCGGCGGCCTCCTTCTGCAGCAAAACTGCCTCACAGAAGGAGACCACGGCGTCCCATTTGGTGGAGTCGCCGGCCAGCATCGCATACACGACTGCTGGCGGCGAAAGATCCCGTCCGATCTCAGCGACCAGGACTCGTCTCTCGGCCTCCCAGGCCGGGCACTCCTCCAGCGTATGCTGGGCAGAGTCCAGGTCGCTCCCGCAATGGTGACAATGTGTCGTCACTTCTCGGCCGATCCGGCACAGATACTCACCGAAACACCCGTGTCCGGTGAGTATCTGTGTCAGTCTGTAGGTGACGTAGCCGCCCTTCCTTCCCACCCAGGCCTCGAGGTGAGGCAGGATAGCACCGACGGCACGTTGGCGCGCGTTCAGGCGCAACTCCAGCCGTGCGCGCCACTGTGTTAGTACGCGCCGGTGTGCATCCCGCCTATAGGCAACAAGCGTCTGCTCTGGCGCCTCACCGCTCTCCCGGCGGACGCGGATCTCGGTGTAAACCGTCGCGTCGACTGCCGCCAGGAGATCAAACGGCGGGAAGCGCGCCAGGAGTGTCGCCGCCTCAAAGGATACCGTCCGGTATCCTCGTGCGATCCGTATGGCCACCACACGCTGCAGGCTGTTCAAAATAGCTCTGCAGCGGGAGGCGCCCGTCAGGCGTTCAGACCAGACAGGCGCCCCATAAAGGACCATGGATCGCACGACACCTCCGTAGAGGCGGCGAACTTCTTCCCTGGGACCCCCGAGGTTCGGCAAAAGCCGGTGTAACGCACCGGTTACCCGGCGCACTCGGGGGGCCAGACGCTTGAAATGCTCCTCGAAGCCCCATCGGCTGTCTAGGGTGAGGCCCAGGTACTTCATGTACCGCCCCACCCTGACCTCTGCGTCACCTACACGCATCGACATACTGGGTGGTTCCTCCCTACGGCGTAAGCCGTGGAACCATAGCGCCTCGGTCTTGTGAGGCGATACCCGAAGGCCCAGTCTCATTATGGCCGCGACGACACATGCGACACCGAGTTCGGCGAGCCGTACCGCCCGCTGGAAACTCACCTCCCGGGCCATGACGAGCGTGTCGTCCGCATAGCAGACGACGCTCACCCCGGGAGGGAGGCTTATCCGCAGGACCGCATCGTACGCGAGGCTCCATAGCAGAGGTCCTAACACGGACCCCTGAGGAACCCCGCAGGAGAGCTCCCTCTGGAACTCAGTCCCGTTCCGACCGACGAATTTAATCGTCCTGTCGCGCAAATATGCCCCGACTATACCACGGAGATAGGGAGGCACGTTATGATGGACCAGTGCCTCCCGTATCGCCCACCAGGGGACGGAGTTGAAGGCGTTGACGATGTCTAAGCTCACCGCCAACGCCACCCCCCCCCGCCCGAACGGCGGGCTCCGACAGGGCGCGGACGCGGTTGATCGCGTCCAACGTCGAACGTCCCTGCCGGAAACCGAACTGGTTGTCCGATAAGTCGGGGCCAACGCGCGACAGATGTTCGCTGAGACGGGCGGCTATGACACGCTCGAAGAGCTTGCCCGCCTCGTCCAGCAAGCAGATTGGTCGGAACGCCGAGGGAGAATCGGCGGTCCTGCCCGGCTTCTGCACAAGCACTAGCTTTGCCTCTTTCCAGCAGGTGGGGAACACGGCACCACGGAGGCAGCTGGTGAATAGCTGCCTTAACCGGTCCCCCAGGACTGCCAGGGCGCAAACCCACGCCCTGCCCGGTATCCCATCCGGGCCAGGGGCGGTATTTCTGGCCGCAAGTCGCCGTACTGCTCGGTCCAACTCCCCCTCCGTCACCTCCAACTGGTCGTCACAATCATGGTACGACGGTGACGGAGGGTCCGAGGGACTATCCTGGACCCTAGGGAAGAGGGTGTCCACCACCCTCCTCAGGAAATCCGGGTCCAGGGTACTCGTCAACGGAGGGACCCATGGTCTGAGCTTGCCCAGTACCATTTTGTACGGGCGCCCCCATGGGTCCCTACCCAGTCCCTCGATGAGCTCGTTCCAGGACCGAGCTTTGGCTTCCGCTATCGCAACGGATAGCGCCTTGACAGCGACTTGATACGCCCTGTGCGCTCTGGCAGCCTCTTCGGGATTGGCTCGCCTCCTCCGACGGGCCCGCTGGTGTCGGCGACGCGCTGCGACATACTCCGAACGGAGTCGCGCGATTTCGGCCGACCACCAATACTGCGAGCCTCGTCTGTCACCCGGACGGATCCGCGGCATCGACGTGTCGCAGATGCGAGACATGATGCCCCGGAACCAGCCCGCTTGCGAATTGGGATCGGACGGGATCCTCTCTCCACCTTCATTCGTTCCCCAGGCGATGGCGACGGCGGCAGCCGTCAGCATGTCGCGGTCCAAGCGGCGTAGGCACCAGCGCCGCGGTGGGACAACACTACTGCGGTCTGGGCCGCCTCGGGGCGGTCGGAATGCCACGCTGAAAAGTATATGTCGGTGATCCGACAGCGTGGCAATTTCTTCCGCAACTCTCCACCCCGACACCAGGTGCATGGCCGAGGGGGTCGCCCACGTCAAGTCGACGATCGACTCCCCCTGCCACCGAACGCAGGTGCTGACTGAACCCCGATTTAAAAGACGGAGGTCCAGTCCGGCGGCCCATTCGAGCAGTGACTCCCCTCGAACGTCGTCCTGGGCATCGCCCCACATACTAGAGTGGGCGTTAAAATCGCCCAGGACGAGTACCGGACGGGACTGGTAAGAGCTAATATGGCTCGTTAACCCGTCCAGGTACGCCTCAAAATTTGCGAGGCCGCAATTCGGGGAGATGTAGCAGCCCACCATGACTGCTGGTCCCCACTCCACGACGACGAATCCGGGCCCCTTGGCCAGGAGTGCGCAATGGGGGTCACGTTCCCCCCCTGCCCAATAAATGGCGACGAGGCCCCCATCCGCCCCGAACCAACGAGGGTGGTCGGGAACGGAGTGAGGCTCCGCCACTATCGCTAGGGCAACCGAACGCTCAGCAATCGTCTGCGCAAGAAGAGCTTGCGCAGCGATGCAGTGGTTCAAGTTGCCCTGCAAAATAAGTTGGGGGGGAAAGAATGTTTACACCTCCATGGACACCCCACCGGGGCCAGAGCCCGGATCGTTGGACCGCGACGATGTAGGAGCGGACGTGGCCGGACGTCCCGCTCCCTTTCTCTTAGGTGGCGTACACCTACCGCTGCCCAGGCGATGGTTTGCCGGCCTGCCAAGGTCGGCACACACTACGCAATAAGGGGCGCGCGCCGTGCATTCCTTCGCCTTGTGGCCCAGTTGGCCACAGACGAAGCACGACGCGCTCCGGTCGCACCCTGTGCACCGAGCCCTGACATGCCCCTTCTCCAGGCAGCGGTAACACTGGAGAGCTCTGGGTGGAAGCGCCACTACCCGGACTGACATCCAGCCCACTAGCACCCGGCCGATTGCCGCTAATTTGCGGGCGGCCACTAGTAGGCACCGAACCCACACCGAACCTAAGCCCGACGGGGAGAACCGAATTTCGCCGACTTTTACGTCGGCGACGGCACATCCTCCCGCCGTGGCTAAATTTTCAGCCACTTCGGTTGGGTCGGCGGAGTCATCCAGGTCCATCACCCGGAGCTCTCCCATTGCCACTGGGTGCGCCACCACCGCATCCGTCTCGGCCAAGGCCTCCCTTAGCCGAGAGGTTAGGGCCTCCGCCTTCGCGGACCCCTCTGGACCAGGGATCCTCAAAATAAGACCCCCGGTCAAAGCCCTCTTGGGGCGAAGGCCAGCCTCTAGACCAAGGTCCTGCAATTGGACCTTGGTCCTTGCCATCTTCATGACCTCAGCCATGGTAGTGGCCGAGGTCGACGGCAAGTTTATCGTCACTGCCGCGGACGGAGGAGGTCGCGGCAGCGCGATCGGCCTCTTTGGAGGTGGAGGCGGTGGCGGCCGATTTAGCCTGGCAGCCTTTGCCTTGGCCTTTCGGCCAACCACCTGGGCCCAGGTGCCTTCGGCGTGCGGTGGCGGCGCAGTCGGCGCCGGCATTGCCGCAGCTCGAGCCGCAGCGGCTTCCGCAGCGGCAGCCCGTTGTTTCCGCTGGCGGCCATCCCGTCTCGAGGCGGATGGCACTTGGGGCGTCACTGCGCTCCCAGCGAGCGGTGGGCGGATGGTCCTTCCCGGGAAGAACCATCCGCCCACCGCTCGCTATTATGTACCGACCTGAGGCCGAGTTGAGGTGGCCCAGCACTCTGGGTATCAGACTGGGCGGCGGAAACAACCATGCCAGTCGATAGTGCCAAGATCTGCTGAACGCGTCGTGACAGCAGGCGTTCGAGTCGAGCAAGTCTAGAGTAACATAGTTTGTTACCACTGGAGCGGTCCGAGACGCGAACAAGTCTGTCTGGTGTTCCTCACAGGTAGAACAGCTTTGTGGCTGCTTCTACAGTGAGATGCCACTCTGAGCCGGCGTGATTGCGCGAGAGGTGGTCGGCTTCGGTGTTGAACAGTCCCGGTAAATAGTAGGGGAGAAGTACAACATTGAAGTGGTCTACCAGATCCAGCAGTTTTTGAGTCAGAACCAGCAGTTGTTGTGACCGGGTTCCTCCCTCGTTCCTTATATAAGAAACTACTGTTCTGTTGTCGTTCTGAAGAATTACTGTCGAGTCTTAGAACAATCAATCAATCATTTATTGCTGAACATAGTAATTATTATATAAAGTACATTTCAAGATGTCAGGTAAATGTAGGTGTGGTCAATATGTTCTGCCTGATAGGGCATGCAAAATATTATAACACAAATTCACAAATATTAAATTAAAAAAAAAATAATAATATAAATTTCATTTCATATCAATACAAATCTACACTTAAAAATAACACATAAATAAATCAAAACGAATTGTATCACAAATCGGACCTACGAAGTATTCGCCTAAATATCTAGCTTATCGGTCAAATACTCTTTTAGAGAATAGTACGCCTTGCTTATTAAAAGTTCGAGAAGTTTATTTTTGAATCTGGCGACATTATCTTCTCGTAAAATATTTTTTGGTAGTTTATTAAAAATTTTGGGAGCCATGCCTAACAAATTTTTGTTGTATACTGCCTTTTTATGTGGCCTGCATCTAATTTTTGTTTTATTTCGCATACTATTTAAAGTGTCAAATAGGGAAAAATTATTTTTTACAAACATTGCAACCTCATAAATGTAAAGGCTGGTTATGGTCAATATACGAAGATTAGTAAACCATGGTTTGCAGCTATCGGTACTTTGTATTCCACATATGGCTCGAAGACACTTTTTTTGGGCTTTGAAGACTATCTCAATATTTGTTGCATTTCCCCAGTATATTAACCCGTAACGTAGAGTTGATGTAACATAAGCGTGGTAGGCAGTTAATAAAGTTGTCCTATTTACCTCCGTATAAAGTTTGTACAGAGCATATGAGTACTGACTAAGACGGCTACATACACTGTCTGTGTGTGTTCTCCATGAAATGTCTCTGTCCAGTTCAAGTCCTAAAAACTTTGTACTTGTGGTTTGAGAAATTATAGTATCCCCATATCGTACGTCTGGTTTAGTATGGTTAGTTTTCTGTTGAAATGTCATAATTTTAGTGTTGTCGAGATTTATCTTTAAGTTGTTTACTTTTAACCAGTCAATCAATAAGTTAAGACAAACATTTATTTCGCTTTCAAGGGTCTGAACATCCTTTGCATCAAAGACTACCGTACTATCATCAGCAAACAGTACCATTGGATGATAAGTTACACTAGGCATATCGTTAATGTAGATAAGGAAAAGCAAAGGTCCCAAAATGCTGCCTTGAGGTACACCATAATAAATTAATCTCTGACTTGAGACGTAACTTTGTTCTGTTTTTGTAGACATACAAATTTGATTTAATTGCGTAATTTGTTTTCTATTCGTTAGATACGACCTTAGCAGGTTGAATGCATTTCCTCTAATTCCATACCTTTCCAATTTGTTTAAGAGTATTTTGGGGTCCACAAAATCAAAAGCCTTGGTCAAGTCCATAAATAGAGCTGCCACAGGCCTTCTATTATCTACATTGGTAATAATTTTCTCAAAAAGTTTAAAGATAGCCATATTAATATTTTTGTTTTTTCTAAACCCATACTGTACGTCTGCTAAGATATTATTAATTTCCAAAAACGAACTAAGTGAATTGTAAATCACTTTTTCTAATATTTTAGGTATTATGGGAAGTAATGCAATAGGCCTGTAGTTGCCGGGATCATGTTTTGTACCTTTTTTATGAAGAGGCTTTATGATGGTAAGTTTGAGCCTATCCGGAAACACACCATTCTCAATACATAAATTTATGATGTGGCTGAGTACTGGTGCGATTATATAGGATGTAGATTTTATCACGTTTGTGGCAATATCATCATAGCCTGTGCTCTTCGTATTATTAAGTGAACCTATTATTTTAATAATGTCCGAGGGAACTGTGGGGCTTAGGAATATGGAGTTACAATGCATGTCAAATTTTGGTGAATAGTAATTTGTAATGTCAGTTTTAGATTCAATTTCATCAATAAAGTAGTTGTTAAAAGCATTGGCGATATTTTTTGGGTCAGTTACAATTTTGCTATGGATTAAGATGCTTTGGATTCCTTCCGAGGGTTTATTGGTAGCATATCCTCCAGAGCAACAACGTTGCTCTGGAGGATATGGCGGCTATCACTGCATACATCTCCTTCAAATTGCAGTGGCATTTTCTCTGGTGGTGTTCCAATGACCCTTTCACCATTTCGTTGTTGTCAAGGGCTCCTCATTGAATGTCCGACGCGTCGGTAATGACGAGGTTCGTGGCCATTCTCTGAGGATGAACTGGTGTCCTCTGACTGATGTTCTCTAACCGCCACTGTACCAGCTCTGTACGTACCGCGTCCGGATACTGCTTTTGTAAGTGGGGATACCTCCTGAGTTTGTTGCTGTGGTACTGCAGGACTCGACAATGCAACCTTCCCCGGTGGGTGACGAAAGTCGCAAAGTTGAGGTGTCCCCACCACTGTACCAGCTCTGTACGTACCGCGTCCGGATACTGTTTTTGTAAGTGGGAATAGCTCCTGAGCTTGTTGCTGTGGTACTGCAGGACTCGACAATGCAACCTTCCCCGATGGGTGACGAAAGTCGCAAAGTTGAGGTGTTCCCACCACTGTACCAGCTCTGTACGTACCGCGTCTGGATTCTGTTTTTGTAAGTGGGCATACCTCCTGAGCTTGTTGCTGTGGTACTGCAGGACTCGGCAATGCAACTTTCCCCGGTGGGTGATGAAAGTCGCAAAGTTGAGATGGCCTAAGAGGCGTTGCGCCTGCTTTAGGTTCCAACTGCCGGCTGCAAGTCGCACTAGCAAATTCCGACAAATTACAGGGACTTGGTGTTGGATTTGGTGTCCCATACGATTCCTTGAAGGTTTATTAATCTTGTCGGTGTCATAACCGATTTTTTCGTAATTATCCACCAACCTAAGCTGGTCAGAAAAGTTATGGCCATCTTTACTTGAATATTTTCCCTCGATCTTGGAAATTATGAACAGCGAAGATATGAAAGATGGTGTCAGGGGAGCGGGTTCTAAAACACTCAATTGAACCAAGTTCTGAATTTAAGATTGACATTAAACGTGATGTTGGAGTCTGAAATTTTGCTAAAACCTACAAGGTTGGAAGAACCAATGAAGGTGCCTTGTTGAAAGGAATTCGAACACCTGTTATTAGTTTCAATATTCGTTGGGTACATTGAAACGAGTCCAGGTGTGTCGATAGAGTCTTAGATACCCGCCTGAAAATCCTATAGAGTCATTTATTTTTACTACTCGACTTTCCTCCCATTTTGTACTTGCTTCCCCCTCCCCCCATCTTTTTGGCTGAGGAATTATTTGGATAGAATCGCTCAGTATCTCTGATTTCGGCTTGTTTAGTTTTATTGGCATTTTGCCAGACTCGAAATAATAATAATATCCTGGGACATTATTAACACACGGCCATCTGATCCCACAGTAAGCAGAGCTTGTACTATGGAAACCAGATCACTGATATAATACATATACCACTTTTCTTTTTGAAAATACATACTTATATTGATCATTACACCCAGACTCAGGACAAACAGACATGTTCATGCACACAATTATCTGTCCTGGGTGGGAATCGAACCCACGACCTCCGACGTGAAAAGCAAGCATTTGCCAACCACGCCAGCAGGCAAATGGCTTTGCATTGGCCGTAGAAATTGAGGAAACCGTGAATTTGGGCCGAATACGGGTAGCAGATAGTGCCTGCTTTTTTAATTTATCTATCCTTTAAATTGTTTAAGAGATCCCTACGGCGTAATTCCTACACCTCGGCCCGCTTACGGCAAATTATCTGAAGAATATCGTGACAAACTGTCTTATAACCAGAATCATTACCAAATAGCTGTTTCATGTTTTCATAAACAGAGGAAGCGTTTAGCTGAACGTCTGAAAAATTTGACCAATCAACAAGACTCTGTAAGGCAGTAGTAACGAATTCGTTCTGTGCTAAAAAGGCATTAGAAAACGCAGCAAAACTACGTTCCACCTGCAACCAACGTAATGGACTAAAAGAGTCTTCAACACGTTGATGCTCAAATCTTTGCATATCTTTAATTTTGACTACACGTGTCTGAATTGTTTTCGGTAAGGTCTTTTACCGAAACACTTAAATCAACAAAACTACCTTTATTGTCGAATTTTGAATGGAAGTTGAAGCTAGATTAGACACATTATTATTGTAAATTGTTAGTGTAAGGGCGGTGCTGCCGATGCAAAACCAGTAATAGCATGAATCGAGGTTAAAACATTATTCACATGACTCACCAATTGTTGTGACAATAAGTCAAACCTTTCATCCAGATCTCGCGACCAGTCCCGCTTTCGGCGTTTCCTTGGTTCGTCGTCTTTATTCTCCGATGAAATATCCGAAGAACTCGAACCACTATCCACACTTAGTTTTATTTTGATTAGGCGCGATAACCTCGTCACTCATTTGAAAGGTTGAGGTTTCAAGAAACGGAAGACAAACAATGCTTGTTTGAAATTAACTTCTACTTTTAATCTCGAAGTTGTATTTTAACATTTAACACTATAAAAATAAATTTTTAAACTTTTTAACGACTGCACGCGAGGAAAAACGACGCAACAATGACACAATATGGCGGGTTATCTTTGCTTGTCAGTTTAGTTCCAGAACGGAGCATAGGGGGCGCTGTAGGCACAGAAGAGAACAGCGTTAGAAAACGGAAGTAGTCAAATTTAGCGACCTGCACCGGAAATCAGACGATGTACTCTCTCATAATGGACTTCGGACGTCAATCGGAACACATAATATGATATTTAGGTACTGTCAGTGAACATAATAATATAGTTTTTAATAATTATTATTTGTTAGTATGCCCAATAAAAAATATCGTATATTTAACGCTAATTCAAAAGTAACGTCGCGCGTCGTCCGTTCGATCATGAGCTGCCAGGGAGGCATTCTATCAGCGACTTTAGGTAATAGATCGAAAATATGTAAAAAGATTTAAATTTTAGTTTAAGTACATTTTAAATTACATTACTAACAAAATGACACTGCGGTGTATCTTGGGCAGTCGGTTTTCTTTTCTAGAAATTACAGCTGATGACATGGCTGTTTGATCGCAGATCTTTGCCTGCCCAAAAAGGGTAAACATAACACTATAGAGTTTCTACATTTGTGTTCATTATTGTTTTTTTTTAAAGGAACAATATAGATTGGCGCGAAAGTTTAACAATTTTGTAGAAAACTCGATAACATAAAAAATATTTCACATCCGCAAATAGAAATGGATCGATACGTAGTGCGGGAACCAAGAGCCGGGGCAAGTGCGTATTAAAATTTGATTAAATTTACGGTAGCCCACGTCACAAGTTTGTTCAAAGGAATAAAATATTTTTTCAGACTATCCACAGGGAAATCAAATGATGGCGTACTCAACGAACGCAGGAAGAAATAACATAATGTAAGTGAACATACATTGCGATTGATTTATTAAGTAAAATTATCGTCTAAATTTCCACCTGCTGGTTGAACAAAGTTTTAACAAAGGTTTTATTTGACAATATTATTTAGGTAGGTATTGTCAGTAAAAAAAACAAAGTGTACCTATGTGTGCTTAATCAATTTCGATGTATGTGCTCGGTAACAATGGGTCTTAATAAAATATATCAGTTATTTTAAGACGGCTGTAGGTGGCAAGTCGTGTGTTTTATATTGTTTCTCTTAATCATTCCACTAAGAATAAACATATACATATATAGAGTGTAGGATCTAAGGCGGAAAAAGACAAATAGATGCATTGTATCATTTTCTAAACGTTTACGTTAACCAACTGGCATCTAGACTGGAGGGCACAGGAAGACACATAAGAGGCAAAGCATTCTTGCACTCTCGTGATGTTAACATATGAAGGGTAAAACAATCTAGTGACAGCGTGTTGAACCACAGATTACATATATGTATATAATTCTGCCTAGTTTGTGTCTAAAGGGGACATTTCCGTCAGTACTGCAACCCGGAATCAGGAACCGCTATTTTGGGTCTGATCTCTCCCAGGGGGTGTTTGATTTCAGTTCCATTGACAAAATTGGCGGTAGGTATCCGAGTGTAATTATTGGCAAAACACCATTGAGATCATCCGCCCGGCACTATTATTTTAGTTAGTAGCTATTACTTTCCATACGTGGAACATCCACTTTATTTAAAGTGCAAACTATTCTATTTACCGCAAATCTTTTAGAGTGCAGACTGTGTGCCCGTGTAACCCACTGCCCGCAACAACCTTTGGTCATTGGACATACATTCAAGAATAATGTTAAGAAAAATTAATTATCTATGTATACTAGGTACATTTATTAAATGCTGCCGTCTTTTGTCTTTTCACACATTCCTGCTTTCCTTATTTAAAAATTCTATAATCAATTTTTTTTATTTTTTATTTTTAGTATTAGTAAAAAATAGTTTCACCTTTTTGCACCTATCTACCCAGTTTCTTCCATACTTGGTTGTCTGGAAGAAATCACAGTAGCGATAAGACCGACATTTGTACCTAATTTATGTACGGTATCTAAATTTTAACTGTAAGGGCCTATGCTCTCCACGTTTTTTTACGCGCGTTTGTAGCAAGTCGCAAGCCAGACGCAGCCTGTAGGTAGACCTTACAAACGACAACAAACTGCTCTGTAGGATAAAAATGCGCCGTCGCCGCGCGTTTTGTATACGCACGTTTAAAAAACGTGGTGTGCACAGGCTCTAAGTCACAACCTCACAACTTACAGTTAATTTTTTTTTCTCATTCTCTTTTTAAAAAGTCTACGCCCGCATTAGGGAAATAATCCCTGTGTCGCGGGGTACTTTACAAACATATAATAGACTGACACAAGTTACATCCAGACTCTGAACAACTATTTATGGGTCACACAAATAGTTGTCCTGCGCGGGACTCGAACCCGCGACACGAAACGGTGAGGCGACTATCTTAGCCGCTGCGGCATACGTTGTAGCCAATTGTCGCCAGTTGAGGTAGGTACATAAATTGGGTACAAATGGTGGTCTTATATTAAAAATGAATTATATTTATTGTACACACCATTATCCACAGATTATGCCATTAACAACAAATAGAATTTTACTTTTATTTACAACTTGCCTTGTTACAATTAGATTTCAAATATCTAAGGTATTTTTAGGTCTTCTGACAATGTGTACTACACCGGGCCATGTGCGAATCAAGCTCCAAATATCCAGCAAGGTTCCTCATCAAATTACATGGGTGATATGCAGATGAATCAATCCTTTTATGGCCAAACTGTACGTATCCAATTATACTTATATAATTGTTCTGTATCTGGGTGAGGTTTGTGGCTGTGAATTGTCCGTTTGTAAAATCCCCTGTGATCATCATATCAGAAGAATGACGTCCACAGCTATATCAAGGCTTTCACCAAAGATAAAGTAATTGCCGGTCTTGAGCTATCCGAATCTAGCGGCTTCCAGCGACAAGTTTATCAGTCTATCTTGTAGGGGAGCTACACACGCTGCAATACATGGATTTCTTTCAAAACTAAATAACATGTTTTTTACAACCGGGTAAATACCTAACTAGGTTTTGCTCTGTCAAAATCCAATAAAATCTAATATTATATCAAGAAAAAGTAAATTCACCGTCGCATCCGTGTCCGAGGGAGTACAACGTAGGTACGCACAAACGCCAGCACATCAAGCTGGGGTAGCTTGATGTCATCATTGAATCTGTCAAACTTTCCCAATTAAAAGTGAACCTTATACTTTTGTGATAAAGCTGAATATCTATAAAAGAAGAATATATTTGACAGTTTGGGGTAGCTGGATGTGCTGGCATCTGTATATTAAATCTAAATACTCGCTAGCCCTTCATAAGACAAAACAAATCATAAATAAGAACGAGTGTGCTTTAGACCACACGACCGAAGTTAAACTTCAAACGTAACTGGCTATGAGAGAAAGGGAGAAAGAAAATATGTGCTCGGACCTGTCACTCTTGCCCCTTATTGTAATATACGAAACGTAACTCTCCCTCTCTTTCTATCTTAACTTACTTATATCTCCCTCTCGACTTCCGTTCCCCTAGCCCAATCACATTTTTCGTAATCAATCCCAATCGCATTCATCAGATTACTCCCAAGTTCAGTTTTACTTTAAAATTCCTTCTTTTAAATATCCCAACAAATACCCAACTGCCTTTTCTTCAAGCCTGGTGCATTCAACGGTTGGCTGGAAGAGATCGCACCTAGCGAGATGGCCGCCATTTGTACAATATTATGTTATTATTTTACTGTAGGTACTTACTTATCTTCCATCAGTCAACCACCTACTTCCTTCGCTTCCAACATTACCAAAGTACCTTCTCAAATTATTGTTTATCAGCAAACAGTAAATGTTGTAATGTATTTTAGATGATGCCAGCTCAAGGGCAAGTGGTCACAGGCATCGATCCAAGATACCTGACTAACTACTGCGATAATAACGCCCAGTTTATTGTCACTGGTAAGTTTATAATTACTACAAACTTCAAAACTTAATTGCGTTCTGTTGTACAATAGATATTAACATGAATTTGCGTGTAGTGTGCGAGCCACATTGTTAGACCAATCAATCATCATCGTTTAAATAATAAATAACATAAAAAAGGTTTTTATTCACGTAGACTTTAAAAAAGCGCTTGTAAATAGTCAGAACATGTTTGTAGTAATATAGTTGTATACACTATTATTTATAGTAACATAGATATTTAGGTACACATTGTATGAAAACATTTAAAAAAAATATTTTATTAAGTATAGCAATGATATTTAGCTTTCTCGTATCAAATTATTGTCAAGAGACTATGTTTCATTTTTTGCTATAAAAATATGCTTAAGATTTAGTAAACTTTCCTAAAGAATTGTGAAAGGTGGAATCAGATTTTGTACAAGTCAATTAAGCGAGTTATGCTCTCTCTAAAGTCTGCGGCTCTAAAGTTGGGCAATCAGTTCTCACATAGAGGATTGATGCCCCACCAGTACCGGATAAACTATGGACTACAGAAAAAGACTTTATGCCAAAATCTAAGCTAATGCCAAACAAAATTTGTGAATTTTAGATACATATATCTTAGTCCTAAATGGGACAAATTTGTTAATATGAAGTTGTAAATATAGGTATTTAATCTATCTATTTTATTTTACATTGAATATTTTTTTGAAAGGATACTTGGGACGTGATCTACGATCGATATCGAAGCCAAAAATATAGTTTTTGGAATTTTTGTCTCTATGTTTGTATGTATGTCTGGGCTAAACTCAATAAGTACTGCATGGATTTACTTAAAATTTTGCGTGAATATTACTAAGAGGCTAAATATTATCATGCTATCATCTACGAGGGACGAGCTGTGATAATTTAAAAAGTTAAACGCGGGTAAATCCACGGGGCACAGTTAGTATAAAATATAACATGTTCGTAGATGAGTTAGTATGAAATGGAAACATAATCATGCATTTTAGTAAATGAAATTCTATTTTTAGGATTATTTTTGACGCACACTGTGACTCAGCTGTTAGTGAATCTGCCTTCGGATCCAAAGTTTGCGGGTTCGATCCACGCACAAGACAAATAATTGTGTTCATGAACATGTCTATTTGCCTTAGTCCGAGTGTTTTTATGTGTATTGTATGTATCATCATCATATAAGTATTTCTGCCCGTTGTCTAGTATCCATAGTAAAAGCTTTGCTGAGTTTGGGCTACATGGCGCTGTGTGATATGTCCTGGACATTAATTTATTATTGTAGTAGTCACGTTTTTAAGTTAATTTAAGTACAGTCATTAGTGTGACAGTGTTTACATAACTACACTAAGTTACGCCTTACAGGATACAATCCGGTTAATATTAGATAAATATTAATGAAGTAGTCCTGGGTTTAAGGACTCCATCGAATATCAATTGGTTGACCACCATCAATAGAATATCTAAATACACGAACGTTCATAATATAGAAAGATTAATTAATCGAACATTCACTACTAGAAAAGTAGGTTGGGTAAGACTAGAACTGTTAACATACAACGTCACAAAATGCAAGAAACAATTAATAAATTAATAAAAAAGGTTCACGTAAACTTTAAAAAAGCGCTTGTAAATAGTCAGAACATGTTTGTAGTAATATAGTTGTATACACTATTATTTATAGTAACATAGATATTTAGGTACACATTGTATGAAAACATTTATAAAATTTATTTCATTATAGCAATGATATTTAGCTTGCTCGTATCAAGTTATTGTCAAGAGATTATGTTTCATTTTTTGCTATCAAAATATGCTTAAGATTTAGTAAACTTTCCTAAAGAATTGTGAAAGGTGGAATCAGATTTTGTCCAAGTCAATTAAGCGAGTTATGCTCTCTCTAAAGTCTGCGGCTCTAAAGTTGGGCGATCAGTTCTCACATACAGGATTGATGCCCCACCTGTACCAGTTAAACTATGGACTACAGAAAAAGACTTTATGCCAAAATCTAAGCTAATGCCAAACAAAATTTGTGAATATTAGATACATATATCTTAGTCCTAAATGGGACCTCAATTCTCATACACGTAAAAGTTTATTACGTACAACAAAGAGTCGGTATTATATATATAAAAAAATCTCTATCAAACTATAGTTTTAATAAAATTTGTTAATATGAAGTTGTAAATATAGGTATTTAATCTATTACATATAATAAAATCGTAGGAAAGTCAAAACTGTACATTGATTATTTTTTTTAAAGGATACTAGGGACGTGATCTATCGATCTATCTACGATCAATATCGAAGCCAAAAATATAGTTTTTAGATTTTTTGTCTGTTTGTCTGTATGTTTGTATGTATGTCCGGGCTAAATCTATACATCTATACAAATAAATAAAATTGGAGTGTCTGTTTGTAATATTGAAATAACCGCTTTTTACTACATAAATATGAATATATATACGGCACCTACACCAAAATCACATTTTTTTTAATTTTTGTCTGTCTGTCTGTCTGTTTGTTCCGGCTAATCTCAGAAATGGCTGGACCGATTTTGACGGGACTTTTATTGGCAGGTAGCTGATGTAATAAGGAGTAACTTAGGCTACTTTTTTTTTTAGAAAAAACAAAATCATTAAAATAAACTAATTAACACGCGAACGAAGTCGCGGGCACAGCTAATTATAAATAAATTAATAAGTACTGCATGGATTTACTTCAAATTTTGCGTGAATGTTACTAAGAGGTCGGGTCAACATATAGGCTACATACTATCACGCTATCATCTACGAGGGACGAGCTGTGATAATTTAAAAAGTTAAACGCGGGTAAATCCATGGGGCACAGTTAGTATAAAATATAACATGTTCGTAGATGAGTTAGTATGAAATGGAAACATAATCATGCATTTTCGTAAATGAAATTCTATTTTTAGGATTATTTTGACGCACACTGTGACTCAGCTGTTAGTGAATCTGCCTTCGGATCCAAAGTTTGCGGGTTCGATCCACGCACAAGACAAATAATTGTGTTCATGAACATGTCTATTTGCCTTAGTCCGAGTGTTTTATGTGTATATTATATGTATCATCATCATCATATAAGTATTTCTATCCGTTGTCTAGTATCCATTAAAAGCTTTGCTTGGTTTGGGCTACATAGCTCTGTGTAATATGTCCTGGACATTTATTTATTACTAGCTCTACCCCGCGGTTTTACCGCGGGGTAGAGCAAAGTTAAATTTTAGCAAGTTAAATTTTATAAATTATCACAGGTCCTCCCCCGTAGGTGATAGCGTGATAATATTTAGCCTATATGTTGACCCGACCTCTTAGTAATATTCATGCACAATTTGAAGTAAATACATGCAGTACTTTTTGAGATTAGCCCGGACATACATACAGACAAACAGATAAACAGACAAAAATTCTAAAAACGATATTTTTGGCTTCGATATGTATGTGATTTGATATGTAGATCACGCCCCAGGTATCCTTTAAAAAAATATTCATTGTACAGTTTTGACTTTCCTACGATTTTATTATATGTATAGATTATGGTAGTCACGTTTTTAAGTTAATTTAAGTACAGTCATTAGTGTGACAGTGTTTACATAACTACACTAAGTTACGCCTTACAGGATACAATCCGGTTAATATTAGATAAATATTAATGAAGTAGTCCTGGGTTTAAGGACTCCATCGAATATCAATTGGTTGACCACCATCAATAGAATATCTAAATACACGAACGTTCATAATATAGAAAGATTAATTAATCGAACATTCACTACTAGAAAAGTAGGCTGGGTAAGACTAGAACTGTTAACATACAACGTCACAAAATGCAAGAAACAATTTATTAGTTTATCGGTAACGGATGCATTACATTGAATGATCGACTTATTAACAATTCGATATTATGAACATTCGAGTATTTAGACAGTCTACTTATAGTGCTCGATTAATAATAATAATAATGTCCTCCTAGCCGCAATCCGGCCACGGCGGCCAGTCTCAATAGAGATTAGCCATCTGCGCGGGACATATTATAGTGCACAAGTGTGTGCGCAAACACAGGAGCACTTTCTATTCCATCGCTCTCATGATCCGATGGGACGCCTAGCGACACGACCGGAAAGAGGTCAGGCAAAGGACCGACGGCTTTACGTGCTCTCCGAGGCACGGGGGTATAATACCACCAACTCCCAGACTTCAGGCTGAGGCTGCGAATTTTTTCTTTTTACAGAAAAGTCCCAAATTCATTTTTTGGCTCGACCCGGGATTTGAACCCAGGACCTCGTTCTCTGCGGGTGAACACGCTACCGCTTATGGACGAAAGACGGAAAATGGTTCTGACATCCTCTGATGATGCTACCAGATACCGGCAGCTCAACCGACAGATCTCAAAGTCTTTGACTCGCGACACGCGCCAATTTAATACAAATTGTATTAAACAAGCCATTGAGCGGAACAAAGGCTCTAAAGTGTTTGCAAGAGAACTGTCTGTTGGACAGAGCCAACTGACGAAGCTGAAGACTGAGGATGGCAGAATCGTCACGTCTAAACCTGAGTTGCTGGGAGAGATCGAGAGGTTCTATGGACAGCTGTATGCAAAAACCCAGTCACCTGTCGATAGTTGTGCCTCAGATCCCAGAGCACGACTAACCCAACACTTCACCGACGACATCCCGGACGTCAGCCTGTGCGAGATTAGAATGGCTCTCGAACAGCTTAAGAACAACAAGGCGCCTGGTGATGATGGAGTTACGGCAGAGCTTCTGAAGGCGGGTGGTACACCAATCCTACGGGCCCTTCAGAAGTTATTTAACTCCGTCATACTAGAAGGTCAAACGCCAAAAGCATGGCACAGGGGTGTGGTGGTGCTCTTCTTCAAAAAGGGCGATAAAACCCTCTTGAAGAATTACAGACCCATCATACTGCTGAGCCATGTTTACAAGTTGTTTTCGAGGGTCATTACGAATCGTCTCGCACGCAAGTTTGACGACTTCCAGCCTCCCGAACAAGCCGGTTTCCGTAAAGGCTTTAGTACCATAGACCACATACATACGCTGCGGCAGGTTATACAGAAGACCGAAGAGTATAACCAGCCATTATGCTTAGCGTTTGTGGACTATGAGAAAGCCTTCGATTCGATCGAAACTTGGGCCGTACTGAGGTCTCTCCAAAGGTGCCAAATCGACTACCGGTATATCGAGGTGTTAAAGTGTTTGTACGAAAACGCCACTATGTCAGTGCAACTCCAGGTCCAGAACTCGAAACCTATCCACTTGCAGCGAGGTGTGAGACAGGGAGATGTTATATCTCCGAAACTGTTCACCGCTGCATTGGAAGATGTCTTCAAGCTTCTGGACTGGAAAGGCTTTGGCATCAATGTCAATGGCGAGTACATCACCCACCTTCGATTTGCCGACGATATAGTAGTCATGGCTGAGACCCTTGACGACCTCGGTACAATGCTCGATGGCCTCAGCAGAGTCTCTCAACAAGTGGGTCTGAAAATGAACATGGATAAGACGAAAATTATGTCAAACATCCATGTTGCACCCACTCTAGTTAAGGTTGGAGACTCTGCACTCGAAGTTGTAGAGAACTATATTTACCTAGGACAGACCATCCAACTAGGTAGGTCCAACTTCGAGAAGGAGGTCAATCGTAGAATCCAACTCGGCTGGGCAGCGTTCGGGAAGCTACGTAATATCTTCTCGTCCCAAATACCGCAGTGTCTCAAGTCGAAAGTCTTCGACCAGTGTGTGTTGCCAGTGATGACTTACGGAACAGAGACGTGGTCGCTAACTATAGGCCTTATCAGGCGGCTCAAGGTCACCCAAAGAGCAATGGAAAGGGCTATGCTTGGAGTTTCCCTGCGAGATCGAATCAGAAATGATGAGATCCGCAGGCGAACCAAAGTCACCGACATAGCCCTAAGAATTGCCAAGCTGAAGTGGCAGTGGGCAGGGCACATAGCTCGTAGAGCCGACGGCCGCTGGGGCAGAAAGGTTCTCGAGTGGCGACCACGAACCGGAAGACGCAGCGTGGGCAGGCCCCCTACAAGATGGACCGATGATCTTGTGCGGGTCGCTGGAAAACGCTGGATGCGGATAGCGCAAGACCGGCAATTGTGGAGATCTTTGAGGGAGGCCTTTGTCCAGCAGTGGACGTCTTTCGGCTGATATGATGATGATGATGACCACGCTACCGCTAGACCAACGAGGCAGTCAAACTCGATTGTTAAGTGCTCGATTAATTGGTATTCGATCCTAAGACATTCCATTTGGCATAGTACACCTTCCAGAATATATCTAGGAGAAGGAAAGGGTCGTCGGCAACGCGTGGGTGCCATCTACGTCACGGGCATCAATACTGGCCGCATACCGCCAGGTGGGGCTGTATGCAAATTTGCTGCGTCGGTAGTATAAAATAAGTTTGTGGATATACATGGGCCTTCAGGGTTTTATCCTACCTTGTTGTACTAAAATGGCCATCTATAATTAAAATGCAAACAATATATTCTGACAAACAAATGCTACTATTCGGTCCAGGAATATTTTGATGACAAATCTTGTAATTACTACTAATAAGTTTAAATAAATATAATTGTTATGTATGTTGTAATAATATTAAAAGTGTAATGATAGTAATTGTAATGATAATAATAATGTAAAATTGACATGATATTAATTGTAATTTATGTGACTAACATATTAACTTTTGCCTTTTACATGTGTACCCAAGCACCATTGCACACCGAAATGGTAAAATATGGACAGGACATTAATGTTAAACTAACACCTCTATTTGTAATTTATGTGACTAACATATTAACTTTTGCCTTTTACATGTGTACCCAAGCACCATTGCACACCGAAATGGTAAAATATGGACAGGACATTAATGTTAAACTAAACCTCTATGTACTCATATTTCGCAAATAAATTATTTGAATTTGAATAGAAAAGTACTAAGACTCCGCTGTCTGCCTATCCGTCTCTCTGTCCGTCTGTCACCTCGCTGTCATGAACCGTGATAGTTAGACAGTTTTCACAGATAATGTATTTTTGTTGCTGCTACGATAACAAATACTAAATACATACATACATAAATACATAGACTCACGCCTGTTTCCCAGAGGGGTAGGCAGAGACAACGCATTTCCATTTGTCACGATCTTTGCACACGTCTTTTGCCTCGATTACTGTCATTATATTATTCATACATGCTCGCCGGTTTAGGGTACTTCTGACCTGTCCTTTCTTGAGAACGTCTCCGATTTGGTCAGAGAATGTTTGAAGAGGTCTTCCCCTTCCGGTTGTTCCATTCACACAGGCCAGGTATACTTCTTTGGTCAATCTTCTTTCATTCATCCTTTCTAAATGGCCAAACCATCTCAGCATTCCTTTTTCAATCTTTGTGACTACATCCTCTTTCACAGCACAACGCTCTCTTACATCAGTATTTCGAATTCTGTCTCTCAAAGTCAAAGTCTAAATACTAAATAACAATAAAATAAATATTTAATGGGCATGCATGCTACAAACGTGACTTTTTTGCGCTTTTTATGGTTGAATGTACGGAACCCCTCGTGTGTGAGTCCGACTCATATTTGACCGAATTTACTATTTTTTTAAACGAAATAATTATGCTACAATTTGCTAAAAAGTAGATTGTTTTATATATTATATGTATATGCAATTTGTAGCCCAATGCATTCGTTTTTTTTTGTAATCTTAGACCTTTTTTCAGTGCCCTGCCCTTTATGCCCGTGGGAATATATACCAATTACCAAAAAGGCTACCACCATTATTTTAACTTTAATATCCTGGGACATTATTTACACACGGCCATCTAATCCCAAACTAAGTAGAGCTTATAGGTACTATGGAAACCAGATAACTGATATACTACATACTTCTCTTTTATAAATAAATATTTATATAGATAATTACACCCAGACTCAGTCCAAACAGAGATGCTCATGCACACAAATATCTGTCCTGAGTGGGAATCGAACCCACGGCCTGCGGCATGAAAAGCAAGCACTTGCCAAGCACGCCAACAAGCCCGTTGTTTTAACTTTATTGGCTTGTAATAAAGTTCTAAAGCTATTAATTAGAAATATACCTGCCGCCTTATAAAGGGATAACTTATAAAAAGGCTTCTATTGTTAACATGTTTACTAAATGTTGCCTATTTTGATAGAAAAAGAAAAATGTGTTTTGCATGACCTATGTAATGAATGCGTCTTTATTACGTATCTAGCCTACCTCAGCGGTAAAATCAAAATCAAAATCATCAAAATCAAAAACTCTTTATGCCATAAAAAAATTACATTTATGTGCAGTGCATGACGTGGCAGCTACTGAGATACACTGCCAGAAAACTCAGTAGGAATCCTTTTTTAAAATAAAATATACTTAAGATTAATTACAATCATGTGTGTTGACTTAGAACAACTCAATCCCAAGCACTTTCATCACTTAAATAATCTGATATTTTGTAATATGCCCTGCTACACAATTTGGCTTTAATAATTCTTTTAGACTTATTCGTAGACAAAATTCTCTAATATCATTGGGAAGTTTGTTATAGAATCTTATACATTGCCCCATAAAAGAGTTACTTATTTTGTGGAGACGAGTAGTATGCAATATGAGATTATTCTTATATCTAGTATTTACACTATGTGTATCGCTCCTTTAACAGAAGGAATCGATATTTTTATGCACATATAGTAGGTTTTCATATATATACTGAGATGGTACAGTTAGAATCTTAACCTCTTTGAACTTTTTTCTTGGAGACACTCTCGGGCCAAGATTATAGATAGCTCTTACAGCTCTTTTTTGCAATATAAATATGGTGTTAATGTCAGCAGAGCTACCCCAGAGAAGAATTCCATAGGACATTAAACTATGAAAATAACTGTAATAAACCATTATAGCTGTGTCAACATCAGTCAGCCGTCTAATAGTTTTCACTGCATATGCTGCAGAACTTAATTTGCAGGACAGTTTTTCTATTTGTGGGCTCCATTGTAGCTTTGAGTCAATAGTGATACCCAAAAACACAGTTGATTCAACAGGGTCTAA
Source organism: Pseudoips prasinana (assembly GCA_951640165.1). NCBI lineage: Eukaryota > Metazoa > Arthropoda > Insecta > Lepidoptera > Nolidae > Pseudoips > Pseudoips prasinana. Next base: position 16,941,587 of record OX621259.1, on the reverse strand, counting down.
CCTAGCTCCCTTAAGTTGTCACAGTTTTACACTTGCAGTAGGAAAACAGACAGTTCTCCTACTGCAAGTGTAAAAAGTTGCCCTCACTAGCCCAGGCTGTACCTACCTAGTTAATTGATTGATGAATGAAAGATGTTTTAATTGGTAAAAGATGTAGTTAAAGATGAAATAATGTAAGTATGCACACGTAAGAACAGTCAAAAAAATTTACGACACCGCCAAGGACATGGGTTGCATTTACAAGTCAGGTCTTCGCATCGATGTTGAAAATAAAATAACATGTATATAAACTGACAGACTAACTATAGTCTGCACGTGTGGCACGGCGGTTATAACCTTCGCCTCGTTACTTAGAATCCCGGGATCCCGATCAGGGCAACTATTTGTATGACTCATAAATAGGTGTTCTGAGTCTTTGTCTCCGTCAGTTATAGGTTTATAAAGTACCTCGAGAAACAGGGATTCATTTCGTCAGCGCATGCGTTGTTTAAACAAAATGAAAAAAGGAGTACCAAAAATCAGAATTCAAAAAAAGTAGGGGGTATTTTATAATTATTATTTCTATCCATTATCAAGTATCCATAGTACCTACAAGCTTTGCTTAGTTTAGGCAAGATGGTGCTGTCTGATATGTACCTGAAATTTATTTATTATTATTATATTTTCAATCACTACGTGTCGATAATTTTAGAATCTGGCCGTAAAGATCAATGTCTTTTTGTCTTTAAGGCCAGCAACAAATGCACAGAGAACCAAACACAGTACCAGATTCTCCCATTACAAGTTTTGGAGCGAACTATCAAAACAACAACTTTATTGGCGTCGATAGGAACCGAGCTAATATATTTGCGCCTAAAGTTTTGACTAATACGCCAGGTAATAACAGTAAGTATTAAAATTTTAGTTGCTTTCTATCTCTGTTTTAACCTATAACCTACTAGTTATTGGTACATATATATATATATATATATATATATATATGTGCTAAGCAAGCATGGATACAATATGTGTATTATTTATTAATGACTGCCTCGTTGGTCTAGCGGTAGCGTGCTCAACCGCAGATTATGAGGTCCTGGGTTCAAATCCCGGGTCGGGCCAAAAAGTGATTTTGGGATTTTTCCGGAAAAAGAAATTTTTCAGTATCGAAGCCCGAAGTCTGGAAGTTGGCGGTATTACACCCCCGTGCCTCGGAGAGCACGCAAAGCCGTCGGTCCTGTACCTGAACTCTTTCCGGTCGTGTCGCTAGGCGTCCCATCGGATCATGAGAGTGATGGAATAGAAAGTGCCCCTGTGTTTGCGCGCACACTTGTGCACTATAATATGTCCTGCGGAATTGGCTAGTCTCCATTAAGACTGGCCGCCGTGGCCGAAATTCGGTCGGGAGGACATCATTATTTATTAATACAAATATTTTAAACTTAAAGACATTATTAATACATAATAATAAGAATTAAAAGTTAAAGAATTGTCGGGTCGAATTGAAAGACATCTAATGGCCGGTGAAACAGTAAAAGCAAAAAAAAAAATGAAAGAAATCGAAAAGTTATATATAAAAAGAAAGGCTATAAGTAGTAATAAGATAAGGTTATAGCTTTGTAAAAATGTACCGGAAGGAACACCTTCCAAACTATTAAAAATGTAATGTGCCTAAATCTCATCTGTTTGTGTGTATCGTGGAGGGTGCTGGTTCGAGACTCGCTGAACGATTAATCTAACGTTTAAGCGACTTTTATGTAATTAAGATTTTTTTTCTCAACAGCAATGTATCTGGACATGTCCAATGATAAAAGCGGAATTGATACAAAGCAGAAGTTCAGCTTTCAAAACAAGCAACCCATCCAAAGAGATAGAGTTCAGCAGAGTCCTGGTCATGGTAAGTGAATAATTGATTAATTCTATACACCTCCGCTAGTATTAATTTCCTTTTGTGGGCAATGTCTGGTTCCAAGAAATCCTCCCAGAGAATTATCTCTATAGGTTTTCGGAAATCTGCCGGTAATAAGGTACGTGATTCCATATTTTGTATGTTTCTTACAGAAAAAGGCATAGAAAAAATACCGCAATAGCTGTCCCGCAATAGTGTCAACCACAGTGTCAACTGACTTATTGTGTATATATTATACACTAGCTGTGCCCCGCGGTTTTACCCGCGTTAAATTTTATAAATAACCATAGCTCCTCCCTCGTAGGTGATAGCGTGATAATATGTAGCCTATATGTTGACCTGACCTCTTAGTAATATTCATGCAAAATTTGAAGTAAATCCATACTGTACTTTTTGAGTTTAGCCCGGACATACATACAGACAAAAATTGTAAAAACTATATTTTTGGCTTTGGTATCGATTGTAGATGACAACCAGTGAACGCAAAATGACAACCCAAGTTTCCTTTTAAAAAATATTCTATGTACAGTTTTGACTTTCCTATAATTTTATTATATGTATTGATAGATCACAGCTCCTCCCCCGTAGGTGATAGCGTGATAATATGTACCCTATATGTTGACCCGACCTCTTAGTAATATTCATGCAAAATTTGAAGTAAATCCATGCAGTACTTTTTGAGTTTAGCCCGGACATACATACAGACAAACAGACAAACAGACAAAAAATCCAAGAACTATATTTTTGGCTTCGATATCGATTGTAGATCACGCCCCAAGTATCCTTTTAAAAAAATATTCAATGTACAGTTTTGACTTTTCTACGATTTTATTATATGTATAGATTCTGTCAAAGAGGTATTGGGAAAATATCAAAGCGCGAGATGCTTATAAATTAGCTACATTAGCGGTAACCCATCTATAGATTGCCCAGTTTCTAACCGTCTGCGTATTTTGGAAGGCGCATTAATCTCTTGGCTGAAGTTATCAAACAACAGTCGTTAAGCTATGTCAGAGGCCTACTCAGCTAGAACTACCAGACTAGATTAAACTTCGTATTTGGCATGAAAAAACTTTGATAATAGTAATAATATCGGTAACCTATAACTTACTTTTTGTTTATATACAAGTAGAATCAAGAAATTGAGCTAGACGCTCTATTTCTCATGTAGAGGGAAATTAACAGAAATGCAACTGTAATTTCTATTTGCAATTGAAAATCAGACAGTAACTAACAAAATTGAAATATGAACAATCATTTTTTCAATTACAAAGGTATCGTTACCGTCCCGTGTGTATATACAAAAAAGACACAAAATATGAATACCAAATATTAAACAATATTTTTATTAGCATTCCCAGTTTACTATTTTGAGTAGTTTATAAAAACTCCTTTAAGACATATCTCTGCCAACAGTTTTTTCGCTTCTTAGCTCTCCCAAATATAAAATGACAAGGCCTCTGAATTGGACTCTGTAGGTGAATTACTAAATAAGGTTTTGTACGTTACGGAGTTCTTAGTGCATCAGGCAAACTCGCACTTGGCTGTTTACAAAATAAAATGAAAGAAAGGTAAAATTGAAATAAAATTTTAGTACTTAACGAAAGGTTAGAACTAATGCTGAATATTAAGTTTACAAATTGTTTGAGTCTGTGAGCTTAACTCCAATACTATCTATCATTGCAAGTACCGACTTTGTATAAAGCTCTCTTTGAATTTTGGGACAACTAAATGTCAGCCTTCTTCTTGTTAAAATAAGGTTTGTTTTTGAGAATAATATCATTAAAGTAGCTGGTACAGACCTTGTATAGATTTTTTGGACGTTTGACTAAAATATTCTCAATCGATCGTATCAGTGTAATAGAGTACAAATTTCTCTGTTCTTCTTACATATGAAGAACGTAAAAAAAGTATGGGATCAAAGTCGCGGGCAAATGAAGTGGCAAATTCACCAAAGACGTTAAAGTAAACCCCTTTTATGTAACATCAGAAGGAACCATTATATGCTTAAAAGCCTTAGCGAAACTCCATAACTTCAATAACGGCTAATTTGGTAACAAAACATATTCATACAAAAGTTAGAACCGACAAATTATTCAGTACTGTCAAACGTAAAAGTATCGCGGCCGACCTGTCCTAAGCTTGCAGTGATACGAGATACGATGACATTTTTACTACACTCATGTAGCTATCAGATAAAGTGCATTTTTCACAAATTCATTACAGTGCTATTGTGTCCGATTGCCTTTCAAAATAAAAATAAATAAATATCGTGGGGCATTATTTACACACGGTCATCTGATCCAAATCTAAACAGAGCTTGTACTATGGAAACCAGAAACTGATATAGTACATATACTACTTTTCTTTTGTAAATACATACTTTTATAGATAATTACACCTATACTTCAGACAAACAAACATGTTCATGCACTTCAATATCTGTCATGGATGGGAATCGAACCTACGATGTCCTGCGTGAAATACAAGTAGCTACCAATCACGCCAACCAGCCCTTGGAGCAAGCTCAAGAAGTAAATATTGTTTTTATCCTTAGTGAGCAGCTACATAAGAAGAAGAATCACCTTCATTTTACGGAATAAACCGCAGGGGCTATTATATTAATCTTACGGTACTGTGCGTCATTAAGGCTACGGTATACCGCTTACCATCACATGGTCAATCATATATTTGTTTGCCAATTTGTAGCTTATAAAATGACGTATGAATTGCGTACTTGTATTGATATACTTACTAGCAAATTAAAAGGCCAAAATGGTATTTCGAGTATGACGAGATAAATATGGCGTGCCTAATTGCTGTTGATGAGCCCTAAACCAACCATTTGAGGCATATAAACATAGAAGAATCTTTGAAATTAAATCTTTATTGAAGTAATTCATGTTTTAAGATTCAACCCAACGGACTAAAACCATAACATTATATTAAATATATTTACGGCCTTATGGAACGAAACACATTCTCCGCTAATAATTATATTATACTTAGGAAAATGCTTTAAAATTATGAGCGTAGAAATAGTGTCGTTGGATCTCGTCCTCTAACACTCGTAACTCGCCTAACAAGCTCATTACTCTGTATTTTCGAGAGAACTTAGTTCTAAAGGAAACTTCGTGATGCTTGGAAACAGACGAAATAAATTAGACGGTATCTAGCAAGGGGGTGTCAATTGTTAACGATACGATGAATAAATCTTAGTCGTAAATACCACAAGTGCGCCATTTTGATGTTGGAGATTAGTTTTTTCCTTGTAATGTTATACTTCCCTCTTCAAATAGCCTCTCACTAATTCATAGAAATCAGATCCTTCGTGTTCCAGTCAATTACTCACAAAGTCATCACCTGAAAATGAATAGTAATAAATGGGACAACTAAAACACTGTCTTCTTATCCAAACTAGGTAGAGCCTTAGAATTAAATTTATATGTATATATTATAATATATATTTATCAAATTAAATTATATATATAGCAGGGCAACCAGTGTGGCCACGTTCTGGACCACAAAAATGTAATGTTGAGTTTGCCATCGAAACGCAAGAAGAAGAAGATATATAAATTATAGCCAGACACAGAAAAAATAATCGTGCTTATCACACAAAGATTTGTCCAGGGTGGGGATCGAACTCACGACCTCTGACTTAGCAATCAAGGTTGCTAACCAGTAAACTAACAGGCCAATCAATGAAAATTGGATTATTTGATAGAATAACCGCTATAGAAAATGCTATTCAGTATATAAAAACGAGTGTTCTTTAGACCAGACGACTGAAGAAAAACCTTAAAGTATGGCCATGAGAGAAAGAGAGAAAGAAAATGCGTTAAGAACCTCTCTTTACCGCCCCTAAGTAAGTGAAGATAGAAAGAGATAAAGAGTATAGAAAGAAGGAGAGTTCCGTTTCGTATATTACAATACACGATATACGAAACGGAACTCTCTCTCTCTTTCTATCTTCACTAACTTATATCTCTCTGTCAACCTCTGTTCGCTTCGCCCGATGACACTTTTCGTAAGGCTCTCGTCACGCATTCACCAACTTACTGCCCAAGTCAAGCGAACTTAAAGAATATCTATTTAGAGGTATACTTATACTTTTATCCTACAAAAACTAGTTTCAAAGAGTTGTCTATAAGCTAACCTGTTCTTATTAACAGGATCGTTTCAAGTATACTTACCTACGCCCCCAATGGGTCGTGAGTTCAAAAAGACTCCCCTATCACCAAGAATGTGATTTAATTAAAGACAAATGTACACATTTGTTTAAGCTGTACAGTGGCATGATATTTTTGTACCTATCACGTAATTTTCCGTGACTGTAATTTTGGTTGACATTTATTGCGATCAAATATAAGCCATACTATTAGAAGTAAATTGTTTGTGGCGCTCACACCCTGGTGTTCTCACCGGACCGGTGATTGGTGAGGTAATTTAGGCTCGCGGACAGTCCATAGATGGGTGAGCGCCAAAGAGGTTTAATTTCTGAGCGTCTCCGTGCTTCGGAGGCACGTTAAGCTATCGGTCCCGGTTGTAGTCAATATGCAACGGTCTTTAAGCCATGCCAGAGGCCTAATGAGCGGCTTGAACGACTATAACACTAACCATTGCCCATACAATAAGTAAGTAAGGTTTGTATTTATTATAATCCTAATAATCTTGATGCATATATTTTATATATTTTAAAGGCTACCTTATCACGACTTGCCTACCATTTTGTACACCATTTTGTAGTCTTTGAATATTATGAGTATAATAATGGGGAAAGTTAAGTAATGTAATAGTATACCATACTAGGTAAATCATATTTTTTGAGTTAAATAATAATATCCTGGGACATTATTCACACACGGCCATCAGATCCCGAACTAAGCAGAGCTTGTACTATGGATACGAGATAACTGATGTACTACATAATATAATGTTATTGTTTATATTTAATGTTATTGTTTATTATCACACAATTTTTTTGATTCATTAGATGACAACGGTTCTGTGCGTGCATTAGCCTACATAACGCCCATCACAATGTAAGAAAATGCAAAATTAAAAAAAAAAAAAAAATAGAACGAAAACAAAAAGCAAAAGAAGACGAAAAAAGCTAGCCTGGAGTTTCTTTGTGGCTTTCTTCTCCGGGTCGTCCACCAAGGCAGCTAGAGAAAGCCGCAGATTAGCTAGGGTAGGCTCCTCAGCGGCGAGGATCGCTTTGGCCCCTTAACACGTCATTGGTGATCCCGTGCAACTGATCACACCCTCTCTTAGAATTCTGTCCTTTTGCTTCAGCGGCCCCCTGAGCTGTGGCCCGAACCCTAAAAGGGTGGCCTCGGGTATTAATTGTTTAATTTAAGCTACTGGTTAAGAGCCTTCTGCGCTAGCCAAATGCTCATTGCCTTCAAATCTTTAATTTTAATATTGTACAACTAAATTTCAAAATAATAGATTAATTTTTTTAGACTAATTATATTTTTGTAATTTTTATACTGTATTTGACTATGTTTATGTACTCCATTGTGAACTTGACAAGTACAAGTGTATGTTAATACCCAAGTGCTGAATAAATTTCATTATTTCATTTCATTATATTACTTAGGTACTTCTCTTCTCTTTTGTAAATATACAGATAATTACACCCAGACTCAGGACAAACAGACATGTTCATGCACACAAATATATGTCCTGGGTGGGAATCGAACCCAAGACCTGCGTCGGGAAAGGCAAGTATTTTCCAACCACGCCAACCAGCCCGTCAGTTAAATATTCAAGCACTTGTTACTTATCTCTTTCAGGAGTGGCCAGTTCTCCAGTTTCGAATAAAAAATCTTCCGAAACTGAATCCATGAAGAAGGAACCCCAAATCTTCATTATGTCCAGAGCTGATAAACTTAAGGCAAGTAGAAATATATAAATATATACTAGATGTGCCCCGCGGTTTCACCCGCGTTAAATTTTATAAATTATAGCTTATGTGTTAATCCAAGGTGTCACCTAACTCCATACCAAATTTTATTAAAATCACTCCAGCCGTTTAGACGTGAAGAACTAACAAACATACACAGTCACAAACTCTCATAGATAGACATAGACTCACGCCTGTCTCCCATAGGGGTAGGCAGAGACAACAAACTTTCACCTTTATAATATTAGTATGATTGTATATGTATATTACTGCAATAGTTCACGCGAGTGATCGAAAGGGCGATCAACCATTTGGGTAAAATGACAATGAATATTACGGGCCGCTGAAGGAAGGAACGGGTACCCAAACTTTATATGAAGCACAAATTCAATTTCATTTGTTATTCATACTAAACCGGTGGTACTTACTTGCTTATCGTATGGGCAGTGGTTACCCTAGTGTCACAGTTGTTCAAGCCACCCAATAGACCTCTGACATGGCTTAACGACTGTCGCCTAATGGCTACAACCGGGACCGGCAGCTTAACGTGAACTCCGAAGCACGGGAACGCTCAGAATTTAAATTACTTTGGCGGGCACCCATCTATGGACTGACCGCCAGCCTAGTTGCTTAACCTTGTCAATCACTTACGGCCTGGTGAGAGCATCTGGCTATGAACGAGTAAACGAATGGATGGCTGAACGCGCGGATAATATTTAAATTATATATGAAGCCCGAATATCTACTTAACAAACTCTCTTGGTCTTGGGACTATAACAGATATAGCACAAGAGCCTCTTCTTACCTAATGTCCGACCCACGGCACAAGACCGCTGTATTTCGCAGTAGTTTTAAGTTTTCAGCCTCGAAGATATGGAATGACCTTCCCCCTCCTCTTCGTGAGATAAACACAGTATTTACCTTTCGTAAAAGACTTAAAAGATATTTGTTGGAACGTCAAAAGCAATCCGAGGATGTCCTTCAGTATACATTGCCAGAATTGGGAAGGGTAAACAAGAACCCTCCCAGGGTACGTGTCCCGAACATCTGGGACATGGCGCAAAAGGGAGCACCGAAGCAGCATACCCGCGTTCCCGGGGCTCCCCCATTAGGCGCCAAGAGAAGTCCACGGCAGGTAGGTTTAGTCGGTGCGAGTCCGACATACACACCCGTAGACACTTTTTGCGGGTGGCAGGCGTAGGTATTCCCCCTGCCTTATCAAAAAAAAAAAAAATACGTTGCCAGAGTCCACAGCCAGGAACTAGATATGCCGTATCTAGCGTACATAATAAAGCTTTTATGAATTTTTTGCCCACGTCTCCGCTAAAGCATTCAGAATCACATATGTTAGTGTATGAAATGTATTTGATTTTTAAATTATTTTATCTAATTGAAATTGTATGAATCTCATTTATATTATTATTTTGTGATTTAATGTTATTTTTTTTTCGACATACTTAGGTACATATTTCTATCTTCTTCCCTATATTAAATTCTTTTTATTTGTATTATTAATGTATTTAGTTTATCAAATATCTGTTATTTCATTTTATTATAATGTATGTAATGGGGGTCAACTATCCGTGGACCCCACAGTCGGGCGCTATCAGAATATCAGCGCTGTCGCAATATTGCGACGGCCAATGCTGAGATAGATGCCTTTTCACCTAGAACGGACTACGGAATATTAAGTACAAGATTTTCATTGTTTGTTTTTCTGTTATTGTATAATTTCGTTGTTATGTCTGTCATAGTAATGAATTAATTACATTTTCTATCTTTCTTTCTAAAAATCTTCATTTGTTCTTCATACAAATTTTGTGGTGCACTGGCGAATGAACGGGTGAACGACCGCGCGAGTAAAGATAACATAACTCTTTATTGTACACTAAAACATTAAAGAATACAAGAATGCAATAACATAGTTACATTTAAAAAACTGTATAATTGGCGGCCTTATCACTAAATGTGATCTCTTCCTGGCAACCTAGGCAGGGATTGGAGTATGGAGTAACAGAGATAGGGTAGTTGTGTACACAAGTATAGAAAAAGTAGGTACGCACTTGGATCATTACAAAAAATCCGAGATTTTTCTATGTCATATTAGATAAATTACATATATATTGTATATTAACCTACATACTATATTATATATATATATATTATTATTATATATATTATTATATATATACTTTTATTTCATAAATAAGTAAATACATACATATCGCAGATTCAGATGGATTAGAATCAACGTCCACGAGGTCCGTGTCAGCCATGTTGTATTTTTAGAATCGATCAGTGCGCACACCCGGCGCAGGCGACGGTACTAGAACAAGTGTCAAGTCCAATCGCACTACTGACAGATATTAGTGCATTGACAACGTCAAATGTCAACCCTTCAAATCACGATGACACGTACAACAGTGTTGCCACTCCATTATTATGATATCCATGATTTTCTAGTGTTGCCACTTCATTCTTATAGAATCGTGCATAGATTATTTATTATTCTCCGACACGGCCATTCTGATAATCAACGCGCATTTGCGTTGTCACTTACTAAGCACACGGTATTTAGGTTTCTTAACTTTAACCCAAGCGTCAATTCGCCAAACTTCCAACATGAACTCAAACTTTCAGCAAAGCGTTGAAGCTTTCAGCATAAAATGCAACACATAGCAAAGCTTTGAAGATTTCAGCATAAACTGCAACACACAGCAAAGCGTTACAGCTTTCAGCATTAATTTAGGCACACAGCGAAGAGTTATAACTTACAGAATTTATTTAGACACACAGCAAAGCGTTATAGCTTTCAACATTTATTTAGAGACACAGCAAAGCGTTATAGCTTTCAGCATTTATTTAGACATACAGCAAAGCGTTACAGCTTTCAACATTTAGACTCACAGCAAAGCGTTGAAGCTTTCAACATAAACTGCAACACGCAGCAAAGCGTTGAAGCTTTCATCTTAAACTGCGATACACAGCAAAGCGTTGAAGCTTTCAGCAAAAGTTCAATTACTCGGCAAAGCGTTACAGCTTTCAGCATTGCTCAGAGGCAGCACTTAAAACACGCTGCAAAACGTTGCTGCTTTCAGCATCAGCCTTGGGTCACGACAGATGAGCCCAACCTTACTGCAAAGCGTGATGGCTTTCAGCAGGACATCAGGACAAAGCGATAAAGCTTTCGATCCACCCTTTAATAAAGCGTAGTAGCTTTCAGTTTAAATAAACATTTTATCGATCAACAATAAACATAAGTCTTTTATCAACACAGGTTTACGTTCAACAAAACAATGTAATTATCGTTTCAACTCAAACAATGATCATGATTCAATACAGTAATTCAATCCAAATTACTAAATACACCAAATTATAATACCAAATTAATCAATACAATTTGCTCCATAATTAAATAAAATTATTCAATTATGGGTTCTACAGGATCAAGACATTCTGACAATACAGGTAAATTAGCTGGATATTTACGTAGTCGTTCATGGCACACATATTGGGCCCGTCCCCCAGATACTAGTTCCACCATATAACGCTCATTGGAACTCACTTTAGCTACCCTGTAAGGGGCTTTTCTCTATACTCTTACTTACAGTACAATTCAAATCGAGTTTTACTTCGCCTAAGACAGACTTCCAGTATTTATTTTTATAATTTTCGGCCACTGTAAAACAATTTGTCAAGCTAGGCATCATTCGCTCCACCTGACCGTTAGCTCGGCTAACACCACTAGCAATCTCGTGGAACTCAATGGCCCAACCTCGGCATACATCCTGAAAGATTTGACCAGTAAAAGATGTACCTTGATCAGAGATAATACGTTTCGGGGTTCTAAATATGTGGACAAAGCTACGTAGTGCCTCGCAAGCAGATCGTGATGTTAAATCTTTGACACACATTAATTGACAAAATTTCGTAAAAGCATCTACGATGACTATCACATACTCCTTAGAGGTCTTACTACAAGTTCGAAAATGTTGTTCTACACCCTGGAACATTATAGGTAAGTGCGCAATGCAGCGTCACGAACTCAAAGCACGAAGCTTGCGATAGTCAATTGTCACAAGCACGAAACGCGGAGCTTTCAATACTCAATCGTCACAAGCATAAAGCGCGGAGCTTTCAATGCTCAACCACCACAAGCACAAAGCGCGGAGCTGCTTTCAATGCTCAACTGCTACAAGCACAAAGCGCGGAGCTTTCAATGGTCAACTGCTACGAGCACAAAGCGCAGAGCTTTCAATGCTCAACCGTCTCAAGCACAAAGCGCGGAGCTTTCAATGCTCAACCGTTTCAAGCACAAAGCGCGGAGCTTTCAATGCTCAAGTTTCAGGAACTCGAACTAGGGTACTTGTCACACAATTTATTTCAAATCAACCAGCTTTATTACTCATAATGTAACACATAAATGTGTCTTACAATGAACTCCAATAATCATTTTAAACTTAGAATTTAACTCAACCATCGGCATTAACTACACTGTTATTTCTGACTACAACTGTCAAATCCAAGTTTTTCGTACCATACGTAGGTACTTAACGCGTCCACCAGCTATTGGCTGTTCCTTGTATCTATCGTTGTCATAGACCTCTATTATCTTACAAGGATTTGAAAACTTTTCACTTCATTTGTTTATTATCAGAATAGAAAAGAATAGAACACTCCCCATTGTACACACTCAAACAGGACAATTACATAGAAGACAAAGTAAATATCACAATTCGTTAGGGTTCTTTCCGACAAAAACAACGTCTCCTATTTTAAATGGATTTTAACTTTGCTCTTGCCATAACGCACCTTATCAGCATGAGCTAACTCGTCCATCCTGCATTATGCCTCTCATCTAAGTTCGTAGAGGTTAACCTAACCATATTTTTGGACAAGGGCATTAATTTTGGATGGGAACTTTAATTACAACCCATCAACAATTGAAGCGGACTTCTAACTGTACTTCTAACCATGGTACAATTTAGCGAGATTTGGATTTCACCTGAAGCTGTCTTCCAGAACCTACGCTCGTGGTTCTCGGTTATAGTGAAGCAATTAATTAAAATAGTTCGGGAAGCTACGCAATATCCTCTCATCACAAATAACGCAGTGTTTCAACTCTAAAGTCTCTCACGTGGTCGCTCACTATTGGTCTCACAAGAAGGCTCAAGGTCACCCAAAGAGCAACGGAGAGTGCCACGCTCGGAGTATCCCTGCGCGATCGAATAAAAACGTCGTAATCCGCAGGCGAAACAAAGTAGCCGGCATAAAAATTGTGTCACAAATCAGTAAGTTAGTATTTTAAGTTCAATATACCTAGTTTGTACCTAAGTACAACATTTGTATGCCATGTACAATATGGCAAAAGCGTGAAACTTAAATGATGAAAACAATAACACCTGTATTCACCACATTTATACAAATAAAGATATTATGATTATGATTATAACCAAAGAATTGCCAAACCGAAACGGAAGCGGGCGGAGCACACAGCTCCCAACACCGACGGCCGCTAGATCAGACAGGCTCCCGACCGGGGACCATGCACCGGAAGACGCAGCGCGGGCAGGCCCCCCACAAGGAGGGCCGACCACTGCGGAGATTCCCGGGGGAGGCCTCCGCCCAGTGGACGTCTTTCGGCTAACATAATGATGATGAATTATTACTAGAACAGACAGGAATCTCTCCACTTGTCAGTAATTGAGAAACGTCTTTACAGTCGATCAAATCAGTATCGATAGCTTGTACAAGTGTCAAGAATCTGTAATAAACAAACTTCAGCATGGACCTCGCGAGTGATGCGGGTGACTTTGTTACTAATAGTCAAGCTCAATCCCGGTTAGATAAAAACATCTACCTATCATAACATCATGAGCCAAAAATATGTGAATCTACAATTGCAAAAGTCACTTCTCACACACGAGTACTTCGTTGACCTTGACAGGCAGACTAATACGGGTAAAAGAAAATGTAATGGCCGACCCAATACCTGTCAGGCGCGCGGATATAAAATCTCGAGTACCTGTATGGTTATCAACAAATCATTTACGAATTAGGGAACAATCTGTACCACTGTCCACAAGAGCGTGTATGCGATCTAACTTGCCCCTACATCCATAGACTTCGAAATAAACCGTTCAAACTATTTAACCTTCAAAACGCGCATATTGTCACCATAAAAATTAAATATAACAGACGTTGGGCGTATTTTCAACATCTAAAAAGTATAAACCACACAAAACAACACGTGTTATGAATTTCACAGATATCAAAAATTCTTCAGTGCAGCATTAGGTCATCAAGTGCCTTTTAAACAATATAATAAAAGTACTTACAGGTTTTTTCTCATAAAATAAAGATTCACCACTCACACTCGACACGAGGCACTTTTACTTTAGAGGTTACTTTAAATTTACTCTAATACAAACTGGTGACTTCTCCCCAATCCAGATTCGCCAATGCCGTCTCCTTATTTGCAAAAAGACAGCACGATCAACTTCGCCTCGAAAAGAACAAACTAATTATTTTAACTCAAAGAGTCGACCGACAGAAAGGCAGCCTAACTATCAGAGCCCGTACTCTTTTCATTGTTAAATAAAAACTTCTTCCACGTTCACTGATGCACCAAAAACTACTCTTCAACGATACACACGAACTGGCCGAGAGACTCCGCTCTTCACGAGTGACCACATCGAAACACGAAATCAGTAGACATGTTTTAAACAAGTCTGAACATACCTGAGCATCCGAGATACCTGTGATAACAACTTCGATCTTGTTACCTTCGCTCGAAGCAGGCTCAAAACGGTCAATCAAGGCAAGCTTCTAAGTCGAGTACTCCACGTATGTAAGTTCTAGCACGGTCACTGCACCAAACGGCACCATATCTTGAAAAAGGTCATCAATCTCTCGGTCGCCGCTAACTGTCTTGATAAACGCTCCTTTGCTTCGTCTAACGTTTTGCACAACGGGTACGACTTCGAAGTCCACTTGCGAGCTCGACATCGAAGATGTGTCAATGTAACGTTTCGCGTTTCGTAATCGGTCCACGAGTTTGCGATACAGCCGTAAATTCACAATTAGCGGGGTTGTATTTTCATCGTTATTTTTCAATTTTGTAACGACACTATTTTCGCTACGTGGTGGAACCGAATCACGAAAATATTCTTGATTTTGAGTAGCAGGCATTGCGGTAGACACGTGGGACGATTTTGGAATTGATCCCACCGCTGCTATCGCAGATTCAGATGGATTAGAATCAACGTCCACGAGGTCCGTGTCAGCCATGTTGTATTTTTAGAATCGATCAGTGCGCACACCCGGCGCAGGCGACGGTACTAGAACAAGTGTCAAGTCCAATCGCACTACTGACAGATATTAGTGCATTGACAACGTCAAATGTCAACCCTTCAAATCACGATGACACGTACAACAGTGTTGCTACTCCATTATTATGATATCCATGATTTTCTAGTGTTGCCACTTCATTCTTATAGAATCGTGCATAGATTATTTATTATTCTCCGACATACATAAAACTATTATCATAAAACAAAACTATAGTAGGAGCTATTGCCGAAGTTCCATAAACCAGTCGATAGTAAATTATTTCGTACCTTTTTGTAGTAACAAGTAGTGATCTTTTACTAGACTCTGAAACTTGCGTAGAGATTGAGCTTGGCGTACTGATAATGGCAATGCATTCCACAGGCGAGCATATTGCACAGCAAAAGATTTTCAAATCAAATCAAATCAAATCACTTTATTTGCTCAATATGGGTACATACATGATAGATCTTAAAATAACATATTGTCCAAATCCATATTCTACCTTTAAAAGGTGTGCAAAGTTCATATTATAAATAACATAATTATACTTATTATTGTGAAACAGCCTTATTAATATGAAACACATAACGAAAAATAATATAGATGTCAAGCTTAAATTGTAACCATAAGTAATAATAATAATAATATTAATAATACGCCAGTCTCATGCAAGAGTAGGCACGACCTTAACTAAATAACACATTTGCAACCACTTTTACCTACTCGTAATATAATGTCAGAATATAATAATAAATAAATTATTTATGGATCTTTTGTTAGTAGTAGTCGCCAATAATGGCCATTATCATAATTTGTCTAGAAAAATTGTGGAATGTGCAGGCATTGTCAATTTTAAATTATTCGTTGATCTCAGAAGATTCGAATGTGATTCATAAAGGAATGGAAAGCGTTCTTTGAGATAAGAAGGAGTTGAAGAAGTAAACAGAACATTGTATAGAAGTGAGAGAATAGGGGCATTCCGGCGACAGCGAATGGATAGCCACTTGAGCTAGTTACGAATTTCAGTGATATGATCATATTTGCGAAGACCAAATATGAATCTTATGCAGACGTTCTAGATAAATAAAAATAAATAAATAAAAAAGGTTTTTATTCACGTAGACTTTAAAAAAGCGCTTGTAAATAGTCAGAACATGTTTGTAGTAATATAGTTGTATACATTAGATATTATTTCTAGTAACATAGATATTTAGGTACATCTTGTATGAAAACATTTATAAAATTTATTTTATTACAGAAATGATATTTAGCTAGCTCGTATCAAGTTATTGTCAAGAGATTATGTTTAATTATCTAGTTTAAGTCTAATATTTTTACTACATACTGTCAATGGTTCTGTCTATATTAAAGGTATTATTATTATGACGGACCTTGTGTTAATAACGACGGTCGCGCTTTAATGCTACCACCGGATCCAATGCGCCCCAACTGAGAAGACCCAGCGAAACAAACTCAGTGGGTTCATCTACTACCGGTTTCAACACGACCCAGTTGAGACGGTCCGGCGAAACATACTCAAGCGGGCATGAACACGGGATTTGGTCCAATTAGAGTAATTATTTAGTAGGCAAACACAATATATGCTCGATCGGTTGTCTGAATGCTTATTATTTTAGATTATATTTAGGTATACAAAAGAAAAACTTCGAAACAATAACATTATTCATTTTGAGACAGAGTCAATAATTTTAAATTAAGTATATGATAGCAATCATTTACAGATAGTTCACGTAACACAGCAGATCAGTCATGTCTATATGGCTACAAGATCTCCAGCGAGCAATGTGCAGGTAGGAAGTGAGAGCCAGACGTCTTTGTCATCGATGTACTCTTTAGTGGTGTAATAACCCCTAGCCATAAGTATACGTTTAATATGTGTTTTAAAACTTGTGACAGGCAGATCAGTAATTTGAGTAGGAAGCTTGTTATAAAACCTAATACAATTTCCTAAAAATGATTTATTAGTTTTGCTTACTCTAAAGCCTGGCATGGCTAGTTTGTTTTTATTCCTAGTATTTATATTATGCAGTTCACTTTTCTTTTTATAATTATGAATATTTTTTCTAACAAACATTATATTCTGATATATATATTCCGATGGCACAGTAAGTATATTTATTTCTTTAAACAAATTTCGCAAAGAATCGCGACTGCCTAAACCATAAATGGCTCTGACTGCTCTTTTCTGCAATACAAAAATAGCACCTATGTCAGCCGCCGAACCCCACAGCAGAATGCCATACGACATAATGCTATGAAAGTACGCGAAATACACTAATCTAGCAGTTTGTTCATCTGACAATTGCCTTATTTTCCAGACAGCATAGGAAGCCGAACTTAATTTACCTGCTAACTTTTCAATCTGAGGACCCCATTGCAATTTTGAATCAAGTGTCAATCCTAAAAATACGGTCGATGGGACTAGATCTAATATTTTCGCATTAAGTGCAACTGTTGGTACAATTTGAGTCACATTCGGCAATGAGAACCTGATGCATTTAGTTTTCCCTGCATTTAACAAGAGATTATTTGCCGAAAACCATTCTGATATAAAGCTGAGTGTTTTATTATGCTCAATAAGATCTTTATCCTTTCTATTTACTTTAAATATGAGCGAAGTATCATCAGCGAACAAAACTATGTCTGATACTTTCTCTACCAGATAAGGGAGATCATTTATATAAACTAGAAATAAAAATGGGCCCAATATAGATCCTTGGGGCACCCCCATTTTCACAGGATGACGCGCCGAAGTGGCACCGCCTATCGAAACCATCTGTTGTCGCCCCGATAAATAGGACATCACAAGATCAAGAGATGTGCCAGATATTCCATAGTACTTCAGTTTAACAACGAGCGTACGATGATCAACGCAATCGAAAGCCTTAGAGAGATCACAGAAAACTCCCAGCGCATCCTGTGATCCCTCCCAAGCCTCCAATATTGACCTAATTAATGTGCAACCTGCATCCTGAGTAGAGCGGCCCCTTGTAAACCCGAACTGCTTGTTATGCAATATCTCATTCACGTTAAAGTGCGACAACATTTGGCTGAGCATCAGCTTTTCAAATATTTTACTTAAAGCTGGCAGTATTGAGATAGGCCTATAATTCGTGGCATTTTTTGAACAACCTGCCTTGAAAATGGGTATTATCTTACTTATTTTCATTAAATCGGGAAAGACACCATCACTTATACAGCCATTGAAGATGGCTGCAAGGATTGTAGCAATGTTTAGTATGATTGATTCAATTGCTTTAACAGACAGTCCCCACAAATCTTCTGTGCCTTTCCTTTTAATACTCTTAAAAGCTTTTATAATATCATCACTTGTTACGGATTTAAAACTAAAGTTAGGTACAGTTTGTTTTACGCTTTGATTTAAAAGAGAAGACGCTCAAGACTTTCAAGTTGGGCCTCTGTAAGATCAAGATAGCTGACATCTGCGTAATCTAGTATTGGCAGAAGAAGGGATTGAGCAAGCGCAATTTTGGCGCTAGTTGGGAGGAAGTTACGAAGTCTTCTCAAGGATCCAATTGATACAAAAAAATTCCGACTGACTTTTTGTAGCTGAGGACTACAGGAAAGGCAGGTTTTTAACTTCGCGACTTATTTGTAAAACATTGCCACTAAAACGAAGTTGAGACAAAGATGCCTTAGATAACATCCTCGAGCTGCCAACAACAATGACTTGGGTCTTCTGTGGGTTGACGTGCAGTCCGTGAGCACGACTCCACTCACTGATACTATCTAAATCAATATTCAAATTAGTCAATTTAGCTAACGGAGCCTGATTATAAATCTGAAGATCGTCGGTATAAAGGTGGTAAAATGCGAAACGAATGTGGTTCGCTAATGGATCTTCATTTGTTCTTCATACAAATTGTGTGGTGCACTGGCAGTTGAACGGGCAACTAGCGCGCGGGTAAAATACAAAATAAATGTGGCCCGCAAATTGATCTTTAATATTAATAATAATATCCTGGGACATTATTGACACACGGCCATCTGATCCCAAACTAAGCAGAGCTTGAACTATGGAAACCAGAGAACTAATGTAAAAAAAATAGTTTATTTCGGTACCTTAAACTACTTCAATTTATCTTATATTCATTTTCTTTATTCGCAGTAAATTTGGTACATTAAATCGATCTTATAACTAAGTACAGGTCCTTACAACTTAAGTCAGTTTTCTTTGTTAATATTATTATAAATATATTATTATTACACCATTTTTTTTAATAATAGTACTTTTGCCATAAATTCAGTTACGGAGTATAACGCTTTCTCTGATAGGGGCCTTCTTTTAAGTATATTAAATACTTCTGCTAGGAGGCCCCGCTATTCACAGATCGATCAAATGTAGATGTGTGCATAACAAAACTGTGTTTTCTGTTTAAAATAATCAAATAAAATAGGTTTTTATTCACGTAGTCTTTAAAAAAGCGGTAGTAAATAGTCAGAATATGTTTAAAATAGAAATACGGACGGACAGACAGATAGACATGACGAATCCATAAAGGTTCCGTTTTTTGGCATTTAGCTACGGAACCCACCCAGACCCACACATACAAATATCTGTCCTAGGTGGGAATCGAACCCACGACCAGCGTGAAAGGCAAGTATTTATCAACCACGCCAATTTATTCGTTCTTCATACGCTATAAACAGTTCAATTAGGGTCGTAGCACACATATCAAAACGGAAAGGGATCGTCACCGTCTCGCCTTTCTCCTCGGCGTCAAGGTCTCTGCACACAGCGGGCGCGGCGCGGCGGGAACTGTGTGCAGAGACCTTCAAACAGTCGTCCACTTTACGTAACCACGTATCGTAAGCGGATCAGAAGCTCCGCCCCGTCGACTAGGCTACAGCTGGGCGACGCCGCGCTTACGGCTCGCCGACCGCTGGTTGACGGCTAGTCGTTGTTAGTTCAATCATTTTTTGATTCGTATTTTGGTTTAAAATAAAATGAATAACACTTTTTTTTACGAGTGTACATACGCGAACGTTCGCACAGGTTAACTTCACGGTCGCCTCTCTCGTGAATCGTACAGCACGTGCGACAACGCAGACCGCGCGGGCGGAGAGTCTACGAAGATACGTAAGCTAGCGTACGGAGAGCCGTAAGCGAGGGTACGGAAAGCCGACAGCAAGTCGACCGCGCACTGCACCGCGGTTTGTGAGCCTGCCCGAGGCGTTGCGATTACATTACGATTCCGATTAGTGTGCGTTGCAGTAAGGAGTTTCATACAATTAATACTGAACGGCTCGAGTTGATATGGTGACGATCCCTTTCCGTTTTGATATGTGTGCTACGACCGTTACCCACCATTGTGGTCGAACATTTACGACATAGGTAGTTATTACTTATTATTTACGATATAGGATACGCACGTACGGACACCAGCACATCAAGCTACCCCAATCTGTCAAATTTCCCCAATTGAAAGTGAACCTTATGCTTTGTGATAAAGGTGAAAATCTATAAAAGAAATTTGACAGATTGGGATAGCTGGATGTGCTGGCCTCTGTACCTACATTTCAATCTGTATCCCCAGGCTTATTCAATCATTTTGATTTAGGTAGTATCTTCATGCAAACATAAGGGTTTAACCCTAATGCTCCTTATTAAGCAGGCCTAATATTATTTTAAATAGGCCCATTTCAATATTTTCATAATTTGCCGAGCACTTTATACTATAAGCTATGTTAGTAAAATGTTTGACAAGAATATTAATTTTCATGAAGAAAAACAAATATTGCCCCGTACTAATTTCCATAATTCGGACACTCACAACGTTTGTTGGTTGGTACAGTCAGCTACATTAGCTTTAACTTGTAGCTTTATTCATTATTGTATTTTTTATTGGTATTATATAATTTCTTTATATTTATTTTTTGTGTCTAGTATGTAAGTTTCGTTAATATTCAAATACGATTGTCAAATTTTTCTCTGAATAAATTAATAATAACTTATATATATATATCTCTTATAAAGTCTTGACGAGACAGATGGCATGGTTGGTAGATGCTTTTGACGCCGCAGGTAGACCCACCATTTCCAGGACAGATATTTGTGTGCACGAACATGTGTGTTTGTCGGGTCTGGGTGTAATTATCTATATAAGTATGTATTTACAAAAGAAATGTAGTATATCAGTTATATTTCCATAGTACAAGCTGTGCTTAATTTAGGATCAGATGGCCGTGTGTGAATAATGTCGAATTTGAGTAGAAAAATACTTCCACACAGTGTATAACTATATATCATTCGAATGCCAGTCTGTAAATCACCACAAACGCGCTTTAAGTTCAGATCATCACCCCGCAAGATATAGATATTAATTAATATGTTTTAACATCATTTATATACATATTTATGTATAAATATATACATAAATACAATATTATTTATTTATTATTATATAGATAAGTGTAAGTAATATATGTATTTAATACCTGCTGAGTTTGTTTCGCTGGGTCTTCTCAGCTGGGGCGCATTGGATCCGGTGGTAGCATTAAAGCGCGACCGTCGTTTTAAACACAAGGTCCGTTATAATAATAATACTGAATACCTTAATATAGAGAGAACCATTCAGACAATATGTAGTAAAATATAAATTTCAATCATTAAACCTAAACATAGTCTCCTTGATAATAACTTAATACAAGCTAGCTAAATATCACTACCATTATAAAATAAATTGTATAAATGTTTTAACATTCCATGTACCTAAATATCTGTAATAAGTAACTAGAAATAATAACTGTATTACTACAAACATGTTCTGACTATTTACAAGCGCTTTTTTAAAGTCTACGTGAATAAAAACCTTTTTTATTTATTTATATTTTATTTTAATTAGTGGTAGTACTACTATCAAGTATATACCATTATTAGTGTTAAGTAATTATCTACTACAATTTACAATAAAGTCCAACTGAAGGTTGTCTGGAAGTGATTGCACTAAGCGATAATACCTGGAGGTTCTGTAAATAGTATGCAATAAAGTACTTACTTGTCATATGGGCAGAGGTTACTCTAGTGTCAGAGTTGTTCAAGCCGCCCAGTAGGCCTCTGAAATGGCTTAACGACTGTTGCCTAATGTCAGCAACCTCTGCCCTCCGACTAAGCCAGTAGGGCACAGCGTTCATTCGCTCGAAGAGCAGCCCGACTGGGAAAGTACCTCCACCTTACAGAAGACATTCCTTAATAATAACATTAATAATTTAATGTTGTGTTTCTGAGTGTGATTAAGATCGCCAGAGCTCATTGGGGTGGAGGGGGGGGGGGGGGGGGGGAGAGGGTCAGCAACACTTGTTTGCTGACTCTTAAAGCCGGCAAGGCACCCGCGACTCCTCTGGTGTTGCGAGTGTCCATGGGCGGCGGTGATCACTTACCATCAGGTGACCCACTTGCTCGTTTGTCGACCACTGACATAAAAAAAGGTCGTGGGTTCGATCCCCACTTACTAAACATCTTTGTACATTTGTTATGTGTCTGGGTGTAATTTATTTATAATATGTATGTATTTAGGAATATATGGGTATAATTCTCTGGTTGCCATATTACAGGCTTTGCCTAGTTTGGGATCAGATAGCAGTGTGTTAGTTGTCCCAAGATATTTATGTCTTGTATTGTATTTATATTAAGGATTTTTTATATAATAATAGTAATATCCTGGAACATTATATGCACACGGCCATCTGATCCCAAACTAAGCAGAGCTTGTACAGACGCCAGCGCATCGAGCTGCCCCAATTTGTCTAATTTATTTTATAGATTTTCAACTTTATAACATAAGCATAAGGTTCACTTTAAATTGGGGAAATTTGACAGATAGGTAGCTTGATTTGCTGGCGTCTGTACTACGGAAATTAGATAACTGATATACTACGTATAATATATTTCTTTTGTAAATATATACTTATATAGATAATTACACCCAGACTCAGGACAAACATACATGTTCATGCACACAAATGTCCTGTCCTGGGTGGGAATCGAACCCACGACCTCCACCGTGAAAAGCAAGCATTTGCCAACCACCATATATATGTATACATTTAGGTATTTGGATCTAAGTTCATTACTGTTCTTCTGACTACTCAGATCTAATCTTATCTTTTTGTATTAATTACTAACTTGAAAGTTTTCTGTGTACCTACATAAAAAACAATGAGTGAACATGACATTTTATACATTGTATATGTAAATGTCAGAAAAAGAATATTTTCGAAATCAGAAGAAATGCAGATATTTTTTTTTTATATATCTGGGGACATTGTCACACAGATCATCCTAGCCCCAAACTAAGCAAAGCTTGTACTATGGGTACCAGGCGACGATATACATACTTATATAGATAAATAAATACTTATATACATAGAAAACATCCATGACTCAGAAACAAATATTCGTGCTCATCACACAAATATTTGCACTTACCGGGATTCGAACCCAGGACCACCAGCTTCGTAGGCAGGATCACTACCAACTAGGCTACGGTGACTTACTTACTCTTTATTGCACATCAAAGACATAAACTTAGAGTAAAAAATTACATTAAAATGGAAATAGTACACGTGGCGGCCTTATCACTAAAAGCGATCTCTTCCAGAAAGGTGATCGGTGATCCCGTGCAACTGATCACACCCTCTCTTAGAATTCTGTCCTTTTGCTTCAGCGGCCCCCTGAGCTGTGGCCCGAACCCCAAAAGGGTGGCCTCAGGTATTAGTATTTTTCAATTTAAGCTACTGGTTAAGAGCCTTCTGCGCTAGCCAAATGCTCATTGCCTTCAATTCCTTAATTTTAATATAGTACAACTAAATTTCAAAATAATAGATTAGTAACTTGTTATTTATTTTAGGATTTAAGAAATATATCTGAGAAAACAGACCGCACGGACGGAATAATTAATTTATTTTATTGTAATTTTTATACTGTATTCAATTATGTTTGTGTACCTACTGCATTGTGAGCTTGACAAGTACAAGTGTATGTTAATACCCAAGTGCTGAATAAATTTCATTTCATTTAATTAAATTTCATTTCATTTCATTTCATTCAATTTCATTTCGTTTCATTAAATTTCATTTCATTTCATTCAATTTCATTTCATTTCATTCAATTTCATTTCATTTCATTCAATTTCATTTCATTTCAAAACCGATGAAATTACCAGAACTGTTAGTAAACGTAGTTTAGGGTAAATATATAGTTTGTTCTCAACGATAATGAACTATCTGCCACATTCTACAGTAGTAGGCTATTTATGCTGTATTTTAAATAATATGTTACCACTCTTAAAACAAACTCTCAACTAGATTATGATAAAGATAAACCGGAGAGGGCTAATTGTTTTTAGGGTTCCGTACCCAAAGGGTAAAACGGGACCCTATTACTTAGTTTTGCTGTCTGTCTGTCTGTCACCAGGCTGTAACTCATGAACCGTGATAGACAGTTGAAATTTTCACAGATGATGTATTTCCGTTGCCGCTTTAACAACAAATACTAAAAAACAAAATAAAATAAATATTTAAGGGGGCTCCCATATAACAAACGTGAATTTTTTGCTCGTTTTTATAGATAATGGTACGGAATCCTTCGTGCGCGAGTCGGACTCGCACTTTGCCGGTTTTTATTTTGAGTTTAATGTAATTTTATAACAACTCTGAACTACATATCCCATTTGGACTAATTATTTATTGGATCGCGATTTATTCTACTCGCAGTTCATATTTCTTTAGATTTCTCTTCCTCGAGATAATAGCTATAATTTGTTATTCCTTTAAGGAAAACCTTCGGGAGCTTCTTATTGATAAATTATTGGCAGAAACATCTCATTCGTATTATTTTATTATTCAAACATCATGTTGCAAGTAGATATTATTATTATTAGGATATTTTTGTATTCAGTTATGTTTATTTATTTCTTCCATCATCATCATATCAGACGTAAGACGTCTACACCTGGACATAACCTCCCAAAATCTTCCCAATCGTTGGACCTGTGGTAACCGCATTATTTATAAGTTGCGACTGGTTTATAATGTAAGTTTATACAATATCCTGAGATACTATTCAAACATTGCCATCTGATAGCAACTAAGCAGAGCTTGTACTATGAAGAACCAGATAACTGATATACTACTATTCTTTTGTAAATACATACTTATATAGATTATTAAACTAAGACTCAGGACAAATAGATAATGTTCATGCAGACAAATACCCTGTGGCGTTAAGAGGCCTATTACAGTCCACTAGCGCCGCCAATCGAAAAAATGTCATAACTCGTAAATAGAATCAAAAATATAAAATGTGGTCTATTATTACTGTAGAAAAGGCAATAACGTAATTTTATAACACATTGTCAACACTTGAAATATAGCTGTTTAGCTAAATCATGCATTTGTAACAAAAACGGCCGTTTATGTTTTGAATGCACGATTTAGCTAAACAGCTATATTTCAAGTGTTGATAAAGTGTTATACAATTACGTTATTGCCTTTTCCACAGTAATAAAAGAACATATTTTGTATTTTTGATTCTATTTACGAGTTATGACATTTTTTCGATTGGCGGCGCTAGTGGACTGTAATAGGCCTCTTAAACCTATCTACCAACCACGCCAACCGGCCCGTCTAATTAAATATTAGAAAAAAAAATTGTGTTAGTCTTGTCAGCTTAATTGTGAGCTTATTAAATAATATAATAATAATAATATGACTTATTCCATTTAAAAAAAAAATATATGTTAGTCTTGTCAGATTAATTGTGAGCTTAACAAATAATATAATAATAATAATACGATTTATTCCATTTATAAAAAAAAAATTATGTTAGTCTTGTCAGCTTAATTGTGAGCTTATTAAATAATATAATAACAATAAAATGATTTATTCCATAAAAAAAAAAAATATGTTAGTCTTGTCAGATTAATTGTGAGCTTAACAAATAATATAATAATAATAATACGATTTATTCCATTTAAAAAAAAAATGTTATTCTTGTCAGCTTAATTGTGAGCTTAACAAATAATATAATAATAATAATATGATTTATTCCATTTATAAAAAAAAAAATTATGTTAGTCTTGTCAGCTTAATTGCGAGCTTAACAAATAATATAATAATAATATGATTTATTCCATTTATAAAAGAAAACAAAGAATAAAAGAACAACTTAAGAAAACATCGTAAACTTCACACATAACAACAAATAATAAACTAGAACAAACAATGTTAAGTGATGTTCACCTGTACCATTACATATTTAGTATATGTATGTATAAGTGCTCCCTCGATGTAATTTTATGTGCCAAAAAGGCAACAGTTCGGTAATGCTGCAGTTAGGTTGGTTTATACCTACCAACAACGCGATTTTCAGCTGACGCCTGCAGAGGCTTTACACATCATCATCATCATCATTACAGCTAAATAAGTCCACTGCTGGACAAGCCTCCCTCAAGAATCGTCTTGAGGGGATATGCCATAATCGCCACGCTTGGCAGGCGGGTTGGCGATCGCAGTAAGATGGTCATAGCAATCAGAAGGAAGCTGCTGCCCGTCCTCTGGTAGATATTCCCTCGGGTCGACTTCTACGCCCCCCACGGGATGAGATGGGGTGATGATATTCTGATTCTGATATTTGTCGCCGTCACCACACAGCAGAGCTTTACACGCCTTGCAGAAATTAAAAGATATAAAAATAAATTTAATAAATTTAAAAATGAATACATTTTCGTTTCAGGCGTAGTTGAAATTGATTATACGTTTTATATTGTTTACTAGCTGTGCCCCGCGGTTTTACCCGCGTTAAATTTTATAAATTATCACAGCTCCTCCTCCGTATGTGATAGCGGGATAATAATATGTAGCCTATATGTTGACCCGAACTCTTAGTAATATTCATGCAAAATTTGAACGAAATCCATGCAGTACTTTTCGAGTTTAGCCCGGACATACATACAGACAAACAGACACACAGACAAAAATTCTAAAACATATATTTTTGGCTTCGATATCGATTGTAGATCACGCCCAAGTAACCTTTTAAAAAAATATTCAATGCACAGTTTTGACTTTCCTACGATTTTATTATATGTATAGATTAATACACAAATACTGAAAAAGTTTTATTTATTCATTATAGTTGGTGATCATGTTATTGTAAATATATTTTTGCGGCCGACTGTACAATAATAATCGTCCTTTTTAACAACCACTTTGTTATATTAGAGGGGACCTTCTCTTAAGCATCTACTTATAATATGCCTCTATTTAATCCCGCAGGCATTTATTATTCATCCACCATACCTAGGGTGAATTGTAGAGCTGTACATATGTTAATTTTAAATTAAACTAGTTATGCCCGACATGCGATTTCTTTCTTTTTGTCGAACTCTTGCCGGACGCAGCGTAGTGTCTCGCCAAAGTTTGTTGTTGGAATTGGAGTTCAAATGCAACCGCGACCTTATGCTTCACCATTCGTGACAGACATGACTTTTGGGTAGCGCTAAAGGGTAGCAAAATTAAATGTACAAGTGCATAGCTTTCAATCGCTACATAAGCAGGTCGACTAACATTTAAAATTAGTCAAAATTTAATATAAAATGAATTGTATGCTACAGAATTAAATTATATAAAAATTGTTTTATAAAATAGTATCTAACAATGTAGTATCCGAGATGATTGCAACATAAAGTGGTGTTAGAAAGTGGCATACTCTCTAGTCACAAAATCACAAATAATCATCAAAATGAGGGCATAGAATATTATCACTCCATCTCATTCCGTGGGGGGCATAGAAATCGTCCGAGGGAATACCTACCAGAGAACGGGCAGAAGCGTTTTTTCTGTGAACTATGACCATCAAACTGCGATCGCCAACCCGTCAGCCAAGCGTGGCGATTATGGCATATCCCCCCATTCTTTGGAGAGGCTTTTGACCAGCAGTGGACGTACTTTGGCTGAAATGATGATCATTTAATTATTTAAGATTTATTTAACAGAGTAGAGTTATGAGAGCACCCAGCATAAAAAAATAAAAGTTTTTGTTGTTTTCATATACTTCGGTACATTAACTATAAATAAAAGAGAAAATTTTAAATAAAATAGGGCACAATACAGTCGGCTTAAAAAAACCTAAGTCAATTTATCAAACACACATGTCTCTGGTAAGGACATCGGATTGCAATGTGATATCCAATAAAGTATAAAATTGCTTATGGGTTTTTTCAGATCATAAATTTTCGCTCTATGGAAGTAAAAGGGTCGTTTATACCTTTCTGCCTACATATACAGCTTAGGGTGTACGGGACAACATAACGAATCCACAAGCCGGGTGGTTTATTGATTTACACTATTTACTGTTAATATATTCGATAAAGTAGACTCAGCTGTTATAACACAATATAGTAATCTCATACCTATACTAAACAAGGCAAAAAGACCAGAGAATATGCGTAATCTTTCATATCTCCCAATATTTGATACACCAAATTGTAATAACGAGTATGGTAGGAGGGTGTGGAAGTGTTTACTACCCGAAATATTAAACAAGTTACCAAAACCAATTGTTTTTAGGTTTTAGACAAAAAAAAAAATGTTATATAACAAAAATACTTAACGGTACTTCGAAAACGAATAACTTAATTATCCCTTTGTACAATTGTTCCTTATCTCGCGACTCCTTAACTATAGAAAAATCTTAGTTAAATCAAGATTAAACATAGTTAAGTAAAAAATATTGTATGCATGAATTATGAAATAAACAGATTTTTATTAATATTATTAAAATGACATGGAGTTCATATAAATTGCGATATTCATCATTTACTTTAGTAAGGTTTTAATAATCGATTTTATTAACCTCTTAATCGACATCAAAAATCAGGGAGATTCTCAATTTTATATCTCTCAGAAATGCGATTCCTCCATTATTTGTTAATGGTTTTGATTATATTTTTTTATTGGATTTGGAATTTGGAAAAATTTAATTGATATATACAGTCCTGTATGTAAATGCAGGTAAGAGCGTATCCGAAGAACCACTATGAACTGAATGAAATTTATACAGCACTTGGGTATTAATATATACTTGTAGATACTTGTCAAGTTCACATGTACTGCATCATAAACATAGTCGAATACAGTATGAAAATTGATTGATTATTTTGAAATTTAGACCTACTATATTAAAATTAAAGAATTGAACACAACGAGACGTTGGCTAGCGCAGAAGGCTCTTAACCAGTAGCTTAAGTTAAGCGACTAATACCTGAGGGCACCCTTATGGAGTTCGGGCCACAGTTCAGGGTCTCTGAAGCAAAAAGACGGAATTCTAAATGAGGGTGTGATCACTTGCACGGGATCACTGATCTCGTATTAAGGGGCCAAAGTGCCACTGAGGAACCTACCCTAGCTAACCTGCGGCTTTCTCTAGCTATCTAGGTGGATCACCCGGAGAAGAAATTCACAAAGAAACTCCGGGCTTGCTTTTTTCGTCTTCTTTAGCTTTTTGTTTTCGATTTCTTTTTAATATTTTACTTGCATTGAACCGTTGTCATCTAGTGAATCAAAATAATTGTGAGGTAATAAACAATAACATTCAATTTCTTGCTTACATGTTCGCATTTGCGCTATCACGACCATTTTAAAGATACCTCGTTTATTAAAAATCCTCTAGCCGTTTGAGTCTAGCGGTGGTTACCCGGATATGTCTTCGAATGTACACACGCCAGCAGATCCAGCTAACCCAATCTATCAAATTTATTTTATATATTTTCAACTTTATCACATAAGCATAAGGTTCAGTTTCAATTGGGGAAATTTGACAGATTGGGTTAGCTTGACGTGCTGGCGTCTGTACATTCATACATTGTTTTATTATTTCCTCCTGCTTTCTGCGGAATGTACACACCTGCATCCCAAATTGTTTTGATATAATCACATTCCTTTTCAACTACCACAGAAATACCTTAACAATTAATTTAATTATTATTATACCGGCAACCGTCCTCAACGTGAACCCATATCAAAACCTTCAGACAGACGGTTTCCATCACAAACCATACGACTTGACTCATAAAACGAAAACTTAAAGAAATTGCTTCTAATAAAAGTAACGGGCGGCATTTCCTCTTTTGTCATCTGTGAGATTTTATATGAAAATACTGGCTTTACATTTTAAGCTGGGTCCATACTTTATGTTTCGTCATTCATTTTAGTATTGCACGTAGGCGACAGTTGTTACTTTAATATGGTATTTGACAAATATTGTATTCAATGAAATTTATTCAGCACTTGGGTATTTGGGTACATACACTTATACTGGTCAAGCTCACAATGCAGTACATAAATGTCTAAGTGCAAGACAAGTGTATGTTAATATCCAAGTGCTGAATAAATTTCATTTATTACAATATTTAAGTAACCTTAAAATTTGTATTAGTCCGTCCATGCGGTCTTCTTTATCATTAATTGGTTTAAATAAATAAAATAAAAGAGGTTTTTATTCAGGACTTAAAAAAATCTCTTGTTAAAAGGTAAATAATTCATTAAACATAATTATTTCTATGTACACGGATTGTAAGAAAACATTTAGATATAACATTTGATTTAGTTATCTAGCTAGTTTATATTAAGTTATTGTCAAGCTAATATATAGTTTTAAAGTTTCTGATAGTATTTACTACATCTTGTCTGAATGGTTATGTCTATATTAAGGTTCCATATTATTATTATGACGGACCTTGTGTTTATAACGACGATCGCCCTTTAATGCTACCACCGGATCCTATGCGCCCCAACAGAGAAGACCTAGAACATGAAACAAAGTCAGCGGGTTCTATAACCGGTTTCAACACGGTCCAGTTGCGACTGCCGGCGAAACATACTCAAGCGGGGTTTTTATTTCTATATTTATCTAACCTTATAATTAATAATTTTGTTAATACTTAGTATAGTACAAAGTTCATAAGACTAATTAATATCGACCTATAGCTAACCAATCAAAAACAATCCAACCATTGACTTTTCTTAGTAAATAAATTGAAGTTCATTGCAGGAAGTGTGCCGGTGCGCTCGGCCGATGCAATATCCGCGCCTTGTCTTTGAAAAAAGTCATTTCTGAACATTCCTTTAGGCCCATTCGATTTAGTGAAAAGAAATAAGTAGGGTCCCCTATTTCCTTTGCCTTCGGTTTTTCTATCAGATCACTTGCCCTTTCGCTACGTACTATTTCTCTGAAGAAAAGATAAAGAAACATTTACTTCCACAAACGTTTGCTTTGGTAACAAAGGGGATATAGAAATTGAACATATTGTCCTTAAATTAAAATTGACATTTTCCGATGCATACATTATTCGATTACACGAAATTAATCCAGAGCGATACAGGACGGTGTTCATTCTACCATGACGTAACCAAATTTCGAACGCAGTTTCGAATACTGTATTATGTACAGATGAAACTTTTGATATGTTGTGGTCTATGTAAGATACATTTAGATTATACTAGAGATCGCACTTGTTTGAAACTTGACCCTTAAGATTCTATTGTCTAATGCTATATAAATTAAAAACAAATAATATTTATTTGTTCTCATTTTTGACACTCAGTTTGTATGTCAAAAGCATGATAGTGTGTGCAATGTTTTTCTTTATTTAAATAATTAACATCTAAGGCCTATTATGGAAAAATATTAACTTTCTGCACTCCTCCGATTCTATGAACCTAAACTGTTCCAAATTTCATACTCCTCGTCCGCACAATTTTCCTAAAAAGGGGTACAAAGTTTTTGCTTCTCCTATTAATTTTATAATGATAGCGCAGATCATTTTGTAAGCAGATGTTTGTGCAGATTTATTGATTAATTATTTTGAAGTTATACTAGACTTATAATAAGCATTTAGTCGGCATCCAGAATGTGTCGCAACAAATGTCAAACTATCCTTTTCAGATTTGAACAGATAATTTAAGGCTAGTAGCAAATCCTTGAACTACTTCTAACCCTACTTCTATATATTTAATGTGTGATAAGTTTATTAATATACTTTTATTTTGAAGACATACTGAGTATTTGGAATACAATATATTTATAGCGCAGTTCCTTCGTGTAATTAATTTTTTTACTCGGTTCCTATCCATCCAAAAGTTGTCTAGAAGAGATCGCTTAAGTTTTTTCTATTCAATGTATTTTTGTATTTTTCCGTTTGAGTGTTTACAATGAAGAGTATTCTAAGTATCTAGAAGTCTAATATAAAGTGAAATAATCGAACATGAAAGAAAAAAGCTTAGAGTATTTACTGATCTACTAATTATTATCAATAGTTAATTAGGTTTGTCTTCCAGAACCCGACTCATATATAACTTTATAGACATATTCCTTCTAGAAGAGTCGGAATTTATATTTATAGACAACTAACAACTGCCATCTGATCCCAAAATAGGCAGAGTTTCTATTTTGGTATCTGACTGATACTTATATACTTCTAAATAAAAACAAATAATCCTACTCATCACGCAAAGGTATGTCCTGGGTGTGGATCTAACCCACGGCCATCCAAGATCTGGAAGAGGACAATTAGGCAGGTTATCCGGCAATCTATCCAACATTGTTTTTGCTTGGTATGGTGGGTTACCATAAGCTGGAAGCCAGAAGGGAAGTATCACTGGTGACATATTTAGTTAAAGTGCTCCGGGGTGTAACGAATAACCCCGGAATCCTGCAAACACTTCAGCTTTGTGTGCCGGATGGTTACTTGGGGCGGCGGCGACGACCGCCGTTGCTGACGGTACCCACTGCACGCAATAACTTGTTGCAACAAGCGCCAATGACTCGCGCTCTGCGCACGCTCAACCAGGTCGCTGAAATAGTAGACTTATTCGCTTGCTCACTGAA
The DNA here is from genome assembly GCA_951640165.1 of Pseudoips prasinana. NCBI lineage: Eukaryota > Metazoa > Arthropoda > Insecta > Lepidoptera > Nolidae > Pseudoips > Pseudoips prasinana. The sequence goes on along the minus strand of OX621259.1, from coordinate 16,908,527 downwards.
CGACTTCACAAGGGCGGCTTATTTGATTGTATGTTTATAATTGTTTAGAAATTTAATGAACATAATTGGCAAAGGAGTTGTAATTGTAACTTTTCTATCGCATTAGGTTCCCTGTAATGGTAGAATTAAGTTGAGTCCAATAAATAAATAAATAAATAAATAAATTCCTATTATTCCCTGTAATAGAAAGTTTCTGGATAGAGTCAGATATTTTAAAACAAAAATCAACAAAGTTCTAAAATATCCTATTCTATTCAGAAACTACTCCCCACGACCCATTTAAATCATAAAAATATCCTCAAATTTATTTATCAACTTATTTCTCCAAATCTCCATAAAGGTACCCGTCCATAATCGTAAATATAATAAAATATGGTATTCAGGCGCTGCACAAAAGCGGACCGAGAGCATTTTCCGGGCCCGTCGAGAAGGTGCTCAAATGGCATAAGGCTTTGCAGGACATTGGCGTTTTTGTATTTTATGAAATCGTTGGTGAGTTTGATTGATGATATTACGGGTTATTTCTTTTTATATGATATCTCGGTTGTATTGTGAATGGCAGTGAAAGAAATATGGATATGACGGTCATTCTGTTTTCCATATTATTTTTAAATTTGTCTTCTTCAGGGTTAGGAGCAATAAGGAGACTTTTCTTTAAATAGTTTGTATAGTCCCCCTAATCTTAACGTAGTTCTGCTTTCATGTAAGCAAAATCAAAATTATTAATTGTACTGCACATGTGGCGTAGCGGTTAAGTCAGTCGCATCGCCATTTCATGTCCTGGGTTCGACTCCCATGCAGAAAATCCATTTGAGTGACCCAGAAATAGTTGTTCCGAGTCTGGATGTGATTCGTGTCCGTCAGTTACATAATAATAATAATATCTGGGGACAATGTAACACAGATCATCCTAGCCCCAAACTAAGCAAAGCTTGTACTATGGGTACCAGGTGACGACATACATACATATAGATAGATAAATACTTATATACATAGAAAACATCCATGACTTCGAACGAAACAAATATTCGTGCTCATCACACAAATATTTGCACTTACCGGGATTCGAACCCAGGACCACCAGCTTCGTAGGCAGGAGCACTACCAACTAGGCTATGGTGACCGACATGTTTGTAAAGAAGTCTGAATTGAATAGTGGGTAGATACTTTATGTGGTCTGTATCTACCTGTGGTGCTGTGGAGCCTCTGTTGTTCTAAAATAAAGAATTATTATTATTAGTTCTTATTTCCAACTAATGTGGGGCATGGTTTGTTCGATAAAAAATGTCTGCAATTGCCGATCAATTATTTTTGTAAAATGTCCAGCAACTGCTGATCCATTATTTATGTAAAATGTTCAGCAACTGCTGATCCATTATTTTTGTAAAATGTTCAGCAGCTGCTGTTCCAATATTTTTGTAAAATGTTCAGCAACTGCTAATCCATTATTTTTGTAAAATGATCAGCAACTGCTGATCAATTATTTTTGTAAAATGTTCCAGCAAAGTGTGTCAGCGTTAGGCCTGGAGAATCCTGCGCTAAGAACCTGGTCGTGAGAGATGACAACGGGCCCGCCATGCAAGTCGTTTACTACGAAATAGACTTTCTGCTGCCTGAAATAAAAATCCCTTCCACCATTAGGTAAGCATATTGGTCTTACTGAGACTTAACATAGTTAAATCTTTCGTGGAATTAAATTAGTATTTTTTTTAGTACTTTCTTAATCAAACAACTGCGGTTGTCAACATGGGTTTTTTAATAATAATAATACCTATCTAATATTCTGGAACATTATTCCCAAAGCCTGTGCAACCAGACAACGGATAAATATACTTATATATTTCTAAATAATAATAATATAATATGTTGATGTATGACGGACATTATTCACACATGGCCATCTGATCCCAAACTAAACAGAGCTTGTAATTTGGAAACCAGATAACTGATATACTACATATACTACTTTTAAATAAATACATACTTATATAGATAACTAGTTAGGCCCTGCGGTTTCACCCGCGTTAAAGTAGTTTTGGCGTAAAAGAGTAACAAACATACATCCATACATCTATACTCACAATTGGTTTTGGCAGTGTACGCCGGAATAGTTCGCAGATGGTAGATTTTTTCCTACTTACTTGACACTTGTCGTCATATTTTGGACAATTCACACAATATCTCTATAAATTGTAGCCTATGTGTTATTCTGATGTCTATGCTATATTATTGTAAAGTTTCATTAAAATCCATTCAGAGGTAAAGTAAAAACTGTACATCAAATATTTTTTTAAAAGGATACTTGGGGCGTGATCTACAATCGATATCGAAGCCAAAAATATAGTTTATAGAATTTTTATCTGTGTGTCTGTTTGTCTGTATGTTTATCCGGGCTAAATTAATTAATTGTAATGAGAAGTTGTCAAATTATGTAAAAAACACAACTTGTCCAGTAGCCTCCATTAATCAGAGCTTGTATGACGAGTTGGCCAGTTGTAGTCCGGTGGGTCTCCCTATTAATACAACGGTGACCATTGATTTGACTGGGGATGACTGTGTAGACTGCCAGCCAAGCGTTAATTCCTTATGTAGTGACAAGCTAAAACAATACATACTTGAACTAAGTAAAGAACGTAGGGCATTATTAAACAAATTAGAAAATTATGAAATTAAATTAGAGGATAGCAAACTAATTTATGAAAAAGATACTCAGTGTTTGCTTTCTGAGATAAAAACTCTTGAGAAGTCCCTAGCGATCTCATATCACAGTTTCCAGTCATACAAAAATGAAATGCAATTGCTAGCTGGAAAGTGTAATCCTGAAAGCAATAGGACATTGGAACCGATTAACACCAGTAGTGCAGTAGTGGAGTCATACACACAGCTGGGATCAGAGTCACCAGTATCTCCACAAAATGACATTACTAAACATAGCTCCATACTGTATTCCGATGAAATGGGTAAGGGCCTTGGTACCTTGCTTTGTAATAAGCTGAGTTGTTCCTTTGTCAACTATTGTATGCCAGGATTACATTATAAAGATATAATACATAAACTAATTCAGAATAAACACAGTGCCAAATCATGTATAACTCTAATGGTAGGAAATTGTAAAAACTTAAAGAAAAAAGACATTACAGATAGTTTCACTGAGATGTTAGAATTAGACTGTAATAAGATAATATTGTGTGCCTTCCCCTATGTGTCCAATGTGCCTGATAGTACAAATAATTATATCCACAAGCTAAATATGCACCTACAGTTTTTGGTTAGCCATTATAGTGATAAATTTATATTTTTGGACACAAATAGTTTTATAGATTCTTGTAGGGTAACCATGAGTACAGTTACTGTCTCAAGAAAATTTTTGAACATACTTGCAAGTTTAGTAGCGGCACATATTAACTCAGTCATAAGTAGTATGATGAAGTCACTTTTTATACCATCTTTTAGTAATGTTATTAAAATCAATTTAGTTAGTAGTTTAAACATGTAAGCATGACAATAGAGAAGTGTGATAACTTTCTAATTCTATCACATCAAAATATAAACCGCTTCTCTGGCAAAATTCTAGACATAGAACTTTTTAATGAAAAATATGAAATAGATATCCTTTGTTTTACAGAAACATGGCTGAAGGCACACAAGATGGCTTTTAGTGTCTGTGGCTATAGGGTCGCCAGCTTTTATAATAGGGTTTCGGCAGAGGGTGGTGGAGTACTGATACTACTTCGAGACCAAATTAAATTTAAAGAACGTAAAGATATATGCCAACTATCTATTGAGCGTGTGTGTGAGGTGGCATGTGTAGAGACGCAGTTTTATTGTATAATATGTGTGTATAGACCACCAGCATCCGATTTAAAGCTTTTTACAGCAACAATAGAAGACATTCTTAAGAAAATTAAAAGTAAAAAAAAAATCCTTGTATGTGGTGATTTTAATATGAACATTTTAGCAGATTCACCTGAAATAAACATATTTCTATCTGTATTTCGGTCCTTTAACCTTAAATGCTTGTTCTCTGAGGCCACGAGAGTCACACCCACATCTGCTACTTGCATTGATAACATAATTACCAACTTTGATGTCTCTGAGAAGTGTTTGGTGGCTGGTGTTCGCTCTGACCATAAATGCCAAATAGTAAAGATAAAAAATGAGATAAATATAAATAAACAAAAAATTAGTTTAAGACCTTTAACAAAATCTAATTTGGGAAAGTTCAGTAACAACCTGGAGAATAGTTTGTGCCATCTATTGCCAAACAAAAGTAACCCTAACGATATGTACACTACATTATTCCACTGTATTTGCAAAGAATTTAATAAAGCTTGTAAAATAAAAAACATAACGGTTGACAGTAATAAGATAAAATTTAGTTCTTGGGCAACTCAAGGCATTAGACTGAGTAGAGATTTTTTATATGAGTTGTATGACAGAAGGTCCTATAACCCTGATGTCAATTTTATTAATTATGTTAGAAATTATTCAAAAATTTTTAAAAAGCTTTGCATTCAAGCTAAATCTTTATATATAAGAGATAAAATTAAAAAATCTGATAATAAAATAAAATCAGCTTGGCAAATAATTAATACTGAAACTGGTAAAAGTAGATAAAGAGATCAAACATTAGTATTGAATATTGGTGATGAACTGGTTTCAGACAAGCTTACCATTGCCAATTTTTTAGCTGCTTTTTTTGCAAATATACCCGTGGATATTACTAAGTGTCTCGCATCATCACCAGATGTGGCTGAACTCTTTTTAAATCAAAGCGTAAAACAAACTGTACCTAACTTTAGTTTTGAATCCGTAACAAGTGATGATATTATAAAAGCTTTTAAGAGTATTAAAAGGAAAGGCACAGAAGATTTGTGGGGACTGTCTGTTAAAGCAATTGAATCAATCATACTAAACATTGCTACAATCCTTGCAGCCATCTTCAATGGCTGTATAAGTGATGGTGTCTTTCCCGATTTAATGAAAATAAGTAAGATAATACCCATTTTCAAGGCAGGTTGTTCAAAAAATGCCACGAATTATAGGCCTATCTCAATACTGCCAGCTTTAAGTAAAATATTTGAAAAGCTGATGCTCAGCCAAATGTTGTCGCACTTTAACGTGAATGAGATATTGCATAACAAGCAGTTCGGGTTTACAAGGGGCCGCTCTACTCAGGATGCAGGTTGCACATTAATTAGGTCAATATTGGAGGCTTGGGAGGGATCACAGGATGCGCTGGGAGTTTTCTGTGATCTCTCTAAGGCTTTCGATTGCGTTGATCATCGTACGCTCGTTGTTAAACTGAAGTACTATGGAATATCTGGCACATCTCTTGATCTTGTGATGTCCTATTTATCGGGGCGACAACAGATGGTTTCGATAGGCGGTGTCACTTCGGCACGTCATCCTGTGAAAATGGGGGTGCCCCAGGGGTCTATATTGGGCCCATTTTTATTTCTAGTTTATATAAATGATCTCCCTTATCTGGTAGAGAAAGTATCAGAGATAGTTTTGTTCGCTGATGATACGTCGCTCATATTTAAAGTAAATAGAAAGGATAAAGATCTTATTGAGCATAATAAAACACTCAGCTTTATATCAGAATGGTTTTCGGCAAATAATCTCTTGTTAAATGCAGGGAAAACTAAATGCATCAGGTTCTCATTGCCGAATGTGACTCAAATTGTACCAACAGTTGCACTTAATGCGAAAATATTAGATTTAGTCCCATCGACCGTATTTTTAGGATTGACACTTGATTCAAAATTGCAATCGGGTCCTCAGATTGAAAAGTTAGCAGGTAAATTAAGTTCGGCTTCCTATGCTGCCTGGAAAATAAGGCAATTGTCAGATGAACAAACTGCTAGATTAGTGTATTTCGCGTACTTGCATAGCATTATGTCGTATGGCATTCTGCTGTGGGGTTCGGCGGCTGACATAGGTACTATTTTTGTATTGCAGAAAAGAGCAGTCAGAGCCATTTATGGTTTAGGCAGTCGCGATTCTTTGCGAAATTTGTTTAAAGAAATAAATATACTTACTGTGCCATCGGAATATATATATCAGAATATAATGTTTGTTAGAAAAAATATTCATAATTATAAAAAGAAAAGTGAACTGCATAATATAAATACTAGGAATAAAAACAAACTAGCCATGCCAGGCTTTAGAGTAAGCAAAACTAATAAATCATTTTTAGGAAATTGTATTAGGTTTTATAACAAGCTTCCTACTCAAATTACTGATCTGCCTGACACAAGTTTTAAAACACATATTAAACGTGTACTTATGGCTAGGGGTTATTACACCACTAAAGAGTACATCGATGACAAAGACGTCTGGCTCTCACTTCCTACCTGCACATTGCTCGCTGGAGATCTTGTAGCCATATAGACATGACTGATCTGCTGTGTTACGTGAACTATCTGTAAATGATTGCTATCATATACTTAATTTAAAATTATTGACTCTGTCTCAAAATGAATAATGTTATTGTTTCGAAGTTTTTCTTTTGTATACCTAAATATAATCTAAAATAATAAGCATTCAGACAACCGATCGAGCATATATTGAGTTTGCCTACTAAATAATTACTCTAATTGGACCAAATCCCGTGTTCATGCCCGCTTGAGTATGTTTCGCCGGACCGTCTCAACTGGGTCGTGTTGAAACCGGTAGTAGATGAACCCACTGAGTTTGTTTCGCTGGGTCTTCTCAGTTGGGGCGCATTGGATCCGGTGGTAGCATTAAAGCGCGACCGTCGTTATTAACACAAGGTCCGTCATAATAATAATACCTTTAATATAGACAGAACCATTGACAATATGTAGTAAAAATATTAGACTTAAACTAGATAATTAAACATAATCTCTTGACAATAACTTGATACGAGCTAGCTAAATATCATTTCTGTAATAAAATAAATTTTATAAATGTTTTCATACAAGATGTAACTAAATATCTATGTTACTAGAAATAATATCTAATGTATACAACTATATTACTACAAACATGTTCTGACTATTTACAAGCGCTTTTTTAAAGTCTACGTGAATAAAAACCTTTTTTATTTATTTTATTTATTTATTTAAACTTTAAAAGTACTGCATGGATTTTCTTCAAATCTTGCATGAATATTACTATGAGGTCGGGTCAACATATAGGCTACATATTATCACGCTATCATCTACGGGGGAGGAGCTGTGATAATTTATACAGTTTAACGCGATTAAAACCGCGGGGCACAGCTAGTATCTAATAGATAAATATCTTTATCGGATAACTAACACACTGCCATCTGATCCCAAAGTAGTGAGAGCCTGTGTTATGGAGCCATATTTGTAGGTGGTAGAGAAAACTTTGGCGTTAAATATCTAATAAATAAATAAATGTTTTGGGCCAACTAACGCACTGCTAGCTATCTGATCCCAAAGTAGAGCCTGTACTATGGCAACCAAACAAATGATAAATAAATATACATATATAACATGTAACTTAATTAACGCACATCCTAAAAATAGTTTGTTCAGAATCGTTTACTGAAACGATTTACATTATTTTTAATATAGGTAATTTATTATTCCAAAATAATTAAAACTACGGATATTATTGTCATATTAACCATGTACTGTCAAAACTAATGGAAATGGACCGTCAGTCAAAGTAATAAGACTTTTAAAATCGTAGTTTTATGTGTATTCATACAAATTCCATCATTCAATACAAAATTAAGAAAAAGAAACTTTATTCCAAGAAACTAATTTAGTAAATAACAATGCATATACATGTTAATAAAAAATTCAGTGTATGTATTATGATTACAACATAATATTCTAATTGGGGTGTTTGAGGGCGTGCGTTAATTATGTTACAAGTTGTATATTTGTAAATATATATACATATTGTAGAAAAATTACACCCAAACACAGATCAAGTAAACTATTACTTGATCTGTGTTTGGGTGTAATTTTTCTACAATATGTATATATATTTACAAATATACAACTAGCTCATCACACAAAGATTTGTCCCGGGTGGAAATCGAACCCACACATCTGGCTTTGCAGTCAGGGTGAATAACCACTAGACCAACAAGCCAATTAAGTCCAAAGTTGTACAGACGCCAGCACATCAAGCTCACTTATTCTGTCAAATTTCCCCAATTGAAAGTGAACCTTATGCTTTGTGATAAAGTTGAAAATCTATAAAAGAAATTTGACCGATTAGGGTAGCTGGATGTGCTGGCGTCTGTACATCGACGTGCAAAGAAAAAAATATGCTGTGAAATTTCACTGCTACATGCTGGATACAGACGTTTTTATTACAATACCGCAAAATATTTACATGTAAAGTTTATTTTTATAATTTGATTGCTTGTCTTTGTTATCACATTTTAAACTAAAATAGTAATCAGCAATAATAATAATATAATATCTGGGGACAATGTTACATAGATCATCCTAGCCCCAAACTAAGCAAAGCTTGTACTATGGGTACCAGGCGACGATATACATACTTATATAGATAGATAAATACTTAAATACATAGAAAACATCCATGACTCAGAAACAAATATTCGTGCTCATCACAAAAATATTTACACTTACCGGGATTCGAACTCAGGACCACCAGCTTCGTAGGTAGGAGCACTACCAACTAGGCTATGGTGACCGTCAAATAATTGTAATATTTGTTCATTGATTGAATAAATAAATATACAACCCTATTTACCCTTTGTCAAGAGACGACTCGCATTTGCAAAAGATTGTAATCGCAAATAAGTGAACTGTAAGTGTTCTTTAAACATTCTTTAAACCTAAACCTATTTTCATGCCAGTAGAGACGAGCAAAAGTTGTACCTAGGTTTATAAAGTGTCCCAAATTGTTACTTAGCATAGTCACAACAATCTGGCATTGTCACTGCTACATGCTGACTCTTTTATTACAATACCCATTTGCCCCGGCATTCAAACGGTCAACATACGTACTTTTTAACTCCGTGATTTAATACCAGTTAAACAATACAACTCCCGGACAATTAGCAAATAATAGTGACACAGTGTCTCGGTGACACTGGTAATGTGTGATTAACTTGAAAAAACTAAAGTTAAGTGTGTAATTTGAACATTATTAAGTGGAAACAGTTACAAGTTTTAAAAGTTACCCAATGAGCCGTTGAGTGAATGACAAGACACTTAACGCGCAGTGCACGCATTTCGCACGGTTCGGCAGTGCACATAACCGTCAATATTGCTTGCAGCGGCGACCGATGACTCAAGGTACGGCTCGCGCTAAAGATTAGACGACACAGACGGGACAGCACTTGATGGCTATTATTGATTGCCTCTAAGAAGACAACTTACCCGCATATATTTTCATTTTATTTTTATTAATATTTCCTATTAACTATTAGCTTCCTATAATAATAAATAATAATTATTATGGCTGACAAGAATGTTAATGGGGTTGTTGCACTAATGAATGCGAAACAGGTTTAGAGGCGAAATCCATAAAGTGCCCGACTTGTGCAAAGTGTTATCATTATGCTTGTATATCCCTGACTAAATCTCCTAATAAGAAGGCTACCTGGAAGTGTCCATCATGTTTGAACAAAACGCCAAAGTTAGGCAGGGACGACTCAACTCCAGTTCGTAACGTGTCCACGACCAGAGGCTCGAAGAGACAAGCCACTGAACCTCCTTCGCCTCCTTCCACATCTAATGATAATGACGAACTGCGTTCCATTATAAGTGAAGTAATGAAACATGAATTAACTGAGATGTCGGCGAAGTTTAATAACACTATTATTAACACGATTAGCAAAGAACTGGCACCAATTAAGAAGGAAATAGCAGATATTGTTGAGTCTATGTCTTTCATGAATCGGAAGTTTGAAGACGTTATGAAGGCACATGAGTTGTCTAAGGAAATTATCACCAAATTAGAATTAGAAAACACAAATCTTAAGGTAACTGTAGAAGACCTTAACGACAGACTTGCTAATATGGAGCAACAGTCAAGGTCAAACAACATAGAATTGCAATGTGTACCGGAAAATAAAAATGAAAATGTCTACAACATAGTAACTCAACTTGCAAGTGTAGTTAATTGCGAAATCAATGAAAGAGATATATTGCACTGCACTCGCATTGCTAAGGCTAACCAATCAAGTAACCGCCCTCGGTCTATAATCGTCCAGTTGGCCTCACCAAGGATGCGTGATCATCTACTGGCGGCAACCATTAAGTTCAATAAAGCTAACCCTCAAGACAAGTTGAACTGTTCACATCTTGGATACGCAGGACCAAAATCTCCAGTATTTGTTGCTGAACATTTATCCCCAGCAAATAGAGCTCTTCATGCAGCCGCGAGGATAAAAGCTAAAGAGAAGAACTATAGATATGTATGGGTTAGAAATGGCAGAATATTTGTGAGGAAAACTGATGGCGCAGATTATATACAAATTAGGAATAAGATTAGTCTTAGTAAGGTTGTGTGATGACTGATGCGTAGTACTGGTAGTTATTACTATTGTAATCTATTGCATGCATTAGAGTTAAACTATATAAAATTCAAAGAAATATTAATTTATTACCAAAATTGTCGAGGCTTACGGACTAAAACGAATATTTTTTACTGTAATCTGTGCAATATGAATTATGATGTTATAGTATTAACAGAAACCTGGCTAAACAGTGATGTATTGAATAGTGAATTGTTTGATGTTCGGTATGAAGTTTATAGACGGGACAGAGAAACAACTAGGTTTCATCAAAACAAAAATGGAGGAGGAGTCTTGATAGCAATTAACAAAAAAATTAACTCGGCACGTATCGAACGCTGGCAAAGTAATTGTGAAGACCTCTGGGTCACATTTGACATCTCAATTTCTCACAAATCACGACAAGTTGCTCTTTGTGCCGTCTATCTTCCACCACCAGTATGCCTCGCCACATTGGATCATTTTGTTGATAGCTGCAACAGAGTGCTCGACTCAACAGACATGCCTTATTACATAATTGGTGATTTTAATCTGAGTAAATTGAATTGGGATAAATCTGCCGCAAATGATTCTTTACCTAACACTTGTCAAAACCTCTTGGATTTTATTAATGTAAACCAACTATCACAGCATAATCATGTAAAAAACTTTTCTGGCCGAATACTGGATCTGGTCGTATCAACAGAGCTAACTTGTTTGGTAAACGAGTCTAGCAACTCCCTGGTAGCTGTCGATAAATTGCATCCACCCCTTGAACTAACTATGTCTTTGCAAAAAAATTGTAACCTACCATATAGCATGGACTCGACACCTAACTTTTATAAGGCTTATTACCCGGAAATTATTATTTACCTAAATAAACTAAACTGGAATGAACTTTTTCAAAATACTCGTGATGTGAATGACATGGTCGCAATTTTCTACAAATGTCTGCGTGATGCTATTGGTAAATTCGTACCTAATCGGAAACCAAACAATAGTTGCTATCCGCCGTGGTTTGATAAAGCATTAATAAAATCACTAAAAGAAAAAAACAGGCTGAGAATGCGTTACAAGAAATATGAAAATCTTTTAGATGGAATTGAATTGAAACTGCTTTCCAAGCGGTGTGATAAACTGGCCATGAATTTATATAATAACTATATTAATAGAATTGAAAATGATATGAAACATAATCCCAAACTTCTCTGGAGTTACATAAAAGCGAAACGCGGTGGCTCTAGTGACTACCCTCTGGCAATGACTGATGGGCGGATTGTTACATCAGGTGGTTCCGAAATCTGCGACCTATTCGCTAATCATTTTGCAACCGTTTACACGGCTGATAGAGATACTGAAATCAACTGCCATACAAAGTACCTCCAAGCACTGTATAATACTAGTGAGGGCTTGATTACTCCAGTGATTGACCGCGACTGTTTACAAAAAAAACTAAAAACAGTAAACATTAATAAAGGAACTGGTCCGGATGGTATCCCACCTATCTTTATTTCTAACTGTGCCACAGCCCTAGTATCTCCATTACTATTAATATACAATGCATCGCTTGCTACTGGAACTTTTCCATCAGAATGGAAAGCCGCCAAGGTAGTCCCAGTGCATAAGTCAGATAAAAAAAATACCATAAGCAACTACAGGCCGATCTCAATTTTATCTACATTCGCAAAAATTTTTGAATCTTTTGTATGTCCGCACATTCAACAACATTTAAGACTGTACCTTAATGACAATCAGCACGGTTTTGTAGCAAAAGCACGGAACCTGGTACAACCCTCCAATAGCAATGATATATACATCGTTAGATAGGTATTTTTTAGTAGAACAATATTGACTATGGCGGCGTTTTTCTATTCGTTGTCCGTTCGGAGTTATAGGCCGCTTTGTCCATCCATTTTGCTTGCATTATTATTATTTCTTATTTTCAAAAAATATTGGTTATTGAAGCTAGAAGGTATAAAGTAAACACATAACAATCGTGCCACGTCATGTATTGTCAATAAAATCTACAATTGCTTATTATTACTAGGTACAAACATAATAGGTACGTACATAATTCTCTTAGGCCTACTTGCACGAAAAACTTAACTCAGGTATTTATTTTTATTTATTTATGTTTCATCCACGATGACGTCATTTAAGAAGGCTGCAGGTGCAGTAAATCCCATGTGTCTTGCGTGTCCTAAATACCATATTATTGATAAAGTATGCGCACAAGTGCCCATGGTACGTCGTCCTGTTAAACATGTACAATAATGCTGTACTATGGGATTATTTTCATTTTCATTATTATTTACTAAAATATAACAATAGTATATTCTTGAACGCACGTGTCTTGATTGGATACGTCCACGTAACAGCCACGCGTCTTCATCCATCCCATATTCAGGCAAGTCATCTAAATCGTTTTCTCTATAAACTTCTATTATGTACAAGCCGTTTCTAATGTGTTCAGCGCAGTAAGATCTTGCGAGTTTTAATTGATAGGTACCCAATGCAAAGACAATTATTTGTTCCTCTGACAATATCGGAAAGTATTCTAGCTCATTAGCTGCCAAACGTTGAAAGTTAGCCCTTCGGGAATTGAGCCGCTTCCTTTCAACATAATTATATAAAAGATTCGGCGAATCTACTTTAGCTCTTATTTGAGTTAAAAACTCTTCTGCGAGTGCATTATCTGTGATGGGTACGTGGAAGTGGTTTAAAATGGCAGCAGCGATTTTAAAATCATTGAACATACTTGGAAGCGCTCTATTAAAATATTTTTGGCGCAAAAGTTTAAAATCACGCTTAAACCTACCATTCACCACTTCCACTACCCATCGGCACATCGTAACCGCTCGTGCTTCATTGGCTTGCTCGGTACTGAGTTGTGTCTCCTGACGAGCTTTGGTTGGAGGTACATAATATTCATAGCCATGTGCCTCTATGTCATCTAAACTATCCCTGAAGCCTCGGCCTAATATAAAGGCGTCGTTTGGTTCCAAAAAAATATGGATTGGGTTCGTGTCATCATTCATTAAGTCTTGCATAATGTTTGCGTCAGTTTTTATCGCGGCGTATGGCCCCTTCACATCTACTATATAGCCATCAGGACATACTATCAAAAATGGTTTCAGTAGATTTTGGTATTTGTGAAGGCTATATGACTGCCGTTGAAATAAAAAGTTGGAACTTTTTAGAATGTAAATATAAGTTCCATCACATATCAAAATTGCTTTTGTATTTTCTTCATTGCCAAAAAGGTTCCTTGGAATAGTTAAGTTCCTCTCTAATATGTTGTTTCGGTCAATGTGATCCAATCCTAAGTGAAGGATGACATATTCATTTGTAAGGCATTCGCGTGCCTTAGATAGATGCCGCTCAAGTTGCCTTCTTGACATATTAAATAAAGTGGCTAATCTTTCATTTGGTTCTCCAGTTCGAAGCTTAGTCAGGTATATGCCTAGCCTTGTTCTGGGATTTATGCAGTTTTGAGTTAATGAAGGAGTTTGTTCCAAAATGATATCCAACTGCTCATTGTTGAGTCCGACCCAAAAGTGTAATTCATCATCGGATAAAGCACCTCGCACACTAAAATCTATTCTAGTTGCACGTTGGATAGTAGCTCGCAGTATATCACAAATGTCACTAACCTGCGCTGCTGTAAAGCCATGAGTAACATTGCAGAATTCAGGGAGTTCTTCCCAATTATTTCCCTGCAAGTGCTCTCTGCATACTCGCGCGCCATTAGGGATGTACAATTTATACTCACAAAATATATACACTTTGATACACTCTGGTATTCGATGACGAGACTCATTGACACAGTAGTTGAAAATGCAATGCCCAGGAGTGTTAGGAGCTCTAGTGTACTCGGCAACTTGAAGCTCTTGCACTGGTGGCTCCACCTCTTGCACTGGTGGCTCCACAACATGTGGTTCTTCGATTTGATGTGGTACAGGTGGCGGCCTGATGTTATTTTCGATTCTTTGCCAACATCGGTGGCATACACGTCGTGTTCCGTCAAATGCGACCTGGAAGTTAAAAGAATATAATTAGTTTACTAAAAAGGCCTTAATATTATTATGTATAGTTTGTTTCAAATACACCTGGTATAACAAAAGCCCAGCCATAACAAAAGAAATGGCAATAACAATTAGATGTAATAAACATGGTTTTAGCATGTTGTATTTGACGTGAACAGGTGTTGATACTTCTATTATAAAATAATAATATTTCTGAAAGCTCAGTCGTCCTAAAAGGTAGTTCCATTATTAATTTCTATTTTTACCTAAGAGAATTAAGCCAGGAGTGTGCCTTTCGCTAAAAAGAGCGAACGTATGTATGTAGGTATTAACAGGAGATGTTTAACTTTCAAGTGTAAAAAGTAGTGAAATAATAAAATAATAGACTATTTAAGTATCTACTAACCTCTAATAATGCATGTTGTTGCACGTATGATGCAAATTCTGGCCGCGCCCTTGGAAGGTTTTCATCTAAAATGTGTTGTTGATATCTTCCGCGATAAAGCCCCCGTCGACACATCACACAATTGCGGGGACCTTCCATTTTTCAACAATCCAATCGATAAGCAGTTCAGAGTTCCGTTAGATAAGCCAGTATACGTTAAAAGAGAGCACAGCACAACAATGTCAAGTTCGCGAAGTATTTCAAAGTCCAAGGAGAAAGCCGGGTCAAAAAGTCGTTAAAAAGAAGTGCAGGTAGGCAATTAACGAAACGTAATCTCTCACACAACACCAGAAATCGACTGAAATCTGCGCGCGCGCGCGCCGATCTGCTGCCGAGTTTTGGGGGTGGGGCGGGAGGACAACATCGGTCGCCCGGGCGCGACTTAGCATTTTTACGGAACGATAATATTCTTGTTATAATAACAAGAATAACACGTATCGGTAAAAAAACATTAATTAAAAGCATAAAAAAACATTTCACATTTGTACCGATAACTCCAAACGGACAACGAATTGAAAAACGCCGCCATAGTCAATATTGTTCTACTAAAAAATACCTATCTAACGATGTATATATCATTGCTATTGAGGGGTTGTACCAATCCGCCCATCCTTAATACAGGCTGTGGATGCAGGTAAACAATTTGATGTAGTATATACCGACTTCAGTAAGGCATTTGATAAATTGTCCCATTCTATACTGATTTATAAACTAGCAGCATATGGTATAACAGGGTCTCTATTAAGTTGGTTTAAATCCAATCTTACTGAACGCGAATTTTTTGTAGTTGTAAATGGTTTTCGATCGGCAACACACAAAATAACATCGGGCGCCCCCCAAGGATCTCAATTAGCTCCAATACTATTTATTATGTTCATTAATGACCTCCCTGAGTGTTTTCGTTTTTCCGAACCTTTTCTGTATGCGGATGACTTGAAATTTGCACGAGTTATCGAGTCAAAACGAGACTGCGAACTTCTGCAACATGATCTCAACGAAGTTGTAAAATGGTGTCACAATAATAAAATGCAACTAAATCCAAATAAATGTTACCATGTAAAATATACGAGAAAAATTAACTGTATTGACACAGAATATTTCATAGACCAGGAGAGAGTCCGGGAAGTCGAAACAATGAGGGATCTAGGAGTACTCTTTGACAAAAAGGTCACTTTCGTGCCCCATATTGAAAATATTATTAAGAAGTCGTCAAAAATGTTAGGGTTCCTACTTCGTAATACTAAAGGCTTTCGGAAAAGTAGCACCAAAATAATCTTGTATAACAGCCTTGTACGCAGTGTTATGGATTATTGCAGTGTTGTGTGGAGGCCTCACTATGCCACTCACATGTTGCGTCTAGAAAGGGTACAGAAACGTTTTGTATGGCATTTAGCCTTCAGTGAGGGGAAATCGAAGCGACTTCCCTCTTACAAGGCTCGTCTGTGCCATTTCAAAATACAAACGTTATCCATGCGTAGAGATATAACAGATGCATTATTTCTTTACAAACTGTTGCGCAATAAGTTTGACTGCCCCAGTCTAGTAAAGCTTATTAGGTTCCATGCGCCCTCTAGATACCCTAGGAATAAGATAACACCCCTGTGTCCGCCACTTCGAAGATCTGTGCTTGGTGCGAACTCTCCTTTACCTAGATTGTGCAAAATCATTAATGGCCGCAGTGACATTATTGATATACACCATGATAATATAAATAAGATCCTACGAGCTTTTGTAAATAATCCTATGTAATTTATTTTTATACCTGTTTTTATTTTTAACCTGTTTTTATTTTTAACTTATATTATATTCTTATAATTTAATTCTGTTAATGTTATTAATGTAATTTTGTTATCTGTTTATAATAATGTAAATTTTATTCATAATTTAAATATTAATCAACCTAATTTAACCAAATAATTTTTAATCACACATTCTCATACCATTTTTTTTGTTTTATGTAAATTATTGAATGATAATAATTGATTACTTATTTTTTGTATGTATAATTTCACTTAGTAGTACCATAATTAGTTATAATAATGTTAAAACATTATATAAAGCCGTTATTTTTGTGCATGTGGTGTTAACCTGTAATTCATTGTTGCACTTGTAATTGTCACCCTAGCTGTTTAAGTTGTAAATGTTTATGTGTAAACAATTGTTGGTTAACCTTAATAAATAAATAAAATAAAAATAAAATACAGCAAAATAATTACATGTAAAGTTTTTTTATATAATTAGATTGCTTGTCTTTGTTATCACATTTTAAACTAAAATAGTAATCAGCAATAATTGTTCATTGATTGAATAAATAAATAAACAACCCTATTTACCCTTTGTCACGAGACGACTCGCATTTCCAAAAGATTGTAATCTCAAATAAGTGAACTGTAACTGTTCTTTAAACAATCTTTAAACCTAAACCTATTTTCATGCCAGTACAGAGGAGCAAAAGTTGTACCTAGGTTTATAAAGTGTCCCAAATTGTTACTTAGCATAGTCACAACAATGCCAGCATTACCAAACTAGCGTGAATAGTGGATGGAGCCTAGTGGATTAAATTGTTACCGCTACCCTTTGTGCATTTAAATCCCGTGTAACATCCCAGTTGAAGCTTTAAGTAGCGTTATAAACAAATGGAGCAATGCTGTTTGAAATACGATGTCTAGTGTAAATAGATAGAATTCTCTATTCTACCCTATGCCTATTGTATGAAAAAACAAGTGTATTCAACTTTTATTATCTTTTCGTAATTTAGTTACTCGCTATTCAAATATTGAAATAGGATCTCTCAAAGTTAGCGAGCTTGTCAGTTAATAAGTTACTATGAATAATCATAATTAACTCGGAAAATTAAGGAATTGTTTTTCAATGATACTCAATGCCTAGTGAAAATTTGAATGAACTAAAAATCTCTTCCTCAACAATGAAATAGATTTTTAGTATCTTGTGCACTACACAGTTCTAAAGTGAGCTTAAACGTTTTTTACATAGGCAAACCCGAATTAAAAGTTTTTTTTTTACATTCTATTGATTACCCGTAAAACGTTTGGATAGAATGATATGATGAAAATTGATAAATAGACATTCAGACAAAGACTTACCTCAACTACCCTTCCCCTAAAACACCCTTCGGCCTCGGTCACGAAATAGGCGGAGGCGGGACGGCGGCGTGTGTAAATGATTTTTTTGCATTTAGTCATTTGCTCCCTGAGGTGTGATGAAAAGTTACGTATTGCACTCGAGTGCAAAGATATTTCCCCACGTTTTTTTTTATTCTCTCGCTAACGCTCAGGATTCTAACTTTTGAGTCTTTTATTTTAGAATCCTTCGCTTGCTCGGTCATCAAAATTGAGCACGCAGGTAAAAAGCAACGTGCACTCTTATATAACAAATAACTATTTGGGTCCCCAATCAAAATAGATCAGCTTTTCGAAATCTTGTATGGGAAGTTCATCTTGTTTGAGTTTGAAATGTTGATATGCTATACGTTGTTCAGTTTCATACGCAAATTAATCATTTTCCTTACGTTAGACAGGCAGTGTAAGAGCTGTGATATTTCCAAATGAGAAAAACAACAACAAAATAAAAGAATCCATTCGGAACTGTATTTAAATATTGTCGATTAAAAAATACCGCAGCAATGTAATAATACTCTCTTTTTTTTCAGGGTAGTAGGTAGAATGATCGCAGGTACTTGTAGACTGCAAGCGTTCAACGTGCGTCCGGCGACTGGTGACGATGTGGCAACATTGCCGCGTCGCGCTGCGGTCGCCGCACACCATGTCGCTAAGCTCTGCAAAGAATATGGAGTGAACCAATGAATCAATAGCATTGTCTTTCTTTACTTGTCTCATGAATTATTTTAACTTAATAAGTAAAATGATACTCATTTAAACGTGTTTTTTTCTGTCATTTATTGACAACGACATAATATTGCCTAAGATTTTAGACATTTAGTAAATGGTCCCGATTTTTAAACCGGCAAAGAGATGTTTTAGTAAACGATTTACTAGTTAAATTCCGATAGTGATTTATTTATTTATAGAAAACTTACAGTTAACTACATACAATTTTCTTATAATGCACTTAAGTAAAATTATCAATATTTTCTTATCAAGTTTCGATTTCTAGTTTTAAGTAAAAACGGGTTTAATTGAGACAGTAGGATAAAAATATATTAGTAATGCCGTAACGCTGCTGTTTGCACGCTAAAAGTTTGTATTTTTAGTAGTACGAGCTAATTTCTGTTTCTGTTGAGATACTCATTATAATTATTCGTAAATATTTCTTTATGCACGTAAGTTCGTTTATCTTTTTCAACGCTTGTTCAAAATAACATAAAATAAATAATCAAGACTCTAGACTAGAAAAACCATTAAGGGGTCACACAAATAGTTGTCCCGCGCGGGAATCGAACCCGGAACGCGAAGTGGCGAGGCAACTGTCTTAACCGCTGCGGCAAGGGAACAGTCATAATACATGATAACAGAATTACCTACAATATGAACATGTTCAATAGGCGGTCTTATCGTAGTCGGCGATCTCTGCCAGACAACTTTAGGATCGACTAGAGACGATGAGTACCTGTATATTAAAAATAAAAAGTATTGAAAGACGTCTAAGAGAAAATGAAAAAAAGGGCGTGCAATAATAACTTATGTAAAAGGAAAGGATTTGGTATGACCTATCCTCGATCATGGCGACCCCTTCAACTATGGCGTTGGTGGACCCGTAGATTATCGTCATAGCTGATCCTACTAATATTATAAATGCGAAAGTTTGTGAGTGTGTATGTTTGTAACTTCTTCACGTCTAAACGGCTCGAGAGATTAATAAGAATTGGTATGGAGTTAGCTGACAGCCTGGTTTAACACATAGGCTATAATTTATAAAGTTTTATGCGGGTAAAACTGCGGGGCACAGCTAGTCTTATAATAAAACTGTTGTGCGCATTGAGCGCACGTAAGGCTCCCAACAACAATGGTATTGAATAGGCGCTGGTGGTCGGGCTTTCAGATCATCGCGTTTTGTATCGAGATCAACTTTTCACTACCCCTCAAAAGCGCATATTTGCCTCTTGACAAGTTCACAGCATTACGGTTTTTGTGCTCCCAATTTTCCCACTTAAAGGATTCGAGGTTATTAATGTGCTAATAAATGAAAAAAATAGTTAATACCACTACCTCTGCAATATTTTGTCAAAACTTAGTAACATTAACTCAGCCTACTGTAACAATGGGTTTATAGCGTATTAGCTATGCCCCGCGGTTTCACCCGCGTTAAAGTAGTTTTGGCGTAAAAGAGTAACCAACATACATCTATACTCATAAACTTGCGCATTTATAATATTAGTAGGATGTGTATCTCTAGCGGTTTTGGCAGTGTACGCCGGAATAGCTCGCAGATGGTAGATTTTTTCGTACCTACTTGACACTTATCGTCATATTTTGGACAATTCACACAATATCGTTATAAATTGTAAACTATGTGTTATTCTGATGTATAAGCTATATTATTGTGAAGTTTCATTAAAATCCATTCAGTAGTTTTTACGCGAAAGAGTAACAAACATCCATCCATACTTACAAACTTTCGCATTTATAATATTAGTAGGATGAATATCTTTCAAGGAAACTTTGCACCTGTGAGTGAAGTTCTGACGACGTAACTGCCACAGTGCGAATATGATCGTAAACCAGCCCTTATTTGAAGTTAATCCCAGAGCTCCTTTTTATGGATCCGTGATAAGTTGCCATTTTACAAGTCTCCAGTGCGTTCTAATTTCAAACTATGACTGAAGATTTTACATTGCTAATATTATAGGACCTTCTTGGGTCACTAAACTCTGTCTGTGGTTGAATTTTAGGACGTATTTATTAATATGATTATTCGGGTCTAATCTTCAGATTTTGAACGTAAAAATACAACACTTCTCTTTACAAAAATCGAAACATGTTTCAGACATGAGATTGATTGATTTTTGTAAAGAGTTTGGTTTAATGTTTTTTTTTTCAATAAAAAAGGCTGCCAATAAATAGCTTGTGGTTTAGAATATACAATGGTAAACTACAATTCCACATTTAAAATTATTTTTCGCGAATGTTGTTCTAATAAATGAATGTAATGTAATTTGCAATGTGCATTCCATCGGAATTTCTCATAAAGTTAGTATACCTATATACTAACTTTATGGAATTTCTGGATTTATTGACATACATTTTTGCAAAAAATATATCTTTTTAATTATTGCTATAAGCTGCGTGGTTCTACCAAAGAGCTTTATTCCCTTTACAGATGTTTTTTTCCATGATTTTCAAATTTCGTAACAAACGGTATGAAAAAGGAATTACAAAAGTGCATGAAATATCATTATTTTTTAATGTTAAGTATCATGAAACTAATCATTGAGTCATCTGATTGAAAAATAGAACATACTTCTTAATACTTTAGGTGTACTTTCTACTGTTAAGTGTGTTCCATAGGGAATAAAAGTGTTTATACAAAAGGCCTTTTTAAAGTAAGAGACATTATCATCATCATCATCATCATACCAGCTGAAAGACGTCCACTGCTGTATTAAGGCCTCCCCCAAAGATCTCCACAAATGTCAGACTCGCGCTATTCGCATCGCAGCGGTTCCCAGTGGAAGCAGAAAAGTACGAACATACCTACGGGACGGTTCTCTGCTGAGCCAGGAGGATTGCTATTTGTGATTGAAATTGAGGCTATCGGTATTCATTAATAGAGAATACATTTGTGCAATATAACGCGCATTTTGCTGGGCGCATTGACAACAGATGCTATAAATGAAATTAGGAGTGTAGTCCTAAGTTCTCATAAATACTTAATTTTCATTTCTGGTTAAATGTAGCTGTCGATTTCTTCTATTACTTTTAAGGTGGGAGTTGTAAAATTTTAAAGGAAGTTACATTCGCACAAAATACACGCAAAAATTTAATGGAAGCTACGCCCTGAATTTTGGGAATAATAATTGATATCTCTTTATCTAATAGATAAATATCAATTTTAGTCCCAAAATTCAGGGCATAACTTCCATTAAAATTTTACAACTTGATCTATCTTAGATAAAAAGATATAATTTCGTTCGCCTTAAAATTCAGCGCGAAGTTTCTTTAAAAATTATAATTAAATTTCCTATAAAACTAATTTACTCAGTTTACAAAACGTTCTTCGGTTATGTCATGGTGTTGATATTCCAAAATATGCAGGATAAGTTTAAATTATTTTTTTTTCAGTAACAAATAAATGGTTAATTAGGGTTTCATATGCAAGTTGGTCAGTACAAATAATTAAATATAAATATCATTCTGACACTTCTTCTATTAGTCATCCGGCTAAATCAGTATCATATTAAGATTGCCTTATATAAAATAAATAAATTAGTCACAAAGAATGACCGGAGTATATAATATTTGGAAAGTGAATTTGATGTCTATTATTTTCTATTTTTGAGCATAAAAGTGTGGCAAGACATTCCCATTCCGTTTGGTATTTCCAGGACAAACACTAACATTGATTTTTATTAACTTAGAAAATAGTTAAACATCAAAATGAGCGAACGATATAGCTGCATGAAGTCCATCTAAAACCCTTTAAAATAGTAACGCAGTTCCTCTAAATATTTAAACTGTTATATCCAGCTGCCATATATCACCAAAGTACGCCTATAAAAACCGGGAACGATTTTACGATACCCTGAATGGATGTCGAACATAGTTCTTTATTTAACAAGCATAATCCGATTGCCACCTGTGACTACTCTATGTGCTTTACTGCTAGGAAAAAGAAATAAAAAGATTTTGCAATTGCCCTTGAATTAAGGCTTAGAGTCATTGTCACTACATAGTTTATTTATTTTTTTATTTAATATTAAGGAAGACAGCACATAAAACAGTTATAAACAGCTATCAATAGTAATCGAAGGCCAATTACAGGTCTCCACGAATAGAATACATTATAGAGTACGTACATTATTTCTCTATGCTTAGAGGAGACTTCAAAAAGAAGGAGGTTATTAATACGACTTTATGTTTTTACTGCTTCAGTTTCAGCGAGGCTAATGCCGTTATAGCCATTGTTTGATTTAAGTTAATAATAATATCTAGGGACAATGTCACACAGATCATCCTAGCCCCAATCTAAGCAAAGCTTGTACTATGGGTACCAGGCAACGATATACATACTTATATAGATAGATAAATACTTAAATACATAGAAAACATCAATGACTCAGAGGGTACAAACATCCAAGGTAATTATTTGGTCGACTTGGTTAGGGCTGTGGTTAAGAAAGAATACGAGTATTTGTACTGCCAGTTTATTGGTGTTTTAGAAGTAAGACCTGTAAATAAGATAATAAGTTAAAATTTGGCAACGGCCCTTGTTTCGTTGGCAATGTTTACGAAGCTTTTTCAAGACAGGAAAGCATTCTCCGAATGACTTTAAGCTAAAATCGTACCTTAATATGGGCAGATGCAGGGAAATGTTGAAAGCGTGCCAAGGCTAGTACTGCCTGATAAGATGGGTAATACAAATTCAAATTTAACATAGTACCTAACTCATTTCCCTTGTCAATTGAATCAGAGACGTATCTGGGACATTAAGTCTTTATCTAGTACCTACAATTGGGTCGTAGAATTGAATGAAGATTCGATTGAGAAACCTAAGAAGATAAACATAGCTATTAGAAGAGACTGATGAGATTTTTATTTAGCCCGCAAGCCATGTGATCTATCGTAGAGTACCCTGGTAAAAAATAAAAACATTTTCGGGTAAAAAATAAAAAGATTTTATAAAAAATACCATTGAAGTGTTAGTCTTCTACTATATAAAAATAAATCGGGTTTTCCTTCCTGACGCTATAAATCCAGAAAGCACGAACCGATTTCCACGGTTTTGCATTCGTTGGAAAGGTCTCGGGCTCCGTGAGGTTTATAGGAAAGAAAATTTATAAATTTTAACGCGGGTAACACCGCGGGGCACAGCTAGTTCTGTATAAGTAGTAGATCACATTGGTTACTGGACTACAAAACTACCCTGTAAATATTAGATTCTAATTTGAATACGAAATGGTGTTTGTTTCATTTTGAATTTGTAACCCCAAAAGGAAATAATGCACTATTCCAATTCACGGTGAAGACAAGCCGAATAGTTTTAATAGCCTATAACCCTTCCCTCAGTAAACTGTATCCGATCAAATTAGTGAGCAAATTTATACTGAACCCATATACGCTGAAAATAAATATATTACTTAAAAGTAATGAGGCATATATATATATTTTCTTCTTGATTTCTCAATTCTTACCGTACTTATATATTACATACATATATAAAATATAGAACAAACTTCAACTTTGCTTAATGACTACCTTTTTGAACACAGATAACACCAGTAATTCCCTATATATAAAAGGAGAAATCGAAGAAGAAAAAGATATTCAGTGGAATTGATAAAATCCTTTTTTTTTTAAGTCGGCTAAGGAGGTGCCAGATGCACTACCTACGACTGCTTATAATTGCCTTTCTCTTCTACTTACATTTATAATAGAAACGAGCATTTGGTTGCCTTATATTTTAGTATTTTTCTGCTCTTAACAGCTATTTGATTAGATTGTAAAATCTCTGTTCAAAGTAATCTCACTGTAGTAATTACTCGCCAGACAAAACTAACGCAGGCAATCTACGACTATTTCATATAATTAATTCGTGAACGACTAAAATTTCATTAACATCCTAAGAAACTTCATCTTGTCTAAAATTAAGATTTTCCTTTTAACAGACGCTTAACATGCAAATTGCATATTAATTTTAGCGAAATGGACGACCATTAAAAGTTAATATAAAGGATCAAAAGATCGTTTCACAGATGAGGGGTGATTAACCAAGATTTTGAAATGTCTTGTTAGGTTAAACTTACTGCCTCCTAGAAACATTTTATGCTGGTTTTAGTTCCTTACAAGGCCTTAAACTTTGTGGATCGTGACTTGATGTTTGATAGAGTATTTAGGACTTTTAAATTACGCGACTCAAGAAAATAATGACCTGAAAAGAGATGAAGAAAAGAATTATATTTTAAGTAAAGTCAAAAGTATTGTCTCATTACTATGAGTAAAAAGTATCGTCTCATTGTTTCAGTTTTGCAAGAATATCGTAGAGGAACTTTAAATATCTTCATTAAAGTCAATTGACGTTATTTAAATTTCCTCTGCGATATCCTTGCAAAATTTAAATAATGGATATAATATCGTTATTATCGTTGGACATTATTCACACACGGCCATTTAATCTCAAAGTAAACAGAGCTTACTATGGAAGCTGATATATTAACTACATATACTAATTTTATTTTGTAAATACATACTTATATAGATAATTACATCCAGAATTAGGACAAACAAACATGTTCATGCACACAAATATCTGTCCTGGGTGGGAATTGATCCCACTACCTACAGGAAAAGGCAAGTAAATAATAACAATACAATATAAATTAAGTATAATTCGAAAGAGAAGTAATTAACAAGAAGAGCTAACAAAATTTCCACAATTTCAGTAGAGAGGCTATAAAACCGACTTCGCACAATACTGGACTGCATGGATTTCTATAATGCACATAAAAAGGCATAACGCTTTTTCTTTACGTGATGATTCCTACCAGTCAACTCCTACAGCAAGCAGTGTTAAAGAACTAGTTTCGAAAGTTGTTTAAATATTTACTATGTAGTTTTGGAATGAGATTCCAGATACGTAAACTGACATCGGCCTTAACTTGAAATTGAGAATCGTAACTTAATGAATTATGGTTATCTAGAAGTTCTGGAATATGCTGATCGAAGAAAAGTAATAAATGCAGAGATAATAATAAAATTGTAGCCAATACAGTCCATGTAAATAAGTAAGAAACTGTTCCAAATATTCTTACGGATACTGTAGCTTTTAATTGAGACCAAAGTTCTGGCTAGATTTACATACACGGCCAATGATTTAATTTTAATTCAGCGTTATACTTTTTATTCATTAGTAAAGTAACGTCATCATCATCATCATGACAGCAGAATTATGTAAATTAACTTAACAGCACGTATCAAATCATCAGATTTCATCTACTTTTATTACAAAATCTACAACAGAGTCCTTTTAATACCAACTCTAGAAGATTTTCTATAAAAATTACAATTCTCAAGCTTCGTTTAACAAGACATCTTAGCGAAATGTAGTAAAGCGTAAATCTGAGTTGTGCTGAACTGGTATAAATACGTCTTTAGTATCTATAAGATTTTTATTTAGGTTAATAAGGAATATGATTTATATTCCGAGTTCATGGAACAATTTTTTATCATCATCAGCATCATGTCAGCCAAATTACGCCCGCTGCTGGTCAAAAGCCTCCCCAAAGTATAATAATAATAATAATATCTGGGGACAATGTCACATAGATCATCCTAGCCCCAAACTAAGCAAAGCTTGTACTATGGGTACCAGGCGACGATATACATACTTATATAGATAGATATATACTTATATACATAGAAAACATCCATGACTCAGAAACAAATATTCGTGCTCATCACACAAATATTTGCACTTACCGGGATTCGAACCCAGGACAACCAGCTTCGTAGGCAGGATCACTACCAACTAGGCTACGGTGACCGTATGGGGGATGCATAATTGCCACGCTTGCCTAACGGTTGGCGATCGCAGTTTGATGGTCATAGTTCACAGAAAAACGTTTTTTTTTTTTTTTTTTTTTTTTTTTTTTTTTTTATGAAAAAACCACACTAGGCTGAGCCTGTTTCGTGGAGAATTTTTACAAGATGGCATTGCAAATACAGACTTAAGGTACAATATAAAGTACAAGCTTAAAACGAAGTACAAGCTCAAATAAGATGTTTTAATGTTAAATGAAAATAAAATAATAAAAAAGAAAAAAATATAAGAAAAGGAAAATAGTAACAAATTATAAGTTAATTCATGCATTATAGAATAATTAAATTATGACATTTACAACTGTTATATACTATTCATAAATGATTTATTTTAATGATTTTAGAAAGTCTTCAGAGTGTCGATAAGTCCTACCCAGTATTTCTTTCATTTTCATTTTTCATTTCATTTCATAATCTTTATTTGTGAACACAGGTACATAAAAGGTCTTAAATATACAATATTATTGTAGACGAACTCTATGCTCTACCAATGAAATTGGTGTACAAATAGTAGGTATTTAGGTTTAATTAAATTATAAAGTTTAGTCAATATCTAGATATAATATTACAGGAATTGTCATAACTTATCATTTAAAAAATCCTCAATATGGTAATATGTCTTATCAGCTAGAAACAAAAACAATTTACTTTTAAATTTGTGGACACTATCTTCACTTCTTATGCATTTCGGTAATTTATTATATATCCTGGGAGCCATTGCAAAAATACTGTTCCTATAAAGTGTAGTTTTAGACCCAACTGTTTGTAACCGGTCACAACGGCGCTGACTACTTACTCGAGCAAATTTGTGCAGATTATTTTTGACAAACATAGAAGTTTCAAATATGTATAACGAGGGCATTGTTAAAATTTTCATATTTTTAAAATATGGTTTGCAACTATCAGTTGTTTTTACGTTATAAATGGCTCTTATGCATCTTTTTTGGCACTTAAATACTGTATCTTTACCCGTTGCATTGCCCCAAAATATAATACCGTATCTTAATGTTGATGCCACTAGCCCATGATATGCTGTTAATACTGTTGCTCGATTGGCAGTTTTACTTAACATATGCAAGGCATAGGAGTATTGGTTGAGTTTACAACAAACTTTGTCAATATGCGAATTCCACTTTAATGTACTTTCTATGTTTAACCCAAGAAATTTTGTCACATTTGTTTCATTAATTACTTTGTCATTATATCTAATATCTAAGTTCAAGTTACGATTTGTTCTTTGTTGAAATGTCATTATTACGGTTTTGTCTAGATTTATAATCAAATTATTATGTCGCAGCCAATTTACAACCGACTTTAAATCAGAATTAATATCAGTCTCTAATGTATTTACTTCGTCATTATTGAAAAGTAAAGTGCTGTCATCTGCAAACATTGTCATAGGATACTTTGATGCTGTCGGAAAATCATTAATATAGATAGTAAATAAAAGTGGTCCGAGTACGCTACCTTGTGGTACCCCGTAAATTACAGTTCTCTGGCTAGATTCATATGTGTGTTCAGTATTTTTAAGAATTCTACTAATAGTCGTTAATTGCTTTCTATTGGATAGATAAGATTCTATTAAATTTAGTATATTTCCTCTAATTCCGTATGAGTTAAGCTTATTTATTAGTATTTTATGGTCCACGTGGTCAAAAGCTTTTGACATGTCCATATAAAGCGCTAGAGTTGGTAGTCTCTTATCTAATCTGCTGCTAACCATATGCAAGAAGTCATAGATGGCCATGTCAATTGATCTCTTTTTCCTAAAACCTTTTTGATTATCAACGAATAGATTATTTTTCTCAAAATATGTAGCAATTCGATTATATATAGCCTTTTCAAAAATTTTAGAGAAAATTGGTACTAAAGCTATAGGTCTATAACATGACATGTTGTCTCTGCTATATTTTTTGAAAAGAGGTTTAGTAATAGTTATTTTTAATTCTTCCGGAAAATAACCATGCGATATGCATATGTTGATAAGATGACTTAATACAGGGGCAATGATTACAGATACCTGTTTAACAATTTTCGTACTTATATTATCATATCCAGTGCTAGATGTATTTTTTAGTGACATAATAATACGATGAATTTCAAGCGGTATTGTGGGTAACATAAACATAGATGTAAGTTTACTTTCTATTGGTGTATTTTTATTAGTGTTTGTATTGTTAACTGGATTTACTTGATCCACGAAAAAATTGTTAAAAGCTTGTGCTATTTCAAGAGGATTAGTTAAAATTTTATCATTTGATTTGATTTTCATTATAGCTTCACGTGGTAAATTATGTTTACTCTTGTTTTTGTTGATTACATTCCATGTTGCTTTACAGATATTCTGCGCTGAATGTATAAAACGACTGTTATGAGCTCGCTGTGTGAGATTTATTACCCTTTTTAGCCGATTAGATAGCTTATAGAGATTTGTTTTATTTTGCTTATTTGGCAATAACCTATACCTCCACAGCAATTCTCTTTTTCTTTTACTGCATATCTTAATGCCTCGACTAATCCATTTTGCTTTTTCTTTAGTCGATATCCGTGTTTTTATATTTGGAAAGCACAAATCGTATAGTAACCGAAACATATCATAAAACAATTTGAATGCCTTAATGGGATCATTTTCCTCATAAACGTCAGCAAAAGTAATGCTATTCACGTGATTTATGAATTTCTGAACATTATCTTTCGAGTAATCTCGTTTAGTTGAGTACCAGTAACTTATCATGCATGTCTGTCTAACTGGACATCTTAAAAGTTGTGCCGTATGATCGGATACTGCTAGTTCTAAAACCTCTCCTTTCGACCCTCGTACATTGTGGATTATGTTGTCTATGCAAGTTCCGCTACTTAATCGTGTTGGGACTTTAATTTCAAATTTAAGATTATAACCCAATAAAAGATATTTGAACTGCTCTAAACAAGACGTGCTTTTTAAAAGGTCAATATTGAAATCACCACATAATATTAGTTTTTTTCTGACGTGAAACGATAGAGATCTTAAAATAATATTTAAGTTATTAAAAAATATCTGAAGTTTATCTTTTACCTCTCTATTTTGTGGGCTCCTGTAGATACAGATTATAATTATTTTGTGATCAGTAAGTTCCACTGCGCAACATTCAATTATATTAGAAACACAGTATTTTCCCACTGACTCCAAGACTCTATAATTAATACCGTTACGTATCATAATACATGTACCACCATGTCTAGTTTTTCGAGTGAAGTGAGCAGCAACATTAAAATTAGGAATATGTAATAAGTTCACATCAGATAATATCATATTATGCTCAGAAAAACACAACACATCAATATTTTTTCCTGAATTAAACAGTTCCTCTAAAATAACAGTAAACATACCAGATTTATTCAGCAGACCATTTATATTTTGATGTAGAATATTAATATTTTTATACACGAAATAAATTATCGTGTTCATATATCTCATCACAAGACTCACATTGTAGTCTGTTATTGGTTACGGTTAAATATACATTTTGAAAAATATTACGCATTCCGCGGTCATTTATTCTTCTGCTCAATTTTGAGAACATTGTAAAATCATAAAATAAATTTAAATTAGAGTCAAATGCAGTTACGTAGTTGTATGTTTGTAAGTCAAGATGTAGTAGATTGTTAAAAGTCTCTATTCGCCAATTGAACATTGTTGAGTAATCACTTAATTTAAAAGTAGGAACACACAAAATTACATTTGTATTCTGTACTGTCATTAATGATTCCCTTAATTTAACAATGATATCAACGTAATTTTGCGTATGTAAAAAGTCTTCTTCTCCAATTAAAATAACACAATAATCCTTCTTGGAATAATCATCTAGTTTTGTATGTAAGTCCTTGACAAGCTGTAGAGTGCCGCAGTTTGGTAAGATATAATGACAGACTTGGAAGTTTTTAAATGTATCTTGTGCTATAGACAAAACTTTGTTGATTTTGTTCGCGCTGACTATGCACAGTTTATTTTTTGTCGAAACAGAAGAATGATATTGCATGTCTTTCCTCTGTGCTACATTATCTAATTCCATTACAGAAGTATTAACCGTCACTTGTTTTTCTGAAATTAGTTGTTTCTTCACCCTACTGCTTTGTGTGTTGATTTGGGAGTTCGGGCGCGGAGTGGATGTACGTGAGGTTTTGTGGGGAGTTCCAACTTCACTGGTTAATTTTTTTGCAGCTTTTTTTAGCATATCATTTTTAGTAGATAATGTATGAATAGTTTGTTTTAGTTTTGAATTTTCTATATTTAAGTTGGTTATCTCATCATGTGCTGAGTTTAGTTGTGTAGTCAGTTGTTCAATTTGGCTTTGGAGTTCTTGAATTTGTATATTATTCTCGTCGCTTGTTAAGTTTGGTAAACTACTGGTGCTGCCATCTATATTTGAACTAATACCATCGTTGCTTTCGCCGGAATTTTCTGACAAGGAACGGGCCTTTGGTTTTCGAAACGTGATAGTATTGAAGAAGCTCATTTTGTTATTAATACAAATATTTTAAAAACTTATTAAGAAACTGGAAAACGGATTACGTGCGCTGGGGTTAGAACGCACGTCGCAATATGCTCAGGCGAGCGCTGTGCCACTAGACCAGCTGATCAGTTGTATGATAACGCCAAATTGTCCTTCATATCGTACATGTGTATTTTTCTGTTGTATCTTGTTTATTGTTATTGCGGTGGTTCGAAATAATGTTGCGTTCCTATAGAGATTATTTTGAAAAATATTTTATTAATTCACAGTTCAGACTTAATTGCTAGCTCTGTTTGAAGTACGTGTTTTGATTATTTACACTTCTATTACTTGGTATTTGACGTAAACTTCACTCAAGTTCACCATAATTTATTTCTGTGTTCTCTTGATAAATTGATGCACTTAATTTAAATTGTTTATAACTTTATTGTTTGTATTTATAATCACTAGATAACAATGTCACAGATGTATTGTAGTCCACATTCACTGATTAACAACTTTGAAACACGTAAATACTTTTAAAACTATTATTAATTTTTAATTTATTGCGGAGCGGATACTGTTGACGTGACAGTGACGCCATCATCCAAATCTTTTCTGGCAGGTATTCCGTCGAGACGATATCTACGCCCCCCAAGGGATGAGATGGGGTGATGATATTAAGCGTATACTTATTCAGCTAGTATATGCTAGATCATTCAAAATTAAAAGTCAAACATTTCTGTCATGAGGCATACATTTTTGGTCTCTGAATAATATGGTTTAATGCTCTTATTTAGATAAGATAAGATATTGCATATAGAGATTACTCATGGTTTTAAGTAATAAACAGTAACCCGCTGGGGCAGAAAGGTTCTCGAGTAGTGAACGCAAACGCGGTCATACCCGCGTTAAATTTTGTAAATTACCACAGCTCCTCCCTCGTAGGTGATAGCGTGATAATATGTATCCTATATGTTGACCCGACCTCTTAGTAATATTCATGCAAAATTTGAAGTTAATCCATGCTGCATCCATTTGAGTTTAGCCCGGACATACATACAGACAAACAGACAAAAATTCTAAAAACTATATTTTTAGGCTTCAATATCGATTGTGGATCACGCTCCAAGTATCCTTTAAAAAAATATTCAATATACAGGGTTGACTTTCCTATGATTTTATTATAATGTATAGAAGACTAGCTGTGCCGCGCGGTGTTACCCGCGTTAAATTTTATAAATTTTCTTTGCTATAAACCTCACGGAGCCCGAGACCTTTCCAACGAATGCAAAACCGTGGAAATCGGTTCGTGCGTTCTGGAGTTATAGCGTCAGGAAGGAAAACCCGACTTATTTTTATATAGTAGAAGATATAGATGTATAGATAAGAGCATCTATCTTCTAATAGTGTTAAAATCCCTAGAATTTCTGCGTCTATTGCGCATTTGGTTGTCCCGGTTGTATTTGTACTGGATTTTTTATTTATTAATGTTTTATAGACAACACCCGCACTAGGGAATTTAATCTCTGTGTCGCGGGGTACTTTACAAACATATAATAGACGGACACAAATTACATCCAGACTCAGAACAACTATTTATGGGTCATACAAATGGTTGTCCGGCGCGGGACTCGAACCCGCCGCTGTCTGTAAGGAGCCTGATAAATGTGCATGCATTCAACTTGCTGCTAAAATCTCCAAAATGTATGTTCAAAATCTGTAAATTCAATAAGCTGTTATTAATTATATCCCACTATTTTTGAAGTAAAATTTCTTTACGTACGCTTGATTTATGGAGTAAGCTGGTGGATGCGTGACAAGAGCGTTACGAAAAGTGTGATCGGGCGTGGCGAATGTAAGTTGAGAGGGAGATAAAAGTTAGTGAAGATAGAAAGAGAGGGATATATGTTTCGTATATTACAGTAGGGGCCGGAGAGAGAGTTGCGACCACTCATTTCTTTCTCCCTTTCTGTCATAGCCAGTTAGGTTTGAAGTTTTACTTCAGTCGTGTGGTCTAAAACACACACATACATTTTTTGAGTCATGAGCATCTCCTGCATTATTCCTTATAAATAATTTATTGGGGTCAGTTTTGTGGCGTTTCAGAGTTAGCTACCAGAATTTTATAACTCACGGTCATCTAAACTGCGATCCATTGTTCTATCTGATACAATAAGTATACCGCCTCTTTTTGGGGTAACCCAGTTAGTAGGGGTAAGACTCGGTATCAGATTGTTATGCTTCTGACTACGTGTAACAATAGTGTTAGTTGTTTTTTTTGTAGCACTAACGGCATATGGCGTTCCTTATAGTTTCTTAACCATAAATATCATGGTCATTTAGTTTAAAATAAATTTTATTCACTAAATACTTAAAACGTTAAATTAAAGGTGTTTATTGTTGTTGTTTATTAATAAAGGGCCTGTTGGCGTCGTTTGTAGATACGCTGCCTTTCACGCCGCAGGTCGTGGGTTCGATTCCCACCCGGGACAAATATTTGTGTGCATGAACATGTCTGTTTGTCCTGAGTCTGGGTGTAAATTATGTATATTAAGTACCTATGTATTTACAAAAGAGAAATAGTACTTATATGTAGTATATCAGTTATCTGGTTTCCATAGTAGAAGCTTTGCTTCGTTTGGGGACAGATGGCTGTGTGTGAAAAATGTCCCAGGATATTATAACTTATTATTATTAAAATTTTACATCGAAAAATTATGTCTATTAATTTTTCAATGTAAAATAGGTAAAAACGGAAAAGTACCCCAAATTTATTACGATCGTGAAAAAAAAAATTACACTATAGAGTACATATATATAGAGTACACGCTTGACCGCGGTCGCGAGTGCACGACAAATGGCGTGCGCTACGAAGATGTCGAAATCTAAGAAATTAAAGTGTGCAAATTGTAACATTGTAATATGTGAAGTGTTAGCGTTCATACAGAACAAGATAGACGTTATGGACGAAGAAAGTCTCGTCCGTATCTGTGAAAGTGCGTTTAGTGTCGAAGATATAGAACTTGCAAAGTCGTTACTGTTTGAATCTTTGCAAAAAACGGCAACTATTCGAAAACGTCAAGGCAAGACTCAACGAAACCTAGACGACATAGTATCGCTTTTAAAAGCAACAGACCCAGAAAATATACCAACTTTTGTGGCGAGAAATCTCGAGAAACTACCTCCGGTAACGTTCGACCATGTCGATGTGACGTCGTTACTTAAAAAGATCGTCATGATGCAGGGGAATATTGACGAAATTCGTGAAAATTACGTATCAAAGAAGGATTTCAATGAACTTATGGTAGATTATCGTAAGTCGCCATCCTCGGAGAAAAATCGCAATGTTAACCTGATACGTGGTGGGTACTTGCAAAAGAAAAATATGTCTGTAATGGATAGTGGACCAGAGGCACTATCTGTACACGGCTATGAGGATAACTGCTCGATTTTGGGGCAGGACATTGATGGCGGTAGTGAATGTTTGCGTCAAGAGCACGCTACTGCTACCACATTGGCACAAGCGCCACCGACGGCGCTCTTATCTAGTAGTGAACCAATGTGCAAGACAACGAGTGCGAGTGAGATGCCGGGCAGTCTAGCGCAGCAACATCAGTCAACACAACCAAGCAATGACATTACTACGCTAGACAAATGTAAACAAACTAAGGGGCGTCTATTATCATATGCTGAAATGGCTAGTAATGGCACAGAATGGAAAGTACCTGGTAGGGATGACCAATGGATTTTGGTTCAGAAGACACGATCGAGAAATAGGCTAACTACAAAGAAAGGAAATGCAGTTTTTGAGTCACAAGAAAACGTGAAATTTAAAGCGGCAGATACTAAAGTACCGTTATTTATTTCTAACGTCCACACTGATGTTTGCGAAGAGGACATTATTGACTATGTTCGCAATAAAACGGGAGAAACTATTTCTTTAGTGAAGCTAAAAATTAGTAAAGAAAGGAGTTATAATGCTTATAAAGCTTTTGTTGTGAAGCACAAACTGGATATATTTCTAGATGAGAAACTGTGGCCTTCAGGCATTTCCTTTAGGCGCTTTATAAACTTTGGAGAAAGGAGAAAAGTGAAAACAGACTCAGAAAGTGTGGCTATTATAAATGAACATTTAAATGGACAAAGAAGAAACTAGATTTTCCAGTAAACTTATTAGTTATAATTGTAAGTCTGTCAAGAGATCCTGGGAAGGTGTTAGAGCCCTGTGCCAGACTGCTGATGTGGTGGCACTACAGGAGACGTGGCTCCTGCCACACGAGCTACCCGTGCTGAGTACCATCCACGAAGACTTCAGTGCGACGGGAACCTCTGCCGTGGACACGTCAGCGGGCTTACTCACGGGTCGCCCGTACGGTGGTGTCGCGATATTATGGCGAAAAAGTGTTTTCCATTCAGTGTCTGTTGTTAACTGTGATAACGTTCGTGTGACTGGGATAAAGATAACCGTGAGTAATAGAAACATAGTTATTCTTAGTGTTTATATGCCAACAAACAGTAGTGATAACTTACCGGTTTTTACGGATTGTCTTAGTACGATACAGTCTGTGATAGAAATGGAACAAAGAGGTGGCACTGAGGCATTTTATGTATTAGGAGACTTTAATGCGCATCCGAACGAATTATTCTATAATGAATTAGTTGCTTTTTGTAACGATAACGCATGGTGTTGCGCGGATGTACATATGTTGGGGTTACAGTCTGCTACCTATACGTTTCGTAGTGAAGCTCATGGGTGCGCGAGGTAGTTGGATCATTGCATTACAACACATTCTGCAGTTTCCACCATTAGTAAAGTATGGGTTCAGGAAGATGTGTACTGGTCGGACCACTTCCCACTTATAATAGAATGTAATTTGTATAAAGTTAATATGAAATATGAATTTAATTTGAATAAAGACGACCTCAGGCGGCAAGTAATCTGGGGAGACCGACAGCCTAATCAAATTCATAAATATCATCAATTATGCAATTCTAAACTTCGAGCAATAGACTTTCCGTTGGTATTAGGACAATGTTGTGATTCCATGTGTCGCAATCTAGATCACTGCGTAATTATTGATGGGCTGTATGATGAGATTGTTTCTGTATTGTCGGAGGCTGCAATGAAAACGTATTGTAGAAAAAAGATAGGAACCAAGTCTTGTCATATAGCTGGGTGGAATGAATACGTCGCCGACGCGCATCGGGACGCTCGCACAAAATTTAAAATGTGGGTACTAGCCGGTAGGCCCACGAGTGGTACAGTGTATGACGAAATGACAGACACACGCAAAAGATTTAAGTCGAAATTAAAATCATGCCAAGCCCGACAAGAACAATTAAAAATGAATATTCTGGCCTCTAATCATTCGGCTAAAAAATTTAAAGATTTTTGGAAAAATGTAACCCGATCAAATGTAAAAACGAGCCTCCCGGTGAGCGTCGACGGCGTGAGCGATCAAAAGACTATTGCTGATATGTTTAAAGAACAGTTTACAATGCCGTCGTCCCTGGGTCCGTCGTCAGCGAGTTATGTACACGATGCGAGTGGCGTCATGACTGGGCGTAAGAGTTTCATTTCTGCTAAGTGTATCAAAAACATAATAAATCATATGTAACGTGGAAAGTCGCCCGGTCATGACGGCCTCAGCATAGAACATTTTAAATATGCTGGTGTTCATTTGCCGCGTGTGTTGTCAATGTTTTTTAATTTTTGTATGTCCCATTCATACCTACCGGAGCCGCTCATGCGTACTATTGTGGTCCCTATTTTAAAAAATAGGACGGGGGACTCGTCTGACAGGGCTAACTACCGGCCCATTTCACTGGCCACCACTGCAGCCAAGGTACTTGACAGCATGCTTAATGCGAACCTCGAAAATATAGTCGATCTGCATGATGCCCAGTTTGGGTTCAAAGCAGGGTTGTCCACAGAGAGTGCCATTTTGAGTCTAAAGCATGCTGTCGGGTACTATACAGCCAGAAGGACGCCGGTATACGCGTGCTTCCTGGACTTGTCCAAGGCTTTCGATCTTGTCAGATATGACCTTCTGTGGGACAAGCTGGGCAGCGCGGGTGTGCCGGGGGAGTATATCTCTCTCCTGAGGTATTGGTATGCAAACCAGAAAAACCGTGTGAGGTGGGCCGGGGCGCTGTCAGATGAGTATAAATTGGAATGTGGCGTTAGGCAGGGTGGTCTGAGTTCTCCTGTTTTATTTAACATTTATGTTAACCAGCTTGTCGAGCGGCTCAGCAGCACACATGTCGGCTGCCACATTGATGACACTTGTTTTAACAATATTAGCTATGCAGACGATATGGTGCTGCTGAGCCCCTCCATAAGCGGGCTACGGAAATTATTGTCTATTTGTGAGAAGTACGCGGAGGCGCATGGATTACAATATAACTCAAAAAAGAGTGAAATTTTAATATTTAAATCTGGCAGACAACAGCCAACCCATGTGCCTCCTGTATTTCTCAATGGAATAGCCCTAAAGCAGGTTCAAAAATTCAAATATCTGGGTCACATTGTAACAAGTGACCTCAAGGACGATGAGGACATTGAGCGGGAGCGCAGGGCTCTGGCGGTGAGAGCTAATATGCTTGCCCGCAGGTTTGCACGGTGCACGAGAGAAGTGAAAGTTACGCTATTCAAAGCTTATTGCCAGTCCTTCTACTCAAGCGGCCTGTGGGTGAGATATACGCAGCGAGCCTACAGAGCCCTGCGCACTCAGTACAACAATGCGTTCAGAATGTTGTTGGGTCTGCCGTGGAGGTGCAGCGCATCTGGGATGTTTGCTGAAGCACGCACTGATGGTTTCCAGGCCATCATGCGTAAAAAAGCAGCTTCTCTGCTGACCCGTATGCGGGGTAGCAACAACAGCATTCTGAACGCAATTGCTGTACGTTTCGATTGTCCCTTTCAAAATCACTGGGTCATGACTTGTGTTGGTGTAGCGAGTCATAGCAAATAAGCGTGTACCGTACTGTTTTTACTAGGTTAAGTTTTATATGGGTCTATGCCACCCGAAATAAAAGTTTTATTATTATTATTATTATTATAGATCATAATATGCAACCTCCAGCAGTACTCGTCTGATGAATTGGTCCCTAATTCAACTCAATATCTTCAAAAGTCCCTATGTATTCAAAGTTAGTTTTAATATTTTACGAGCTCGTGGATCATACTATTTGCTTTAAGTTTTGCTCACTATATAAACTTTACGTTATATTTACTAAGTCATGTGTTCATAATACTCTCTACATTGTGGTGAAGTAGTGAGTCCGGTGTCTGTCAACAATGTCTTAACCACAGACACCGTGGCTTAGCTTGTCACAATAACTCACTAAATGCACGTAGTATCTACCTACACTATGATCGCATTTTTGAGATTAGATTTATCTACGCTTTGCATTGCGAATAATGTTATAGTATATGGCTATATATAATTTATGATTCTTCATTTTTAGGGTTCCGTAGCCAAATGGCAAAAAACGGAACCCTTATAGATTCGTCATGTCTGTCTGTCTGTCCGTCCGTATGTCACAGCCACTTTTTTCCGAAAAGGTAGGTAGGTAGGTTTCTTGGTAAGTAGATGTATTCTGTGAACCGCATTAAGATTTTTACACAAAAATAGAAAAAGAACAATTATTTTGGGTGGTCGCCATACATAGAACTGAAACACAATTTTTTTTTCAATGTACCCATACAATTGAGTTGTCTATGGATAGGTCTTCAAAAATGATATCGAGGTTCCTAACATATTTTTATTCAGTTAAAATATAACTATGACTGTTTTATATACCTGCAGAATTTTGACTTCTAGTAAGAAACAGAAGATATTTAATAAAATTAGTGTGGACTTTTCACACGGAATAAAAGTAAGAAACGAGATCTAAGATTTTGAAATCTCTTGTTAGGTTGAACTTACTGCCTCCTAGAAACATTTTATGCTGGTTTTAGTTCCTTAAAAGGCCTTAAACTTTGTGGATCGTGACTTGGTGTTTGATGGAGTATTTAAGACTTTTAAATTACGGGACTCAAGAAAATAATGACCTGAAAAGAGATGAAGAAAATAATTATATTCTAAGTAAAGTCAAAAGTGTCTTGTCACATTATTACAAGTATAAAGTATTGTCTCAATGTTTCAGTTTTGCAAGGATATCGTAGAGGAACTTTAAATATCTTCGCTAAAGTCCATTGAACTTATTTTAAGTTCCTCTACGATATCCTTGCAAAACTGAAATAATTAATATGATATCGTTAATATCGTTGTAAATTATTCACATACGGCCATCTGATTCGAAACTAAACAGAGCTTTTACTATGGAAACCAGATAACTGATATACCACATATACTATTTATATTTTGTAAATACATACTTATAGAGATATTCCCTACTTATATAGATATATTAGACCCAGAATAACGACAAACAGACATGTTCATGAACACAAATATCTGTTCTGGGTAGGAAAAGATCAGCGTGAAAGGCAAGGATATAACAACAAGACAATATAAATTGAGTATAATTTGAAAGAGAAGTACTTAACAAAAATATTTAACAAAATTACTGTTTCATTATCATTGAATTTTTAAAATATTATCATTCTTCAATCTATCATAGTCTAATTACAAATATTTATGTTAATCTTGGACGTTAAAACGAGAACCAAATAATGCTACGCCGTAGCAGCGTTGTAGCAAGTTTTCGTAGTTTTAGTTTGTCTGAACGTTATTTCTTTACAATAACCAGTACGAATTAAATAAGATGTGTGCATACATATAGTATTCACACAAAATCCCCTCTCCCTAATATTTTACAAAACTTAAATTAAGTTTAGCTTCACCTTCCGAAAAATTCATAAAGATTAATGTATGGCTACGAAAACCTTTTGTGATACAATATCAAACGGTTTCCCTATTAATTTCACCATTCGATGGGCAACAGACAGTAACCTGTAATATTGTAAATATTGATATCCTACTAATATTATAAACGCGATAGTTTGTAAGTATGGATGGATGGATGTTTGTTACTCTTTCACGTAAATACTACTGAATGGATTTTAATGAAACTTTGCAATAATATAGCTTATACATCAGAATAACACATAGTCTACAATTTATAAAGATATTGTGTGGATTGTCCAAAATAGGACTATAAGTGTCAAGGAAGTAGCAAAAAATCTACCATCGAGCTATTCCAGCGTGCACTGCATAAACCGCTAGAGATAAGATAAGATAACTCTTTATTGTACACCAAAACATTACAGAATATAAGAATACAATAGCATACATTTAAAAATGGTACAATTGGCGGCCTTATCACTACATGTGATCTCTTCCACGCAACCTATGCAGGGATTGGAGTATGGAGTAACCGAGATAGGGTAGTTGTCAGTGCACATGAGTATAGAAATGATACGCACTGGTACCATTACAAAAAATGTCAAAAGTCATTTAAGATAAATTACATATATATTACTTATATATTAACCTACATACTATATTATATATACTTATATTTCATAAATAAATAAATACATACATAAAATTCTTATCATAAAACAAAACTAAAGTAGGAACTGTTGCTGAACTTCAAAAACTCGTCGAAAATAAATTATTTTGTACCTTTCTGCAGGGACAGGTAGTGATCTTTCACTAGACTCTGAAAGTTGCGTAGAGATTGAGCTTGGCGTACTGACAATGGCAATTCATTCCACAAGCGAGCTCCTTGCACAGCAAACGATTTGTCCAAAAAGATTGTGGAATGTGCTGGCATTGTCAATTTTAAATTATTCGATGATCACAGAAGCTTCGAATGTGATTCATAAAGGAATGAAAATTAAGCGTGCTTTGAGGTAAGAGGGCGTTGAAGGAGTAAACAAAACATTGTATAGAAGTGACAGAATATGGGCATTCCGGCGAAAGCGAATGGGTAGCCACTTGAGCTTGTTACGAAATTCAGTGATATGATCATATTTGCGAAGACCGAACATGAATCTTATGCAGACGTTCTGGAGACGCTCAAGTTTATCAAGTTGGGCTTCTGTAAGATCAAGATAGCTGACATCTGCGTAATCTAGTATTGGGAGAAGAAGGGATTGAGCAAGCGCAATTTTGGTGCTAGTTGGGAGGAAGTTACGAAGTCTTCTCAAGGATCCAATTGATGCAAAAATTTTCCGACTGACGTTTTGTAGTTGAGGGCCTCAGGAAAGGCAGCTGTCAAAAAATATGCCTAGGTATTTAACTTCACGACTTATTTGTAAAACATTGCCTCCAAAACGAAGTTGTGGTAGTTGTGACAAAGATGCCTTAGCCAACATCCTTGAGCTACCAACAACAATCACTTGAGTCTTCTGTGGGTTAACGTGTAGTCCGTGAGCACGACTCCACTCACTGATGTTATCTAAATCGGTATTCAAATTATTCACAGCTTCTGCCAATTTATTTAACGGAGCCTGATTATAAATCTGAAGATCGTCTGCATAAAGGTGGTAGGAAGAATTAATACGTTTAGAAATAGAATTTATAAAAATTGCGAATAATAGTGGAGACAAAACGCCACCCTGAGGCACGCCTGCAACAGTATTACACCAAGAAGAAAAGGAATTATCAATACAAATACATTGCCTGCGGCCAGACAGGTAACTACGAAACCAGTCAATAACTGTTGGAGATACGTCAAGAGTACGTAATATCTCCAGCAACAAAAAATCCATGGAATTGAACGCATTGCTGAAATCTAACAGGGCTAGCACTGTTAGATGACCACGTTCCAATCCAGCTCTAATGTCATCCGTAATATGGACCAGGGCTGAGGTAGTACTATGGCCAGGACGAAAACCAGACTGGAAGGGATTAAGGAGGTTATTTATTGTGAGAAAAGTACTTAATTGGTTGTGGACAAGGCGTTCAAGTACTTTGGACAGGAACGGAAGGATTGAAATAGGACGGTAGTCGGAAAAGGATGCTGGGTTGGCTTTTTTTGGAAGGGGAATTATTTGGGCATCTTTCCATATCACTGGGAAGATACCCGAACTTATAGAGGAATTTAAGATGTGAGTTATGGCAGGAAGAATTTCGTTGAGGATAGGAAGGACCATATTATGGATGACATTGTCATTGTACACATCCTACTCATA
Source organism: Pseudoips prasinana (assembly GCA_951640165.1). Classification (NCBI taxonomy): domain Eukaryota; kingdom Metazoa; phylum Arthropoda; class Insecta; order Lepidoptera; family Nolidae; genus Pseudoips; species Pseudoips prasinana. Next base: position 16,866,218 of record OX621259.1, on the reverse strand, counting down.
TTATAAATGTGAAGGTTTGTGAGTACAGATGTATAGATGTCTTTTTGTTACTCTTTTACACCAAAATTATTTCAACGCGGGTGAAACCGTGGGGCATAGCTAGTTACAAATATTTATGGTAATCTTGGACTTTAAAAAGAGAACCAAATAATGCTACGCCGTAGTAGCTTTGTAGCAAAACTATGTAAAGTTTTCGTAGTTTTAGTTTTTCTCAACGTTGTTTCTTTACAATACCCAATAAGAATTAAGTAAGATCCATTGACTTATGTGTATAACTAGACGCGCTGTTTCGAATAAAATCTCTGTCCCAGTCCGGCTGTGCGCGAAGTGAGGGGCGGGCGCGCGGCGGCTAAAATTGCTTACTGAGTTGCAGCGCCCGCGCTGCAACTCGGTGAGCAAATTCTCAATATGGGATTGCGCGTCTAGTAGAATACATATAGGTCAATGGTAAGATCAAATACTTTAGACAGACTATGTGTGTATACATATTGTATTCACACAAAAGTCCCTAATATCTTACATAACTTCAATTAAGTTTAGCTTCACGTTCCGAAAAAGTCATAAAGACTAATGACTACTAAACCTTGTATAATACAATATCAAACGGTTTCCCCACTAATTTCAACATTCAACGGGAAACAGACAGTGACCTGTAATAGTAAATATCGTTATACGAAATAATATTCGGTCAATTTTATGCAGAAACTGCTGGAATAACACTTCGTGACAATCACAGTAAAACTCGCTGTTAACTTCAAATTACTGGACTGCAATCATCATTATGCCTCATTTTAAACTACAAAGAGCACGGCACTAACAACAGCCGTAATGGGAATGGGCGGGAGCAATTAAACAGGTTCAGACAAGTTGTGACCCGTCTTTGCGGTGGGTCCCTTCGCGCCTCGGATAATCTGTGTTAGATATAACCTGGACCACTTCGAACAGCCTTGTACTTACTTAGGGTTGCCAACCGCTATAGATTTCCTATAGAATTATCACAGTAAAAGTAGATAGAGTACGGTTAAATGATAACTGAATCCATTGTTAAGTAATGGACTTGATCGTTACTTTGCGGAACTCTATAACATTCACATGGTACACATGGTAGAGACACCCGCTGAGTTTGTTTCGCTGGGTCTTCTCAGTTGGGGCGCATTGGATCCGGTGTGGTAGCATTAAAGCGCGACCGTCGTTATAAACTCAAGGTCCGCCATATTAATAAGATTTAATTCGTACCTTAATATAGACAGAACCATTCGACAATATGTAGTAAATATATTACTAAAATTTAAATTTTGATAATTACACCTACACATGATCCTTGACAATAACTTAATTTAAGTTAGTTAAATATCGTTACTGTTATAAAATAAATCTTATTGTAAATTATTTCTTACAATCCGTGTACCTAAATATCTATATGTACCTAGAAATAATTATAAATGAATTATATATTACTACAAACATGTTCTGACTATTTACAAGCGCTTTTTTAAAGCCTACGTGAATAAAAACCTTGTTTATTTTATTCATTAATTCAAATTACAAAATTAATATGCAGTGTAATTCTGCTAATTGTCAGTTTAATCAAGCCGGGATACATATGCACCGCCCTTCTGCCCGCTAAAAATATGTAAGAAGGACAATATAAACATGGAAATCTATTTTTTTATCATCATATCGCCGATTATAATTATAGATTGAGCCCGGTCTTAACCAGCTCTTCGTAAAATATAGTCATTAGACTTGGAAGACCCATGTCAAATAATATATTAGGACATTAATACTAATATCCTAGGACATTATTTACACACAGCCATCTGATCCCAAACTAAACAGAGCTTGTACTATGGAAACCAGATAACTGATTTATGATTAGTAGAGTATTCTACTTTTCTTTTATAAATACATACTTATATAGATAATTACACCCAGACTCATGACAAAAAATAGATATGTTCTTGCACACAAATATCTGTCCTGGGTGGGAATCGAAGCCACAACCTTCGGTGTGAAACGAAATTATCTACCAACTAACATGTATTACTTTTCTTTTGTAAATACATATTTATGTATATAGATAATTTCACCTAGACTTAGGACAAACAAACATGTTCTTGCAAAAAAATATTTGTCCTGGGAGGGAAACGAACCCACGAACTACGGTGTGAAAGGCATGTATCTACCAACGACGCCAACCGGCCCGTCATCTTGAATCATATCAGATACATCTCTAATATTAATGAGTACGAAAGGCAGCCCTAGTCATCTAACCAACACTAATTAACGGTGAACTACAATTTGTAGAAATCCACTGCTGAAGTTAAGCTGTTGGCCATGACCACTGGTCTCAAACATGATAGCTGTTCAAAGTTTCTGTGGTTAACTTTTTGGAACCGACACTATTTCTGGAATGGTTGAAGCGGTGAGGTATCTTGATTAACTTTACACTGATTAAGCCAATTTGACTTAAGTCATTGGTAAAGCCACCTATACGATGTTGGAAATTCTGACTGCTTTTGCAACGCAAAGTCAGAATTTACAACTTCATATTTTTCATATACTTAATTTATATCCTAGGACATTATTCACACACAGCCATCTGATCCCAGACTAAGCAGAGCTTGTACTATGGATACTAGATAACTGAATTATGACATACATATACTACTTTTGTAAATACATACTGATATAGATAACTACATCCAGACTCAGGAAAACAGACATGTTCACACAAATATCTGACCTAGATGGTAATCGAACCCACGACCTGCGGCGTGAAATGCATTTACCAACCATGCCAACCGGTCCGACAAATAACTACAGTTTAGTGATATTGTCAGAAATGTCTCTCAGACAAAGCGCCGTAAATCGTCTGTAATAGACGCAAAGGCCATATTATATAGTCATATTATTAGATCACCAAATTATAACAATATTGTTTTATGATGTGAACGTTGTTTACTAGCTATATTTGCTTGCCTCGTTGACTGCCTCGTTGGTCTAGCGGTAGCGTGTTCACCCGCAGAGAACGAGGTCCTGGGTTCAAATCCCGGGTCGGGCCAAAAAGTGATTTTGGGACTTTTCTGTAAAAAGAAAAAATTTCTCAGCATCAGCCCGAAGTCTGGGAGTTGGCGGTATTATACCCCGTGCCTCGGAGAGCACGTAAAACCGTCGGTCCTGTACCTGACCTCTTTCCGGTCGTGTCGCCTAGGCGTCCCATCGGATCATGAGAGTGATGGAATAGAAAGTGCTCCTGTGTTTGCGCACACACTTGAGCACTATAATATGTACCGCGCAGATGGCTAATCTCTGTTGAGACTGGCCGCCGTGGCCGAAATTCGGCTAGGAGGACATTATTATATTTGCTTGGTAAAGTTAGGGTAAAGAGCGATTCCTAAGTTCCTGCACAACTTATCACACCTTGTATTGAGGAAAGAAAATTATATGCAATCGTTAATAATGCAAATCACTTGGCAGTTATAGTAGTAATCTCTCACTAATCAGTTATTATCAACAATAGTACGTAGATAATTAAACTCGCAAATTAATTGCCATTCAGAATTATAGTGGATCAGCAGCGATATGAAATAATATCCGTTAATCTGTGTAAATAGTGTTATGATTGTTAAATTATAAATGGAAATGGATTCCGTGACATGTGACGGTAACTGCTTATTTTCTATTATGTAATTTTGTTGTTATTGTATTGTTATTTTTGTCACATTACACTGAATAATGAGTATTACAAACGATTACAAAAGAAAAGAAAAGTATTAGAATGCTCATTATATTACTTGGAATACATACATACATACATAGACTCACGCCTGTTTCCCAGAGGGGTAGGCAGAGACAACGGACTTCCATTTGTTACGATCCACTTCCATTACTTGGAATACGCAGAGTATTCATCGCTTTGCTTATTATAATATCCATTAAGTGATTTTTCCTTCATCATCTTATCTCTCGAAAGACGTCCACTACTCCACAATTAACCACAATAGCTTCTAGTGACCATCATACCACCATATAGGGGTTACCACACTACGTTTTCCGGTGTAGGATGCCACACGAAAACATTTTTTGCACCAGCGCAGCGGCCAGTTCAGCTTGGCAATTCTTCGGGCTATATAGTCTGCTGTCTAATCACGGTTACTTTGGTTGACCTGTAGATAGCGACAGTATTTTCGCTTTTATACCAAACAAAAACTTGCAATTACAATTCCAATTTTTTTTCAAACTTAATTGATGATATTCCCCTGTGTGGTGATAACGGTGAAATTCACCATACCCTGTCATCCTGTGGGTGACTTAGAAATCGTCCCGAAGGAATATCTACCACAGAACAGGGAGCAGCGTCTCTCTGTGAACGATGAGTACCATACTGAGACTACATCATCGCACCTCTCACCATCGACACTGACTTCATACTCACACCCTAGAACCTGTACGATCTCGTACGGTACAGATTCAGAGAAATATCCGCAACGCCCGATGTGTTTGTGAAACGATCCCTGGCTATGTTTTACCAAGAGACTAATACATAGGACACTTAAAAAGGGATGATAAGGTTGTTAATTTCAAGAAACGTGTGAGTGATTTCCCAGGTGCTGAAGGTGTTCATATGCTATAGTGACCGCTTACTGTAAGGTGGACCGTAAGCTTGTTTGCTGACTTTTTATAAAAAGATCCGTTGAAAATGATAGATGGGTGACCACCAAAGTAGTTGCGTCACTGTTATTCGGAGTTCACATAAAAATGTCAATCCCGACCGAAGCTATAAATCGATGGTCGCCAAACTATGTTAGAAATCTTCTGTAATCATTGTACAATTAAACAGAAAACCCCGACTGGTTCGCTTGAAAAGACGAGAATATAAAATAAAAGTTAGTTGCGTCAGTACAACGTACTAATTTCGTCATCATTATCATCGAAATAAGTCGTAACAAAGTAGTGGTACTCAAATAAAAAGTGATACTAGAAAGATCTAGAACTATCTTTACTCAACCATTACCAGTTTACAACATATTCCAGCAATATACCTAGGAACAGCAAAAGGCAGTAAAATGCGCCCTACGTAATAAATTCCGTATCCTTTGACTTCCACTGTTTATACAATAGGGAACGGTGCTTAGGGAACCATTGGACACCGGTCCCACTGATTTATTATTGCATATATCGAATTCTGTATATTTATGTTCCGAGAGCTTATTCTAATGCACGAAGACTGATAGCGTTAGTATCGTGTCCAAAATACCGATGTTACATTTACTGCGTTTTTATTTACGTGTAAGAATTTAGGATGGAATGTAGGTATTATATTAAGGCCATTGTGCAATTTAACTTCACCATTTCCATTATGCCATTCTTACGAAAACTGTTAAAGTTTTTGTTTAGATCTAGTGGTCTGAGTCCATCAGTCGAGTCCATAATAAAATAATGAAATACAAAATCTCAAATTTGTTTTTCTTTTAGTTCAAGTCTGCTACTTGTACAATCATAGCCATGTTTTATTATCATTTTGACGCTGATGTAAAGTACGAAACGCATCAGTTTAGCTGCCTATTGTATTATATTACCACTATGATTGCTATTTAGTTTAATTTTTTTGTAATTTGTAACTGTTTTAATTTGAATACAAATAAAATTAGGTGGTAGCTAGTCCACAGGAGACGCTACTGCCCGACTACCTGTGCCTCTAGTACGAGTTCCTGCAGTTTACTTACTCGATCACACGTACAGTTTCGTCCCATACATTGAGCACCAGAATTTTAGTTCTTAATAGTTTCCGCGAGAGGCGCTGGTGCTCAATGTATGGGAGGAAACTGTACGTGTGATCGAGTAAGTAAACTGCAGGAACTCGTGCTAGAGGCACTGATGCATCCATTAGTCGCCTTTTACGACACCCACGGAAGGTATGGGGTGGCCCTGTTATTCTTTGTAGGCCGAAAACCACACGGCTTGACGACTATACTGGGAAGGTAACATTTATTTGGTGTATTTTGTATGTTAGTGTGATACACGTGGTTCTGTTTCCTATGAAAATGTGTATATTAAAAAGATAGCACTAAGCAAAAATCATTTATCAAAGGAACAATGTACGCGTCATAGAAAATATAGGAAGCGCTATCTTCCCAAGAAACTAAACACATTAAACAAAGCCAATTTGTAAAATACGATTGTTTTCCTTTCCTTATACAATATTTCTTAGTCCAGTCATTTAAGCTTAAATTAGGTAAGAATCTCGTAATTCGAGATACCCAGCTGTAAGTCTGTAAATACTTGTATATTGACACCCTAAAAGTTGTCTCAAAACCTACATGTGATAGGGTGTGCGCAGTTATCAAATTTCCAGGTCAAAGGTCACAAAAATCGGTTTTTTGCGCTTTTTTTGTAAATATCTCATTTCCTATGGGTTTTTTTGCTATCTGTATTTATTAACATTATATTATATTGTAGACATATTGTACATTGACATAGTACATATTGTAGTATACAAAATTCTCTACATATTTTTTGTTTAATTTTTTTTTATACGGTGAACCGTTTTCGAGATAGAGGGCGGAGAGCGCGCGGCAGCATCACTTCAGGTCAACCGGTGCCTCCGGTCGAAAACGCGCCATATATAGTTGATGAACTATCGATAAATCAATGATTATAAATATTTGTAATTTTTAGATTTTTAGAAAATTTTGTATTCTTCAATATTGATAATAAATACAAATACATAGCAGAAACCCATAGGATGTTTAAAAAAAAAACGATTATTGCGACCTTTGACCTTGAAATTTAATAGTTGCGTAATTATGTAGGTTTTGAGGCAACTTTTAGGGTGTCATGTATATAAGTATTTACGTACTTATAGTTGGGTATCTCGATATCCGAGGTGAACTTACTATAATTAGAAGTAGTAAAAACTTTCGGAATGTTAAATCTAAAATAATTTTATATAACTGCCTTGTCAGAAATGTTTTGGAGTACGCTGCTGTTGTGTGGCGTCCCCACTTTGCAATTCACTCTCTCAGAATCGAGCGTATTCAAAAGAGATTTGTTCGGCACTTGTCATATTCGGTGGGATTGGGGGGGAAAAAAGTGGATTACAAAACCAGGTTAGATTATTTTAAGATGATGTCTAAGAGAAGGGATGTAACTGATTTGCTATTTTTATTTAAATTGTTAAGAAATAAAATTGATTGCCCTGAGTTGTTACAAAGGATACGATTTAGAGTTCCGTTCCATATTCCACTAAAACCGATAACTCCCTTAGCTCCTCCACTACGTAGAACATTACTTGGCTCAAACTCACCTCTCTGCCGAATGACAAAATTATATAACGAATGCAGTGACAGGGTTGATATCCACCACGTCTCATTAGGATTATTTCGGAAAACTATCAATAGTTATTAGGGTTTTAGTTACACATAAAAAATAAAATTGTAAAAGTAGCTCATTAAATTTTGAATGTAGTGTTTACCTATAAGTAACTAGACATTTAGATCTTAAGTATTGTGCTATTTTTAAAGATTCATGTTCATGTTTAAGTTGTTGGCGAACCAAATAAATAAAATAAAAAATAAAATAAAATAATGACTGGGCTATCTAGCCAATATTTAGGAGAATAACGATTATACTGATTGTGCGTAATGACACTAATGACTACTATCACATCATCAGCCTGTCCACTGCTGGACATAGTCACAGCCTCCTCCCAAGTGTTTTTATAACGTTGCTATTTGGAGGGGTTGCCGCAGTCACCGCGCTTGGCGTGCGAGTTCGCGTTACAGTTTTAGTTTAGATCCCGTGATGTGAGTCCATCAGTCGATTCCATAATAAAATATTGAAATGTAAGATCTCAAAGTTCTATTTTCTTTACGGTTGGTCCATGAGGTCCCTTTAGTCTTAGTTGGGCGATTGGTTTCCGCACTTAGCCTCCTAATTGGGCCATTTTACGTGAACTTATTTGGCTACTCAAACCATTTTAGTTCCGCCCAGAAGTCGAAGAGGCCTCGAAAGCTTGGCTTGAGTACTTCCTGCAGTGTCTTCGGATCGCTTAGGAACTTTGCCCGTTGGCTGGCAACGCTATTGCAGTGTAGCAGTACGTGTGCCGGTGTTTCTTCTGATTCATGAGGTCCCTATGCGCGCAACCTCTTTCAGTATGTCGCAAGATTGATAATTGACGCTTCTCGTGACGAGAATCTGACATGGCTTAACGACTGTAGTCTAATGAGTACAACCAGGACCGACAGCTTAACGTGCCCTCCGAAGCACGGAGGCGCTCAGAAACTAAACCACTTGGCGGTCTACCATCTATGGAGAGACCGCGAGCCTAGTTGCTTAACCTCACCGAATACTTACAAACCGGTGACAGCATCTAGCTATGAAGGCCTCTTTTTATTTTATTCCTACTAAAACCATATAGTTTAATGTTATAATCTCGGAATTGTCGACAATATCATTTATTTAAGATCGTATTGTGACCTGTATTTTTATTGTTTACTATTTGTGCCCCGCGATTTCGTCCGCGTTAAACTTCATAAATTATCACAGCTCCTCCCCCGTAGGTGATAGCGTGATAATATGTCTATATGTTGACCCGACCTCTTAGTAATATTCATGCAAAATTTGAAGTAAATCCATGCAGCCCTTTTTGAGTTTAGCCCGGACATACATACAGATAAACAGACAAAAATTCTAAAAACTATATTTTTGGCTTCCATATCGATTGTAGTTCACGGCCCAAGTACCCTTTTAAAAAAATATTCAATGTACAGTTTTGACTTTCCTACGATTTCATTATATGAATAGATGAAATGCTCGTAAAACAAAAGAGAGGTTAATATAAAGACATAGGGTAATGGTTTGTATACAACTTTTAGTTTCCATTGTAAATATGGAATTGTTTAGTTTACGACTTGTTGCGATCAAATGTTTACATTGTTGGTCCTTCAGACACATGTACAGACGCCAGCACATTCATCTATTCCAATCTGTCAAATTTCTTTTATAGATTTTCAACTTCATCACATCAGTATAAGGTTTACTTCCAATTGGGGAAATTTGACAGATAGGGTTAGCTTGATGTGCTGGCGTCTGTACATTATGGAACTTTATCATATATTTTGATTATATCATTATTACATTTTGTTATAACTTTTCATATTTAAGGCCGAATAGCCACTCTATTTTTTGTACAGCCAGCACATCAAGCTACCCCAATCAGTCAAATTTCCCCAATTGAAAGTGAACCTTATGCTTTTAAGCTAAAGTTGAAAACCTGACAAAAAAAATGACAGATTGGGGTAGCTTGATGTGCTGGCGTCTGTACGCAAACAGTTTAGACTTAAATGGCTTAAGTAACCAATATCTACGCAGAATAAAATAATTTACATAAATTAAGTGTGCAGATTACCTAAATCATACTTGCATTTATAATGCGAAGTTATATGAAGAACGCACGATACTAACATATATGACGTTACTTATAGTGGTGCCATCATCATCATCATCATATCCGCCTAAAGACGCCCACTGCTGGACAAAAGCATCCCCCAAAGAACTCTACAATTGCATGTCTTGCGCTATCCACATCCAGCGATTTCCAGCAACCCAACCAAGGTATTATATTAAGGCCATTGTGCAATTTAATTTCACAATTTCCATTATGCCATTCTTACGAAAACTGTTAAACACAAACCCTCACAAGATCATCGGTCCATCTTGTCGGGGGCCTGCCCATGCAACGGCTGTCGGCTCTACGAGCTATGTGGCAATTCTTACGCCTATGTCGGTTAATTTAGTTCGCCTGCGGATCTCAGCATTTCTGATTCGATCTCCTAGGGAAACTCCAAGCATAGCCCGTTCCATTGCTATTAGAGGGATCTTGAGCCGCCTGATACGGCTCATAGAGAGCGACCACGTCTCTGTTCCGTAAGTTATCACTGGCAACACACACTGTTCGAAGACTTTCGACTCGAGGCACTGTGGTATTTGGGACGAGAAGATATAACGTAAAATACTGCCGCTGCCCAGTTCGATTCTACGACTGACCTCCTTTTCGAAGTTGGACCGACTTAGTTGGATGGTCTGAGCGGGGCTATAGAAGCTCCATATTAGCAGTCATCATCATCATCATCATTTGTCCCCACTAATATGCTAGTGGGTGTGGTTTCCGCACTTAGTCCCGTTGTGGACCATTGTACGTGAGCCATGGCAGCCTTCATTCCATCCAGCCCACCTCCCTCTAGAAGCATATCAGGTCTCCCAAACTTCTCAGGGCTTCCGTTAGAGTTCCTGGTGATCCCAGGGTTTCCTTCCGGATTTTTGTGATACCTGTGCACTCGAGTAGCACGTGCGCGACCGTTTCCTCAGCGTCCATGCACGCTCTGCACAGAGGGCTGTCAGTTATTCCTATAGTGTGGAAGTGTTTATTTAGTGAGCAGTGTCCGGTGATGGCAGGCTTTTCCTGTTTAGCCGCAGTAGTCGCCTCGTTAGCTTACCATCCAAGCATGGCATTGCTTCTTTGGATTGTCTGCAGCCCGATGCTGATGACCACCATTTCTCGAATTGTGTGTATGTGTGGCTCTGTAACCATCTACGTATTTGGGTGAAAGGTATGGGCACAGTTGGTTCAGGTCCAATGGCTGTCGTGCTCGAACCCTTCCTGGCAAGCTCGTCAGCAGCATCATTGCCTAGTGATCCGCTGTGTCCCTTGATCCATTGTAGTGTTATGATATTGTTGTAGTATGCCACAACGTGTTCTAATGCGTTATGGCATTCCAGTATTAGTGATGAGGTAAAGTGATTACCCCCCAAGGATTGCAGTACTGAGGCGCTGTCAGAAAGTATACGAATACGGGTGTTTGTGATGTTTCTGGCCCTTATTGCGTGTGCTGCTAGGATGATACCAACACATTCGGCCTGGTATACAGTTTTGAGTATCCCTAGGGGTTTAGATATTTTGATGTTCAGGTCATTTGAGAAAACTCCCACTCCTGTTCCGGAGTCAGTTTTTGACCCATCAGTATAGATTCTTGTCTCATTTGGCTTTGGGTGGTCACACAGTTCTTCTGTGAGTTGTATATTGTAGTGCCTATGGAAGTTGTGTGTTTTTAGGATTTTGTCGCTCGGTGATGCCATCATAGGTTGCCTTTTGAACGCGCCTTCGAGAATTCGTGTGTGCTTTATTCTAGGGTCTTTGCTTCGGGTGCCGTTCATGTTGAGCCTAAAGTTGCTATGGTCGCCTCCTCCTGCACAAAAAGATGTAGGGGAGGCAGTCCTAGCATTGCTTGTAGAGCGGCGGTGGGTGTTGTTCTCATACTGCTAGTGATCGCCACACATTAGCAGCAGTCATATCCAAATTAGACTGCCTCGTTGGTCTAGCAGTAGCGTGTTAACCAGCAGGTAACCAGGTCCTGGGTTTAAATCCCGGGTCGGGCGAAAAAGCTAATTTGGGACTTTTCTGGAAAAAGAAAAATTTCTCAGCATAAGCCCTCAGTTTGGGAGTTTGCGGTATGATACCCCCATGCCTCAGAGAGCACGTGGAGCTGTCGGTCCTGTACCTGACCACTTTCCGGTCGTGTCGTTAGGCATCCTTTCGGATCATGAGAATGACGGAATAGAAAGTGCCCCTATGTTTGGGCACACATTGGTGCACTATAATTAGTCCCGCGCAGATGGCTAATCTCCACTGAGACTGGTCGCCGTGTCCGAAATTCGGCAAGGAGGACAATAATATATATAATAATATAATATCCAGGGACAATGTCACACAGATCATCCTAGCCCCAAACTAAGCAAAGCTTGTACTATGGGTACCAGGCGACGATATACATACTTATATAGATAGATAAATACATAGAAAACATCCATGACTCAGAAACAAATATTCGTGCTCGTCACACAAATATTTGCACTTACCGGGATTCGAACCCAGGACCATCAGCTTCGTAGGCAGGAGCACTACCAACTAGGCTACGGTGACCGTCTACATTATTACTAGTTAGTAGATACTGCTCTGATGCTTGGTATAAATTATACAACTCTCAGATTTTATACATCTGAACTAAGGTCGGAAACGATTCTTTGCTTAGTTTGGACTAGGTGTCGCTGTGTTCAATATTTCTTTTTTTTTTTTAAAGGTATCGCCCGCACTACGGAATATAATCCCTGTGCCGCGGCGTGCTTACAAACATATAAATAGACGGACACAAATTACATTCCAACTCAGAACAACTATTTATGGGCCCCAAAAATAGTTGACCGGCGCGGGACTCAAACCCGCGACACGAAGCACGGATATTTATTATCTAAAAAAAATATCAGCCAGACAGACATGTAGTTTCAATCCTTCATATTTATGCGGACTAGGCTGACCCCTCGCGGTCTACGTTCATTATTGAGTGCGGTAAATTCGCCATCGTATTAGTTTTATGTTCGATATATTTTATTGTTCTTGAATAATATAACATAGAGACCGTGGTTCGTATTAATTAAACCAATGGTTATCTATTATCATTACTGCCTCGTTGGTCTAGCGGTAGCGTGTTTACCCGCAGAGAACGAGGTCCTGGGTTCAAATCCCGGGTCGGTCCAAAAGTGATTTTGGGACTTTTCTGTAAAAAGAAAAAATTCTCAGCATCAGCCCGGAGTCTGGGAGTTGGTGGTATAATACCCCCATGCCTAGGGGCACGTAAAACCATCGGTCCTGTACCTGAACTCTTTCCGGTCGTGTCGATAGGCATCCCATCGGATCATGAAAGTGATGGAATAGAAAGTGCTCCTGTGTTTGCGCACACACTTGAGCACTATAATATGTCCTGCGCAGATGGCTAATCTCTGTTGCGACTATGGCGATTACGGCATACATATCCCAAGGTGATTCTTGGGGGAAACTGTTGTTCAGCAGTGGACTAATAGCTGTTATGATGATACAGGAAGCATTATCAAAACGACCTCTATCGAATAAAAATCTTTAAAACTAATTTTATTTTGTTTTAATTTCATTTATTAGGGTGAACAAACAGTAGCACAAACACTGTATAATATTAAGTAAAAGTAAAGTAAAAAAGTCATTATTGTACACCATGACTTAAAATTAAAATGAGCATACATAAATTAAGTACAAAGTGCGGTCTTATCGCTACTGCGATTTCTTCCAGATATTATGTAGTATAAACAAACTAAAGTGTAAATTAATGTACATTCACAACTTTATCCACAAATAATCTTTATAAATGGACAATTTTGGTCGAATGTATACAATTAAAGCATTAAAAACCATAATTATATTTGAGCTCATTATTTTATTTTGTGAATATACTGCAATAGTTTATTCCTTAAATATTTTCGTCCTTGTTTGTCATTGTTTGTAGAATACTCTTTTTGTACATACTCAAACACAAAACGAGTATTCTATTCTATTCTATTTTCAAAAACAGTACCCAAACAACTGAGAAATCGCATAAAATAAATATAAAAAATACTAACAGTCGAATAGATAACCTACCTCTTTTTCAAATCGGTTATAAACTAAATCATAACACTGACCTGAATAACAGTACAATTTATCTTTTATATTCATTTATGTCACTTGCCAAAAGCCATTCATTGTTCATGCTACAATAGCGTTTAAGGGTAAATCTAGTTCGCCATAAAATAAATTGATCACAATTTATCGAGGATTTTTGGCGCGCTATAGAAATTCACCCAATCAGTCGAGAAGGTCCATTATGTCATACGTGTAATAGGAGGAACGCGAACGTATTACGATGGTGAATAGATGCACTTGGAGGAAATGGAGCGATCTCTCACAACTGATTGGTTGGCAGTCACGACAATTTTGTGTTATTTACACGCTTAGATTCTGCAGACAACGTTTAGATTGGAGTTCAGGTGGGATAAAAGTGTTTGGAAGTTCCAACTATCGAAAAATGTGTATTTGTTTCTGACTTTTATGAATTATAGGTGGAATAGAACAAATGTGAACGTATTAAGACGTTAAATAGATGGACTTAGATGAGACGGTGCAATTTCTCACAACGCAGCAGTCACGACAATTTTGTGTTATTTACACGCTTAGATTGGAGTTCAGGTGGGATAAAAGTGTATGGAAGTTTGAAATATCGAAAAATGTGTATCCGTTTATGACTTTTTCGAATTAATGGTGGAATAGAGGAAACATGAACGTATTACGATGGTCAATAGAAGGACTGAGAAGAAACTGAGTGATCTCGCACAACTGATTGATTGGCAGTCACGACTATTTCGTGTTATTTAGACGTTTAGATTCTGCAGGCAACTTTTAGATTGGAGTTTAGGTGGGTTCAAAGTGTTTGGAAGTTTCAAATATCGAAAAATGTGTATCTCTTACTGTCTTTTATGAATTGTAGGTGGAATACTGGAAACGTGAACGGGGATGCGGCGACAGTCAGAGAAGTGTCTGGCAGCAGCTCCAGGAAAACAGCGATCTGCTTGTAGGAGGACTGGCAGGAGACGGGAAATGGGGAGGGCTATCCAGAGCCCTCCCAGGGTACGTGTCTTGACCATCTGGGACATGGCGGTAAAGGGGGGCACCGGAGCAGCATTCCCCGGGGCGCCATACGTTCCCGGGGCTCCCCCCATCAGGCATCAAGAGAAGGACTCGCCCCGACTAAACCGTGCCGTTGGTCAGGTTTAATCAGGGCATGTCCGGCAACCCACCCGTAGACACTTTTTGCGGGTGGCATGCGTAGTCATCTTCCTGCCGTATCGAAAAACGTTGTCTGTAGAATCTAAGCGTGTAAATGACACCAAATTGTCGTGGCTACCAAACAATCAGTTGTGAGAGAAATAGGTTTTTCTTCTCGCTCATAGTCTTCTCAAATTGGGATATAATTATCAATATCTAAATACACATGTTGGTAATCAAATGATTTGCACATTTTTAATAGTTATGTTTAAGGGTTTATGTCAATATATGTGAATGTCTCATGTTCATATTTAAATTGAGATAAGCTGAAGACTGTAGGCTGCTGAGAAGTAGGTAAACAATATCTTCTTCTTTCAATTATGTTGCAGCCATTTTATTATGAGTTTCCATAACAAATGTGTTAAAGATAAACATTTTGTAATTTTTCTTCTGGTGTAAGGGAACATCTTCACATATTTTATAAGTATTATGTTTAAAATCAAAGCAAATCATTAAGCAAGTATTAAATAGCATGTAAAATGTATAAACGTAGAACTGACAGCATTACGTGGTCTCCGAGGTATACTTGGTGGTTGGAGGTATATGTGGTGTTGTTAGGCTATAGTACTCCGTATATACTCCGGTCTGCTACTTCTTCTTGTAATAAAAATCCCAGTAACACTTTTTAATTCATCCCGGGGTTTTAACCTACAGCCCACGTTTGAATACATTACCAGCATACCAACAAGGCAGTCACAAAATATCTATAATATCCAACAAGATTACTTACACCCCGGTAAGTCAATAAATCATTTAGCCGTCCCTATATTCTATAAGTCTACCATCAGGGGGATTCCAGTTACATTACCTTGCAGCCCTTTCAGCATTATTGTATGAAACTCGGAATAATTTATATAAAACTGTAACATCAGCCGGGATCAATAGATTAGATCCAATAACCTGTGAGAGAGTGGGCTATTTCCCGCTTCTATCCATCGTCCCATAGTACTTGACTGGCCAATTTGCCATTCCAATTCCGTTCAATATTATGATCTATATCTATAACAATAAGAATCAGTTTTGTATTGGATCAGGACTATTGATAGGATGTTTAAGAACTAAGATATCGCAATGGCAAATAGATTCATGCTCGTTCCATTACACTCGATGCCATATTACCGGTAAAACATGCTTGTCTATTGCGAAATGTGAATGGATTTCTATTTGTTAAAAGCTCGAATAATATTCGCAAATATGATGTCATGAGTGGGAGTAAAATATTGGTAGTAAAAGAAAATATTTACCAGGTTTTTACTTGAGTCGTGAAATACCCTTAAAACAATCATCATGTAATAAAGAGGTAGCTGTGTGGCTGACGGCATAGAGTATGGCCACCCAAACTTATAAAAAAATAAATATTTTTCATGGCTTTTACGTATAGGACCTTTATTAACAATTATAAGTATTTTAAACAACATACATTGACCGGCGTGGTTGGTAAATGCTCGCCTTTCACTCCGCAGGTCGTGGGTTCGATTCCCACCCAAGACAGATAATAGTGTGCATGAACATGTCTGTTTGTCGTGAGTCTGGGTGTAATTATCGATTTACGAAAGAAAAGTAGTAGTTATATGTAGTATATCAGTTATCTAGTTTCCATAGTACAAGCTCTGCTTAGTTTGGAATCAGTTGGCCGTGATAATGGCCAGGATATTATTATTACTATATTAGAACTTCGCAAATCATCCGGTAACGAACTCCATGGGGTTCGTAAACGGAAAAAATCTTAAGTACGAAGATCTTAACAATAAAATGATATGGCTTCATTTTGTCCATTGTGTGTGGAATTATAAAAATAGGTAGTTAATAAATGCAATTCAGCAACTTTATCGTATTGTGATTGTGTAATTCACAAATCACTATAATCATCAAATGAATAACTTGACAATGATAATGACATTTTCAAACTGTTTGATAGATTGAGTCTGACAACATATCTATGTTAATGTTCAATTGATACCAATCTTTGAAATGATGGGAACAAAATTTGGAATTGTTTTTATGACGCCCATTTATTTTGTTATTTAATCCAACGACGTTATTAATATTCAACGGAATCATTTTAGTAATGTCAATAAGAAGTTCAAATAGTGGAGACTGAGTTTGTATACTATCATACAGTTCTATTGTAATATTATTATTAATCAACATGGATTTGGATTACTGGAAGAATAAGGTAGCGATTGTAACCGGTGCTGCTCATGGAATAGGTGCACAAATTACTGAAGATCTCGTTAAAATTGGCATGATTGTCATTGGGTTCGAACCAAATGAACAAAAAGTCGATGATTTGCTCCAGAAGCTGAACGATTGGGGAGATATCGATGGCAAACTTATTGCTTGCAAATGTGATATTTCGAATAATGAAGATCTAAAGAATGCCTTTGAAGGAATAGTAGAAGAATATGGCGGTGTTGATGTACTGATTAATAATGCCGCTATTGGAAAAGAAGGTCTTATATGCACCAGTCAAATTGAAGATATGAAAAATATTATAGACACTAATATATACGGCTTGATAGCTTGCACCCGATACGCAATAGATTCAATGACCAAACGAAATATTACGGGACAAATCATTAACATCAACAGCATTTGTGGACACTATATGCCTCCTTTTGCCGAACCGAAAATTAACATGTACATTGCCTCAAAAAGAACCATGACAATTCTCAATACATTGCTCAAAAATGAATTTAAAACTTTAAATCGCAAGATTAAAGTAACTAGCTTATCTCCAGGAATAGTTCGCACGGGATTGTTTAAAACAGCTGGCGTAAGCTTTTTAGATGATGGATTCTTTGAAAAGAACCCACATTTAACCACCAAAGATGTGTCTAACGTTGTCCTGATGGTATTGGGTGCTCCCCGTGGGATTCAAGTTAATGAAGTGATTTTCCATGCCCTGCACGAAGTTTATTAATAAAAGGTCATTTAATTCATCAATAGTCGTTACGTTATGGTTTTTAAAAGTATTATTTCTTTACTTTCATTATTGATATATAGGCATAATACGCTTAAGGGTTTTTCAAGAAAAAACAACAATTTTAATTCTAATATTTACGGAGAACTGATATTCAAGTTAATGAAGAACTTTATTTGTATACACTCATTATCTGTATCTATACATTATAATAAAATCGTAGGAAACTCCAAACTGTACATTGAATATTTTTTTTAAAGGATACTTGGGCGTGTGTCTGTTTTTCTGTATGTATGTCCGGGCAAAACTCAAAAAGTACTGTACGGATTTACTTCAAATTTTGCATGAATATTAGTAAGAGGTTGGGTCAACATAAAGGCTACCTATTATCACGCTATCACCTACGGGGGAGGAGCTGTGATAATTTATAAAATTTAACGCGGGTTAAACCGCGGGGCACAGCTAGTATGTAATATTTAAGTAGATTAATGTTTAGTATTTAACTATGGTTTTTAAATTGTTATTTCTTTATTTTAATTATTGACATATTTAAGACGTTTATTTTTATTTAAATCTTAATTATATTTCTAAATTCATTAATTAACTATTTTTAAGCTGGATTTTTAAAACGCAAACTGAGGCACCAGTATTGTGTAAGACTAAAGTTAATGTATCTGTGTTTTGACAAATAAATAATATTGATTGATAGATTGAACTTCCTTTATTGTTTGACTCCATGTGTGGTGCAGTGGTTAAGGTGGTGGCCTCGGTACTACCTCAGCACCGGTTTCGAGTTTGCGCCCCGTGTAGGACAACTTTTTATGATACAAAGATACTTTGCACTAGTGCGGGCGCGGTCTTTAAAAAACATAAACATCAGAAGTAGCTGCACTTACAGTAAACTACTAACTGTCAGTACAGCTACTACTATTATTTTCTTCTGTAATTATCAGACTTGACATTTAAAATGCAATTACTTAACTTTTCAACGTTCTGCCGAGGGGCCATAGTAAGACCCTAGCGATAATAAATCAGTCAATTTAACTATTATTCCTATTATATAAAATGTTCGATAACTGCAACACGGAAAATAATATTTTACTTCCAAAATCGTTTTTCAACAGTTCCTATCGCCTAAAATAGTATGTGCCAGTGTATTTTTTGTTATCATACATTAAATTCTCGTTAAGTTATCAAAACAACTTATCTGAATTATGCGAATTCATAACCAGATAGCTTTGCTCTTCACAACATTAAATGTGTTAAATGTACCTGTAGAGGAAAAGCTCCGGTTTTATAATGTTATAAAAGGGTAGGAGTAAATAGTGAGATGCGCATTTGAGCGTCGAACGAATATTTGGACGGACCAATATCTTAACAATATGCATTTTTGGTTCCAAAAAGTGGCACTGATTACCGATTGTGGTGATGAAGTTGGTATCACTATAGTAGAACAATTAGCCAAAGTTGGCATGATAGTCATTGGATTTAATAAAAACGACGATGTCTTAGAAAAAGTTACTGAGAAACTAAAGCCACTCATAACTAAGAAAATAGCAGGGAACATTGTTTTATGCAAATGTGATATATCAGATATTAAACAGCTAGAAGAAGCTTTTAATAAAATCAAAGACACGTATGAAGGTATTGATGTTTTAATCAATAACGCTTACTGTAATACTGATTGTTTGTTAAATACTGGTAGCATCGAAGATATGAGAGAGATTGTTGATGTAAATATATACGCATTAGTAGCATGCACAAGATTAGCAGCCGGAAGCATGCTCGAAAGAAAATCTAGAGGTCACATCATAAACATAAACGATTTATGTTCTTACCAGATACCTGTGGAGTCAAGGAAAACTGTGTTTATTGCCACTAAAGCTGCGATTACTTCAATAAACGAAATTTTACGACACGAGTTCCGGTTTTTAAAGGCTAATATAAAAGTGACCAATATTGCATGTGGCAGTATCGAGAGTTCTACAGATGCGAGTGCGGATGAGCCAACTTTAAAGATTAGGGATGTAGCAAAATTGGTAAAATTAATATTAAACACGCCAGAACAATTACAAGTACACGAGGTATTACTAGATTCTATAGTGGCATAAATGATCATGGTGTTAATATGAGATCGGTGTAGGTTGTTAATATTTTATTAAGTTTTACTACATTTCTTTATGATTTGTTTTTGTTTGATTAATATGGATACAATTTAATATTATATGTTTGCATTTAAATCATGTTAATGGGTGTAACTTGAAATTTGGATTCAAGCATCCGTTATAAATTACTATTGCTCATCAGAGTATTTATGGTAGAGCGATATATCTTTTTAATCGATTATAAAAGAAAGTATTGATCAATTTGACTGTAAGTTGTTTTTCTGTAAGCTTATTACGCGATTTCTTGTTTGCTTGTAAACTGGTTTTGATCATATTTGTTTTAATCGTGCAGTCGTTGTTCTAAACAGTTATTTGAAAAAACAATTAAATAAGTTTTTAAACAGTTATTATTATTATTATGTTTCCCATATCTTTATCCTTTTACCAAATTATTCTACCTTTTTAATTTCATACAACCATTTATTATTTATTTTAAACTTTATGCACAACAATGTACAAAGGCGGACTAAATGCCGAAGGCATTCTCTGCCAGTCAACCTTGGGGTGATGTCCATCCGAATCGGGAGACGGAGCGTGGGCAGGCCTCCTACACGGTGGACCGACGATCTTGTGCGGGTCGCGGGAAGCCGCTGGATGCAGGCAGCGCAGGACCGGCTATTGTGGAGATCCTTGGGGGAGGCATTTGTCCAGCAGTGGACGTCTTTCGGCTGATATGATGATGATCGTGATTGTCCATCCTAGATACTCGTAAGGTTGTCTATAAGAAATTGCGGCTACCGATAAGACTGTCCTTTGTAAATTATTATGCTTTTTCTTTTATTCGTTTTACATAATTTACTTAGTATTTGCTGTGTGGCTGAGGGCATAGAATATCGTCATCCATCATTCCATAAGGGGCATTCAACTCGAGGGACTATTTATCAGAGAACGGGCAGCAGCGTCTCTCTGTGTACTATGACCATCATATGTCAATCGCCGTCTCGTCTGCCAAGCGTGGCGATTATGTCCCCAAATGATGACCACAACTCCATTGTGGAAATCTTTTGGGGAGGCCTTTGTCCAGCAGTGGGTGTCATTCGGCTGACATGATGACTTAGTATACAATAAAGGGTATTGAAAATTAAATGTTGTATTGTATTATGTAAAACTACATTGTAATTTTTCTCTCTTCTGAGTTTTATTTTTTGCAAATGAAAATATAATTAAATCATTTTAGTTTCCATGAATATAGGAAACCGAAATAAAGGTGCTCAAAATTTAAGTTGCAGATATTCACGCTAAAACGACTAAATGGATTTCATTGCATTGCAGCAGAGATAGTTATGCAACTAATATAATATTACTAATTATACCTTACAGTGAACCGCTGGTTTGTAAAATTATTAAATCTTCTTTTTCTAAACTACACAAGACGCTCCCTTTTAGACATGCCTGAATGCTAAGTATAAAAAGCTTTACTCGCTACGTTGAAATACTTTAAAGCTTACACGACGTTGTTTGAGTGAATATTCAAAAAGATTTCGCATACCGTATCCATCAAAAGCCGGCAAGCACGCATTATCCTAATTAAATGGATGGAGCATTAGCGCTCATTACACTATGTACTGTTTTGTGGGAGCATTTGCAAATCACACTTAGCAACCTCATTTCATTTCGCGAGCACTGCGAGGTTTGTTTGGGAGTCGTAAGATCCACGCTTTATTTCCTTATGTAGAATATTACAGGGATATTGTTACGTGTAATGCTTAGTAACTAGATTTAATATTCACATTATTTGCGTTCAGAAAGATTAAATGAATATGCGTTGTACGTAAAATCTTTGCTGGGTCGAAGTAGCTGTTGTTTGAGTATGGTAGGTAAAAATAACAGTACGCGTCTAAAAGTATGACTGCTTTATCATATTCTTTAATAGCTGTGACCCGCGGTTTTACCCGCGTTAAACTTTATAAATTATAGTCTATGTGTTAATCCAGGGTGTCAGCTAACTCCATACCAAATATTAAAATAGCTCGTTTAGACGTGAATAAGTAACAAACATACACACTCACATACTCACAAACTTAAGCCTTTATAATATTAGTGTGATACATAATATTACTGCCTCATTGATGGTTGATCCTATGGTATGTTCTTAAATCTACCGGGACTGATGGCTTAAAGTACCCTCCGAAGCACGGAGAGTAGTCCCTAACCAGACCCTGAGCCAATCGAACCCACTACTCCCCGGACGCTAAAGCTCCATTGGACGGTTCACACTTCTCAGAGACAAAGGTATTCTTGTTGTAATTTTCCATTATCATTAATAATAGTCTAAGAATACTTAAATCTATAGCAGTATGCCTATACTTCAATAATAATAATAATAGGAGCGCCGGGCATTTATTGTTGATATCACTGTCCCGTTTGACGATAACCTCGTAAGAGCCGAGAATGACAAGTTGTCAAAATACTTAGATTTGGTTCACGAGGTTACCGCCATGTGGGATGTGGACTCAACAATAATTGTCCCGATAGTTGTCTCTGTAAACGGTCTCATAGCGAAGAGCCTCGACCAACATCTTAAGAGGCTTTCGCTAGATCACTGGGTCTAGGGTCGGATACAAAAGGCGGCAATATTGGGAACGGCACGCATTGTGAGGAGGTTCCTTACTCTGTCGCCCTGACCACCGGCGGCCTAGGGTGTCAAACCCCGCCGCTGGTGGAACTCTATTTTTTTAATATTTATTTATATATTATTGTTTTATTTTTTGTAGCATTGTATAAATATAAATATGTTAAAAATAAGAAAAATAAATAAATAACTTGGAATAATAATAATATTTAGGGACAATGTCACTCAGATCATCCTGGCCCCAAACTAAGCAAAGCTTGTACTATGGTTACCAGGCGACGATACACATACTTATATAGATAGATAAATACTTAAATACAAAGATAACATCCATGAATCAGAAACAAATATTCGTGCTCATC
Organism: Pseudoips prasinana; assembly: GCA_951640165.1. NCBI lineage: Eukaryota > Metazoa > Arthropoda > Insecta > Lepidoptera > Nolidae > Pseudoips > Pseudoips prasinana. The sequence continues at coordinate 16,843,468 of OX621259.1, read as the reverse complement.
ACACAAATATTTGGACTTACCGAGATTCGAACTCAGGACCAGCTTCGTAGGCAGGAGCACTACCAACTCGGCTACGGTGACCGATTCGAGCATTTGGCTCTTAGAACGTATGAAAATCGGAAACTAACAAATCGCATTTACGACTTTCGGTAAGATAAATTTCGTGATATTTAATAATAGACATTACAATTTTTAGGTATTATGAAATATGGACTTTTGAAAATCGGAATATCAAAATTTGGAATAAGATATTTCTGAGTATTTGGGTGTTCCCTTCAGACCCATATAGACAAATTAAGTGCACGTGTGGCGCAGCAGTTAAGACAGTCACCGGGCCACTTTGTGTCCCGGGTTCGATTCCCGGGCAGAACAACTATTAATGTAGCCCATAAGTAATACCTCTGAGTCTAGATGTTCTTTGTATGTAAAGTAAACCGCGGTACAGGGATTCATTTCCCTAGTGCGGGCATAGTCTTAAGAAATAAGGCCTTTAATATTCGTTCGCTATAAGTTGCACATATCTACAAATTGACATAAAAAGGCAGTTCGCTTATTAAAAAGGTATACATTTTCGTCTCGTAAAGTAAATACATTTTATTTGTTTTACTTACATTATCATGTCTTCCTAGTCAAATTTCGGCCAAAGCGGCCAGTATCATTGGAGATTAGCCATCTACGCAAGTCATATTATAGTACATACATAAGTAGCTGGCTGCGTAAACAAGTTGTACTTTGTAATTCTTCATGACGGTCGCGCTTTAATGCTACTACCGGATCCAATGTGCCCCAGCTGAGAAGAAGAAAGAAGAATAAATCGCAATATAATTTTTAAGCCCAACCCGGGTTGAGAACCCAGTTTGTAGCTAATGCAAGGAGCTTTAGCATTTCCTTTTCATTTATTTGGTACAACACAGGTAAGCATTCCCCTACTCTATATATTTTTGTTTTTCTATTTAAGTATTTATTTTGTAGCTGTGTCGGTCAAGAATATTTTAATTCTGTGATATTTGCAGTTTAACATGATTCCGCCAGACGGGGCAACGGGAAGTTAATTCAATCAATGAAGTTTTGTCTATAGGTATGCCCTTTATAGAATCGTTAATTACGCATTTGATCATGTGATGATCTTCAGCAAAGTGTTGTGAATGAGCCCACGAAGGTTTCTAAGTTGGTATGACCAATCTTCGACAGATAGCGCCACTATCATTCCAATGAATTTGGAATTGAAACGCACGCAGTGTACAGATAGTTAAATATACAAATATGTAGCCTCATTTGAGATTATATTAGGTATATAATAGATATCTTTTATTTTTTTATATAAGAGAACGACAAACAAGCAAGTGGGTCACCTGATGGTAAGTGATCACAACCACCCATGAACACTCACAACACCAGAGGACTCGCGAGTGCGTTGCCGGTCTTTAAAAGAGTCAGCGAACAAGTATTGTTGATCCTTCCCCCTATCCCGATGAGCTCTGGCGACCGTACTCACACGCAGAAGCACAGCATTAAGTTATTAATGTTATTATTAAGGAATGTCTTCTGTAAGGTGGAGGTACTTCCCCAGTCGGGCTGCTCTTTGAGCGAATGAACGCCGTGTCCTATCAATCTTAAATTGTTCTTCTATCTGAAAATAGCAATTTTATATAACGCTTTATGATTATATATAACGCCTATTTCATAATAATTACATGAATCTTCCAAGGGGTTTAATTTTTCCAAGAGCGTAATTGACTTGGCGAACAAAAGATGAAAACTGCGCTTTATTCAAGTTTGAGAGGGGCTTAATTAACTTCTTTTCACTTTACGTCCTTATCAAGATGATGACATCGTTAGCATCTCACTTTATTTGTTACAAAGTTTTGTTTTAATATAATGATTTTGGCATTTATAATAAACTGCTACCCCAAAATGGATTGTGTTTGTGGAGCATCGGACCAATCCATGGTTCACCTAACATCGTGTCCAACCTGTCATGACACATGTTTATATCTAGATCTTAAGAATGCCACATGTAGTGCAATCAGTCAGGCCACGATTTGGCCCGCAAAAATATTTTGTTAGTTTTAAAAAAAGAAGAAGAAAATAAACTGATGTCAAGTTAGCTACAAAAGCGCCAATAGGGCCGAAAGGACTTTAAAAATATACTACTCTTAGTACTTATGAGTTTAGTGAAACTGGCATTTCTCTCATGGTAATTTTCTTGTTTTATGATACTCTAACCCCATTATATCACTCTGTCTCCCACTTCACCATCGAGGGGAGTGGAACTATTTTTTGATAAGTCCAGCTTGTTTCTTTCTGATTAACTTCGAGTTTTTGAAGCGATAGTCCGGGACGTGCCTTAGTGCATTTTCATTGTGTACTACAGTTGATTCTGGCTTACAGTGGTGGGTGGGATTAGCAAAAAATTCAATGTGAAAATATAACATTTAGATGAATTACATCCTAAAATATTCATCATTATCATCTTCATCATATCAGCCGGAAGATGTCCACTACTGGACAAAGGCCTCCCCCAAGGATCTCCACGATAGTCGGTCCTGCGGTGCCCGCATCTAGCGGCTTCCCGCGACCCGCACGAGATCGTCGGTCCACCGTGTAGGAGGCCTGCCCACGCTGCGTCTTCCTGCTCGTGTTCGCCACTCGAGAACCTTTCTGCCCCATCGGCCGTCAGTTCTACGAGCTATCACTTCAGTTTGGCAATTCTTAAATATTAATATATTACATATACAGATATAAAATATATAATATTTTATATCTTTATTAACGGACTTCAAAAGAATGAGGTTATCAAGTTGTCTGTGTAGTTTTTGTTTAAGTTTTTAAGCAGTAATTATTTTATGGTACCGTAATAGTAATAATGTCGGTATAAATATCTTCTGAGGATGTTTTATATAAGTTAAGGTAATCGTCTCACTACTACATCAACGCCCCCATGTTTCGGATTCGACATACATAGTATAGACAAATTACATCTAGACACAATACAAGTAATCATGCAATAAAGATTTGTCCTGGGTGCGGATTGAACCCACGACCTCTAGCTTGGCACTTAGGTTCACTAACCACTAGATCTATAGGCCCGTCTTATTATTTATTTCATTTATATTTTATTCGCATTATTTATAGTTCTTTAACAAAGTGCCCGCGGACTTTGTTCCGCGTTATAAATATTTTTGTCCCTGCCCGTTTGTCCCGCGTTATACTTCGGGTTAAAAGTTCGGGATTTTTAGGGTTCCGTAGCCAAATGGCAAAAAACGGAACCCTTATAGATTCGTCATGTCTGTCTGTCTGTCCGTCCGTATGTCACAGCCACTTTTTCCGAAACTATAAGAGCTATACTACTGAAACTTGATAAGTAGATGTTTTCTGTGAACCGCATTAAGATTTTTACATAAAAATAGAAAAAAAATAATTATTTTGGGGGGTCGCCATACATGGAACTGAATCTCAAAAAATTTTTTTTCGTCGTACCTATGCATGTAGGGTGTCTATGGGTACGTTTTCAAAAATGATATTGAGGTTTCTAATATAATTTTTTTCTAAACTGAATAGTTTGCGCGAGAGACACTTCCAAAGTGGTAAAATGAGTGTCCCCCCCCCTCTAACTTCTAATATACGAGAATGATAAAACTAAAAAAAATATATGATTAAATATACATTACCATAGAAACTAACAACGAAAATTGGTTTGAACGAGATCTGGCAAGTAGTTTTTTTTTAATACGTCATAAACCGCAATTTTCTTTCATTTAATCAACTAAAATACTTGCTGCTACGGAACCCTTCATGTGCGAGTCCGACTCGCACTTGGCCGGTTTTTATTTCATAGCCTATGACATTCCACAATAACGTAGCTTACTATTAGTGAAATAATTTTGAAAATCGGTTCAGTAGATCCAGAGATTACCCCTTACAACGTCACAAACGTCGCAAACTCACAAACGTTACCTCTTTATAATATTAGTATAGATAGACTCGCAGGTGTAATAAAAACTTTCTTGAGAATTTACTTCTATCAATTCTGCTAAATAATTTATTATCGTCTTTGGTCAGTGACGTAAAGATTTACATGGACCCTTTGAGTGATGTAATTTGTGCTAGATGTAACGAGATATAAAGATTCGTTTTAATCTATAATAATATGATAAATAAAGATGAGTTCAAACCTCACCATGAAAAGTATTATCAAGAAGTACTTCAGGAAGAAGGGACGTCAACCAAAACATACAAACACGAAAAGAATGATGAAAAATATGAGGGCATTAACGAAGAAGTTTTTGAGGGTATAAAATGGAGTAACTTGATATTTTTACCGTTTAACCCCGTCTTTAAGATGCTTGTTATCGTCAGTGTGATTATAAAAACAATCCTGGTAAGCGTTTTCCCAAATATGAAAAATATTAACTTGCAAATAAATTGCTCACTCACTCACATCATTTTCTGTTATTTTTATATAAATTTGTCACGTATTAGTTATATTTCTTCATGTTGAGATGGTGTAAGCTGTAAGGTTAGGGTATAATGCTGCACCCGAGACCTTGTTAGCATGATCATGATGAGTTCTGTCGTTTTTTTTTAATGTAATTAATGGTGTATTATTAATTAAATATATATGTTATTTTTAAATAATTATCAAATAGTGTACTATTTGATAATTGTCTAAAATTAATATATGAAATGAAAAGTACTTTTTAAATGATAGAATAATTGATAGTACTTAATATTATATAATTTAAGTATACTGAATAATATACTATTTCTTGGTATCTTTATGCTAATTTACTAATACAATTATATTGACTAAGTGATTTATACTAACACTACTAACATAATATATAAACTTTGATATTTTGTAATGAACATTTGTATGCCGATAATGGTAAAACATAGAGATTCTATTACTAATAACAATGTAAACATATTTACTATCTATGTTTGTACATATAAATTGAATTGAATAGTTAAATGTGCAATACAATTTTATTAACGTTATTTGAAATGTCTACTTCCATTTTGAATACATGACCTTAATCGGCGTAGCTATGTCTGTTTTTGAACATTGTTTCTGAAGGAGGTTTCACTATGTTGGTTGGGATGGTATTTTGGTACACAACGGCAATGGTTTTCATAGCTTTTACAAAAAAAAAACAACTTAGTTAAACCTGAATATTAGACACCAAGTCAAACCATGAATGACGGGATTTCTATGGTTTCACGCCATCAATGCTTTGATCATCGTTGGTGTCCTAACTGTTCGAGCTAGACTGCTCCTCTTACGACCTTCAAAGTATGAGTAAGATATAGTTGGTTTAATATGATTTAATTATGAGTAAGATATAGTTGGCTTGAATTCATTAATTATCATTGTTTATCTAGTTTTTAAGTCATATATAAATATATGTATCTACTTCTTTTCTCCATTACCTAATGGTATTCTTAAGTGCCGACGACATATAGTAAAGTGGCACACTCAAACCCTAAAGGTTTCTGTGCCACATCCAAAAAACAAACTTTTGTTATTTTTGCTAAATCTACTATATAAAAATAAGTCCTTTCCTTCCTGATGCTATAACTCCAGAACGCACGAACCGATTTCCACGGTTTTGCATTCGTTGGAAAGGTCTCGGGTTCCGTGAGGTTTATAGCAAAGAAAATTTATAAAATTTAACGCGGGTAACACCGCGGGGCACAGCTAGTAAATCTATAAAAGAAATAGATTTAGTTCATGTAGACTTTTATGTTCTCTTGATTCACAGGGTCCAATTCAGTCCGTCTATCCAATTGTGTACTGTTGGGATGTAATGGCAATAAGCCCGGTTTTGACTTTAATAAAGTTTTTGTATTTGTATGTCTGTGATCCTCTATACGGCATTGATACCTTTCTTCATATAATACATCGGTAAGATCTTACTTTTTATTTATTAGTTATACTAGTTGTTATTTGCGAATTATTCCGCGGAAATAATTCTAAATAGTTTAGTCTGTTTTTTGAACAAATGACGGATCTGTCTGTTATAATTCAAATTAAACTAAGTCAATTTAACGCCTTTTCTAGTTTATTTAACTGCCTTGTAATGTTCATTTTTTACAGACAAGTAACGGACAAGCGAGCACATTTGCCAAAATCAGCGTTTTTATTACTGCTTGATATTTTATCTCTTATCCCATTTACGCGTCTTTTGTCATCGGAGGAATGTCCTCCATTTCAGTTTTGGCAAAATATAATGGCTTTCAACGAATTTCTTATGTGAGTTTTACATTATATCTATCTATATTTTTAATTACTTGTGATACCACTGCAGATAATCGGAGTTGTTGCACCGTTACCGGCGTTAGGTAAATTTAGTTCCAATCCATCCAAAGAACGTCTGGTAGAATTTGCTAGATGCTATAAGACCCCTCATTTTAATATTATCAATGTTTATCCAAGTTTGTTTTAAGAAATAAGCCTGTACTTCGGAAACATGTAATTGACGGGCAGAGTACATACAGACCCAGAAGAGGTACTTATGGGTCACACAAATTAGTTGTCGTGTTGGAATGGAGACCTTGGACACGAAGTATTCAGGCAACTGTCTTAACCAATGCGCTAGTTTCATTGTTTGAATGTAAAATTTCCTTTTTAAGTATTATAAAGTTTGATTTTTTTAATTATTATTATTACTCAAACTCGCATAGTATCCGAACTTGTCATATATTGGACTCACATTTCGATATCCGACGAGTATTGACTGACGAACCAATTTACACGCATAATCTTCAAAAATTTTGTTCTCTATGGCTGTTTCCGGTTGTAGAACTTTAGTTTACATTTGTATCGGTGTCTTTCTGACCATTGAAGCAGCCTTTACGTCTCAACGTACAGCAAATTACCGAACCAAATGCATCTCTAAATCAGTAACCCCCTGAGCCAAGATTTGAAGAGGTCAGAGATGACCTCTGATGCGGGTTACTTGGTTTGTAAACTTTTTGCTAGACGTTCCTATTTTGTGGTGAAAGCCTCCTACGTTAACTGAAAACATCCGGTAACTCTATTTTTTTTCAGTATATATAGAGTATTGGAATATTTCTCTCTAGTAACAACACATACAACGTGGAAGCTTATAATAGGTTTTACCTTAATGATGGCTATAGGCGTTAATTGCGTTGGATGTTTCTGGATATTACTAACAAAACAAGGACTGTGTAAGAATTGTCGGGATGGCATTTACGATTGGAGGATATATATTATTCACAAGGTAAATGAATTTCATAAAGGTACGACTTGCACACGATAGAGTCTTAGTGCCAACTTTAATGTGTGGAAGTGAAAGTTGGGTTCGGTAGAAAGTAAAATACATGTAGAATAAATGCAGTGGAAATTAGATCTCCGAGAAGTATGTGGTGTGACTTGGAGACTTAGAATACAAAATACTCAGGTAAAAGAGCACTGTGGTGTGAAAGTGGATGTAGTCACAAAGATTGAAAAACGTATGCTAAAATGTTTTGTGCATTTAGAAAGGACGAATGAAAGAAGATTGACAAAAGATGCCTATATCTGACCTGTGTGAATTGCACAACATAATTACTTTATACTTATAGGTTCCAAGAAAACCTATAAGAAATCTATGGTTGTAAAATAATTTTAGTAATGTGGGTACCGTAAGGAATTCTATCCATGTTTGTCCACTGAGCACTTGTGCCGTGTTTTATAATAATCTCATTGTTCGTTTTGCAGCTTAATGAAACTGAAGAAGCATACACAACATACATATATAGCATGTGCTATGTATTATCTTTTGCATTACATACACATGTAGACGAATTTAAACCTTCAACGATAGCAGAGTTTATGATAATATGTGTATTTGTGGCCATTGGTTACATCTTACTACATTTCATATTAGTACCAAAATTATTTTCTGAATCTATTTTGACGTTATCCAGGATTTGTAGTCAATATGCAAATATTAAAAAAGTTTTAGAAGAGACGAAGAGGCGAAATTCTCGAAGTGCAGCTCATAAAAAAGTTGATAACTTCTATCAAATTATGTGGGAAAAGCGTAACGGTATCGTTGATACACCTTTATTTTTCATAAAAGACATTCCTAGATATTTGAGACTGGAGCTCCAGCAAGATTTACTATGGCAAGTTTTTTACCACAGTCCTACTCTAAGAAACACATCGGTTTCTTTCCAACGGTGGCTCAGTGACAAGGTGTTTTTACATCATAAGTTACCTGGTGAAAGATTTTACGTTAGTCCACATGATAACATGCAATGTAATTACTATTTTATAAAATCAGGTATTGTTCAATTGATTTCTGCTGATGATGGAAGTACCCCAATACTTACAGTTACATCAGGGACAGTATTCGGTGATGTAAATTTCTTAGTACCACATTTGACAGATAAAGTTACAATTCGCTGTTTAACTTTTTGCGAATATTATATTTTATCAAGGGAAAATCTTTTATATGCAATGTATAACTATCAAGATGATAGAAAACTTATTATAGAATCAGTAAAGGAAAGACTGAAACATGCGAAGACTTTATTTACTTGTAAACAATATATAAGAGGTGTAGATAGAAGTGAGGACGAAGGTATAGCATGGATTAAACGGCGTTGGTGGGAATTATTTGCACTAGTGAGTAAATGGAGAAAAACGCCAGACAAGAAATGCGAGATACCACGTGAACATACATCTTATCATTGTCCTAAATATCTGGGACAACTTGTATTATGTACTGAGACTGAACTCCAGACAACATTATTTTCAAATGTAAAGTTTCCATGGATTTTAGCTCCACAATCAAGTTTTGGTATTGCATGGCGCAGAATCGTTCTTGTCACAGTATTTCTTGTACTGTGTTTATTTCCTCCCAACTTGATAAAGTCATGGGATCATGTTCCAGTATGGTTTAAACTATTTTCTCTTTGGGTGAACCTTGTGTATGCTGTGGATATAGGCGTATCACTTTCGACTGCTGTGAAAAAGGAAGGTTACGTTATTGCTAATTTCAGTGAAGTCATGTCAGAAAGATGTAAAAGTTTAGATTTTATACTGGATGTAATGGCTACGATTTGGTTAGAAGATATATTTTATGTCTGTGGACTCTCTCAATATTATACCACAGCAAAATTTAATAGATTGATTAAAATTTACAAGCTTTTTTATGTGGAATATTTTTGGGATATAAAAACAAGTCCTATGATAATTGTAATTTGGAATATCTTTCTTCTCCAATTTGCGTCGTTAATAATAGTCAACTATTTGGTATACGAAGTCGGGTCATACATTAGGAATGTAACATTACGTAACTTTCCTGCAGAGAACTTATGTCATAAGACTAATTCAACTGATATTGACTGTGATAGCCCCATCATTGGCGTGTCATTTATGGCAGTTTTTGAGATTACGTTCTCCGTATTTCTGCCGAGGACTCTGAATGATATATACCTTTTGGCTATTGAATCATATGTTTTCACTCTTATATCTATTTATTGTAAAGGACGTTTAATCGCCTACTTATATTTGAAAGATAGAGATGAGATGAATTACCGATATTTCGTATTGAACCTCAAGGAATATTGTAAGGATTACAGGGTTCCTCAAGATTTATTTAAGAAATTAGATCAATATTCCACCTGCCACTGGAAGTATTATAAAGGCATTAATATAATGCAACCACATAAACTAACTGAAGAGCCTTTCGAGATATTTTGGAAATGTCAAGGTGAGGCAGCTGAAAATATTATAGCTCGGTCAAAAGCTTTTGTTGGAGCAGATTCTGCATTAATAAAGGATTTAGCATGTGCGGTAAAACTATTAACATTACCGAAGAATGCTACTGTATTTTTATTTGGATCTCAATGCAAAAAAGTGGTCTGGGTTCTTCAGGTGAGTATTCTGTTAAACACAATAATAATAAAATAGTCAAAAACTTATTTTAGTCTCGGTGGTAAATCCAAATAGAGTCATTTGCACGGTACATATAGCTGTGCATTATTTAGCTCTCACAATCTGTCACCTTGCCGCTCAATATTAGTGTTGTTTTACCTGACTTTATGTCTCCATTTCATGGGGTGGCATGCGCCTTGCCTAACTTCACCAAGCTTATATCTTCCAGAGATTTTTTTAGTCAGAAGTTCCAGTGACATTTTTTCTTCCGATCAGACGATTTTACACTCTGCTGTTGGTCCAATCAAATGTATTTTATTAAACTTTTAAATACAGTACTGAATAGCTTATAGTTTAATGGCGATCATAAACCGAAAGATACAGCGTGGATTGTCACTGCATGCGGGTAGCGCAAGAAAGGCCTTCGTGGAGATTTCTGGAGAGGCCTATGGTTATTGGTTGACGTCTTTCAGGTGGCATAATGATGATGATACTGATGACTGAATAAATTATTACAGGGTTATGTTAAATCGGAATATTACGATGAAGACGGTCAGTTGGAGAAGAAAGATTATGGGCCTGGATGTATTTTGTCCCTAATTTGTGTATTCTTTGGAAAACCATCTATAAGAACTTATACGACGTACACTGATTGCGAAGTAATTGTTCACTTATATAATTGTTATTATGTTTACAGAAATTTGACATTGCTATTAACTATTTTTATTCTATTTTACAGTTTCTCTTTATTGACTTGAAGGACTTTTACGCAATTTGTAAACGATACCCTCACGAGTGGAGTTGTATACAGAAATGTATTAATAAATATAGGCCACAATTTGAGGACATGTTTCAAAACTTTTTGATTAAACATAAAGAAGTGAGTATATTTTAAAAACTAAATAGATTACGAAAAAGGAGGAGGAGCTGAATATACGTGAATGTCTTTGTAGGGTTCCGTACCCAAAGGGTACAACGGGATCCTATTACTAAGACTCCGCTGTCTGTCCGTCTGTCACCAGGCTGTATCTCATGAACCATGATAGTTAAACAGATGAAATTTTCACAGATGATGTATTTCGGTTGGTACTATGTTAACAAATACTAGAAAATAAAATAGATATTTTTAGTAATTGTTTTTACTCGTTTTTACTACTTGCAACATGGAGACGCTTGAAATATTCACAGAATAATTAGTTGCAAATTCACTTTAAAAATAAATAATCGTCGTCGTGGGTTCGATCTCCACCTACGACAAATCTTTGTGTGATGAGCACGACTATTTGTTCTATATTTGGCTGTAATTTATCTATAATATGTCCGTATTTAGAAATATATAAGTACTTTTGTAATTTCTCTCGTTATCCTGGTACAGGCTACTAGGCAGATATGGATCAGATGTTTGTAACTAACACACACATCCCAGGATATTTAATATTTTATAATACATACATGTTTGAAGTCGTTGGAGATCATCTAGCAAATTTTTGTTTGATATTGTTATTCGCTGTCGTTAAATATAAATACATTTAAATTAACCTAAAAATGTTTCTTCCTGATACCGTCGACTATCGCATAGGTACATTTTTTTCGAAATGTTTCGATTTTTTTTTATTTTGTACTTTTTTGACTATGCTTTGATCTGTCAACGTATTATAACATTACGAAACCTTTGATTTCAGAACAAACAAAAAAGGACAAAACCGAACATCAAAACGGGTCCATCGCAATCATTGCCATTTGAAGGTGATCTCTGGGGAAGACCAGAATCGGCGTAAGTAGTCAGTCATTATATGCTACGCATTTACGAAGTGATTCTTAGTGAAGATTAGAATGAGTGCGTTACGCAATCTCGACAAATGGATGCGCCATTAACTCTTGAGCGAAAGAAATGTTCTGCGACTTAATTTTTTGTATTTTTTAATGCTGGATGGGTATGCGCAAGACCACAATCTCAGCTGATGGTAAGTGAAGATGTGGTTGAAGGTGAACCACCCATAAGATGCCTGTTCACTCTAGCCTTGAATAAACCCATGTTATATGACTCAGGAAAGACGTTGGCCGGAAGGGTGTCAGCTTAGCTACTACTCTTCGACTGTAGTTGGGCCTATTGGCGTGGTTGGCAATTGCTTACTTTCCAAGCCGGAGGTCGTGGGTTCGATTCCCACCTAGGACAGATATATGGGTGCATGAACATGTTTTGTCCTGAGTCTGGGTGTAATTATGTATATAAGTGTGTATTTACAAAATAAAAGTATTATATGTAGTATATCAGTTATCTGGTTTCCATAGTACAAGATCTGCTTAGTTTGGGATCAGATGGCCGTGTGTAAATAATGTCCCACGATAAAAAATAGTATTCATAGTATGTATTTCAAAAATGGGTAACCGACTGCTGTCTAAAGACTACAACCGGGACCTACAACTTAACGTGCCCTTTAAAGCATAGAGATGCTCAAAAATGAAACCACTCTGGCGATTACCCATTTTGAGATAGACCACGTGCCCCGGTTCTTAAGGCTGGTGGCGGTGGCTTGCCGTCCACTTACGGACCGATGAAAGCAGTTCCACATATTGTTATTAAATTAATGTAATGCTTTCTTTTATTACCCATCTAACCGTAAACCATCTCACTGTCCCTGGTTTTCCTAGGTATGCACTTGCCACACACAACACAGATCACACAATTGATTGTCATAAATGATCTCTTCAACTCCAACTCTTAATTGTGGCACTTATAAATGATCTCAATAATTACAGACGTAGAGACGCCAGCACATCCAGCTGTCAAACACCAATCTGTCAAATTTCTTTTGTAGTATTTCAACTTTATCACATAAGCATAAGGTTCACTTTCAATTGGGGAAATTTGACAGATTGGGGTAGTTTGGCGTCTGTCCATCCATGACATTTAGAATTAAACATCATTTTAGTATCCCGCCACGCATACTGACGCTATGTTCCGCAGAGCTAACGAAGAGTATGTAACAAGCTTTGTTTAGTGTCATCGATGAGTGTTGTGGCCAAAGAGAATATAATCTAAGCGAAATGGATTCCCAATGTCAGTAAATTCATTTCTGAATTTATTACTTTGTTTTTTTTTTGGTTTCAATATATATATTTTTTTTTCATATAAACACATTTCATTACTCATAAAATTAAATGTATCCATATTCTATGTTATGATACGACACTTACCCGCTTAGGACTATTTAAACTAAGTGTGATTATTCATACTATTATAATTTGCGTTGTCTTTGTAATTTTTTCTAGCGTAATTTGGTGTTAAGCTTTGGAATATGTACCTATATAGAAATAATATATGTAGCATTAATCACTGGGGCCAACTAGAATACCAGTGCTACAGCATACAGCTGCTGTAGCCAATGCTGAGGTTACGACCATTTGGCACACAGCAAAATTATGTTTCGCCTATATAATAATTAAACTTTTTCTTTCTTCTACATACAGGTGATATTTCTGTACTGAACGTATAAGGTAAAATAAATATCAATTGAATAAAATTTATTTCCAGATTCATGCAAACGTGGCTAGTGTTTAGAGTGGCCGTCGTGTGTATATCAATAACGGCAGCATCTTTGCAAGGTTAGAATAAATAATATATAATGTCCTCCTAGCCGAATTTCGGCCACGGCGCCGGCCAGTCTGGATGGAGAGTAGCCACCTGCGCGTGACATATTATAGTGCTCAAGCGTGTGCAAACACAGGATTACTTTCTATTCCATCACTCTCATAATCCGATGCTTGCTTCGTGCATCTCCGTGCTTGGAGGGCACGTTAAGCTTTCGGTCTCGGTTGTAGCCATTAGACAACAGTCGTTAAGCCATGTCAGAGGCCTATTGGGCGGCTTGAGCAACTCTGACACTAGTGTGACCACTACCCACACGATAAGCAATAATCCGATGGGCCAACTAGCGACAGAACCGAAAAGAGGTCAGGTACAGGACCGACGGCTTTACGTGCTCTCCGAGGCACGAGGATATAATACCGCCAACTCCAACCAGGACTTCGGGCTGATATTAAGATTTTTTTTCCTTTTTACAGTAATCTCCCAAAATCACTTTTGGCCCGACCCGGGATTAGAACCCAGGACCTCGTTATTTGCGGTTGAACACGCTAGCTAAGTACTTAATTTGTTGCGAAGAGACATTCGATAGACAACGGCATGTGTAAACGGGTACTATTATGAGCGGGGTTTCATGTAAGAGGTCTTTATTTCACTTCAACTCTAAGTCATTATTGATTTTTTTTAAACTATCTATAAATGTCATTATCTGCATATAATAGCTGTAAGTCACAGACGTCCCTTTTCGAAATTGTTTAATCTACCTTTGGTTTTCTTTAAGTTCTCGGTTACTTCGGTGGTTGACGCAAATTTATATTCGACTTATTTTCTTTTTTTTTGTCATATTTATACTCAATTTATAATTCGTTCCCACAAATTTTTCTATTGCCTTGTCATTTGGAGGGTTTGGCATGTGAGATGGCGACCGCTGTCAGGTGGTACACATGACGTGCTGTTGTCCGACTACCTGGTCGCGTAGTTGCATTCCCGACACCAATGTGATGGTACGTAGTGGCCCTGTTATTCTTTCTGGGCCGGAAACTACACGTATCTTAGGGCCTGTTTCACAATGTCCAGGGAAAGTCCCGAATAAGCTACTTGCAACTTATCTATCGAATAAAGACATCGTTTGCGTTTCACAATCCATGAATAGTGCTAACTGGCAAATAAGTAAACTATTGGCCAGATCAAGCTTCAGATAGCAAAGTTAACTGATGGATAAGATATGTAACAGATGTCATTCGATGCTTATTTCGGTGGTGTTTATTGTTAGAATAAAATGGTAAAATTTGATACTATTGAAGATGAAATTGATGAATTATTTGATCGTAAACCGCGCATAAATCCGATACCGCTAAGAAAAACACCACCGGAACACCGCAACAAACATTTGTTGACATTAACATTTGACGTCTATTTATTTAAGTAATGGAATCAGGCGTTACTTTGCGGAAATCCATAACAATCAAAATACAAAATCAATATTTAGTGTTAATTCCGCTAATTGTCAGTTTAATCATGCTGGGATGCAATTTGCACCGCCCTCCCGCCCGCAAAAACGTGCACATGCAAGAAGGACAATACGAAAAGCAAATTACATGCGCCAGTACGATACCCAACACGCTCTTTACTGTATGCATGCCCCCCTGACCGTATTAACACATATGTTGGTAGTCTGACCTATATGGGCCCAATTTCAGATAGAATTGCCAATTTACTGCGTAAAAATAATATTCACGTTGCATTTCGGACGGACCAAACTATACGACGTCTTTGTAATGGAAAAGATAATTTGGAAAATTGCAAGAAATCCGGCGTGTATAGGTTGGTCTGCGATGATTGTGACGCGGTATATATAGGTCAGACAGGCCGAAATTTTGAAACACGGTATAAAGAGCATGTAGCTGCTTATAGGAATGGCCATCCTGATAAATCTCATTACGCCAAACATTTAATTGAAACTGGCCATTCCTTGGGCGACAATAATACGTATAATATTTTACATAGTTGCGATAAAAGTTTCCGGTTATGTGTGTTGGAACAATTAGAAATATTAAAACATAGCAGTAATAGTTTTGCATTGTTGAATGACCAAACAAATTTAGTTTCATCTCCTTTACTACGAATATTTGGGGGTAGTTAGAAATAATTGTCCATGCGGTTGGTAGTATATAAAAGAGCGCTCGCCTCGTTGGCTTTTAGTCTCCTTCGAGCACTCGACGAGTTAGCAGCCCTTGAGAATGGTCCGTGGAGGACCGAAACACGTGTTGGGTATCGTACTGGCGCATGTAATTTGCTTTTCGTATTGTCCTTCTTGCATGTGCACGTTTTTGCGGGCGGGAGGGCGGTGCAAATTGCATCCCAGCATGATTAAACTGACAATTAGCGGAATTAACACTAAATATTGATTTTGTATTTTGATGGGTCTATTTATTTGACTTTCGTACGTTTAATTTCACGCAAAAAAATCAATTTATGTATGTATTTTTATTTGATAAAATAATAGTTAGAAGATAAATTTGAAAATATTTATGCAAACCTGAAAATGCTAACCATAAAAAAATAGTAAAATGATATTTTAGGTGTGTTTATCATAAGAAATGTATTTATAGGTTGTCCGTTTCGTAAGACGGAACGACAAAATGCGACGTTGCCAAACCAACCTAATAGGTTGGTTTGGCAACTGCCGAATAGCTATCTGGTAAATTTATCGGGAAGGTGGTGGTGAAACGCAATGTGTTTTATCCAGAACTTATATCTGTCAGTTTATTTATTTTGTAGTTAGCTATCCGACACTTTATCTAGATATTGTGAAACAGACCCTTAATGGTGGGTAGATATTGCTTGCACATATTAGTTAGTTATTTAATCCTACTCTATATTCAATAAACTTATAAAACAAGGCCGAAGACAAGGCCATGTTGGCCTCAAAAAGGCTGAATGTCCTTGGCGGAGCTAGGTGATACTTCGTGTGCGTTCAGTGTCTCCAGTTTTACAAGGCCTAAATATAGCTGCACATAGAGTACCTACTGCTGCTACTACAGGGCAATATCGACCTGGTGGTTTTGATCACATTTAACGTCGCGTAGTTTGAATCGTCGTTGGTGTCGGAGGTCCCACTGTTTGGCTTTATCCTATTACTCTACGGAGAGACTTGGTGTCTCTATGTATCCTGTACCATATTTATTTCGGGGAAGTAACTTATATCTACCGCCAAGTTCCGCCACATACCATCTCGCCAAAAGTGGAGATTTTATCCATATCACCTAGATAAATGA
Source organism: Pseudoips prasinana (assembly GCA_951640165.1). Lineage (NCBI taxonomy): Eukaryota > Metazoa > Arthropoda > Insecta > Lepidoptera > Nolidae > Pseudoips > Pseudoips prasinana. The sequence goes on along the minus strand of OX621259.1, from coordinate 16,826,712 downwards.
TCGACTACCTCCGTGCGTTTCACACGAACATTTTATAGCACACTAAATATTCTGTGGAATTAATTAATAGCCGAGGTATTTCCGATCCAGTATAACATGGCCTTCAAAAAGCGAGCCTATACCTTAATTATAAATATATATATATACTTTTCAGTAAACTGCCACATATAATAATATTTATATATAGGTACACATACTTACAGAAATTCTTAATTGCTCTTTGTGAAATTGCTGTGGTGTTTGTTATATTGCTGCGACATTAACTGGTTACATGCTGGCAATGCATTTGCAGCCCATCTGCTGTTGTTAGTATCCATGGACGGTGGTGATCACTTACCAACAGGTGACCCCAAGTGGGTCACACTCGTATGCCTTGCCATTATCATAAAATAAATACACTTTATTACGAAAATAACAAGAGGTCTTAAATGCGGTCGTGGCGCAATAAGAAAAAGAAGTGGTCACAAACATCCATGCATTGAGTGCGAACTTATATGAAATATTTGAAAAAAGATAAAAGCTGACCTCACTGTAGCAGGTAAAAGGTTTCCAATCTTTTGAGATGGCGGTTATTGCATCTGTGTAAGCATGACACATAAAATTTACGCGGGAGTTACAGAGACAGGCATTAATAAATTAATGTATGAAAACCTTTTTGTTTCGCGACCACACTTTAGCCATACGTTTGTTAACTTACCGACCGCGAGGATCCGTTCTTCTTAGCGTGTCGATGGCAAACTAGTCAAATTTTTGTGGCCCAGAACGTGTCCACACTGATTGCCCTGCTTGTGGCATTCTTAAGATCCTGCCATGAACAGGCTGGGCATGATGTTAGGTGGGACATGGATTGGACCGATGTTCCACAAATGCAGTCCATTTTGGGGTTGCTCGACAGTCCCCACCTATACATGTTTTCTTTGCTTCTGCCCACCTGAGTCCGGAGTCTATTTAGAGGACCCTTATTAAGACTGAATACCTTAGATAAGTAATGGAATCAGGCGTTACTTTGCGGAAATCCAAAACAATCAAAATACAAAATCAATATGTAGTGTTAATTCCGCTAATTGTCAGATTAATCATGCCGGGATGCAATTTGCACCACCCTCCCGCCCGCACAAGTTTGCATATCACACTCAACACTGGTTGAGCGCAGTTAGCAGCCCTTGAGAATGGTCCGTGGAGGACTGAAACACGTGTTGGGTTAGGTACTGGCGCATGTAATTTGCTTTTTTTATATTGCACTTGTGCGGGCGGGAGGGCGGTGCAAATTGCATCCCGGCATGATTAAACTGACAATTAGCGGAATTAACACTACATATTGATTTTGTATTTTAACTGAATACCTTAACTCGAGATATTTGTTTCAGGTAGCATTGGTGATGTATACGGATGGCCGCTTCATATGATTGGAGCATTATGTGATTCTATCGCTTGGGTTGATATCATTTTAAAATTATTCGTAAGCATCGCCGTGTCTTGGTCATTATAATCGTATTATGTTATAATTTAGTTTCGAGATATTATGCAGTAATGACATAGATTAGCATTATAAAAAATTATAGTCATAATCATATATATATTTATTAGTTGTTTATTTTGAATCCCATCATTATTTAACCACCGTGTAGAAAAGTTGCCTAAAAACTCAGTAGGAATCCTATGTTTTTTTGTTGTTTTGTTTTGTTGTTGTTTTTTTTTTTTCTTTTTTTTTAAAGACAACGTCCGCACGGAATCTAATCCATGTGTCGCGGGGTACTTTACAAACATATAACAGATGAACACAAATTACATCCAGACTCAGAACAACTATTTGTGGGCCTCACAAATAGTTGTCCGGCGCGGGACTCGAACCCGCGACACGAAGAGGCGAGCGTGCAATCAAGTCAAAGTCTAATTTTTAATGTGTAATATATCTAAATTCGTGGAATTAAATCGACTCATACCCAAGCAATTTTATCATCAACATAGTTTAAAACTTTATAGACGTAATTTGCATTGCTACAAGTATGCCTTTAAATTTTGTTTGAATTTCATATATCATAGGAAAGTTTTTGTAGAAGGGTCTACACTTCCCCATAAAACAGTTACTGGTTTAGTGGAGACAAGTAGCATGTGCCACAAGATTAAGTTTATTTCGAGGGTTAAATCTAAATGTATTTAGGATTATTAGACTAATGTCAACGGCTTCTATGAGCAATTTGACTAAAACTATCCTACATTCAGAAACAAAGTTTTATTATAATAGCTACTGTAATTAATTCATGCATGATTAAGGATTTATTAAAGATGACCTGATCAAGATACATATTTATGATTATAATTTTCATAAAAATATAATTCAGTTTAATTTTGCTGTGGTTCAAGGTGCTAATATTTTACTGACAGTGGGAAAACAAATAACTAGCCGTGCCCCACGGTTTTACCCCCGTTAAAATTAAAACAACTCTGATACTAAGGTTGTGCCCACACGATAAGTAAGTAAGTAAGTGTGATGCTATTCAATATCTACGTGTGAGACAGTTGCACGCTGAGTTCTTAAAAGAAAATCTTTTTCAGTTACATTATAACGACGCCCGTGGTATCCTAATAACAAGTAAAGTTAAATGCCTGTTAAACTATTTGACGAAAGGATTTTTTCTGGATATTATCGGTGCCGTTCCATGGTTAACCATCATCAAAAGTCTTATATCCCACGATGTGAGCGAGACAGACGGACAGATTTTGAATATGGTCAGCAAGTTCGCTCATCTTTACATTGTTTTTGCTTACTTCAAGTATATCAGTGACATTCCAACTGCTAACATGGTTTCATTAATGGTTAGTTACATTTTCTTTATAAAATATTGACGTATGATTTTTAATAGAAAATCTGCAAGTACTCGTACTTCCGTGCAATTTATAAACGCAGTAAAGAACGTGTCGTTCACATGTTCTTTACTGCGTTTATGCGACTGCCTCGTTGGTCTAGCGGTAGCGTGTTTAACCGCAGAAAATGAGGTCCTGGGTTCAAATCCCGGTTCGGGCCAAAAAGTGATTTTTGTCCGTGACTTTTCCGTAAAAATAAATTTCTCAGTATCAGCCCTAAGTCTGGAAGTTGGCGGTATGACACCCCCGTGCCTCGGAGAGCACGTAAAGCCGTCGGTCCTGTGCCTGACCTCTTTCCGGTCATGTCATTAGTCGTCCCATCGGATCATGAGAGTGATGGAATAGAAAGTGCCCCTGTGTTTGCGCACACACTTGTGCACTATAATATGTCCTGCGCAATCGGCTAATCTCCATTGAGAATGGTCGCCGTGGCCGAAATTCGGCCGGGAAGACATCATCATCATCACTGCGTTTATAAATTGCGTGGCAGCGTATTCATAAGGTTGCCTTTATTGTTGAGAACAGATACGGGCAATTACAGTTCCCGACTCGCGTTTGGGGGGATCGCTTCCTTAATTAGTGAAACTAATGATTGCGTTTTTGCTTAAGGGGCCTTTTACAGTCCACTAGCGCCGTCAATCGAAAAAATGTCATAACTCGTAAATAGAATCAAAAATACAAAATGTGGTCTATTATTACTGTAGAAAAGGCAATAACGTAATTTTATAACACATTGTCAACACTTGAAATATAGCTGTTTAGCTAAATCGTGCATTTGTAACAAAAACGGCCGTTTATGTTTTGAATGCACGATTTAGATAAACAGCTATATTTCAAGTGTTGATAAGGTGTTATACAATTACGTTATTGCCTTTTCCACAGTAATAATAGAACATATTTTGTATTTTTGATTCTATTTACGAGTTATGACATTTTTTCGATTGGCGGCGCTAGTGGACTGTAATAGGCCTCCATAAACTGCGTAATGAGCTATTTATTTCTTGAATTCATTATTATTTTCATACATAAATAGACTTACGCCTGTTTCCCAGATTGGTAGGCAGACACAACGGATTTCCATTTATCAGCGATCCTAGCGATGTTTGCAAGAATCGTGACACGTGAAAATCCGTCTCTGCCTACCCCCTTTGCCTATTATTATTATTTATTGTTGTTGTTTTGTCCACAGATTACAAAATGGATAATCGTGAACATATTGCTGCTTTTAGGAGTAAGTCATTATCTGGTAGTAAAATGTGTGGATATGGAATACGATTTAAATATGAATTTAGTCAGCATAACTAAACGAAATGCATGTTGGATTCCGGTTTTCTGGAATCTGCCTCAAAATTTGAGTCTGGAGGATTTGAAGCTGGTATATAAATGTTTCTATCTGTTTTATATATTTTTGTTACTCATCATGTCAGTTAAATTACGTAGTAGTACGCAGGTCCTCAAGAATCTGATTAAAGTAGGTATAACATAGATATGTTATACCTACTTCCATCAGAGTGAAATCAATTGTATATTTCCTAAAACAGAAATAGTTCTACAGCTATTTCTTGTGATAGCTAACCTAAAACTATAGAACATGTTATTTAATTAAAGGAAACTTATAATTTAATGGCTGTTACAGCAGAATCCTCATTAAAACACAATGTAAATATTTGTAGTGTGTGTTTTAATTTAATACAATTATTTTTTGGAAAACGACGCCCACGCTAAGGATTTTCTATCCCTACTCAGATCAAATCATCATATATAGTATATCATCATATCAGTCGAAAGACGTCCACTGCTAGACGATGGCCTCCCCAAAGATCTCCACAAATGCCAGGTGTCACGCTGCCCACATCCAACGGCATCCAGCGAGTCTTTTCAGATCGACGGTCCACCTTGTGGGGGCCTAGTCACGCTGTGTCTTCCGGTTCGTGGTCGCCACTCAAAAACCTTCCAGCCACAGCGGCTGTCAGTTCTAGTTGCCACTTCAGTTTAGCAATTCATCAAGCTTTGTAGTCTACTTAAGTTCGCTAATGGATTTCAACATTTCTCATTCGGTCGCAGGGATACCCCGAGCATAGCCCTCTCCATTGCCTTTAGGGTGAACTTGAGCCTTCTTATGATGTCCATATAGTAAGCGATCAGACTTATATAACTATTGTTATCAGGTGGCTGCTTGCTATAGTACAGGCTCTGCCTAGTTCGGGATAAGATCGCAGTGTATTAGTTAGTCCCAGTAAGATCCTTAAGGCGAAGAAGATATTATACCTTTGATCTATTCCACCAAAATAACGAAAGTCACCGGTAAAAGAGATATTTGCACAATTATTGTGAAGTCTAAGAATTCGTTTGCTTAATTTATTTGTTGAGAGCAACACGCTGGATCCCTTGTTTATATTCATGTTTCTATTACAGATATTCGCTGAAAGCCTAGACTTCGCAAATTGTGGACTAACAAGAATGAATTTAGGCAGATTTTCAATAGTAGACCGAGAAATATTTGGTGTCGAGTTTGTATTGTATTGCCTCAATGTTCTGTCTTGGTAAGTAACTTAATATTATAATACTGAACTATCACAGTTTTGTGTAGTGTTAGAGCGGTTTTGCACTATATTCGATCCGACTGCGTGAAAATAAAAATAAAATACAGATTTAGAAGACTCGGTCCGTATTCGGATTTTGCTTTTCGCATCACCGCCGATGCGCAACAGCTCTTAGGGCGAACCCGTGTCAAGATGTTCCGAAATGGTCGTAGAACTATCTGTGTTTGCGCATTACGTCCGATCCCAATACGAGAAAAAGAATAAAGATCGAGAAAACTCGGACCAAAATCAGACATCGCTTTTCGCACTACCCACATCCATGATTCAGACCGAATCTAGTGCATAACTTACCATACAAATAATTCTATGACTACTTTGGACCGTGTTTTCACGAATTCCGATCGGACTTAGTACGCAACCGCTCTTAGGGCGTTTACGCTTATGTTTAAGTGGTCGTAGAACTATTTGTTTGGTAATATGGGCCTAGTGTTCTCGATCTGTATTTTCACGGATTCGAATCGAACGTTGTGCAAAACCGCCCTTACCTACTTGCTAGCAAAGATATTTATTTATGAATTCGCCCCATTTTAAAAATGTTCCGGATCCTAAATAACGTTGAAACTTTTATTTTTATGTCCTTCAGGTTTGTGATGTGTTACATTTCAAAATTACTGCTTCTAAGTTCCCGTGGAGACACTATAGCCCAAAACGATGTGGATCAACTGACCAAGTTTCTTAAGTCCGAAAGAATCGACAAGAAGTTAATTGCACAAGCTGTCAACCATTTTAAATATTGTTGGATGAGGTATTCTATTGCTATTTGATAATGTGACGTGATCGCGTTACACTGTATGTGGATGATTTATATATCTTTACTAATATTTTAAATGCGAAAGTGACTCTGTCTGTGGCTTTCATGCCAAAACTACTGAACCAATTAAAATGAAATTTTGGAGCGTGAGAAAGGAAATAGGCTACATTTTAATGCGGAAAAAGGTTTGAAAGGGGTTGAAAGGGGGGAGTAAAAGTTGTATATCCACTGGAGCTGAGCGGAGACGAGACGTGTGTACAACAAAATTCTATTGGTTGTTTTAACACTAAACACAAAACCATCTCCTCTCCACTTGTCTCGTGTCCGCTTTGGTGGAGTCCGGGCCTTAGTCTTAGTGCGAGTGAGATTACCAAATCTCTTGGGACCGTTCTCTGTGATGTGATAAGATCTATGATATGGCATGAGTGTTGCTAGCGACATAGGCTACAGTAACCACTTGGTATTCTTGTTGGTCGACGAAGGGATATAAAAAGCACTACCTAGGTCTACCACGAAAAGTAAACTGTGGAAATTAAACTTAACAAATTTCAATCTAGGTATTATTATGATAAACAGGGTTCTTTGTGATAAATTACATCCTGCCTCCAATAATATATCTTGTCGTAATAATGTATTCTGGTTTCCAGGTCCAAAGGCGTAAATATCCATCAGCTGACAAACGATCGTATTGGAGCTGTGTTTGGACAAGATTTAAGCTACTATTTCTTTAGACAGTAAGTGAAACAGTATTTCAGAATAACCTTTGAAACACTATTTTAATAATATAACGCCTTGGTCGATACGCAAGTCTATATGGGGATATGAGTTTTTTTTACATTGGCAGAAGTTTCAAGTTGTGTTGATAAAATACTGCTCTTCTTTTGTGTTAAGAATTAAAAAACTCCCATTTAAATTATTATTTTTTAAAGTCTTTGTACTATAATGCCCATTGAGGTAAAAAGCTGCATTGGCTAACAAATATTGTATTATTTATGGTTGTAAATGTAATTAAAAATATCCCTAAAGTGTTAAAAAATACCCATGAATAGATTTAAACCACTATTAAAACTAGCGGCCAAGTGCGAATCTGGCGCGCGCGCGAAGCGTTCCGTACCCTTATCTATAAAAACTGTTATGTAGGACGAAATATTTGTTTTATTTCAATTTAATTATTTATTTTTAAAGTGTATATATACCATAATATTCTACGAATATTTCAAGCGTCTTCTTGTTACGGTTATCAATACCGAGCAAAAACGAGCAAAATGTCAGGTTTATTATATGGGAGCCCCCTTAAATATTTATTTTATTATTGTTTTTAGTATTTGTCGTTATAGCGACAACAGAAATACATCATCTGTGACAACTATCTAAATATTACGATTCATGAGATACAGTCTATCTGGTGACACATGAAAAGACAGACAGACAGCGGATTCTTAGTAATAGGATCCCGTTTTAACCATTGCGTACGGAACCCTAAAAATGCATATTAAATTTTATATTTAAGTCGAATTGTATCTTCTTCTGCACTTAAATGAACACGGTTTTGTTTGCTTTAGAACATTTTCCGTCCTTGACACACTGCTACAAGGTGGAGACCAGATCCAAAGGCAGTTAGCTAGCCACAGCAAAGCAGTGTACTACAAGCCTGGCCAAGACATAACGAGGGAAATGGACCTGAACACCGACATATACGTTGTGCATCGTGGGAAAGTCCACATCACCAAGAATGGCAATAAGATCACTACTCTTACCAAGGTTTGTAAGCGACACGTAAATAAAATAAAAAATAGGACAACAAAAGCCTATGTTAACGACGCACTAGGTAATAGTAATAATTTTAATATAGCAAAATATCGTGTTGGTTCAAAAACACCAAGCTGCCATCAACGGCAAGTTTTGAGCAAGTATTACTAGCATATACGAAATCAAAAATAATATTATTTTGTTGCTTTTAACGACGTCATCGTTGTCATTAAACACTATTCATATTACATATAGCTTTCAATAGATTATTGCTCTCCCACTACACCTAGTCATTGCATTATTAGAAGCATTGCTTCAATAAAATATATCAACTGTATTAGATAAACGGGTAATTCGTATATAATAAATTATAATAGATTAATTATTATATTTCTTACGCCAACGTATTCGGCCAACTTCAAAGCACGAAGTTACGCCTAAATAACACAAACTGTCAATCTTTTGAAATTACTTACTTAACGTATTGGCAGTGGTTACCCTGGTGTCAGAGTTGTTCAAGCCGCCCAGTAGGCCTCCGAAATGGCTTAACGACTGTTGCCTAATGGCTACAATCGGGACCGACCTCTTAACATGCCCTCCGAAGCACGGAGACGCTCAGAAATTAAACCACTTTGGCGGTCACCCATCTATGGACTGACCGCCAGCCTAGTTGCTTAACCTCGCCGATCGCTTACGGACCAGTAAGAGCATCTAGCTATGAGCGCCTTTTGAAATTAAAACATTTTAATATTTTTATTAAAAGGATTCTCTCATCTAAAGGGGAACATCCAAATACTCCGAAATATTTTATTCCGAATTTTGATGTTCTGATTTTATTATTATATCACGAATATTAGAAGCATTGACATTTTAAAAGACATTACTATATGGGCTATTCCTAAAAGCTTAACCTAAGAGTATAATATTTTTCAGGGCGATGTGTTCGGCCAACTGCAAGGCACTAAGTTACGCCCAATAAAAATTGCAGCACAAACTGCTGATTATGTTGATCTTTTGGAGATAAAAGTCAAAACATTCCAGGAAATTATTACTGACGAGGTATGTAAATTAATTAATACAATTATTCGCGCTACTGGTGTTGAATACTGATAAGATAAAATCGCTCATATAAGCTCCATATAGGTTATAAGGATATGAATTTCAGCACTGGCAAAAGATCGAGTTTAATTGCTATTGATTAAATCTAGTAATTTTTGCGAGAAGTGCGCGCAAATTTCACAAAGTGCACTCCATATTTGCCGATCCAACACAATCAGAGAGGAGGTTGGTGCGGAGATGAAACACCTCCAACTAACTGTGACTACTGTGATTTTCTGGTCTGAAGAATACCTTTACAATTTGATACGGTGCTGAAGTCCGGAGACTCGCTATCGATATTTAAACAGACCAAAAATACTGTTGTAAAGGTAATACGGGGTACACAAATAAACCCATAAGTACTTTTGCAGGTTAGAAAGACTATTGCGGAGAATTCACATTCCAAGTCAGACTTTATGGCGACTAATAAAATTTTTGTTGAGAATCCCTACGATACTGTTCAGTATATTCTACGAGGAAAAAAACGTATAAAGCTTCCCGTGAGTTCTTTAATTGAAATTGGCTTAAGACAGTTAGTGAGCCCCACACTAGCGTCTTTCGAGCGTCGACGTCTTTTCAACGTTCGCACAAGGACGACGCAGCGCTGGCGAAGTGGCACCGTGTCGTCAACGCTGACCAGCTGCCTGATGCAGCGCTGAGGTCACGTTAGCGTTACACCTGTCGGTTTCAACCAGAGTGAAAATGGCACGATACGCTGGAGGACGGAAAGGGGCAAGGAGGTTGTGTTGTACATTTATTTTCGAAAAAAACGTTGCGCTGGCGTTTCCTAAGCCCAATGTTCGGGGCCGCTCTGCATCAGCGTCGCGACAACAATGCGTGGTTTTTGGCAAGACGACGCTTAAACAACGCTAGTGTGCCTTACAGTTCACACATTAATTATATGGTATTTTTGTTGCTCATATTTTGGGAGTTTCGACCTTGTACAGGCATAAATATATACTGGAATTGCCTCTAATGAGACTAGAAATCTTTAAAAAGAATTAATTTTGTATGGGGGTCAAACCATTTAATGACCTACCCATCGTACTAGACAGTTACCAAAATAGTTTTCTCATAAAAATAAGTTACTATATCAATAAATAATACTTAGATACGTTACAATCTATATACATGTAATAAAATTGTAGGAATGTCAAAACTGTACATTGAATATTAAAAAAAAGGATACTTGGGGTGTGATCTGCAATCGATATCGAAGCCAAAAATATAGCTTTTAGAAGTTATGTCTGTTTGTCTGTATGTATATCCGGGCTAAACTCAAATATATATTACCAAGAGGTCGGGTCGACATATAGGCATATTATCACGCTATCACCTACGGGAGAGGAGCTGTGATAATTTTATAAAGTTTAACGCGGGTAAAACTGCGGGTACAACTAGTATAACAATAAACGATTAGGCTTATTTCTCTAAATCTATTTGTACGCTCTAAAGATCAGAATATTTTGGCACTTATACATTACAACACCTGTAATGTAACGATATTCGAGCACATAAATCAATCATTTTGGATTGATTGATTCATGTTCATTTTGTTTTTATTTGCTTTGTATTACTGATAACAACAAATTAGACTTTTTCATAAATTTTGCCTTTTGTATAATATATTTATGTCAATTTTCTATAGTTCATTGTCCCAAAAAAGTGTCAAATAACTTATCTATATATATAAAAATCAATGCCACTTTTCGTTGTAATGTTATAAGTCAACAACGCCTTTACCGATTTGGCTAATTTTGGTGTTGAATTATTCGTGGAAGTCCAGGGAAGGTTTGTACATAGAGAAAATTTAAAAAATGTCTTGATAAAGTCTAAAATCAACATCTGTTAGCAATTTAAAATATTTTTTTGTTTGAATAAATGAACTTAATAATCATTTTTTTTATTATTATGCCTTATACCTACGTAGCGAAGCACGTACCGGGCCGCTAGTTATTGATAAAAGAACCGCAAATTCACCTCTGAAAAACTAATAAAATATTTTCAATAAATTACAACTTGATTTAGAAAGGACGGAATGGAACTTAATAAACCAAGAATTAACACGTTTATACAGAGTTGATAGAGTTTTAATATACCACATGATATGCAAAAATAAATATGAAATTACGAAACTCCCAGCACCAGGCTTGTTTTGCGGGGAGCTTAAATAGCATTGTAATATTTAGATGACAGAATATATCTAGTTACAAAGAATAAAATCTTATTATATGTATGGAAGTTAAGTATATGATTTATAAAATTTTCTGTTTTTTTTAAGTGTTAGCAAGGTAAACGAACAAGTGCTTCACCTGATAGTAAGTGATCACCGCCGTCCATTCGAAAAACCAGGGGCACCCCAAGGACGTTGTCCACCTTTAAGATAAGAATAGTTTCACTTCTTGAAGGTTGTCATATCATACTAGATTGGAAATACCTCCGCAGTTAATTGATTCCATAGAGTGGTAGTGCGCGGTAAAACGTCTACCACTGTGCGTTTCTTGTGAAACGCACACACGGTGGTAGACGATAATTTTTCCTCTTGTTAAGGATGAAATCAATTCACTCTTGCCGCAGGTATACGCTAGAACAATTTCTCTAAACACTCCCCGTGATAAATGCTATTTTGATCTATAATTATTAGCTTTTATCGGACGGGATTATCGTGATACTATAGAATTGGGTGTTGTAAGGCCTCCTACGCACTATGCGGCTAGCTGGAATTCGGTCAGCCGTCAGCAATCAACTTTGCTGACCGACTGCCGCATCACAGTGCGAATAAAAACTTCTTTCTCGTACAAATATCTGAGTACGGCCTTAATGCGGCCGGCCGTGCGGCTGGCACGGCCGGCTGCATTACGGCTAGTCGCATAGTACGTAGGGGGCCTAAGACTTTCAAGATCTAGCTTTGTACTTTTGTTTTTATCTAGCGTGCAAGAAAAATGACAGTAGCTCGCCGAGGTAACTGGTACTCTCGCTGGCTATATATGACATGGTTTTGTGGACCATTTGTGACATCCATTATAGTGGTAATGTTGGGATTCCTGCCTCCAAAAATTAATGTTTTCCTTTACGGCATTCTCATTGCTTTGGACTTCCTACACGTAGCCAATTTTGTAGCAGAATTTTATTCAGTGAGTATAGTTTTAATGTATACCTAATAAGATGCAATTTGTTGCGTTAAAAATGCTTGGTAATTACCAGTATAGGCAGAATAATAATAACAATCTTCTCAACCAAGTTCGGCCACGGCGACCTGTTCAACTCCCTTCTAGCTGGCGTTGATCTTATTGATGAAAGTCCGTGCACAGTGCGGGCAAGTGAGCACTCTATTGCCATAGTTATAAGTGATAGCACAAGGTGGTCGTGCTTTCAGTTCATCGCCTCGAGCATCTAGTCCCGAGGCGATTCTCCTCAAAGTTTTTGACTTTGGTTTTCACCAAAAATAATAAATATCCTGGAATAATATTCACACACAGCCTACTGATCCCAAACTAAGCAGAGCTTGTACTATGGAAGCCAGATAACTGATATACTACATTTCTTTCGTTAATACATACTTATATACATAATTACATCCAGACTCAGGTCAATCACACATATTCATGCACACAGATATCAGTCCTGGGCGGAAATCGAATCCACGATCTGCGGCGAGAAGAGCAAGTATCTTCTAAAGGAGTTACCGTGCTCTCCAATTAATTGACGTTATGAGTACAAACAGCTACTTCGAAAGGAATTTGGCACTTAAACAGCCACCGTTAGACCAAATTAGCAGTCCATGTATCCGACAGTTGGATAATAAGCTATTATTGAAATTACGGCCTATGTTTCAGATGGATCTGGTTGTTAAAAACAACAAATGCGTTTATCATCCTATGGGCTCCAGACTTTTCTCATATTGGTTTGTGCACATAGACCTTTTGTCCGTCTTGGCTCCTCTTGCTACCGTCCTAATTATTAACGACTGGAGATTCCAGCTCGCAAGACTTTGGCGGCTAAGGTTGTTCTACAATTTCGACTTTCATTTCTGTAGAGGTTTTAAGGTACCTATTTACTAAATATTACAACTTTATGAACTCTTCTATACCATTATATTATCGTTCTTGTATAACAGCGTTCGTTTTCTTCTGTTTCTCGTGGACAATGGTGTGGGTTATATTATTATGTTTATTATTTATTGTTAGAATATTTACTCATTGTTATATATAAAATGTAACCGTATTTTGTCCCAAATAAATTGAATTAAAAAGAAAAACTTTGATTTCGATAAATTAGGCACAGTCAATGTCTAGTAGCTTTAATTTAATCATGTTGATTAACATCGAGAGCTAGATTTAAGCCTATCCTAGGACATTATAGTTCGATTATTTGGCTTTATAAACCAATAAAAAGCAGATTCATCTTGATCTGATCTGAAGATATGTCCGGGACATTTTGAAGTATTATAACTATGCAATAATTTTAACAAACATTAAATTTGATGGTTATTGAACAATTTTATTATTAAAAATAATAATGAATGAATTTGGTATAAAGTAAAAATAAAAGTATGTATATATTGTATTGCGTCAGCAACACAAATATTATCTTGCTTGTTACGGAACCCTAATATATGATAATCGCTGACTATACATCGCCCTGAATACAATGGTATTGCAACACGAGGTGCATGGTCAGCATGTGCATTGGTGCCGTGTGCATAGAACGCCGTGTCAGCGCAACGCCGCCGATTGACGTCAATGGTTACCCGAAGCCGTTCCCGCGGATGGGAAAAACATTCATTCTTGATCTAGCATCGGTCGACAATCATCCATTTTTAGTTGTAATTAAATTGTAACTTTTATATGAATAAACTTGTAAAGTAAATTGGTTTTTTTTGAGACCTCTGGCCGCAACTATCGTAATTGGCGCAGTTGGTAGAGTCGTTATAAAGTCAGTGAATCGATCAGGTCTTCAACGATAAAGAATCTACGGGAGTTGCAGACCAAGAGGGAATCCAGAACTCGATTCGGCTCAAAGAAAATGCTGTAAGTACTCTGAATCTTTCTTAGTCCTTACCCATATACCATATCCTAAGTGTACCTTACTCTATTTTATATATTATCACCTTATTCCATTAAATTTCATTGTGTCTCGTGTTTAATGTAATCTTATATAATTGTATGTGATTTTATTTTTTGTGTATCGATTAGATTAACGTTACCAAAATTTTTCATCCTAGAGAATTGAGGAATAGTAAATTAGGCGTTAGTAGTAGTAGAACCAGTAGTAGTAGGCTTAGCGTTATTGACGAGAGAAGGAATCTAGGAATAATAATGGAGAGTAATAACGTAGATTCGATCTATAAATCCCTTAGATTACTTCCCGAATTCGACGGGAATCCGCATATTTTAACTAGGTTTATAAACTTAGCCGACCAGATAGTATTAGCACATTTCAGTACAACGCCGGGAAATGAATTAGGTAATGTAGCCCTTCTAAACGGCATTTTAAATAAAGTAACGGGCCAAGCAGCTAGATTGATTAATGCTAATGGCCTACCCAATAGTTGGGACGGTATAAGAGGAGCATTAATTAATAATTTTGCTGACCACCGAGACGAAACTGCTCTGTATAGTGATTTGTCCCTGCTATCACAAGGCTCTAGCACCCCACAGGAGTTTTATGAGCGGTGCCAAAACTTATTTAGCACAATAATGACATACATCTCCTTACATGAGACAATTCAGACGACTATCGACGCAAAACGTGAACTTTATAAAAAGTTAACATTGCAGTCTTACTTGAGAGGTCTTAAAGATCCCTTAGGATACAGGATACGCTGTATGCGCCCTGCATCAATGGAGAAGGCTCTAGAATACATTCAGGAGGAGCTTAACACGTTGTATTTGCAACAGCGTAATGAGGGTAGCGACAGTAAACAACATGCAACCCCTCATGCTAGTTATAATCTTCCCCTTAATAATTTTGTACCTAAGATCATGCCATTTAACCCACCTATGAGACAGCAAGCATTTAATATGCCAGGCCCCTCACGACAGCAGCATATGCAGCCTCCACTTTCTAAAGGTTGGAGCCCTAACTTTCCTTCTCAACCGCAACCACCACGTGGATTCTCGCGCACTCAACAAATAATGCGCGCTCCACCCCAAAATTATAACCCACAGAGCAATGTATTCCGACTGAATAACAGACCTCAATATCAGCCTCAGCAACAGCAGTCGCAAAACCTAGGTAATCAACCCCGTCCAATGAGTGGTGTAAGCCATTTCGTCCCAAGACCTGTACAGCCCTCTGGATTTCAAGGACATGACTGGCGTAGATTTGGAAATCCACCCCCTAATAATTATTTTAAAACAAGGGAGGTTAATTTTAACGAATTTGACTATGATATTAACGACTGTTACGGCTACGTTTATAATTACCCTGACTATGACCAAAACTTTTATTCTGGTGACTATCCCGAGTATCAATACTATCAGGACCAGCCTTATCTAGAAGCAGCTACCATTGAAGAACCTAATCAAAATCTAAACTTTGAAAATAGTGAAAATTTTCAGATGGAGTCCAAATCCGAAAAGCCAAAATAGAATTAAATTTTCACATACAAAGACAGCTAGGTTATATTCAAATTAATAACCCTCCACTTAAATTTTTAATTGATACTGGCGCTAATCAGTCATTTATCAGCCCTGAAGCCGTAAATAAATATTATAGCCACATCCCTTTAAACTATGACCCTTTTGAGGTGACAAACGTACATGCGACCACTAAAAATGACTTTTCATTAACTTTACCGTGTTTTCCCGAATTTTGTGAGCATAAAGACATTACATTATTCGTGTATAAGTTTCACAACTACTTTGACGGACTTGACTTATTAGACAGCTGGGATTCGAACATAGACTTACGGAATAAATTACTAGTAACCCGTAATGCGAATATACCTATTCAAATGTATGACTCACGTAACTCCAACTTGTATGAAGAGATCATCCCTGCCAACTCGAGTAAATTAGTTAGACTACCGGTTAATACTTTAGATGGAGAAGTAATTATAAATAGTCAAATCATTTGCAATTGCCTTATTTCAGATTGTCTAACAAATGTGATTAATAAACGCGGCTGGGTTGAGATAACTGTAATGTAAGCTTTTTATGATGTGGGTATATTGGGAAACATGTATATGTGGCAGTCCGGATTAAATGCTCAAGCGGTGAATACGTGTGTCATTTAATAACCCACCTAGTATATTACATTGGCGACGAGAATTATATTACGAATCATAACGCGTATGATAAAGACTATTTCTATAATAATATCGAATACCGAAACTAATTAAAATGTCGATCGGAAAAATAAAGGAATTCGATGTGAAGTGCGGGGCGTGGTCATCGTATATGGATCGTTTGGAAATGTATTTCAAGGTTAACAAGGTCACAGAGGATATGAAACTGCCTATATTGATAGCCGCAATTGGTGATGAAGGATACCAGTTGATGGAGAATTTGTTGAGCCCCACAAAACCTTCGGAGTCTACTTTCAATAAAGTGAACGAAGTAATGAGACAACATTTGCAGCCTACACCATCGGCCCTGGCAGAAAGATACCGATTTCGACAAAGGAGACAAAATATGACAGAAAACGTCACAGCTTACGTTGCGGAGTTAAAAAAACTGTCCAGATATTGTAAATTCGCTAACACCTTAAGTGAAAGTCTACGTGATCAGTTTGTGTGTGGGTTAAGGAGCGACATAATCCGACAGCGTCTATTTGCGGAGGAGGATTCGCTGACATTCACTGACGCCGTAAAGCTGGCTACGTCGTTAGAGGCGGCAGAGCGGGACGCGGCCCTTGTAGAGGACATCGGACGGCAGGCGGATGGGAAGGAGGCCGGCGCGGTACACGCCATAGCGCCAGCCGGATCAGCGACCATGACGGTGCAGAGTCGCCGCCGCGGGGTCGCGGCAGGAGGGAGCGGCAGGCCGTTTCAGCGTCGCGCGGCCGAGGATTACAAGCGGAGTGTCGCCAATTGCGAAGCTTGTGGGAGCCATAATCACGGACATTCTACATGCCGGTTCCGGAGTTTCGTGTGCAGTAAATGTCAGCGTACAGGACATTTACGGAGAGTGTGTCCGGAGTGGGGAATACCGACAGCGTTGCGGCGTCCGCAACAGCGCGAACCGGCGGCGCCGCCGGTGACAGCAGCGGGGAGAGGTCGCCGCGGGATGTACTTCAGTGATGCAGTACAATACGAGTCTAGCGAGGAGGGCGGTGCAGTCGACGAATATGCATTACATCAGTTGTGTTTGAACGATTATCAAGCTGTAAGTATTTCTATAAAAATAGACAATACTGTAATTCGTATGGAAATAGATACAGGTACAGCGATATCATGTGTGAGTAAGTCTACCTACGACAAATATTTCTCTCATTTAAGTATGGAAAAAGTGAATACAACTTTACGTTATTACGACGGTTCAACGATTAAACCGATAGGGATAATTAAGCCTGTGGTTAGTTATAATGGTTGTAACAAGAACTTAGAGTTGTTTATTTTTGAAAAGGGTACGACATCCTTGTTAGGTAGACAGTGGCTCACAGAATTAAAAATAGGTATACCTAAATTCCAGTGTAATTTCGTATCTAATAATAAGGAAAATTACAATGTGAATCATAAAGTTATGCAATTGGTTGACAGATATAAGGAGTTATTTAGCGGCGGGCTGGGGCGATACACGGGGGGTGTGGCGACACTGCGCTTGCGGGAGGGCGCGGTGCCCGTGTACCACCGCGCGCGGCCGCTGCCGTACGCGCTGCGCGAGCGCGTCGATGCCGAGCTCGACGCCATGCTGCGCGCCGGCGTCATCGAGCCCGTTGACTGCTCCGACTGGGCCTCACCTTTGGTACCCGTGAATAAACCAGACGGTACGCTTCGAATTTGTGCTGATTATAAGGCTACATTGAACCCATCCTTACTGGTCGATCGTTTTCCATTGCCTAAGATAGACGACGTCTTAGTTAAACTGAATGGTAGTATGTATTATAGCAAAATCGATTTATCTTCTGCATATAATCAAATTGAACTGGATGAATCGAAGAAATACACTGTAGTGAATACACACCGAGGGTTATTTCTTTATAATAGATTGGTGTATGGATTATCTTCTAGTGTAGGCATATTTCAACGTATTATGTCAAATTTACTTGGAAATATCCCGAACGTTCAAGTATTCTTAGATGACGTAATTATATTTGGCAAATCACGGTCCGAACATTTAGTAGCTCTGGAGGCGGTTTTTAAACGACTTTTAGAGAAGGGATTAAAATTGAAAAAGAGTAAATGTGTGTTTTTAGCTGATGAAGTAACGTATTTAGGATATGTTGTTTCAAGGGATGGCGTTAGGCCAGATAAATCGAAAATCGATGCTATATTGAAAATGAGTAAACCCTGTAGTGTATCAGAGTTGCGGTCGTTCCTAGGTACAGTAAATTTCTTTGGGAAATTCATTAAAAACCTGAGTTTATTATTGTATCCCTTATATAGGCTTCTACGGAAAGATGTTGAATGGGAGTGGTCACTGGAATGCGAACAAACATTCAATAACGTTAAAGAAATGTTAACAAGTGCAGATGTCTTAGCCCATTATGATCCCGATAAGCCATTGATAGCTACATGCGACGCGAGCGCGCGGGGGGTGGGGGCGGTGTTGACACAGCCCGGGGCGCGCGGGGAGGAACGACCGGTCGCTTACGCATCTCGCACGCTCAATAACGCGGAGGCTAATTATTCACAGATTCATCGGGAAGCACTTGCTATTATCTTTTGCGTTAAAAAGTTTCATCAATACCTGTACGGTCGTCATTTTACGTTACGCACGGATCATAAACCGTTGGTTTCTATATTCGGACAGAACACAGGTATACCCAGTATGACTGCAAGTAGGATGCAGCGGTGGGCTATTATTTTATCAGCTTACAATTATGATATTGAGTATGTTAAAACTAGCGACAATTATGCGGATAGCTTATCGAGATTGCCAATGAAAAATACAAACGATAACAAGGAAATAGTTCCCGAACAGACGTATTTTCATTTTGTACAGGATGCGTTGTGTTTAGATTATAAGGAAATAAAGAAACAAACTTTAAGGGATCCTAATTTAAGTAGAATATTAAGTTATATACGCGATGGGTGGCCACAACAGTGCGAAATTATGGGATTAAAACCATACTTTAACAGGAAAAATGAATTATACGAGGAACTGGGTTGTCTAATGTGGGGATATCGTGTTGTCATACCGGAGGGTTGTCGGAATAAGGTTTTAGAGATATTACATGAACCACATATGGGTATTGTAAAAACAAAATCTTTAGCTCGCAGTTACGTGTGGTGGCCAGGTATAGACGAGGCCGTTGAGGCAGGGTGCCGGGGTTGCCCGGTATGTTCAGCTGTCGCGGATGCCCCACCACACCAGGCGCCTAGACCATGGTCATGGCCGGGACGACCGTGGAATAGGATACACTTAGATTTTATGGGTCCTATTTTTGGAAAGATGTATTTAGTTATAGTAGATGCCATGTCCAAATGGATTGAAGTTTTCCCCGTTCCAAGCACAGCAGCGGCTACTACTATTGATCACATGAATGAATTATGGTCTAGGTGGGGAATTCCTAAACAAGTAGTTACCGATAACGGTCCGCCATTCACAAGTAAAGAATTTGGACAGTTCCTCAAAAATAATGGAATAGAACATGTTTTCACGGCTCCTTACCATCCTTCATCAAATGGAGCCGCCGAAAACGCGGTTAAAATATTAAAAAGTGTTGTGAAAAAAGCAGTAATCGAAAAAAGATGTATAAAAACCTCTCTTAATAATTTTCTATTGTTTTATCGCAACACTGAGCATTGCACAACGGGAGAATCTCCAGCAATGTTGTTATTAGGTAGGCGGTTGCGTACTCGACTGGATCTATTGAAACCAGATCGAGAGTCCAAGGTACAAATTAAAAAAAATAAGCAAGTCGATGCAGCAGGAGGTGGGAATAGGAAGTTAAAGATCGGTGATGACATCTGGTATAGGCAGTTTTTAAAGGGGGATAAATGGTTGCCCGGTAAAATCACAATCCCTCTGGGTAGCACTAATTACAAATTAACTAACGATCGCGGTGACGTCATTCATAGGCACATCGACCAGTTAAGGCGTAGGACGAGGAATTCCTTAGCCTGTTCCATGAGCAATAAAGATAATTCAGCTACAATGAATATAGACCCAGGTGAATGCGTGGCCTCGTCGGATCAGTTGACGGGCGATGGTTTGTCTGAATCACAATCGGTGTTGCCGGCGAGCGGCGTGGCTGAGGGGGAGGTGACAACTAATAATGATGAGGCTTCACTGGAGCAGCAATCTCTTAGTGAAGCATCATCACCACATCCATCTACCTCTGTACCGCCACAGCCTCGACCGATACGTCAATGTAGGATTAATAAGAATGTTAAATATAAGTTTTAATTATTTCATAACTTTGTATTAGTATGTTTAAGATGTTTATTAGTTAAGTAGTATATATTTAGTGTGGGGGAGTGTAATGTAAGCTTTTTATGATGTGGGTATATTGGGAAACATGTATATGTGGCAGTCCGGATTAAATGCTCAAGCGGTGAATACGTGTGTCATTTAATAACCCACCTAGTATATTACAATAACTAACCCCACATCTAATGACATTATATTTTCCATGGACAGGCCGGTTGAAGCCGAATTGTATAACATAGAGTCAGAGTGTACTGAAATTTTATCGGATCGCGCTAAGGAAGTTATTTCTCGCCTTCGTACGCATCATTTAAATCCGGAAGAGCGTGCTAATTTAGAACAATTATGTTCTAATTACGCCGACGTGTTTTATCTTGAGGGAGAATCTTTAACATTTACCAACAAGATCAAACATAAAATAAGAACAACGGATGAAATTCCAGTACACACAAAAACCTATAGATATCCTTACGTCCACAAGCAAGAGGTTAGAGACCAGATTAATAAAATGCTTGAACAGAATATTATCAGACCATCGGACTCTGCATGGAGCTCTCCTATCTGGGTGGTACCCAAAAAGGCAGATGCCTCGGGCAAGGTCAAATGGCGTCTTGTAGTAGATTTTAGAAAAGTCAACGAGAAAACTATTGATGATAAGTATCCCATCCCCAATATTACCGACGTACTAGACAAACTAGGTAAATGTCAATATTTCACTACTCTGGATTTAGCTAGCGGATTTTATCAAGTTGAAATGGATCCAGAGGACATTCATAAGACTGCATTCAACGTCGAGGACGGACATTATGAATTTTTGCGAATGCCCATGGGTTTAAAGAATTCCCCTTCAACATTCCAACGTGTCATGGATAACGTTTTAAGAGATTTGCAGAATGAGGTATGCCTAGTGTACCTTGATGACATAATAGTATTTAGTACATCTCTCCAGGAGCATATTTTTAACCGGGAGAAAGTTTTCAAAAAACTACAGGAATCAAATTTCAAGATTCAGATGGATAAATCTGAGTTCTTGAAATTAGAGACTGAATTCTTAGGGCATGTAATTTGTAACGAAGGCGTTAAGCCAAATCCTAATAAAATCCAAGCTATTCAAAATTATCCTTTGCCAAAAACCCCAACTGAAATCAAACGTTTTCTCGGACTATTGGGCTATTATAGAAAATTTATCCCGGATTTCGCACGAGTGACTAAACCACTAACCCAGTGTCTTAAAAAAGGTAGTAAAATTAATTTTGATGAAAAATATACTAATTGCTTTGAACGTTGTAAAACACTTATAATGAATGACCCTATTTTACAATATCCGGACTTTACAAAAGAGTTTATTTTAACGACTGACGCTTCGAATGTAGCTGTCGGTGCCATTTTATCCCAAGGCACAGTAGGCGCGGATAAACCGATTGCCTACGCGTCCCGAACACTAAATTCGAGCGAATGTAACTATAGTACAATTGAAAAAGAACTTTTAGCAATAGTGTGGGCCACTAAATATTTCAGAGCATAGTTATTTGGCCGTAAATTCAAGATTATCACAGATCATAAACCACTACAATGGGTCATGAACTTAAAAGAGCCTAACTCGCGACTTACAAGATGGCGACTAAAGCTCAGTGAATATGATTTTACAGTCATCTATAAGCAGGGCAAACATAATACAAATGCGGACGCTCTATCTAGAATAGAACTTAACAATGAAGAATTAATGTCAATCGCCGTTAATCCATCTGAGAAAGACCGTACATTAGATGACTCTAGAACTATCACGGTTACAGAACCTGGGCAGTCCTCGTCTAGGACCGCTACTGTGCATACAGAAAACGAACACCCCATCTTGGAAGTACCGATATCTGACGACCCCCTTAACAAATTTACTAAACAAATAATTTTAAATGTAGTACGTGATATTAAGGCTAGACCAATCTTTACTAAACCCTTCGATACCCATACGCGAATAACCGTACAATTGTCGGAATCAAACCTGGAAGAAGATGTTATAAATGTTATTAAGGAATATGTGCACCCCAAAATTAAAACTGGTTTGTTAATTAACCCCCATCTGGCTATGTATACTATTATACCCATTATACAAAAAACTTTTAAGAACTCATCCATGAATCTGGTACTAACAAAACGGGAAGTAGAAAACGTACGCGAATACCTTAGGCAACAGGAAATAATTAATAAATATCATATTGGTAAGACTAATCACCGGGGTATAAACGAAACATATCTATCTTTGTCCCATCAATATTATTGGCCTAAAATGAGGGAAAGTATTACTAAATTCATCAACGAATGTACAGTGTGTGGGCAAGCGAAGTATGATCGCAATCCCATAAATCAAAAGCTTAATATCGTTCCGCCTCCTACCAAGCCTTTCGAACTGGTGCATTTAGATCTACTGACTATTCAATCTGAAAAATATTTAACTATTATAGATGCTTTCTCTAAATACACTCAAGCTTATCATTTACGAGATGGAACAGCTGTTAGCGTAGTACAAGCACTGCTTAATTTCTGCACACATCACGGTATACCTCTAACATTAGTGACTGATAATGGTACGGAATTTACTAACCAACTCTTTGCGGAATTTGTAAGGTTCCATAAAGTTAACCACCATCGAATAGCCCCTCATACACCTAATGAAAATGGGATGGTAGAAAGGGTTCATTCTACAATTTTGGAACATCTCCGTATACTAAAGCTAGGTCAAAAATCTGAATATGTAATTAATCTTATGCCTTATGCCATCTTAGCATATAACAATAGCATTCATAGTTTAACAAAATGTAGGCCCATTGAAGTTATAACCGGTCACTTTGATCCCCGCGACCCTTTCGATGTCAACGTTTCATCTCAACTTCTACAACAATATATTATTAACCATAAGGATAAAATGACTTTAGCCTATAATACCATTCATGACCTATCCAATACCTCCCGTGAAGGACTGACTTCTAATAGAAATAAGAATCGGGAACCAGAAATAGAATACTCACCAGAACAACAGATATTTGTTAAAAACCCATTTGCTGCACGTCAAAAGTTAGCTCCCCGATTTACCCATGACGTAGTAATGGCTGATCTTCCCATCCATATTTACACAAGAAATAAAAGAGGTCTAATAGCTAAAACCCGGCTCAAAAGAGTCCCTAAAACAGCCCGATTGTTCCAGAACGTTGCTGATTCTTCCTCTCCTACTGGGAACAACACAAACGCAGGAGATAAGACTTGTCAACAATGGACCTGGAATATTGCCCGTTAAGTTAGGACCAACTAGAATAATATCACACTATCATTCTTTCCTTCAACACACTAATCTTCAGGATTTAAGAAATCGAATTAATTCTGTTAATACCCAATTAGACTCTATTAGCTCTCAATTGCACAATAAAACTAATTTCCTTTTTGAACCTCATTTAATATATCTTAAAAATAAACTTCATAATGTTCTACATCATTTAGAAACATTCGAGACAAATCGTGTTAAAAGAGGATTATTGGATGGCCTCGGATCAGTTATAAAAAGTGTAACTGGGAACCTCGATTACACAGATGCTATGCACTATGATCAAATCTTCAAATCTCTCCAAGATAATGAGAATACTCTAGTGTCTGAGTTTAATACCCATGTGAGTCTCTCTAAAAATTGGACAAATCAATATTCTAAAGCTATAAGTGATATCATAGATAATCAGAATAAAATGACCAGTTTAATCAATAAAATAAAAAATTATTTAATAAATAAAAAACCCAACTGCGTAAATAATGATCCAAACTACGTACATAGACAAAGAACTGAAAAAAAACTGAAAAAAATTATATAATGTACTATTGAATGAATACTATTGAAGAAAATAAAATATATTCTAATAATGGAACAAAACAACTGAACAGTCGGGATCCATTGACAAATTAGATTGGCTGTCGACTAATGGATCCCGACTGTTCGGTTGTTATGTTCCATTATTAGAATATATTTTATTTTCTTCAATAGTATTCATTCAATAGTACATTATATAATTTTAGACCACCAGCCATCTATGTGCTTGTTTTTTTCTTTTCAGTTCTTTGTCTATGTACGTAGTTTGGATCATTATTTACGCAGTTGGGTTTTTTATTTATTAAATAATTTTTAATTTTGTACTTTTTAGTTATGAGTTCCTAGCTAGTTTCAAAAATAAGTTAACCACATTATATATTATAATTTTTTTTCTTAGTATTTATGTTTTTTTAATATTTTTATTATTCATTATCTAGATTTAGTTATTAAATATCATTCATTCATTTATTTATTTCACTTCAAATAGAGTACAGTGGTGGTCTTACTATTAGGTTAGTCTCATCAATTTTACTCATAAACAACATGCGAAATGTGTGATTGTTATATGTCAAATTTTACACAAATAATATAATTAATTAAATAAATCACAGTTAGTTTTTTTTTAAAGACAAGCCTTGCACTATGGAATCTTATCCCTGTGTTTCAGGGTACTTAACAACATATAATAGACGGACACAAATTACATCCAGACTCAGAACAACTATTTATGGGTCACACAAGTAGTTGTCCGGCGCGGGACTCGAACCCGCGCCACGAAGCGGCAACGCGACTGCCTTAGCCGTTGCGCCTCACGTGCAGTCAAAAATTTGATTTGATTGAATAGAATGATTTTTCTAGGAGCCACAGTCTGAGTTGGTTTTTGAACTTTGCCGCTGAAAAATGTCTAATATTTTGCGGCAAAGCATTAAACACTTTCACACATACAGCATAGGAACTTTTTTGAAATAGTGTTGTATTAGTTATCATGTTGTGAGGAAAAACATCTTTAGCTCTAGTAAATACTGTGGCTGGGTTTTCACAAATACACCAATTTGAAAAATGTACAAACACACTAGTCGTAATTTTTAGTCCTTTTAACAATGATTTACATGAGACAAACGGAGTACCTGTAGTTGCTTTGACGCATTTTTTTGCAATAGAAATGCTCTCGATTTATCTGTTGAATTGCCCCATAGATATACAATCAATATCGATTGGTAATAAGGCTGTTTTGCGAAGTCGTGACAAAACGTATACAAACCTATTGATTCTGATGCATATTTGATCAATGTGCAATTTTCAGTCACAATAACGATCAACTGTTATTAGTCCGATTAAGGAATGACTCAAAGGAGGGTACAGAGTGCGTGAGCGGGAACCTAAGGGATATTTTCAGAAACTTGTTCAGAGTACTTAGAGGGAAAACATACTAAAAGTCCTGACGTCTAGGAGGGGAGGCGGAGAGAGGAGGGGGGAGGGGGACAAAGACCTCAATTTTAGGTTTTTTGCTAATATCTTAAAAAAGGTGCGTTTTAGCAAAAAATATTCTAAGATAAAATTAAAGCTTACAAAATTCACTATTACTGTGATCCAATATACTTTTTCATATTTCCATTCGTTTATGAGCTACACGCTCCAGAAATATAGAAAATTTAAGTTATTCAGCGGAACTCTTACTGATGCCTTGAGAAGTTTAGGAGACCTGATAAGCTTCTGGAGGGAGGTGTGCTGGATGGAGTGAAGGCCGTCATGGCTCACATAATAATAATAATAATATAATAAAATTCATTTATTTTCTCCCACAAGATACATGCGATTCTTAAATTTAAATATATCATACATGGAAGGGAGACAGGAGCCCATACTAAGTAAAGAACTTGTGTCATGGGTCTCCTGGCCTCCTTAACCCGGACAGGTATACGTGCTAGAATTGAATTACATAAGAGTTACGTGATTGGGAATGAGCTAAATGTGTGGTTGCTATTGGGCGAATAAAAATGTATAAAGTTATGAGTAAGTAATGATGCATGTGTGTGTATGTGTTTGTGTGTGTGTGGCGTGTGTGTGTGTAAATGTATGTGAGTGTGTGTTAGATGTCTCTGTGTCTGCGAAGAAGTTTCTCTGTCTCCTCATACTTAAGTGTCAGAAGCCATTTTATGACCTTATTCTTGCAATCTTGTTTCGTGTTAGCGTAAACTGAGAGTACTTTATTGATAAGGTTATATAGATGAGGACCCTGGAAAAAGAAAAATTTTTCGCTAAAAGCTGTTCTGGCTGGTTCTGTGGGGCAAATTTGAAAATTACGACGCCGCGTTAATGTTGGGTTCTTTGGGTTAAATTCTAGAAGCCTATGTTGCCTAATCACGACAGCAAGAATGTACAGTTGCCTTACTGTTAGTACCTCAGCCAGTTCATATAGTTCCGAAGTAGAGAATAGTCTTGGTTTAGATAGACTTACCTTGAGTACCAATCTTTGAGCTCTCTCTAATTCTATTAGGCAGCTCTTAGCTGCTCCACCCCAGGAAGAGATACAGTAGGCAAGGACAGATTGACAGAGGGCCAGATAGACCATTCTCATAACTTTGGAGTCCGCAACATGTCTGAGCTGTTTAAATATATATGTCAATTTGCGAACTCTCTTAGCAACGTTGCTAACGTGTTCAGAGAAATTTAGATTTTCGTCAATGGTTACCCCTAAATATTTTGTAGATTTAACTTTCTGAATATTGGGACAGCTACATTTTGAGCTAATAGTTAAATTACATGAATGTGCTGTGATTTCGTGTGATAAAGAGACAGACTGTCGTAAGGAAAAGGTGATATAATTAGTTTTAGTTGAATTTAATGTTAGTGAGTTGTTAGCTAACCACTGACATACCCTATTAAGGCCATCTTGAGCGTATTTAAATACGTTTGTCCATGACTCCCCAAAAAAGGTGAGAGTTGTGTCATCAGCGTAAGAAATTATTTTACAATTTATGAGATCGAGTTGACACAGCTCATTGATGTAGCATATAAATAGAGAAGGGCCTAAAATACTACCCTGGGGGACTCCAAAGTTAACAGGATACTCCGCGCTCAATGTGTCACCTATCCTTACCCGCTGCGTACGACCCGACAGGTAGCTACTAAATAACAAAAGTTGTTTGTCTCTGATACCGAGGCTCTCAAGCTTCGCCAGAAGCTTGGAGAGAGAGACTGTGTCAAAGGCTTTTGCAAGGTCTAAGAATACTGTTAGGCATTTGCTTTTGCCATCAAGCTTTCTCGTAACAAAATCGGTAAATGTGTGTACGGCATCATCAGTTGATCTACCCTGCCTAAAGCCGTATTGTGCATCAGGAAGTAAATATTTAGATTCTAAAAATTTAACGATCCTCTTATTTATGATCTTCTCTAATACCTTTGATAGCGAGGGTAGTAAAGATATCGGACGGTAATTATTGACACAGTCTCTCTCGCCACTCTTATGAATGGGTACCACTATCGATTGCTTGAAGGCATCAGGAAATACGCCAAGGTTAAAACAGTCGTTAAAAAGATCTGTCAGAGGGGGTACAATGTACTCTTGGATCAGTTTAAGCAGTTGGCTAGATATACCGTCCGGTCCAGTACTACTGGTTGACTTTAAATTGCCAATGGCACTCCTCACCTCATCACAATCTGTCTCAAGCAAAACAAAAGTCGCCGCAGCAGTACCATGAGAGTCAAGGTCTGATGTCAGCGAAATCGGGATTATTTTACTAGCCAAGTTTGCACCAACACTCGCAAAAAACTCATTGACTACATTAACAGAACCAGCCGGTGTTCCCTCAATAGATAGTAATTCATGACTTGTATGTTTGGTTTTGTGTGAGTTAGTAATATTTTTAATACTATGCCAGAGCATCTTACTATTGTTTTTTGCCTTTTCCAGTTCAATTCTTTCGTATTTTATTTTACACTTTTTAATTAGACCGTTACAAAAATTTCTGTATCTCTTGTAGGTTGTGACAAGTATGACATTATTAGGATCACTTCTCAGTTTTTGATGCATTCGATCCCTGTTTCTTATGCATCTTAATAAGCCTACCGTGATCCAAGGCTTAAGTGTAACTATGTTTCGTGGTATTTTAATTTTTATTGTGTTACGAAATACTAAGTTTTGTAGATAATTCACAAAGATATTGGTTGCTGAGTTTGGATCTCGGTTACATAAAAGTTCATAAAAGTTTGTATTTTTGCACTCCAGAACGAAAATACAATACATACAATGGTCCTCATCGGGACTAAGTGCGGAAACCAAACCCACTAACATATTAGTTGGAACAAGATGATGATGAGTTATTCAGCGTGATGACCATTACCTGATGCCCGAATTATCTCAAAATTTATTTTAACATAAGCTGGGAGTATCTCCACGAGGTAAGGGCGGTAACAGTAAGATATCGCGTTTTTTTGTAACAGCAGATAACTGAGCTTAGGCGGGAAAAACATCATGAAGATTGCTTTTCGCTCAATGCTCACTGTAGGAAACGCAACCTTAGTGGCTAAAACTGAAAAATGACGATGAATGAATGAATGACAAAAAATGAGATGCAATAGCATGGATATGAACACATCCTCTTCTTACACTCATTTACCGGCTACGATACAACATCAGCAACGTTTAGAAGAAGCAAGGTGGGTTTCTGTAAATTGTATTTAAA
This sequence comes from Pseudoips prasinana, assembly GCA_951640165.1. Classification (NCBI taxonomy): domain Eukaryota; kingdom Metazoa; phylum Arthropoda; class Insecta; order Lepidoptera; family Nolidae; genus Pseudoips; species Pseudoips prasinana. Next base: position 16,797,577 of record OX621259.1, on the reverse strand, counting down.
TTCGGAAATTATTCAGGAAGCAGCAAAGATCTTTTACAACCCAAGCTCCAACCATAGTGATGTTGCAGAAGCTGGGAAGGTGTGCTGCCTGAAATGGTATGGGACACCAGCAAAAGTGACCTTTCTCAATGTAATTCTTCAAGAGGGTTTTATCGCCCTTTTTGAAGAAGAGCACCACCACACCCCTATGCCATGCTTGTGGCGTTCGACCTTCTAGTATGACGGAGTTAAATAACTTCTGAAGGGCCCGTAGGATTGGTGTACCACCCGCCTTCAGAAGCTCTGCCGTAACTCCATCATTCATCATCTCCAAGTTTTGCCTTAAGGCAAGATCTGACACCAACCATATTGTTATACATTCTTTGATGATTTTGGATTAGGTATGTCAGAAAAGCTATTAGCGTTATAAAGTTAAGCCTATATTGATATCGGTATACGCTGAGGTTAAATCAGAAACAATAAAAGCATGTAATCCGTCACCTATGTTCTCTATGTACACTAGGACGTCCAATATGGATATGGAATTCATTTCGCTTGATATAGAGGATATGAGTTTATCGAAAGGCAATTATAATATAGATGTTCTTAAATTTATGGTCACAAGGTATATAAATATTAAGTACAAAGGTTGGCAAAAAATATATACAGATGGTTCCAAAACAAAAGACGGTTTAGGTGCAGCGTTTTATGACCCCAGTCATAATGTTAAAGAAAAATATAATGTCATCGGTAGGACTGATAACAAGACATCTATTATGTATTTGGAACTATTTGCAGTCTCAGAGGCGATATCATATGTCGGTTCTGTGGGTTTTAAAAAGGCAGTTATTTTGAGTGACAGCAAAAGTGCTTTACAACATTTGGCTCGGTGCGCCTCTGCGGTCAGAGGTGCATTGATAGCCTACTCGATTTTAGACAAAATCCATACGTTGAAGACCAGAGGTATTGATTTGAGACTGCAATGGATCCCAGCTCACATTGGTATACGCTGCAATGAAGTGGTGGATAGTTTGGCGAGGGAGGCTATCTTTACAGGAAGTGAAACATTTATTATTCCAGAATGCAGTGATATATTATTAAAATATAAAGATGATATCTTTACAAAATGGGATGTGCTCTATAATGAGATCTCCTTAAATAAAGGCGTGTGGTATAGAACTTTACAGGCCAGGCCTCTTAGTGTACCGTGGTTTGCTTATGTTAATCTTTGTAGGGAATTAATTGTTATAGCTTGTAGACTTCGCTCTGGTCACATGCCGCTGAACAAGTTCAAGCACTTAGTTAAAAAGTCTGATTCGCCAAACTGTTCGATTTGTGGACTTTTAGAGGACGTGCATCATTTGTTAGCGGAGTGTGTTCGGAGTGCAGAGATATGAAAGTATTTTAAAGATAAATATACAGAAAATGTCATGGACGTAGGTTTTTTTTTGAGTATCCTGTCTGCACCTCTGTCTGAGCAGGCAATATTTTTGTATAAAGCCATAAGTAAACTAGCCTTGTGATAGTATGTACTAACTAATTAATGTAAATTTGTTAATTTTGTGTTTCTTGTATTGTGTATAGAGTATGTTGTAAGATCAACAGAACTGACATAGTCAAATATTGACTCAAAGTCCCGAAACATACTAGAATTAAAAAAAAAAACTCCATCATCACCAGGCGCCTTGTTGTTCTTAAGCTGTTCGAGAGCCATTCTAATCTCGCACAGGCTGACGTCCGGGATGTCGTCGGTGAAGTGTTGGGTTAGTCGTGCTCTGGGATCTGAGGCACAACTGTCGACAGGTGACAGTTGTGTATAATGAGTTATATCTGGTATGACATTAATATAGAAAAGAAAAAGAGTCCATGCTTATTTACGAGATAGTCCAATTGGCAATATTTTATTAGAGTTCCACATTCCAGAGTGGCATTTTTGTTTACTGTTTTCTTTTTAATCTATATTTTTTTAATCTGTGATATGATAATGAATAAATAAACATCCGAGCCAAATATCACGTTAATACTCACTTAAGCTCTTTAAGCTGAGAGATAAGTCAGTCATTGTTATTGTTATATGACTGCAAATTTCGCAATCTCGTGATTTCATTGAGATATTTGATATCATGAGGATTGTTTAGTGGCTTGCGGTGGTACAGAGTACTAATAATTAAACCATCTAAAGACTTAACCTGGCTTTATGAAAAATTCGATTCAATTCAAAATTAAAATGCATGAACTGAGATCGACAACGGCTCGATTCCAAGTAGTCCCTTGCAATTTGTGTACAGTTACACCCCAACATAATATTAAAGGTAACATTTTTCTTTAAATTTTCCCTTGTCCACAAAGCGCATGAGATTTGGTTGTTGATAGTTCGATTCTCACACCAACCATAGGGACGTTGTTCTTTATATCTTTGTCATTGCATTTAAAACAATTCGATTTCGGTAGGTATACCTATATATAGTTTTTCAAGTGAAGTTAAGTACTAAATCGTTTGAAGTTGGAGATGGGCGACCGTGTGTCTAACACGGTCGGTAATAATTAAACCATCTAGTGAAGTTAAGTACTAAATCGTTTGAAGTTGGAGATGGGCGACCGTGTTAGACGTTAGATACTTTAGGTAGTCCAATATACCTAATAGATACTTTAGTATATGTCCATCAACACTCACACGCACAGTCATACGAAGTTTTCGTCTTTTCATCGTAATTTTCTACTGTTTTAAAACCTATATGTGAGAATAGTTGTTACGCAACTTTAAATCAATATAGCTCCTAAACGGCCTGTCAAATCGAAAAATGTTGAAAGAAAACTAAAAATGTTTTTTAAATACCTATTCAACGATACCCCACATGACATAGTTTGTATACTTTATTTTTTTAAATTTTCACAATATGGCGTCCAGTAGTCGCCATATTGAATTTTCACTAACGTCATGTCTTTAGTGACACTTTCCGGACTGAAAGAAATCGATTGACGTGCGAATCATTAAAATCGGTCCAGGCGTTTGGTCTGTATAGTGCTTCAAAGGAACATACATACATACATAGCCTGATAAACACATTACCCTTTGCGTCCCGCAGTCGGGTAATTAACGAAAGCGATGCGAGACGCGATCACGACCTAATTAAATACGCGCATCTTGTACAAGTAATAATTATATTAAGTGACAATATAGATTTAATTGCGCAGGAAATAATGAATTTACAAAACGTTCTAGCTTTTAGTAAAAGCTCCACCATGCATCATTCAAGTTTAAATTCATATGCTATTCGAGATATAATAAGTAGGCTAAATATAGTATACGGTAGTGAAAGCGTAATGCAATTAGATATTAGGGAATATTTTGAAATAATTAAAGTAGGCTCATATTATGTAGGTAATGATATAGTTATAGTTTTTAAATTTCCTATTGTCATGTCATCCATTTACGACTTATATAAATTATCTATAGTTCCAAACAAGTATCATGAAGTCCTGACACCCCCTTATCCATTCCTAGCTCTCCATGAGAAAGATTTCAGGTACATAGAGGCAGAATGCCCGAAGACCAGCAAGTGGTACCTGTGCCGAGAAATACCGAGCCTGCAAAGCCGATCATCTTCGGATTGTATCCAGCAATTCATCATTACACAGCAACGTAACTCATCCTGTAATACTATTACGGTAATGTTGGATAAGCCAGCGTATGATGAACTGGACGAGAAACATTACACTATCAGTTTCCCTAGTCCAACTAAAATTCATCTATCCTGTGGCCAGCATCTTTACGAGACCCTTCAAGGTAGCTATCTAGCTATAATACCGCAGCCATGCTACCTAGAGACGCCGCAATTCACAATTTCTAATACCAACGATAGACTAAAAGGACAAGCAGTGAAATTAATGGACCTGCCTGATCTGTCAGACGTAGCTCCTTCCACCGTATCATCACTCACACTGAATTCTGTAAACCTGAATCATCTTCATCAGATTAACACCGAGATCTCTCTACAGTCGCCTGTCAAGTTACATAATGATGTCAACTACAGCCTCTATCATACTACCATACCTATGTACTTGGTTGTATTAAGTGCAGTTGCACTTATTAGTGGATTATCCTATTATAAATACCGTTCGAGTCAATTAAAGACCTCGTCGAATACAAATGAGAATGGACAACCGGAGTTACAAGCTGTCTACGCCCTGCCTACTTCCAGAAGAGTTGACCTCAGTCAACCTCCAGCTCAGTTTACGACAAAAGTCTTCAACAGTCGCTGTTCTTTGGAGGGAGGTGTTACGGAACCCTAATATATGATAATCGCTGACTACACATCGCCCTGAATACAATGGTATTGCAACACGAGGTGCATGGTCAGCATGTGCATTGGTGCCGTGTGCATAGAACGCCGTGTCAGCGCAACGCCGCCGATTGACGTCAATGGTTACCCGAAGCCGTTCCCGCGGATGGGAAAAACATTCATTCTTGATCTAGCATCGGTCGACAATCATCCATTTTTAGTTGTAATTAAATTGTAACTTTTATATTAATAAACTTGTAAAGTAAATTGGTTTTTTTTGAGACCTCTGGCCGCAACTATCGTAATTTGCTTTTACCATATTTACATTGAGGTTCCGTTAATTACTTAACCATTTTTCATCAAAAGAATTATGAAAATTGGGTACGAAACAACGGAGAAATTCCGTTATATACACACCAAAAAAATCAGTAAAATTTATGAATTATATTAACGTCTGTTAATAAACAGCTCAAAAATTTTATGTGCTAGGTTTTTACAAACAACAAACGAATTTTATATACCAGGGCAACATAGGTACAGTCAGCTCCAAAAGTCGATGAACAGAATGTATATTTACCAGTACAGTTACGGCGTCAAATCAGGGTAATCTAATGATAATATTTAATGGATAAAAAGTCTGTACAGACGCCAGCACATCCATTAAATATATCATTAGATTACCCTGATTTGACGCCGTAACTGTACTGTTAAATATACATTCTGTTCATCGACTTTTGGAGCTGACTGTACATATATTGAGTATAGGATCGCTTCTATTTTCTCTTCATTAGCTAGTCTGTTGTGTCAGTTCTTTAAGAATAAATTTAGGAAAAATTGCTTTCTGGCCTTGCTTAACCCAGACATTATGATTATCATGAGCTTCGGCTGGTCTTCTGTCCTTTATGAAAAGACATCAGTTATGAGAGGGATACATACATAGACTCATGCCTGTTTCCCGGAGGGGTAGACAGAGACAACGGATTCCCATTTGTCACGATCTTTGCACACCTCTTTTGCCTCGTTTACTGTCATTATATTCTTCATACATGCTCGCCGGTTTAGGGTACTTCTGACCTGGCCTTTCTTGAGAACATCTCCGATTTGGTCAGAGAGTGTTCTACAAGGTCTCCCCTTTCGGTTGCACCCTTCATAAATGGCAGGTATACCTATACTTATTTTGTCAATCTACTTTCATTCATCCTTTCTTAAAGCCCAAACTATCTCAGTGCACCTTTGTCAATCTTCGTGACTACGTTATCGTTCACACCATAACGTTCTCTTACATCTACTTTAATTTTTTTTCTGCCATACCCAACTTTCACTTCCATATATTAAGTTGGCACACTGCAACAATCCGTTGAGAGGGTTAAGTAAGCAATATTGTCGCTAAGACTGCAATACAGCGTTAGTAAATATATTTCTTAGGCAATTATACTCGTAATCCTCATTGATTTGTTTAGCGTAAGAATTATAAATGCGTTCTAAACATTTTTGTATAACGCGGTATTGCAGTCCCAACAATGATAAGTGAAGCTAATGTAAGTGTAGAATTTAGATAAAACTATACAGCTTTTCCGAGTTATAATACGCTAAGTAATTTTGAGAAATGAAGCAACTATACCTGCTAACCTGGTATAGATATCTTTTTTGCTGACTGTAGATATAACTTTTATGAGATGAAGTGTTTACATAACATTAACTTAATGTTATTTTTCAGAGTAAAGCAGCGCCCGTGCTCTTGAGGATTGCTATAACATTACTGCTCATCCACTTTTGTACGTGTGGCTGGGTTTATGTTGCTTGTAGAAGTTAGTTTGCTTTAATATTATCTGTTTTATGTAGGTTTCTTGTCTAATAATAAGTTACAGTAAGACGTAACTATCAGAATGATTTCATTGAAATACAATGGATTGTTTAAAATTTAATAAACTGCACGTGTGGCGCACTGCAAAGACTGCACGTATGCCGCAGCGGCTAAGACAGTCGCCTCGCCGCTTCGTGTCGCGGGTTCCGAGTCCCGCGCCGGATATCTATTTGTGTGACCCATAAATAGTTGTTCTGAGTCTGGATGTAATTTGTGTCCGTCTATTATATGTTTCTAAAGTACCCCGCGACACAGGGATTACATTCCCTAGTGCGAGCGTTGTCTATAAAAAAATATATTGATAACGTTAAGCAAATTTTCAGCGTTTTATTTAACATCACGTTTACAGTTAGCCTATGAGGGTTTCACTGCTTCACCAGACAATTAAACATATTTTCTTGCCGTAAGCATCTTTATCTGTAGTTGAACACGCTGTCCTACTGGGTGGACATTGTTTAACGACTGAAGCCAGTCCAATAGTCTGATGTGCTAAGTTAGATAAATAAATACCTAAATATCTTGGGACAACTATCACCCTGCCATCTGTTTTCAAACTACGCAGAACCTGTACTATGGGAACCAGTTAATCCATAAACAAACTTGCATATTTAGATAGATTACACCCACATACCAAACAAATAATCGTGCTCTTCACACAAAGATTTATCCTGAGCAGGGATCGAACCTATTACCTCAGACCTAGCAGTCAGGGTTAGTCAGTGTTAAAATTTTCCCGAAGTTAAAACACAAAACTGTTCTTCAACAATAACTTTATTACATAAACACAATTTATTACTCATGACAACCAACGTCCTTCGTAGCTCAATGATGACTGCCTCGTCGGCACTCGTGTTGCCATTTATATAGACTTTGATTATAACATCAAATGAAAAAACAAGTAGTCAAATCAGCGACGAACTAAATTATTTTTGCTACAACTGTCGGAGGTCAAAATAGAGCTACAAAAATGTTAATACATACATACATACATAGACTCACGCCTGTTTCCCAGAGTAGTAGGCAAATGAAATGTTAATAAATATAACAATAAAAATATAAACATACTCTAAAATTACAAGTCCAAATCAACAATTGAAAGATAATTAATATTTTACATTATACAAACTTCCGTAATAATTAAGACGTTTTAGTAAAATCCGCAACTTATTTAAATCACCGAACCAAATAATTCGAAAAAGTCCAATATTTAATTGAAATTATCATCATCATCATCATATCAACCGAAAGACGTCCACTGCTGGACAAAGGCCTCCCCCAAAGATCTCCACAATTGCCGGTCTTGTGCTATTCGCATCCAGCATTTTCCAGCGACCCGCACAAGATCATCGGTCCATCTTGTAGGGGGCCTGCCCACGCTGCGTCTTCCGGTTCGAGGTCGCCACTCGAGAACCTTTCTGCCTCAACGGCCGTCGGCTCTACGAGCTATGTGCCCTGCCCACTGCCACTTCAACTTGGCAATTCTTCGGGCTATGTCGGTGACTTTGGTTCGCCTGCGGATTTCGACATTTCTGATGCGATCCCGCAGGGAAACTCCGAGCATAGCCCTCTCCATTGCTCTTTGGGTGACCTTGAGCCTTCTAATAAGGCCCATAGTGAGCGACCACGTCTCTGTTCCGTATGTCATCACTGGCAACACACACTGGTCGAAGACTTTCGACTTGAGACACTGCGGTATTTTGGACGAGAAGATGTTACGTAGCTTCCCGAACGCTGCCCAGCCGAGTTGGATTCTACGATTGACCTCCTTCTCGAAGTTGGACCTATCTAGTTGGATGGTCTGTCCTAGGTAAATATAGTTCTCTACAACTTCGAGTGCAGAGTCACCAACTTTTAATTTAGTGGGTGCAACATGGACGTTTGACATGGTTTTTGTCTTATCCATGTTCATTTTCAGACCCACTTGTTGAGAGACTCTGCTGAGGTCATCGAGCATTGTACCGAGGTCTTCCATGGTCTCAGCCATGACTACGATATCATCGGCAAATCGAAGGTGAGTGATGTACTCGCCATTGACATTGATGCCAAAGCCTTTCCAGTCCAGAAGCTTGAAGACGTCTTCCAATGCAGCGGTGAACAGTTTTGGAGATATAACATCTCCCTGTCTCACGCCTCGCTGCAAGTGGATAGGTTTCGAGATCTGGTCCTGGAGTCGCACTGACATAGTGGCGTTTTCATACAAACACTTTATCACCTCGATATACCGGTAGTCAATTTGGCACCTTATGAGGGACCTCAGCACGGCCCATGTTTTGATAGAATCAAAGGCTTTCTCATAGTCCACAAACGCTAAGCACAGTGGCTTGTTATACTCTTCGATCTTCTGTATAACTTGCCGCAGCGTATGTATGTGGTCTATGGTGCTAAAGCCTTTTCGGAAACCGGCTTGTTCGGGAGGCTGGAAGTCGTCAAACCTGCGCGCGAGACGGTTCGTAACGACCCTCGAAAACAACTTGTAAACATGGCTCAGCAGTGTGATGGGTCTATAATTCTTCAATAGGGTCTTGTCGCCCTTTTTGAAGAAGAGCACCACCACACTTCTGTGCCATGCTTGTGGCGTTTGACCATCTAGTATGACGGAGTTAAATAACTTCTGAAGGGCCCGTAGGATTGGTGTACCACCCGCCTTCAGAAGCTCTGCTGTAACTCCATCATCACCAGGCGCCTTGTTGTTCTTGAGTTGTTTGAGAGCCATTCTAATCTCGTACAGGCTGACGTCCGGGATGTCTTCGGTGTAGTGTCGGGTTAGTCGTGCTCTGGGATCTGAGGCATGACTTTTGACAGGTGGCTGTGTTGTCGTATATAACTGTCCGTAGAACTTCTCGATCTCTCCCAGCAACTCAGGTTTAGACGTGACGATTCTACCATCCTCAGTCTTCAGCTTCGTCAGTTGGCTCTGTCCAACATACAGAGCTCTTGCGAACACTTTGGAGCCTTTATTCCGCTCGATAGCCTCTTTAATACTAATTGTATTAAATTGCCGCGTGTCGCGAGTCAAAGACTTTGAGATCTGTCTGTTGAGCTGCCGATATCTGGTAGCATCATCTGAGGATGTCAGAACCATTTTCCGTCTATCTTCCATAAGTTGCAGGGTAAAGTCAGAGATCTTTTTAGTTCTGTTTGTACGACGGGCCTTGAAGACCTTAGACCCAGCCGTATGGACAGCTTCTACGAGCCTGTCATAGTATGAGTCCACTTCCTCGCAGTCTGCTAGGCATTCGAAACGGTTTTGCAGTTCGAACTGAAATGGCTCGGGGTTTTGGACGTGGATAGGTAAAGGTCGGAGCGTAGACTTTATCAGTCGGGACCTCTGGAGTTTGACATTAAGGTTCAATGAGCCTCTGACCAGTCTGTGATCGCTCCCGGTTTTAACCGCATTGATCACGGAGACATCATTGAACATCTGTCGTCTCGTCGACAAGATAAAGTCTATCTCATTTTTAGTTTTACCATCGGGGCTCACCCAGGTCCATTTGCGGTGATCCGGCTTCCTGAAGAAGGAATTCATCATAAAGAGTCCCTCCTTCTCCATGAAGTCGGCCAACATTTGGCCCCGGGGGTTCCGGTCTCCAGTTCCAAATTGCCCCACTCTCAGCTCATTACCGAATCGTTTGCCCAGCTTCGCGTTAAAGTCCCCCATGAAGTCAGTGCAATAGGAGTTACAGGTATGTATGGCTCTGGATATGTCCTCATACATAACCTCGACTTCATCGTCGGAGTGTGTCGAAGTGGGTGCGTATACCTGTATAACCTTCAATGAATACCGCTTGGTGATTCTGAGTATAAGGTACGCAACCCTCGTCGACACACTCTCGATTTTCACTAGGTTGTTTACGAGGGACTTGTGGACTATGAACCCGACACCACCTTGGGATATTTGGTCACCCTCCCGGTAATAGAGCAGGTTTCCGGATTTCAGTATTATCGAGTCCTCCCCCTCTCTTCGGACTTCAGATAATCCTACAATATCCCAATGTAACCTGCTCAATTCTTCCTCCAGTTCGGTTATCTTCTCGTCGGACCGCAGTGTACGTGTGTTATATGTTGCCAGGGCCAGAGGTCGTCGGTGTTGGTAACGCGGAATCTGCCGGGGATTCTTAGCACCCCCTGCCCTGCCGTAACCACGGCTGTTACCGCGGCTGGGAATAGCAGGGCTGCCGGGGACTGGGGGCCGCGGTTTGGTTGTGTCCATCATTTGAGGGGATTTGCCATAATCGCCACGCTTGGCAGACGGGTTGGCGATCGCAGTAAGGTGGACATGGTACTCAGGAGAACGCTGCTGCCCGTTCTCTGGTGTATATATTTCCCTCGGGACGACTTTTACGTCCCCCCACGGGATGAGATGGGGTGGTGATATTCTTAGGCCGTCACCACACAGCATAAAATTGAAATTATACTATGTTTTTTTAGCAAGCTAACACTAAGCGCTAGGCCGATAGGCCAGGCATTCTATTAAACGGACAAGTTTGTAGAATAACCGCGTAGTCCGCAAAGCTTTGTGTTTTTATTCTTTTCCTTTAAAATACAACGCCCGCATTAGGGAAATTAATCCCTGCGTCGCGGGGTACTTTACAAACATATAACAGACGGACACAAATTACATCCAGACTCAGAACAACTATTTATGGGTCACACAAATTGTTGTCCGGCGCGGGATTAGAGCCCGCGACACGAAGCGGCGAGGCGACTGTCTTAGCCGCTGCGCCACATATGCAGCTAACAGTTTAACAGAAGCTACAAGCAAAAACGGTACCTAAAGCCCAAACCATTTTTGTCAGTTGAGTTAACACATAGTGTCTAAACACACTATGCCGTAGTTACGTGTCCGAAGTTGCGCGGCTGATATTACTTTCCGACGTGTTCGGCTGATATGACACACTATAAGTGCCGAACTTACGCGGCAGAAATTCAGTTGCGTTACTTGATGCGTGTGTGGTGTGCTCCCCTACTCCTCTCCTCCGCTAGATGTTCGTCGGCAATCGAACCGAACTTCGGTCGCCTATAATGTGTCCACTACAGCTGAACGCTACGCTGAACTTACGCCCGACCGAAATTACGTTGCGTTTATAACGCAATGTAAATTCGGCGTAATGTGCCGTCAGTAATACAAATAACATTGCAGGCGTAATCATGCCGAACTTCGGTCGCGTACGTTCGGCATAGTGTGTTTAGACACATAAAGTGTGGGATATAGGCGTATTTTCAATATTTCTAAATATAGCGTTATTTAATTTAAATTTAATAATATGTATATTTATCTATTAATCAATTAGTATCGTGTGTGTTATTATTCTTTTGCTGTTATTTTTCATTATTAATTTTGTTATTGTATTTTATTATGTTTGTATTTTCTGTCTATGGGTCGCAATTAGTTACCCGAAATAAACATATAATATTTTTTTTTATATTTATATTTATATTATCTTATTTCAGATGAAGTGTTTCCGATACCAGTTCCAGACATACCTAAATCTGATAACTATGGAATTGACTATGCCGAATGGATGAATCCTAATGAAAGAGAGCAAGGTAAATACATGTTACATTAAATTGATTAGGTAGAGCAAAGTGTTTTATCGCGGCTGTTTAAACAACCACTGAGGCTCTACCGGCTAAGTCGCCGAACATCGATTTCTTAAATGGCGTTCAAATAAATAAAGGTTAAAAATGACTTAATCAATCGTTAAATCAGCTTCAACGTTGACAATCGATTCCGGACAATTTATGACGTCACATGTGCTCATGGAAGCCGATTCAACGATTGATTAAGTCATTTTTAACCTTTATTTATTTGAACGCCATTTAAAAAATCGATGTTCGGCGACTTAGCCGATAGAGCCCCTGGATTGGAATTACTCTTTCAGAGTAGCCGCGTCCAGATAGCTCAATGGTGTGTTATTTCATACAGATGAATACTCCTAAAACACCAACAACCCCGTAGTACTAAATAGTTAACACCATAAGCAACAACTTTTGTTCTAGAACTTTTGATAATTTGTTATATTTTCTGTTCATACTAAAATAAGTATTAATTTTATTTTATTGCTTGAATGTTTATAAGTCTATGACCATCACAAAGACACACACGCGCGTAAGCTTGGCGTCGTTCGCGCGTCGTCTTTCCGTTTATGAAAGAAACATAGAGCTACAAATGACACGACAGTACAACCAAAACTTTAAAATCATAATTATTTTTATGTATTGTGTTATGTCTGAACTCGTAGAACAAAAGTTGTTGGTTATGATGTTAGAAAACTATATCTGCGAGGTTGTTGGTGTTTAACAAATATGTGTATATCGCACTCAAAATTTACAACTTGGTATAGAGCAGCAACGATATCTACAGTAATTTCATTAATTTTGTTTTAACAGGGTGTGCTCGAATCACGACATATTTCAATAGTACGAAAAGATACGAGCAGTTAAGTTTCTTGGTCCCGAGGCAGTGGCAGCACGATTATATTGTAGCTCTATCGTATATTATTTTAATCTTCACTCACACCGATATAGACAGTGTAAGTATTGAGTGATTGTAACTGTTGACGATACTTCGCTGAATTTACTTTGCCTTTCTGTTCTTATTCGTATGCACACGACCGTTATCAAATGATTACAACCGGGATACGAAGGGGAAGCACAGAAACAGTAATTTAACCATTTGAATTTCCATCTGGTCCCTAACTAAGCAGAGCTTGTACTATGGAAAGCATATAACTGATATAACTACTGATACTACTTACTTAAAACCATACTTATATAGATAATTTCACCCAGAGCCAAACAACAAACAGACATGTACATTCACACCAATATGTCCTGGGTGGGAATCGAACCCACGAACTTTGACATGAAAGGCAAGTATATACCAAACACGCTAACCGGCCTGTCAATAGACTAACTTAGGTGATTAACCTCACCTACGGGCTGGTGACATCTTTGACCAGGGACTTGATTCAGCAATATGGCCAAGCAATTATCGTTTGAAAAACCAGGGCTTAGAATTTTGTTACCAACTTAAATCAACTAAAGTCGATAGCAAAAACGACCTTATAACGATTGGTTTGTGGATCAGACTCTTTGACAATATGTTTGTTATGTAGACAGTAAAAAGTAGACGTTTTTGTGGAAATGGTATATACAATTTGTTTTATTTAACCTACCATCTCCTGAAACTACCCGTTAGTAACCGCCTCGATAAACAGAAGGAGGTACTGATACAAGCTGTTTTCTTCAATTGTTCTGAGTCGAGATTCGAACGCGGAATTTCCAATTATATTCGAACTTCGACTCAGGGGCTGCGTACCCGTTGGACCTACAAGATTAGACCCTCTATCGCAAAAGTACCCGTCCGACCTGATTTTAAGTCCCTTTGGACCTTCTTTAAAATATAATAATCAATGTGCCCATTGGACCTCTTTTTAAGTACCCTTTGGACCTTCAATATTAAAACTACTAAAGATGAACCTGTTGGACCTCAATTCTAATACCTTTTGGACCTTAATAAAATATGTTTTTATTTAGTATTCGCCCGGCGTCATTTTAGTAAAAAAGGCACAGTTGTGTTGAAAATGTTTAACCAGAATTCTAATAATTAGGCGAAATAGCATAAGCGAATACAGGCACACTTACAACAAACAGCAATCCGTGGTCAGTAGAAGAAACACAAGAAATTATAGTTTAAACTATATTTCTTTCAAATTTACAGGTGTGTAATGGATAAATGTTTTAAAAAACCCCATGTACAAATATCAATAATACTTAGGTAAACCGCATATTGTAATGTTTTATATGTAAAAAAACTTCTTAACTTAAAAAAAACTCTGTGATTTATATACTTTATTTTACTTATATACATTATTTTAAATTTACAAAAAATCTACGACTGTGATTACTTGAAAAGTTATTTACAAATATGTAAAATACAAAGATATCTTATATTTACAAATTTAATTAAGTTGCTGCCTGTAAAACCAATCTTCACAAATTCAGTTGCTATGGCATACAATTTAGATTTAGATTTACTTACATAATTATATCAGTGTTTCTTTCTTTTAAAATGTGATATAAACATTCAAAATTAATATATAGTATGCATTTTATGTATACCTACGGTCTTGAAGATTTGTCAAATTAGAAAAATGTAACCAGAATATGTGTTTTTATTTGTTACATAACGTTGTGATCTTTTATATTTTTGATTAATAACATTGATTTATATTGTAGTGTTTTATTTTTAATAAGGTGTGTCACTTTTGTGCACGAGTGTATTTTAACCTTTTATACGAAGACATGTGAATGAGGTCCAACAGAACTCGTTGCTTAATAGAGGGTTTAATAGGTAATCAAGTATAGACAACATCCAAGTTTGAAGGTCCAAACGGTACAAAGGGGTCCAAAGGGTCATCTTTTTAGACGAGGTCCAAACTAGGAGGTCCTACGGGTACGTAGCCGACTCAGGGCGTTAGCATTACTGCTAGTTTTTTTTTCAAAGACAACGCCCGCTCTATGTAATTTAATCCATGTCTCGCTGGGTACTTTACAAACATATAATAGATGGACACAAATTACATCCAGACTCATAACAACTACTTATGGGTCACACAAATAGCTTTCCGGCGCGGGACTTGAACCCGCGACACGTAGCAGCGAGGCGACTGTCGTAGCAGCTGCGCCACACGTGCAGTCAAACGTCAACGTGTAGTTCTTTTACTATGAAAGACGGCTTGACTCTTCTTATTGACGTTAAACAGTTTGTTAAAAAATAATTTTAGTTTTTAGTAGATTAAGCTATTATGAAACCAACTATTAATGTTTCACGCTATATTAATGTCTGAAATAAAACTGCTACAATAAAATAATGTTATAACAGCTTGTGGACCAGTCGCTCGCGACAGTAAAATAAAATATCAGTTGCAGCTGTTACTACAAAACCTGGAGTGCTCTTAACTACCGAGTGTACAGTTAAAATGTACGGTTCAAAAATTTTAGTGAAAATACGTCGATTATAAAAAGGAATTTAGGTAAAATTACAACGGGTAGACAAGGACAGCAAGAACTTACCTAATACAATATATACATACATACATACATAGACTCACGCCTGTTTCCCAGAGGGGTAAGCAGAGACAACGGGTTTCCATTTGTCACGATCTTTGCACACGATTTTGCCTCGATTACTGTCATTATATTCTTCATACATGCTGGCCGGTTTAGGGTACTTCTGACCTGCCCTTTCTTGAGAACGTCTCCGATTTGGTCAGAGAATGTTTGACGAGGTCTTCCCCTTCCGGTTGTTCCATTCACACAAAATGAATTTAGAATATATGGTATTCTAAATTCTATTATATGTATTACTAGCCCCGCGGTTTTACCCGCGTTAAATTTTATAAATTATCACAGCTTCCCGTAGGTGATAGCGTGATAATATGTAGCCTATATATTGACCCAACCTCTTGGTAATATTCATGCAAAATTTGAAGTAAATCCATGAAGTGCTTTTTGAGTTTAGCCCAGACATACATACAGACAAACAGACTAAAATTATCTATACATATAATAAAATCGTAAGAAAGTCAAAACTGTACATTAAATATTTTGTTAAAAGGATACTACGTGTGTGATCTAAAATCGATATCTAAGCCAAAAATTTAGTTTTTAGATTTTTTTTCTGTTTATCTGCTTGTCTATATGTATGTCCGGGCTAAACTCAAAAAGTACTGCATGGATTTACTTAAAATTTTGTATGGATATTACTAAGAGGTCGGGTCAACATATAGGCATATATACATATTATCACGCTATCGCCTACGGAGCTGTGATAATTTATAAACTTTAATGCGGGTAAAATCGCGGGGCACAGCTAGTAAAAACTATATTTTAGGCGTCGATATCGATTGTAGATCACGCCCCAATTAACCCTTTTAAAAATATTCAATGTACAGTTTAGACTTTCTTACGATTTTATTATATGTATAGATAATAAGAGCTAAAACCAATGAATTAGACGGGCCGGTTGGCGTAGTTGGAAGCCTTTCAAGCCGTGACTGACGGTATTACCACCCGATCTCATCGTAGAAGTTGACTCGAGGGAATATCTAGCAGAGAACGTGGTCTCTACTATCTAGGGGCATAATAATTCGATCGCTAACCCGTCTGTCAAGCGTGGCGATTATCGCATATCCCCCATTCTTGGCAGAGGCTCTTATCCAGCAGTGGACGTCATCCAGCTGACATAATGATGATTCATTTAATAAAATTGCGAAGTAATATCCTTTTCAAGTTCTGTTTATACTTTATGTTCAGCTGTAGTCATTTAAGTTCAGCTGTTTTCATTATTCCCACTTATATTATAAAGGCGAATTTTGTGATTGTGTGAGTGTGTATGATTGTAACTCTTTTACGCAAAAACTACCGAATGGGTTTTGATGAAACTTTGTAGTAATATAGCATATACAACATGTAACGTAATTAACGCACATCCTCAGACACCCCAATTAGAATATTATGTTGTAATCATAATACATACACAAAAATTTTTATTTAACATGTATATGCATTGTTATTTATTAAATTAGTTTCTTGTAATAAAGTTTATTTTTATTTATTCATGTTGAATGATGGAATTTGTATGAATACAAATAAAACTGCGATTTAAAAGTCTTATTACTTTGACTTACGGTCCATTTCAATTTGGTTTGACTGTACAGGGTTAAAATAACGATAACTTCCGTAGTTTAAATTATTTTGGAATAAAAAATTACCTATATTAAAAATGATACAAATTTAGTAAACGATTCTGAACAAACTATTTTCAGGATGTGCGTTAATTAAGTTACATGTTGTAGATATACCAGAATAACACATAGGCTATAATTTACAATGTTCAACAAGGGTTAAACCGCGGGGTACAGTTAGTTTTATATACTGTGACGTACATAATGTTCACCGGTCTATGAACAACTAGCTGTGCGCAGCGTTTTACCTGCGTTAAACTTTATAAATTATAGCCTATGTGTTAATCGGATATATAAGCTATATTACAACAAAGTTTCATCAAAATCCGTTCGGTAGATTTTGTGTGAAGAAGTAACAAACATACACACTCACTCTCTCACAATCTTTCGCCTTTATAATATTAGTGTGATTGGTGAGGTTAAGCGTTTAGGTGTGCGATCGATTAACAGATGGTCGACCGCAAAATCACTTTAACGTCCTAGAATATTAGTGCTTCGAAAAAATCCAAAGCATGTGAGTTCCAGCTGAGGTTATTAAGCAACAGTCGTTAATCATATAAAAGGCAATATCTAGGTTTGTTTCAAATTAATTGGTATTCAACTTTATTACAAGTCAATAGAGTTCAAAATATGGTAGTTACAATATACCATTATATTTTTTTTCTGGGACTAGTCCCTCCCTCTTACCCACTGCAACTCCTGTAAGCCAGGATCAACAGTGGAACACTATGAAATGACACTGAGCGGTGAAGCTCAGGCATGTCCCGGGCAATCGCTTTAACTGTCTTGGACCCCGCAACAAATTTAATCAGAAAGAGAAAAAGGAGCAGTTAGAAAATACTATTATAAATGGCTATAATGGTTTTTGGGCTGCTTGAACAACGTTCTACGAGCTCAATAACAAATTGTTTCGGGTTCGAGCTACTATTTTTGAGGCCCATAAACGGATTTATCTGGCTGTACTTTGTGCCCCTTTTTTACCTGTTTAGAAAGTCCTTCACGATTAGGGTTACCAGATGAAAAAAAAAAATCAAAAACACGGAGAAAAATGTCTGATTTCCATTCAAAAAACCTGTCCCTGAGAATTTTCTCTTAAACGTATTTAATATCTACTAAATATTTCTCTTTAATTTTCAAACTCAAAAAGTCGTAATTTTATCATTTTGTACACGGCGGTTCTCGCTCATGTATTGCAATTCACACTCAGGCTTGGGGGCAGCTAAATTTTATAGAGAATTCTGAAAATCCGGAGATTTCATGAGATTATCAAAATCCAAAAATCAGGACAAATCCTGAGATATAGTAACCCTACCCGCGATACATACAGGAATTAATTCAACTATTGCGGGAATAGTATTTTTAAATAAATAAATACAAAAAATATTGACATACATCTTGAAATTTCAGGTACTACCGGTTTCTATCAGTCAAGTGTACTACAAAATAGTAGTAACATTCATAGTTAACATGATAGACATCTGGTTGAATTGTCTGGCTATCACCTCAATATACTCCTGTTATCGCAGTTTATATTTCTACGACTACTTGGTGAATAATGTACGGATATATTTGAAGGACAGAGGGCTTAGTGATATTCTGATAAAACGCTTCTGCAAATATACTAAGCAGTCATGGGTTCGGAGGAAAGGAGGTTAGTTATTCGCGTTTTTTTTTACTGCACCCGTAGCGACAGGTGATTTGAGAAATAAAGTGTAAAATTCAAATTTTAAGTGGCAGCGGGCGGGGCACATTGCTTGTAGAACCGACGGACGGAGGTTTCCGAGTGGCGATCACCCCGACCGAACCCGAAGACGCATCGTAGGCAGGCCACCTACAAGGTGGACCAACTTTCTTGCAAGAGTCGCGGGGAGCTGCTGTATGCGGGTAGGACAAGACCGGCCATTGTGGAGCCCCTTAGGGGAAGCTTTCTTGCGTCTGATATGATGATGATACATACATACATAGATGATGATATGACAACTGTATCATCATCATCATGGTCGGGGTGCACCATTAATCCAATAATAATTATTATTTTTACATATTTATCATACAGGTAACTTTCTCCCGGATCTGGCGATCAATAGCCCACCATTTTGAGACAAGATATTTTCTCCGCTTTATACATTCATCATTTGAACATGCCGCCAACGTTCCGTCAGCTTCCTGACTACTTCAAGCGGCAGCTAGTCACTAGATTCGAGAGAGTGGTCGTGGATCCAGGTTTGTGAATAATATATAATTTTTTTTGACATCACAACGTCTTTATTCAGACAGAAGCATTACTAAATAAATAATAAATATCTTGGGATAGCTTGTTAGCTATCCCAAGCCAACTGCCATCTGATTCTCAACTAGGTAGAACCTGTACTATGGCAACCCAACAATTGACATAACGGCTTATGTATATCTAAATATATTTTGCTGTGTGGTGACTTCACAGAATATCATGACCCCATCTTATCCTGTGGGGGGCGTAGTAATTTTTATTTTATTTTATATTATTTTATTTCATAGGTACAAAAACAGACTACAGACTAATAACAAATCAATAATATCATTTTCTTATAACACTGTTAAATCTGAGGTCCAATTATATCTGTACACAACATTTAAAATTTACCAAAATTCTGTGAGTAAAAAATAAGGAGTTTGAGAGGATTATATAACTAGTACGATTATTAAAATAATTTAAATTTCAAAATACACTAATTAACAGAAAACTGAACATTGTTGTCCTTTGCTAAAATTAATTTGAATGCATTATAGTTTTGATGAAATATATCAACTTTGGAGTATATTTTGTTGTACTGTCTACACATTCTTAGTATTGGACTATTTTGAGAAACATTATTATTAATAGAAGGTAGAGTAAACAGTTGTGGAGTACGCACGGATCTGGTTGGAACCTTAAAGTTTAACTGGCTAATGAGAGGACTATCCATAGAGCCGTTTATAATTTTATGTAGAATGCATAGATCGTTCATCCATCTTCTCTTTTCTAAACTTATAATTTTAAATCTATGTAGCCAATCTCTATATTCCTTAATTTTTCACCTTAAGCCAAACTCTGAGGGAATACCTACCAGAGAACGGGCAGCAGTGTTTTTCTGTGAACTATGACCATCTAATTTCGATTGCCAACCCGGCTGCCAAGCGTGGCGATTATGACATATCCCCCATTCTTTGGGACGGCTTTTGTCCAGAAGTGGACGCACTTTGGCTGACATGATGATGATGTGCAAATACACACATATTATAGATAAATTACACCCAGGTATAGAACAAATAATCGTGCTCTTCACGCACATACTTGTCTTGGGTGGAAGATGAAACCGCGACCACTGTCTTCGCAGTGAGTGTCACTAACCACTTGACAAATAGGCCAGTCAAACCGGGTGACGGGAACCTTACTACGTTTACTTACCAACGCCATCTTTGCAGAAGTTATAGCCCAAGATTTCAGCAGCGTAAACACCATACAGTTTACTATTTTTATGTTTGACTCACCATGAAAATTTAACCTGATATTTTAAGTGCGAATATTTACCTGCATTTTTAGGGTTCCCTACCCAAAGGGTAAAACGGGACCCTTTTACTAAGACTTCGCTGTCTGGCTGTCCGTCCGTCTGTCACCAGGCTGTATCTCATAAACCGTGGTAGTTAGACAGTTGGAATTTTCACAGATGATGTATTTCTGTTGCCGCTATAACAACACATACTAAAAAACAAAATAAAATAAATATTGAAGCGGGATCCCATTCAACAAACGTGATTTTTTTACTCGTTTTTATAGATAATGGTACGGAACCCTTCGAGCGCGAGTCCGAATCGCATTTGGCTGGTTTTTATATTTAATTTTTATTTCACCAAATATATTCATATTATTGTAAAGTTACATCGTCTGAGGAATTACTGCGTAGTCCACAGCTTCTGTACCTCTAAACAGGCAGTGTTCTTTACATAATCACATTAATTGAACCTTATCACTTTGCAATAAGGTCCAAAAACAATAAAAACTACATCAAAGCCTGGTTAAGGATTAGACTGTATGTAAATGTTGAAGATAAAAAAAAAAAAAAAAAAAAAAGATTCCGCCAACACGCCAATGTGTCCAAGCACTTATACAATTATTCGTTGATATTCTTTAACTTCTTCTTATCGTCTCGATGGTAAGAATTAGATTCTATCTTGGCAAAATTGGCCAACGCTGATCGCATTGGCTGAAGCGTCATACAAGTCCTGAAGGGAACAAGAGACTGGAAAAGAGGGACAATCAGTTAAATGTGCCATACTTTGGGGTGACACGCCGCAATCTCAGATGTTTTGTGATGTGGGAATGTAACCCCATTTGCACATGTTTTCTTTGGATCTACCAACCTGGGTACGTAATCTATTAAAAGTCCTTTCACTAGAGGTACTGCACTGTGTAAGACGCAGACATCTGATTAATTCTACACATATTCATTAGAAAGAAGTACTCCATGATATAGTGTCGGAAAATAAAGAATATCTTTTATTTTTAATACATAATGGACGCACAAAACTGTTGTAGGAGTTAAAAACAGACAAGAAAATTGCTTTCCCAATATCAACTGTGCACGTGTTGCAATAAGACAGTTGCCTCACCCACCACTTCGTGTCCCGTACATTTGTGTGACCCATAAAGAGTTGTACAGACGCCAGTACATCAAACAACCCCAATCTGTCAAATTGCCCCAATTGTAAGTGACCCTTATCCTTTTGTGATAACGTTGAAAATCTATAAAAGAAATTTGATAGATTCGGGTTGCTGGATGTGCTGGCGTCTGTACTTTGTGTCTTTCAATTATATGTTTGTAAAGTACCCCGCCTCAGACGGTTTCATTTCCCTAATGCGAGCGTTGTATTTTTAAAGAAGAATAAAACTAATGTTGCAGGCAAATATATTGTCAGAGAAGGCGATACGTTCAACGTAACATATTTCATACACGAAGGAGAAATTGAAAAGTGGTATTTAACTTCAAAGTAAGTATTGTTCATTTCGATAGTACACGCAATACGAGTGATCACACTAAAAATTCTTTAGCTCCATCCTACGGTGACCGCTTAACATCAGGTGGTCCGTATACTTGTTTGGTGTCGAGAGCGTCCATAGGCTACGGTGACCGCTTATTCAACAAAAAAAAATAAAACACATTTTACAATAATCACATACGAAATCTCCCTCTTTATATCTTCACTAAATTATGTATATCCCTCTTAACTTCCGTTCGCCTCTCCTGATAACACGTTCCTAACGCATTCTCCAGCTCACATCTCAAGTCAAGCGGGCCTAAAAAAGTAACATTAATAAAAGTGCAGTGCTGTGTAGTACAGTCCATATTAAATCCCAATCCATTATATAATTCAAGAGTGGGAGAGGCTTGCTACTCAGAGGAGAGAATGGCGAGCTGCTGTCAAATCAAGCCTAGAAAACTTTGAGCATGCGCGTCTGGAAACTCTTGATGCCAAACACCAGTTCCGGAAAACCCAGCCTAAGCCCTCAATTATACATACGATTCAAGTGGGTCTCTTTACTGTGCTTCCTGCAACAGGACTTTCAAAACCAAGTTTGGCTTTGCTAGTCATGCTCGCGCCCATGCAAGGGCCCAGGCTAACACAAGCTAAGGGTGTCGCCGTCGACGGATACGTCTGGGAGGACATCATCATCATTATAATTCAAAATGTCTTCAGGCCTCAAACACGATATGCAATCGATTTTATCTGAATGTAAAGTAAATATCTCATTGCTACAATTTTTACTGCTACAGGAGTTAAAATTGGAATTATAATGAATATCCCCCTTACGATCCATCATCGAATGGGACTCCCCTTTCCTATGAGCCAAAATGAATGGCACGTCCAGCAATTGTGAGCAAGATCCTCGATCTAATCATATTTGAAAAATCTTTATCATCACGTCAATAGTGCTTAATTGTTAAGCATGAAGACTGTGTCGACGATGTTGTTAGTGGAATCTTGGTTTTTAATGTTATTAACGATTGTTTTCTATTTAACAAGTTTTACATTTTCAGCGGTGAAAACAAAATGCTGTCAGTGCTGTACACCAATGGCTACTTCGGTTGCATCTCTGGATTATTTACGCATGAATCCTTTCACTTTTCTTACTATTCACGAACGGTAATAAGTTTAATAAATAAATTTGTGACGGTGGTATGTGGTTGGAATAGGTAAAATCGCGATACAGGCATTTATTTTCCTAATGCGGATGTTGTATTTATAAAATCCTCCCGTATCACGTAATCCAGGTCCTGAAATATAAAAGACAAAGAACTCAGTGGTAGTTTGACGGTAATTACCTCGATACTTTTGGGATTAAATATTTTGTGGTATCCAAGACAGGCGTCTTAGAACCTGCCTGATCCTTACAGAATACTTTTTCTGTTGTTCTAATGGTCGTCTCGGTCGAAGAGTAGCCCCAAACAGTCTTGTTTATCCATTAATATTTACCACATTTTTTTTTATAAAAAAAGCATAAATCTCACTGTCCTGATGGTTTGCTGGAAGAAAATGTAATAATGATTTAAGCTCGCCTATCTACATGCCTTTTCTTTTCGTAATTTTTAACTTATTGTATGTTTCTGTGTGCAATAAAGAATAAGAATAAATAATAGTTGTAAAATTCACATTGTTCACACCTTCAATAACACTTATTTAAATTGGATTTTTGTTAAATTTGCCTATGATAATTTCAGGTCGTAGATATGTTAATTTTGAATTTATCGGCTTGGAATGACTTGCTAGAGGGCAACCCAGACGTCAAACGACAACTTTATGAATCAACGAAGAAGCTACAAAGAGATTACGTGAGAAATTGGTAACGTGCAAGTTTTACTTAATTATCATCGTCATATCAGCCAAAAGACATAAACTACTGGAATTGCTGCGTCCTCCAAAGATTTCCGCAATTGCCGGTGTTGTGCTACACGGATTCAGCGGCTTATACCAACCCTCACAAGATCGTCGTCGGTCAATCTTATCTTTGGGGGCCAACCCACGCTGCGTATTCCGGTCTGTGGTCACCGCTCGAGAACTTTTCTGCTTCAGCGATTGTTAAGGCAATTCTTAGTTGTTTTGTGGCAGTGGTTATATTTCATAGCAATTAATATAAAAGTCGAGTTACATATTTCTCACATGTGACTTCTACAATCACCCTAGGAGGCTTTTACTAGAAAATAGAGGCGAGCGTAAGTCATTTAACAAATAAGTAGCCTTATTTGTTAAATGACTTACGCTCGCCTGACGAATCCGCTTCAGGAGGCTTCTCTATCTGCTTTGAGGCTCGAGCGTCAGCTCATGGTGGTTAGTGACGTGAACATTTTATTAGCACTACACACTATTCATAAAAAAATATATCGGTATAAAAAGTTTATTTACAAGAATAATTCAAGACCGTTCTCCTAGCACTTAAAAATAAAAAACATCGATAGGTATAGTGCCTATAGAGTGCTTTGCAGTAATTTTTGGAAAATATATACCTTGATCCGGTTGTACGTCACGAATTAAGAGCCATGTTTTGAGCACTTTGGTATTCTAACTATTCGGCTATGAAATAAAACCAATCATAGAATATTCTTCATCCATCCTTTGGCTATTTTGTTTGGCCCTTTTATAACATGACGGTTAAAGTTATCCTAGAAAGCTTTCACTTTTGAAGTGGAAAGATTTAATTTATTCCAACCTGCGTTTTTTAACTGCTGCTGAAAGGTCTCTTTAACAAATTCTGAAGTGTGTGTGTGTGTAGTGTCTCTTGTATGTTTGTGTGCAATACCAAATTCGGCACTCGTTCAGAGTTCTTTGTTCTTTTACTAATTAGAGCTTTAACAGGTTATCTATAATGTTCTGAGATTGAGCACCCATCTTGTTTATTTTGTTGCAGCTTTGGAAAGTCTTCGGCTTTGTAACAGAGAAGTGAAAGTTGAATAAAATATGAACAAGGCGCCATGTAGATCACAGCTCCGGCTTTTACAGTACTTAATACAAGTAATTTGAGATTGCGAAATTTTATGTATCCAGTGAAGCGCCTTAAATGCGTTAAGAAATATCGAATGGATTGTATAAATTCAAAGTGCGGTGGCGGAGCGATTAACGCACATGGGGCCGGATATCCCGTGGTCGTGGGTTCGATTTCTACCCGCACTTAAATTTATACAATTCATTTTAAAAATGTCTGAAAAAAAAATGTGAGCCGTCACGGGACGCCTGGCAGATGTGAAACATCGACATTATTTTGTAAAAGTAATATGCAGAAAAGAACATATTGTGATAGGAACTAAATATGTCATAATGATAAAATAAAAAGTCGATGGCGCATGCGTCACGGCATGCGTCGCCACGCTAGAAATCTGTTTTACGTGCGGCTATAGATGTTTCAATCAAAATTGTATCCAGTAACTTAATCACTCGTAGAACATCAGCTAATAAGACACGAGAAAAAAAGATATGATATAAACTCACTTTACCATGGTCTGTATGGAGTACCAATTTATTTTTATCGACGTAAGGTGCGTTATATAGTTTCTTCAATTTTATGTATAAATCACATCCGAAGCCTGATATCGTCCACGGCTGGACATAGGCCTCCCCCAAAGGTTTCTATAACGTTCCCATTTGGAGGGGATTGGCGTAGTTACCGCGTTTGGCATGTGAGTTGGCGACCGGAGTTAGGTGATAGCTAGTACACAGGTGGCGCTGCTGTCCGATTACCTGGTGTATTCTTATTCGCCTTTTACGACACCCACACGGATTCGGGTGGTGGAAGCATAAAGCTCATTAAATATTTTCTGTTAATATGTTATAATATAATAATTAAGGTGACCACGTAGTGGCAAGTGGAGAATTATCCCAATTTCTTTATTGTAATTTATTGCTGTAATGTTCTTTTACTAATTACATAATGTATTTATAAACATTACATTGTGTTATATTTTTACTTTTATGTAAAAATAAAAATATGTATTTGTAGATAAAAACGCAGGCTCGAATACCTTATAAAATTTCAGCAATACACCAAGTTTAAGATTTGTACGCAACTAGCCTCGCAGTCAGTCCATAGATGGGTATGTAATATTAGTATTATATTTTCATAAGGAATGGTGCAATTGGAATACTTCGTGGGTTTTGTTAATAGATAAACAACGTAAATAATTGACATTGCTATTGTAATTATTGACTTAGTGAAACTTATTTGAATTTTTGCGCGTTTTTAATCTATGGATATTGTATTAATTAAGTATTTTATTTATTGACATTGTAATATTTATTTGATTTATTGACATTGAGATTTATAAAAGACATATAGAAATTATAATTAAATTTGTTTTATATATAGTTAATGCGCAATTGTAAATTTTTTGCATGCCAGCAGGTAAAGTATGGCTGGACTTTTATTTACATTTAATAACATGCACCATGTACCCATACTTGCGATATAAAATATCTTTATCTTTATCTGCTTGTGGCAAGATCGCGAGAAAATCGTTATTTAACGGTAAGTAATAATATCCTGGGACATTATGCACACACGGCTATCTGATCTAAACTAAGCAGAGCTTGTAGTAAGGAAACCAGATAACTGACGTACTACATATATACTACTTTACTTTTCTTAACCCACGACCTACGGCGTGAGAGGCAAAACATTTACCAACCACGCCAACCGGCTCGTCAAGATACGGCTTTTTGTTTATTTAAACGATAAGGAAGTAAGAATCAATATCAATTTGATAGCTTTGAAAAATCTTTATTTACTTCCTATCAAGCCAATTCAGAAAGCGTAAGCGGCCCACGAGGTTCTTTTAAAATTTACTTGATGGTATTTAACTCACCCCTCGGAGGGTGCTAAAACAATTTGCGATAATTCGCCTTTGAATATCTTATCCAAATAATATTGTGCTATTATCGCATTTTTATTAGCGCGAAGGCGTGGATAACGCTTTTTTATAGCGACATTTACACCACCAGTTAGGTAAAGAATACTCTTTTTTTTTGGAATTTCTGTGAAATTTACGCAGAATTTCGCGAAACGAGATTAATAAGCGCTTATTCGCGTCGTTTCGCGTTTCCACCGACTTGTGAATTGTTTTTAATCTAGAACGGAATTGTTCGGTTCGGTTTTTGATGACGTTGTTTTAATTTTGTGCTGAGTACCTAACAGAATTGGGCGCGAAATTTAGCAAGATTTTACCTTACAAATTTTCGCGCACCATGATTAGGTTCGTCTTATATATTTACAGCAAATTATAATTTTTGGTAGCAAATTAACTGTTAGTTACTTTTTAAACTCAATAAGTTATTACGGTTCATCGTGTAATTTATAGATTTTAGCTTATTATGTATCAATTGTGGGTAGATAAAGCATTATGGTTCAGTTTAAGGTTTGTCTTTAGAAACACAAGGTCCGGTATAATAATAATATTGAGTTCGTACCTTAATATAGACAGAACCATTTAGGCAATATGTAGTAAAATATAGCATAAACTATAAATTTCGATAATTAAACATAATCATAGACTCTTTGACAACAACTTAATACAAGCTAGCTATCAATACTCTCATAAAATAAAATGTATAAAATGTTTTAATAATCCATGTACCTAAATATCTATATGTAACTAGAAATAATTATGTATACTTAACTATATTACCTTCTACAAACACGGTCTGACTATTTACGAGCGCTTTTTTAAACTCTACATGAATAAAATCCTTTTCTATTTTGATTTTTTTTTATTGGGAGAAAGAACTTCTCGTACTTCCTCGTTTTTATTATTGGTACAATTGGTACATTTTTGTAGTACCTCTAAAAAACGACCTATGTCTTAGCATTCCGTGGATTCACCGTGTGGTAGCGGGTCCATCAAGTAATAGAAGAGGAAACACTCGACAGTCTGAGACTTGCAACTCAGCCGTAGGTTTGAGGAGGCCTCCTGTGATGCATCAACGCTCATCTCTCTCTGTTTTTTTTTGTCCTTTTCCTAGCCAAATTTGGTATGATCCTAATAATGCCGCTTTTGATACTCGACCTAATAGAGTACTTACGGAAGTTCTTGATAATTCTTCGTCTTTTAATAGGTTGTAGAGGGATTTCAATTAAATCCAACGTAAATGAGATAACATGAATAGATGCCGCCCGCGTAAATTGTTCAGTGGAGTAAAGTTATTTTTCTATTTGTTCTGTAATAAAACACCATACTCAGGTAACAATTACATATACAGGGTGGCCGAGGAGTTGACGTTCAAACGCAAAATTTTGTCGTTAGTTTTAGCCCCATGTATGTGCCCCTTTTTAATTTTTTTATGCTTTGAAAATTTATGGGTCTTAAGCTCAAACCCTAATTTTGAACTTTCAAATAAATTGTAAGTCAGTTTTGCAATGATTAGGTAAACCATACTTTTTTGGGTGTTAGGTTAAAGTATGGTAGTTAGTTATCCCAAAAAAAAACAACCAGAAATGTTCAACAGAACGAGAAAAAGATCGGAAACTGATGTTAGGTGAGATTTGTGAAAACAATCGATCTCGAAAACTACGCAAAATTGTAGAACATACATGGGAGTGATTCAGATATACTCCCCATCATAAAGTATCAAAATTTTGCGTTTGAACGTCAACTCCCTGCCCAGCCTGTATATTTGCACTATGACACTTCTATATTAGAATGCAATGAACTTTATTTGGACATATCCAACCAAGTTGCGTTCCAGCACTAAGTGCCGATCCAATCGTTTCGTCTATCAATCAAAACTCACTGCTTGGTATTTCTACATAAATAATTATTATAAAATTGATCAGTATTATTGTTAAGTCGTTTTTATTAATATTATTGCTGTTCTCTTATGAGTAAATCCAGTCCCACAACACACTTAACACGTTAACGTGCTGTATGAAGCTTCAGAAGTTACTTCTATTTTGGGCACTCGTAGACTGACCATCTAGCTTGTGTTTAACTGCAACCATTGAGCTTAATTAATTGGGTTGCCATTGGCTATGACCACCTCGAACAACTAAAAACATGTTATAATAATAAAATGAAACAATATATAAGTATTTCAGTCACATCGGTAGACATTTGTTTAATCCTAATAATATTAAAAACTAGCTGTAAAATTTTAAAAATTATAGCCTACTAGCTGTGCCCTGCGGTGTTACCCGCGTTAATGCAAAACCGTGGAAATCGGTTCGTGCGTTCTGGAGTTATAGCGTCAGGAAGGAAAACCCGACTTATATTTATATAGTAGATGTGTTAATCCAGGGTGGCAGTTAACTTCATACCAAATTTTATTAAAATTTAGTCTAGAAGAAGTTACAAACATACACAGTCACACACTCACAAACTTTCGCCTTTATAATATTAGTGTGATGCGAAAGTACTTATGTGAGTATGGATGTAAAATCTACTGCACGGATTTTGAGGAAAATTTGCAGTAATGTAGCTTATATATCCGAATAATGCATAGGCTATGATTTACACAATTTAACGTGGGTGAAACCGCGGGGCACAGCTAGTCCAAATTAAAAGCGTTTTGGAATGTAATCTACATGAAGGAAATAACATTATTTTACAAAATCCAATTGGTTTAACTGAACTAATAAAGAGTCTCATTTCCTGAGCTAATCAAGTTATGAATGGAATATTCCTATAAATATGTCTGAAGCAAGGATGTCGGTGCAATCTTCGTGTTAATCCTCCGCTATGAGGTTCAAATTAAACTCAATGGCGAGGCGAACGATGGATGGCTGTGGTCCAAGATTTAAAAAGATGATACTATCTATACATATAATAAAATCGTAAGAATGTCAAAACTGTACATTGAATATTTTTTTAAAGGATTCTTGGGGCGTGATATACAATAGATATCGAACCCAAAGTTTTTATTTTTAATATTTTTTTCTGTGTCTCTGTTTGTCAGTATGTATGTCCGGGCTAAACTCAAAAAGTACAGCATGGATCTACTTCAAATTTTGCATGAATATTACTAAGAGGTCGGGTCAACATATAGGCTACATATTATCACGCTATGTCCTACGGGGGAGGAGCAGTGATAATATATAAAATTTAACGCAGGTAAATCCGCGGGGCACAGCTAGTTTGTCATATATCTGGCAAAGTATATATGCTAGATATATGACAAATTGTATTTTACAGCTTGACAATTACAAACAACAGAAGAGGTAAACTAAAATTAACTTACCTGATGGCGTGGTTGGCAAATGTTTGCTTTTCACGCGGAGGTCGTGGGTTCGATTCCCACCCAGGACACATATTTGTGTCACATGTCTGTTTGTCCTGAGTCTGGGTGTAATTATCTATATAAGTATGTATTTACAAAAGAAAAGTAGTATGTGTAGTATATCAGTTATCTGGTTTCCATAGTACAAGCTCTGCTTAGTTTGGGATCAGATGGCCGTGTGTGAATAATGTTCGAGTATACTATAATTAATAACTAAGTTTATCAATAAGACGACCGCGGGGACTCAGTTGGTAGTGAAATTGCTTTTTAAATTTTCATTTAAATCGTATGAATAGTACGTTAACTATACTTAATTAATAAATATCCGGGAAATGTCTTACAGCGCCATCTAGCCCAAACTAAGCAAACCTTGTACTATTTATACTAGACAACGGATAGAAATAATTACTTATTTTATTTTTGTAAATCAAAAACACAGTAAACACCAAGACTGAGACAATATTTAACTGCTTTATTTAAATGTTTTAGAGAAATGTAATGCGCAAACTTCTACACCGATTTTCACAGGATTTGGATGGGTCAGAGACCTTTAACATCATTTGTTCTTCATACAATTTAACTTAATTTATAATCAACAATTTTAATGATTCTCAAAAAATACATTCGCGTAATAATAAGAATATTTGCCACTCATGTGTGCGTTACTGATACCGGCTTACTTACTTATGTAATCACTAGCTATTTATAAATAAATATAAAAAAAACTTTAAAAAAATCTTTTAATTCTTATCATATTCGCTAATTCTTTTGTTTCGAGCCAACCAATAATATTTCCTTATTTACGGTTAGATATATTCTCTTTAATTAAACACTGAATTTATTCGTTTATAAGGGAATTGAACCAGTTTTAGAATTACTTAAAATGTAATTCAAATTTTAATCAGGTTGTGTTCGTTTCGATGGCGATCTACAATAAATTTTGAATTTAATATTTTGGTTAAATTCAGAAGATTAGTTTAACAGGATTATTGTGCGTCTTAATAATCTTATTTCTTGGGAAATTTAAGATGAAAGAGTAATGGTAGTGAGCTAGAGCCAAAACATTAAAATTTTTGAAGTATGATAGTCAATCTACATTTATGTATGTTAGAAAATCTAATAAACCTATGTACTCTTTGTAGTAGTCTTCTGAGTATTCTTAAGAACTTTCTTCTTTGTTTTAAAAGGTTTCTTAGTCATTTTAGAGTTCCGTATCCAAAGGTTAAAACAGGACCCTATTATTAAGGCTCCGTCCGTGTATCTGTCTGTCCGTCTGTCACCAGGCTATATCTCATGAACCGTGATAGTTTGACAATTATAATTTTCACAGGTGATGTAGGTATTTCTGTTATATTATACGTATATGCACGACTAGCAGTGCCCGCCCGCGGACTTCTTTCCACGTTATAAATATTTTTGTCCCTGCCCGTTTGACATGCAACTTGGATTACATTATTCAAGTTTAAGATTTCAAAACTATTAACGCATCTTTGTTAATAGTTTTGAAATTTTTCATCAATCATCAATCGGTTCAGTAGATCCAGAGATTACCCCTTACAACGACACAAACTCACAAACTTTACCTTTTTATAATATTAGTATTGATTCATATTTAAAGGGTAGTGTGCTATTCTCATGGCGCGACGGCATATTAATATGATTACATTTGGAAAGTGAAACAAAAATCACCATATAGATTAACTTACACCACCAGCCCTATACTTCATCATGTTAGCCTAAGTACGTCCATTGCTGGACAAAAGCCTCTCCAAAGAATGGGGATATGCCATAATCGCCACGCTTGGCAGACGGGTTGGCGATAGCAGTTTGATGGTCATAGTTCACAGAAAATCGCTGCTGCCCGTTTTCTGGTACATATTCCCTCGGGTAAGTCAGTAAGTCCTATACTTAATGTGAACTTTTTATCGGAATTATTTAAGCGTTTTCACAGAAAACAATTACAAAGATTGCGCGTTACTAGTGTAAATTATATATTTGTGATAAAAATAAAACGATATTTAATAAAAATATGTAGAGCGTGCCTCGAATAGACTATAGCATATATCGTAACATTATTTGAACTCTATTGGAATGCAATAAAGTTGAAAACTAATCACTTAATAACATAGATACCTTTGAGCCGATAGAGGGATGGTAATTTCAGATTCAACTTTATCTACCTCAGTTCTCCAGAAACAACACATGTTTCCTTAGAATTCACAAAGAAAAATACGACAATAATAAATTCTTTGCTCACAGGAATCGCGTGTTGTCGTTACACAAATAACAACAGTATCCGTGTCTTTTTAACAAAATACAACGAAAATTGTGTAAAATTCACATTGAGGCCCTCCATTACACCGTTGAAAAATATTATTTACTGAAAAGTTTTTTTTACCTTAATATTGAGAAAAGTGCTAATATAAAGTTTGTCCTATTCTTTATTATTCTGGCACCATTTCAGTCTGCTTTAAAATTGTCATAATAATATTATCCTGGGACATTATTCGCAGACGGCCATATCTATTTCCATAGTACAAGCTCTGCTTAGTTTGGGATCAGTCCCAAACTAAGCAGCGCTTGTACTATGGAAACCAGATAACTGGTATACTACATATACTAGTTTTCTTTTGTAAATACATACTTATATAGATAATTACATCCAGACTCAGAATAAACAAACATGTTCATGTAATCAAATATCTGTCCTGGGTGGGAATCGAACCCATGACCTGCCGCGTGAAAGGTCAATCTGCCAACCACGCCAACCGGCCCGCCAAAATATGTTTCTTGTAAGACAAATGTCGTTGTAAATATTTATTAAATTTTTTATTTACTATGGGATTTGATAAATTGATAACCTAACATTTTACCGGAATGATAAGTATCTATTCTTTTGTGTCAATGAACTGTTCACCAAAAATTGTTCAGCTATTAAAGCGTTATTGAGTAGCAAACATGCAAACATCTAAACATCCGAACAGACACAATTTCAAATGTTTAATACAAGTAGATTAGTAAGACTATTTAACTGTAACATCATCTGTATCATCAATTCATCATCATCATGTCATCCAAATGACGCCCACTGCTGGACAAGGGCCTCCCAAAAGATATTTCCACAACAGAGTTGTGTCTATCATTCGGAGGGATATGCCATATGGCAGACGGGCTAATAATCGCTGCATGATAGTCATAGTACATAGAGAGGGAGCACCTTCTCTGATAGATTTGCCCCCGGGACGACTTTTACGCCCCCACGGTATGAGATGGGGTGACCATATTCTAAGTAATAATAATAATTTATTTGACATCTAGAACAATATTTTTGTAAGAATTTGTATAACAGATATTTTTGTCAGAGCTCCTCGGGGTGGGGGGAAGGGTCTGCAACACTTGTTTGCTGACTCTTTTAAAGCCGGCAACGCACTCGTGACTGCTCTAGTGTTGCGAGTGTACATGGGCGGGCGGTGATCACTTACCATCAGGTGACCCGCTTGCTCGTCCTATGATATAAAAAAAAACATAATTACATATAATAATAATAATAATGTCCTCCCGGCCGAATTTCGGCCACGGCCAGCCTCAATGGAGACTAGCCAATTGCGCTGGACATATTATAATGTACAAGTGTGTGCGCAAACACAGGGGCACTTTTTATTCCATCAATCTCATGATCCGATGGGACGACTAGCGACACGACCGGAAGGAGGTCAGGTACAGGACCGATGGCTTTACGTGCTCTCCTAGGGCCGGGCGGGCCGATGCTGAGAAATTTTTGATATTTTTTTTTAGAAAAGCCTCAAAATCACTTTAGACCCGACCCGGGATTTGAACCCAGGACCTCGTTTTCTGCGGTTGAACATGCTACCGCTAGATCAATGAGACAGTCATATATTATAGTATATAGAGTAATAATATATAGAGTAAAGTAGGTTTAAGTAGTAAAATAAGAGCGCTTCTCGCCGCGCCGTCAAACAATATTGTTTGGCGAGTTTAAAAATGTATTAGACCTGAGTTACTATTTATTTAAATTAAAAAAAAAGATATAATGTCCGATTCAATATCGAAACTCCCCGCAGTAGAATAAATATCTGTATGCTACGGTGTAATACGGTGTGTTCCAATCTTTATCATACTCAGGTCTCGGGCAGACACTCGACTGAACAATTTGTATTGTTCGCGTTTATACAACGTTTCCAATGGTAATGCTCTCTTACTTATTATTTATTTTATTTACGAAATTAATACACAGACTTTCGCGAATAGGTGTTAGCACCTTGTTTCCCAATTGTAGATACGCAGATTTAACAAAAAAATATATGGCCTTACTGATATTATTATTATCAATCACGTAGAGCATGGCGCAAAAGGGGAGTACTGGAGCAGAACACCCGCGTTTCACACCTTCCCCAACAGGCGCCAAGAGAAGTCAGTAGGTTTAGTCTGTGCGAGTCCGAAGTATTCACCCACAGATACATTTTTTGGCCGGCATTTGTAGGCATTACCTTTGATTTAACAAAAAAAAAGGTAATTTACGGTTATCGTGCGCAACATTGGCTCCCCATTTCCCTTAACAGATGCGACATGGCAGATAAGTCTTTGCACACATTATCTTTACTATCCTTGCAATATTTCACTGACTGAGTCAAGCTACGTAAGTAACAGTGCTTTATTAGTTCTAATTAAGAAATATAACGATTTACATACGTGTGTTACGCCGTTATTTGGGAGAAACGTGCACCCTGAGTTACTTAGTAGCAAGTTTTATAATTATGCTGTGTGGTGACGGCATTGAATATCTATACCCCATCTCATCCCGTGGGGGGCGTAGAAATCGCCCGAGGGAATAACTACCAGAGAACCCGGGCAGCAGCGTTTTTCTACTATGACCATCAAACTGCGATCGCCAACCCGTCAGCCAAGCGTGGCGATTATAGCATATTCTATTCTTTGGGGAGGCCTTTGTCCAGCAGTCGACTTACTTTGGCTGACATGATGATTACTCTATTTTATACCATTCGTTTGTTCTGTAAGTATAAGTATTATTTTTATTGTCTTTCAATTATTTAAGAGGGTCCTTTTTGACACACGAAGATGCAGTCAACAAAATTAGATGCTAAAAATCGGATCAATCGGAACGGAAACGATAATTATTAACATAACGTTTACGAGAATCAGAGTAAATAAAAATATCTAAAAGCTGATTTACTTTTCAAGAGGGCTTTTTAAAATAAATATTTTAAAATAGGATTTCTTCTGAGGTTTCGGGCAGTGTTTCTCAGTAGCTGCCACGTCACGTACTGCACGATAGGGTAAATAAAAATTGGCGATTCCACAAAAATGTTACATTTTAATTATGTAAATGAATTTAGAATTTGTAATCTGAGCAACAATTCCCCGCACCTACCGTTACTGATATTTCATAAAAATAGAGTAAAAGCAGTGCTTTTAAATAGTTCATTAATTTTTGTAGTCAGATTCTCAGTTCACAAAAAAGATCACTAGTTTTATATATATGGACTCACACACAAAATTAAAAACTTTCCCACTCACAAAGTTAATACGGAACTAAGTTGAGCTTACTCGCAGACTAGGCCGACGCTTCATTGTGACGTTATTCCATATGCACTATAACTCAACCGCAACTTGAACTAAGTTGAAACGAGTTCAACTGTTTACCCGTTCGTAAACAAACAACTCGTATGTTCCAAGTAGATTTTTTGCGTTTCATTTACATTTTAAACGCTTTATGCCGGAAAATCATAGTACCAGAATATCTAATTTATCTATTTTGTTTTTGTCGGTTTGTGTACGATTCGTAGTAGTGAAAATATTAAAATACGGTAGTATGGTAAAATTATATTTCCTCCTGGAATTAATTAAAACTAAACTACCGTTACTCAGGTAATTATGTTCCGGTTTGCCAATTAGTCCACGGTAAGCAGATAAATATATAGTAGTTTTTTGCGTTTAAGGCAATTTGCACACGACAGCGCATCATGCAGCGTAGCGCGGGAGTGCGTGCTCTTACGTTGTTTGCAAGTATCTGTTTTTGTATAGAAATCACGCGTAGTGCAACATACAGAAAACGCATTCACGCGCAGTGCTGCAGAACACGCACCTACGTGCGGAGAATCATGCAATCACGCGCGTGGGAGCGGGTCGAGACGCAAGGTATGGCACACCAAGCCCCGCAGTACCGTGCGTGATTTTAGAAGGGCTTGACGTGTATTTGTCATCACAGCCAATAGCATTGAATGAAATGTGTCAGAGCCGCCACAAATCCACAAAATGCAACATCGCGCGTGAGTCCGTATAAAACCCACACGATGATGCAGATCTGCATTCTAGCAAGTACGCGCGTAGATGCGTCGATATGCAACTAATGCAACATACAGCGTGGTGCGTGGCAGTGTGTTAATCACCTAAGAGTAACAAACATCCATACTCATAAACTTTCACAATTATCATTTTAGTAGGAAGTTAGTTAAGAATGTCACAATAATGCCTAGCCTAAATGAAACTAAAGTAGAAGCTACTATGATGTCCTCCCGGCCAAATTTCGACCACGGCAGCCAGTCTCAATGGAGATTAGCCAATTGCGCAGGACATATTATATTGCACAAGTGTGTGCGCAAACACAGGGGCACTTTCTATTCCATCACTTTCATGATCCGATGGGACGACTAGCGACACGACCAGAAAAAGGTCAGGTACAGGACCGACGGCTTTACTTGCTCTACGAGGCACCGGGGGTATAATACCTCCAACTCCCAGACTTCGGGCTGTTACTGAGAAATTACTTTTTACGGAAAAATCCCAAAATTATTTTTTGTCTTAAACTGGGATTCGAACCCAGGACATCATTGTCTGCGGTTGAATACGCTACCGCCAGACCAAACGGATATCTTAGATGTTAAATTCAATACTGTGATAATATAATAAAACGGAGCAGGAAAACATCGTGAGGAAACCTGCATGCCTGAGAGTTCCTCAAAATGTTCTTGATGCCTTGCGATGTCTGCCAACCCGCTCTAGGTTAGCGTGATGGACTATGGCTTATAATAGTAATCATTTTCTGTCGGCCAACTGAAATATCCATACATTTTTAGTAACAGGTTTACACTTATACACTATTGTTAGTTATACAACTAAAGACGATATTAATAATATAATAATATCCTGGGAAATTATTTACAAACGGCCATCTGATCCCAAACTAAGCATAGCTATAGTACAGAAAACCAGATAACTGATATATATATACTACAAATACCAAATTTCCCCAATTGAAAGTGAACCTTATGATTTTGTGATAAAGTTGAAAATCTATAAAAAAAAATTTACAGATTCGGGTAGCTAGATGTGCTGGCGTCTGTACATGTACACAAATATCTGTCCTGGGTGGGAATCGAACCCACAAATTTCGGCGTGAAAAGAAAGCATTTGCCAAATACGCCAACAGGCCCGACTTAATGAGAGGGCCGCCTAATCACTAGAACAACGAAATGTACAAGTCTTCTCACAAATTGTTTTGCTATGGTGGAGGAAGTATCGGCCGCCATTTTTTTTTGTTTTTTTTTTTATTCTCGTAGACTTTAAAAAAGCGCTTGTAAATAGTCAGAACATGTTTGTAGTAATATAGTTGTATACATTATTATTTCTAGTAACATAGATATTTAGGTACACATTGTATGAAAACATTTATAAAATTTATTTTATTATAGCAATGATATTTAGCTAGCTCGTATCAAGTTATTGTCAAGAGATTATGTTTAATTATCTAGTTTAAGTCTAATATTTTTACTACATATTGTCAAGCCTATAGCCTTCATCTCTCTTTCTCGCTCTTGCGGATTACTATGCCCTCTCACTGGTAGAGGAGGCCCTTACCCTGCAGTGGGACACCACAATGGGCTGCATCATTACTACTATTTCTAGTTTTCTTACTACAAAGTTTACTAGTAGATCAAACTACTTCAAGTGTTTTATCTTGAAGGCACGGGCGCTACAATATCTCACTTGTCTCGACTTGTGCGGGCGTGAAGATATTTCCTTAAAAGCAAATTCGCTTTGTAAATTTTTCATCGCATTATGGTCGCTATAAAAGTCCTGGGTATTTTATTATAGCTGCTTTATGGCCGGAGAGGTTAATAAAAGGAATCATTTCAATTAGGTACAACTTCATTATTTCTTTGAATTTTTATGTATGAGAGGGTTGTTCGGGGAGATTAATATGTATGAGAATATGTCGCTATATATTTTGTTTAATATGCCTTTTTTATTACTTTATTATGAGGGCATAAGGGGTATATGTAGATTTTATAACATTTGAAACCATTGATGTCTGGCGGTAAAGCGTTCTTATCTTTTTAAAGTTTAAAGGACAATAAATGAAGAACGATTCATGTTTCACACATTATTTTGTGGTAGGTGAAGCAGGCAGTCGGTCATACCAAATAAACCTGGCAACGCGTTTTACTTCATAAGACATGAAACTCCGTTTCCACCTGCACTTAAAATTTATACAACCCATTGAAACATGTATGTAACTTGAATTTAGTTTAGCATGTTTAAATTTTAAAGTCAAAATAAAATAAGAATTAATAATAAAAATACTATGATTTAATTATGAATTATTCAAAAAGAATAATTAAAAAGCGCCATCTGTTGTTAATAGTCCAGTAACAATAGGTCACCAGCCGTGCAAGTTCCCGTAAGATGGCGTTAAGCGTTTTCATTGCAAACACCGAGTGGATTCTATAAATTCGAGTCCAAACACGCCGGTGCGATGGTGTATTAGTCAATGCACCTGGGGCTGGATACCATGTAGGTATTTTATGGGTTCGATTCCCTCTCGACCTTAAATTTATACAACTCATTTGGAAGATATCTGAAATTTCGATTCGTTTATTTAGAAGTATTACATAGGTCTAGTAAATGTAACCATTGTTATAATTCTTTTGCCGTGAATATTTACTTCGATAGAATCTCCATAAGAAAGTTTAACAATAATCTGTAAAACAATACAAATTTGAACGCTGTAAAGTAATTTGTAAAGATATTTAATAAAACAACTGAAGAATTTCATAACTCTTTCGATGAACGATCAAAAAGCTTTATTAGGTAAAATATTTTTCAAGTCGTGGTCAATTATAGCTGGTAGAGTTCGTAATCGACGTTAAAAATGCCGAAGTGAATTCTTCAAAATAAGAACATGGAATTATTCCAAATAGCTTTGTGGCAATAGTAACATCTGCAAAACAAAAAGCAACATATCTATAAATTAAAAAAATTAATAACTAAATAATAAATACCCCGGGGCATTATTCACACACCATCTGCCATGGCCATCTGATCCCAAACTAAACAGACCAGTACCATGGAAACCAGATAGCTGATATCTACATTTCTTTTGTAAATTCTACACCAAAAATAAAATAATATTTAATGTTGTATCTTTTAATATTGTTTTCTTTTTCACACGTAAATGGGGAGAGCGAGACAGTCTTGGCAGCAGTAAACCGTGTGCAGCTATTTTGCACTTAATTTAAGATGTTCTAGAACATCTAAAATTATTTAAGGAGCTTTCGAGAATAAACATCGGTAATCTTTTGAGATTAATATTTTAGAATTACAAAACAAGTTATCACGCTTTAACATCTCGCATTTAACAGCAATTTGTAGCAAGTGCTGCAAAATTTGACCGTGTAAAGGATATTCAGGAGAACTGTTAAGTCTTACCACCAAGTACTGGGCTTAGTTGACTATTTTTCCTGCAATTGAGAAAGTACCTATTAAATTCAATCCCATCACTTCTCGTAGTTTTTCTTAATTAATTCAGAATACGATATTTCCACACACAAGACCACGTTGGTAAATGCTTGCCTTTCATGCCGCAAGATGTGGTTTCGATTCCCACCCCGGGTAGATATTTGTTTCCATGAACATGTTTGTCCTAAGTCTTTGTAAATACATACTTATTTAGAAAACTACACCAAGTAAGATCATTTATCTGGGTTCCATAGTATTAACTCTGCTTAGTTTGGGATCAGGTGGTAGTGTGTGAATAATGTTCCAGGATATTATCTATACATATAATAAAATCGTAGGAAAGTCAAAACTGTACGATGAATATTTTTTTAAAAGGATACTTGGGGCGTGATCTATAATCGACATCGAAGCCAAAAATATAGTTTTTAGATTTTTTGTCTGTTTATCTGTTTGTCTGTATGTATGTCCGGGCTAAACTTAAAAAGTACTGAGCTTAGCCCGGACATACATACAGACAAACAGATAAACAGACAAAAATTATAAAATCTATATTTTTGGCTTTGATTTCGATTGTAGATCACGCCCCAAGTATACTTTAAAAAAAATATTCAATGTACATTTTTGACTTTTCTACGATTTTATTATATGTATAGATATAGTTTGTTTACTAAAATGCAAGTAATTTTGTCTATTATCCCTGTTATAACAACTGAAGCTGGTAAAGTCTAAGTATACTTTCCAACTGCACTACTAAATTACACAAGAGCAAAGGTGCTACAGATACGAGTAACAAGATTGAGTGCAATCTACCGCAAAGCGAACGTATTGCACTCACCCGACTAGACTGTTACATGGTACAAATAGGGCTCAATCTTCAAGAACGAACTTATACATAACTCCACTCCAACTCAACTGGAAATATCATATAGACAAAGTTGAAGACGTTTTGAAAAAGTGCCTTATTTCCAATGTGTTTTACGATCTCAATGAGTATTTTGCCAAAAAGTAGTCATTTTTTCTATAAATTGTAATAAATAATTCCACAAATATCTACTATATAAAAATAAGTCGGGTATTCCTTCCTGACGCTATAACTCCAGAACGCACGAACCGATTTCCACGGTTTTGCATTCGTTGGAAAGGTCTCGGGCTCCGTGAGGTTTATAGCAAAGAAAATTTATAAAATTTAACGCGGGTAACACCGCGGGGCACAGCTAGTATATTATAATAATAAGAATTATTATGTACTATGTTTAATTCATAAGCCTTATTCTTGCACACCCGATACGGGTAGCTGTTGATACTCAAAATTGTATATCATCCACAACCATGTACACAATTTTAGCAATAAAGAAATCTTTATCTTCATCTTTTATCTTTATCATAAGTAGATATTTATATATATTTTGCTTGCTTACAAAGGGTAAACTACTAATTTAAGCTTTCCAGTATGTCGTGCTATCAATGAGGCATATTTAATTACTGTTGGCCAAAAATTTAAATATCTTTAATATAATATAATGAAATCGTAGGGTAGTCAAAACTGAACATTGAATATTTACTTGGGGCGTGATCTACAACCGATATCGAAGCCAAAAATATAGTTTTTAGAATTTTTGTCTGTTTGTCTGTATGTATGTCCGGGCTAAACTCAAAAAGTACTGCATGGATTTACGTCAAATATTGCATGAATATTACTAAGAGGTAGGTTTGACATGTAGGCTACATATTATTACGCTATCACCTACGGGGGAGGAGCTGACATAATTCATAAAATTTAACGGGAGTAAAACCGCGGGGCACAGCTAGTTAATAGTAAATATAAACCTTCCCCAACATCTACATTCTACGCGTCACGTTAATAAATTGATGTACAGACGCCAGCACATCCAGCTACCCCAATCTGTTAAATTTCTTTTATAGATTTTCAACTTTATCACAAAAGAATAAGGTTCACTTTCAATTGGGAAAATTTGATTGATTGGGGTAGCTTGATGTGCTGGCGTCTGTACAACGTGTAACACAAATTGTGTCATGTACACACTGAATATGAAAGAATATGAAAGCACTTGTAGAAAATTAGTTGGCATTACTATGCCAACAAATTTTCTACCTGTGGTATGTACATACTCACATCGGTTTACAAATCCGTTCCTTAAAGTATCGGATTGTTTGAGGAGTTGTTCAAATAGTTAATTAATTAATTTGATTTCATCATCATCATCATATCAGCCGAAAGATGCCCATTGGTGGACAAAGGCCTCCCCAAAGATTTCCACAATTGCCGGTCTTTAGCTGTCCGCATCCAGCGACTTCCAGCGACCCTCAACAAGGTTCATTTTTGGATTCCCTACTATTTAATTAAAGAAGAAAAATTAAAGGGCTTTTATATTTATTGAAAATAAAAAAATATTATCCTTATCGCGCGTTGTGAAAGGGGGCTAGACGGAAAAAAATCTTACGAAAAGTTGTCACGACATTTTTGCAGCTGTGCGGCGTGCGCATGTTTCTCTGTCTGTCTGTCTCTCTCTCTCTCTCTTATAGAAAGCAAGCCAGATATTTTCATTTCTATTTCGCATTGAACAGTGTGGTGTCGCGACGATTATTTTTGTTGAGTGTATACAGGTTTTTTGTACATAATAAATAATAAGAAATAACTTCGTTCCATCCGGGTGTCCCTTGACACCTCTCAAGTTTTTTTTTGTCTAGTGTCGAAGAGCAGAGCTTATTTTGCTCTTTGAACAGTTTGAAGAAGGAAGTACCTACCTCTTCTAACTACTCTGTAGAATATACTCCAGGGAATACCTTACCGGTAACGGAGTGGCATACTCCCTTTCCCAGTGCTGCCCCCGCCAGACCTCAAGAGAAATCCAGTGCAGGTTAAGTTTAATCGGTGTGAGAGTCGGACATATCCACCCACAGGCAATTTTGGCGGATTGCAATCAGAGGAATTCCACATATGTACCTTAAAAAAATTGGGAATACTTTACCACATGGGTTTGAATCCCACCCAGGATAGATATTTGTGTGCATGGACATGTCTGTTTGTCATGTGTCTGAGTATAATTATCTATATAAGTATATATTTACAAAAGAAAAGTAGTATATGTAGTAAATCAGTTATCTGACTTACATAGTACAAGCTCTGCTTATTTTGGGATCAGAAGATTGTGTGTGAAAAAAAAAATCTCATACTAATTATGTTACACGTTGCATAATTGAAATATAATATGGGAATGTGGTCATTAGTGAGTACCGGGGAAAATGTGTAGCATCATGCACGGATCGCACCGAGAATGGTTCCCCACAGGAAGTATTGAAGGGTGGAATAATAATGAACACACAAATGCAGCCACATTAACTACCTACGGTGTTGCATTTCTCTACAAACTGGCAGATATTTAAACGAAGTTTATTAATACACATACATAACGATATTTACATTCATGCAAAAAGTAGAACTAGATTTTTTTAAAAGATACTAGGTTTTATTTCTTATCATCTTACCGGCCGAAAGACTTACGTCTAGACAAAAGCGTCCCCTAAAAGCATCGTGTCGAACATCTATTTTGCACCCACTCCATTGGGGGATGGAAACTTTGCAGTCGAACAACAGCTCTGTAGAGAACTATATTTACCTAGGACAGACCATCAGATCACCAGATTTAAAGAAGAATCCAACACGGCTGGTTAGCTGTCGGAAGCTACGTAATATCTTCTTGTCCAAAATACAATACAATCAATCGATGGAAAGGTAGTGTCCCTGCGAGATCGAATCAGAAAAGTGGAAATCTGCAGACGAACCAAAGTCACCGACATAGCCCGAAAAATTGTAAAGCGGAAGTGGCAGTTGGTGGGGCACATTGCTCGTAGAACCGATCCCCGTTGGGGCTGAAAGGTTCTCGAGTGGCGACCACGACCCGGAAGACGAACTGTGGGCAGGCCCGTTTCAAGATGGATCGATGATCTTGTTAGGTCGCTAAAACTGCTGAATGCGGATAGTGCAAAACTAGGAATTGTTGAGATTTTTGAGGAGGCCTTTTTCCAGCATCGGATGTCTTTCGGCTGATAAGAATATGATGAGGACGGCTCAATAGATTATTATGTAAAAAGCCTTGTGTCAGAATCGCCGTTGCAAACATTGTTCCTACGTTTTATTTCTTTTTAATAAACTCTATGGTAAAAATACCACACCAAGATTTTAACA
Source organism: Pseudoips prasinana (assembly GCA_951640165.1). Lineage (NCBI taxonomy): Eukaryota > Metazoa > Arthropoda > Insecta > Lepidoptera > Nolidae > Pseudoips > Pseudoips prasinana. Next base: position 16,753,444 of record OX621259.1, on the reverse strand, counting down.
TCGGACGTTGTCAACCCTACCAATATTATAAACGTGAAAGTTTGTAAGTATGGATGGAGGGATGTTTGTTACTCTTCCACGTAAAACCTACTGAATGGATTTTAATGGAACTTTCCAATAATAAAACTTATACATCAGAATAACACATAGGCTACAATTTATAAAAATATTGTGGGAATTGTCCAAAATATGACGATAAGTATCAAGTAAGTAGGGAAAAATCTACCATCTGCGAGCTATTCCGGCGTGCACTGCCAAAACCGCAAGAGGGGACACATGCTACCAATATTATAAATGCGAAAATTTGTGAGTATAAGTGAATGTATGGGGCATAGTTTGTATTAATATAATACAAACTATATTTAAGCTGTACTCAGTAAAGAACTGATTACAGCTTAAATTGTACTCAGTTCTTTAGTCTTCTTAACAGTGTAATAAGCTTGTGATTACCTATTTTATTTTCTAACCACTCGAGAACACGGCAAATATCTTTTGTAACTTAAATATTATGAAAAGTTTATTTGACGTAGTCTCTCGGAAATACTTCGGATGTTGTAGAGTTTCAAAGTATTACTTTAATGTGTTGCGGTTTCGGTATAAAAAGTTTCTTGTTTGTTTTAATTATTCATTACAAGTTTCGCTTTCTCGCTCCTAATTAGAGGAGGTACATTATGGTTCCGTGAATAGATTTATTGTTGTAAGATATATGTTTTGCAGGGCTGTTAATTTATGAATGATTTTTCAAGTGTTTGTCTGAGAGTACGTAGTATTTTGAAGTTAGAATAGACCGTTTTTACAATTCCCGTTTATATAGGTACAGATGCCAGCACATCTAGCTACCCCAATCTGTCAAATTTATTTTATAAATTTTCAACTTTATCATAAAAGCATAAGGTTCAATTGGGGAAATTTGACAGATTGGGGTAGCTTGATGTGCTTGCGTCTGTACATTATGGTTCCACGATGAAATTTATTGTTGTAAGGTGTATGTTTTGCACGGCTGTAATTTTACGAATGATTTTTCAAGTGCTTTGTCGGACAGTAGGTAGTAGAGTGAAGTTGTAAGTCGGTCTATTCTAGACCGCTTTTACAATTCCCCATGTATACATCATCAGCCTGATATCTTCCACTGCTGGACATAGGCCTCCTCCAGAGTTTTCTATTACGTTACCATTTGGAGGGGTATGCCGTAGTCACCGTGCTTGGCATGCGAGTTGGCGACAAAAGGTAGGTGGAAGTTAGTACACAGGTGGCGCTGGTGTACCCAAGGGATGGTATGATGGCTGGTGTACACACGGCTATATAACTGTGCTTCATACTTACTTACTTATCGTATCGGCAGTGGTTATCCTGGTGTCAGGGTTTTTCAATCCACCCAGTAGGCTTCTGATATGGCTTAACGACTTAATGACTATTACCGGGGCTGACAGCTTAACGTGCCCTCCGAAGCACGGAACGCTCAGAAATTAAACCACTTTGGCGGTCATCCATCTATGGACTGACCGTGAGCCTAGTTGCTTAACCTAGCCAATAACTTACGGACCGGTGAGAGCATCTAGCTATGAGCTGAGCTGATTATGCTTCATAAGGTAAAAAGATATTAACATTTATTGTACAAAATACCATTAAAATAAGGAAATTTCAGAAAGGTAATTCTGTCGACATTACTTGTAGATATCCTTGTCTAATTACCGCATTGTTTTTACACACATTATTTATTTCCAGTTTCAAAAACATACTTTTCTAAGGCCTTAACTAGTTGTTTATATACCTAAAATTAGTTCAAACTATTTTCAAACATATAATTTTCTAATTATCAGAGATTTCTAGTACGCGTCACCAAACTTTAGAGGCACTGCAAATTAATTCAGTTTATAGTTATTAATGATTGTGGCTGGCTCTAATTAGTGGTTGTTGTGGTATCCAATATTTAGCTAACGGTATTTATATGACACGTAAAACATTTCAACATTTATGTTTGTTCAAATAATTAAGAAGAGTTGAAGCGTCAGTTCAAGCGTATTGAGTTGGTAACTGGTACGTGCTTGACATCATTAATTAAAACAACACTTGTAAAAAGCACTACAGAGTTTATTTCTCTAAAGTCAAAACAAAATTCAACAACGTAACTTTGTAATGTTAATACTGTCTAAGCTTATTCAGTCAAAAATACATATTTATCCTATGGTATAATAATCCGTGCTGTTGGTGACGGCGAAGAATGTTATCACCCCATCTCATCATACCAGAGAACGGGCAGCAACGTTTTTCTGGGAAATATTTCGTGATTCTTTTAGTTTTAAATCCACTTGCAGCTAAATTACTTATATACTAGTATAGAATTACTAATATACTAGTAGAATAACAAGCAAAATATATATCTTAAAGATTGTAGAAGCACTTGGCACCAGGTCTAATCGTTTTAATCATAGATTCCCAATGGGTGTCCCGCAATGCTCGTCTAACGTTGATGACGCTGAGCAATAAAAATATGAAAACCACAATAATAAAAATAAAAAAATAGAGAAAAGGAATTTGAACAAACCATTGGAATGAGCAGCAGCATTAAAGGAACATACCGCACGTACAACTGTTGACTTGTTTCGCTTGAATTTAATACGAACAAGACGAAACTCCGCGCGTGTTCCGGAACACGAATTAGATGTTCAATAGGTACAGACGCCAGCACTTCGAGTTAGCCCAGTCTGTCAAATTTCCCCAATTGAAAGTGAACCTCATGCTTATGTGATAAAGTTGAAAATCTATAAAAGAAATTTGACAGATTGGGATAGCTGGATGTACTGGCGTCTTTACATAGTGACATGTGGCTCTCAGAAACGCATGTAACTTTCAGGCGTAAATCTGTTTTGGAACTACCTGCTATAGTATTCAAGAAATGACTGCGAAACGAAGAGATTTCTTCTCGACACGCAAAGGAAACTAGATAATGCCCAGCAAGACTCTTCAATTATTTAAATATGTTTATAAAAAAAAAAAAAAAAAAATCATTTATTTCTCTCAAAAAGTAAATTATTTACAAATAATCATATCAAGTTTTTTGGTACTACTTTGGTACTGGTTTATAATAAGTATCTATTTCATTTAGTATACATTTTTTCATTAACTTTTATTGCGTATTATTATTTCACCAATAATATATATTAAATATATAATAATATCCAATACACAGGGATATTTTGTTATGTTGTCCAGGGAAGTGGAGTTGAAGTATATAGGCGGTCAAGGCAAATTTAGATTTACTCAGTTTAATTTAAGTTGAAAAAAAAAACTTGTGTGTACTTATGTACACGCGTTAGAAGTTATACTTCTTAATATACAACTTGAACATAGTTATCAATTTTCATACCACCTGGAACTAACGTCATGCTGTTATTTTTACGATGCGCGCGCATCGTAAAAATTCACTCTCATACCACCTAGAACTAACTTCATGCTGTTAAATTTTTTGGTATCGGTGTGCGGGCGCATCGTAAAAATTCACTCTCATCATTTTTCTCCATCGCGCCAAAAGAAGTATAACTTCAAAAAAAAAGAAGGTTGCTTTATATCTTTTTTACTGTTAATTGTGTGTGTAGTGTGTATTGTATTTTATACTTTTAAATTTTCATTTTATTGTATCTATTCATAAGTATCTATAGTTTATATAAAGCGTAAACTGATTTGCTCTTCTGTGACTCACCTTGGTAGGTAGCTGAAAATCAGCGTTGCAGTTGGACTCTGGCTGTAACAGTGTGCTGAGCTGCCTACCAATTGAACACATTATATATTAATTATTCGTTTTAATTTGTTTCATTTTAATGTTTTTGTTTTCTTAATCATGTTTAGTTTTATGTAAGTAAATATAAGATTTGTACAAACTTTATTTTCAATGTGTGTGTATATGTGTTCAATAAAAACATTTCTTTCTTTCTTTCTTCTTTCTTAAATGTTTGGGAATTAGATATCTTGTCATCACCGTCATAACAGTCTAACAATGCCTCCCTCCAAGACCCCTACAATCGCCAGTCTTGCGCTTTCAAAATCATCAGTCCATCTTGTAGGGGACCTGCTCAGACTGCGTCTTCCGATTCATGGCCCTCCCAACTGCCTACGACCCATATGCCCCGCTCACTGCCACATCAGCTTGGCACTTCTTAAATCATCTATAGTGGGATAACATCTGATCAAATTTTGACCACTTCAGATAGTTTTAACTGTGGTATTATGGTGTACAAGTTTGTGCCCCAGTGCAGTCTCTATTTCCCTTGCTCTGAATATCTTTTCTAATTGTGTCAATTGGAGACGGTCAGTGTCCTTCATCATGATAATGCTCATCAACTCAATATGAGTGTTATCGCGATAAAGGAATGGAGAAGAACAATTGACAAGTCTTGGTTATATGACTGCGAACTTGTTCATAGCCATTTGTACACAATACACCTCTGCTGTAATTTTATGCACCAGGATTCAATAAGCTGCAATGAATAATGTTAACTCAGGCCCACCACACTCACAAACTTCTTATATGTTGTTTATCAGATTAGACATCTGATAAACAACATATGTATAAGTTTATTATAAATGGAGTCAAAAGGGATTTGGTGAGCTTGTGTCAACATTATTCGTTGCCATGTTTCAAGCTCTGCTTAGTTTGGGAGAGTGTTAGTTGTCCCAAGATATTATTTAGATATTCACTATAAGTAAAATGAACAATGAAAGTTCTCCCATTGTATACAGATTCTTTTTTCTACGACGACCAAATAAGTAATCCATATATAGTGGTTCCATATTCAAAACATCGGTAAAAATACTTTTCTCCCCCAAACATATTTAAAACTCCTATCTGGTCTTAGTGGACGATGTTTCACTGGATAGCTATTGATAAATGCTGTAGTGCACTCTTTTTATCGCCGCGTTCAGGCCGAAAGGCCTGTAATTTGGACGACTCGCCAGTTTATTTCCCTTAAGTGCTGTACACACGAGATAAAATCTGCGATCAAAATATATAACACGTCGCCTCGACGGTACACAATTTAATAGCGTCTTTATTGTATACTAGCTGTGCCCGCGACTTCGTCCGCGTGTTAATTAGTTTATTTCGTTTTTTTTTATTATTTTTAGTAAGATTAATGACATTTTTTATAATAAATGTAGCCTAAGTTGCTCCTTATTACATCAGCTACCTGCCAATAAAAAAATCGTCCTCCCGTCAAAATCGGTCCAGCCATTTCAGAGATTAGCCGGCACAAACAGACAGGCCGACAAAATTGTAAAAAATATTATTTTGGTGTGTGTACCGTATATAAATTCATATTTATGTAGTAAAAACCGGCTATTTCAATATTAAAAATAGACACTCCAATTTTATTTATTTGTATAGATGTATAGATAAAATAAAAACGGTTTTTATTTACATAGACTTCAAAAAGCGCCTATGATTAGTCGAATTTCTAGGAACGATTGATTATTTATTTACCTGTTTTATCTGATTTAAACTTTATAAATTATAACCTATGTGTTATTCGGGTGTATAAACTATATAACTATAGAGTTTCATCAACATCCATTGCGAAGTTTTTGAGTAAAAGAGTAACAGAATATCCATACTCACAAACTTACGCTTTTATAGGGAATTAGCAGTGCCCCGCGGTTTATATAGACTATGTGTTAGTCTAGGGTATCAGCTAACTCCTTACCAAATGTTATTAAAAGCGCTCCAACCATTTAGACATGGAGAAGGGAGAAACATACACACTCACAAACTTTTGCCTTTATAATATTAGTGTGATATTAGTAGGATATAATTTTATAATTTAAATTTATGATAATACTTAGAGATTTAGTTAAATATAATAATAATATCCAGGGACATTATTTACTCAAGGCCATCTGATCCCAAATTAAGCAGAGCAGATAACTGATATACTACTTATTCTTTTGTGAATGCATACTTATGTAGATAATTACACCGAGACTCAGGACAAACAGACATGTTCATGCACACAAATATCTGTCCTGGGGCTCTACCGGCTAAGTCGCCGAACATCGTTTTAGTGAATAGCTCATCGGGGTGGGGGGGAAGGGTCAGAAACACTTGTTTTCTAACTCTTAAAGGCCGGCAACGCACCCGCGACGCCTCTGGTGTTGCGAGTGTCCATGGGCGGCGGTGATCACTTACCATCAGGTGACCCACTTGCTCGGTTGTAGACCTGTGCCATAAAAAAAAAATAGGCGTTCAAATAAATAGGGGTTAAAAATGACTTAATCAATCGTTAAATCGGCTTCTACGTTGACAATCGATTCCGAACCATTTATGACGTCACATGGTGTCATGGAAGCCGATTTAACGATTGATTAAGTCATTTTTAACCCTTATTTATTTGAACGCCATTCACGAAAACGATGTTCGGCGACTTAGCCGGTAGAGCCCCTGGGTGGCAATGAAACCCGCGACCTGCGGCGTGAAAACCAAGCATTTCCCAACCACACCAACGGCCTAATATACTAAGTTATTACAATTTGTTGCCGTTTCTACTACATAGGTCGGTGTGTACGTTCCAGTAGGAACTTGTGTACACAAACCCTTAATATCGCCTCTCAATCCAGTCTGATTGCAGACTAGCAGTTTTAAAACGTTTCAAAAGGCGAGTTGAATAATTTTCTCCAGAGTTCGAGATGCGCGATAATTTTCTCCTTTTGATATGAAATGTTCAATTCTTTTTATTTATTACTGTAGGCGCACGGATGAATGCGTAGAGTCGTAGCTGTATTTTGCTTAACGTAAATTGCACGTCGTTTATTTTGATTATGACCATCTTTTTATATTATTACTGAATGTATGTTATGTCTGCAGTGAGTGTTAGGCTGGATGAGTATGAGTGTTCCGATTTTTCAGCGTGTTCTGTAAATGTGACTGTTAAAGTCACTTTGTATTATATTTTTATTTTGTGAAGACAAAACTTGTTGAGACGTGTCGAGCACATTTTGATTAAAAAAAATATGGAACTATATGGAAAAATTATATGTATACTATATATATATGTGTACTTTTTGGGTGGACATAAAGCGTGAAACTCTGGTCATCGTCACGTCACGCTTCTGAAGAGCTATATGTATAATTATTATATTGTAATTTATTTAGCTTAGAAGTGTAGAAATAGTTTTTACTTCTTACTTACTTATCTTAAGGGCAGTGCTCACCCTGCTGTCTAAGTTATTCAAGCCGCCCAGTAGGCGTCTGGTCTGACAGTGCTTAACGACTGTTGCCTAATGGCTACAACCGAGGCCAATAGCTTAACGCGCCCGCATATACACGGAGACGCTCAAAAATTAAATCATTTTGGCGGTCACTCATCTATGGACTAACCCGAGCGCAGTTGCTTAACCTCGCCAATCACTTCAGTAACTGTTCATTAAAAGAGCACCCAAATATTGCGTCAGTACTTTAAAAACTGAGTAAATAAAGTAGTCGTCCATCCTTTCTCCCAAATTAGTTTCAAAGGTAAGGAAGGTTCTAAAGACTAAATAAATAATCTTAGTAAATAATTTTGTTTATTATACAACACAAAACAAGGAGCGGCAAACATCAACAAAATTAATTTAACAGTTTAATAGTGTTCTATATAATATTGAGATATTTAAACTACATTGACTCTTAAAATATATTATTAGATAAGATAGAAAATGGGTATAAATAAATAATAAATAATTATCCTGGGACATTATTTACACACGGCCATCTGATCCCAAACTAAGCAGAGATTGTACTGTGGAAACTAGATAACTGATATATCTACTACATATATTCGAGCATCGAAGACTACATAATAATATACTACTTTTCTTTTGTAAATACATACTTATTTGGATAATAACACCCAGACTCAGGACAAGCAGATATGTTCATGCACACAAAAATCTGTCCTGGGTGGAAATCGAACCCACGACCGCCGGCGTGAAAAACAAGCATTTGCCAACCACGCCAACAGGCCTGTGTATGACAACACAATAGGAGTCAAATCTTTTGACTTCCGGTCGGACATTAAATATGGCTGAAGACGACTGGAGTCGAGTATACACTATTCAATAGAACACCATCATCGTGACGTCAATCTTAATAATAATAATATGATTTAGTCAACACACAATTTATAAAAAGAAAAACAAAGAATAAAAGGAACAACTTATGAAAAAACATCACACATAAAAAAAAAGAACAATAAACTAGAACAAACTAAACACGAGTAAGTGAGAGTGAGAGTAAAACATGCGTTGCAGAATTTAAATACTTAATTTAAAATAAACAAATATAAAAAATTACAAAAAAGGTTTACAAAAAATTACAAAAAATTTAAGGCTAGATGAAATTATTCGTGCTGGATTTTGTTGGAGGAGAAGTATTGACTTTAACTTTAGTCTAAAATTAGCAACTCCTCTCCCTCTGTGTTATAAGTTTGACGTTCATGTCCGTATGTGTTTGTCTGTGGCATTGTAGCTCTCAAATGGATGAACCAATTTTTATGCTGTTTATTTCATTTCAGAGGCGTTGCGGTGGTTCTTTGCTATGTTTGCCTAATATCTCTTCGACAAAATGGTGTACAGTCGCCAGCACAGCAAGCTACCCCATTCTGTCAAATTTCCCCAATTGAAAGTGAACCTTATGCTAAAGTGATAAAGTTGAAAATCTATAAAACAAATTTGACAGATTGGGGTAGCTGGATGTGCTGGCGTCTGTACTTATATGTAGTTGAAGTCGGAGGTATTCTCACGGTTAGGTTAGTTCTATTCATCTTTCATCTATATATCGTTAGTTAAAAAGAAAATTCGAAATCCGTTTTATATTTTAAGCAGTAACTATTATTGAAACTGACTGCCTCGTTGGTCAAGCGCTAGCGTGTTCAACTGCAGATAATGAGGTCCTGGGTTAAAATCCCTGGTCGGGCCAAACGGTGATTTTGGGATTTATCCAAAAAATAAACTTTTCTCAGTGTCAGCCCGAAGTCTGGGAGTTGGCGGTATTACACCCCCGTGCCTCGGAGAGCACGTAAAGCTAAAGCCGTTGGTCCTGTACCTGACCTCTTTCCGGTCGCGTCGCTAGTCGTCCCATCGGATCATTACAGTGATGGAATAGAAAGTGCCCCTGTATTTGCGCACACACTTGTGCAATATTTTGATTGGCTAGTTTCCATTGAGACTTGCTGCCGTGGCCGAAATTCGGTCGGGAGGACATTATTATTATTATTATTCAAACTAGCAGTGCCCGCGGACTTCGTTCCGCGTTATAAATATTTTTGTCCCTGTCCGTTTGTCCCGCGTAATACCTCGGGTCAAAAGTTCGGGATTATAGTGCTACAAACTTATCTGGCCCGGTGGCCAAAAGTAGAACTAACGACGCCAGTTTGAAATGTCAATCGGCCTGTTATTCCATGACATTCCTGCCATTGATTGTTTGTTGCGCGTATTTATATTTCTTTTTGTGGTTTTTAGTTGTGAAAAATGCCGAAAGCTTTAAAAAGTGACGCGAGGAACATTATATTACAGGTATTGAATTATATTAAGGAAGAAAAACGCCTTCAGGCACCAATTATACCCTTCAATAACTTGTATGAACGCGTAGCTGCTGCTACAGGTTAGTGTTGTCAGCTTCTGAAAAAATACGAAACTCCCCCTCGCACTTTAAATTAAAATATATATTTTAAAATATTCATTATTTATTTAATTTTTGCTGTTTCCTTTGTAGGTGTCCGGGAGTGATGTGTAAGAAAACTTGTGAATGAAAAAGAGCATGGTAGATAGAATTCTGAAATCCTATCATTAATTGCAGAAGCTTTTGATAAAATAATAGTCAATGAATGGCAAAAGCATTGCAATAATGTACAAAAATATTGAAAATGTGTATCGAAAAAGGGATGGATACTTAGACGAGCCTTTCATCATTCATTTAGGTAGTGATAGTGAAAGTGAAAGCAGTGATTCCGATAATGATGACGATGAAATGACTTCTGAATTAAACCATTCCGGTAACATAATAATACCTGGAGTATCTCCGTTAGAGAACACTTAGCATACATTTTATGTAAATGATCATAATTATTGTATAAAAATATAAAGATTAGTAATGACAGTATTTGTTTGCTTTTTAGTGAAGTAACATTTACGTTACAATGTGCATATTATTTTTACCCACTTTATTGCAAAAAATATTTACTAGCAACACTAAATGCGATAACAGCGACGCTGCCACCGGGTCAGCTAAGTTTGCGGGACTGTATATTTTTTTCATAGCCTATGACACTCCAATAATAACGTAGCTTTCTATTGGTGAAATAATTTTGAAAATCGGTTCAGTAGATCCAGAGATTATAAAATAAAAAAGGTTTTTATTCACGTAGACTTTAAAAAAGCGCTTGTAAATAGTCAGAACATGTTTGTAGTAATATATAATTAACTAGCTGGTGCCCGCGACTTCGTCCGCGACAATTTTGAATGATTACCAATGTAACTACTTACTTCTAGCTTAATCTAAAAAAATTACTTTGAAAAGAAATAAGCAATATAAATTTAAGAAAACCTAACCTATAAATAACCTAGTTAAGAAATAAACTAAAGACTACTTTGCTACTGTTATTTAAAAAAAAGACCCGATATCATAAACCCAAAAATATCAAAGAATACATATCAATTGTCCTTAAGTAAAGTCAGTGAGTCAAATAAAGTAATATAATAATCAACGATGCATTAATCACCAAGGTAACTCCCATTAGCTTAGGTTGCGACCACGGCATTGATAGGTCTAATATCACATTTTGTGAACGAAACCATAGCGCGATCTAAAACGATGATTACACCATCTACTAACAAAAATATAACCTTGTAAAGCGGTAAAATTAAGACATGGGCATTTATTTTGGGTGAGATTTAGGCGATCATATTTTGATTCAGTTTTGGACTACCTTTTACTTCAAGCATTTATTTATTTGAACCGATATGTCAAATGAGTTATCTGAAACGATATAAAAGCCATCGAGTTACAAAATTGTGAACTTGTAGATCAGTAAAATTAAGATGATATTTTTTGGGTGCGAAAATCTCGACACGAACAATTTATACTACGCTAACTCGAATTTTGGGTCAATGACTTTTTAATCCCAATTTTATTAAATTGACGTTTTTTAGTATGTTATGAAAAATACAAAAAAAAGAAGTTACAAATCTTATAAAACGCTAAATCTTTACTTAGACGACAACAAACACAACATTTTAAGCTATAAGAAACGAATTTCTCTATAATTTAAGTTGGCGTACATTTTTGGTGTTGACCTATTGAATCAGTTATGGATTACCTTTTATAACAACAAATTATTCCCTTGATTGCTTTATTTTTAACTGAAATACCAATTTACATGCTGTTAACTCCAAAAAAAAAAAACATTTTTTTTGGACATGTTTTTCATACAAACTTACAACCCCTATTTTAGTCGTCTTTAGGGGTAGAATTTCCAAAAGTCCTGATGATATATTTATAATGTTTAAATGAAAGGCGAAATACTAATTTTCATGCGTTTACCTTAAAAAATGTCACATTTTTCATACAAACTTCCATCCCCTATTTGTCACCCTAAAGGGCTGGAATTCCCAAAAATCCTGAAATACATATTTTTAAATGAAAGGTCAAATACCAATTTTCATGAGTTTACCTTAAAAAATGTCACATATTTCATACAAACGTCCCTTATTAGTCACCCTACGTGGTAGAATTCTCGGAAATCCTGAAACACATACTTTTAATTTTTAACTGTAATGCTAAATACCAATTTTCATGCGTTTAACTTAAAACTTGTTGGCACTTTTTTCATATAAACTGACATCCCCAATTTTACGACCTTGGGGGAGGAATATTCAAAAATCCTGAAATATATATTTTAATTTTTAACTGCAAGTCTATATACTAAAGCCTTTAACATCAAAATTAAGCACTTTCATAAAATATTTCATCCCTTATTTTAGTCCCTTAGGGGTGGTATTTTCAAAAACCCTTCTTCAGTGGATGCCTACGTCATAAAAGGTAACTACTGTCAAAATTCAAGTCCTACCTGTAGCCGTTTAGACTGTGCGTTGATATGTCAGTCAGGCAGTATAAAATTATATCCCCTATTTTCCGCCCTTGGGGGTGTAATTTCCAAAAATCCTGAAGTAAATGCTATATATTTTTAACAGAAAGGCCAAATACTCATTTTCATGCGTTTAACTTCAAAAATATCGCATTTTTCATACAAACTTACATCCCCTATTTTATGTCCTTCGGGGTGGAATTTTCAAAAATCCTGAAATATATATTTTTAATTTTTAACTTTAAAGCCAAATGCTAATTTTCATGCGTTTAACTTAAAAATTGGGACTTTTATCGTACAAACTTACATCCCCTATTTTTTGCCCTTGGGGGTGAAATTTCCAAAAATCCTGAAACTTTTATTTTTTATTTTTAACTGCAAGGCCAAATACCAACTTTCATGCCTCTAACTTCAAAAACGGCAAAGTTTCATACTAACTTCGCACCCCCGTTTTACCCCCTTGGGGGTTGTATTTCAAAAAATCCTTCCTTATTCCTTGTCTACATTATAAAGAAAACATCTGTGCAAAATTTCAGCTTTCTAGGGCGAAGGGTTTGGGCTGGGCGTTGATGAGTCAGTCAGTCAGGACTTCTCTTTTTATTTATATAGATTTATAATTATTCCTAGGTACATATAGATATTTAGGTACACGGATTGTAGGAAATAATTTACAATAAGATTAATTTTACAACAGTAACGATATTTAGCTAACTAAAATTAAGTTATTGTCAAGGATCATGTATAGGTTTAATTATCTAAATTTTAGCTATATTTATACTACACTAGCTGTGCCCCGCGGTGTTACCCGCGTTAAATTTTATAAATTTTCTTTGCTATAAACCTCACGGAGCCCAAGACCTTTCCAACGAATGCAAAACCGTGGAAATCGGTTCGTGCGTTCTGGAGTTATAGCGACAGGAAGAAAAACCCGACTTATTTTTATATAGTAGAATATTGTCTGAATGGTTCTGTCTATATTAAGGTACGAATTAAATTACCCCTTACAACGTCATAAACTCACAAACGTTACCTCTTTATAATTAGTATAGATTCTTCTCGCAACTTGTTTGACAGCTCATCAAGGTTCATAGTTCATAACTTGGTTGAGCATACCTGTGCCCTTATTGAATCCCGCTCCACACAAGTAACGGAATATATTGTCCCGTGTCGCTGTTCTAACATTAGGTTTTTCTCGCGACACGTATATGTATTTGTCATTGTTACTGTCTGTGATGAATCTATGCAGCTACTACGTGATCTGTCTACCTTTGCATTTACACATGAGAGAATATATGGAGTCAAATAGTCGCCACAAAAACCGTGGTTTACCGCCGGTATGAATTGATGGGAGTTTCGTTTCTGGAATTACCATAACCTTTTAGATCTAACAATTTTTTTACGCCAGTTTAGCAGTCGTCAATCTTCTTACTATTGTGGGTGACGGCAAAACCACCACCTCGTCTCGTCTCTAGGGGGACGTAGAAGTCGTCCCGATTCTATGTCTTTAAAAGAACCAGCATGCAGATGCGTCTGTCTGTGTACTTTAACTGTTATACTGCGATCGCCAATTAGTCTGCCAAGGTCTTCTTATTTTTTTTAGAAAACGCCCGCACTAGGGATTCTAATCCCTGTGTTGCGGGATAAAAGTATCCCGTTGTAAAGACAAACATAAAATTGACGGACACAAATTACACCCAGACTCCGAATAAATGCAGTTAAATGGCATAATATGCCATTTTGACTGCTCGTGGGGCGCATGGCATATGCCTCCAATGGATAGACATAATCCATTGTAGAAATCTTTTGGGGAGGCCTTTGTCCTACTGGGGACGTCATTTGACTGAAATGATTATGATGATGATGATTTATTATTAATGGCTTCGTCGAGAAGGAAGCACAGTTGAGTGCAAGTTGGTCCATTGTTCTTCGATCAAAAGTTCCGTCGTCTTATTATTGTTTGTCGAGAAAACAATTAGTCACGTTGAGCTGTGCTGTCGTTTCGATGGTTGATATATTTACTGTCGTCAATATAGATTTGTCCCAGATATATTTATATTGACATATTATATGAGTGAGCGATGACACTCTAGCAACGCGTTTTGTAAGTCTTTAATACTTACCAGGCGTTGTGGCCGGACCAAATTAAGATTATTCTTTATTCGTCTCACAAACATAACATACTTAAGAATAATAATAATAATATCTAGGGACAATGTCACACAGATCATCCTAGCCCCAAAGTAAGCAAAGCTTGTACTATGGGAACCAGGCGACGATATACATACTTATATAGATAAATAAATACTTATATACACAGAAAATATCCATTACTCAGAAACAAATATTCGTGCTCATCACACAAATGTTTGCACTTACCGGGATTCGAACCCAGGACCACCAGCTTCGTAGGCAGGAGCACTACCAACTAGGCTAAGGTGACCGTCGAGAATAGTTAACATTATTTTTTCTTGCTATTTAGAACATATCGTTTGCGAGAGATTGGTGTCTGAACTAGGCAAGCCTGTACTATAGATCACCAGGATCTGCCCTGACGGAATTATACTTGCATAGAATCTTAGTACAATCTTTTACATAAGAGAACATAGCAGCATATCTGACGCTATGGTTCAGGTTGTCGCCTTGTGTTTTGGGTTCGAACCCCGCAAAAATTTGTCCTGGATGGGAATCGAACCCACGATTCCTGGCTTAGCAGTCAGGGTCACTACCACTGGACCAACAGGCCAATCCAAATTTCTGAATACTTTGAACTGAACTAGTGCAAACTGGCAGGTAAGAGATGCCGGGCGTGTCGTTTTTTATGGTTCCGTATCCAAAGTGTAAAACGGGACCCTAATACTAACAACAATAATAACATCTCGGGACAATGTCACACAGATCATCCTAGCCCCAAACTAAGCAAAGCTTGTACTATGGGTACCGGGCGACGATATACATACTTATATAGATAGATAAATACTTAAATACATAGAAAACATCCATGACTCAGAAACAAATATTCGTGTTCATCACACAAATATTTGCACTTACCGGGATTCGAACCCAAGACCACCAGCTTCGGAGGCAGGAGCACTACCAACTAGGCTACGGTGACCATCGTAAGACTTCGCTGTCTGTCTGTCTGTCCGTCTGTCACCAGACTTATATCTCATGAACCGTTGACAGTTGAAATTTTCACAGATGATGTATTTCTGTTGCCGCTATACTAAAAAACATAGAAATGAAATATTTAAGGGATACAACAAACCTGAATTTTGTCTCGTTTTTATAGATAACTAGCGGTGCCCCGTGGTTGTACCCGCGTTTAACTTTATAAATTATAACCTATGTGTTAATCCACGGTGTCATCTAACTCCATACCAAATTTTATTAAAATCACTTAAGCCGTTTAGACGTGAAGAAGTAACAAACATACACACTCACACAGTCACAAACTTTCGAATTTATAATATTACCATGATGATACGGAACCCTTTGTGCGCAAGTCCGACTTGCACTTGGCCGGTTTTATTCTTTATTTTAATTTCCGTACAAACTATAAAAACTTGCTGAAATAATATGTCTAAAATAAATTGAAAGCGCATTTAAATGTCTTCATTTGCCGACATTGCAATTTCTTTCGTACAATTTACAGGTATCATGGCGGGAGCAAGCAGTCGGAAAACTGAATTTAGTACGTTCCTTTCAGCAAAAAATATTGTAATATAAAACTGGAAATGTTCGGGCATCTAGAAAATTGCGATTTTTTTTTACGAAAGCAAATTGAGACCTCTTAGTTGATTTGTTAGTTTTTCAGAAGAGTTGCTTTTTAAAAACTATTTAAGACATGTTTATACTGAGTTGTATAATTTATAATTGTAGGTAATAATCACATAACTGAACTGAATTTTGATTTAAATCTGTTGGCGTGGTTGGCAAATGCTTGCTTTTCACGCCGGAGGTCGTGGGTTCGATTTCTACCCAGGACAGATATTTGTGTGCATGAACATGTCTGTTTGCATCTGGTTATCTATATAAGTATGTATTTACAAAAGAAAAGTAGTATATGTAGTCTCTGCTTAGTTTGCGATCAGATGGCTTGGGTGTAAATAATGACCCAGGATATTATTATTATTAATTTAAAGTAGGCAAACAATACCTGGAGAACATTGTAATAGAAATAGTACTTTAAAAGTAATGATGTCCTCCCGACCGAATTCCGGCCACGGCGGCCAGTCTTAATGGAGACTAGCCAATTGCGCAGGACATATCATAGTGCAAAGGTGTGTGCGCAAACACAGGGGCACTTTCTATTCCATCACTCTCATGATCCAATGGGACGCCTAGCGACACGACCGGAAAGAGTTCAGGTACAGGACCGACGGCTTTACGTGCTCTCCGAGGCACGGGGGTGTAATACCGCCAACTTCCAGACTTCGGGTTGATACTGAGAAATTTCTTTTTACGGCAAAATCTCAAAATTACTTTTTGGCCCTGACCCGGGATTTGAACCCAGGACCTAATTATCTGCGGTTCAACACGCTACAGCTAGACCAACGAGGCACTTTTATATATATCACACAGACAGACATACAGTAGAGTCTTTGTAATAGGGTCCCGTTTTACCGTGTTCGTACTTAACGATTGAGTCAACGGGCGAGAACTAAAATTAAGCAATCAGTAACCTTACCTCGCACCTAAAACTCTCAACCTGAACTGAAACCGAACATTGTTTTTAGTTAGAATACTAAAAATAAACTCATTGTAAAACACTAACAACTGTTTGAATAGGAAAGGGTTTTAGTTAGCAAGTAATCTCATTAAGGTTGTAAATACGCTAAAACTTTGTGTGGGGAAACCGCTGCAAATACATGAATAGTTTGGAAAAGTGACGAGGCAATTTAGGGCTTGGATTATTGTTTAATTGTACCAAGTATATAAAATATATAAAAAAATATGGTACTACAAAAAAAATATTGTAAAATTAAGTTTTTGATACTGCAATCAATTTAATACCAACGCGAAGGGCAAAAACCTCCCCTTAAAGAGATATCTAGGAACAACTAGCACGGTGCCAACTGGTTCTGTCCTAGACAGAGCCTGTAACATGTCAACCACACAACTGAAAAACATACTTATATATTTCTAAGTCATCATTATCATCATAGTCATATCAGCTTAAAGACGCCCACTGCTGGACAAAGGCCTCGCCCAGAGATCTCCATAATTACCGGTCTTGCGCTATCTGCATCCAGCAAATTCCAGCGACCCTCAAAAGGTCATCGGTCCATATTGTAGGGGGCTTGCCCACTCTGCGTCTACCGGTACGCCTCACTCTAGAACCTTTCTACCCCAGCGGCCGTCGGCTCTACGAGCTATGTGCCCTGTTCAGTGCCACTTCAGCTTGGCAATTCTTCGGACTATGTCGGTTACTATGGTTCGCCTGCGGATCTCAGCATTTCTGATTCGATCGGAGTTGTCGGCAAATCAAAGGTGGGTGATGTACTCCCCTATTCCTACCTAATAATACCACGACCGCGACGTATAGTTTTAAATTATATAATTTTTAATTACGATGCTGACTCGGGTTAAACGATTTGCGTTATTGAAAGTGAACGTCAATTAAAATTATTTATACAACTGCATTCGTATCATATGGAATGCTTAATATATTCATAAAATTTTCTCGCGTATCTCTTTCTCGCGACATCGTTAGAACATCGATGACAAGTAACTTTGAAACGAAGCAAAAAACGCTAAAGTGATACCTACCTGATGACCTCGATAAACAATAAACTGATAAGTAGTAATTAATAAGTTTTCGAAATAATTACTTAATTTTTGTGCATTAATATTACATAAAAGACATTATATATTCCAAATATCGACGCCAAATAGTGCAACTGCTTGTTTGTGACTGCAGTAGTGGCCGCAATATCGCTTTCCTGAGAGGCTATTGTTTGACACCGAGTCTATATTTCATTACCAAGTTTCACTTTCATAAATTAATAATACTATGGCCCCAACAGCAGAATGTGCGGGCTGCCGTAACACTATAACATTATCAAAAAAAGAGTATCTTTGTTGCTCTACCTGTAAATGCAAGTACGACCTTGACTGTGCTAATGTGACATCAAAACTATTTGTCTTAATGGATATGAAAGCTAAATTACATTGGAAATGTCCGGAGTGTCGCAGTAAGGTACCAAAGAAAGATAACTCCAACACACCTCTGCGCTCGACAGCATCGATACCGAAAATAAGGACAATGACGACAATGACATATATGACCACTCATCTAATGTTACACTGCGTTCAGGAAATACGAAGTTGACGCTGGAAGGGTGTGTGGACGGAGCTCAAAAGCTTAATGAACAGAGATTGCGTGAAATACTACAAGAAGAAATAAATCGGGCCCTAACTACCACCTTAAAGAAACTAGTAGAAGATCAATTCACGAATGTAAATAAGAAAATAGATGAGTTTCAATCGTCATTAAACTTTTATAACACTAAATATGAAGAAACGAAAATTAATCTAGAAAAACAAAACGCAGAAGTAACACAACTTAAGAATGACAACAATCTTCTTGAATCAACCGTTACGGATTTAACAACTAGACTCAACATTGTCGAAACGCATATGCGTCAATCTAATATTGAAATTAATGGCCTACCCGAACACCGGTCGGAGATCTTAACAAATACGGTTATTCAACTCTCCAACATTGTTGAATATCCTCTTCAAACCGATGACATACAGCATGCTACTCGAGTGGCTAAGATCACAAACGATGACAATAGACCCCGTTCTGTGATTGTTAAGCTCCGTAGTCCTCGTCACCGAGACAATATTTTGGCAGCCATAATAAAATTTAATAAGAAAAATAAAGAAGATAAACTCAACACCCAACATCTCGGGATAGGAGGCCCTCAGAAGCCAGTGTATGTCTCGGAACATTTGACACCATTAACCAAATCCCTACTTGCTGCAACTAGGAAAAAGACAAAAGAAATGTCATACCGCTTTACATGGGTGCGCAACGGAAGAATCTTTGTACGTAGAAGTGACGAAGATCAAGCAATTATAATTAAAAACACTGACAGTCTTAAGCTCATCACCTAACGAACTAATTTATTATTCACAAAGTACTAATTTAGTGTATACATATTGTTACTATGT
The DNA here is from genome assembly GCA_951640165.1 of Pseudoips prasinana. Classification (NCBI taxonomy): domain Eukaryota; kingdom Metazoa; phylum Arthropoda; class Insecta; order Lepidoptera; family Nolidae; genus Pseudoips; species Pseudoips prasinana. The sequence goes on along the minus strand of OX621259.1, from coordinate 16,734,155 downwards.
TTGATGTATATTATCAAAATGTGCAAGGTCTTCGGACCAAAACTAATGAATTTTATAAAAATGTTCAAATGTGTAACTTTAATGTAATCACACTTACTGAGACATGGCTAAAACCCAGCATAACTAATAACGAACTATTTGATAGTAGATATATAGTTTACCGGAGAGACCGCCAGTGCAGTTCGAACACAAAAAAAGAGTGCGGAGGCGTCCTGATCGCTGTGTCTAGGAATATTCATTCTACTAGAGTCCAAAGATGGGAAACGAAAGTAGAAGATCTTTGGATATCCTTAGAACTTAAAGTTGGAAATAAAGTCAGGAAACTGGCAATCTGCGTGGTTTATTTGCCACCACCTGTGAAACCAGAAACACTCCGATATTTTCTTATGAATGTTGAGGACGTTCTACAACAATCTGATGACATTGTTATTTTGGGAGATTTTAATTTAGGATTTATCAAGTGGGACTCTAATGAACACAGCACTCATATGACACCTTCCAACCATGATACTCTCCTCGGAAACTCTCTTGTAGACTTTATTTATATGAACAACCTTTTTCAAATCAACTGTGTTAGCAATGGCGATGGCAGATTCTTAGATTTAATTATGACTGATATTTTGAGAGCTTCTGTAACTGTACCGTTAAATCCCTTGAGCAAGTGTTACCATTATCACCCTACTTTATTATTAACTGTACCCTATGATAATATTATTTACCTCCGTCCAAATCGTACAGTAAAATATAGTTATTATAAGGCCGACTACCAAACAATTGTGCGCGATCTTAAAAGTATTGATTGGCAGGATAGATTCTCAAAATGCGAAAACGTGGATAGCATGGTATCTGAATTATATAAATTGCTTTATACAGTCATTGACAAGACCGTTCCAAAATTGAATCCGCGTAGATTAAAATTTCCCCCTTGGTTCAATGGATCACTCATAAAGCTTCTCGCAGAAAAAGAAAAGGTCAGAAAAAAGTATAACAAATTCGGTAACCCTCGTGATGAAATTGAGTATCATCTGTTACGCTCCCGGTGTCATAAATTGTACGACAAATGTTACTCTGCATACAAAAATAAACTAGAATCGAATGTTTCCTAGAACCCAAAAGTTTTCTGGAGCTATATTAAACACAAGCGCAGTGGACGGTCTGCAATACCAGCAACGGTCACATTAGAGAATAAGATTGCACATTCAGGACAAGACATAGCCAATTTATTCGCAGAACAATTCTCTTCAGTTTACTTAGCCAATAATGGAACTAGTACTTTACAACATAATAGTCAGCTTAATCAGCATTCACATAGATCATTCCAATTAGAAGAGGCACTTGTCCTGGAAAAAATCAAACGAATCGATCCAAAGAAAGGTACGGGCCCCGACGCTTTACCCCCAATTTTCATTAAAAGATGTGGACCAGCAATCGCCTTGCCCCTTACCATAATATTCAATCACTCATTGAAGGAAGCTAAATTTCCTGAAGAGTGGAAAAAGGCTCGAATAGTGCCAGTCTTTAAGAAGGGAGACCAATCAGACACTCGTAATTATCGTCCAATTTCTATTCTCTCATGCTTTTCTAAGCTGTTTGAATCGGTTGTCTACGCCATATTGTACAAAGTAGTAGAAAGTCATTTATCAAATAATCAGCATGGGTTCAGGCCACGTCATTCAACGGAAACAAACTTGGTTCCGTACGTTTCTGAGCTATGCTATGAAGTTGATAAGGGTAGAGAAGTAGATGCAATATACACTGATTTCAGTAGTGCCTTCGATAAAGTGGATCACTTGATTTTAATAAAGAAGTTAAAAAGATATGAGATTGAGAGCACGTTGGTAAATTGGATAGCGTCGTATTTACAAAAAAGATCCCAGTCCGTCGTCGTTAATGGTTTTGTATCCAAATCTTATTATGCAAGTTCCGGCGTCCCACAGGGATCGCACTTGGGGCCTCTACTTTTCCTAATTTTCATTAACGACATAGCAGATCACGTGAAATACTGCCAGGTCTCTATATTTGCAGATGATCTGAAGATATACAAAACCATTTTGTCTAGATCAGACTCAAACCTGTTGCAGGAAGACCTGAATAGCATAGTCACATGGTGCGAGGCCAATAATATGATACTCAATCCCACAAAATGCTTCCAAATAAAATTCACCAGGAAAAAAAATCCACTTGCCACAGTGTACAAGATTGGTGATGCACTATTGGAACAGGTAGATGACATTCGAGATCTTGGTGTAGTAATTGAGAGTCAGGTAAAGTTTACTACACATATTGATAAGGTAGTGAACAAAGCTGCGCAAATGCTTGGATTCTTGAAACGAAACCTTAAGGGATTTAAACAAGACCGAACAAAAATTGTCTTGTATAATTCTCTAGTTCGAAGTCACCTTGACTATGCAAGTACGGTTTGGAGCCCATATTACGCTAAGCATTCGCAGCGAGTTGAGAGCATACAGAGAGCATTCACAAGATATCTCGCGTATTCGTCACCAGGGTTCTCTCATAGAAATCCTTACAACGCACGTCTCGAAAAATTTGAATTGAATTCCCTACACGAGAGAAGACGTGTTAGAGATCAGTGTTTTTTGCACAAATTCATAAATGGGCATATTGAATGTCCCTCGTTGAACATATCTTTAAGAGTACCACGCACGTATCCACGCGGCAAAATTAGAAAGCTCTTTGACATTCCACCCGTCAAAACGAACCTGGCCTTACAGTCACCGATAGTCAGAATGATAAATGACTACCATACGCTTGCGTTACGGATCGTCGACTTGGACATCTTCAATGACAAGTTGAATAAGTTCAAAACTAAAATTAATTCTATTCTTTGATTATACTTTCATTCTTGTCTTGTTTATTATTAGTTACGCTTGGGTTAATCTAGTTAGTTATAGATATAATTTCTTTAATTTAACTACTATATCACATTGACTGTCATCATAATTTAATTTGTAAATGTAATATAAATTTAATTTATTATTTTAATGTTTAATTGTTATTTTGTACTTAGCTTAATCTTATATAACTGTTAAATGTGGCGATTAGTATGTACGCCGTTATTGTCATAGGCATCAGTGACCATTGTTATTATATATATTAATATATTTACAAAATGGAACAACATATCGAATATTTGTTATCGAAATATGCAAATAAAAATGTTAATTTTAAGTAAAATGTGTCGCTTGATCTTTTTTACGTGTTTTACAAAGTTATGTTCTACAAGTAGTTCACGTTTATAAGTAGATGGAAACGTTTATTGTACGTATGTAGATGGAATTTCTCGAGTATCTGACACTAGGCTTTAGAATTATTGTACTGCCTCGTTGCTCCAGCGGTAGCGTGTTTAACTGCAGATATGGTTCAAATTTAGGCATGTACGTTGTCACGACTACCATCCGTATTTCCATCAGGGAACCCCTGATGGAACTACTGATTGTTAGGTTTATCACTAGTTCCATATTAAAAGAATTTGAAAATAATGGAACTAATGTTGAATTTGTTATCGCTAGTTCCATTTTTAGGGTTCCGTAGCCAAATGGCAAAAAACGGAACCTTTATAGATTCTTCATGTCTATCTGTCTGTCTGTCTGTCCGTCCGTATGTCACAGCCATTTTTTTCCGAAACAATAATAGCTGTACTGTTAAAACTTGGTAAGTAGATGTATTCTGTGAACCGCATTAAGATATTTACACAAAAATAGAAAAATAATAATAATTTTGGGGGTTCCCCATACATAGAACTGAAACTCAAATTTTTTTTTCATCGTACCCATACATGGGGTATCTATGGATAGGGCTTCAAAAATAATATTGAGGTTCCTAAAATATTTTTTTCATAAACTGAATAGTTTGCACGAGAGACACTTCCAAAGAGGAAAAATGTGTGCCCCTCCCTGTAATTTCTAAAATAAGAGAGTGATAAAACTAAAAAAAATATATAATGTACATTACCATGTAAACTAACACCGAAAATTGGTTTGAACGAAATCTATTAAGTAGTTTTTTTTAATGCGTCCTAAATCGTAAACCGCAATTTACCTTTCATTTAATCAACTGAAATACTTGCTGCTGTGGAACCCTTCATGGGCGAGTCCGACTCGCACTTGGCTGGTTTTTAAAAGAGTATAAAGTCGAGGGCTAAAGAGAGAGGGATAAAGTTGATATATACACTATCGTTGCTGAAAATAGATGGAATTTTTATCAAAAACACACTATATACTTCCTAAAAAAATACTAGCATATAAAAATCGACGGGACTATTAAACGGGGATATTCTTTAAAAAATGGAACTAGTGATAAAAAATACAATTAGTCGTTCCATCATAGAACTGTTAATGTTACTAGTGACAACGAAGCGTTTGGCAGACCCAGTTATGGCTTAGATTCTATAATATCCTGGGTTCCTCACAGTACGAACCGATGGGACAGCTAACCGAATCGTTAGCTATCCGCCGGTTAAGACTGTGAGGGAATAGAGAGTGAGCTTTATTGGATACCTATAACAAATTTTGCATAGAACTTGGGACTCATATAGATCTCCATTCTTTTTGCGGCGAAGCCCACAGCCTAGCATAATTTTGGTATTGAACTTGGCTCTCCTTTTTTACATTTATGTTTTTGGTGGGACATCATTACTTTTTGTAAAGAAAACTAGGCAACTAATTTTCTTTACAATCTTCGGTATTCGTAAGCGGTATGTTTCTGTGTTGCTCGGGAGAGCATTTACGTCGATTTTTTAAAACTAATAATAATTCTTTATTTGTAATAGAAAGTGGCTATACTATAATAAATTAGTTTCTACTGCATAGTGGTACAACCGTAACTCAGAGGGAACAAACACCTCTCTCCCGTGCTAGGAATTAACCTGTGTTACGAGCAGAGAGGTCACCCCGACTCGGCTCTGTACCTTTATGCATGATGTACAAATGTGATGGTCAAGCAGTAGATAACTATAACCATCTGATCGCTAAACTAGGCAAGCCTGTTTATTTAGGGATCAGTTGAGTTTCTTACAATCTAGAAGACTGTGGCACAAGGTGCAAGTTGTGTATTTGTGTTAATTTGTGTGCGATGTTTGGGAGTGTTAACTTAAATTTAGAAGTTCTTCTGTTTGGGAGTGTTAACTAAAATTTAGAAGTTCTTCTGTTTGCAAGTAGTTTTGTGTTAGGAGCCATGTCTTAAGTTTGGTTTTAAAGTTGTGATTATTTAGATGGTATAAATTTGTGTTTTTTTGTATGGAGATACCACTTATTTATTGATTTAACTTTATTTTTATATTTCTTACTCTCTTACTAAAATTTACGACTTTTTGACCTTCATATCTTTATAGCTGTTAGACCTAGCTTCATGAAATTTGGGCTGCAACAGCTACATATAATTATGTCCTTATGGATATAATTATATGTAGTTTTATGTCTAAAAGTGGCACCAAATGGTTCGTGTAATATTACACTCTGCACTGGCTAGCTAGTTCCTTAGCTTGAACTTGGCTTGACTCGCTGCCGCGTGTCTAGATAATAATATGACATGCATATCATATATCCTGCGTAGTCTCTGCTATGTAACACTATTAGATATATTCTATGACTAAATATTTCTGTTTAACAGGAGTTATAAAAATGTGTAAGTAATAAGCCAACGGCAACTCTACGGCAATCATAGCATCTTTGATGTCGACAACAATAATAGCAAAGACTTAAAAGTATCAAACAACAATTAGAAATTAACGATCTTTTGTTACACAACAAAACATTGTCGATAAACAAACTGTTATTTACACCAGTTTAAATGAACGATCCCTTGTCCAATGCCATTTCACCACAGGTAGGTAACTGTCTCAAGTAAACGGGCACAGGATATCGACAAGTTTAAATTGAATCCAGGAACTTGCTGTCAAGTACCAGTTCTCACCCGATTCGGAACTAACGAATATTCTTTTAGGACCAGTAGAGAATCGAGCAGTTTCAAATTTTGAACTAAAAATCGAAATTCTTTGTTTTTTTCTTTGGATTCCCAATTTTAGGTGCATTGAAAAAGTTTGAATTCGATGTGATTTTAAAGTGGCTTTGGATTTTTTTTCTTATAGTCTTGTTCACGTACAATATTCGACTTCAAAATTGGGAGCTTGAATAGATTTTTATGTACCAGTTTTTGAGTTAGTTCAATTATCTTTATGCAAGTAATGCATAAAGATATATTTTTTGCTGTTGCTCCAAAAAAATTTTATCAACCTTTTTTGTGTTTTTTTCGTAATAAGTAAGCGTGTAAAGAAATGCATATTTTGATCATTTGGGTTTTACTATGAAGAAGAAGAAGTACAATTTAATGTAAAACTAAATAATGGGCACACACATGGAAATTAGCTTATTTTATTACAATTTTCCATGTATCAATTATATAGTAGATGTATCTTAAAATATTTTACATTTTTCAGTTGATTTGAAGTATTGCGTTCTCGCTACCTTTAACTTAATTCAACAATATTGTAGGTTCTCAGTTTTAAAAGTGAAGAAACAGAATTTGAAAATTGCTCTCTGCAAATTCTGATTTTAATCCTGCATTTTGGATAAGAAGGCGGGTTCAACAGAATATCGTTTCTTTAAACGTATATTTTAGTGTAGACTGCTGCCTCAAAATGAATGTGGTAGTGTGTAAAAGCTAAAGGTAGCCATTTTAAATGCGCCTGTATGATGTAGGTACCTATGATCTTGTAAGGGTCGAAGCCGCTGGATGCAGGACTGGCAATCGTGGAGATCTTGGGTGGAGACTTATGTCCGGTGCTGGACGTATTTCGGCTGCTACGATGATGAGGATTGAACATTTGTTATCGATATCATCTAAAATATAAAAAATTATAAGATTTATTTTTAATATTATGGCGTCGTTGGTCAATGCTTGCCTTTAACGCCAAAGGTTGTGTGTTCCATTCCCACTCAGGACAGATATTTGTGTGCATAAACATGTCTGTTTGTCTGTATTTACAAAAGGAAAAGTAGTAGGTATATGTAATATATCGGTTATCAGGTTTCCATAGCACAAGCTTGTTTGGGATCAGATGGCCATGTGTGGAAAATGTCCCAGGATATTATTATCAATATGAGAGTTTATGGCCTGAGTACATGAATCATGTGTATGAATATTCCGAGAATACCACTAAAAAGTGCGAATAATGGTTATGATTCTGTATTGAAAGAAACAATTTTAAGTGATAACTTGTCTTTTGTTTGCGATGGACGTGGACGTCAAAGCTTGGCTACAGTTGAATGAATTTGAATGTAATCTCCACGGCACTTGGACAAGCACGAACTGTAGATTTACTATGGATTATTGTAATAGTTAATTAATAAAGAGGAATTTGCTTGTTATTATAGTAAGGGACATTTAAGACACAACATGCGGAATAATTTGATATAACCTTGGATAGAGGTTATAGTAGCAAATATTATCTTTCAGCTATAAATAATATCTTTCAGCTAATTTCGACTCAATGCCTTCGAAGACAAGGACTAGTTCATTATTAGCCTGCATGTCAATACTTATATCTATATGTGCATGCCTCTATAGGTCCTAAAGCAGTAGCTTTTACAATGCTGTTGTTAAAATAATAATAAATAATAAAATGTCGGTCTGCCACAAAAAAATAAATTACAAAATTCGGATTCTTTACCATGATACATATCTACGATTTACAATAGGTACTGGTCCTGGTTCCCAAACTAGGCTGAAGCCTGTATCTTGGTGTTGTATAAATTATACTAGAACAGCGTGCCTCGTTGGTCTAGCGGTAGCATTTTCAACTGTAGATAATGAGGTCCTAGGTTCAAATCCCGGGTCCGCCCAAGAAAAAGTGGCTTTGGGATTTTTCCGTAAAAATAAATTTCTCAGTGTCAGCCCGAAGTCTGGAAGTTCGCAGTATCACACCCTCGTGCCTCGGAGAACACGTAAAGCCGTTGGTCCGTTACCTGACCTCTTTGCAGTCGTGTCGCTAGTCGTCCCATCGGATCATGAGAGTGATGTGAATAGAAAGTGTTTGCGCACACACTTGTGCACTATAATATATCCTGCGCAATTGGCTAGTCTCCATTAAAACTGGCCGCCGTTGCCGCAACTCGGTCGGGAGGACATTACATTATTAATTTGGTGAGGATATTAAGGCTTTGGTTCTGTTACACGCAATGCAATCAATTTAAATCACTCAAATAATAGCAAAAAAAAGTCGATGCTTTCAATAGCGGAGTAACCACGCGAATTAACACGTGACCACATGATGACACACGTGATCAATGCAACTTGATCGGAAGGTCGTTGCTGCGACAAAAATGTAAACTAAAGTTTACCCAAAGTAACTTCATTCAAACAATTACTAATTTCTACAGGAAATTCAGTGTATATGTGGGTTTTAAATTGGCTCATTAGTGTGCCAAAGACGGTTAACAATACTGTATATTCCATCAAAATATATATAAGTGAGTACGCGAGACAGAAACACATGACGGTACTTAAATAAAAAATCGACGCCTTCAATAGCGGAGTAACCACGCGAATTATTAACACGTAACCACATGAAGGCACAACTGATCAATGCAACTTGATCGAAACGTCGCTGCGACGGAAACATACTAAAAGTTACCCAAAAATAATTTCATTAAAATAATTACTAATATCCACAGGAAATTCAGTGTATACTCTTATGTAGGTTTTGAAATTGGAACATTAGTGTGTAAAAAGACGGCTAACAATATTGTGTATTCGGTAAAAATATACAATGAGTGACAACGCGAGAGCAAGTCGGAAATAAATTTACGGTAAATATAAAATCGACGCCTTCAATAGCGCAGTAACTACACGATGTAACCCGTGCCACGATCAATGCAACTTGATCGAAAGGTCGCGTCGCTGCGACGGAAATCTAAACTAAATGTTACCCAAAAATTATTTCATTGAAATAATTACTAATACCCAAAGGAAATTCTGTGTAGGCGGCGGTTTCAAATCTATTTTTATAATTGTGCTATCAAACCCTCGTTCCACCGTCCTAGAATCAAAAATTATATCTTCTCTTCCTTTGTTTGGCGAATATAAATGTATAATTTAGTTCGTTCCGTCTTCGCCCTGGAGACGCGCTAAGTAATTCTTTGTGCTCACTCTTAATGTACCTGTGCTTGGATTTCTGATGATTTATTAATGTAAAGGCATGATATGAAGTGTATTTCAAGACCTTTTTAAGTCTATCGTGAAGAAATTCACGTTACGTGTGTCGGTTGCCAAGCGTTACAAAAATTATGCTAGATTTTAATTCAATTAGTCAAGGTGTACATATCTGTATTGGCGTAAAATAATGCTTAGGAGATATTTTAGGAGTTGGATAAACATGAAATATAGAATTCTTTAGTATTTGAAAGGAATTAGATATTATAGATATGGCTAGGTTTATAATTTAGTTTAGATTAGAAGTTCAGAAGATAGATCGTAGCTATACTACGCTGTGTATGGCCGTGTAGTAAACTATTTATATCGTAGAGTGGCAACCAGTCATAAAAGTAAATAATATGAGCGTTGATTGGTAGTTATATAAACTATACCACACATATAATATGATTGTCCAAATTTAATTAATTAATTTTACATACATAGTTTATGCAAACGTCCCAAAAAATCGTGTTATCGGTATGACTGTAGGATCGAGTTTCCGTGCAGTAATTATGTTATCATTATAATCTTATAAGATTATTAAAATATTTTACTATAAATATTTAAAAAAAGGATTCCTACTGAGTTTTCTGTCAGTGATTCTCAGTAGCTGCCACGTCATGCGCTGCACGGTAAGGTAAAAAATATTGACGATTCCACACAAATGTAATATTTTTATGGAATAAATTAATTTTGAATTTTCAAATTAAGCACGATCCGAAAATTCATCTGTACAGAGTTTTTGTAGCAGGTAAAAGGGTCCCTTACCCTATTGCCATGACACTATCGAGGCTGGAAAAGAAAGGTAGGTTAAAACTAGATATGTCTGTAAAATAAACGCGCTAATCTCGATACAACCCAAGACCTCACGGGAGTTGAGTCGTTCACAATGCTTGTAACTTATTCAGTGATAATTTGTTGGAACAAATTGGAGCGCGTATCGGTTCTTTCAAGTCCGTAGAGATCCTCGCGCGATTGTATTTGAATTTATGCTTTACTTTGCCTGTAATAGAATCTTTACTATTCTGAAGTGATAATTTAATATTTTTTAGGTGCTAAACGTCTAGAATAAACGTAGGCATATATAACAATAATAATATCCTGGGATATTATTCACACATGGCCATCTGATCCCAAACTATGACAGATATGAGAATGTTTAAGGTTAATTTATTCCGAAATAAAGATGAGTGTAGTAAATTTGAGGTATGCCAATCTGGCAAGCGACTGAAATGGGATCGTAGGTTCCAAAGTGCCTGTACTATGGAAACCAGATAACTGATATATTACATAAATACTACATTTCTTTTATAAATACGTACTTATATAGATAATTACTCCCAGACTCAGGACAAACAGACATGTTCATGCAAAAAATATCTTTTCTGGGTGAGATCTCTCTTGCCTATCTTACTTTATTTTATGCATTTGATGTATTTTATTGCGCCTCTTCAGGGCGAGTCAGTGAGTTATTTTTCGCATATATGCAAGTGAAAACTACCTGATCAGAGGATGTACACCTCCTGTTATACTTTATCGGTACTCCTTAACTAAGCACTCCTTAGCTATACTGATGAAAAGGCACCTAGTTAACCTTTTCCAGGTGCATCCACCGCTAGCACTGCACTTGCAGGTCCATAATAGTGGCATCGGTACTTACTACAACTGCTTAATGACCTTGAATGCAAAACCAGAGGCCGTGGGTTCGATGCCCACCCAATAGAAGAAGATGAAAAAATATTTATTCCGTACACAAGCACAGATAATAATAATATATAGGTACACATAAAGAAGTTCTTAATGGCTATCTGTGCGTGTCCGAATTGGTCCCATCTCAGCACTAGCTGCGACATTACTGTTGCAGCGCTGGTTTTCTGATGGAACCAGGTAAAAATAACAATCGGACAATTTCTGTGTCAGTACAGCTCGCATTTCAATTTTAAAAGTAGGTATCTGAAACTAATAATCTTACTTACAACTAATTAAAATACTACATATTATGTGGATATGGAGACTAATAAAAAATTAAAAATATTAATAACTCTAACACTAATTTGTAGATAACGTAACAACACAGTATATAAAATAAAAATAAAAACTTGTGTGTACTTATGTACACGCGTTAGAAGTAATACTTCTTAATATACAACTTGAACATAGTTATCAATTTTCATACCACCTAGAACTAACGTCATGCTGTTATTTTTACGATGCGCGCGCACGATGCGCGCGCATCGTAAAAATTCACTGTCATACCACCTAGAACTAACGTCATGCTGTTATTTTTACGATGCGCGCGCAATATATATGTACTAACTAACTAACTAAGAACTATTTAAATTATTGTGATTGAGGCACTAATGGTGGCTCACCACTAGATAGGCCCTGGTAGAATTAAAAGTGGACTGTATATTAGTTAATAGGTATAATCGGTTCTTTACAAAAGTTACAAATTAAAATAAAAAATGTGTTGCGATCGTTGTCGCGTTGTTCAACGTAGTGAGTGAGTGAGGGCGCGCGGGCCGTCGCCGAGTCGCTGCACTACCGCGCCGCCCGCTCCCCTCTCTTGATGATGTAGGTGTGTGTCTTAGGTGTCAACGTGTGCGTTAACATATTCCCGGGCCACCTTGGAAAGGCCAGCCCAGCTGATGATGCCGATTATGTATGAAGAATGCTTCGTGATCAGTCCGATGGTCCATCCAACAATGGGCATATTTTATGAAAAGCGCGTCTGATTGTCCCCGTCTTTATTTTGATGTCCGCTACTCGAGCCTCTCCGTCTTGTCCCGGATACAGCTTCACGATACGTCCCAACGGCCACTGAGCCACCGGTAGCGCCTCGTCCTTCACGATGACCAATGAGCCCTCTGTGAGCGCGCCGTGTGAGCGCTGCCAGCGTGTTCTTTGGTGCAACTGGGAAATATATTCCTTATTAAAGCGCCTCCAAAAATGTTGACGTAGAAGTTCGACTCGTTGGTGACGCGGCAGCCGTGCCGAGTCACAGTCGGACATCTGTGGATGAGGTAGAACAGTTAGAGTACGACCAATAAGAAAATGAAAGGGAGTGAGAGCTGAGAGATCAGATGGATCGGATGAAAGGGGTGTGAGAGGCCTTGAATTAAGAATGCCTTCTATTTGGACTAGCAATGTGTACATTTCTTCATATGTGAGGTGTGCCATCCCTAGTACTCTTTTGAGATGATGTTTCACTGATTTAACAGTGCTTTCTCATAGGCCCCCGAAGTGGGGGGAATATGGAGGAATGAAGTGGAAATTTACACCTTGTTCTGAAGCGCAACTGTAAATTGACTCATTGTGATTTTTGAGAAAGTTGGTGACCACACGCGCAGCACCTAACAGATTTTTCTCATTGTCTGAATAAATATTATTTGGTTTACCTCTGCGAGAAATGAACTTGTTAATTGCTGCTATGTAAGACTCTGTCGTCAGATCCGTAACCAACTCCAAATGCACAGCTTTAACTACAAAACAGATGAAAATGCAAATGTAAGATTTAATAAGTACACTTCCACGCCCCTTACGGTTGTTAATCATAATTGGCCCTGCGTAGTCTACACCTACGTCACTGAATACAAAGTTTGCGTGCAATCTCTGTTCAGGTAACTGTCCCATGATAGGTGTAACAGTTTTCCCTTGAAACCGTTTGCATGTAACACATGATTGTGTAGTCTTTCTAGCCAGGTTTCGACCAGATATTGGCCAGTAGGCTTGACGTATGTGAGACAACAACAGTTGTGGGCCAGCGTGTAGAAGTGTGATGTGATATGTTGAGAATAAGATTTGAGTAATGTGATGAGCTGGATGCAGTAGGATAGGAAACTTTCTATCGTAATTGTATGGCGATTGTGCTAACCTTCCGCCCACACGAATGAGGTGATTATCCCCTATAAAAGGATTAAGTGAATTTAATTTATGGGAAGTAGGTAACCTAGCCTCTCATCCCGTGGGGGGACGTAAAAGTCGTCCCGAGGGAAATATATACACCAGAGAACGGGCAGCAGCGTTCTCCTGAGTACCATGTTCACCTTACTGCGATCGCCAACCCGTCTGCCAAGCGTGGCGATTATGGCAAATCCCCTCAAATGATGGACACAACTAAACTGCGGCCCCCAGTCCCCGGCAGCCCTGCTATTCCCAGCCGTGGTAACAGCCGTGGTTACGGCAGGGCAGGGGGTGCTAAGAATCCCCAGCAGATTCCACGTTACCAAAAACGACGACCTCTGGCCCTGGCAACGTTTAACACACGAACACTGCGCTCCGACGAGAAGATAACCGAACTAGAGGAAGAACTGAGCAGGTTACATTGGGATATTGTAGGATTATCTGAAGTCCGAAGAGAGGGGGAGGACTCGATAATACTGAAATCCGGAAACCTGCTCTATTACCGGGAGGGTGACCAACTATCCCAAGGTGGTGTCGGGTTCATAGTCCACAAGTCCCTCGTGAACAACGTAGTGAAAATCGAGAGTGTGTCGACGAGGGTTGCGTACCTTATACTCAGAATCACCAGGCGGTATTCGCTGAAGGTTATACAGGTATACGCACCTACTTCGACATACTCCGATGATGCAGTCGAGGTCATGTATGAGGACATTTCCAGAGCCATACATACCTCGAACTCTTATTTCACTGTGGTCATGGGGGACTTCAACGCGAAGCTGGGCAAACGAATCGGTGATGAGCTGAAAGTGGGGCAATTTGGAACCGGGGATCGGAACCCCCGAGGCCAGATGTTGGCTGACTTCATGGAGAAGGAGGGTCTCTTTATGATGAATTCCTTCTTCAGGAAGCCGGCACATCGTAAATGGACCTGGGTGAGCCCCGATGGGAAAACTAAAAACGAGATAGACTTCATCCTGTCGACGAGGAGACAAGTATTCAATGATGTCTCTGTGATCAATGCGGTTAAGACCGGGAGCGATCACAGACTGGTCAGAGGCTCATTGAACCTAAATGTCAAACTCGAGAGGTCCCGACTGATGAAGTCTACGCTCCGTCCCATACCGTTCCACCTCCAAAACCCCGAACCCTTTCAACTCGAACTTCAGAACCGATTCGAATGCCTAGCAGACTGTGAAGAAGTGGATACATACCACGACAGGTTCGTGGAAGCTGTCCATACGGCCGGGTCTAACTTCTACAAAACCCGCCGTACAAATGGAACCAGAAAGATCTCCGACCATACCCTACAGCTTATGGAAGAAAGGCGGAAAATGATTCTAACATCCTCATGTGATGCTGCCAGATACAGGCAGCTCAACAGACAAATCTCAAAGTCTCTGACTCGCGACACACGCCAATTTAATACTATTAGTATAAAAGAGGCCATCGAGCGGAATAGAGGCTCTAAAGTGTTCGCAAGAGATTTGTCTATTGGGCAAAGCCAACTGACGAAGCTGAAGACTGAGGATGGTAGAATCGTCACGTCAAAACCAGAGTTGCTAGGTGAGATCGAGAAGTTCTACGGACAGTTATACACGACAACGCAACTTCCTGTCAATAGTCATGCCGATCCAAGAGCAAGACTAACCCGACACTACACCCAAGATATCCCGGACGTCAGCCTGTACGAGATTAGAATGGCTCTCAAACAACTAAAAAACAACAAGGCGCCGGGTGATGATGGAGTTACAGCTGAGCTTCTGAAGGCGGGTGGTACACCGATCCTACGGGCCCTTCAGAAGTTATTCAACTCCGTCATACTCGAAGGTCAAACGCCAAAAGCATGGCACAGGAGTGTGGTGGTGCTTTTCTTCAAAAAGGGCGATAAAACCCTATTGAAGAATTACAGACCCATCTCACTGCTGAGCCATGTTTACAAGTTGTTTTCGAGAGTCATTACGAATCGTCTCGCACGAAGGTTTGACGACTTCCAGCCTCCCGAACAAGCCGGATTCCGAGAAGGCTACAGTACCATAGACCACATACATACGCTGCGGCAAGTTATACAGAAGACAGAGGAGTATAACCAGCCATTATGCTTAGCGTTTGTGGACTATGAGAAAGCCTTTGATTCTATCGAAACATGGGCCGTGCTGAGGTCTCTTCAAAGGTGCCAAATTGACTATCGGTATGTCCAGGTGTTAAAGTGTTTGTACGAAAACGCCACCATGTCAATCCGACTTCAGGACCAGAACTCGAAACCTATTCAATTGCAGCGAGGCGTGAGACAGGGAGACGTCATATCTCCGAAACTGTTCACCGCTGCATTGGAAGATGTTTTCAAGCTTCTGGACTGGGAAGGCTTTGGCATCAATGTCAATGGCGAGTACATCACCCACCTTCGATTTGCCGACGACATAGTAGTCATGGCTGAGACCCTTGACGACCTCGGTACAATGCTCGATGGCCTCAGTAGAGTCTCTCAACAAGTGGGTCTGAAAATGAACATGGATAAGACGAAAATCATGTCGAACATCCATGTTGCACCCACTCTAGTTAAGGTTGGAGACTCTGCACTCGAAGTTGTTGAGAACTATATTTACTTAGGACAGACCATCCAACTAGGTAGGTCCAACTTCGAAAAGGAGGTCAATCGTAGAATCCAACTCGGCTGGGCAGCGTTCGGGAAGCTACGTAATATCTTCTCATCCCAAATACCGCAGTGTCTCAAGTCGAAAGTCTTCGACCAGTGTGTGTTGCCAGTGATGACTTACGGAACAGAGACGTGGTCGCTCACTATGGGCCTTATCAGGCGGCTCAAGGTCACCCAAAGAGCAATGGAAAGGGCTATGCTTGGAGTTTCCCTGCGAGATCGAATAAGAAATGCTGAGATCCGCAGGCGAACTAAAGTAGCCGACATAGCCCAAAGAATTGCCAAACTGAAGTGGCAGTGGGCAGGGCACATAGCTCGTAGAACTGACGGCCGATGGGGCAGAAAGGTTCTCGAGTGGCGACCACGAACCGGAAGACGCAGCGTGGGCAGGCCTCCTACACGGTGGACCGACGATCTTGTGCGGGTCGCGGGAAGCCGCTGGATGCGGGCAGCGCAGGACCGGCTATTGTGGAGATCCTTGGGGGAGGCCTTTGTCCAGCAGTGGACGTCTTTCGGCTGATATGATGAAGTAGGTAACTGCTTGTTATGTAATAATAGTTGATATTCCTCAAAAAAGAAATCTAATTGTACTAACTTCGCTAATTGGTATCTAGCTGAATTAAGTTCGCTAGTAGATAAAGGTATGACGTCACCTATGCACACCTGTTGGCATTTTTTTTTGTACTGATTTTTGATTGTTTATGTCTACAGTGATGAATGAACCGAAGTATGTAAGCTACGATGCGAGATATTAAAGTCGACAGCCAAGGACCCAAAAAAAATACAAGATCAAACGTAAAATAATTTAATTTACTTATCAAGGAATTACAATAAAATTATATGAACTAAGTTAATTAGGTGACGACCGTTCGATGGTTGAGTAGGAAGTGGCCGGTCCCACGGAGCCGAGGAGCGGGCTTCGGGTGTCCGGTACAGCGGTGGTCACGTTGCTTTCCGGCTATGCTGATTAAGCGCCTTCGTGTGACTCGCTGTTGCGAAGTGTAACAATGGGGTAAATGCTAGTCAGCGGTTATAGTGTGCTATGCATATGTAACACCTCCCCCCGTAGATCAGCAACTATTTTGCAACCTTGTGGGCTATGGTTGCCGAAATATTGCTGTGTCCAATTCTTATCTCGCTGGGATTAATTTTATCTTTTTCTTCGATCTCTGCATAAATGGTTGGGGTTTCAGTTTTAATTATTTCTCAGCCTAGGCTCTTTTGGCATCGTCGGTAGATAATTGCAATAGTGAGTGCACCTGCGCCTATTAAAACCACGTATAAGGGTATAGTAGTGTGGTATAGAGTTGTGTCTCTGACTTCATCCATTGTTGGTGGAACTTGTAGAGATATTTTGGTGTTGATGCTGTGCAGATTCTGAAGGTCGATGGAGTCTAATGTAATGGGTGTAAGACTCATACTTTCTGATGCTTCTAAGTTGGCTGGTTGGATAATCTCCAATGCGTATCCTTAAGTACTCATAGTGGCCATGTTCTACTGTAAAGGCTGTCTTAGAAATGTCGTCAGGATGCATTTCCACCTGGTAAAAACCACTAGCAAGGTCCAAAGTAGTGAAATAATGGCAGTTTCCCAGTTTATCTAGGACATCTGCTATGTTAGGTATAGGATAGCGATCGTCTAACGTCTTTTCGTTCAACTTCCTGAAATCTACTACCAAACGCCATTTTGTTTTACCAGAGGCGTCAACTTTTTTGGGAACTACCCATATGGGGGAGCTCCAGGCAGACTGTGAAGGCCGAATTATATTTTGCTGTAACATTTTGCCTATCTGATCTTGAACTTCTTTTCTATGAATATAGGGGTCCCTGTAACTTTTAGTATAGATAGGTAATTCGTCAGTTGTACGTATTTTGTGTTTAATTTGGTTGGTAAATGACAATGGCTCAGGGTCAAGATAAAAAATGTCAGCATATTGAGAACAAAGTGACTCTAAATTAGCTTTTTCTTCCAAATTTAAATGATCGGTGCGTAGCCTGGATAGAACTTCATTAATACGGTCGCGGTCGGTACGTTGTTCGGTGCGCGTGCACTTAATATTAAATAATTCTGCAAGTACGGGACGGTCCATCGAAAATACTACATCATATCGCGTAGGGTTAGTTACTTCTAAAATACCTCGATTACTCTGGACTGTTGTAATGCAATCGTTTATTATGCAATTGGACATAATTTGTTCAGGTATAGATACTTCACCGTCATGAAAATTTATTGCTACACGTAATAATTTAGATGAATTTGCCGGAATAATATCTTCAAATGAATTACAATTACGTGAATCGTACATTAACAAGGGATTTTTCGAATTTCGTGTTATTAATAATTTATTCTTCATGTCAATATTAGATTCTAATTTTTCTAATAAATCCGAGCCAATCAAACCATCAAAGTAGTCATGAAAAGTATAAACAAAGAAAGTTACATCATCGGACTCGTTAAATTCTCGGAAACACGGTATTGTAATAGAGTAGTTACAACGAGAGGTGGCATGGATATTTGTTACTTCAAAAGGTTCATAATTACAATTTACGTGCGAAAATAAATTTCCTACAGTCTCGGGGCTGATAAAAGATTGATTTGCACCTGTATCAATTAAAAGTTTAATAGGTGGATCTAAAATTTGGATGTACGGTAGCTGTCTCTGGGTTAATAAATTTACTTCTATTTTAATTTTACGGATTTCGGGGTTTTCCGAAAATCCTCCCCACTATTACCTGCGGGTTCACAAGATGGAACGTCTTCTGATTCGTTAATAAAATCCGTGCAATAAGGAGGTTCCTACATATGGTCATGTTGATACTGTTCCTGGGGATAGTCATCGGAGTAATATTCAAAGTATGGGTCGTATTCATAGTCCTGGTAGTCAAAGTCATTAAAGTTTACCTCACGCGTTTTAAAATAATTCGAGGGCGGCGGGTTTCCTGATCTAGTCCAGTCATTGGGTGTACGATTCGGTATAAATTTGGGGACATAGTGACTCACGCCACTCATAGGTTGCGGGACGTTATTTGTCATGGGTCTCTGCTGTATTTTAAATACGTTACTTTGGGGTCTGTAGTTAGGCGGTGGCGCACCAAACATTTGCTGAGTCCTTGAAGGTCCACGAAAATGGGGTGCATTATATCTAGCAAAGGGTTGCGGTGCGTAGGGCACATACATTTTAGAAGGGCCAGGGTAAGGGCTAGGCTTAGCAGGCCTATTAAAAGTTTTAATTGGTGGTACGTTAAATGGTCGCATGGGCGGCATAAAAACAGATGGCGGCATGGTGCCAGAATTAAATCTAGAACTAACCTGGTGATGAGGCGACGGCTTCGTTTCAGGGACATACTCGTTGCGTTGCTGTAAGTACAAGGTGTTCATCTCTTCGTGAACGAACTCTAATGCCTTTTCTATCGTCTCAGGGCGCATGCAACGGATGCGGGAACCCAACGGTTCGCGTAAGCCGAACTAGGCTTATAATAGGCTTGAAGTGTTAACTTTTTATATAGATCTTTTTTAGATTTTTCTATTTCCGCTACCGTTTCATGCAGACTGATATAGGTCATAATAGTGCTAAACAAATTTTGGCAGGTTTCATAATATTCCTGCGGTGTCATGGCACCTTGTGATAACAGCGCGAAATCGTTATATAGAGAGGTCTCATCGCGCTGGTCCGCAAAATTGTTAACCAGGGCAGCTTTAATACCGGCCCAGTTATCGGGAATACCGTTCGTATTTATAGTACGAGATGCTTGTCCAACAATTTTATTTAATATGCCATTCAATAAAACCAAGTTACTCAGACCATACTCGGGTTCGTCTTTCATATACGCTGCGACCATCTGATCGCATAATTTTACGAATCGCGTGAGAACGTTTACGTTCCCGTCAAATTCGGGAAGTAGCCGTAGGGCTTTATAGATGTGGTCGACTAGTGAGTCTGCCATCGTTGAACTCTTATTTCGTTCAGGAAATAAATTTATTAAATCTAGGTTTCTATTTAAATCTAATTGATAGTTTCTACTATTCCTATATTCTACTCTAGGGGACCGAGATTGCCTTGGATGGAAAATCTTGGTAATATAAAGGAAACACTTAAAATATAAAGGAGAGCGACTCTAGTATGAATCTAAAGTACTCACATTCGTAGATCTTGTACCTCTGGTGTATCAATGTCCGGATACTCCGCTGGCTGCGACGACCGTAGGTTCTGGATAGCTGCTCCGGTCCTGCTTGATGCACTGACTCTATTTTTACTATCCGTTAGACTGCGCCAGATATTAAAGTCGACAGCCAAGGACCCAAAAAAATACAAGATCAAACTTAAAATAATTTAATTTACTTATCAAGGAATTACAATAAAATTATATGAACTAAGTTAATTAGGTGACGACCGTTCGATGGTTGAGTAGGAAGTGGCCGGTCCCACGGAGCCGAGGAGCGGGCTTCGGGTGTCCGGTACAGCGGTGGTCACGTTGCTTTCCGGCTATGCTGATTAAGCGCCTTCGTGTGACTCGCTGTTGCGAAGTGTAACAATGGGGTAAATGCTAGTCAGCGGTTATAGTGTGCTATGCATATGTAACATGCGTGTGAGTTTGTTAAAATTAGAATATTTGTAAATAAATGAATTGTTATCAATTATATGTTTTTGCATGAGATATGTTTGGGACCGGACTTCTGGAAGGTCAGATACGCGGAGATGCCCTGGTTGTTCAGGCCAGCTGTGATTATCATCATTCCTTAAAAAGTCAGGTCCTAAAAACCATAAAGGTGTATGACGTAATTGTTGTGCATTGGTACACTTTGTAATGATGTCAGCTGGATTTTGTTTGGTTGGTACATAGTACCATGACTGTGGTTGAGTATGTTTCAGAATGTCCGTGACTTTATGTTTGACGAATGTTTGTAATTTGTGTGTAGGTGAATTTATCCACGATAAAACAATTATTGAGTCACTCCAATAATAACACTTACAGTTGTTTTTATTGCGAAGTGAGTTTAAAACTTTATTACATAAGCTAACACCGGTAAACGCGGCACATAATTCAAGTCGCGGTATGGTAAGTGTTTTTAAAGGAGCCACCCGTCCCTTGGCAACTAACAGTTGAACACTGATTTTGCCACCTGGTGTATATGTACGTATATATGCGCACGCACCATACGCGTGTTGAGAAGCGTCACAAAATGTATGCAGTTCAATGATATTGTGCGATGAGTCATGGAATGCTCGCCGAGGAATAGATAAATGATTTATAAAAGATAACGATTCTAAGAAATTCGCCCATTGCTTTTGTATTGAAACCGGTATTTCACCGTCCCAGCTAATGTTGTTAATCCACATCTGTTGCATAATTAGTTTAGCTTCGAGTACACAAGGGCTAATGAGACCCAGTGGGTCGAAAATATGACCTATAGTGGATAAAATTGTGCGTTTTGTGATTTGTTTTTGTGATACAGATTCTGAATGTACTGTGTATGAAATTGTATCTTGGCTTCTGTTCCAATAAATGCCTAGTGTTTTTGATGGATCGTTTGAACTAAGATTAAATGTTGTGTCGTCTGAATTATTGAAACCTAGTTTTGTTAGAACAGCGGGACAGTTAGACTGCCATTTTCTAAGTGGAAATTGATATTTTTGTAATTCGGCACAAACTCCTTTGGCATTTTCCAATAAAACCGACTCATCATCAGTTCCGGTCAAAAGATCATCATAATAAAAATCATGTAAGATGATCTCTGAGACCAGTTGGTGATCATAGCTGCCTGAATGATTTTGTGTATTTTGACAATCTAAGCCTATTTGTTTTATGCAGCGTGTTGCTAAAAACGGCGCCGATGCCGTGCCATATGTGACAGTGTTGAGCGTGTATGTTTGCAGAGGGTCCGTAGGATTGTATCGCCATATGATTTGTTGTAGTGGGCGCTGATGTTCCGCTACAGTTTTTTGCGAAACATTTTTTCAATATCCGCTGATATTATATACTTATGCTGACGAAATCGTATGAGTATAGAAATGAGATCGTCTTGGACCACAGGTCCTACTAACTGTATGTCGTTGAGTGATAGTTTTGAGGATGTCTTTGCGGAACCATCGAATACCGCTCTGAATTTTGTGGTGGTGCTTGACTCGCGTACAATACCGTGATGTGGAAGATAGTATACTGGTGAGTGCCGTATGTTTGTGTTAGTGCTGTTTGCACTTGACTGTACGATTGATGTATTATGTTCTGATTGCATGTATTAAAAATAAAGTCATTTGACCACGTTTAAAGTCATGTGACCTAAATGTATGTACTCTGTTATGAAGTTTGAATGCTGTTGTTTGTATGTGTGATTTGTAGTCATGCGGTTTTCTATTGAATAAAACCGTTTTTTCGCTTGATGGGATTTTGACAACGAATCTGCCATCACTTTGTCTAGTGGTTGTTTGAGTAAACATTATCTCGCAAGTATCTAAGTCGGAGGGATCGTTTATTTGTGAATTAGATAAACTATCCAGCTCCCAAAAACGTGATAATTGATCCGAGTTGTTGTTATTGAAAAAACAACTGTTCGTGTGTTGGTCGGTGTTTGTTGTACATCCGGAAACTAGCCAGCCTAACTCAGTTTCTTGTAGTGTAGGCTGTTGTTTACCTAACCGAATGTGGCCGCTGCTAATTATCTGCCAGAATATGTCCGCACCTAGCAATATGTCAATTGGGGCGGGTTCATAGAACTGGGGGTCGGCTAGTTTTAAATGTTTAGGTATATTTAAACCTTGTGTATTGATGCGCATGTGAGGCAATGAGTGTGCTATTGTATCAATTACCAAACAAGACGGATTGGCTGTGAATGAACCGTGTAATGATTTTATTAGAACATTTGTGCGAAGGAAAATTTTTGTATCTTGCAGATTTATGCCTGTAACTGTGCCACGAATGGGTTCGAATGTGAGATTGAGCTTTGTACTCAATCTGTTTGTGATATAACAAGAGGTACTTCCACTGTCCAGAAAAACCCTCGCTAAGTGTGGTGTTCCATCACTGGCGAGGACGTGAACTAAGGCAGTGGAAAGTAGAACTGATGTGTGTTGTGAGCTACTGTTACTAGCGAGTGTGGTGTGCGCAGTGTCCTTGATCTGTTCCTTATGTATATGTAGCATTGTGTTATGTTTCTTTTGACAATATTTACATGCTCCACCGCGGCATGACTTTGTATCGTGACCGTTATGCAAGCAGTTAGCACAGAAGTTGGAAAACTTGGAAACCTTTTCTATCCTCTTTTCCACAGTCATTTGTTTGAATTGTGGACAAGAGAATAGAAAATGTTGACCTTTACATAAGGGACAATGAATGCGAGATTGTTTATCTTTATTGTCTAATTTCGATAAATATGATTTTGTTTCTGTGTTTTGTATGTTTTTGTGTATGTTTTTAGTGTCTTCAAGATTATGTAAAAGCATGAAACGATCACTGAGATATGTTTTTAAATCTTGAAGTGTGGGCTTTTCTACTGTGTTGTATTTGCTTGATTCTTTCCAATATCCGAGTGTTGTGTAATCTAATTTGGAGGTAATAAGATAAATTAAAATTGTATCTACTGTGGGTTCGCCTAAATTATTAAGAGCTCTGAGATTTTTATTGACTGTGTCTAGTAATTGTCTGAGTGATGTTGCGGATTCTTTTTCAATGTTTTGTATGCTGAATAATGCGTGAAGATGATTGTGGATCAGTTGATGTGTGTTATTATATCTTTCCGTTATAAGTTCCCAAGCAACCCGGTAATTGTTTGATGACATTTCTAAAGATTTAATTATATCGGAAGCTTCGCCTTGCAGAGATGCACGCAAATAGTGAAACTTTTGAATGTTATCTATTGATTTGTTGTTGTGTATGAGAGATTCAAAAGTGTCTCTGTATTCGAGCCAATCCTGATATTCCCCTGAGAAGTGTGGAAGGTCAATGGTGGGTAATTTAATGAATGATTTTGTAGTCGTTTCACCTGCAGTTGGAGTTGGTACATACCCGTTGACGCAGGCAGTTTCATTTTCACGCAGCAGATGGATACCGAGCGCATGTTGGTATTGGTATTCCATTTCAAATTGCTCCCGCTCCTTCAGCTGTTCATCTGAAATCCCAATAATGTCTTCTATGAGGGTTTGATTTTTATCGAACTCGTTTGCAAGGGACTTGTAGGACTCTAATCTATTGCTTAACTGTATAATATCTAAATCAGACAATGGCTTTTTGGACTTTAATAATGACTCGAGATAATTTTTAAATACTGTGAGCTTTCTTTTGTGAGTGGATCTCCTCTTTTTATATGTATTGAGCAGAGGGATGTCACATTCTTCTGGCTTATTAGAAGTTTGAGCTGTTTTAGGTTCAGTCATAATTAAAATTTAATTAAAGTAAATTTAATTGAAACGTTACTTAAATTGGATTGCAAATGTGGCAGGCACAGCGCGGCGATCAAGAAACTTTACCAAATTACCCTTGGTGTGGTGATAACTCGATACGCAGAGAACAAGGCGATGTAATCTGTTTAGAAAGAAAGAAATATCAGAAAGTGATACAACAGTGAGAAAATAATTGTTTGTGACAGGACAGAATCGAAATTATAAAAAAGTTTCAAGAAAATTGAGAGAAAATAAAATATGTAGGTAGGTGTGGAAAAAAATCTGATACAATAATTACTTATATGAATAATTGACTTTAAATGGACTACTATTATGCATGAATTTCTGCTTGGAAATGGGAATGGATGTCAATTAAGCAAGTTGACTGAATATTTGATAACTTTTAATGACTTTAAAAGAATGAATTGGTCTAACTCACGAAACCGCTGCTACCAAACCCTTTCTTCGTCCTTAGCGACTGATGTGGCCAACGCTGCTTGAGTGGCTGCTTCCAGATACTGGTAGGCTGAGTTTACTGATGCGATGTCCTCTGTTTGACCTCCAGCTGTATTCCGGATGCGCTTTGTGATGGCGTGGCTTGCGATCGCGACGCGAGTTTTAGTTTTAACTTGAACGAAACCTCGAAGGACCATAGATAGGCCCAGGTAGAATTAAAAGTGGACTGTATATTAGTTAATAGGTATAATCGGTTCTTTACAAAAGTTACAAATTAAAATAAAAAATGTGTTGCGATCGTTGTCGCGTTGTTCAACGTAGTGAGTGAGTGAGGGCGCGCGGGCCGTCGCCGAGTCGCTGCACTACCGCGCCGCCCGCTCCCCTCTCTTGATGATGTAGGTGTGTGTCTTAGGTGTTAACGTGTGCGTTAACAACCACTACCCAGATTGCGCAACAAATCTCTGTTTTTAAATAAAAGTGTCAGTTTGGGATCTGAAATCACGACCTCCCAATCGCTTAGGCACAACTGGGGCTCTACCGGCTAAGTCGCCGAACATCGTCTTGGTGAATTAAATCGGTTTCGACGTTGACAATCGATTCCGGACTATTTATGACGTCACATGTAGTCATAAAAGCCGATTTAACGATTGATTAAGTTATTTTTAACCTTTATTTATTTGAACGCCATTTAAAAAATCGATGTTCGGCGACTTAGCCGGTAGAGCCCCTGGACACATATTCCACTGTTCTTACACCGTTCGGAAACATAGGACGTATTAATGTTAAAAATAAATAATAATATAAAATAAAAAAGGTTTTAAAACTAGGTCTAAAACTAATTTTTTGTTTATTTATATTCATCTCATTTTTTATCTTTACTATTTGGCATTTATGGTCAGAGCGAACACCAGCCACCAAACACTTCTCAGAGACATCAAATTTGGTAATTATGTTATCAATGCAAGTAGCAGATGTGGGTGTGACTCTCGTGCCGTCAGAGAACAAGCATTTAAGGCTAAAGGGCCGAAATACAGATAGAAATATGTTTATTTCAGGTGAATCTGCTAAAATGTTCATATTAAAATCACCACATACAAGGATTTTTTTATTACTTTTAATTTTCCTAAGAATGTCTTCTATTGTTGCTGTAAAAAGCTTTAAGACGGATGCTGGTGGTCTATACACACATATTTTACAATAAAACTGCGTCTCTACACATGCCACCTCACACACACGCTCAATAGATATAGATGTTCATAACAATATTGCTAAAATAAGCAAAAACAGTAAGCAGTGGAAATTAGTATCAAAATACATATTTCGTCACAATAGCTTCTAAATTTAAACTAATACAGACAGTTACTGTAATTTCAGAGCTGGCTGACTTACAACGGCGAATACTAATTAAATTTCCTTGTACTCAAAGAAGTCTATGGCTTTTGTTGTTCTTCTCAAATATAAACTTACTTATGCTAATGATATCCAACTCAAATATTAATATTACATCAGCTCAAGTTGTATTATATCATTCCTTATTACATTCACATCTCAACCAAACTTAAAATGACATTCCGTTTCAGCTTACCATTCCCAAGACGTTAATTTTTTATTCCACTTTTTTTGGGAATATTTCTCTAGAGGAAGTGAGATAAGGTACGTCGCTGCTTTGCGTTTTCCATTAAATTGGGAATTCCTTTGTTAGGTGGCTTGTAGATTGCTTGTGTCAGCTACGGGAGATGGTTAACGGAGAGGTTTGGAAGTAATTGGGTTGTACCTGGCACAGACGGTGTGCAGGTACTTTAAAACCAATATTCCTATTATATTAAGTAGTAAAATATGTTGGCAATGTGTTGTTTATTTATTTAAAAGGCTTAATTATAGTCATTGACATATATTTACTCGCGAAAAATATCCTATAGGTACAGAGATATTGTAAAAGGCAAATGCTTGCTTTTCACGGCGGAAGTCGTGGAATCGATTCCCACCCAGGACAGATATTTGTGTGCATGAACATGTCTGTTTGTCCTGAGTCTGGGTGTAATTATCTATATAAGTATGTATTTTCAAAGGAAAGTAGTATATGTATTATATCAGTTACCTGGTTTCCATAGTATAAGCTCTGCTTAGTTTGGGATAAGATGGCCGCGTGAAAATAATGTCCAAGGATATTTAAAAAAAAATGAGCATACATGTTTTGCTTGAAAACTAAGACATGCAAAGTTTTTAGTTCCAGAAATTCCTTAGTGCTATAGAAATTATTACAGCCATTCGTATAGCTTAACTCTAAATAACTAACAATGTAGGGTTTTTAGTTTGTAAGGTATTTATTACAGCTATTTATGGGTCACACAAATAGTGGTCCTGCACGGGAATCGAACCCAGGACACGCAATGGCGAGGCGACTGTCTTAACCGCTGCGCCACACGTGTAGTGAAATAAAAATACGATCGACCATTTAGTTTCTATTGTCATATACTATAGACATTTAAGACACAAAATATTAATCTGTTCTCAGTTGTGACACGACGGTAGTGTGTGTAATATTCATGTAATAAAATAATTTGCTTATAATGCCTATTATATTCAAAACGAAGGAGTTCAGTAAGCTACTGCACTCCGTCGCCATATGAACTTTAACTGTTCCAAATTTCACACTCCTTCGTCCGCGCAATTTTCGTAAAAAGAGGTACAAAGATTTTGCTACACATATCAATATTAAAAATATAAATGTTAAACAATTAACAAGCTCAATCTGTCCGGAAAGAAAGCATCATGGGGCACATCCCAGGATGAACTAGACATACATATGTATTACCCGCGTTAAATTTTATAAATTATCACAGCTCATCCCCCGTAGCGTAGGTGATAGCGTGATAATATGTAGCCTATATGTTGACCCGACATCTTAGTAATATTCATGCAAATTTGAAGTAAATCCATGCAGTACTTTTTGAGTTTAGCACAGACATAGATACAGACAAACAGACAAAAATTCTAAAAACTATATGTTTGGCTTCGATATCGACTGTAGATCATTCCCCAGGTATTCTTTTTAAATAATATTCAATGTACAGTTTTGACTTACCTACTTTGATTTTATTATATGTATAGATTTTATGATAAAAATTGAGCCATGTGTTATATCAACTAAACATAGGTATACTATAAACAAATAATTCTCCTCTGTATTCTTGATTAATTATTTATTAAAATAAATATTTTACCTATAGTAAAATATTTATTTTACCTATAAATGTACAACATAGTTGCAAAAGTTATAAAATACGTATTGATGTCAGTGTTGGCTGGCGATGTTAATTGGCGCCCGGAGGATTCTCGTCAGCACTTCGCAACTGACCAACCAAGTTCTTCTTAGTAGTTCCTTTGACTAGGATCTATAGAAACTGGAAGAAATCAAATATTAGACATCTAAAAGTATCAGTTGTTGTAATATGATGTAGGTAATACAAATGTCGAAAACATTGGACGTCAGCTAGAAAGGACTATTTTAAAATGATTAGCTATATACTGAGGCGAGCGATGGGACAGGGGATTAGAAAAGAAAGGAATGTTAGCAAAGGCAATTTTGGCGACGACACGGTGACGGTTGGTTCCAGTTCTTACTACTTTAGAAGTCGCTTAGTATAGCCCCTACTTTCTTACTTTTTGATAATTGTATGATCCGTGCACCTACCATGCTATCTCTGCACCACCCTAAGGTTGACTGGCAGAAAATGCCTTGGGCATTAAGTCCGCCTTTGTACCATTTGATGTGCATAAAGTATAAATAAATAAAAATTTTAAAAATTATTTATTTATTATTTTAATATTTAAATAAATAATAATAATATCACAGAATACACACGTACTTGACTAGCTCTCTGTTAAAGTCCACACGCACTTCAGAGTCCCAGTGATGAGCACTACCAAAGCTAAAGTCCCGACGAATACGGCACCTTTCTGGTAGGAATAAATAAAAAAATAGTTATATATAATAAGTTCCGTAGCAGCAAGTCTTTCAGTTGATTAAATGAAGGCAAATTGCAGTTTACAATTTATGACGTATTAAAAAATAACTACTTGCTCGATCTCGTTCAAACCAATTTTAGTTGTTAGTTTTCATGGTAATGTACATCATATATTTTTTTAGTTTTATCATTCTCTTATTTAAGAAGTTACAGGGGGGAGACACTCATTTTACCACTTTGGAAGTGTCTCTCGCGCAAACTATTCAGTTTAGAAAAAAATGATATTAGAAACCTCAATATCATTTTTGAAGACCTATCCATCCAATTTTTGAGTTTCGGTTCTATGTATGGGGAACCCCGAAAATTATTGATATTTTTCTGTGAATATCTTAATGCGGTTTACAGAATACATCTACTTACCAAGTTTCAACAGTACAGTACAGTACTCTTATAGTTTCGAAAAAAAGTGGCTGTGACATACGGACGGACAGACAGACATGACGTATCTATAAGGGTTCCGTTTTTTGCCATTTGGCTACGGAACCCTAAAAAAGACCCTTCGTCTTACGAATACTCGATCAAGTCACGTGTCCTGACGCGAGTTTAACATTTTTTTTCGCATCCCAAAAAAGTGCACAACGCCCCTAAAAAACTTTTCGCTTCAAAAAAATGTTTAAGTGGATATATATTTTATTAAAATCTATTATTCAATATATTTATCGAACTTAACTCCTATTGTTCACTGCACAGCGGTGTTGAATAGAGTTCTATTTAAAACATATATATATTGGTATATTTAGGAACATTTTATATCAATGTTTTAAGAACGATTAAGTTTTGAATAATATCGTCGGTGGAAGCATCTACTGGACGCTCTAGTTTCGTAGATAAGGCAAGCACTTGAATCTGCAAGAATTTCCATTATTTATGAGCCACTTCATTGGTACTACTTATTGATTTACTACTGAACTACATTTTCACTCTATTTGAAGTGTGTTACGAATGTGGCTTCAGGAATTCAGGGGCAGAAGTAGTAGTTTGAAATGAGTCCTCTTGTATGTTGTTTTTTGAGACAATTTTGTATATTTCGTGTAAAAGTTTGAATTACATGACAGAACTGACAGTAATGCGCGGGAAGAAGTCTTATGTCTACGTTTTCGAATTTAGAGAACTATTTAACTTTTTAAAGTCTTAAAAAAGAAAAGTGTTGCACAGATAACACAAAAAATAATACTTTCACAGTTAATAGTTTAACACTGCGCCATCTACTGGATAAATACAATACAAATCTTTATTGCAATCATGTGTACAATATTGGTGTTACAAAACATATTAGTATCAACATGAACCCTGTTAGGGCACAGCAATTAATTTTTATCTTGAATATTATTCAGCCAAGCAGGTACATTATTTCAATGAAGTTAAAACAATAATTAAAAATATTATACAATAAAATAAAATACATAACAAATTTAATTTCAATACAATATTAATGTCAAATTAATTATAAAATTGATTCATGATTATTTATTAAATTATAATAATTACTAAATAAATTCTAGCACCATAAATCATGTCATTTTCCGCATAATCGAAACAAATTAATTTGTCACTTGGGTAGACTTTTGTCTTCGAAAAACTCGAAAAACTATGATTTCTCTATAAGAAGATTATTAAGCTTATTTTTAAAAATGTTTAAATTGGATATGTCTTTTATTGTTTTTGGGATTTTATTATATAACTTAATCGACATAGCATATGGTCCAGAATGGAATAGTTTTAAACTGGAAGCAGGCAATACTAATTTGTTGCTATTTCTTAAAAGGCGAGGTTCTTTGTAATGGTCTTTATTTTGAGAGTAGAGGTGCAAGTGTTGTTTGACAAAGAGGCAAATTTCGAGAATGTAGAGTGAGGTTAGTGTCAAAATACTATGAGTCTTAAAGTGTGTTTCCTGCAACTATCAGTTCCATCAATATTTGCTAGAATGCGTATACATTTTTTTTGTAATCGAAAAACCTTTTTTAACATCCGTGCTATTTCCCCAAAGTGTTATACCATACCGAAGCCATGAATGTGCGTATGCATAGTATGCAGTAATGGCAGATTTTAGATCAGTTGATATTTTAAGTTGGTAGAGTGCGTAGGTGAAACGGGAGAGTTTTGTGCAAAGGGCTTGAATGTGAGCTTTCCAATTAAGGTGTGTATCGATGTTTAATCCTAATAGTGTAAACGTGTCAACGCATTCTAGTTTTGTGTCATTTATGTAGAAGTCTATGTGTAGTGCTGTTTTTTGGTATGGTTTAAACTGCATAATTTTCGTCTTAGTTAAATTTAATTCTAGATTGTGACTCTCAAGCCAATTTTTTATCACGAATAATGATTTTTTAATGCTGTTATTAGGGTTGTATTCACAGGAAAAAACGGTTGAGATGTCATCTGCAAATAGTACGCTTACATCATTAATGCTTTTTGGTAGATCATTAATATATATCAGAAATAGCAAGCACCCAAGTACGCTACCTTGTGGGATAGAATTTCCTACGTCCAGTCTTTTTGATCGAACTTGGCAAATTTCACCGGTTTCAACATTTTTATGTTCTATTTCAACATATTGAGCTCGGTCTGTAAGGTATGAGCAGAACCAATTGTGAGCAACTCTACGAACGCCAATACCCTGCAGTTTATTAAGTAATATTTTGAACGACACTCTATCATATGCCTTGCTCAAATCGAGAAGGATACCAATTGCATATTTCTTTTCATTTATAATATTGAGTATTTCTTGAATATATCTAAATACTGCATAACTGGTAGATCGATTTTTACGGAACCCATTTTGACTTTCGTCAAATATACCATATTTTTCACAAAACGTATACAATCGCTTATACATTGCTTTTTCTAAGATTTTTGAAAATGTTGGAAGTAGTGCTATAGGTCGGTAGTTATTGCAGTCTCTTTGGTTTCCCTTTTTATGTATAGGTTTAAATTTAACACTAATGGCGAAAGATGGCGCTATGCGTTAACAAAGTGTTTCTATGTAAGTGTTTTGAGATAGTTGTAATTGGTCCACTTATCTAGCAATACATAAAATGTTAATCAAATTAATAATCTTAGAAATATTAATTATGCTTACGCTTCGTTTGATTTTTTTA
Source organism: Pseudoips prasinana (assembly GCA_951640165.1). Classification (NCBI taxonomy): domain Eukaryota; kingdom Metazoa; phylum Arthropoda; class Insecta; order Lepidoptera; family Nolidae; genus Pseudoips; species Pseudoips prasinana. Next base: position 16,702,436 of record OX621259.1, on the reverse strand, counting down.
CAATGTCTTCTTCAATGTCCACTTTAATATTCTGATGTGATCCATACTTTTTTTTGGTTTAGTCCGTTCGGGAATGCAAGATTCGTTTTTTGAAACTAAAATCTGTCAGTACCTATTTAACAAATAATAATATTGGTATGACCAGCCCAATAACACTATTTTAATATATACCTTATTAGGCATAAATATGTATGATATTTATGCCTAAATATACATTGGTCTATTCTAGTAAGTATCGTATGTTTATTCATATTCTTAATTGGCATAGATTTTTCGCCAGCACTAGGGAAATTAATCCCTATGTCGCGGAGTACTTTCAAACATTTCATTGACGGGCACAAAGTACATCCAGACCCAGAACAATATATATATATATTTAAATACTTACACATAAATAGTTGTCTTCTTCTGTCTCTCTGTCCGTCACAAAACACACATGTAGTCAAAGTCACTCCACACACCTATCTTCTTCAACTCAGCTTTAGTCTCAGATTGACTTTTCGCCTTCGGCATTTAGTTCGTCTCTGTAGATTAATTTGCAAAAAGTTTGAAAATAATTTGACCTTGGTGACCCTAAGTAAATAAAATGATCTGTTAGAATATTCTTCCCAAATTTATTTTACTTTATAATTATGTATTGTGTCTAAAAAATCAGCAGAAAGAATGATATTATTCTAAGTATTCCAATTTATCACCGAACCTGGATTCGTGTCGTGATGACCTGATACGTGCCGAAAACGTATCACGTCTTTCGCTGTACATCACTTGTGACAGCTTGTCTAGGTCCGCCGTATGCAGACGATGCGATGTATAGCGTGTATAGTACCACAAACTTATCTGGCCCGGTGGCCAAAAGTAGAACTAATGACGCCAGTTTGAAATGTCAATTGGCTGTTATTCCCTGACATTTCTGCCATTGATTGTTTGTTGAGCGTATTTATGTTTGTTTTTGTGGTTTTTAATTGTGAAAAATGCCGAAAGCTTTAAAAAGTGATGCGAGGAAGAAAAACACCTTCAGGCAGCAATTATACCCTTCAATAAGTTGTATGAACGCGTAGCTGCTGCTACAGATTAGTGTTGTCAGCTTCTGAAAAATACGAAATTCCCCCTCGCACTTTAAATTTAAATACATATTTTAAAATATTAATTAGGTATTTATTTAATTTTTGCTATTTCCATTGTAGCTGTCGGGGAGTGATTTGTAAGAATATTTGTGAAAGAAAAAGGGCAATTAAATACATATTTTAAAATATTCATTATTTATTTAATTTTTGCTATTTCCAAGGTAGCTGTCGGGGAGTGATTTGTAAGAAAACTTGTGAAAGAAAAAGAGCAATTAAATACATATTTTAAAATATTCATTAAGTATTTAATTTTTGCTATTTCCATTATAGCTGTCGGGCAGTGATTTGTAAGAAAACTTGTGAAAGAAAAAGAGCAAGCACATGCAAAAATTTATAGCAGATCAGAATATTGGTAGATCGAATTCTGAAATGCCTACATTGATTGCAGAAGCTTTGATAAAATAACAGTCAATGAATGGCAAAAGCATTGCAATCATGTAAAAAATATTGAAAATGAGTATCGAAAAGGGATGGATACTTAGACGAGCCTTTCATCAATCAATTAGGTAGTGATAGTGAAAGTGAAAGCAGTGATTATGATAATGATGATGATGAAACGACTTCTGCGTTAAACAATTCCGGTGACATAATAATCCTGGAGTATCCCCGTTAGAGGACACTCAGCATACATTTTATGTAAATGATCATAATTATTGTATAAAAATATAAAGATTTGTAATGACAGTATTTGTTTGATTTTTAGTGAAGTAATATTTACGGTACAATGTGCATGTTTGTTTACCCACTTTATTGCAAAAAATAGTTACTAGCAACACTAAATGCGATAACAGCGACGCTGCCAGCGGGCCAGATAAGTTTGCAGAACTGTAGCGATGACTGTCACTTGTCACTCGTTGACGAAGAATCTAGAGGTCTAGTCATATCATAATTATAAAAATAAATCACCATCATAAACAAAAAAAGAAATCCTTTCTGCTAATTATGCCAACAAATACCCAAATGCCTTTTCTTTACTCCTGGTCCATTCAACGGTTGCCTGGAAGAGATCGCACTTAGCGATAAGGCCGCCATTTGTACAATCTTAACATAGGTACTCATAGTTCTTTTTATGTATTATTTTTTGGTGTACAATAAAGAGTGACTTACTTACTTATAGGGAAGATTATGGTACAGACGCCAGCACATCCAGCTGCCTCAATCTGTCAAATTTCTATTAAAAATATTCAACTTTATCACATTAGGATAAGGTTCACGTTCAATTGGGGAAAGTTGACAGATTGGTGTAGTTAGATGTGCGTCTGTACTTTGCCCAACTATTTTTTTAAATAGATCATGGAGAAATATTTGTGGAAGATTTTAATTTTTGTATTCAATTAATTAAACTAAGAAATGCTGAACATTGTTTATGAATACATAATTTGTAATTTTAGATAACATAAACATATCATTGAACCGTGACTTCGCCTTTGTGTAACGTAAAAACCGATATAAGTAGTTGATGCTAATGACTGCCACATCTTTAAAAAACAAAACCTACAAGGACATTCTTATGAAATATTTCTGTAACACTTATTTTATTTCCTTTCACTTCTACGAAGAATGAAACTTCCACTATACACCTTAATGCTCCGAATGTTCACGATTCGTAAATCTTTTCTACCAAAATGGAAAACACGGCGCAATAAATCCAACGCTACAATGGCACATAAAAACATCCCATAGATTTTCTCCCGCAAAAAATGTATCAAAATTGAGAAAGACTAAGACATTTTTAACACTTTTACTAATCTCGCAACTGGCATTCATCATTCGTGAAATACTTCGCTTTTGTGACTGTTTTACTACAAGTTCGAGCAAAAAGTTAAATACGGTAGGTTGTTATTCTTAAAACGTTCGATATTTTCCATAATCACCTTGCTTACTTACTTATCGTATGGGCAGTGGTTATCCTAGCGTCAGAGTTGTTCAAGCCGCCCAGTAGGCCTCTGATATGGCTTAACGACTGTTGCCTTATGACTAAATCCGAAACCGACAGCTTAACGTGCCCTCCGAAGCACGGTGACGCTCAGAAATTAAACCACTTTGGTGGTCTCCCATCTATGGACTGACCACGAACCTAGTTGCTTAACCTTGCCGATCACTTACGGACCGGTGAGAGCATCTATCTATGAGCGCCTCCATAATCATCACCATGTTAGCTAGGGGTATAGATTGATCATTGATAGCTCTTTATGAGGACACTCACCTATAAGTATTTTTATTTATTTATTTCCTCTTTACAATTATCATTACAGGTTATATAACCTAATGCGATAATGTAGACAGCATATTACATTACTATATTACATGCTATGCTTTTTATAATTTCATGCAATAACTAATAATATACAAAGCCCTTACTGTGAACTCGTCCAGTGTACAACAGAACACGTCTATCTCGTCTGCAATACTGTTGAGAGTACGCAGTGCACGGGTGAAAGGAGCTTCGCTTAGCAGCTTGGTGCGAGCGCGCGGTATGGCCAGCAGGCGCGGCTGTCGCCTCCGCCACACATATTTATCCGGGACACACATTCCCAGCCTACACAACACGTCTGGATTGTGTATCTTTCCCCTAAATACCTTAAAAATATAAGAGACTAACGCAAAACTTCGCCTCACTCTTAACTCGTTGTATCCCACCATACCCAGAATGAATAAGGTAGGATACTTATTTGGATAAAACGGGTATACCCCGTATAGTTTTTTATAAATATACCTCATTAGGTATATTTATAAAAAACTATACGGGGTATACCCGTTTTATCCAAATAAGTATCATATCAATTAGAATTTAATGCAGTTATCTGGTCTCCACATGAAACTAAATATAGTGTCATGTTGGAGAAAGTACAAAATAAATTCATTAATTTATTTTGTACTTTCTCCAACATGACACTATATTTAGTTTCATGTGGAGACCAGATAACTGCATTAAATTCTAATTGGCTTCTAACTAAAGAATTATACAAAGCCACCACTGCTTTGATATTAGTGAAACCACGAGCCACCCGCAGCATAAACCCTAGGTTTCTGTAAGCCTTTTTGCATGTTTTTATGATGTGCTCCCGTAATTCTAAATTAGAGTTGAAATGAACCCCCAGATCTTTGATTTTAGTCACTTTTGTTGCAGGTATTTCCTTTATTTGATATTGGTAAGCGACCGGAGTAAGAGCACGGCTAAACGTCATTGTCATGCATTTAGAGACGTTAAATTCCAAATGGTTTTCCTTGCTCCATGTCACAACCCTATTTACGTCTTCTTGCAATTTTTGGCAATCCTCTAAATTGTTGACAATGTGATACAGCTTTATGTTGTCAGCAAATAAAATACATTGCGCATCTTTGACGACTTTAGGAAGGTCGTTTAGCATGAGTATGAACTCCAGAGGACCCAGGTTGCTACCTTGACTTACTCCTGACCTAGTAAAATAGTTGTCTGATCTGTATCCAGCGTATTCTACGTACTGCTGCCTGTTTGACATGTAACTAGCAAAAAAGTCAACAAGTGGGGGGTAAACCCCACTGCTGCCAGCCTTTTAAGTAATACATAATTATCCACTAGGTCAAAAACTTTTTTATAGTCAAAATAAGCTACATCAACCTGCCCTCCCCCATCTACAGCTGGTGTGACGTAGCTCATATAGTTCAGTAGATTGCTAGTAGTTCTTCTAGCTGGTCTAAAGCCGTGCTGTGCCTCTGTGAGCTGTACATTAACCTGTGCAAATATCCTTTTGTGGACCGCAGCCTCTAGTACCTTAGCTGGAGTTGAGAGTACTGCCACGGGTCTATATTGGTCTATCTTTGATGTGGATCTTCCCTTTGGAACTGGAACTACTTTAGTTATTTTCCATCTCTTAGGAAAAACCGCCGTCGCCAAACATTGATTATAAATGTGCAGAAGTGGCCTACTGATTACCAATCGGCAGTCTTTGAAAGTGAAAGGTGGTATACCGTCAGGTCCTGTAGATTTTTTTGGCTTTAGGCTTTGTAAGGCATACTGCACGTCCTCTAGCCACAGTTGTTCCAGGTGGACCCTTGACGCTCCATTCTCACCACCAGCCTGGTTTATTGCCGCCTCTACGTCCAAATCAGGTATTCTTGAGCTAAACACTGAGTAAAAATATTTCGCGAACTCATTGGCACACTGGTCTCTAGTAAGTACCTTCCCGTCCTTGAAAATCTGGTGGGGATTTCTAGTGTCTTTTTTAGAATTGACATAAGCCCAGAAGACCTTCGGATTTCCTTGAAACTCACTCTGCATGCGGGGTTTATAATTATTGTATGCAGCCTTTATCAAACTTTTTACTGCAGCCCTACACTTAGCGAACGTTTGATAATCAATGGCTGAGCCACTACCCTTGTACTGTTTGTGGAGCCTAGCCTTAAGTAACTGATCTGATTAATAAATTCTAGGAACCTAACCTTCTTCTTGATGGTATTTGACGGGCTAGTTGGCGTGGTTGGTAAATGCTTGCCTTTCACACCGCAGGTCGTGAGTTCGATTCGTTTGTCATGTCTGTTTGTCCTAAATCTGCGTGTAATTATCTAAATATGTATTTTCAAAAAAGTTATCTGGTTTCATTAGTTCAAGCTCTGCTTAGTTGAGAATCAGATGGCCATGTTAATAAAGTCTCAGGATATTTGTTATTTATTTTGTTATTTTTCTAGTAACAAAGAGATTTGGAAACTCTCGAATGCTACTATTGACTCACAAGAATAATCATCTTATATTTGGTCATATAAAATATTTTCTGCTTATTAATTATGAAACCAAACCTGATTATTCTTATTAGTTAATAACAGAATAAGAGAGTGCCAAATCTCTTTGTCAATAGAAAAACTACTAACCAAGACGTACGCGTACAAAACCAAAGCAGAATTGTTTGTTGTTTTGACAGAACTTGTCAGGAACATGAACTTTAAAAGCGAATGATATGTGGGCGTTGTTAGGTCAAACGTCAAAAAAATGTTTATGATCTACCCTCAAATAAAGTATATTTATGATAATCCGAAAACAAAGCCGAGAATAATTTATATTGACTGCTTTGAAATTTATCGAACGCTAATGGTTTTAGAATACGTAACGCCTGCATTGACGGCAACTTTGTTTGGCATACCAGTTTAGTTTTACTTTTCGTTTTCTCTTATACTTCATATCGACGAGTTTGGCTTTATGGATATTTAAAAATGTACGGAATGTTTGATATTGTGACTTTTTTATATCGACCTAAAGTATATCTATTATGTCCCAACCGATTAGCGATCACTTACGATCGTCCCTCCCCGTAGAACTCCGCCTCTGCCAACCTTACTCATATACTAGAACTACAATATTAACTTTTTTTTTTCTTTAACTTGACTCGTGCAGTTAGCCTCTGGACTTTTACTGCTTCACCGGACAATAGGGGTGAGCGTGGGCTCTAATCTACAATATTAACATGCAATATTTATACTTATAATTACCTGGAGAATATTCCGTTAAGTGGAGGGGCCTGCGTCAATAGGTTGTGAGATTGCTAATATTTTGTTCTCGTAATACCTACATTGTCTTTATTTTTTATCGTATGTACCAATTATGTATTATTTTTTATCAAATGTATATAATCACTTTTCTTTGTTAATACTTACTCAATACGGCTTTGTGAATTCTTTTTAGAATAGTAATAAGCTTAAATTAAGTATCCTGTATTTCTCAGATAAATGAATGTATTCTTTATGAGAAATAAATGTCCTAAACCATAAACCATAATTGGTTGAACTTGCTTAAAACTTGTTCATTTGAATATTACTGTCTACCATGTAATATGTATATTCAAATATACAAAATTTTCGTGTCAAAAGGTTTGTCTGCAAACTCCTCCGAAATGACTTGACCAATTATTATGAATATTTTTGTGCCTTACGATTCAATAACCTGACTTATGATCCATAGATTGCGATTCGATCTTTGCCCAATACAAATATTTGTGTTCATGAACTTCGTTCGCGTCAATATGTGCAGAGTCCGTATCCGTTGAATGATGACGCGTCCATTAGCTTCAGCTCTAGTAATCTACACGTAACATCCTAATTACCGTATGGGCTGTGGTAACTCTAGCGTCGAATTTAGTCCACCTAGTAGATCTCCGATGTGGCTAAACGACCGTTGTTTAATATTACAAGGACTGACTTTGTAGCACTAAACGATCGCTACACTTAAATTGGGCAAGTCACTGCGTTCATACGCTGGATGAGCAGTTCAAAAGCACGAGGAATAAACAGTAGTCAGTAGCATTAATATGTTCGTTATATATTGCATCCAAGGTGTGAGTAAAGTCAATAGAGGTCGATGAGAGAATTACGTCTAATGCAAGCGTTATAGGCAACAATTTACCATCACATGGACCATATGCTTAGTTGGATGTATATAAAAAATGCATCGATTCATATTCGTCCCCGTAGAGGGAAAATTAAATAACTCTGATTTTGTAGTTCTGAGATAAACGCGATTTAGTGTTTTTTTTTTAGTTAATGTACATTTGTAAGAAAATGTGAGACAATTTTACCGTCGGTGTTTATATATTTTGTGGACCTGATAACCTTTTACATTATGCTTTAACAAACTGAACACTATCTTTAACTATAACTAAATAACAAATTAAAAATCAAGTTGTTTAATTTTGCCACAACTGTTTTTATAACGTAACAATAATTAGCTACTTATTTCGGCTATTTATTTAGTTTTCCTACAACTAAATACATTTGGTAGAGTAAATTTTGGTGAAATAAATGGAGTTATTGAATTTATCAGGCACGAAATATTTTTAAATGGAAAACTTAGTGGTTTTGTACGTTATTATTACTTGATATTTATTGGTCTCATATTAAATAAAAGCTGTATTATGATATTAATAGAGTTATATTAAGGAATAAATAGAAAAGTAAACTAAAATATACAAAAAGTGTACTCATCTTGCCACAAACTTAAAAAATAAACATCATCATCATCATATCAGCCAAAAGGTCCACAGCTGGACAAAGGCCCACAATTGCCGCTTTTGCGCTATTCGCATCCAACAGCGACCCGCACAAGATCATGGGTCCATCTTGTAGGGACCTGCCCACGCTGCGTCTTCCAGTTCGTGGTTACCACTCGAGAACCTTTCTGCTCTAACGGCCGTGGGTTCTACGTTCTATGTGCCCGCCCACTGCCACTTCAGTTTTACAATTCTTTGGGCTATATCGGTGACTTTGGTTCGCCTGCAGATTCCGACATTTCTGATTTGATATCGCAAGAAAACTCCGAGCATAGCCCTCTCCATTGCTCTTTGGGAGACCTTAAGCCTTCTAATAAGGCTCATAGTGAGCGACCACGTATCTGGTCTGTCATCAAGTCATCACTGGCAACACACACAATTCAATTGAGTGGGGTTGGAGGTTTGACATGATTTTCGTCTTATCCATGTTCCTTTTCAGGCCCACTTGTTGAGAAACTCTACTGAGGTATACTACATAGAGCTTGTACCGAAATCTTACATGGTCTCAGCCATGACTACTATATCTTCGGCAAATCGTAAGTGAGTGATATACTCGCCATTGACCAGAAGCTTGAAGACATCTTCCAATGCAGCGACGAACACTTTCGGAGATGTAACATCTTCCTGTCTCACATCTCGCTGCAAGTGGATAGGTTTCGAGTTTTGGTCCTGGAGTCGCACTAACATTGTGGCGTTTTCATACAAATACTTTAACACCTCGATTTACCGGTAGTAGATTTGGCACCTTAGGAGAGACCACAGCCCAGGTTTCGATAATCTAAGGCTTTCTCATAGTCCACAAACGCTAAGCACAGTGGCTTGTTATACTTTTCAACTTCTTATGCATAACTTGCCGCAGCGTATGTATATGGTCTATGGTGCTAAAGACTTTTCGGATACCGGCTTGTTCGGGAGGCTGGAGATCATCAAATGGCTTAGCAGTATGATGGGTCAATAATTCTTCAATAGGGTTTTGTCGCCCTTTTTGAAGGAGAGCACTACCACACTTCTGTGCCATGCTTGTGGTGTTTGATTATCTAGTATGACGGAGTTAAATAACTTCTGAAAGGCCCGTAGGATTGGTGTACCATCCGCCTTCAGAAGCTCTGCTGAAACTCCATCATCACCAAGAGCCTTTTTGTTCTTAAGTTGTCTGAGAGCCATTTTAATCTCTTACAGGCTGACGTCCGGGTGTCTTCAGTGTAATGTCGGGTTGGTCGTGCTCCATCCAAGACATGACTTTTGGCAGGTGACTGCGTTGTCGTATATAACTGTCCATAGAATTCTCAATCTCTCACAGCAACTCCGGTTTAGACGTGACGATTGCCATGCATCCTCAGTCTTGAGCTTAGTCAGTTGGGTTTGTCAAATAGACAGATCTCTTACGAACACTTTAGAACCTTTGTTCCGCTCGATGGCGTCTTTAATACTACTTGTATTAAATTGACGCGTATCGCGACTCAAAGACTTTGAGATCTGTCTGTTGAGCAGCCGGTATATAGTAACATCATCTGAGGATGTCAGAACCATTTTCCGTATTACTTCCATAAGTTGCAGGGCAAAGTCTGTTTGTACGCTGGGCTTTGAAGACCTTAAACTCAGCCGTATGGACATCTTCTACGAGCCTGTCGTAGTATGAGTCCACTTCCTCGCAGTCTGCTAGGCATTCGAAACGGTTTCGCAGTTCGAGCTGAAATGGTGGGTTTTGGACGTGGATAGGTAAAGGTCGGCGCGTAGACTTTATCAGTCTGGACCTCTGGAGCTTGACATTAGATTCAATGAGCCTCTCACCAGTCTGTGATCGCTCCCGGTTTTAACCGCATCGATCACAGAGACGTCATTAAATGTCTGTCGTCTCGTCGACAAGATAAAGTCTATCTCATTTTTGTTTTTGCCATCGGGGCTCACCCAGGTCCATTTGCGGTGATCCAGCTTCATGAAGAAGGAATTCATCATAGAGTCCCTCCTTCTTCATGTCGGCCAACATTTGGCTCCGAGGGTTCCGGTCTCCAGTTCCAAATTGCCCCACTCTCAGCTCATTCCCGAATCGTTTAGCCAGCTTCACGTTATAGTCCCCCATGACCACAGTGAAATAAGTGTTAGAGGTCTGTATGTATGGCTCTAGAAATATCCTCATACATGACCTTAACCTCATCGTCGGAGTGCGTTGAAGTCGGCGCGTAAACCTGTATGACCTTCAACGAATACGTTATGTTATAAGTTACGTTATAAGGTATGCCGCCCCAGTCGACACACTCTCGAGTTTCACTACGTTCCTTGTGGACGAGGGACTTTTGAACTATGAACCCGACATCACCTTGGAACAGTTAGTCACCCTCGCGGAAATATAGCACGTTCCCGGATTTTAGGATTATCATGGGGAGGTCACGATATTCCTAAAAACTCTCTTTGGACTTCAGACAAACCTATGATATCCCAATGTAACCTGCTCAGTTCCTTCTCCAGTTCAATGATATTCTCGTCGGTCCACTGTGTGTGAGTGTTATATGTTGCCAGGGCCAGACGTTGTCGGTTTTGGTAACACGGCGTCTGCCGGGGATTTTTAGCACCCCGGTTTCTTTTTCCTTATTTCCTGTTTCTATTCCTGAATCTGTTATCCCAGCGATTGTGATATTGTGTTCCATAATTCTTCTATCAGGGTGGGACTTATTGGTCAATAGGGATTTCAATAAAAGCTCAAGTTGTTATAATATTATTGTTTCATCTTTAGAATCTCTCGACAAATTCGGGTTTATTCGTTCAAATCTCTTAACTCTTTTTTTCTTCTTAGCCAGTGAAATATTAATGTCTATTAAATAACTAAGTTTCCTTTTTATTTTATTTTCTTCTTTTGTGTCCGGATTCCATGTAGATCCAGAATCAGAAAAAGGTTCTTCATTTGTAAAAGGCGGCATTGGTTCGATACCCGAAATGAGATTTGACCCTCTGATTACCTTTGATGACAACTTAATTTATTCAATTTTATTTGCCTATCATCTTATAATTAATCATTATCTAGTTGTAAAAGAAATAAATAACATCATGTATTTATAAATTAGGTACGTTATATTAGAATTATGAATCGCAGAATTAAATAAATAGAGTTATTTAGTTTTCCTAGAACTAAGTTAGTTTTGTGAAAGAATTTATAAGTTGATGGAAAATTCAACAACTCAAGTTATTTAATTTATTTGACATTCATCTTGTCATTGACCACAGTTATTGATTTATTTACTGAGTTATTTAGTTTTCCTTTAAAAAAATTGTGTTTGTCTGAAGATATTTATCATTCCATCTGTCATGACCTGTCTGACAAAAATGGCTATATCTTTGGAACGGAATAAGATACGAAAACTCCTGTAAGGCTCAAATATTCGGCAGGTTTTAGGTGTTTTGAAAATAGGATAAAGTCAATTTCGCCAAAATCGGAGTTATTTAATTTTCCAACTACGGGGACGTTAGGGACATCTTTAAATAATGGTATAAACGCGTCAAATGTGAATAAAATAAAACCGGCCAAGTGCGAGTCGGACTCGCCCATGTAGGGTTCCGTAGTAGCATGTATTTTAGTTGATTAAATGAAAGAAAATTGCGGTATACGATTTATGAAGTATTAAAAAAATCTACTTGCTAAACTCATTTTACCACTTTATAGCTCGTAGAAAAGTGGCTATGACATACGGACGGACAGACAGACAGACATGACGAATCTATAAGGGTTCCGTTTTTTGCCATTTGGCTACGGAACCCTAAAACAGAACTCGCAATTTTATCGAGGTTATGATAAATGGTGTGGAGGATAATTTTTCCTCTTACCAACTTTCAAGACATAGATCTGTTCCCATTAATTATGAGGTACGATTTTGATGAATCTTGTACCATTATCAGACAGTCACTAAACATATGTACATAGACGCCGAGGTTGTGAGACCTCTCGTTGAAACTGGCTTTTAAAGTTTGCCCAATGATTGGCTTTAGCATCTTACTACCTAACAGCTTACTTCTTACTACTACTACTTTAGAAAATCATTTAAAAAGAGTTTGTTTAAATTCCTTACAGACAAATGTTATTACTCGATTACTGAGTTTATTAATGATACGCAGAAGGTACTGACTTAATGATTAGACCATTACTGTTTAAGTTGAAATTGAAACCTGCACTATTGTCCACGTACTATTTATTATATTGACTGTTTAAATTAAGGTATTATAATTGACAATTATCAATTATTTAGTTAGTTAGTTTAAGATATTTTTTATTATATATTATTTAGTTTAAGCTTACATTATTTTGTACGCCTTCTATTGGCAAAACATAGCGAACATGTATTTCTATTTATTATCTTCTATTGTACCTATACCTATGTTTACAAAAATAAAGATTATGATTATGATTACTAAGCTCTTCAACTGGTCAGCAACGACTTGTATACAAATATTATATCCGTATAAACATATTCAAATTTCATGATTGAACGGCTAATAGTTGTTTAGCCTTTTCGTTGAACGTTGCTTTTAACATTTGTTTGACGACCGGCGTTGCTTGGCATCCAATTGGCTGCCAACTTTTTACTTAACGGCCAGTAACGGCGACGAATTACATCCGCGTTTACATATCCATTTGGAGGCCTAAGTACAACAGTAGGATAGGTTTGTATTTAAGAAATGTAAACAGACATTGTTAGAAAGATTGCCTATGATTGTTATTCTCGATGTTAAGTTAGTAAAATTCAACTATCATTAAAATATCGTCCCCGTAGTTGGAAAATTAAATAACTCCGATTTTGGCGAAATTGACTTTATCCTATTTTCAAAACACCTAAAACCTGCGGCATATTTGAGCCTTACAGGCGTTTTCGTATCTTATTCCGTTCCTAAGATATAGCCATTTTTGTCAGACAGATCATGACAGATGGAATAATAAATATCTTCAGACAAACACAATTTTTTTAAAGGAAAACTAAATAACTCAGTAAATAAATCAATAACTGTGGTCAATGACAAGATGAATGTCAAATAAATTAAATAACTTGAGTTGTTGAATTTTTCCTCAACTTATAAATTCTTTCACAAAACTAACTTAGTTCTAGGAAAACTAAATAACTCTATTTATTTAATTCTGCGATTCAGAATTCTGATATACCGTACCTAATTTATAAATACTTGATGTTATTTATTTCTTCTACAACTAGATAATGATTTATTATAAGATGATATTGGCAAATAAAATTAAATAAATTAAGTTATCATCAAAGGTAATCAGAGGGTCAAGTCTCATTTCGGGTATCGAACCAATGCCGCCTTTTACAATTTTTTTTCTGATTCTGGATCTATATGGAGTCCGGACACAAAAGAAGAAAATAAAATAAAAAGGAAACTTAGTTCTTTAATAGACATCAATATTTCACTGGCTAAGAAGAAAAAAGAGTTAAGAAATTTGAACGAATAAACCCGATTTTGTCGAGAGATTCTAAAGATGAAACAAGTAATATTATAACAACTTGAGCTTTTATTGAAATCCCTATAGACCAATTAGTCCCACCCTGATAAAAGAATTATGAAACACAATATCACAATCTTTGGGATAACAGATTCAGGAATAGAAACAGGAAATAAGGAAAAAGAAACCGGGGTGCTAAAAATCCCCGGCAGACGCCGTGTTACCAAAACCGACAACGTCTGGCCCTGGCAATATATAACACTCACACACAGTGGACCGACGAGAATATCATTGAACTGGAGAAGGAACTGAGCAGGTTACATTGGGATATCATAGGTTTGTCTGAAGTCCAAAGAGAGTTTTTAGGAATATCGTGTCCTCCCCACGATAATCCTAAAATCCGGGAACCTGCTATATTTCCGCGAGGGCGACCACCTGTTCCAGGGTGATATCGTCGGTCGGGTTCATAGTTCAAAAGTCCCTCGTTCACAAGGAACGTAGTGAATTTCGAGAGTGTGTCGACTAGGGCGGCATAAGGTATGCCGCCCTAACGTAACTTATAACGTATTCGTTGAAGGTCATACAGGTTTACGCGCCGACTTCAACGCACTCCGACGGTGAGGTTGAGGTCATGTACGAGGATATCTTAAATATATAATAAGTGTTAATATATAATAAGTGTTAAAGGTATGTATGGCTCTACATACCTCTAACACTTATTTCACTGTGGTCATGGGGGACTTTAACGCGAAGCTGGGTAAACGATTCGGGAATGAGCTGAGAGGGGGGAAATTTGGAACTGGAGACCGGAACCCTCGGGGCCAAATGTTGGCCGACATGGAGAAGGAGGGACTCTTTATGATGAATTCCTTCTTCAGGAAGCTGGATCACTGCAAATGGACCTGGGTGAGCCCCGATGGCAAAAACAAAAATGAGATAGACTTTATCTTGTCGACGAGACGACAGACGTTTAATGACGTCTCTGCGATCAATGCGTTTAAAACCGGGAGCGATCACAAACTGGTGAGAGGCTCATTGAATCTAATGTCAAGGTCCAGAGGTCCAGACTGATAAAATCTACGCGCCGACCTTTACCTATCCACGTTCAAAACCCGCTATTTCAGCTCGAACTGCGAAACCGTTTCGAATGCCTAGCAGACTGCGAGGAAGTGGACTCATACTACGACAGGCTTGTAGAAGCTGTCCATAAGGCTGAGTTTAAGGTCTTAAAAGCCCAGCGTACAAACAGACTTTGCCCTGCAACTTATGGAAGTAATACGAAAAATGGTCCTGATATCCTCAGATGATGCTACTATATACCGGCTGCTCAACAGACAGATTTCAAAGTCTTTGACTCGCGACACGCGTCAATTTAATACAAGTAGTATTAAAGAAGCCATCGAGCGGAACAAAGGCTCTAAAGTGTTCGTATGAGATCTGTCTCTTGGACAAACCCAACTGACGAAGCTGAAGACTGAGGATGCACGGCAATCGTCACGTCTAAACCGGAGTTGCTGTGAGAGATTGAGAATTCTATGGACAGTTATATACGACAACGCAGTCACCTGCCATAACTCATGTCTTGGATGGAGTACGATCAACCCGACATTACACTGAAGACACCCGGACGTCAGCCTGTACGAGATTAAAATGGCTCTCAGACAACTTAAGAACTACAAGGTTCTTGGTGATGATGGAGTTTCAGCAGAGCTTCTGAAGGCGGATGGTACACCAATCCTACGGGCCTTTCAGAAGTTATTTAACTCCGTCATACTAGATAATCAAACACCACAAGCATGGCACAGAAGTGTGGTAGTGCTCTCCTTCAAAAAGGGCGACAAAACCCTATTGAAGAATTATTGACCCATCACACTGCTGAGCCATTTGATGATTTCCAGCCTCCCGAACAAGCCGGTATCCGAAAAGTCTTTAGCACCATAGACCATATACATACGCTGCGGCAAGTTATACATAAGAAGTCGAAGAGTATAACGAGCCACTGTACTTAGCGTTTGTGGACTGTGAGAAAGCCTTAGACTATCGAAAACTGGGCTGTGGTCTCTCCTAAGGTGCCAAATCTACTACCGGTAAATCGAGGTGTTAAAGTATTTGTATGAAAACGCCACAATGTTAGTGCGACTCCAGGACCAAAACTCGAAACCTATCCACTTGCAGCGAGGTGTGAGACAGGAAGATATTACATCTCTGAAAGTGTTCGTCGTTGTATTGGAAGATGTCTTCAAGTTTCTGGTCAATGGCGAGTATATCACTCACTTACGATTTGCCGATGATATAGTAGTCATGGCTGAGACCATGGAAGATTTCGGTCAAGAAGAAAAGGATGGATAAGACGAAAATCATGCCAAACCTCCAACCCCACTCAAATGAAGGTTGGAGACTCTGCACGCGAAGTTGTAGAAAACTATATTTACCTAGGACAGACCATCCAACTAGGTCGTTCTAACTTCGAGAAGGTGGTCCATCGTAGAATCCAACTCGGCTGGGCAGCGTTCGGGAAACTACGTAACATCTTCTCGTCCAAAATACCGCAGTGTCTCAAGTTGAAAGTCTTCAACCAGTGTGTGTTGCCAGTGATGACTTGATGACAGACCAGATACGTGGTCGCTCACTATGAGCCTTATTAGAAGGCTCAAGGTCACCCAAAGAGCAATGGAGAGGGCTATGCTCGGAGTTTTCTTGCGATATCGAATCAGAAATGTCGGAATCTGCAGGCGAACCAAAGTCACCGACATAGCCCAAAGAATTGTAAAACTGAAGTGGCAGTGGGCGGGCACATAGAACGTAGAACCCACGGCCGTTAGAGCAGAAAGGTTCTCGAGTGGTAACCACGAACTGGAAGACGCAGCGTGGGCAGGTCCCTACAAGATGGACCCATGATCTTGTGCGGGTCGCTGGAAACTGTTGGATGCGAATAGCGCAAGACCGGCAATTGTGGGCCTTTGTCCAGCTGTGGACCTTTTGGCTGATATGATGATGATGATGTTTATTTTTTAAGTTTGTGGCAAGATAAGTACACTTTTTCTTAATTTTAAATTACTTTTCTATTTATTCCTTAATATAACTTTATTAATATCATAATACAGCTTTTATTTCATATGAGACCAATAAATATCAAAGTAATATTAACGTACAAAACCACTAAGTTTTCCATTTAAAAATATTTCGTGCTTGATAAATTCAATAACTCCATTTATTTCACCAAAATTTACTCTACAAAATGTATTTAGTTGTAGGAAAACTAAATAAATAGACGAAATAAGTAGCTAATTGTTGTTACGGTACAAAAACAGTTGTGGCAAAATTAAACAACTTGATTTTTAATTTGTTATTTAGTTATAGTTAAAGATAGTGTTCAGTTTGTTAAAGCATAATGTAAAAGGTTATCAGGTCCACAAAATATAAAAACACCTACAGTAAAATTGTCTCACATTTTCTTACAAATGTACATTAACTAAAAAAAAAACACTAAATCGCGTTTATCTCAGAACTACAAAATCAGAGTTATTTAATTTTCCCTCTACGGGGACGATATATTGGGCGCGGTTTTTGGTTTGCTTATGTGTATATGTTGTATATCTTATGTATAATAAATAAAAAAAATAGGTAAACATATTCAAATTTCTATCGAAATTTTTATTGTTTAGCCCGCTAGTTGAAAGTTGCTTTTAACATTTTTCCTACGATCTGCTTGGTATTTAACTGTCTGCCAGATTTTTATTAACAGCACCAACCAACTAGCGGACTGATTATATTGGCTGGCAGCCACTTATAATTTGTATTCGCATTTTCATTTAAACATCATCATGCCAGCCTAATGAATACTGCTGGACCAGGGCTTCCCTTAAAGATTTCCACAGAGGATTTGTTTCCATAATTTGGAGAGATATGCCATAATAGCCACGCTTGGCAAATGACCATCTGCCGTACGATGTACGAGTACGATGGTCATAGCACACAGAGAGACGCTGTTGCCCGTTGTCTGGTAGGTATACCCTTGGCTCGACTTCTACGCCCCATATCTTTAAATTTCATGTATTTTTAATTATATTGAATACCTACATGTGTAGGTTGCTAACAAATACAAACCTTTAACTAATATGTATATGTGAACGCATACGTGTTTTGATTCCTCGTCAGGGGAGCAGGTTGTGCAACAGAAAAACATTCTGCTTACCACTTTCCAGAACCAATATTGGTACACATTCACCCATATACCGCATGGCCAAAATATGTAATCCACTGCAAAATGAATTCTATATATTTAATTGTTCTATCGCCTCACTAAAAAAAAACTTAAAAATGTAGATAAACCAAAAAACACTTAGTAAATAAAAGTCAATTAGTAATTTATTTATAATATAATAAAATTTTAATTTTTATAGCATTATTCGCAATGCAAAGCGTTTATCTAATCTCAAATTATTAAATAAAAATTTAATAATTTGGAAGGTATTATCAATATGATATGATCTTTCACATGCAAGTGTAAACATTCAGTCGGCCATGTTCCTAGAAAAAACAAAACCGATAGATAATACCTACATCCTCCGGAAGGGTGTTAGCATGGGAATCCTAAATTTGATCTGCCAGCGTGTATCGTTCGTAGCTTAACGCAGAGCGCCTACCCCGGATTGGTAGATGGTGCAGGTTCGAGACCCGCCGGACGATTAAATTTATGATTTCCCATTTTTGAGATTATTTTGTAAAAAGTATTTAAGGTACTTTTTATTTAGAATTTAGTTTTGTTTAGGTATGTTATTTTTTTTATGCATGCTGTGTCTGCATCTAGATGGGTATAGACTCTTGCCGTATCTGTAAATACTGTTTGTTTTATACTTACTTTTATATGTAACATCTCTGTATCCAGTTAAGTAGACCAATAAACGAAAAATAAAATATGTATTACTGAGAACATCATTAGTAAATCTTACAATATTATATATCTATTGTAAGATTTGTTAATTATCTCCTATGGTAATGCTACTAATCGATTGCATCTTGGGTTGGTTCAAGTTTAATTTCATCAAACGATCTAGTAGATACAGGCTGTTCTATTAAAGGAGCCACTTCAGTCAAAGCTTATGGTGAGCTTTCAGATGGCTTACCCTAATTGCCACTTGTGTAAGGCAATGCACTTTGAGTTGATTAAAATCTTTATCTTCTTGTTAAATCGGGAAAAGGCAGTGGTGCGTCACAATTCGATTACTTTTAAATTCTAATTACTTCTTCACGTGCCTAAAACCCCTCATCTCTTTGTCTCACTCTTTTGTGTTGCCTAAACTCATTAAGCAGAAGTAATTTAAAACTGTAATTAATTGCCTATCAACACAGTTTTGGTTATTACCAGTATCTTCTACTTATTCAACGTTTATTTCGTATTTCGTTCAACTAAGATAATAATTAAACGAGTTAAAAGACCAATTCAAGTGAAAATCTCGAATGGTTATCATTAAAGTTGGTGAGAAATATTCACGTAAATTACCAAACGATTCTATCTAATTACTAGACGAGTGAACAAAAGCATGAAATAGGGTATTAATCTTAATTAGCGGACGTCTGAGATGAAGCCGATTCATTTATTTCTTTTTCGAAGTGGATCGCAAATTGTGAAGAGATTATTTCAAAGAATAAGCTTGATAGTGTATAAATTTAATTTGTAGCTGTAATGTTTTGCCGATGAATGAGAAATGGTGGCCAATGGTGAAATAAAAAAAAATGACAAGCACAATAATATTACAATTTTTTAGGTAATACATGGGATAGTTACAGTTTCATATTACGAGAACATACGTGAAGAGGTTATTTAGTAAAATAAAAATAACAAAATGATACGTTATAAACAAAAACAAAATTTAGTTAGACGAATATTAAAACATAAAATTTGTTATTAACTTGCACATTATTGCAATTATATGCATTATTTGGATGTACTATGTCAAGTATAAATAATATTGTATACAACTATATTACTACAAACATGTTCGGACTATTTACAAGCGCTTTTTTAAAGTCTACGTGAATAAAAACCTTTTATATTTTATTTTGTGTTTGTTGCACTTCTCAAAAACTGATATAAAAATATAAATTAAACAATTACTTATTAAAAAAAAACACTTAGATGCTTCATCATATCAGCTGAACGACGTCCACTGCTGGACAAAAGCATCCCCAATGGTCTCCATAATAGCCAGTCTTGTTCTGCCCGCATCCAGCGGCTTCCCGCTACCCTTGCAAGATCGTGCCTATGCTTGGAATAATAGTAGTTCTAACCACCTAAGTTTTTTGTTTGAAATGCGATTTGTTTGATAGTTGTTTAGTCAAAAGATTTTCCAAACTGAAGTGTCAGTTGGCAGGGCACATAGCTCGGAGAACCGATGGCTGTTGGGAAAAAAAAATAAAGTAGACCACGAATGTCAACATACAGAGTGGGCAGGTCCGCTACGAGATGGACCGATGATCTCGTGAGAATCGCTAGAAGACGCCGATTGTGGCGATCTTCTTCTTTTTAGGGTTCCGTAGCCAAATGGCAAAAAACGGAACCCTTATAGATTCGTCACGTCTGTCTGTATGTCTGTCCGTCTGTCCGTCCGTATGTCACTGCCAATTTTTTCCGAAACTAAGCTGTGCTGTTGTAACTTGGTAAGTAGATGTATTCCATGAACCGCATTAAGATTTTTACACAAAATTAGGAAAAGAACAATAATTTTGGGGGGACCCCTTACAATGCCATACATGGAACTGAAACTCAATTTTTTTTCATCTACTTGTGGCGTGTCCATATAGTTTGCGCGAGAGACACTTCCAAAGTGGTAAAATGAGTAACTTCTGATGAGAGAAATGAGGAACCCTGTAACTTCTAAAATAAGAGAATGATAAAACTAAAAAACGTGGTCGTGGACGTCTTTCAATTGACATGATAATGATTATTATGTTTTTTTCTTGTTCGTTTGTTATTAAACTCATACAGCACATATAAACCAATTTCAATTGGATATTAATGTGAAAAGCGCTTTCAATAGATAGACACAGCTTAGTGTGAAGTTTTACAAATATATACGATGTAGAAACTGTATATTACTATGTTCTTAATAAAGTCTCAAGTCGAAAGTCTTCAACCAGTGTGTGTTGCCAGTGATGATTTACGGAACAAAGACGTGGTCGCTCACTATGGGCCTTATTAGAAGTCTCAAGGTCACCCAAAGAGCAATGGAGAGGGCTATGCTCGGGGTTTCCCTGCGGGATCGTATCAGAAATGTCGAAATCCGCAGGCGAACCAAAGTCACCGATAGCCCGAAGAAATGCAAAACTGAAGTGGCAGTGGGCGGGGCACATAGCTCGTAGAACCGATGGCCGTTGGGGCAGAAAGGTTCTTGAGTGGCGACCACGAACCGGAAGACGCAGCGTGGGCAGGCCCCCTACAAGATGGACCGATGATCTTGTGCGGGTCGCTGGAAACTGCTGGATGCGAATAGCGCAAGATCGGCAATTGTGGAGATCTTTGGGGGAGGCCTTTGTCCAGCAGTGGACGTTTTTCGGCTGATATAATGATGATGTGGATGATTTACTTTTAATAATAAAGACTCTATTACCGCCAGACACAGAACAAATATCGTGCTAAAATCGTGCTCATCCCCCAAATCCTGGGTGGGGATCGAACCCACGTTCTTTAGCTGAGCAGTTCGGGTCACTAACCACTAAAGTAATTTAGTTTCATTTATTTGTTTTAAGCTAAAACTTATCAATACCTCACAAAATTATAATCGTTTGCTTCCCCTTTCTGCATTTAAAAGGTCAAAACGTTACATAATCAACATCCTCGAATATTAGTGACTGTATTTCCAGAAAATGGCGAAAATCTACAATTAGGTGACACCCGCGATCCAACTAACTACACTTGCTAATTGGGCAACTTCGCAACATACTAAAAACATCCTTAAGTTCTAAGGCAAAAATAATACATTTGCTTGCATCAAAGCATCAAAGAATTTTATTGAAACTTTTAATTGCTGTGACGTACCTATTGTTTTCAGCTGTGAATAGGTGATTAAAGGACGAATAAATTCAAATTCGAATTAGAAGTAACAGGAAAACACGTTTTGGCACGGTGATTGTTAACAAATCTGCAAAAGAAAAAGTAAAGTTTAAAAAATCCAACCTTATTCTTTGTCTACATTATGAAGGTGTGCAAAGTTTTATATTTCTCGGCCCAAGGGGCTAAGGTACGCGTGAATGCCTCAGGACATTTTATTTAAATTATCAAAGAGATGCATATAATAATACATGGGATTATGGGACACGCCTATTAATATATGGGATGTATTATTAGGCGTGAGGTGGGAAAACTATTAACGATACATAAAAAAAAAACTTGTGTGTACTTATGTACACGCGTTAGAAGTTATACTTCTTAATATACAACTTGAACATAGTTATCAATTTTCATACCACCTAGAACTAACGTCATGCTGTTATTTTTACGATGCGCGCGCAGGGGCGCGCGCATCGTAAAAGTTCACTTTCATACCAGCTAGAACTAACTTCATGCTGTTAAATTTTTGGTGTCGGTGGGCGCGCGCATCGTAAAGATTCACTCTCATCATTTTTCTCCATCGCGCCAAAAGAAGTATAACTTCAATAATGTACGACATGATTATAGTACTCATCATTAACGACAAATAATAATCTGAAAGTATATCCGAGGTTATTGTCCAACTATTATAGTAAAATTACAATAACGTTAAAGTGCAAACCAGGTAAAATTGGAACCCATTTACAATTTCATTACATTTAAGTGTAAGAAATTGGAACCCTTTTACCTAACACTCATTTATATTTTAGTGTTAGAAATGGGAACCCATTTACAAATCATTCAAAGTTTACTATTACAAATTGTTTTTTTTTCTATTTGTCCAAGTAAAGTACAATATGTACAATTTAAACTATTATTTAAAATACTACTTTATTTATACTATCTATTGCGAAGCAGGATCGGGTTGTATATTGCTAGCTGTACCCCGCGGTTTTACCGCGTAAAATATTATAGCCTATGTGTTAAACCAGGATGTCAGCTAACTGCATACCAAATTTTATTAAAATCGCACCAGTCGTTTAGACGTGAAGAAGTAACAAACATACACACTCACATACTCACACATTCACAAACTTTGTCTTTTATAATATTAGTGTAATTAAACTCTTTATTGTACATATAAGAATTAAACAGTACAAGAACAATGCATATTAGTGAGTTCAGTACAATTGGCGGTCCTACTTTTTTTTTTAATAATATAATATATGGGGACAATGTCACACAGATCATCCTAGTCCCAAACTAAGCAAAGCTTGTACTATGGGTACCAGGCGACGATATACATACTTATATAGATCGATAAATACTTAAATAGATATAATACATCCATGACTCAGAAACAAATATTCGTGCTCATCACACAAATATTTGCACTTACCGGGATTCGGACCCAGAACCACCAGCTTCGTAGACAGGAGCACTACCAACTAGTCTACGGTGACCGATCTTATAACTAAAATGTGATCTCTTTCAGACAACCTTCTCAGGAAAATGGAGAAAGGATACAGTCACAGGTATTTGCCGGTGTACAGTGCGCTTAAATAACGGTTAGGTACCTCTAAGGTATAAACTACATAATAAACAATAAACTAATATTAAATACATTGTAATATGCATATGCCTACCATCATATGATACTCGCATAATATAAAATTTACGAGGGAATTAAGTTCAGGAAATAATTAAGAAAGAGTTTGTACCTCGCGGGCATTCGCTAATTGCAAAGGTAAGCGCATTTATAAAACAAAAAGAGAAAAAAAGCCACCTCAATTATAGATCTACAATACGGCTAGCACAATAGCCTCAGTCTCCAACTTTAATTATGTTGGAACAGATTGTTCAGGTGGCTTCTATACGTAGAAGAAAATAAACACAAGTCGTGCAAACTTCAGACACCTGATGAATGAGATGAATACTGAGTAATGAATTTTGCTGTGGTTTTTGTAGGAAATTATCAAAACGGGTAACTAAGTAGAGTGCCATAAAACTGCTGAATGTAGCCACTTTAATTACTTATGATCCTGTTCGTGCATCATCGGCTCTCGTCGGCTGGCATCGGCTGGGGCGCGCGGACGCATGTGCTCGCCCGGTCTGACGGGCACTTTCGGCGAACGAACCGCACCGACGACACGCGCGTTTACTCATTCTTTTATACAACATGTAACTTAATTAACGCACATCCTGAAAATTTGTTCAGAATCGTTTACAGAATCGATTTATATCATTTTCAATATAGGTAATTTTTTATTCCAAAATAATTAAAACTACGGAAATTGTTGTTATGCCCCGTACAGTCAAAACAAACTGAAATGGACCGTAAGTCAAAGTAATAAGACTTTTAAATCGCAGTTTTATTTGTATTCATACAAATACCAAATATTTTATACCATTTATACCAAATATTTGTATCAATACAAAATAAAGAAAAATAAACTTTATTCCAAGAAACTAATTTAGTAAATAACAATGCATATACATATTAAATAAAAAAATCTGTGTATGTATTATTATTACAACATAATATTCTATTTGGGGTGTTTGAGGGTGTGCGTTAATTACGTTACATGTTGTATATAGTCCATGTTTTAATTATATTATGTTGTACTTCATAAACTAGTATTACAGTCCACTAGTCTTTCATTTACAGATCCCGACTCTAAGCAACATCAACTAAATACAGATAATCTTGCTTAAGTGATCCTTAGATACCTGGGAAAGTTCGATTGCTGAAACGCATACTCAGGTGTTACTTAATGTTTCATTCTTGAGACTTGTATTCCTAGCCCTCTACTGGCTAAGTCGCCGAACATCGATTTCTTAAATGGCGTTCAAATAAATGAAGGTTAAAATCGGCTTCAACATTGACAATCGATTCTGGACCATTTATGACGTCACATGTGCCCATGGAAGCCGATTTAACGATTGATTAAGTCATTTTTAACCTTTATTTATTTGAACGCCATTTAAGAAATCGATGTTCGGCGACTTAACTGGTAGAGCCCCTGGTAGTCCTGAATCGGCTCCAGTCTCCACAACATATCGGTACAACCCATTTCTAACCTGCAACCATGTAGATTTTATCCTAGAATTTCCTATTTGTGGAGAAAAAAACGATATTTATTATAATAATTATAATCAAAAATAAAATTAGTATTAATCTATACAAATAATCTATACAAATAAATAAAATTGGAGTGTCTCTGTGTAATATTGAAATAGCCGGTTTTTACTACATAAATATGAATATATATACGGTACATACACCAAAATAACATTTTTTACAATTTTTGTCTGTCTGTCTGTTTGTTCCGGCTAATCTCTGAAATGGCTGAACCGATTTTGACGGGACTTTTATTGGCAGGTAGCAGATGTAATAAGGCGTAACTTAGGCTACTTTTATTATAGAAAAAGTATTTTATTTTACTAAAAAACTAAATAAACTAATTAACACGCGAACGAAGTCGCGGGCACAGCTAGTAGATTAATACATTGTGTTACCTAGTAAATATAGTTTACTAGGTATCTACCTAAAACTGTTTGTCTAAAATAAAGCTGTAAAATGTTTGAAGATAATTTAGGCTCTATAAGAAAGACGACACAGACAGTGTCGCTTGTTAAAAATTCTATGCATTCTCTTTGGGCATATTTTCTGCGCCACTTGTAACTAAAGACATTACAAGTAGTGTTCCGTTTAAACACGTAACGTTATGTTTGTTTATACTCGTACTAATAAGATGCTGTGACACAAGTATACATACATACATACATAGACTCACGCCTGTTTCCCAGAGGGGGAGGCAGAGACAACGTATTTCTATTTATCACGATCTTTGCACACGTCTTTTGCCTCGATTACTGTCATTATATTCTTCATACATGCTCGCCGATTTAGGGTACTTCTGACCTGCCCTTTCTTGAGAACGTCTCCGATTTGGTCAGAGAATGTTCCACGAGGTCTTCCCCTTCCGGTTGTTCCATCCAAGTATACATAGACTGCTTCATTATAGAAGAAGAAAATATATACACTCAGTTAACAGTTCTAGCGATAGCGTGTTCAACTACCGTTCATGAAGTCTTAGGTTCAATTCCCGGATCAGGCTAAAAACTGCTATTTGAATTTTATGGCTAGAAAAAACTGTCTGGGATTGATATATGTATTTTGAGTTGAATACCGAATCTTAGTGATATTAAAAAAAAGGTATGAAAAATTAATAATAAATAACTATGAAAAAGAAAAACAAATCATTAAGAGCGTTCAAATTAAAGTTCTACTAATTTTGTAAAGGTTAAGTTATCTACTTCCAAGGTACTCCTCGGAAATAGGTAACTTAGGTGAAGTGTGTGGAACTTCAGTAAAGTGCGGAGATCATAGTGCCTGAATGCACCGGTCAAATTAGGGTTGTAACACGAAGGCCTCTTAGCGGAGGCGGAGGCGGATGCGAAGGTGACGGATTTCACCTCCGTGGATGCAGAGGTTAACGGATGCGAATGCGAAGGTGAAAGTGGATGTGAAAAAATTGTATTTTATGAGTAATATTAATATTTTTTTAATCTCAATAAATGAAGAATGAGCTGAAAGTGGGACAATTTCAATTTGACTTCATAGAGAAGGAGGGACGCTTTATGATGAACTCCTTTTTCAAGAAGCCGGATAACCGCAAATGGACCTGGGTAAGGTAAAACAAAAAACGCGATAGACTTTATTTTGTCGACGATAAAACAGATGTTCAATGACGTCTTTGTGATCAATACGGTTAAAAGCGGGAGCGATCACAGGCGGGGCTCATTGAACCTTTATGTCAAGCTCCAGAGGTCCCGACTGATAAAGTCTATGCTCCGACCTTTACCCATCCACGTCAAAAACCCGGAACCCTTTCAGCTCAAACTGCAAAACCGAGTGGAGTCATACCACGACAGGTTCGTAGAAGCTGTCCATACGGCTGGGTCTTTAAGGCCCGCCGTACAAACAGAACCAAAAATATCTCTGACTAAACCCTGCAGCTAAAGGAAGAAAGACGGAAAATGGTTTTGACATCCTCTGATGATGCTACCAGATAGCGGCAGCTCAACAGACAGATCTAGACAGTCTTTGACTCGCGACACGCGCCCAATTAATACAAAATGTATTATGAAGCCATCGAGTGGAACAAAGGCTCTAAAGTGTTAGCAAGACAACTGACTGTTGAACAGAGCCAACTGACGAAGCTGAAGACTAAGGATGGCAGAATCGTCACGTCTAAGCCTGAGTTGCTGGGAGAGATCGAGAGGTTCTATGGACAGCTGTATACGAGAACCCAGTCACCCGTCGATAGTTGTGCCTCAGATCCCAGAGCACGACTAACCCGAGACTTCACCGAAGACATCCCGGACGTCAGCATGTGCGAGATAAGAATCCCTCTCAAACAGCTTAAGAACAACAAGGCGCCTGGTGATGATGGAATTACAGCAAGTTACAGCTTCTAGCTCTTCTACGGGCCCTTCAGAAGTTCTTGAACTCCGTCATACTAGAAGGTCAAACGCCACAAGTATGGCACAGAGGTGAGGCGGTACTCTTCTTCCAAAAAGGCGAAAAAACCCTCTTGAAGAATTACAGACACATCACAATGCTGAGCCATGTTTAAAAGTTGTTTTCGAGAGTCATTACGAATCGTCATGCACGCAGGTTTGACGACTTCCAGCCTCTCGAACAAGCTGGATTCCATAAAGGCTTTAGTACCATAGACCACATAAATAAGACCGAAGAGTATAACCAGCCATTATGCTTAGTGTTTGTGGACTATGAAAAAGTCTTTGATTCGATCAGAATCTGGGCCGTACTAAGGTCTCTCCAAAAAGGCCAAATCGACTACCGGTATATCGAGGTGTTAAAGTGTTTATGTGAAAACGACACTGTCAGTGCGACTCCCGGACCGGAACTGGGAACCTATCCACTTGCAGCGAGGTGTGAGACAGGGAGATGTTATATCTCTGAAACTGTTCACTGCTGCATTGGAAAATGTCTTCAAGCTTTTGGACTGGGAAGTATTTGGCAACCATGTCAATGGCGAGTACATCACCCACCTTCGATTTTCCGACAATATAGTAGTCATGGCTGAGACCCTAGAAGACCTCGGTA
Source organism: Pseudoips prasinana (assembly GCA_951640165.1). Lineage (NCBI taxonomy): Eukaryota > Metazoa > Arthropoda > Insecta > Lepidoptera > Nolidae > Pseudoips > Pseudoips prasinana. The sequence goes on along the minus strand of OX621259.1, from coordinate 16,674,631 downwards.
CAATTCTCAATGGCCTCAGGATAGTCGCTCAACAAGTGGGTCTTAAAATTAACATGGATAAGACGAAAATGATGTCGAACATCCATGTTGCACCCACTCTACTTAAGGTTGGAGACTGCACTCGAAGTTGTAGAGAACTATATTATTTACCTAGGACAAATCATCCAACTAGGTAGGTCCAACTTCGAAAAGGAGGTAAATCATAGTAACCAACTCGGTTGGGCAGCGTTCGGGAAGCTACTTAATATCTTCTCGACCCAAATACCGCAGTGTATTTTGTCCAGCAGTGGGCGTCATTCGGCTGATATGATGATGATGATGACAAAAGTGGAATTGAAAAGGCATTCTCTGCCAGTCGACCTTTGGGTGATGCAGAGATATATTATTATGCTGTAAATAAACCTCCGTTATAACTCCGCAAAAAAACAGCGGAGGCGGAGGCGGAGGCGAAGGTACGATTTCATGCGGAACTTCCGCAGTAACAGAAGCGGAGGTGAAGATCCGTTACAACCCTAGGTCAAATTATCTATATAAGTATGTATTTACAAAAGAAAAGTAGTATATAATAACATCTGTTTACCATAGTACAGAGACCAGCACATCCAGCTACCCCAATCTGCCAAATTTCTTAGAAGATTTTCAACTTGTATCATTTATTAAGAATTCAGGAAATCAGACTGATTGGGGAAGCTTGATGTGCTGGCGTCTAGCGTCTGTACAAGTTCTGCTTATTTTAGGATCAGATGGCCGTGTGTGAACAATGTTTCAGGATATTCGCCGCCAGTATTTCAGCAGTCACCACACAGCATTACACTAGATTAGTTATTTACTTTTACATTGACAGCAAGTTCAGATTGATAATATAGAAACGTTTTGCATAAGTGCGGGCGTTTAAATAACTTAAGGTTGCACAGGTTCTTTAAAAAATATTAAAAATGAACTAAGTTAACTGCATTTTTGTAACATAAACGTACAAAGCTTTGTAAAGTTCCACAATGCAACATACTAGGGAAACCAACTGAGCATTCCTTACAAAGAAATCTCGTATATACCTGAACTAGTCTAAATATTTGTACAATACATGACGTTTGAAAGAATCTTTTGAGGTTTGAAAGAGTGCATTTGTAAACGGTGTACTTACTTACTTATCGTTTTGACATGGCTTTACGACTGTTGCCTAATGGCTACAACCGGGACCGACAGCTTATCGGTCCCTCCGAAGCACGGAGATACTCAGAAGTTAAACTACTTTGGCGGTCACCCATCTATGGACTGACCACGAGCCTAGTTGTTTAGCCTCGTCAATCAGTCGCATGTACTGAGCTTTAAAAGAGACTAGCAAGACTTGCAAGTTTTTGCATAAGTATGGATTAATTTTCTCTTTCTTTAACACATTTTTATTACCCATCGCTGAAAGATATGGTGGAATGAAATGTAGGTATAGTATCGCTTTTCACTACCCCGTTGACTTAGTGGCAGCGTGTTTAAGCGCAGATAACGAGGTTCTGGGTTCAACGGCCGGGTCGGGCCAAAATAAAAAAAAAATTATATTGGAAATTTTCTGCTAAAAAAAATTCTTACGATTTAAGTCTAAAAGTACTCCGCCGGTGCTGAAGTCCTGAAGTCTTTCTGGTCATGCAAGCTAGCTGTCTCATCGGCTTGCGAGTGCATAGGAATGAGGGATTAGAAAGTGCATCTATACACACGCTTTTAGGTTCTAATATGTATGTCCCACGTAGATGACTAGTCTTTTTTTATTAGAACGCCCGTACTAGGTAAATTTAATCCCTGTATCGCGGGGTAGTTCCAGACTAAGAACAACTATTTATGGGTCACACAAATAGTTGTCTGGTGCGGGAATCGAACCCGTCTTATATTATGAGGTACAAATCGAAATTTTATGGTAGATAACGGAAAGTATTATTTTTGAAACCTACACATTATTTATAGTATTACCTACAGACAATATATATTTTAGCTTATGCCCCTGTTTCCACTTTTCTCTTGCAAGTATCAAGTGCAAACAATCTCATCTGAATCTGGAAGCTTTGAAGAGGTTGATTAAGATTTAATCAGCCTTACGACAAAGTATTGTGCGACACTCGTGGTGCCTTGTACTAGACTGGGACCAATAAAAATGTTACTGAACTTTTGATGCGGCGGTAAAGTTTGTTAAACGAATTCTTGAGAAAGAAATATCCTTTTAAGGTATAAAACGTAGGTTTTTTTTAAGATACTATTTCGACCAGTGTGTGTTGCCAGTGATGACTTACGGAACAGAGACATGGTCGCTCGCTATGGGCCTTATCAGGGGACTCGAGGTCATCCAAAGAGCAATGGAAAGGGCTATGCTTGAAGTTTCCCTGCGAGATCGAATCAGAAATGCTGAGATCCGCAGGCGAACCAAAGTAACCGACATAGCCCAAAGAATTGCCAAGCTGAAGTGGCAGTGGGCAGGGCACATAGTTTGTAGAACCGACGGCGCTTCTTGCATGTGCATTTTTTTACGGGCGGGAGGGCGGTGCATATTTTGCAACCCGGCTTGACTAAACTGATAAATAGAGGAATCAATGCTAAATATTAATTTGGATTTTGAATCTACATTTTTATTTATTGCTATGATTACTTACGTTTAAATTCTACACGTGTAACTTTAATAGCATCGTAATAACGTTGTAAGTCGGTCCCATAAAATTTGTGTTATTACAGGGTAGTAAATCTAACTACTTAAACTACCACTATTGAAGTATAATCTTGGATATCGATCTAATAAACGAAAGTCTAATGCCCTTAATAACCTCAAGGTCTATTTTGTTGTGTTTTATGTAAGTCCTTTATTGGTACTTTTCATAATGAAACATACCTACTGTCACGTCCGGGCTTCGAGTCTTAGTACCAGGAAAGGGTTTTTGGTGGATTTTGTAACATTGCTAGAATGTAAAAAATTACATACAAAACTCTTACTGCAAAATAATTACTTAACAGGCTACCAGAATAAAAATAAATATACTGTTCGAATTTCCTGATAGAAAGAAAAGAAAGAGGTTGTATGTTATACGTGGTGCAAGTTCCAGAATGAAAAGAAAGAGACGGTGCGAATTTCTTGATGGAAAAGAAAGATATAGGCAAAGACAAGGACGAAAGTTATGCGAAAATTCCTAAAAGAAAAGAATGATTTTTGAAATGTTTAAAATTTGGAACAATGTTTAGCTTTATTTTTTAATTCAAGTGAAATCAAGGGCTAATTAAGAGGAAGAAATAAAAGTGGAAAACTGAAAAAGTGCAAGTGATCAAAGAAAGTAAACTATGCCAAGTGTTACGTACACAGTGAGAAGTGTTCCCTGTACGTCGGGACCTTCGCTTTAGCAGTGCTCGTCACGGGGACTGTGTATGTGCGCCACGTGTGGACTCAAACAGAGTGCTAGTTGCTGGGACTCTAAGTACGTGTGTGTTTCGTGATCGTAATGGTGCCCAACTGTTACGATCGAAGCCAATAAAATTTCATTTTCAAACACTAGTTTCCTTTCCCTTGACTCACTGCTCGCCACACTACAAATATTATAGAAACACACTTAAAAAGAAAATATACAACACTAGCTGTGCCCCGCGGTATTACCCGTGTAAAATATTGTAAATTATCACAGCTCCTCCCCCGTAAGTGATAGTGTGATAATATGTAGCCTATATGTTGACCCGACGATTAGTAATATTCATACAAAATTGGAGGTAAATGCATGCAGTACTTTTTGAGTTTAGCCCGGACATACATACAGAAAAACAGACACACAGATAAAAATTCTAAAAACTTTATTTTCGGCTTCGATATCTATTGCAGATCACGCCCCAAGTACCTTTTTTTAAACGGTTTTATTTAGCTTACCCCGTTTGTTTTATTTTTTATTCTTGGGTCAAATTTAGTAAATCAAATTTGACCCCCTTCCTGTTGACCGATTGATCTGAAATTTGGTACACACTTCTAGTTCTGTTGACAATACAATTAAATAAATTCTGTGTCATTGTAAATCCAATATGGTCGCCGCTACAAAATGGCGGATAACTTAGGTTTTATTAATCGCATCAATATGGGTATCAAATGAAAGGGCTCAACAAGTAGAATACAATCTACTATACAAAATTGAAATTCAAGATGGCCGCCTCTACAAAATGGCAGATAACCTAGGTTTTAATGGCGGATAACCTAGGTTTTATCAATCCCAACAATACGGGTATTAAATGAAAGGGCTCAACAAGTAGAATACAATGTACGATACAAACTTGAAATCCAAGATGGCCGCCTCTAAAAAATGGCGGATAACCTAGGTTTTATCAATCCCATCAATGTGGGTATCAAATGAAAGGGCACAATGAGTAGGATACAATTTACTATGCAAAATTGAAATGTATGATGGCCGCCGCTACCAAATGGCTGATAACCTATTTTTTTATCAATCCCATCAATATGGGTATCAAATAAAAGGGATTGACAAGTAGAATACAGTGCACTATACAACCTCAAAATTTTAATATGGGCGCTGCCACAAAAGGGCCTATTATAATAGGATTGTCAAATTTATAAATTGAAACTGGAATGTAGGTATCTGATTTATCCAGCCTGAATCCACAACCCAAGTCAAGATTTTGTATCGTGTTGAGGACTGTGTGGCGTTAGGGTGGCTAAAAATGATACGTCGTTAGCGGTACAGTACACAAGTTAAGGTCTAGCGGGCAAGAAACCTTGCAATAATGAGGCACTAAATGAATTAAACAGAATGCGAAATTAAAACTAAAAACTAGAAAATAAAAATTGGTAAAAAAACTTTTTAAGTTAAACGGTTTTTTGTTAAACATACATTGTAATGTTTAAGATATGTACTAAAAGCTAAAAAATTATAAAATAGATACAGTCGTGGGCATTATAAACATATGCATACACTAGACTAAAATAAAACAAACCGTGGGGCACGTCAATTGTCTACAATTATCGATTAAAATTTGCGATAGAAGAATCGTTTAATTCGTCGTTAGGCAGTTGGCCCACCGACGGTGAGTAAATTACTTACTATTTTCTTGCTCATTGAAAGTTAGTTAGTAGATATACATTCCATGTAAACAAAAGACATGTTTCAAAAATAATATTAAAAAAAAAGGTTTTTATTCACGTAGACTTTATAGTAGAATAGTCAAAACATATTCGTAGTAATATATAATTATTTCTAGGTACATATAGATATTTAGGTATACGGATTGTAGGAAATAATTTACAATAAGATTTATTTTATAACAGTAGAACTGACGATGGTACACTAGCAGCTGCCTGTCATTTCCAATTTCTACCAGTCCATCCTTCGGTTGTCTGGAAGAAATCGCTATTATACATAAGGACCGCCAATTGTACATTATTTGACAGGCCTGTTGGCGTGGTTAACAAATGCTTTCTTTTCACGCCGGAGGTCATGGGTTCGATTCCCACCCAGGAGAGATATTTGTGTGCATGAACATGTCTGTTTGTCCTGAATCTGGGTGTAATTATCTTTATTAAGTATGTATATATCAGCTGTCTGGTTTCTATAGTACAAGTTCTGCTTAGTTTGGGATCAGATGGTCGTGTGTGAATAGTGTCCCAGGATATTATAATTATTTTAAATATTAAGATTTTTCCTGTAAACCTCTTTTTTTATAATAATATGTTGTGCAATAAAGTGTACCTATGTATCTATCTTATAATATATTAGAAAAATATGGTGTTCCCAATTCACCCTTGATGTTTCCAGCAAATAAAATGTTTTACGAGTAATAATGTTCTACTTTACCTCCCTCAAACAATGAAGCTCGCTCCAATTAACCGTAAATTATCTACTTACACAATTTTAATTGAAGTTTATAAAATTAAAAACGAAATTTATGAACACCTAAGACCATCAGTGCAATCTTATAAGGCCCATAAAGAGCCTAAGTACATATAAAACAGACATTAACGCTATCCTCGGTGATGCAATTTAGCTTAATTAACTCATTAGTCCAAAAATTGTTCGTGTCCTTGAATAGGGTTACCATGAAATGGGATAAATAAAGACAGTCTTTTTAGATGATTCAGCTGGATTGTGTTAGATGTCAATAGCGACAAGAAAAACGAGAATGTGGTGAGAAAAATACAAAAAAATTAAAAAATATTCATAACATTAATACCAGTTATACAAGGTGTAACATAAATAGTAGAGGTAACAAATCAACGAATAAATAGAAAAAAAACAGCAGAAAATGTTAGTTAATATTCCTAATTTATGAATGCAGCAAAAGACCTCATTTTGCCTACTTATGGGGAGTAAAATACACTTTACTTTTGAGTGGTAACATTGAATTACAGTTGCACTGAATGTACTTAGTACCTGACCCACTCACACCTCCACGACAGTGTCAGATTGAGGTGAGTCAAATCTCACCTCAATCTGACACTGCATTCATTTTGATAACCCCTGAGAGGAAGGTTCCCTATCCATTAGCATAAAATTTTAAGACCTAATATAACTTAGCATAATGTTGTTTGGCATAATTATATTTTCGCATAATATAATTACGCATAACAGCTCATGCATATTTTTTTTAAGCATTATGTCTGTAACCATAATAATGATTAGGCATAATATTTTAAAGCATAAACTTATTAAGCATAAAGTTCTAAAGCATAACTTTTTTAAGTATAAAGTTATAAAGCATAACTTTTTTAAGCATAATATCCTAAAGCATAAAAGTTAAGCATAAATAAGCAAGCAAGCAAGCAGCATGCAGCATGCAGCAGGCAGGGTTTCTGTGACGGCTCCGGCGCTGCGGCCCTCCGGCGGCCCCAAGCGTGCTAATCGTCGCAGACGGCTTTCGCTCACCACCGCAGCTTCGGCTTGTTGGCCGGCTTCGCCGGCCAGCCTCAGCCGCAGCGGCTCGCTCGCAGCCGCCTGCTCCTCAGCCCGCGGGCCGCCTCGCCCCTACACGCCTACGCGATTTTAAATAACACTCTAGGGGTAGGACAAACAAGACTACGTGAAGTCGGTTTTGCAGCAATTCGGTTCTGTGACTAACTTTTGTTCTAATAGCCATTAGGCCTACTAACGTTATGGGAATCAAATTTATGCCAAAACAAATTAGTCTTTAACATGATTATGCCAACATAAAATGTATGCCTAAAAAAAGTATGCCAAAGTATTATTATGCCAAAACAAATTGTGCCAAAATCGTTATGCCGAAGTATATTAGGACAAAAAACATTATGCGAAAAGAAGGGATCCCGAAATAATCGTGCTCATCACACGAAGATTTCTCTTGCGTGGGGATTGAACACACCATCTGGCTCAGCAGTCAGGGTCACTAACCACTATACTATATTCTAGGACTTCCTCAATACAAAAACTACTTCTAATTAAATTATCAAGCGTATCGACCTGTAGTAGCGTTTGGTTGCGACTCCAACCACTTTAAATGTCATCAAAGAGAATATAAACTATATAATTTTTTTTTTTTTTTTTTGGTCGGGGGTAGTCTGATATAATAGGTGTATAATTTTTAGCTCTCTACTTTTAATTGTAAAAAATATAGTTTATCTAATTAATTACTTATGTGCACTGTAAATATCATTTATTAGAACTGATTACCTACCAGTGAGTGTTTTACTTTCACTATTTAAGCACTTATTACAAAACTACAACATGGCATCTGTCCTGGAGATTGTTCAACTGAGAGAATTGTTTTCCACACAAATGGCAATGTTCAAACAAGAGCTGAATAAATCACCAACACCATCATCCAGCCTGGCTGCAGATTTTTCATCATTTCAAAAATTCGTTCTGGAATCTCTTGATAACCTCCAAAAGCAGGCAGAGGTGTTCGCTCAAACTGTGCAAACTGTGGATCATTTGGAGAGGCGGCAACGACGAAAAATACTCTTGGTCCATGGAGTTGCTGAGGTGCAGAGTGAGGACACTGTGAAGTTAGTAGCGGAAGTTATTCAATCCAAACTGAAGATCGAAGGGTTTTCGGTTGGTGACATTAGTCGTTGCCATCGAATGGGACGCGCGACCTCTAACAAGCACAGGCCGATACTTATAAAGTTGCATGATGTCACTCGGCGAGACAAAATCTGGTTCTCGAAGACAAAGCTTAAAGGATCCGGTATCACAATCTCCGAATTTCTAACGAAGGCTCGTCACCAATTATTTGTGAAAATGCGCGAACAACTAGGCGTCGATAAATGCTTCACTCGTGATGGACGTCTTTACATGATGGTTTCTGACGGGGTACGTAAAGAAGTGACCTGTTACAGAGATCTGGACCAAATAGAATGTCCCGCAGTTTCTGCTCCCGTACCGGTTGCGGCGCCGTCTAAAACTACGAAGTCCAAACGGCCGGCGGCCTCGAAAAAGTAATTTCTCATTTATTTTGGTTTTGTTAACATTTGTTTACATTTATATCCTTCCCACTTGCCTACACTACAATAATTATCATTATTTATAAATTACCTACATGACAACAATAATAATTATCCATACAGTTTATTCTATTTGACAATTTTGACATGAACAATTTCTAAACTGTCACGTGCGTTTAGTTACTTTCAGTTGCTTTGTGTTTATTCTGTTGATGTAGTGTTAGTTCCTTCGGACAGTGTTGTAAGTAATTAAACTAAAACCCTATTATTCTGCACTCATCTGGTGGGTGCATTCGTACTTAATATAGTTAGGAGAGTATTTTAATATAGTTAATATAAATATATTATTTTTTGTTTAGTTTTATGTCTGAAAGCAGTAATGATAGCAACTTAGATTATTTTTTCTCGGCTAACAGCGATGATGATAGTTTTTCTAGTATTCCTTCCCTTGCCGAAACTCTTGCTTCACAGTTCTCTGATGTACCAAAAAATCTTAATGTAGTCCATATTAATGCACAAAGTATTCCGGCTCATTATTCTGATATGCTGGCCTCGTTTGACTGTAAGAATATTCATGCAATTCTTGTTTCAGAATCCTGGCTTAAGCCATGTCTACCTTCCACTTCTTACTCACTTCCGGGCTTTAAACTGATCAGAAACGATCGCACACATGGCCGCGGTGGCGGTGTTGCCATCTACTTACGAGCTCATATTTCGTTTTCTATAGTTAGTATCTCGGCACAACCTCCACCGTCCAATGCTGGCGAGCACCTCTTCCTAGAGGTCGAACTTCAGCACTCTAAAGCCCTTCTTGGTGTCTACTATTGCCCATCATTGCGCATTAACTACTTTTAGTCGCTGGAAAATATCCTTGAACAGATGACACCCTCTTATAGTCAAACCATAATCATGGGAGACTTTAATACATGTCTCCTTAAAAATGACACTCGCTCTAATTCTCTACGCACTATCGCTGCTTCCACCAACTTGGTCTTGCTTCCACTTAATTCCACGCATCATTTTCCTAATTCCACACCTTCACTGTTAGATTTAATTCTTGTTTCTTCAACTCAAAGAGTCTCTAAGCATGGCCAATGCTCGGCGGAAGCTTTTTCATATCATGATCTCATATTCGTTTCGTACAAAATTCGTCCTCCCAAGGCTAAGTCAAGGACCCTTCTGCAGCGCAGTTTTGCTGGTATGGATCTGACTGCTCTTCGTAAAGACGCTACCGACATAAATTGGGCACCGCTTATTAACGCTGACTCCATCGACGTCAAAGTTAATTATTTTGCGTCCCAATTGACACAGCTCTATGACTTTCATGCTCCTATCCGCCCAATTAAAATTAAACATTTACCGGCACCATGGCTTACAGATAATATTAAATCTATTATGGGGAAAAAAGTTGCAGCTAAAGCTAGGTACAATAGTCGGCCAAGTGATTCTAATTGGGAAAAATATGTATCTTTAAGATGTCTCAGCAATAAGGTGTGTAGAAACGCACAACGCCAACATATCCATCAATCTGTTGAAAATGGTGATCCAGCCAAGGTCTGGAAATTTCTAAATACTATGGGGATTGGAAAATCACGTCAAGATCAAACTCCTATAAACTTCGATGTTAATGCATTAAATCAACACTTTACTCCTTCGTCCAGTTGTGATAGGACTACCTTAAGCAATACCTTACGTAATCTTTCATCACTTCCAACCCCTGATTATAGCTCTTTTAGATTTAATCAGTTTGCTGCTTGTGATGTTAAGAAATCGGTTCTGTCTATCACTTCCAACTCAATCGGCAGTGACTGCATTAGTCGTAATATGATCACTCCTATCCTTGATGAGATCCTACCCATTCTTTGCCATATCTTTAATTACTCTATATCCAGCAGTACATTCCCATCCTCGTGGAAAGACGCCCATATCATCCCAATACCCAAAAAACCTAATCCTTCTTCCTTTTCTGAGTTCCGACCTATATCGATTCTTCCTCTACTCTCCAAGGTCCTTGAACGATTGGTTTCCAACCAGCTTAGTTCATTCCTCTGTAAAAATTCTCTTCTTAATCCCTTCCAATCCGGCTTCCGCCCTGGTCATAGTACGACGACTGCATTAACTAAAATAACTGATGATATCAGACTGGGAATGGATAGAGGAAAACTCACTGTCCTCTCATTACTTGATTTCAGTAATGCTTTTAACACAGTGAATTTTGAAATTCTGATTGGAATACTAAGATCTCTTAACATATCTCCAACGGCAACCGATTGGTTTCGTGATTACCTGTTCGGCCGCCGGCAACGCATTTGCGTCCAGGATAGTGTATCCTCGTGGCGCAATACTGTAGTCGGCGTACCACAGGGTGGCGTTCTTTCTCCGCTTCTCTTTGCGTTATTTATTAACACTATTTCCAGTAATCTTAATTCTTCCTACCACCTTTATGCAGATGACCTGCAAATATATACACAAGCCGAGCTTAACGGTTTGCCGATGGCCATTGATAGCTTAAATGGGGACCTAAGACGTGTTTGCACCTGGAGTATTCAATACGGGCTGACTGTTAATCCTGAAAAGACGCAGGTTACAGTTGTTGGTAGCCCCAGGTTAATTTCAAAGATAGCTTGGTCTCAGGTTCCACCAGTTTACTTTAACAACATCACAATACCTTTTAAGGAAAATGTAAAAAACTTGGGAATTTATATAGACAATAAGTTATCCTGGGATCTACAGCTACAAGAAGTTAGTCGTAAGGTTTTTGCCTCTGCAGGGATCTTGCGAAGACTACGCAACTTTCTACCCACTGCCACAAAAATTGCGCTCGCACAATCCCTCCTTCTTCCTATTCTTGACTATGCCGATACCAGCTATCTTGATCTCACAGAAGCACAACTTGACAAACTTGAGCGGCTTCAAAATGTCTGCATAAGGTTTATATTTGGATTACGCAAATATGACCATGTTTCTGATTATCGCCGTCAGCTCAAGTGGCTTCCTATTCGCCTTCGCCGGAACACTCACATTTTAGCCCTTCTTTATAATATACTGTTTAATCCTTCATCACCATCTTATCTTAAAGAACGTTTCGAGTTCCAACACAGAACCTTAAACTGCAAATGCCAAGTCATTCCACCGATTATTACGGCAAATCATTTACAGTGCAGGCTGTGCGCCTGTGGAACGCACTGCCCTTAACAATAAGAAAAGCGCAATCGTTAAATATTTTTAAAAATAATGTTAAAAAACATTATCTATCTGCCTAGACTACTGCATAAGCATATTTATTTACCGCTGTCGCCTTTGGTTTTTTTTTTCTCGCGCATTCCTGCTTTTATAGACTTTTTTTTTAAATTATTCTATGAATTTCTTTTTTTACTTTTTGTTATTAATTTGTATAAGTTTATGTTTGCATTAAGTTGACCTATTATTACACCTACCTACCCTGTTTTCCCTTTCCTTAGTCTATCCACTCCATAATTGGTTGTCTGGAAGAAATCGCAGTAGCGATAAGACCGCCCTTTGTACTTAATTTATGTATGCTCATTTTTTTTTTAATGTTAAGTTATGGTGTACAATAAAGAGTATTTTACTTTACTTTACTTTTACTTAAACAACTAGTATTGCGTCATTGCTGTTTACCTATCAAAACTGTCAAAGTATAAAAATATTATGATAAATATGAATGTGAATTTGGTTGGTTGGATCGTCCGGATTAAAATTAAAACTGTGGCAACTTTCATCCCGTTGCCTACTTAGGAAGGAATGCTGGAGTAGGAAACCTTATTTTGTCTTAAATTAGCTTTAGTGAAGTAATTCCACCATGCAAATTTTTGAATCTACAAAGATTAGCCCTAATGTTATCTGGCATGTTTTCGGACATATTTGAACCTTAGGTTTTGGCCACCGCGTTTTCGCCTAGCCTCTTTCAGTTCAAAATGAAAGATGCGCTTCATCACACGCTCTACTGACATGCGTGAGATATGTCTGCACCCTCACCGCATTCTCGTTGTTTATTGAGTAACGTCATTGCAATTAAATATTTGTAGAAAATTTCAGTGAATGCTCTTTATGAAAATGCAAGTTGTCAGAATCAAACTACGTCTTTATAAACACTAATCATATAAACATCCGGGGTAGTCTTTGGGGACTGCCGATAGAAGTGAAAAGTAGTTCTAATACTCAGAAAGTACTTAGTGTGTAATATTTGATCCGAAAACGAGTAGAATAAAATATGGTTGAGCAGTAAGCTGTAAAATGTTTAGCATTAATAATAATTATTCGATAAGGTCACGTGTCCAAACGCGAGATTTACATTTTTTAACTATTCAAAAAAAGTGCACAATGCTGTTAAAGAAGTAATCACTAAAAAAATTGTTTGATAAATATTTCGCAGCAAATGTAAGTGGCGATCAAAGTGCAACAACGTGGGCCCAATTATTAACTTAGTTTGCTAAAAAACATTAAAATCTGTACTTGTGTGTACTTAACACACAAGTACAGATTATACAGTCCGCAGCAAATGTAGATGGCGATCAAAGTGCAAAAACGTGGGCCTATTCTAGCTTAGTTTGCTAAATAAACATTAAAATCACATGTGTGTACTTAACACACAAGTACAGATTATACAGTCCGCAGCAAATGTAGGTGGCGATCAAAGTGCAAAAACGTGGGCCTAATCTAGCTTAGTTTGCTAAATAACCATTAAAACCTGTACTTGTTTATACTAAACACACAAGTACAGATTATACAGTCCGCAGCAAATGTAGGTGGCGATCAAAGTGCAAAAACGTGGGCCTAATCTGGCTTAGTTTGCTAAATATAAACATTCAAATCTGTACTTGTGTGTAAATAAAAATAAATACACATATATTTATTTTTATATTATAATATTAATTATTATTTTTATTAATTATTATATTATTAATATTTTTATTAATATTATTTTTATATTAATATTTATTAAACATTTTTTTGAAGTGATAACTTCTTTAGCAGCTTTGTTCACTTTTTGGAATGGTTAAAAATGTTAAGCTCACGTCAGGAATTATTCGATAAGGTCGCGTACCTTATCGAATAATTATTGTTAATGTTAGATTTTTTACAGCCTACTATTTAACCAAATTTTATTCTTTTTTAAAAAAGTATTTGAAAGAGCATCTTCACCATTATCAACATGTACCTACTTAAGAAATCAAGTTCCTTCCAAGTCTATTGATTAAAACAAATGATAATTATGATAATGAAAAAAAAAGCTTTTAAAATGTTGTAAAGTTTTACAGCGCATTTGATAAGTGTATTTTCAAGCTCAATTTACCTTAAATGAAATAATAATGTCATAGCTGTGTACTGAGATGGAATCGCTATTTGTGTTCATTCGGGTTAGATAAACTTTTGATTTACTACTGAATTATTTATTTAGAACGCAGCCTAATTTGTGAAACCATTGGATTGGTAAACTCGATCGCTTTTATTGATTTTGTAAAGTTATTCAATTAGGAAAGTTATGTTCAATGGCGAACAATTTAAGAATTTCGTTGCCAGAAACTTGATTTGATTTTAGATATAACAGTTATATAAATCTTTATTTATTGGTCTTAATGATTATAATTTACGACGAGAGCTTATAATTGGTTACGTACTTACTTATCGTATGGGCAGTGGTTACAGTTGTTAGTGTCACAGTTGTTCAAGCCGCCGAGTAGGCCTCTGACGTGGCTTGACGACTGTTGTCTAATGGCTACAACTGGGACCGACAGCCTAACGTGCTCTCAGAAGTTAAACCATTTTGATGGGTCACCCATTTATGAACTGACCGCGAGCATAGTTGCTAAATCATGGACGTTGGTGGAGCATCCAGCTGAGAGCTTATGAGAGATATGAGTATGGTTAAGACTAATTTATATCGAAGTGAAGAGAGGTGTTGTAAATTTGAGGACTAACTGTATGTCAATCTGGCAAGTGACAAAACCAATTTCAATGGCATCGTAGCTTCCAAACTGCCAAGTAATATAATAATTCTGGGACATTATTCACACACGGCCATCTGATCCCAAGTTAAGCAGAGTTTAACTTGAACCAGATAACTGTTATACTACATAATATTATGTAGTTTAACAGTTATCTGGTTCAAGTCTGGGTGTAATTATCTACATAAGTATGTATTTACAAAAGTACTATATTATACTACTTTTGTAAATACATACTTATATAGATAATTACACCCAGATTCATGACTCATGAGACATGTTCATGCACACAAATATCTGTCCTGGGTGGGAACCATAACCACCACCTGCGGCGTGAAAGGCAAGTATTTACCAAGCACGCCACACGGCCTGTTTAATTGTCGTTTATATTTGTTTGTTTGAAATGATCCACTTATTAAGTATTCAAAACGATTAAATTGAGTGTCGTCAGCCTGTTAAAAGGAAGCCGAGAGAAATCGTGTTAATAGAAGCCCTTTCACTAGTATCTAAATTCGCGATATCATTATCAAGCTATTCCATTTTATAACGCCTCACTAAATTCTATTTTATCGGCACTACAGGGGTTGATCAAGACTTTCTATGCTCAACATAAAATGCTGTTACTGTTGGGATGGAATTTCATAAAATTCCGTAGAGCAAACTCAATCTGCGCCCGTTCACGGAGGCAATAGATTCTGATTAAAAATGAATTAACGGCCTAACTCCGTATAAAGGAAACATTGATGCCTTTGATGGTCGTTGTGCAAGTTTGATTATTTTTATAATGAAAGTGTGGATATTGGTTACATATACATTTGACATATCTGTGTTTGCCAAATATCACTTTTGATCTCCCAAAGTCAGTTAAAGATAGTTCAAGATAGACTCAACATGGCCGCAAAACTAAATTGATAGAAATAAAATGCTGTTAGCGACGCGTTACACAATGTATTCTTTGTTTTATTTGGTTTTTAGTTTTAGTTATTTTATTGAAGGTTTATATAAATAGATTTAAGCTTAAGGTGTTACTTATAGATACATTAATTAATTTTTTACTGTCACCCACATAATCATGTATAAAATTATGTACAAGCTTTAAAAATTGTAACGGCAATCCGCACCGTACCGTGAGTGACTATACACACGCTCTGAGACTTTTGTATATTTTTCTCGCTTTTCAAATAAATCGTTTTAAAAGCTGTTCAACGTGTTCTCACTCGCTGGACCCTCACCCACAGCAGTAACAGATGCTATATCCTTAAACAATTTTCGAATTAAATGCAATAATAAAATTAGTTTGATTTTGGTTCCCGTTTTCGTTAAGTACAAAATACCACAGCATATCAGCTCACGGAGCACAAATATCTGTCTCCAATTTCTATCAATTTTGTCTGGACTCATGTGTTTTTCTTGACAAATTGAACAATGAACACAAGTATAGTTTGGCTCCTCGCAGAGTTGCCACTATCGTCGCAGATATAAACTTAAATACTAAGATCGAATCAAAATATGCTATCGGCGCGGGGAGACAAGATGTATTAGTTAATATTGAAGTTTTATTCTTGATTTTTCTGTATCGTAATAAATATTAATTAAAAATGGAATTGGAAAAAAAAAGATAACATTTGTAAAAAACTTACAGACATGCACAAATTAGGTGAACATAATTAAACGCGGGAAAGATACAAACTCTTGAACCACGAGATATCCAGCTCATGTGTGTTAACCGCTCCACCACCGGAAGATGGAATCCTATTAGGCTATAATTTATAAAATTTAACGCGGGTGAAACCGCGGGGCACATCTAGTACACGACGTATATATACTCGAAATTATAAGTTTGATTGCTTCAAATTATAGTGAAAATAATAATACCATCTTACGAAAACCTACGTGGCTAAAACGGCTGGTGTAAGTACCAATACTTAGATTAATTCATAGCTTTTGTATCGTCTTTAATTGTATGTTTACCATCATGATCATAATCATTTATTGATTCAAGTGTTGGTACATGACAAGTCTTAGTAAAATATTATAATTCCAAATTATAAACATGCTAAGCTGAAATCAAGTTCCAGACATCATTAAACAAAGTTATATTTTTGTCTTAGTTACTCGCACCGAAATTTATTTATGTAACCTTGTTTACCTATTTATTGTTTTTTGTAGCCCGGTTTCTACTTAAAACGTTTAAAACAATAACATAGCATCTCAGTAAAAATAAATATCAATAATAGGTACTTATACACGTTTAAACTTTCGCGTATCATGATCTATATAAATAAAAAGAGAAGTCCTGACTGACTGACTGACTCATCAACGCCCAGCCCAAACCCTTGGCCCTAGAAAGCTGAAATTTTGCACAGATGTTTTCTTTATAATGTAGACAAGGAATAAGGAAGGATTTTTCGAAATTCAACCCCTAAGGTGGTAAAACGGGGGTGCGAAGTTAGTATGAAACTTTGCCGTTTTTGAAGTTAGAGGCATGAAAGTTGGTATTTGGCCTTGCAGTTAAAAATAAAAAATATATGTTTCAGGATTTTTAGAAATTTCACCCCCAAGGGCAAAAATAGGGGATGTAAGTTTGTACGAAAAAAGTCCCAATTTTTAAGTTAAACGCATGAAAATTAGCATTTGGCTTTTTAGTTAAAAATAAAAAATATATATTTCAGGATTTTTGAAAATTCCACCCCGAAGGTCATAAAATAGGGGATGTAAGTTTGTATGAAAAATGCGATATTTTTGAAGTTAAACGCATGAAAATGAGTATTTGGCCTTTCTGTTAAAAATATATAGCATTTATTTCAGGACTTTTGGAATTACACCCCCAAGGGCGGAAAATAGGGGATATAATTTTATACTGCCTGACTGACATATCAACGCACAGTCTAAACGGCTGCAGTTAGGACTTGAATTTTGACAGTAGTTACCTTTTATGACGTAGGCAGCCACTGGAGAAGGGTTTTTGAAAATACCGCCCCTAAGGGACTAAAATAAGGGATGAAATATTTTATGAAAGTGCTTAATTTTGATGTTAAAGGCTTTAGTATATAGACTTGCAGTTAAAAATTAAAATATATATTTCAGGATTTTTGAATATTCCACCCCCAAGGGCGTAAAATTGGGGATGTAAGTTTATATGAAAAAAGTGCCAACAAGTTTTAAGTTAAACGCATGAAAATTGGTATTTAGCATTACAGTTAAAAATTAAAAGTATGTGTTTCAGGATTTCCGAGAATTCTACCACGTAGGGTGACAAATAGGGGATTTTTGTATGAAAAATGTGACATTTTTTAAGGTAAACTCATGAAAATTGGTATTTGATCTTTCATTTAAAAATATGTATTTCAGGATTTTTGGGAATTCCAGCCCTTTAGGGTGACAAATAGGGGATGGAAGTTTGTATAAAAAATGTGACATTTTTTAAGGTAAACGCATGAAAATTAGTATTTCGCCTTTTTTTTTGAGTTTAAAGCATGTAAATTGGTATTTCAGTTAAAAATAAAGCAATCAAGGGAATAATTTGTTGTTAAAAAAGGTAATCCATAACTGATTCAATAGGTCAACACCAAAAATGTACGCCAACTTAAATTATAGAGAAATTCGTTTCTTATTGCTTAAAATGTTGTGTTTGTTGTCGTCTAAGTAAAGATTTAGCGTTTTATAAGATTTGTAACTTC
The DNA here is from genome assembly GCA_951640165.1 of Pseudoips prasinana. Classification (NCBI taxonomy): domain Eukaryota; kingdom Metazoa; phylum Arthropoda; class Insecta; order Lepidoptera; family Nolidae; genus Pseudoips; species Pseudoips prasinana. The sequence continues at coordinate 16,656,572 of OX621259.1, read as the reverse complement.
TTTTTTTTTTGGTATATTTCATAACATATTAAAAAACCTCAATTTAATAAAATTGGGATAAAAAGTCATTGACCCAAAATTCGAGTTAGTGTAGTATAAATTGTTCGTGTCGAGATGATCGCACCCAAAAAATATCATCTTAATTTTACTGATCTACAAGTTCACAATTTTGTAACTCGATGGTTTTTTTATCGTTTCAGATCGCAGAACTCATTTGACATATCGATTAAAATAAATAAATGCTTGAAGTAAAAGGTAGTCCAAAACTGAATCAAAAGATGATCGCCTAAATCTCACCCAAAATATATGCCCACATCTTAATTTTACCGCTTTATAAGGTTATATTTTTGTTAGTAGATGGTGTAATCATCGTTTTAGATCACGCTATGGTTTCGTTCACAAAATGTGATATTAGACCTATCAATGCCGTGGTCGCAACCTAAGCTAATGGGAGTTACCTTGGTGATTAATGCATCGTTGATTATTATATTACTTTATTTGACTTACTGACTTTACTTAAGGACAATTGATATGTATTCTTTGAGATATTTTTGGGTTTATGATATCGGGTCTTTTTTTTAAATAACAGTAGCAAAGTAGTCTTTAGTTTATTTCTTAACTAGGTTATTTATAGGTTAGGTTTTCTTAAATTTATATTGATTATTTCTTTTAAAAGTATTTTTTTTTAGATTAAGTAGTTACATTGGTAATGATTCAAAATTGTCGCGGACGAAGTCGCGGGCACCAGCTAGTTTAATATAAACATTGTTAAAAGTAAACGTCGGGTAAATAACAATAAGGTTAGACGCGTTAATACCTGTTAACAATGTTTATATATAAATAATTAAAGTTCACCAAATCAAAATACTTAAAACACGCCGTGTACAATGTTGCAAAAACGTTATGCTCTGTGCATAAATTCGACGGAACTTGACGTAACTCCAATAAAGTCTGATTAAAATTTAATCAACCGTATAACTCCGCTGAGCGTTTTTGCTAACAAGCGACGTTGCAATCTTTGGCTTAAACAAACATTGTTAAGCTTGGTACTGACAGAGCAACATGTTAACATCCCATTATACTTCGCACAACTTTGAAATATCCAACATGTTGTGATTTTGTTTCTTCACCCTTTACGCGGTTGGATTACTATGTGCGTATAATATGTATTAGATATTTTAAACGTCCAGCATAAAGAGAAGACATATTTTTGCTAAAAGTTTCTCTACTGCACTTCTCTAATAATAATAATGCCCTGCTAGCCGAATATCGGCCACGGCGGCCAGTATCAACAGAGATTAGCCATCTGCGCGGGACATATTATAGTACTCAAGTGTGTGCGCAAACACAGGAGCACTTTCTATTCCATTACTCTTATGATGCGATGGTACGCCTAGCGACACGACCGGAAAGAGGTCAGGCATAGGACCGACGACTTTACGTGCTCTCCGAGGCACGGGGGTATAATACCGCCAACTCCCAGACTTCGGGCTGATGCTGAAATTTTTTCTTTTTACAGAAAAGTCCCAAAATCAGTTTTGGCCCGACCTGGGATTTGAACCCAGGGTCTCGCTATCTGCGGGTGAACGCTACCGCTAGACCAACGAGGCAGTCATCAGTCTAATAATAGTAATCTTTATTCAACAACCATTTTTTACATTGGATCTTTATTAAAGTTGAAGAACTGCAATTTATATTTTACAAACTAGCCACGGGAAGATAATGTTAACGGCGCGGGGCGGTCTCCGTGCTAGTATACATTGTGTGACAGACACCAACGCCTCCGCTTACAATTTAAAAGGCCCATGCAAGTTTAACGCAAAATTAAAGCAATAAATAATTACTATTAAATAATATATATCGTCACCCCACCTCATCCTTAAGAGGGCGTTGTTCCCTATGTGGGTGTAATTCATATTTATATCATTATTATACATATGGGTTTAGTTGGCAGTGTGTTTGTTCTCCCAAGAATATTTATTTATTTATTTGGTAGTCATTTATAAGAAAATAAACTATTTGTGTTTTGTTTATTTGTTTCGCCAAATTTGTTTAACCGAAGTTTATTTAGAAGTTTAGGTAGTTATAAATAGGGTTCTTGTTAATTTTAGGTGGTTTGTAACTTCTACAAATATCCTTTTGATAATATATTATGGAAAATGTTATCTGAATACTTGAATACCATACACTATTTCCCCTACCTCACAATAACTTAGGGCCAGGAAGAGCACTTTCAGGTCACTTAACCTTAAAGGTACAAAGTATAAGACGGTCCTTATTTAGGTATTTAATGGGTCATCGCAGTGGTCCGAAAAAAAACGTAATGATCCGTAAACGTTTCAAATGTAGGGCAAATCGGGAGTGAATTTAGAATGCCGTTATGACTAAGACAACTCTATGAATTGGGTAATCTATGGACCTCCGCAATTTAGACGAAGTTTTTGTTTAAAAATGATAATAAAGAATAAAAGACAATGCTTCCGGTCTTCTGGGCTCCTTTTTATGTCGATGCGGAGGGACTACTGGATGGCTTATAAGACAGTTAAATGGTAAAAAAAATAAACACATAAATATAGTGCACTAAACCGATAAATTTATTTAACATCTAGCTTATGTCCGCGACTATTTTAGTGTGTTTTATATTTCAAACTGTAAAAAATTGACCCAATTTACAATCATGAAAATGAGAAATCTCAAAATAATTTTAAGTCACGAATTAAATTGGTTGTTGGTTGACTACTATAATCGATTAACGTTAATGAGTTCAAACAATGTAATATATAAACTTTTGCACCAGACACCAAACAACCGATTTAATCAAAATAATTATTAAATACACAACAGTTAACATAATGTCAACAGTTAAACATAAAATATCAAGAAAATAAATTGTAATATCGGTTATCGTTCACAAATCAATTCATTAGTTATGTTTGGCAACTATATTTTTAATCTATGATGAAGGTAACTGGTGACAGATTTGAATCTTAATCTATGATCGGTCACTCGTTTCTCGTATCGTTTAGTGCGAGTGTGATTTGAGTATTTTTTATTGTTTTGTTTATATATCCCTCGAAAACTGCATTCTCTCTTCGGTTTTGTCCTGATCTGGATGTGAATATATATATATAAGTAAGTTTACAAAACAAACAAACAAAGTTTACAAAAGAAAAGTAGTATATGTATATAGCATATCGGTTAACTGATTTCCATAGTACAAGCTCTGCTTAGTTTGGGAGCAGTTGACCGTCTGCGAAACTCAATAATGTGCCAAGATATTATTATCATGTCCTAGGACATTATAATAAGTAACTGTAAAATAGCAATCGCACTTTAAATCAGCTGTTTAGTATAGGTTGGTACACCTCTCTATTACTAAATCTTTTATAACTCTGCTCACAGATTGACAAAATCCATGGAATTTTCAGTGATTGAATATTAATTTTTAGACCCATTAATTGACACCACTTTCATCTTTTTACTTCCGGGTCCAATATTGTATGGAAACGTATCTGTCTCCTTTGGGTGACTTTCTGGTCTCTGATTGAGTTGAAATTTTGCATTCAAGTTTCAATCAGATGATAATGCATTATGATGACGTCATAGAGTAAAAATACAAAACTTTAACAATGCAAAAAATAAAACAAAAAATAAACATTTATAAAACTATTAGTTCACAGTATTAAAAATAACTAGAAAGTTAACAGGACATTCTTAACCGTACAGTATGGGTTCAGCGTTAATTCTTTCCAAGTTTTGCCAAGGGCCTACAGCATGAGCACAAGTTTTGCAAGCGTCTATAGGCTATATTAACTGATTTTTACTAGGCCGTCCGTAAGCTAATCACACTAATATTATAAAGACGAAAGTTTGTGAGTGTGTATATTTGTTACTTCTTCACGTCGAAACGGCTGGAGCGATTTGATTAAAATTTGCTATAGAGTTAGCTGTCACCCTGGATTAAGACATAGGCTATAATTTATATAGTTTAATGCGGGTACAACCGTGGGGCACAGCATGTCATAAAAAAAATTAAATAATTATATTCCGATGAGATGTTTTTCTTAACAAAGTATTAGTTTTAAACTGAAAGCGTAGTACTTTGATAGTATGAGAGAAGTTGTATAGTGATACATACATACATATAACTCGTAGTCTCGTAGCACGCGTAGTCTTGTATCATGCATAGCGTAGTAAGTGGGCTTCTACGAGAAGATTACGTGGCAATGACTGCTGAAAACAATTTCTGTAATACCATTACACCACCCTCCTTCGTAACACATACTACATTTTTCATTTGGTCCCCAGGTTAAGCAGAAGCACGCCTAAATTGTCGTTAAAGCAACTTTAGGAAATTTCGTACTAAGATATCGCTTTGAACTCATAAAGTATGTGTGAAATTGGGAAAGAACTCGCGATACGATTTCAGAGCTTGTTTGACAATAAATTTCCCAAATTATTTCCAGGATTTCTCGGAACTTTGTAAACGAGGCCATATTTCTTTGAAGTTGAGAGTCCCTTTTTGTATATTGTACTTTGAATACCTATAGCTGGTTAATGTCGACCATTATTATAAAGACGATATTGAGTGATATAGTTCTTTTAGTCGCGCATAGTGGTGGACGTGTACGTTAACAATATTTAATTAATACTTATTCTGAATATATTGACCTCCTTTTATGTTGGACATTGCAGTGTAATGTATTTTGTACTGACGATCTTAAATAATGTACTGACAGTAAAGTAACAGCGTAATAATTAAACCAAAAAAATGACTAGTCCCTTCAGTGGTCTCGTGCATCCTGCGGGCTCACCATATCCATATCCGGCGCCGTTGCAACCGACACCTTCAGACTCTGACAGTGGGGCTTTGAACATTCTCTATACGTCCGAAATCCAAAAATGGTTGACTAACATCAACTGTAATTTAAATGAAGTCTGCACCATCATCACTGAAGGTAAGCTCAACTCAGAGCAAAAACTGCGTATAACTAACCTGTGCCGTAAAGTCGAACATGGTAGTTCACAAATGGCTGTCATGTACCAGTCCTTGAAGCAGAAAGCCATTGAAGCATTTAACAGGGTGGACGAACTGAAAGATGAGCGGGAACTAAAAGACCAACTATCCGGATTGAGACAAACCATCAAGTAATCATCAGGGACTACGTCTTTTGCCGATATGGTAAAGAGGGGTTCTAATAATTTTGTTAAGCCCAGCCAAATGAATTCCGTGGCTATTTACCCCAACAACTCAAGCAAGTCTACGTCAAGCGAGGATACCAAATCCATGATCCAAAAAATTATTCGGCCAGAGCAAATGAAGCTCCAAGTGCGTGGTTTACGTAAAACGATTAATGGCGGATTCATCATTAACACCGAGACCAAGGAAGACGCAGAAAAATTAAAAGTCGCTGTGGCACAATCGTCGTCCGGGCTTACAGCTGGTGATCCCTACAAGCGCAAACCTCGAATTGTTATTGTCGGAGTGCCCACATCGCTAACAGAAAAGGAGTTATTTCGGTGTATCTACGAACAGAACGTTACCGAAAAGATACCATCCTTAACTTTTGAAGAGTTCTAGTCCTCAACGAAACTAAGCCACAAGTCTGGTAAGAAAGATGTCACAAAATGCAATTTTATAATCGAGGTCACAGCTAATATACGCAAAGCCCTAATTTCGCAATCTAGAATCTTCATAAATTGGACCTCTTGCCCAGTTCGTGATTTTACACTTGTAACGAGGTGCTACAAATGCCAGCTGTACGGGCACGCAGCAAAATTCTGTAAGGACACATACAGGAAAGGTGATGCCCCAAGATGTGCTACATGCCTCCGTTTTAAGAAGCCGTGCTATCACAAAACTGGAGACATTGAGTGTCCCGCTAAAAAGAGCGCAGAACTAAGATACATCAACTCAATCGTTAATGAGGGCGCCTAGAGCGCCGTACATTTTATTTTGTTTATTAGCCTTAGCTAGAACAGATATAGTTATACACAATGACGCATAATTTAATTGATGATGTAGATAAAATTTGCTTATATGACTCAAAACAGTGTGACACTGAAAGTTGCAAGCAATACATTTCCGCATTTACTAACCCATTAACGTTACTAACACAAAATATTCGGAGTATTTTTAAGAACATAGACAGTTTTAATATTTTTCTACATAGATTAAATGTGGACTGTGATGTAATAACTCTTACGGAATGTTGGCTTTCCAATCGTGATGGTAATATTCCTGTGATACAAGGATACAACAACTACAACAGTTCAGTCAACTTCAATCAGAATGATGGGGTGGTTGTCTATACTAAAAAATCTCTTGTTGTCATTGTTGAAGAGCCCGTTGCACAGGAATGCAATTGCTTAGTTATTAAAATTGGAACCGACATCGCAATCGTGGCTATTTACAGACCTCCTTCTTTTAGAAATTTACATTCTTTTCATAATTCTCTTAATACAATACTCTCAACTCTCTCCTCCTTTAAAAATATTGTTTTAACTGGAGATATCAACTTAAACATCAATCCTGAAAACATCGATGCAGGGATGGAAAACTACCTTAATTTAAGTGCGTTTTATGGGCTTTTGCCTTTTTGCCCACCAATAGACGGAAAGATATTATCTGCACTAGTGCATCAGAGTCAAAGTTTATTTATACAAACAGATTTTATCCTTTTCTCGGACCATATCTTTACAATAAAATAAATAAGTCACTATCTATATATAACCTTAACTATACAAATTGTAAAAAAATATTCAGCAATTTTTTACACAAATTGAGCTATGATGAGACTGAGGGATTATTTAGTATTCTAAAATATGTTAAATTTTTAAGTTTCTATCTTAGGTTTTTGAATTTGTATGTATAATTAAATATTGTTTAAATTTTTAATAAAGAATAAGTATACCTTTTAAGCCGTTAGAACGCCTGTGGTACAGGTTTAACCTAGTACAGGCACAAATTGTCTATAGCTTAGTATTAATTATTTTTAAAGTAAGTAGATATAATTTTGTACACATTATTTCTTGAAAAAAATAATAATTATTATTATTATTTATTATGATCTGTGGAATTATCAGTTCAGTGCGCTACTTATCTTTAAGTTTTGTTGACAGAAATCGAAACGTTCAGTCGTGTCAGCTGGTTGAGAGTGAACCTGTGTTCGTGCATACACGTCTGTCTAATATATTCCGCGTAGATGACCAGTCCCTGTTGTGACTGGCCGCCATGGTCCAAATTCACTAATTATTATGTATAGGAAAATTGTGCTGTATGGCTGACGGGGAAGAATGTCATTACCCCATCTCATCCCGTCGGGTGGAAGAAGTTTAAAGATTGTATACCAGAAAACGTGCAACAACAGTTTTTGGAGTACTAGAATCGTTATACTGCCATCGTAAAACCGTTTACCAAGCGTGGTCTTTCTCGTCTTTTCGCTGATATGATGATGATGGTGGGAAAATTTAACATTATTATATGATTTATATATTTGCATAGGTTTGGCTCCAAAAATAAAATGATAAAACTTTAAGCAAGAGAACCCCACAGCGCGTTTTACTTGATTTTTTTTTTATTTAGTTTAATAATTAATATCCTAATAGTTATTAATTTGTATTCTATATGTTGTATATACAAATTAAAGTTTGTCTGTATGTCTTTTATAGAGACGTAAACTATGCATTGGATCATGTGATGATCTTCAGCAAATGTCGTGTAGGTATGAGCCGACGAAGATTTCTTTGTTGGTATAAGTTATGTAACCCCGCAGTTAAACTATATAACTAGTATGATATAAAAACACCCTTGATATTTTGTGGTAAACACAGACAGGTGATATAGTAAATTGCGTGTTATGGCTTTCATGGCACCGCGCACCAACCGCAACGAGTTGTGGTAAGGAAGAAAATCTATGTCGCATTCTGAACGGAACAATGAAACTAATAATAAGCGTGGCGCAGCGGCTAAGACAGTCGCCACGCCGCTTCGTGTCGCAGGTTCGAGTCTCGCGCTGGACAACTATTTGTGTGACCCATAAATAGTTGTTCTGAGTCTGGATGTAATGTGTGTCCGTCTATTATATGTTTTTAAAGTACCCCGCGGCACAGGGATTAGATTCCCTAGTGTGGGCGTTGTCCTTTCAAATAAAAAAAAGGAAAAAGTACAGTGTGTCATAAATAGTTGAGTAAATTTAAGGACCCCGTGTGCCCATGAAACTAAGAAATTAAATAAAGCCAGTGTGTAGAATACGAAATACATATTTTCCCCACAAGACTACTTTTTGTTATTTTTTAACAATAATAGTTAATGTTTATTTCAATAAAATGGAATGAAAGCAGAATATTAAGCGCCATATACGGCGTTAACGTCTTCTCCATATCTGGTTTCAGTTGAGATACGTGCAACGTTTACTTCTGCTTAAACGTTTATTTCTGGTAACTAACCTAAAGAAACATTTCTAAATTATAAGAAATTAATTATAAATATATAGTTAATGTAGTAGGTACTTAACATTAAATTAAGAATGTTTTAAATTTTCATATACAGACAGTAGGATATTACGGAAACTAATTAATTATTAGGCACATGATGATGATCATGTCTTCCCGGCTGAATTTCGGCCACGGCGGCCATTCTCAATGGAGATAAGCCAATTGCGCCGGATATATGTACAAGTGTATACGCAAACACAAGGGCACTTTCTATTCCATCACTCTCATGATCCGATGGGACGACTAGCGACACGGCCGGAAAGAGGTATGGTAGAGGACCAATGGCTTTACGTGCTCTCCGAGGCATTCCGCCAACTTCCAGACTTCGGACTGATACTGAGAAATTTATTGTTACGGAAATATCCCAAAATCACTTTTTGGCCCGACCCGGGATTTGAATCCTCATTTTCTGCGGTTGAGCACGCTACCGCTAGACCAACGAGGTAGTCAAAAACTGGCACATAAACGACATAGAAACGATGCATTGAGTCTATAAAAACAATTGAACAAATAACCGTGGTCATCACTCATAGATTTTCCCAGGACATTGTCCCAGGTTGGGATCGAACCCATTACCTCTTGCTTAGCAGTCAGGGCCACTAAACAATAGGCTTATATATTTAAAATATATTATATATTTAAATAATAAAAAACAAATTCGGTACAACAAACACACTGCCATTTGCAATCATCCCAAACTAGAAAGAGCCAGTAGTACTATGGCAATCAGATAACTGTTAAACTTAGTCATATGTATATTTCATTCGACGTCCAATGCTGGACAAAGGCCTCCCCAAAGGATCTCCACAATGGCCGGTCTTGCGCTACCCGCATCCAGGCATCCCGCGACTCTTGCAAGATCGTCGGTCCACCTTGTAAGGGGCCTGCCCACGCTGGTCTTCCGGTGCGTGGTCGCTACTCGAGAACCTTTCTGGCCCAGCGGCCATCGGTTCTACGAGCTATGTGCCCCACCCACTGCTAATTCAGTAGTATTACTGTCATATATTTAGAAATACATATATGTATATTACAGGTACAGCATACATACATACATAGACTCACGCCTGTTTCCCAGAGGGGTAGGCAGAGACAACGGATTTCCATTTGTTACGATCTTTGCACACGTCTTTTGCCTCGATTACTGTCATTATATTCTTCATACATGCTCGCTGGTTTAGGGTACTTCTGACCTGTCCTTTCTTGATAACGTCTCCGATTTGATCAGAGAATGTTCGACGAGGTCTTCCTCTTCCGGTTGTTCCATTCACACAGGCCAGGTATACTTCTGTTGGTCAAACTTCTTTCATTCATCCTTTCTAAATAGCCAAACCATCTCAGCATTCCTTTTTCAATCTTTGTGACTACATCTTCTTTCACACCACAACGCTCTCTTACATCAGTATTTCGAATTCTGTCTCTCAAAGTCACACCACACATACTTCTCAGAGCTCTCATTTCCACTGCATTTATTTTACTTTCATTCTTTTTCTGTCATACCCAACTTTCACTTCCATACAGGTACAGCATAACTGGGTATAATAATTGTACTCAAACAAACAATTGTCTTGCGTTGGGATCGTAGTGATCCTGGCTTAGCAGTCAGGATCACTAACCACTAGAGCAACAGGCCAGTCAGTTGTATCTTTATATTTAACCGCCTTCTGAAGAAGTAGGTTATCAATTCCACTATATGTTATTTTGTTTGTATGCATAGAATAAAATAATTATAAAAAATACCACTAAAATACAATAATAATTTTGTTTGATTTTTCTTTTATTATATTGGGAATGCGTCTTATTAAAAAATGCAATCCAATGTCCAAAATAATTTGATGTCAGTTTTATGATATTTTTATTCTGTAATGTAACGATCGTGAGTAGTAGACATTTTAATATGATTACGGTTTTACTGATATGAAATTTAACCTGCATTTTCACGAATATGAGCCCCGGACGGGCCTCGAAATAATAAAAGTATCCGATTAATATTCACGTGAGTAAACCGAAATCATATTAAAAAGGAATTTTGTTTTACATGAAATATTACAAAGAAGAGAGCAGATGTTTTTCACCCAGATAGTTAATGTACAGGGGTAGGATATAATGCCTACGTTACGTGGCACTTATTCCAGACATAGTAGTATGGACTAAGACTTGTAAGTTATACAGGGTGGCCGAGGAGATGACGTTCAAACACAAAATTTTTGATACTTTATGATGAGAATCACCCCCATGTATGTTCTACGAATTTGCGTTTTTTTGATACTTTGAAAATTTATGAGTCCTGTGCTCGAACCCTAATTTTGAGATTTCTTATAAATTCTAAGTCAGTTCTGCAATGATTAGATTAACCATACTTTTTATGGTGTTAGTTTAGACTATGCTAATTAGTTATCACAAAAATCTGAATCAGAAATGATCAACAGAACGAAAAAAAAATCTAAAACTGATATTAGGTGAAATTTACGAAGAAAAACATTAAAAAAATTCTATCTCGAAAAATACGCAAAATCACTGAACATACATGGAGATGATTCGGATACTCCTCATCATAAGTGTCATACTTAATGATGAGGAGTATCCGAACCACCAATTTTGCATTCAAAAGTCATCTCCTCGGCCAGCGTGTATATCAGCGTTTAAAAACATTATTACAGAATCGAATAAGGAAACTGAATTTCCACTTTTAATTGCCTTATAATTTTAAGAGTTTATAGAGATCTATTAACGATAAAAAAACAAGTGACGTGTGAGTTTCAAGTAGCTATTGTCAGTTTAATCCAAATCAGGCTGTCATCAAATATTGGGAGAGTTTGAGTGTAATTATCTATAAAAGTATGTATTTACAAAATAAAAGCAGTAAATTTAATATATCAGTTATCTGTTTTCCATAGTAGAAGGTCTGCTTCTTCAGATTGTCATATTCTTTATTTTCATATTCATTCATTTATTCGCATAATGCAGGTTAGGTACATAGAGTTGGTTAAATAATATACTTATAAGTTCGCTGTATTATAACCTCACGAGGTATGCAAATTAATTTATAATTCTAAAAGTCTAAGTAGGTGCAATATTTGTCCAGCAGTATATTTCGGTATGATGATAGTAATACTATGGAAACCAGATAACTAATATATCTACTACACATACCACTTCTCTTTTGTAAATACATAATATTTGTATGTTACTAATATAGCCGTAAGTCCAACTAACCTACATGAGTCTACGTTGCTTAAATAAATCAATATTTTATTCTATTGTATATTTAAAATAAATTATTTTATCGAATTCAAGTATTGTAGCAACATGGTCATCATGTTCCTTGATCAGTTAATTATTTGACTAGTTTACCTTAGCCTTACATATTCCGGAAACAATTTCCCATGATTATCATCTTTCCACTACGTTGACTGAGCTAAGCTAATAGGAGCGAACGTATAAAATATAGCATTTATTTGGGTTATAACCACAGAACATAAGTGTCAGACGAGCTTTACGCAATCGATATAAACAGTTTGATTGTCAAGTGTAAGAGTTAGACGCTAGAAATTTACATAAAAAAAAATATTATGTAATAATAATCCTATAATTATAATAATATCATCATCATCATCATGTCAGCTAAAGTACGTCCACTACTGGACAAAAGCCTCCCCAAAGAATGGGGGAATATGCCATAATCGCCACACTTGGCAGACGGGTTGGCGATCGCAGTTTGATGTTCATAGTTCCCAGAAAAACGCTGCCCGTTCTCTAGTAGGTATTCCCTCGGTTTTCTACACCCCCACGGGATGAGATGGGGTAATGATATAATAATAATATCCTGGGACAAACTAAGCAGAGCTTGTACTATGGAAACCAGATAACTGATATACCTACTACTTTTCTTTTGTAAATACATACTGATATAGATAATTACACTCAGGCTAAACATAAAAAAAACTAAACATACCTACAAACAAGTTCAAAACTCAACAAAATTAATAATTAAACAAACGAAAAACTCATTTGGATAATAATAGACATTTTAAGAAACATCGTAGCATACATAAATTGAAATAAAACTATAGTTTAAAAATAAAACATATTGACAAACAAACTATCTTCAGTATTTTCAAACAAACATAATATTATTCAAATACTTCAAACACATTAAAATTAAACCCAATTCGCACCCAACAAATTAGAAACAAACCCAAAAAAGGACTCTGACTTAGTCAGGGGAGCCATTCGTCTGTTCCCTAACTCAGAAATAGGGAACAATCCAAAAAAAAAAAAAGAATTACACTCAGACTTAGGACAAACAGACATGTTCATGCACAAATTGAATTGACTTTCAAATTGAACGAGTATATGTAGCTTTACCTGTTGATAGGCTAATGCTAAACTAGACTAAGATGAAGACAAAGCACACGAATCACTATCGCTAACATTTATTTACCTTTCAGTCTTTCCTGTACCAGGCTGCGGTGGCAGTATGAGAAGTATCCTCTACTGCCACTACGTGCAAGCAGCTCCAGGAAGACAGCAAACTGTGAGTCGCTGTTCCGAACTAGCAGGAGTCAGCAATTGGGGAGGGTAATCCAGAGTTCTCCTAGGTGTGTCCCGACCATCTGGGATATGCCACAAAAGGGGGCACCGGACGGGCATTCCCGGGCCTCCCCCATCGGACGCCATAAGAAATGCACGTAGGTGAGGTTTAGTCGGTGCCTGTCCGACATACCCACCCGCAGACACTTTTTGCGGGTGGTATGCGTAGGCATTCCTCTGCCTTATTAAGAAAAGGGTATCCGGTTTAGAAGTGTTGTATTCCATCCTATCTCCATACTGAAGAAAAAATTGTACCATCGTGACATTAATTAAATAACTAATTACCCATGTAGGTATATGCTTATTCAAATTTACTGCATCTGAATTTAAATTAAAAAACGGTAAATGCACAGGATGCAAAGAAATTGCTTCAATCTTTACTTTTGCCTCATTCGCTCTCATTAAGATTGATAATTTTAATTTTGTGATCGTACCATTGGCAGTTTTTTTTATCTGTGCAAACTACAGAGTGTAGTCTGTGGTTATAGCTAAACTTATAATGAGGTATCAGGAAAGTTAATAGGAAACAAATCATAATACAAGGATAGCGTGTTTGATATATTTAGTACAAGCAAAACCTGTAAGGATTTCCATTTTTACACTTAACGATTAGAAAACAATACTACTAAAGTAATATTCAGTAATAGTGTCACATTTTTTGTATTGTTACTAAAATGATCGCTGGCATAATCTATATATTATTGTATCTATTAAATATACCTATATTAATTTTCTTATATGTATTTGTAACACTACTTGCGTAAGACGTAGGAGTATACAATGGAATACTTGCTTGCTTTATTTTTATCTATGTAGCTGTGGCCCGCGGTTAAACCTGCGATAAAATTTATAAATAATACCTATATAACTACAAATTTTCATCAAAATCCGTTCGGTAATTTTTTCGTGAGAGATTAAAAAACATCCATACTAATATTAGTAGGATCTATATTATGCACTAGTTATGCCCCGCGGTTAAACTTTATAAATTATAGCCAATGGGTTATGTGGATATATAAGCTATGTTATTACAAAGTTACATCAAAATCCGTTGAGTAGTTTGTTTGAGTAGTTATCCATACATCCATGCTAATATTAGTAAGATGGACTAACTGTGCCCCGCGGTCTTACCCGCGTTAAGCGTTATAAATTAAAGCTTATCGTTATGCGGATATATAAGCTATATTACTACAAAGTTTCATCAGAATCCGTTCGGTAATTTTTTCGTGAGAGATTAACAAACAACCATACATCCATACTAATATTAGTATGGGTCTATATTATATATTATCTGAGTCCGAAGTTTTGAAGCAAAATAAAAATCATGTAGTAAACCTTGGAAATATTTTTGTAGAAAGCAGTATCTCAACAAATAAGTGACCAAATCAAAATAACTTTAAACCCAAGATTTAAGATTCTAAATTATATTTCAATTTAAGTTTGATATTTCTTTCGTACTTTTGGTGTTATCAGCCAGTTAAATTCCAAGCAAGGGGGGTGCTTTCGTCAGGATTGGTCATGTGAGCGCATAAAGAAACGGTAAACGTCCAAAATCGATTATAAAATCACTTTACTTCACAAATAACTCAAATTATAGTTCAACTCACAAATCAATACTCCAATTAAAATAGTAGTACTTTAGGAATTAATCACAATTAGCATTATCGTATGATTACGCGGAACAAAAGCGATCCGTCGATAACGTGGTGCGCTCACAACGGCCATTACAGATAGAATGAATCCAACATGGCCGCGCCGACCATCGACACGACGTTCCGCTAGAAATGTCATCTGTCAAATCTACTTCCGACATAATCGGACAAATGACATCTCGGATGCGCCGACAAATATATATTTTTTTTTATTTATTAAGATTAGTTCAACTATTTACCTTGGTGTAGATGTTACATAAAGTTTCACGATGTTAATTAAATAGTTACAAAGTCAGTTTTATCTGCACACTTTACATTATACATAAAACAAGCCATACGTCGTTCAACATCTAATTCAAAGTCGGACCAACTCGTCCCCGCGTTAATAAACAAAGTCGAGCAACAGTTGCAGTGAATAGGGCTGGCTTACTCATTTCAACTCAATCTAATTTATTTTGTTGATTTTTTTTCATAGTGACTTTTATAGTTATAGTTGTATGATGCTTTCACTGCTTCACCAGACAATAGTAGTGACCTTGGGCTCAAGCCGTCTAGCAAATATAACTATTATGTACCCGCGCCGGGGTTCGACCTCAACTCTGATAGGTTACTGATATGGATATGCATGAGAGGGTCATTGCTTTTTAGGGACGTTTGTGCAACTAAGAAAAAGAGATAGACAGAGATTAGATGCATTTGAAATGTGGTGCTGGCGAATAATTATGAAGATTAGTAGGACGGAAAGAAAAACAAATGTGTAAGTATTACGAATGGTAGATGAGAAGAGGTGCATATTTAGAACCATAGAAAACAGAAGAAAGATGTTAAGGCACTTGATACGACATGCTACCTTTATGAGGAATATTATTGAAGGCAAAAGAGGCTAGGAGAGGACGAGGAAGACCAAGAAGGATGATGAAGATATGGATCAGACAAAGAAAAAGATAAATGTAATGTCATATCAAGAAGTCAAAGCGCTCGCCGAAAGCCGAGATGATTGGAAGAAGCTCCACCGACAAGAGCATAGCTCTCAAATATGATGATGTGCAACTGTCGCTCTACTTACTACTATTTACTAAAAGAAATAAAATTAATAGTAGGTAAAGTATGCCAAATTTCGATTTAATCGTTGCGAATATAGAATAGAATATATTTTATTACTTGGTCAAGAATATTTTACATGTCACTTAAGAAAATAAATTTTACATAGTGTTATGGTGGTTTGTTATAAGCGCATTTTGTCACGTGTAGGATCTTTTGCAACTTATTCCTATAAACTTCCCTAACTTTACATTTTTTAAATACAATGAAGAAGTAAGGTTTGTGGATTTATGATCCCAGCAGGTTTATCCCTTTTTTTTAAAGACAACGTCTGCACTAGTGAATTTAATCCCTGTGTCGCGGGGTACTTTACAAACATATAATAATCGGACACAAAGTACATCCAGACTCAGATTAACTAGGTATTTATGGGCCACACAAATACTTGTCCGGCGTGGGACTCGAACCTGCAACACGAAGCGGTGAGGCGACTGTCTTAGCCGCTGCGCCACACGTGCAGTCATATTTGTGCTTAATTTAATCGTTGTCAAAACCACGTTTAAAATTTAACTAAAAACTAGCTAAAAAGAAAATCAACATGACATACATCTTTGACACGCACTCATAAACATTTGTACACACACAAATGTCATCCTATTTCTGTTTCGTTTGACAGCTTTTATTTCTTTCTCTATTTCACTAGGCATACTAACTTTATGATTTAATCGTTGTCAAGGAGGTCAAAATTATGTTTAAAGTTTCCATGACGTATGAAGCCAATAAAAGCGTTACAAAAAGAAAGAAGTTTAAAAAGTGTTGAATAAATCCAACGCAGTATTTATCACGCGCACTCGCAGTAGGGTTCATCTGGAAGCGATCTCGTGAAGCATGGTTCGCTTTCAGCATTCATACATCCCACGTACGTGCAGACTCTGGAATGAATTACCTGCTGCGGTGTTTCCCCAGCGCTATGACATGTCCTTCTTCAAACGAGGTTTAAAAAGAGTAATAATGTCCTCCTAGCCGAATTTCGGCCACGGCGGCCAGTCTCAATAGAGATTAGCCATCTGTGCATGACATATTATAGTGCGCAAGTGTGTGCGCAAACACAGGAGCACTTTCTATTCCAATACTCTCATGATCCGATAGGACGCCTGGCGACACGACCGGAAAGAGGTCAGTTACTGCAGGACCGACCGCTTTACGTGCTCTTTGAGGCATGGGGGTGTAATACCGCCTACTCACAGACTTCGGGCTGATAAAATTTTTCTTTTTACAGAAAAGTCTTAAAATCTCTTTCGGCCCGATCCGGGATTTGACGGTCACCGTAGCCTAGTTGGTAGTGCTCCTGCCTACGAAGCTGGTGGTCCTGGATTCGAATCCCGGTAAGTGCAAATATTTGTGTGATGAGCACGAATATTTGTTTCTGAGTCATGGATGTTTTCTATCTATATAAGTATGTATGTCGTCGCCTGGTGCCTGGTTTGCTTAGTTTGGGGCTAGGATGATCTGTGTGACATTGTCTCGAGATATTATTATTATTATTATTTGAACCCAGAACCTCGTTCTCTGCGGGTGAACACGCTACCGCTAGACTAGGTTTAAAAATAGTATTAATCTCACGGTAGGCAGCGGTTTGCTGTACCCCCTGGCACTGCGAATGTCCATGAGCAGCGGTTACCACTTACCATCAGGTGGGCCGTCTAGCTCGTCTGCCTCCAAAAGCAATAAAAAAAACGTATTTGACAACCCTATCATCAAACAGTAACAAACGGGAGTCCAGTTCGTTATCTACACTACAAGTTGTCCCGTACTTCCTGTTTTAAGTTAGATAATAGAACTGGTTGCTATTATGCTTGCTTTTAAATAAACTCTAGTAGGTGTGAGATAAGGAACTATCAACAGTTTTGCTGTTATATTTACTTGTTGTGTTATAGTTGTTCTCAGAAGACTGATTAGATTTAGTTCAATTTATTTATGATTAAAATCTTGATGCACGTACAAGGCTTTAATCGAAAGTTAATTGCTATTAGTTTGGATATGCATGTTTTTGCAATGTTGAGTTTACCACAAATATTTGTTTAATAGTTTTGTATCATCATATCAGCCGAATAACGTCCACTGCTGGACAAAAGCCGCCCAGCATGACAGAAAGCCGGCCAGTGGGCGTTAAAACCATCTGCGATGATTGACCTGCGGGCAGCCCCACCCCTCGCGACTTAAATTATACTCTAGAGTAGTCGGTATTTTGAGAATAGTTATTACCAAAGTTAGGAACATCGAAGTTTAGGAATTTTAAAAGTAGGAATTTTAAAATCGGAGTTGTAATATTCGAAATTTCGAACCATTCGGAATTATGAATGTCGGAATACAGATTTTCGTATTAATATAGCGTACCCAACTTAATTACTGTTTATACAACTTTTCCTGTACTTTTCTTCCAATTTTCTTTCTTTAAATACTAATATTATAAATATGCTGTATGTACAGACGCCAGCACATCAAGCTACCACAATCTGTCAAATTTCCCCAATTGAAAGTGAACCTTATGCATTTGTGATTAAGTTGAAAATCTATTAAAGAAATTTGACAGATTAGGGTAGCTGGATGTGCTGGCGTCTGTACATACTGCATGCTCGGTCCGAGAGAGTCACCTAGAACCATCGGCATGATCAGCGCTAAAAAAGTAAACGTTGCAAATGCTGAGATTGAGCCAATTCAGACTTGCAAGTTTTCGTCTTATATTAGTCTGAATAAACTGTTTTTCTTATTATTTCTCCTTCAATTTAATACTATGAATTTGTATCACATGTTCAGAAAAGCAGCTCTCTACTATTTTATTTATTGAGGAAACTGTAAAGAGACATTGAATGAACAAATGACAAATTAATGAATCACTTCCCTTTAAACAGTTCTCGACTATAATTAAAACGTTATTCGTTCGAATCGAAAGTCCTCCGAATATTCGAGTTTCAAATGTAGCCAATATTGAAAATTTAATTACCTCTGCCAGAAGCCACACCGAAATACGACAAGACCACCTCCGTAATTGGTAGTTTGGAATGACCCGATTACACGTCGACGGTGTGACTGGACCGACTCAAATCGGGGCTGATCGGAATTTCATTAACGGAAGCAAATTTGAGTTCGCTACGTCAAATCTGACCATATTTTGATGGCAGCGGATTTTATGGGTATACAAAGTCAAAGATTTATTTGCAAGTAAATATGGTTTTAAAAGGTCTTACATTGGTAGCACAAAAGTAGCTTAACATATTATTATCTAATCATATAATAATGACATGCAGTGAAGAAAATTATTTGGCCTGCAGGAATTCCTTGACAGTATAGAAGGAATTCTCAATTAACCAATTGCGTAAAGTTTTTTTTGAATCGACCCATTGGAAGAACCTTAATTTGGTCAGGAAGCTTGTTATAAATCCGAACACACATTGGATAACAGCTTCGTCTATATAGTTCCGTTCTCATTCTAGGAATAATTAATTTATTAGGATATCTAGATTATCTAGTTTTGTAGTTACATTTGTCTCCCAGATTTTCAAACATTTCCGGATGAGATTTGGTAAATTTACATGTTCCCTTAATATGAGTATGTGTAATACCAGTTAATGGGAGTATTCTAAGCTGTTCCCCATACCAATATACCATAATTGAACCAGCATTTTTTCAGCAGCAACAAATTAGAGGTTGTTGCTTATTTGTTATACGAACATACATTAAATGTAAATTTGTAAAAAACTTGTCCAGACGCCTTGTTGAAACTTCAGGTGATCGGAGGGCTGGGATGTACCTCAGTCAACGTATCAGCTTGGCTATACGTCGCTACTTACTTTTTGATCACCATACCCGCAGATGGTGACTTGAATACTATTTTTAATATTGAATTTATTTGTAATTTTTAGATGTTTTGAATATATTTTGTTGAAATTTGACGTTGAAAGCAAATTGTCAAGACTGGAAGATAAATAAATTATACATTAATATACTAAAAAAAAAACAAATTTTGCCAAAATTAATTGACTATTCTGATATTTACATCAAACATCAGCCTTTGCGAATTTATTAAGTATAGGTATAACCAAACTTAACTACTTAAAAAATCATTAAATGAAATTACAATTGAAACTTTAATAACTCTATAATTAAAATATATTGATACTAGTTGTACCCCGCGGTTTCACCCGAGTTAAACTTAACAAATTATAGCGTATGTGTTATTCAGAAATATAAACTACAATAAAGTTTCATCAAAATCCATTCTGTAGTTTTTGCGTTAGGAAAGGAGTTACAAACATCCATATATTCATCCTCACAAACTTACACATTTATAATATTAGTAGGATTATATTTACAAGTATAAAAATATCCTCAAATTAAAATATAATTGTATGTTAAACATCAGGCCTTGCAAGGTATTCTATACGGCCGGCACATGCTAGCATCTCTGTAAAATTACCGACTTGTTTGTGGCACATTCGCTGTGCCGGAGTGGTAGGAGTCGGTCAATAGGGGAGAGCAATCCAGAGCCCTCCCAGTGTACGTGTTTCGACCATCTGGAACATGGCGTAAAAAGGGAGCACCGGAGCAGCATACCCGCGTTCCCAGGGCTCCTCCCATTAGGCGCCAAGAGAAGTCCACGGGAGGTGGTTTACTCGGCGCGAGTTCGACATACTCAACCGCAGACACATTTGCGGGTGGCATGCGCAGGCAAAACATTTATAGCGAATCTTGTTGTTGTTTGTCCACAGAGCAAGTAACATAACTTTAATACCTTTGTTTCAAAGAGTATATAACATGTGTAGTACTGCTTTGATACTCGCTCGTGATATGGAACGCATATTAGTGATGTGCCACTAGCAGACTAATCACACCAGTTTTTTAATTATTTTATTTGTTTAGGCTGAAGAAACTATGTTTTTGGTTTTTATTGATAATAATTTGTGTTTGTTTTATTTTTTTTTTATCATTCATTTTGCCGTGATTTACTTGCACGGACAATATGTGCCTTTGTTACAAGCTTTTATTTAACTTGCAATGTATGTTTGTTCGGGTGGAATCTTACAACTCAATTTTAAGCCACTTGACCTCAACCGAATGAACTGAAATTTTGCATACACGTTCAGTTTGGGTGACAATTCATGATTAACAGTGTGACGTCATTCTAAATCCAAAATGGCGGCCCAGAATGGCGGACTAATCATTTTTAATGCATTCCCATATTTTTTTTCTTTTTAGCGCATTTAAATAAAAGGTAATTTTTACATATTTTTTTTTTTAATATTTTATTATATATTTTTGTTGTCTGTGCAATTTTTTAAAATAAATCTTTTTCTTTTTTTTATCTTTTATTCCCCCTGCCTTATCAAAAAAAAAGTCCGGATACATTTACGGAATCCACCTAGAATCTATATTCAGATACCCTGTTCTTGATTAACCCTGTTCCAACGGTGACTACGTTATTAAACTTGTAATATATTTTTGTAAAGTGCACCAAGCTTAATGAGTTGTCAGGTCCAGTACGTTAACTTTCAATATTTAAATAGGTTAAGTGTCCAGGTTGAATTTATAGTTGGAATACGGTAGTTACTTAATTGTATTTTGAATTAAACCCCCTCGTATTCAAAAGTCATTCCAATTAATTCTAAAAGTAATTTCGAATGAATCCAATGTAAAATGAGTTTTGAATAGCTACCAAATACATTTTTAGCTATCAAAATATTTTATATGAAGAAATAGCATCAGATTTTCACAAATTAGGTTTTAACTCCACAATTGCTTAAACCAAAGTTTGGCCAAATATTATATGTATAGAAATACAAAAATTGTTTAATATCCTGTATTTTAAAATAGGAAGGGTGAATTAAAAAACGATGAAGTGACAAAATAATAAGTAATAAAGTTATGTACAGACGCCACCACATCAAGCTACCCCAATTTGATAAATTGCTTTTATTGATTTTAACTTTATCACCAAAACATAAGGTTCACTTTCAATTGGAGAAATTTGACAAATTGGGGTAGCTTGATGTGCTGGCGTCTGTACATTACTTTATTACTTACTGTTTTGTGCATTTTTTTTAAAGAGGTAACAACCGCCGCCAATGTCACTCGCAACATCAAAGACGTCGTAGGTGATTTGCCGGCCTTTAAAAAAGTCAGCAGTATATTAGTTCGCTGACTCTTTTAAATGCTGGCTTACTCACTAGCTGTGCTTAATCAAACGCAACAAGAAATGTTTTCTGTAAGATACGTAAGCTCAAACAATAGATGTGCGATTAACGTTTATGCAACAAAACTATACTGCGACTCAACATAGTTCCAATACACGCTTGTGTGACACACTGAAAATCAACATCTCGCTAAACACTCAATAGGTTTAGATTTGGTTCAGTACGGTTAGGTTAGAACATGACAAAACAACGCTCGAGCCGAGCGAGCGTAGCGAGCGTCGGGCGGCAGCGGCCGGCGAAGTGCCAGAAAGACGATCGCATTTTACGGGATGTCGATCTTCAGTATGTCGCACAAGCGTGCATTAGAACTATGGTAGGTCGCAGTAAATTTATGTCACGTTTAAAGAGAGGTAGGGCATAGCGTTAATTCGTTTAAAGAGCAGCCCGAATGGGGAAGTACCTCCACCTTACAGAAGACACTCCTTAATAATAACATTAATAATTTTAATGTTGTGTTTCCGAGTGTGAGTAAGGTCGCCAGAGCTCATTGGGGGGGGGGGAAAGGTCAGCAACACTTGTTTGCTGACTTTTAAAGGCCGGCAACGCACCCGCGACTCCTCTGGTGTTGCGAGTGTCCATGGGCGGCGGTGATCACTTACCATCAGGTGACCCACTTGATCGTTTGTCGACCTGTGACATAAAAAAAAAAAAATGTCACATAAGCGTTAATCGCACATCCATTTGTCGAGCTCACGTAGTACACTCGTACTACTTTGAACGAATGATCGCTGTAGCCTACATCGTTTAAACGTTTGTTACTTAGCCACCTCCGGTGGAGAAATGATTTGAAATCGGCCTAACATCTTTAGAAGAAGAACAAGTACATTTCATTGCATAAGGAATATACACAGTACAATATGCACAGAACATTATGGGCGGCCTTATCACTAAAAGCGATCTCTTCCAGGCAACCTATTTGCGATGTATGGATCAGAATTTAATATCAATGGATAATGGTAGCAAAAGGTGTACGAATTTATTGGAAATTAGAAAATATAGCTTACATATACGTATATACGTAAGAATAATACTTATATACAGTACTGTATACATACACACACAACATATATAAATATAAACAAATATATAAACCTTAATATATACACATAAAGACTTATATGTAAACTAGCATACTTTCAGCTAATTCTAGTAAAGTCTCGGCGGCTACTAGATAAGTTATCTTTATTACAATCATCATCATATCAGCCGAAAGACGTCCACTGCTGGACAAAGGCCTCCCCCAAAGATCTCCACAATTGCCGGTCTTGCGCTATTCGCATCCAGCAGTATCATCGGTCCATCTTTATTACAATAATGAAATAGATTCTATATTAATAAAGGCTTTGACCATTGTCATCCTGCTAACATATTTAAATTTATGTTGCCATTACAACGTTGTTTTAGGTACACGGTATTCACAAGAAAAATATTAATTGCTTATGTTTCATCATTGACTCCTTTCATGTTTAAGCCGACGTTGACTATGGTTAATGAATGTTCTAATGTTTCAGGTAGAAATCATTTTATTTAATTGTCTTTGGCTTCAAATGTCATATATATATTTATATATTGTTAACCCATTTATGTATAACAAAGTTATCAAAGAATGCGAGATTAAAGAATCTTCTCTACGAAGAGCCTAACTAATCATCTCTCACTGGCTGGCAGGTCTTAATTATTCAGAGACTGAACAAATATTGCGCAAAATCAATCATCATTATCCATCATCATATCAGCCGAAAGACGTCCACTGCTGGACAAAGGCCTCCCCCAAAGATCTCCACCATTGCCGGTCTTGCGCTATTCGCATCCAGCAGTTTAAAAAAAAATGTGTTGGTCTGAAGATATTTATTATTCCATCTGTCAGACAAAAATAGCTATATTTTTGGAATGGAATAAGATACGAAAATGCCTGTAAGACTCAAATATGCGGCGTGGTTTAGGTGTTTTGAAAATACGGAAAAGCCAAAATCGCCAAAATCGAACGTATTTAATTTTCCAACTACGGGGACGATATATATATATATATAATATATATATATATATATATATATATATATATATATATATATATATATATATATATATATATATATATATATATATATATATATATATATATATATATATATATATATATATATATCAGTTATTCTGTCTTACTGTCTGGGGACTAAAATTAAATGTGAGGACATTTATATCCCAAACAGCGAGCTATTTAAAGCCGTCACTCAACAAAACAAAGCATTTATTTTGTTCGGCGTTCAATGCGCACTCGGATGATACAATAATCCTTTAATCGGAGGCTGAGGGGTAAGACTTTGAGTAATACCCTATTATCTAGTTCTTCCTTTTCTTCAAAGTACTACAGGCACTGCACTTGGTAGAATTGGCACTTTTTATTTATTTATTTGATATACAAAATAATAATAATGTCCTCCTTATTTTGGCCACGACGGCCAGTCTGAAGCATCTTCTACACGGTTGCAAACCAACGTCTAGACCATCTAGACTGCAAACCAACGTCTAGACCATCTAGACTGCAGTTGTGCAGTCTAGATGGATGACAACCACCAGGGTGGACTGCAGGACTGCACAACTGCAGTCTAGATGGATGACAACCACCAGGGTGAACTGCAGGACTGTACAACTGCAGTCTAGGTGGATGACAACCACCAGGGTGGACTGCAGGACTGCACAACTGCAGTCTAGATGGATAACAACCACCAGGGTGAACTGCAGGACTGTACAACTGCAGTCTATATGGATGATAACAACCAGGGTGGACTGCAGGACTGCACAACTGCAGTCTAGATGGATAACAACCACCAGGGTGAACTGCAGCACTGTATAACTGCAGTCTATATGGATGACAACCACCAGGGTAGACTGCAGGACTGTACAACTGCAGTCTAGATGGATGACAACCACCAGGGTGGACTGCAGGACTGCACAACTGCAGTCTAGATGGATGACAACCACCAGGGTGGACTGCAGGTCTGCACAACTGCAAGCTAGATGGATGACAACCACCAGGGTGAACTGCAGGACTGTACAGCTGCAGTCTAGATGGATGACAACCACTATGGTGGACTGCAGGACTGCACAATTGCAGTCTAGATGGATGACAACCACCAGGGTGAACTGCAGGACTGTACAACTGCACTCTAGATGGATGACAACCACCAGGGTGCCCTCTGTTGGGATGTTGATTTGTAACTATGTAGAAGATGCTTTAATAGCCATCGAGGCTAGGCATCTGCGCGGGTTGCTTGCTTGCTTATCGTATGGGTAGTGGTAACCCTAGTGTCAGAGTTGCTCAAGCCGCCCAGTAGGCCTCTGACATGGCTTAACGACTGTTGTCTAATGACTACAACCGGGACCGACATCTTAACGTGCCCTCCGAAGCACGGAGACGCTCAGAAATTAAACCACTTTGGCGGTCACCCATCTATGGACTGACCGCGACCCTAGTTGCTTAACCTCGCCGATCGCTTACGGACCGGTGAGAGACTATATTATAGTGTACAAGTGTGTGCGCAAACACAGGTGCGCTTTCTATTCCATCACGATCCGATCCTGTCATGATCCAATGGGACGACTAGTGACACGACCAGAATGAGGTCAGGTACAAGACCGACAGCTTTACGTGTTTTCCGAGGCACGGGGGTATAATTCGTTTTTACAGATAAATCCCAAAATCACTTTTTCCCGACCCGAGATTTAAACCCGGGAACTCATTATCGAAATTATAAAGTGGCATCCAACCCATCTATCCGCACGTCACACATGATGAGACGTACTGCAAAGAATGAAAGCGGCACGAACGCCGTAAATGCTTTGTTTATATATATACTTTGTCAAATCAATTAATACCCTTTAAAAATATCGCTGACTAAATGGCATATAAAATACAGTAAATTTCAGTTCATCCATATGTCCATTTACAGAATCTGCTGGCCAGTATGTTCGTAGTATTTGACAATGCTCTGCGCTTCCTTTCCATAATTATTTAAATCATCTCTAGAGTCAGTTCTTTAAAAGAATTCTATTAAGTGCTTTTACAGGCTTGAGGCGTTGAAAACTATGTATTCTTGTTCTAATTATCACACTGATATTATTAAGGAGAAAGTTTGTGAGTGTGAGAGTGTATGACTGTGTATGTTTGTTACTTCTTCACGTCTAAACGGCTAGAGCGATTTTAATAAAATTTGGTATCGAATTAGCCTGCATACCCTGATTAACACATAGACTACAATTTATATAGTTTAACGCGGGTAAAACCGCAGGGCACAGCTAGTTGTAAATAAAAACATGTGTCGCAACATACGACTTATACACTAATAACCATTTATTTCACACTAATATTATTAAGGCGAAAGTTTGTGACTGTGTGAGTGTGTATGTTTGTTACTTCTTCACGTCTAAACGGTTGAAGCGATTTTAATAAAATTTGGAATGGAGTTAGCTGATACCCTGGATTAATACATAGGCTATAATTTATAAAGTTTAGCGCGGGTAGCACTGCGGGGCACAGATAGTAATTTATAAAGTATAACGCGGGTAAAACCGCCGGGCACAGTTAGTTGTAAATAAAAACATGTGACTTAACATACGACTTACACACTTATAACCATTTAATAATAATAATAATATGCTGGGACATTAGATCCCCAACTAAGTAGAGCTTGTACTATGGAAACCAGATAACTGATATACAACATGTACTACTTTTCTAAGCCTAACTTATATTTTCAGTGATTCTATCTATTCGACAAAGTATAAACTATAAAGTAAGTATTTCCACCCTCCGTCAATCCGCAGAACTTGTCCAACAATACACCCATCCATTTTATAAAGTTTTCATAGTTGAGCTATAAATATTTCAATAGCGATTCTAACTTTGGTGGAATGCCTGTTGCGTTAAAATTATATTATGTCAGTATGTATAGCTACCCCATCAAATGCATCAAATATTTTGAAGCTTATATATAAGTATTGTGTGTGTAATGACCTACTGCACGTGTGGCGCAGTGGCTTAGACAGTCGCCTCGCCGCTTCGTGTCGCGGGTTCGAGTCCCGCGCCGGACAACTATTTGTGTGACCCATAAATAGTTGTCCTGAGTCTGGATGTAATTTGTGACCTTTTATTATATGTTTTTAAAGTACTCCGCGACACAGGGATTAAATTTCCTAATGCGGGCACTGTCTTTAAAAAGAAATTGCCTTGGATGAATTTCTCTAAAAGCACACAACTCTAAACCGTGGGAATGAATCTAGAATATAAGCAAAATATCTGATTAATGCGACTTGCTAGAGGTGCAATGGTCGATTATTTTTCTATTATATCTACTTAGGTTTATGTTGATTTATTTGCCATATATGTAGTGAGTACCCCCCAACATAACATAAAGTCGAAATTTTGAATAAATTTCGGCATTTTATTTTCGGTAATTTCTTACCAAACACTATTTATTATGCGCCTGGGTGTGAATTGTGTGGATGAAAATCGTAGGTACTAGTAATATATGAAACTTTTACTTATACATACAACATGTAACGTAATTAACGCACATCCTGAATATAGTTTGTTCAGAATATTTTACTGCATCAATTTATAAAATTTTTAAAATAGGTAATTTTTACGCAAATTATTGTTATATTAACCCTGAAGAGACAAAACCAATTGAAATGGACCGTAAGTCAAAGTAATAAGACTTATAAATCGCAGTTTTATTTCAATTCTATTCTTTTAATTGAACAGGGGCTAATATCGACCATTACGTAGGTATTATTGATCGCTAGACTAATCACAGGTCCAAATACCTATAATAATTATGATGTTGATTAATTAAGGCTTCAATACAGTCCAACACAAACCAGTAAATGCCGATACAGTCCAATAAAGTAATTCAATACAGTTTATCTAATATATATTAGTTTTTGATAATATTATTTATTGGATTAGGTATTTTAGGTAAAACATAATTTAATTAACAGGGAAGTTGGTTACAAGATGGACTCACGCTGTACGAAGATGATGTCACTCTTGTGCTGAGGAAGGGATTCCCCGAATGAGCAGCGACTATAGCCGCTCACGATTCATACAAATGCCATCATTGAATACAAAATAAAGAAAAATAAACTGTATTTCAAGAAACTAATTAAATTTATAATAATGCACATACATCTTAAATTAAAAATTCAGTGTATGTATTATGATTACAACATAATATTCTAATTGGGGTGTTGGAGGGTGTGCGTCAATTACGTTACAAGTTTTATATTGTTTTATTCAAAAGTGACTTCTAATTATTTCTTCGGTCTATGTGAAATGAGAAACAAAACAATTTGAAACATAATTGTATTGGAGCTACAGGAAATCCTGTCACTTTATCGCGCGTATTATACCAAAATATTACGATAATGTAGCTGTAGAATATAGCGTAGCCGTTCTCAAGAGAAATATTTAACAATATCCGGCCAAGTTCGAGTCTGTCAACATCGTTAAATTTTCAGTTTCGTACCTTTCATGGACTAATACTACTACTTCTTCCAAAAGCGTATTTGGCTACAACAATGAATTACTTTAGTCCTGCCCAGTCTTCCCACTTACACAGGAGTGGTGATCAACCTGGGGCTCTACCGGCTAAGTCTCCGAACATCGATTTCTTAAATGGCGTTAAAATAAATTAAGGTTAAAAGTTACTTAATCAATCGTTAAATCGGCTTCAACGTTGAAAATCGATTCCGGACCATTTATGACGTCACATGTGCTCATGGAAGCCGATTTAACGATTGGTTAATTCATTTTTAACCTTTATTTATTTGAACGCCATTTAAGAAATCGATGTTCAGCAACTTAGCCGGTAGAGCCCCTGATGGATTACAAAAGAACCTGCGCCCTATATAATGCAATTTAAATATTATACGCTATTAATATGCTAATATGAGTAATCATAACTATGTATTATATTCTACTAACTAACTCGACAAACAACTTCGTAACTACCACTTTATTAAACTTTTGCAAGACGTAGACGTACAAAACAAAATCATCCAAAGAAGTCAATCCATTCTCTACATATCTGCAAAAAATAATATCCGTATCTCAAAATTAATTCCTTCATAATTTATTTTAAGTGCAGTTATTCATTTTGACGATTCATTGGGGCGAAGACCGATCTTAAGCAAATCTAAGATCAATAAAATCAATCCAGCTGTTCATAAGCTGGAAATGGTATAAATAACCCCATCCTTTTACATAATACTAGCTGTGCCCCACGCTTATACCCACGTAAAACTTTTTTAAATTATAGCCTATGTGTTAACCCAGGGTGTCAGCTAACTCAATCCCAAATTTTATTAAAATCTCTCCAGCCGTTTAGACGTGAATAAGTAACAAACATACACACTCACACAGTGACATACTCACAAACTTTCGCCTTTATAATATTAGTGTGAAGAGTATCTCAATACGTATTATGTCAGGTGAATGCTGCCCGATAACAGCTTCCCCAAGAATTGAGGAAGAAGCAGACGGGTTGGCGATCGCAGTATGATAATCACAGTTCACAGGAAGACGCTGCTTCCCTTTTTAGGGTTCCGTAGCCAAATGGCTAAAAACGGAACCCTTATAGATTCGTCATGTCTGTCTGTCTGTCCGTCCGTATGTCACAGTCACTTTTTTCCGAAACTATAAGAGCTGTACTGTTGAAACTTGGTAAGTAGATGTATTCTGTGAACCGCATTAAGGTTTTCACGCAAAAATAGAAAAATAATAATAATTTTGTGGGTCCCCATACATAGAACTGAAACTCAAAAAAAAATTTTTCATTGTACCCATACATGTGGGGTATCTATGGATAGGTCCTTAAAAATGATATTGAGGTTCCTAATATCATTTTTTTCTAAACTGCATAGTTTGCGCGAGAGACACTTCTAAAGTGGAAAAATGAGTGTCCCCCCCCCCTGTAACTTCTAAAATAAGAGAATGATAAAACTAAAAAAATATATGATGTACATTATCATGTAAACTAACAACGAAAATTGGTTTGAACAAGATCTAGTAAGTAGTTCTTTTTAATGCGTCATAAATCGTAAACCGCAAGTTACCTTTCATTTAGTCAACTGAAATACTTGCTGCTACGGAACCGTTTATGGGCGAGTCCGACTCGCACTCGGCCGGTTTTTTGCCTTCTATGCCCCCCGCGGGATATTATTTTATCGTATGGATAGTGGCTACCGTGCTTGCACACTTGTTTAAACCACTCAGTAGACTTCTGACATGGCTTAACGACTATTGTCTAAGTACTATAACCGGGACCGACAGCTTAACGTATCCACCAAAGCATCCTGTAATCCATTTATAGCCTGACCGCAACCTTAATGCTTTACTTGCCTTTTACTTACGGACCTGTGAGTGCAACTGGGTACATATGATAAATAAAATAAAAAAGGACTAAAGAAGCGCTTGTAAATAGCCAGAACATGTTTGTAGTAATTTAAGTATACATAATTATTTCTAGTGACATATAGATATTTAGGTATTGTTAAAACATTTTTAAAATTTATTTCATAATAGTAATGATATTTAGCTACCTTGTATTAAGTTATTGTCAAAGAGTTTAGGTTTAATTATCGAAATTTATAGTTAAATTTTACTACATATTGTCTGAATGGTTCTATCTATATTTAGGTACGAATTCAATATTATTATTGTGACGGACCTTGTGTTTATAACGACGGTCGCGCTTTAATGCTACCACCGGATGCAATGCGCCCCAACTGAGAAGATCGAGCGAAACAAACTCAGCGGGTTCATCTACTACTGGTTTCAACACGGCCCAGCTGAGACTGTCCGGCGAAACAAACTCAAGCGGGCATGAACACGGGATTTGGTCCACTTAGAGTAATTATTTAGTAGGCAAACACAATATCTGCTTGATCGGTTGTCTGAATGCATAAGTATTATTTTAGATTATATTTAGGAAACAAAAGAAAAACATCGAAACTATAACATTATTTATTCTGAGACAGTCTTAATAGATATGGGGTAATTATATTCCTCGCCGTCTTCATACAGAAGATATTTCAACATGAATATATTTTCAATACTTACTTTCAGATACACCAAAAGTATTTACACAAAACAAGCGACCCAGTGAATAAGCAATTGAGGGATCAGCCGCCGCACATATTGTACCATTTCTCCGTTTCTCGGTACACGCACGATTGCCCTTTGATTGCCCTCTATCTTCCCTTACTCCTTTGTTCCCTAGATTAATGATCAACGGAACTTGCTATTGTTATATCTGTGTATACTGATTATTGGGGTGAAAAACAAGCCCTGTTAAGATGAGGCTCTTGATAGTAATTGGCCTCACCAGATATTCGAAAAGGATAGACTCCGTGGATTGTATAAGTACTTTGAGTGAGAGAGACAGAGAGATCTCAAGGCCTAATATTTAGACGGTAATAAATTGGTCTGAATCAATTAGATATGAATTGCTATCCTAGAAGGTAATGAGAATGACAAATAGTAGGTTTGACGGGCCGATTGACGAGGTTGGTAGATACATGCTTTTCAAGCCGTAAATCGTAGGTTTGATTCCCATTTGTGTGCATGAACATGTCTGTTCCTGTCTTTAGGTGCTATTGTCAATATATGTATGTATTTATAAAAGAAAAGTAGTATATTTAGTATATCAGTTATCTGTTTTCTGTAGTACAAGCTCTGCTTCGTTTGGGATCAGATGGCTGCGTGTGAATAATGTCCCAGGATATTATTATTACCATAGTGCACCTATGATTTCGGGTGCATTTGTACCCTATAATATATAGTACTGCCGTAACAAAATTCAACCTCTTCTCGCAGTTATTTAAGTTATTTCAATTTAATATTTTTCGTTCATTACGAATTAAATGATTGTATGCGGAAATGAGAACTCTACCAGTGAAATAATCAATTGAATAATCATGAGTTACTTGAATAGATAACTATCTTGTGAAAAATAATACACTATCATCTGATCCCAAACTAGGCTGAGCCTGTACTATGGCAACCAGACTACTGATAAACATACGTAAAGCGTGAAAGTTTGTGAGTATGTGAGTGTGTATGTTTGTTACTTCTTTACGGCTAAACGGCTGGAGCGACTTTTATAAAATTTATAACGTTTAACGCGGGTAAATATCCGCGAGGCACAGCTAGTTTTGAAATAGTTGCGGTTCCAATGGTGTTGCGAGTGTCTATGGACGGCGCTGATCACTTACCTACCATCATTGCTCGTTTGCTATCCTATTATTTATATATAGAAAAAAACTTATTTAATACAGATAAATTACACCCAGAACAATGATCGCGTTCATTGCACAAAGAGCCAGGAGAACTCTTTGTTTAAAAGTGAGGACCGAACTCAAGACCTCTGGTTTAACAGACAGGGTCACAAACCAATAAACCAGCAAGCCAGTCTGTTATTTTATTTATTTATTTATTATATAGCCAAGATCCATACTATTACCAAAAGTCCGAGAGTGTGTCTGATTGCGTGTGAGTTTATTACCTCTTCATGCCGCCACTATCCTTCTAAATATAAATCCTTCCACCTGAAATTTTTAAGAGTATTGTATAGTATGGCTATTATATTAGAAATATGTATAACTAGCTGTGCCCCGCGGTTATAACCCCGTTATCTTTATAAATTATAGCCTATGTGTTAATCCAGGGTATCAGCTAACTCCATACCAAATGTTATTAAGGCGCCACCAGTTCACGTAAAAATTTCATGCGAGGGGGTGAAGCACGCGCATAGCCCCCCGCTGCTGCGGGGCGGGAGGGATGCTACGGCACTCGTTGATGCCACGCGCCGCGCGTGCAGATTCTTGTTATTATTTTCGTTTCGGTGTGCACACAGTGTAAAAATAGTAGTAGTGCAACTTAAATGTTATGGTAATTAATTTTTTTTTGGCATAGGAAGAGGTTGATGGGTAAGTTAAATAAATACAGTAATAACTTTTGGAATGAAATGAAATTTATTCAACACTTGGGTATTAACATACACTTGTACTTGTCAAGCTCACAATGCAGTACATAAACATAGAGGATAGTATAAAAGTTACAAATAATATATTAATTAGTCCGCCCGTGCGGTTTGTTGTATCATATATATATTCTTAAATAAATAACAAGTTACTAATCTTTTATTTTGATATTTAGTTCTACCATATTAAAATTAAAGAAGGGAAGACTAAAGCAAAAGACGAAATTCTAAATGAGGGGATTACCGATCATGCGTTAATGGGCCAAAGCGATCCTCGCCGCTGTGGAACCTACCCTAGCTAGCTTGCGGCTTTCTCTAGCTACCTAGGTGGACGACCCGGAGAAGAAAGCCACAAAGAAACTCCGGGCTTGCTTCTTTCGCTTTCAGTTTACGATTTTTTTAATGTCATTATTATTTTACTTACATTGTGATTGGTTGTTATGTAGGCTAATGCACGCACAGAACCGTTGTCATCCAGTGAATCATAATAAAATAAATAAGCAATACCATTCAATTTCACTCAAGCACTTAGAATATCCACTTGCTAGACGAAAAAACGGTGGGTGCATCCGCAAACATTTACAAAATTAACAAGTCACACGAAGTCTACCGGAGGCGAAAAAAATATGAGTACCCCAACAGCATTTCGATCAGTTACCGCAAGCAGCACCCGTTCACGAGTATGACGTGTGGGCCAGCCATCGCCTCCTTCGCCAAATTAGAGGGCAGGAAACGACCCGACCCACAACGTACACACCCACAATATATTTTATATCTATTAAATGGTATAACCTCTTTCAGGTTTTGCATACGCTTCATTTAATTTACAATGTTTGCAATTTTTTTACATTATACAACTGATCTAATATGTAATGTAAATTTAAGATTAACAATTACAAATAACCTAAGGGCTGCAACTTTCGAACGGCAAGACCAATTTTCATGAAATGTCCTTCCCAATTAAACTAACTATCAGATGAAATAAATGCATTTTAAACGGTAGATCCCTTTAGAAGCTGCGATGTCCCAGACAGGCACACAGAATACACGTTAAACTTATGACACCTTGTTTTGTGTCAGGAGTTAAAAAATAGGTGGAAAATAAGTAAGCGATACAATCGTTTTACCGATCAATAATTTTTTAAACAGTAACTAATAGATAAGTGTGGTAAGTTTAACGTGTGTACCTAAGTGTATGTCTGTGGCATCGTAGCTCCTCAACGGATTTTTTTTAAAGTTAGTATTAAAAAAATATGTTTGAAATTCATAATTATTTAAAAATCTGCGAAATTAAGAACCGTTATCTCTTCTTCATCGTGTATTCTGATACCTGCACTGAAAGAGACATCCTTATTGCATGCTATATTATTTACGTCTTCCGTAATCCATAGTACATTATTAGACTGGTTGTTCTCCTTGTCTGTTTCATCGTCCCTAAATGGTTATTCCCTACTATAGCGTGAGTCAACCAGCTCAACAAGAATTTGCTTTTTGTAAAAATAACCAGCTATTGCTCCATCTTATTTTTCCAAAACTGTTCGTCTTTATTTATTTTAATGACTTTTAATGGTGTTTTCTCACTTTCCCATATACCTAAACTACACTTTTCTCTGCCACTAATATTCAACTGAACTTGGGTTTGAAAATACCAATTACTGTTTAGATTTTTTGGAACGAAGTTCCTTATCGCGCGTTGTGAAAGGGGGCTAGACGGAAAAAATTCTCATGAAAAATTGTTCACGACACATTTTGCAGATGTGCGGCGTGTGCATGTTTCTCTGACCACGTGATGCTAAACGGTCACTGTAGCCTATAGACGCTTCTAACAAACAAGTATACGGACCACGTGATGCTAAGCGGTCACCGTAGCCTATGGACGCTTCTAACAA
This sequence comes from Pseudoips prasinana, assembly GCA_951640165.1. Taxonomy (NCBI): domain Eukaryota; kingdom Metazoa; phylum Arthropoda; class Insecta; order Lepidoptera; family Nolidae; genus Pseudoips; species Pseudoips prasinana. Next base: position 16,621,611 of record OX621259.1, on the reverse strand, counting down.
ACAAGTATACGGACCACGTGATGCTAAGCGGTCACCGTAGCCTAAGGTCGCTTCCAACAAACAAGTATACGGACCACGTGATGTTAAGCGGTCACCGTAGCCTAACGGTCGGTTCTATCAAACAATATGGACCACGTGATGCTAAGCGGTCACCGTAGCCTAAGGTCGCTTCCAACAAACAAGTATACGGACCATGTGATGTTAAGCGGTCGCCGTAGCCTAACGGTCGGTTCTATCAAACAATAAAATTTTATTACAATTCCTTCACTAATTAATCGAAAGGAACTTCGTTCCATCCGGGTGTCCCTTACACCTCTCAAGTTTTTATTGTATTTATAAATTTGTATTATTTGTTTTTATAGCTCCATCCATGCCAACTTTGGAAGGAGCTACTGGACATTTTATTTCAAACAATGTGTCATCACCTACTATTCCATCTGGACTGGCCCCAAGGAATGGATATACTTTATGAATAAATAGGCCACAAGGCTCAATTTTTATAATTTCTTTTTTAGCCAACTGCACTAGTGCAATTTTTTCATGTGATAGAGAAGCCACGTTAGAAATATTCTTTTTGTACAAAATATCTTTACTAAATTTCCAGGACCTTTTTACTTTTAATACCCCTTCCAAAATTTTAAGCGGTGAGTAAATTTTTCCTCAGCTCTAACCATTCACAGCTGTCGCTCTGTAAAACTGTATGTCTCTCCACCGCCTTTCTGTCTACTACAAGACCTTCTAAATTTTCTAAAAACATTCAATTTATCCACGATGTATGGTTACCAAACAAGCTAAACCAACGATTCCGTCAATTGTTCTACTGTTCAATCCTATACACTATGTACTGCCGGCCACCTACTAGCGCAGACTTCACTATTATGGACTTTATTACTAAAGAGTTTAAGTGCTATTAGAGAAAAATATTATCGGTCATTTCGTTGACGTGTTTGACGTTTCCTTGTCCCAATTTAACTAAGTGATCTATGACGTTTATTTACCATTTTCACGAAAACAATTACTTCTAAAAATATAAAAAACAGTTCACAAAAAATCTTAAAACCTACCTAATACTACAAAAAAATAATAGCTACTTTGGATAAAGTAATTTCTGTCTTATATTTATTGAAATTTTTATTAAGTTGTTCGGCGATCAGAGCGACACAGAAACCACGTCCCGGGGCAGCGTCTGAACGCGAACTGGAAGTACAAGTCGTTCCGACATTTGTTCTTGTCACTCGGTTAATAAGGTCGAACTTTGCGTAACGAAGGGCGGTCGTCTGTAAATGCAGACGCTGAATCAATTTATATTTAAGGTTTTTATTTAATTTTGTAAAAAATAAAGAGCAATATTATAAAATAAACGGTCTATTCTTTTAGACACTATTTAAGGTACACACTTCTTAAAAAAAAATATGCTGTTGTCGCTTAAAATATGGAGAAATAGAAGCTGAAAATTTTTAATCTTAGGTCACTTCACATTTTTTTTTTGCTTTAGACCTTTGTTGTTTTGAAAATCTACTCGGTTCATTATTTTATTCATATTCTTCGCTTCCTACTGTATTTTTCTTAGTTTGGTATCTATTTCGAGACGTGAGATTCGTAAGAAGAAAAAGGGGCTTCTTACTGAGTTTTCAACTACGACGTCGCCTTAAAATCGCTCCAGCCGTTTAGACGTGAAGAAGTAACAAACATACATACTCACACACGCATACACTCACAAACTTTCGCCTTTATAGTATAAGTGTGATTTTCCAAGCAAGGATATTCACGTAGGTAAATTCAAAAATATATTAGCCACGAATAATATAGAAATAGAATAAATTTCTATATAAAAAAATATAGGTATGAAATTAAAAATTCTAAAGTCAGTTATTCCGTTAAAATATTTACACTTGCGTAGAATGGCCAAATACACCTGAAAATTGGACTCTAATATGTAATATGTTCAGGTAAATATATTATTTCATATTACATAATGATGCAACAGTATTGAAAATAACCAATTGTGATGGCTTAATTTACCTTAATAGGAGATCGAATATCTTTTCCGGAACTCATTAAAATGAAGCATAATGGATATTGGTATCCAGGAAAAAAACAGCGCAATTTATATGAGGTATTTATGTTCCTAAAATTATGTTAAAGCAATACTTTTATAGCCAAACAGCTAAATAAAAAATTGGTCGCGCACAAATGTCTAAATTAACAGCAAGATATCGTTTAAGGTATTATAAATATATTTTATTTTCAGTTTTACAGCATTATTCACAATGCAAAATTTAAACAACATTCGGATGGTGTATTTATACATCGATGTCGCAAAAGAGCTCGTATAACAATATGGAGGAATATTTGAAATTGGAACGTTCGAATTTTAACTTATAAGAATATTTATAAGTAAAAATTCGAATGTTACAATTTACTTTTATGATTCATAACTGGCCAGTGTTTCATACAAAAAAGATAACTTTCTAGAAACATTCTGAGTGGCCAGGTATGATATGATATTTCTAATGCAACTGTTGACATATCCATCGGCCAAGAATCCTGAATACAAATAATTCCTGAATCCTGAATACGATTAATAACATCTTCAACCTCCGAAAGGGTATTAGGAAAGAAATCCTAAATTTGATCTGCCAGTTTATATCATTCGTAGCTAAACGCAGAGCACCTACCGCTGGTTGGTAGAGAGGGTGCTGCTTCGAGGCCCGCCGGACGATATAATTTATGGTTTACCATTTTGAGATCTTTTTTAAAGTTTTTGTGTCGTTATGGAACGAACAAATAAACGAACGAATATCAAACAAATCTGTTAATCAGTAAACAGTCAAGTGAGTGTTGAGTTTTAGTGCAACAAGAGATATACCAAAATTGTGGTATGTCCATAAATAAAATTATTTTTAATCATCATCATATCAGCCGAAAGACGTACACTGCTGGACAAAGGTCTCCCCCAAGGATCTCCACAATAGCCGGTCCTGCGCTGCCCACATCCAGCGGCTTCCCGCGACCCGCACAAGATCGTCGGTCCACCGTGTAGGCGGCCAGCCCACGCTGCGTCTTCTGGTTCGTGGTCGCCTAAAATAAATTATTTAAACTAAATTATTTTTAATATAGTAATATAATTTAATAATAGGTAAAGAACATAGTATTGCACTATATATATTTAAATTGAGATTTTAAAATCTTATAAACATTCTGCTTAACCAATTTACTTGAGATTACTGTCTGTTGTCTATTTTAAACGCCTTTTACTTTTTTTTTTAAATCATTTACTCTCTTAAATTATTCACATTACAAAACAATGTAACAAAATCGCCAAACTGTTGCCAGTTTGTTGGCGATAATGGCGCTATTACATATTACTTTTATACACATTATATATTTATACCTTTTTTTAAAAAAATATAACTATACATATTTTTATTTTAGGTAGTACTTTTTCAGTCTTTTTTTAAATGATACAGCACTTATATTATCATCTTTGGACGAGTTCCTTATAAAATCTATGTTATTAAATATACTGATCATGCCAACTACTTATATATTTGCCTTGTCCGAGGATCAAACCCGCAATCTTTGGATCAGAAGCCAGGTTGACTATCAAACTTAAGTCACATCTGTCGTCAAATTATTTTAAATAATGCTTGATTGTAAATATTTCAGCGGTGGACGAATTATAAAAGATATTGTTTTATTTGTTTGGGTGTGCAAAGCCTCCCCTTAAGGCTAGGGCTTGAGCTTGAATGATCTTTATCTATCTTCGGTATTGGCAGTTGGGTAGGTAATTAGGTTGAAGTTTTGGTCCTACACTTAGGAGAACAATTTCTTATAAGAAATATACATACAAACATCATCGGCTAAGTAAATTTGTGATTTATTGGCAAAATAGCTTTTTTATCATTTTATCTGATAAAAGTATATTGATGATTTTTTTTTAAAAGGACAACTCCCGCATTAGGAAATTTATCCCTGTGTCGCGGGGTACTTTACAAAGATATAATAGACGGACACAAATTACATCCAGACTCAGAACAACTATTTATGGGTCACACAAATAGTTGTCCGGCGCGGGACTCGAACCCGCGACACGAAGCGGCGAGGCGACTGTCTTAGTCGCTGCGCCACACTTATTATTAGTTTCATTGTAGTATGTTCCGTCGGTCGGTGCGCGGTGCCATGAAAACCATAACACGCCATTTACTCTATCACCTGTCTGTGTTTACCACAAAATATCAAGGGCATATTTTTATACCATACTAGCTGGGCTCCGCAGTTAACTATATAACTTATACCAAGTCAGAAACATTTGTGGGCTCATGCACGACATTTTGTTGAAGGCGACTGTCTAAGCCGCTGCGCCACGCGTGCAGTCAATTTAAAAAAGATTAAATAAGATGAAATTAATACTCTTGGTGGAGTCCACCAAAACCAATATTATATTTTTATGTATATTATCAACTATATTTACTTTACTTTAGCAATAAAAAGCAACGTTGTATGCGGTAATATTAATAATAATATCGTGGCATATTTATTCACACACGGCGATTTGATCCCAAACTAAGCAGTGCTTGTACTATGGAAACCAGATATTATACATATATCTACTTTTTATTTAATAAATACATAATTATATAGATAATTACACCCAGAGACTCAGGACAAACAGACATGTTCATGCTCACAAATAGCTGTCTTGAGTGGGAATCAAACCCACGACCCGCTGCGTGAAACGCAAGTATCTACCAGCCACGCCATCCGACGACCCGCCTAATCGACCGATTTTTTTTTTATTTTTTTTTATTCACGTAGACTTTAAAAAAGCGCTTGTAAATAGTCAGAACATGTTTGTAGTAATATAGTTGTATACATTATTATTTCTAGTAACATAGATATTTAGGTACACATTGTATGAAAACATTTATAAAATTTATTTTATTATAGCAATGATATTTAGCTAGCTCGTATTAAGTTATTGTCAAGAGATTATGTTTAATTATCTAGTTTGAATCTAATACTTTTACTACATATTGTCAATGGTTCTGTCTATATTTTATATTTGACGGTCACCGTAGCCTAGTAGGTAGTGCTCCTGCCTACGAAGCTGGTGGTCCTGGGTTCGAATCCCGGTAAGTGCAAATATTTGTGTGATGAGCACGATTATTTGTTTCTGAGTCATGGATGTTTTCTATGTATATATGTATTTATCTATCTATATAAGTATGTATATCGTCGCCTGGTACCCATAGTACAAGCTTTGCTTAGTTTGGGACTAGAATGATCTGTGTGACATTGTCCCCAGATATTATTATTATAGATATTATTATATATATTAGTACATAGTAGTCAGGTAGCAAGAACTAAGGTCGTCTTTTGGTTTATTTTCGTCCGGTAATAGCAGTGGAAAACTCCTAAACTATCTATAAACGTTAAATAAAACTGCTGGGGTTAAGACAGTCGCCTGGCCACTCTGTGTCGCGGGTACGAATCCCGTACTGGGGCTCTACCGGCTAAGTCGCTGAACATCGATTTCTTAAATGGCGTTTAAATAAATAAAGGTTAAAAATGACTTAATCAATCGTTAAATACTCTTCCATGAGCACATGTGACGTCATAAATGGTCCAGAATCGATTGTCAACGTTGAAGCCGATTTAACGATTGATTATGTTATTTTTAACCTTTATTTATTTGAACGCCATTTAAGAAATCGATGTTCGGCGACTTAGCTGATAGAGCCCCAGGACAACTATTTGTGTGACCCATAAGTAATTGTTCTGAGTCTGGGCGTGGTTTGTGTCCGTCAATTATATGTTTTTAAAGTACGTCGCGAAACAGGGATTGAGACGATTGAGTTCTCTAGTGCGGGAGTGATATATAAAATTTTGATGAGCCGGTTGGCGTGGTTGGTAAGGTCTTGCCTTTCACGCCGCAGGTCGTGGGTTAGCAGATATTTGTGTGCCTGAGCATATCTGTTTGACCAGGGTGTAATCTATACATATAATAAAATCGTAAGAAACTCAAAACTGTACATTGAATATTTTTTAAAAAGGATACCTAGGGCGTGATCAACAATCGATACCGAAGCCAAAAATATAGTTTTAGAATTTTTGTCTGTTTATCTGTTTGTCTGTATGTATGTCCGGGCTAAACTCTAAAAGTACTACATGGATTTACTTTTTGCATGAATGTTACTAAGACGTCGGGTCAACATATAGGGTACATATTATCACGCTATCACCTTCGGGGGAGGAGCTGTGATAATTTATAACATTTAACGCAGGTAAAACCACAGGGCACAGCTAGTAATGTAATACTTACTGTGACTGTACTAGCTGTGACTCGCCGTTTTACCCGCGTTGAGCTTTATAAATTATAGCCCATGTGTTAATCCAGGGTATCAGCTAACTCTATACCAAATTTCATTAATATCGCTCCAGCCATTTAGACATTAAGAAGTAACAAACATATACACGTGGCCACAGTACTTCCACTGCTCTCCTCAAAGTGACTGGCGATATTAGGACTGCTATGGAGGATACCAAAGTCACAGTGATGGTTTTGGTAGACTTTTCTAATGCTTTTAATACCGTCAGTCACGATATCCTGTTATCCATCCTTTCTTATCTTATGGTCTCGGACAACGCGCTGGAATGGTTTTCCTCTTATCTTCGAGGGCGCCAGCAATCGGTACGCGTCGGTGAAGCCTCATCGAACTGGTATTACCTTGACACTGGCGTTCCTCAAGGCGGTATTCTCTCTCCTCTTTTATTCTCTGTTTTTATAAACCTCTTAACGAATGATCTTCAGAGTGCGTATCATCTTTACGCCGATGACCTACAACTGTATACACATGCGAGCATAGACAGTTTGTCAGAAGCGATCAATAAAGTTAATCTGGACTTAGAATTTATAAAAAACTGGTCGAATAGGTTCGGTGTCACTGTAAACCCAGCTAAATGCCAAGCCATCATCGTGGGTAGTTCTCGTATGATGAGCCGAGTTGACATCCACAATCTGCCACCTATAATTTTTAACCAATCAACTATACCCATCAGCCGATGTGTAAAAAATCTTGGCATGCACATCGACACAGCATTTAGTTGGCAGAACCAGGTTTCTTATGTATGTCAGAGGGTCACAAGTGTTCTGCGGAGTCTTTATCGCCTCAAATACTTCCTGCCCTCAAAAACAAAAGTAATGCTCGTGCAAGCCTTAATCTTTCCTATAATTGACTATGGTGATGTGTGCTACTTTGACCTGAATGCAGATCACCTCAATAAACTTGACCGACTTCTTAATAACTGCATTCGATTCATATTCAATCTTCGTAAATATGACCATGTGAGTGACTACCGAGCTCAGCTAAAGTGGTTCCCTATTCGTCAGCGCAGAACGATGAGAGCCTTAACTACCTTATTTTCTCTTCTACACTCGCCTTCTTCTCCTCTATACTTAACTTCTCAATTCCAATATCTTCATAACAATCATTCCAAAAATCTTCGCTCTTCTCACAATCGTCTTCTTCAATGCCCACCTCATCGTTCTGATTTCATCCATTCTTCCTTTTTCGTTCAATCCATTCTTCTTTGGAACTCTCTACCTACTGAGATCAGGATGGCAAAGAGTAGCTTTTCTTTTAAAAAGAAAATCCGGGAACATATTATGAAAAATATGGCAGAATCAGCCCAATAGCTCTTTTCTATTATAAACTTTTCTCTAGGTATATATTTATGTCTATGTATGTATATTTATGTATATATGTTTATTATTTTATAAATATATATTATTATATTCTAGTTTTAATTTATGTAGTTTATGTAACTATTTTTATTGTAATTTTTAAGTATAAGATTTATCACCTCCACACACGACGTGTTAAGTGCACCTACTTTAGTTTTCTCTGCATCACCCTAAGGTAGACTGGTAGAGAATGCCTCCGGCATTAAGTCCGCCTCTGTACATCCATGTGCAAAAGTTTTAAATAAAAAATAAAAAAAAAAAAATACTCACAAACTTTCACCTTTATAATATTAGTGTGATATCAGCTATCTGGTTTCCATAGTACAAGCTCTGCTTAGTTTGGGATCAGATGGCCGTGTGTGTAATGTGAGTGATGATGTAAAAATACTGTGTTAGTAAGGTTTGTCTTTTTTTTACTTTTAAAGAGACAACGCCCGGAGTAGGGAATCTATTCCCTGTGTCCTGGGTACTTTACAAATATATAATAGACGGACAGAAATTACATCCAGACTCAGAACAACTATTTATGGGACACACCAATAGTTGTCCGGCGCGGGACTCGAACCCGTGACACGAAGCGGCGAGGCGACTGTATTAGCCGCTACGCCACACGTGCAGTTCAGTATTTTATTTACAGTATTTTTTCGTGTCCATGTAAAACAACTGTGTTAATAAGCTTTGCTGAAAGAATAAACTATGTTAATGTTGATGCTCTATCCCCTTTCTTATTCGACTCTGTAATATGTGTACTTCATATGAGGAAACTTCCACAACTTACCGAAGTAAATTCATAAGAAAATTCGGTGACAACATGCTCATCATTGTTTGGTGAGAACTTCGTTGCGACTGAACAAGTTTCCCGTTCTCCGAGAGTTAATAATAAGTTTTCTCATTTTTAGTTTTACGGGTGGATTCTGGGGGCCTAGTTTGTATTACTACCTTGCGTATTATTGTTTTAAATGCCATATTTACTTTAAATTAATAATTCGAAGAATTGGATAAGGTGGAGGGGTATGCTATTGCCCTATAAAACTCATTGAAAAGATATAATAAACGATGGAATTTTATGTACTTGAAAACTAATCGCTTTCGAAATTTTTCATGCAGTTAAAGAATATATATTATTTTTTATATCAGATGGCGACAAACGAGCAAGTAGGTCACCTGATGGTAAGTGATCACCGCCGCCCATGGACACTCACAACACCAGATTAGCCGCAACGCACTCGCGACTCCTCTGGTGTCGCGAGTGCGTTGCCGGCCTTTTAGAGTCAACAAACAAGTGTTGCTGACCCTTCCCCCCACCCCAATGAGCTCTGGCGACCTTACTCACACTCGGAAACACAACATTAAAATTATTAATGTTATTATGAAGGAATGTCTTCTGTAATATATATTTATACGCTTAGCCTTTAAAAATCGTAAATTTTTGTTTCTTTTTAATGTAAATAATCAAGTAAATAAAAAGACGAACACCGTAACCTATTAATAATTGCAGCACCCAGGATATCACTTAGAAACATTATTACTGCCGGTTGTCGTGATAAGTAGATACTCACCTTTCACGCCGCAAGTCATGGATTCGATTCCCAGCCAGGGCCGATAGTTGTGTGCATAAACATGTCTGTTTGTCATGAGTCTGGGAGTAATTATCAATATAAGTATTCATTTACAAAAGAAAAGTTGTATGTATTATATCAGTTATCCTTTTTTTCATAGTACAAGCTCTGCTTAGTTCTTGATTAGTTGGCCGTGTGTGAATAATGTCCCAGAATATAAATACATATAATCACTGGCAGAAGACATATCTAAGAATGTATTGGAACGAAGTTCCTTATCGCGCGTTGTGAAAGGGCGCTAGACGGAAAAAAATCTTACGAAAAGTTGTCACGACACTTTTTGCAGCTGTGCGGCGTGCGCATGTTTCTCTGTCTATCTCTCTCTCTGTCTCTCTCTTATAGACTGCAAGCCAGATATTTTCATTTCTATTTCGCATTGAACAGTGGGGTGTCGCGACGATTATTTTTGTTGAGTGTATACAGGTTTTTTGTACATAATAAATAATAAGAAATAACTTCGTTCCATCCGGGTGTCCCTTGACACCTCTCAAGTTTTATTTATTCAAATGTTAAACGCGACTTAGTGAGAGCTTATAGTAAGTGATGCTTAAAATTAACCAGATAAAAAGTTAGTTAGTTGTTCTGAGTCTGGATGTAATTTGTATCCGTCCATTATATTTTTGTATAGTCCCAAATGCGGGCGTTGTCTTAAAAAAATAGTATAACGTTTTATTGCTTCATAAGCAGCTTCACAAGGGAAGTACCTCCATTCTGTCGACGGCCACAGTAGCCTTGTTGGTAGTGCTCCTGCCTACGAAGCTGGTGGTCCTGGGTTCGAATCCCGGTAAGTACAAATATTTGTGTGATGAGCACGAGTATTTGTTTCCGAGTCATGGATGTTTCCTATGTATATAAGTATTTATCTATCTATATGAGTATGTATAACGTCGCCTGGTACCCATAGTACAAGCTTTGCTTAGTTTGGGGCTAGAATGACCTGTGTGACATTGTCCCTAGATATTATTATAAAAAAATAAACTCTGTGGACAGGCAGCAGAATTTTTTATATTATTTTATTTATTATTAAGGAAGACCAACAGTACATTAACACAATTATAAAAAGTATCAATAGTAATTGAAGGCATTTTCGAAGGTTTTTTGGTTTCAGTGCATGCAACAGTTACGGTCACAGCTCGCTAATGAGTACCCGGATTTAATGTTGCGTTGCAGCGCGAAACTTAGGTCGCAAGAACCGATCAAGGACCCGATAAGTGTGATACCATGCTGGTTATACCACGTGTATTGATAGCGTCATAGGCTATAACTGTTATACCTCTACGGAGCCGCATTAACGGAATAAAATCATAACGTTCTTTCACTATGAGGTGCTCAATTGAGGATATTGCTGCCTCCTATAGAATAAGCTGCAACGTCTGCATAGTATGTTAATTATGTGGTTTCATGTGTCAGTAAGGTCTGTAGAGCTCAAGTGAAAGTAAGCAACATATGAATGATTTATGTATGTATACATGCGTTGTGTTGCAAGTTTAAATTAAGTGTACACAAGTTGTTGTCTGGATCGGTTGTCTGGAAGATATTGCTAGAAAGCGATACGGCTGCCGATTGTAACTACCTGTATTTTCTTATTTTAAGATAAAGGAGATTGCTCGGCGCCCATACATTTGCCGCCCCAGAACCAACAGCTATGAAAAATAGCTGGGAGAAAATATTTATTGTCAAAAAACGCAAAAATTTTGAGGTTTTGTTAATCTAATAAGAAACAATGGGTCATTGCTAAAAAAGTAAATAAATACGATGTTATTAGGTAATCTATTAATTGCTTGATAAGCAAGGAGATATAAAAAAATATTGAAGTAGGTACTACTTACTTACCCACGTAGGTATGTTGGTTTAGTACTTTAAGAATTTTAAGTCTAAATAATCATTGCTATTCTGATACTTTTCTAATTAAATATATTCTAAGGGTGTTATTTTGTTTATAAATGCTGTTTTATATGTTTACTACTGATTTACATTTGGGTGTATTTTATTTATAGCACTTATTAAATATATTAATCCTTTATAACTACAGTTATAAAGGATTATTATCTGTAACCTATACCTAATCGATAGAATTTGGATGGTAATACATTACCACACAAACACTATCGATTAGGTACATACAACTAACAAATTGTAGATCTCTACCCTGTAATGCTCTTTGGATATAAAATGGCGGTGTATACGTTGTCGTTACAATACTTTTAAATGTTAATTAATATCTCGGGGTGTCCGTTTGAAACCGAATACTAGAAGTAGTAACTATATTAAAATACGATAATAATTATTATATACGTTAAATCTTTGTTGGTTCTGGGGCGGGATTCGACAATCACCTTTTATGTTCTGGCGCAATGTATGCATCCTCTATTCTATTCTAGTTTTCTGACATGGTCTTACTTACTTATCGTATGGGCAGTGGTTTCTGTAGTATCTAATGTTAGACCTCTGACGTAGCTTAACTACTGTTGCCTAAAGGCTACTACCGAGACCGACAGCTTAACATGAACGGCGACGCCCAGAAATTAAACCAATTTGGCGGTCTCCTATCTATTGACTGTCCGCGAGCCTAGTTGCTTAACCTCGTCAATCATTTACGGACAGGTGAGAACGTCTGGCTATGAGCGCCAAGCTGACATGATAATAAAAATATTACCAATTTTGTTTCGACGTTCAATTATTTTGAGTTTTAATAACCAGTAATGTCTTTATAATAGCATTTAATTACAAAGTTCCAATAATTTAGTTAATTATACTTATTTTAATTGAGGTCACTAATTGTACGGAAAAGATAAACGTATTGATTTTGTTGGTCTTTGACCTCAATAGGTAATTAAATAATGTTATATTGTAATTTTGTTTTTAATTATCTATATGTTGTACTGTTGTTAAGTGAACCGTTGGTGTATTTTTGATCTATTTGCCCTGCTTGTCGATGATTCGCCGTTTTTTGTTTTTTGATGCTAAGAAAATCGAGTAAGTGGTTCATGGATTGCTGCTGACCCTGGATTAAATACGTGTAATTGACGTCACTCATTCGTACCTATAATCTAAGGTTTAGATAAAATAAAACGGACACAATATAGTTATAATCTAACATATCATCATCATTATGTCAGCCAAAGTACGTCCACTGCTGGACGAAAGCCTCCCCAAAGTGACTCCTCGACTGCACGTGTGGTGCAGCGGCTAAGACAGTCGCCTCGAAGCTTCGTGTCGCGGGTTCGCGTCCCGCGCCGGGCACCTAACTAACTAATTGTATATTTGTGTAACACATAAATAGTTGTTCTGAGTCTGGATGTAATTTGTGTCCGTTTATTAACGTCAACTTTACGCAGAGGGTATACAGTAGCTTGCGCATACAATATAACAACACGTTCCGGGTGTTGATGGGGCTGCCGCGTTATTGTAGCGCGTCCGGAATGCTTGCCGACGCGGCCGTTGATAGTTTTTCGGCCATCATACGCAAAAGGTCCGCATCTCTGCTACGTCGTATGCGCGCCAGCCCCAACAGCATTCTTAAAACTTTGGTCGATAGGTGGGACTCTCCGATCTTGGGAAGGTGGATACGACTGCACGCAGGCAAGTAGACATTTCCCAGAGTCGGCGGGCTCTGCCACGATGTTCACTCAGCTAGAAATATTTTTTTACTAACACTAGTTTATAAGTTGTCATTGTAACTAACACATATGGAATTTATTCTGAATTAAATTATTATTATTATTATATGTCTGTAAAGTATCCTGCGACACAGAGATTAAATTCCGTAGTGCGGGCGTTGTCTTTGTTACAAAATAAAAAAAATAAAGAATGGGGGAATAAGATTGGCAGATGGGTTGGCTACCGCAGTTTGATGGTCATAGTTCACAGAAAAACCCTGCTGCCCGTTCTCTGGTAGGTATTCCCTCAGTCGATTTCTACGCCCCCCACGGGATGAGATGGGGTGATGATATTATATGCCGTCACCGCACAGCAAGATACTCTTACACTACTAGACCGATATTAAGTAAACATAGCTTATAACCACTGCAAAGAAGCTGGCCTTTAAATGAAAAAAATCACATCGAAATCAGTTTACCTGTTTGCGAGCTACGATGCCACAGACACAATTGACAGACAGACACAGTAATACACATTATATCATAGTACGTATAAAAACTTTAATAAAAATAATAATGTTAATATATCGTGAGTTTCATAAAATCTTTTCATTGCCCCCGACTACTTCGTGGAATCAATTACTAAACAAGCGGAGGCATTGACGGGCCTGTTGGCGTGGTTAGCAAATGCTTGCTTTTCGGAGGTCGTGGGTTCGATTCCCACCCAGGACAGATATTTATGTGCATGATCATATCTGTTTGTCCTAGGTCTGGGTGTAATTATCTATATAAGTATGTATTTAGAAAAGAAAAGTTGTATCACACTAATATTAATAAGGCGAAAGTTTGTGAGTGTGTGAGTGTATGTTTATTACTTCTTCACGTCTAAACAGCTGGAGCGATTTTATTAACTATTGGTATGGAGTTAGTTGATACCCTGGATTAACACATAGGCTAATTTATGAAGTTTAACGCGGGAAAACCACGGGGCACAGCAAATATGTAATATATCAGTTATCTGGTTTCCATAGTACAATCTCTGCTTAGTTTGGGATCAGATGACAGATATTATTATATTATATTATCATATATAACACATTTTTTCACGTAGTATTGCTTTACGTATCTATTTATTTTCCCTTAACATGTATACGTGATTATAGGTCAAGTGAATATTAATAAGCTCTCGCTCGGTGTTGAGAGCTTTGTGGGTAGTGATAAATTTAATGAGACTGAACGTTAACTAAGGCTAACTATATTAGTACCTACTAATGACCACCTGCTCAGTTAAGTTTAAATGGGAAACTTTTGCTCTTAAATCTACTGAAAGTTTTAACTTAAAATTAAAGTTTATACCATACTAGCTCTGCCGTGTGTGAAAAATGTTCTAAGATATTGATGTCTTCCCGGCCAAATTTCGGCCACGGCGGCCATTCTCAATGGAGATTAGCCAATTGCGTCGGACATATTATAGTGCACAAGTGTGTCCGCGAACACAGGGGCACTTTCTATTCCATCACTCTCATGATCCGATGGGATGACTAGCGACACGACCGGAAAGAGGTCAGATACAGGACCGACGGCTTTACGTGCTCTCCGAGGCGCGGGGGTGTAATACCGCCAACTTCCCGACTTCGGGCTGATACTGAGAAATTTCTTTTTACGGAAAAATTCCAAAATCACTTTTTGGCCCGGGATTAGAACCCCGGACCTCATTTTCTGCGGTTGAACACGCTACCGCTAGAACAACGAAGCAGTCAACATAAGATATTATTAATATTAGATCATGAATTTCTTGCACAATCACTTCTTTAACCTATTCTCGACTACGCCTATGCCAGCTATCTAGATCTCACGGAAGAAAACTGTATAAACTTGAGCGTCTTCAAAACCTTTGTATAAGATTAATATTTGGTCTTCGCAAATATGATCACGTTTCATCATTCCATTTAAAGCTTAAGTGGTTGCCAATTCACCTTCGTCGGAATGCACATATTCTTTCCTTATTATATAACATACTCTTTAACCCTGCTACGCCTTCGTATCTTAAAAACCGATTCGAGTTCCTCTGTGACACGCATTCCAGATTCCTAAGACCATCACATATCTTAAAACTGCATACTCCTATACATTCCACAATATTTATGGACAAGTCATTTGCCGTTGAAGCAGTAAGGTTATGGAACGCCTTGCCAATTAATATAAGACGTGCCCAAACTGTTGCTACGTTTAATAAAGGTGTTAAAGAACACTACCTGCGTTTGTAAAGATCCTTCCTCTTTTATATATTATTTATGTATTTTGTTATTTTATATATTATACACTGTATTGTATTTTATAGAATGTATATATTATGTAATGTTTATGTATGTATTTATGTTTATTATATATGTAGACATAGAAACCATGCATTTGGTATGCCCATTTACACTATTATACCTTTTTTTTTAAATATATTTATCCACTACTTCATTTGTTACACACCCACTTTTTAAACAATTACAGCTCCTATCCATCCAAAGGTTGTCTGGAAGAAATCGCTTAATGCGATAAGACCGCCCATTGTATTAAATTGTATTATTTTTTTTGTCCTACCTATTTATCCTGCTTGTGTGTACAATAAAGAGTATTCTATTCATATTCATATCCTTTATTTGCAGTAAAGTTGGTACATTTAATTGGTCTTATAACTAATTACAGGTCCTTACAACTTCAGCCAATTTATTGACATGCAAATATTAACATTATTGTTATTAAATTATCATTATTACATTGTTATTATTACATTATCATTATTATACCATTATTATTACAATTGCATTAATTAAAGAAGTTATGCCATAAATTCACTTAAGGAGTAATATGCTTTCTCTGTTAACCACGATTTTAAACTATTTTTAAAGGCATTTCTTTTATTACCTCTGGAATTTTATTATAGATCTTGCCACACATCGCGTAACTATTTTTGAGATACAGTGTGGTTCTAGGAAGTTTTGGCAAAACTATTCTTTCAGGATTTCTTTTGTTCCTGGGGTATTTATCTTTAGCATTAACTAATAGAGTTTTATGCTCTTTTACAAATTTTGCAGCCTCGTATATGTACATGCACGGCAACGTCAATAACTTTAAATCATAAAAACAGGCTTACATGATTTCCATGGGGGAATGCCTACTGCACGAACACATTTTTTTGTGCCACAAAAACTCTATTTACCTCGGTAGAGTTACCCCAAAGAACCAATCCATATCTTAGCACCGAGCCTACGTACCCATGATAAGCTGTCAAGACAGTGTCTATGTTTGCTGTTTTACGCAGACTGTAGAAAACAAATACAAATTTATTTATTTGACTGCACACTTTCTTAATATGAGCTTTCCAATTACAATATTGGTCTATTAACAAACCTAAAAATTTTGTTTCATTAATTTCTGAAATGTGATGTTCATTATGATTAATATTAATTGGGTTACACCTTTTTCCATATGTTTTAAATTGTATTAAATTAGTTTTAATCAAATTAACATGCAGGTTATTGTCATTAAGCCATAAAATAATAGATTGAATAGTATTAGTGATGTCAAGAATATGATTATTAATGTCATAGTTAGTAGAAATTATTATCGATATGTCATCAGCATATAAAGTACATGGGTATTGTGTAATTTCAGGGAGATCATTAATATAGAGCAGGAATAATAATATTCTATTCTTACAATCTTTTCATTGTCCACAACCACTTTGTGGAATCAAGTAGTACAAGTGCTTTCTTAGTTTGCGTGTGTGCATATTTTCTAGGATATTATTATAAAAAAATATATTCGTTTGTTACGATTCTGAGAATGTACAGACGTCAGCAAATCAAGCTACCCCAATCTGTGAAATTTCTCCAATTGAAAGTAAACCTTATGCTTTTGTAATAAATTAGAAAATCTATAAAAGAAATTGGACAGATTAGGGTAGCTGGACATGCTGGCATCTGTACATACTTTAGTGGTATAAAAATCTCTTATATCCAGTTCTTAACAGTGAAGTATTTTATAAATACAACGTTGAATTGAAAATGTATCCAACGATCCAAAAGCCAAATGAAAATACTCCTTGATATCACTAAATGAGTTTCTAGTTCGACCCAAATAGTGTATATATAATCACTAAGTACTCGGACCTTTATAAATTTTAGTAGGAAAATAAACTAATTTACATAAAACCCGGTACGGTTGAATAATAATATGAAATCTCGGATCTAAAGTAAAACTTAACGCAAATATTTTCAGTACCTACCTACGTGATATTACGAAAAGGTCTTTTCTACATTATAGAACTCAATTCACAGTAAATTCATTGTAATAATATTACGTTCATAATATGCTAAGTACTAACGTCTATCTAGATTCACAAATGGATTAGGTACATTTAAGTAATAATATCCTGGAACATTATTCACTCACGGCCATCTGATCCCAAATTAAGCAGAGCTTATGCTATGGAAATCGGATAACGGATGTTAGTTAGTTAGTTAGTAATCGTATGGGCATTTGTTAACCAAGTGTCAAAGTTGTTAAAACCTCCCAGTAAGCCTCTGACTATGGCTACAATCGGGACCGACAACTTAACGTGGTTTTCTTTTGTAAATACATACTTATACAGATAACTAGCTATGCCCCGCGGTTTTACCCGCGCTTAATGATATAAATTATAGCCTATGTGTTATTCGGATATATAAGCTATATTACTAAAAATTTTCATCATAATTCGTTCGGTAGTTTCTGAGTAAAAGAGTAACAAACATCCATCCATACTCAGAAAAGTTTCCCATTTATAATATTACTAGCTGTGCCCCGTGGTTGTACCTGCGTTAAACTTTATAAGTCATAGCCTATAATATGTTAATCCAAGGTATCAGCTAACTCCATTCCAAATTTTATTAAAATCGCTCCAGCTGTTAAGCCGTGAAGAATCAACAAACATACACACTCACACAGTCACACTTTCACCTTTATAATATTAGTAGGATTTTATTAAAATCGCTCCAGCCGTTTGTACAGACGCCAGCACATCATGCTACCCCAATCTGTCAAATTTCCCCAATTGAAAGTGAACCGTATGATTTTGTCATAAAGTTGAAAATCTATAAAAAATATTTGACAGGTTGGGGTAGCTTGATGTGCTGGCATCTGTATATGAAGAAGTAACAAACATACACACTCACAAACTTTCGCCTTTATATTATTATTAGGATTACATCTAGACTGACTGACTGAAAATAGCCAACCACGCCAACTGGCTCGTCAAGAATTATACTTTCATTCAAATCTTTTTCTTACCAGCTTTTGTCTGGTATTTAAGGTTGAGTTTCAATCATTCCTTTTAACCATTATCTACTGATTAATCAAGCGTTAATAATACGTGGAAATTCCAAACAATGAATGTCTTTTCCCAACTTAAACGGCACAATAGCAGTGGATCTGTATAAAATCCTTTCGTTTATAATAAACTAAGATCTCTAAACAAAAATATTCTATTATATATAACAACACTACAAAGAAAAAATGCGATATCATACTGATATTCTTAGTTAACCACTAAGAATGGTAAAAGGTACTATGACAAATACGAAAATTCTAAGGGAGTTCAAACCCAACCTCAAAACATTTAATGCAGACTAAATGTACACATACCTAGGTGTTACATATAATAAAAATGTGAGCCGTCACGGGACGCCTGGCAGATGTGAAAGATCGACATTATTTTGTAAAAGTAATATGCAGAAAAGAACATATTGTGGTAGGAACTAAATATGTCATAATGATAAAATAAAAAACCGGCCAAGTGCGAGTTGGACTCGCACATGAAGGGTTCCGCAGCAGCAAGTATTTCAGTTGATTAAATGAAAGGTAAATTGTGGTTTACGATTAATGACGAATTAAAAAAAAACTACTTACTAGATTTCATTCAAACCAATTTTCGTTGTTAGTTTACATGGTAATGTAGATCATATATTTATTTTAGTTTTATCATTCTCTTATTTTAGAAGTTAAAGGGGGGGGGGGGCACTCATTTTTCCACTTTGGAAGTGTCTCTTGCGCAAACTATTCAGTTTAGAAAAAAATTATATAACAAACCTCAATATCATTTTTGAAGACCTATCCATAGACTTTAAAAAAAATTTTTTGAGTTTCAGTTCTATGTATGGGGAACCCCCAAAATTATTATTATTTTTCTATTTTTGTATTAAAATCTTAATTCGGTACACAGAATACATCTACTTACCAAGTTTCAACAGTACAGCTCTTATAGTTTCGGAAAAAAATGGCTGTGACCTACGGACGGACAGACAGACAGACAGACATGACGAATCTATAAGGGTTCCGTTTTTGCCATTTGGCTACGGAACCCTAAAAAGTCGATTGCGCATGCGTCACGGCATGCGTCGCCACGCCAGAAATCTGTTTTACGTGCGGCTATAGATGTTTCACATCAAAAAACACTTTTACATTGCCTTTTACAAGCCTTGCAATATAGACAACACGCCGACAGACTTAAAGAGGATACACGAGAGTCGGGCACAACTTTAAGTATTTCTCTATGGTCGGGCAGCAGCGCCACCTGTGTACTAGCAACCACTTGACTGCGGTCGCCAACTTGCATGCCAAGCGCAGTGACTACAGAAAACCCTTCCAAATTGCAATTGGTCTGTAACGAATTAGGGTTTACAGTTTTCAGTGTTGTATATTTGAGCTAATAATCAATGTATAATTAAAACCAATTATATATGAATTTTATATAATAATATATCATCTTGTCAGCCAAAGTACGTCCATTGTTGGACAAAAGGTCCCCCAAAGAATGGGGGATATGCCATAAACGCCACGTTTTGCAGAAAAGTTGGCGATCGCAATTTGATGGTAGTTTACAGAAAAACGCTTCTGCCCGTTCTCTGATAGGTATTCCCTCGGTCGATTTCTACGCCCCCCACGCGATGAAATGGGGTGATGATATTCTATGCCATCACCACATAGCAGTGATTATTATATAGGGGGTAGGAAGTTAGATCAATTTATGTTTCGTATCGAGTCCAATAGTGTTGCGGTTATATATTGTAATATATTATGATTGACAATTATTTTAAATTCCGTAAATTTGAAGTTTGTTTGTGAAACTCAAATTATGTATGTTAAGAATGTTCTCAAGTAAGTGAAATTTGTAATTTATTATTGAGAAATAAAATTCATTTACCTCATATTTGCAATTAAATATCAAGGTAAACTATAAAAAATACTACTTACTACTATAAAGTATATATTGCTTTATATATACTGGGCAAAGATAACAGTTTTTGAATAATTTATTATTCAAGAAAGTTTTATCAGCTGCTTGTAGTAGGTGAATAATATTTACGTATGCTCCACGATATATGTATTTTCTTAGAAAACAATGAAAATTTAAGTGCTCTATAGGTTCAATCAAGTCAGATTACTGTTTTAGTATCGCAGGAGTGTAGCATATACAGTTTTTTCTTGGTGACTGTCTAACAAAATAGAAAACATGTGCTTTTGCTTTTATATTTGGAAAATACCGTTTCATCTGATGTTTGAACAAAATTGGAAAGATATAAATAGTATATAAATTAAATAAATACATATTTTTTTATAATCTACTTCTGATAAAAATTTTAATCGGATTTAAATGTAGTTTTTTGTTGCGGAATCCCAGCCTATTTCGTTTATAAGGGCTGAAAGATAATACGGCAGGTGGGATCTTATTTCCCGCCTCAGTTGAAACGATCAATTATTAATGGGATACTTCGGTAGAAAGGAATTTTAAAATATCTTAAGCTATGTTTGAATTATGGCGTTTGTTTAATGAACATTCATTGAACTCAATTAGTAAAGTTGGCTCTGAGATAAACGAACCTCTAACGACTCATATAAAAATATATGTAATAAATACTGATTTATAGTCATATTATTATTATTATTAATTGTTTGGGGCTTGATACCTTGAACGCATCTTGCTACCTCGACCATTACTGATCTGTTGTAGCAGAGCTCCTTGACTTTGTCAAAGTTCACTGCTCAATCCTACAGCTTCCAAAAACTCCCAGATTCATTGTGCAGTGAGCGTTTGTATCTCTTCCGGTTGCATAATATGCTGTCCTAAGTAGATACTTCTACAACGCATTAGCGGCCCGCACGAGCACAGAATATGCAAAGGAGTTTCCTCTAATTCTTGGCAGAATCTACAAATTTTGCTGTAGTACAACTTTAGTCATAGTAGCGCTCATAGCTAGATGCTCTCACCGGTCCGTAAGCGATCGGCGAGGTTAAGCAACTAGAACCGCGGTTAGTCCATCGATGGTTGACCACCAAAGTGGTTTGATTTCTGAGCGACGACGGAGGACGGACGGTTGGCGATCACAGTACGATGGGCATAGTACTCAGAAAGTAGCTGCTGCCCGTCCTCTGGTAGATATTCCCTCGGGTCGACTTTCACGTCCCCCACGAGATGAGATGGGATATTCTGACATTCAACGTCATCACCTCACAGTAAATTATTTATTATTCATATTTAAATAAAGCCAATTTTTTCAACTTGCAAATTACCGACTTTTGATAAGATTCATTATTTGTGTATTAATTTAATATGAGATGTCGTCATCATCATCAACATATATTTGGCCATATAATTGGAATTTGGCATTTGAAAAGGATAAACATTTTGACATTTACCTCCATGTTTGTGCGCACGTAAATTGCTGGTATCACAAAGCTAGTACCTACTCTAAACGACTTATATATATGTACATAAGACTACCTTTCACTGCTCTTCAGTAATTTGCGGCTAGAAAACCAACGATTATATCGCTTCCGCTTTTGACATAATATTTAGAAAGTACTTTTGAGGGTGCGAACCCTGAATCGGTGCGATTACTAATGGAGACATGCATGGGAGGGTCAGTTTTATGTTCTTCTTCTTTTTTTAGCTGTAGGAGAGGTGTCAGAAGATTACTGGAAAAAATGCGCCGAGCGCCTGCGTCGATGAGGGTGATAATTCGAGACCCGCCGGACGATTCAATATATGATTCCTAATTTATCTGTGATTAGATGTACACTTTTAAAATGAATAAATAAAAAACGTTACGGTTTACGCTGACTCTCATATTTACTAGCTCCAAATTGATACCATACTGAAGTTTTCTAGGATCCAACTACGTCAAACTTAAACTACACCAAGATGTGCAAGCACCCGCAATTAAGATTAATCTGAGCAAGTTTAGTAGTTCGCTCTCGTGTTACTTTGTGATAATAATCTGCTAATTTGTTGGATAATTAGTTCATATTTCACCGAGGCATCGTCTTATGTAATACGGAAAACTTTACCGAGTACAGGTATTTAATAAACAGGAGATAAGGGAAGCCTTTGCCTTCTTAGCTGACAAATAAATACATGGGCATACTCTGTAAGGGGAAGCGAGTTGCTAGAAAAGCTGCTAATATAACGGAATAAGGATAGGCTCTACTACATAAAAAAATCCTTTCATCGTTCTTCCTTATTGCAGCAAAGAAAGATATGGTCTAGTATAAGATATGGACTGCTGGACGTAAGCCTCTCTGAAAGATTTTCACAATTGAGTTGTGTCCATCATGGCCATGTTTTGCAGATGGGTTGACGATCACAGTATGATGGTTATATTTTATTTATTTATTTATTTTGATAAGAAACAAAGAAGAACTTAAATATTTCATTTTTTACTTAAAGACCTATAGTTTCCTCATAGATTAACAAAGTATTAGTTGATGAGCTAAGTTCTAAGTTACTTATGAAATTTAAAAAGGTTATACTAAAGACAAAAACATTTTTTCAATGATGTTACTGTACAACAGAAAACATCAATGCTAGTTTTTCGCTATTATTATAAAGTTCACAGGCACGCCTTACAAACATGTTCTTACAATAACAGGTTCTACTTTTGGGGATAGAAAATAAATCTTTTTTACGGCATTGACGCTCTTGTCCACGAGGTACTCTAAAAGAAATGCTATGCAGAAGCAAAGGGGCATCCACTATATTATGAATAATTTTATAAAGCATAATAGAATCAATTAAGTTAAATAAGAAGTTAAATAAGAAGTTATAGTACACAGAGAGACGCTGCTGACGTTCGTATTTATAGTTCTTAGTAGAACAACGCCACAGCCAATTGTCAATGTATCCTGAAGAGATTTGTCTTCTTCCGAAGTCTATTTAAAGACTTTCTGGTTAGCCAAAGAAGTTTCCATATGAAGACGAGATCCCTGATGATGAGACATATAATTTAGGCATCACTAGACTCCACAGTAGGAATTTAGCTTAGGCAGTGCTTCATTAAGCAGAAGGAGATGCTTTACGAAGCTTTGTCACACTGTAATCGTGGAAATGATGCCGTGCGTATTTTTCCATTTTTGACATCCCACAGAATCTTGGCTCCACGCTACGCTCTGCTGGAGAAGCTAATCCTACTGAGTATCAACTGAAACAGTATCGCTTTAAGTAGTGGCCTAAAATATGACATTTAAAACTATAGCAACTGCAGAAAATGAGAGCACTATTCCAGTTATAGGTACACCATAGGGGTTGCCCATTTAGCAGTAACTAGTCTTTGTAAAAGATGATTACGAGTGGTTTTTGACAATGAACGACTCAGGAAAACCCTAAGATATTTTGGGAATTTACTGTACTTAATATTGGGTATACTACCTGCTCCTTTATTGCCAACGCACAATGCGCGAGTTATAATTTAATTTTGCTCATGTTGGCTTGAATCTTGTGAGATAATATACACCTATATTGCCAAACAAATTTAAGAAGTTAAACTCTACTTGCTCAAATGTGATGAGAGGCAAGTTATCTACACAGAAAAAGCAGCATGTTTTTCGTTGATATATACATATGTTTAATAGGTATGTTGGGGCAGGGCATTGCCCTTCCGGCGCTGGGAGCTTCTCCCAGCGCGAGAGAGTATGCGGCGCCCGGCTGGCTTCTCCCCGGCTGGGCGCCGCCCCTAGGATCGCTAGCGTTTGCGGTCTCGAAAAGAGGTAACCTGCTGTAGCTCAGGTTGCCTAAAAGCGCTTGTGCGTGCTGGGGAGGGAGGGGGGGGGGTGGCATTTGCCCCTCCCCGGGTAACTGGCGAGATCGTTCACGAGTACTCAGAGTAGAGTAGCCCCCGCTACAAGCACTGTGAGGCTGGCTACCGTGGTGGTTTTAGTGGGTCGAGCTCCACACAACGTGTGACTTGAGCATTTCCACCACGTAAAAAAAAAGGGCAGTGCCCTTAGGTAGCCCGTTTTACGGTGTCCAAAAAAGACTTTCGTCCAAGAGGGAATGTATTTGGAAACGGTGGATGCGGGGGTATGCACAAGTTTACTAGCTGGTTCCATATTATTTGGATTACACAAAAAAATATTTTTGTGGTAATACTCATTATTATTGGTTATAAAATAGGTTAGGTTATCCTCGTTGAATCCCAACTATTAGAAATGCAAATGGGCGTTTCTTGTTTGTTTGAGTAAAGCATGTAACTGAGTTTACGTACATTCTTTAATACTACCTTGCTCCTCCTCTACCACGCGATGGACTGGGTTTCCACACGGTGAATTCAAGGAATACTAAGAATTAATTCTTCTATCTTGCGAATTTGGCTATTCTCCAATTTCTCCATTTCGACTTCCAATATAATTGCCCGCCACAGCGGGGACTCTATCAGGAGAAAATTTTATTATTATTGCGATCTTAATTAGATCTGATTCCTAAACCAGTGTGTACCCTTCGTAACTTTGCAGCGCCGTTAAACCTCGGAGCCTTGGATCTCATAAAATATTACAAAATACCTAACTTTATTTCTCCCAAACTCGGCGGAACTTTGACAAAGAATATCTAATAAAATTATGAAGATATATTGTGAGATGAACGGTAACCAAGCAACACGCCACGTAAAGTAATAATGGATTATCAAGGAAACTTGAAGGAAGCTGCAGATACTTTAAGTTATTCTTAATTTGTATAGAAGACTGTAATAATCCCACTAGAGTTATGTAACAGAAGAACTAACTTCTTACACGCAATCATATAAAACATTCATACGGATAATTCATAAATTACTACCTACAACCGCCACACTACCTCTATACACTGAGGTAGTGTGGCGGTTGTAGGTAGTAATATGTTTATTAGGTATATATCCTCCTGACCGTATTCAGCCACAGCGACTGGCTAACTATTGAGAGCTTCGTTTATGTGCTCTCAGGTGACTGACGTAACCTATCTTTGAAGCGCACGTTCGACCACATGCGCTACAAGTCAGCACCCCTCCGACATAATTATAATATATGGCCGCGGGTGGTCGGGCCTTGAGTTCGTCTTGTTTAGCATCGAGCTCTTCTTTCGGCTTCTGCTCAAACTCGAACACCTTAGTGTGTACAGTGCGCCTCCACCGTGGTCCGTCCGCCGCCATAGCCTCCCAATGTGACGGATCAATGTCACATCTTTTCATATATCGCTTGATTTACTACTGATTTCAGAGTCGCACCGGCAAGCGGCGCCGTCCAAACGCGCGCGCTTACAATTACACTAGATAGTAGTTGCGTTTCATAGTCACGCAGTTCAAACACGCCGCGTGTGAGACGCGCGCCGTCAATTAATATATAATTTCATAAAAAGGTGCCCATAAGTCCAAATTTGAAAAATGACGAAACCACTTAAATATTCGCACCAATTGATAGCCAGATAAATTCTTTATAAGAAACTACCTTCAAATGTACGTATTATCACTTTATTTATTAGTAATATCTCAGTAAAGTTCAATATTGTATGCGGTTGATACTGTTTCTAGTTTACGCATAAAATTAACTTAATCTTTGTGATTTGTTCTTCGCTTATTTTTGTTTGAAACCGATTTGTTTGAATAATGGATAGTGGGAATGAAGGTAAGAAATGTTGTATTAATATATTTTAACATTCATTATTCTTACATTTGGCCCAGATATATAAATATGTTACTTGCCTGTTTTGAAGACTAAAAATAGTCGTATTATCAACATTCTCGAAGGTTTATGTTTATGAGTACGGCAAAGTGCGGCTATAAATTTAATGTCATTCTATAGGTTTATTTGTCTACTATATGGTCTTAAAATAAAATATTGCTAATTTTTGCTAATCCGTTTATTATAACCCATTTTAAGACAATGGGTGACAAATCGCTTTTATGTAAAAAAAAGTTTTAAGCTATTTATTTATTTTTCTACCTTCCAGGAATGAAAATTTATACTAAAACTGAATTATTTGACGTTATAAAACTGTCACCGATAAAAAATATAGATAAAAAAATCGAGTTTTTTCTTCAGGCCTTCGCTCCAGCTGGTTGAAAGTTTTGGACTGTCTATATTGCATGCACATATAAGGTTCTTTGAATTTCTTCTCCACCTTTCTTTTAAATTACCGTTAAAAAAATAGCAAATACGAGGTCAAGAAGAAAAAAGAATAGTTAAAGACAGGAAGAAAGAAATACAGCAAAAATTCAAAGAACGCCTAGGATTAAGAGTTGACTTTGCCAAACCAGGCTGCGGCAATTGTAATAATGGAAATACGTCACCAAGTTTTTTGCTACGCCCGAAGTATCTGCAGAAATTCTGCAGGTTGATATCAATATAATCAAAAGGTTTGCAAGAAGTTATATCATGCGGTCTCCCTGTTGATGTAGATAAATTTGCGGCCTATACTTATGAAACTGCCGAATTATACGTTTCTCTGTACTGGCTTCCGATGTCTCCCACAGTTCACAAAATTTTAATACACGGTCGTTCAGTGATCGAACACGCTATTCTTCCAATTGGTCAGCTGTCTGAGGAAGCAGCGGAGGCCAGGAATAAACACTTCCAGCAATATAGACTAAATTTCGCTCGCAAATTTACAAGAGAAGATTGCAATTACGATGTACTGTGCAGAGTATTGCTTTCCTCAGATCCGTTTCTTTCTTGTTTACGATTGGTGAAACACAGAAAAAGAAAACCCCTGGCATCAGAAGCTTTAGAGCTATTAGCTTCTGAAAACTTAAATGAAACGTATGATGTAATAGAGGGAAACCGATCAGATGAAACACATTATGACGATTATAGTCACGAAAACGACATTGATGACAAAGTCTAATGACGTATAATGATTATTCTATGTCTTGTAGTTAAAATTGATATTTAAGCTTATGTCACATAGCAATAAATAAATAAGAAAATATTTTTTTAGGATTCATATTTAAAAAAAAAACAAATAAATCCATATTTTTTCAATAAATACTCTAAATCACTAAATTAATGTATATTTCCTTTTAAATACACCTTTTTAACTAATTAAAGCAAATAAATATTTTTGGGCAACTTTTTAAGAAATTATACCTTAGTGCGTCGGCCAGCGCTGGCGAAGCGCGCGCGGCCCGAACTCCTCTACTGGCAGCTAGCGTTTCAGAGTGATGAGGGTCGCACGCGCTGTTGCGTATACTTAGATTACTACTTTATTTCTCATAAGAATAACAATAAATTCACTTATTGCGAAAATATACATAACTAAACATTAAAATTATGAGCATACAGAGCTATTGTTTACTTAATTTATACAATACAACAATCAAATAAATTTAGAAGTAGGTGCTTGAATACTTAAAGAATAATTAAACAAAACGTAATGCTTTTTGTTAAAACTGGCCCTTGTTAAAAATGTAACAATCTTCCCGTAAATCGGAGAACGATTTTACGAAGGCGCCTCTTAGTAGTTTAACACTTAGAAAGTATAACATTATTTAAGTTTTTTGTGATTAGAACCACGTAGCATAAATTGTCATTATGTTTTTACTTTTTGTTTTATGTTCATTTTAATTTTTTTTTACTATGTTTACCTATGCCAACGAACATAATTATATTATAAAAATTTTGTTTATATCTAAGTTCTCATGTGAGTGACTTATGTCTTAAAAAGAATAAATGTCTTTAAACTTTAGTAAATTTGTGGCATTGAACGGAAAAATTTGCAATCTTCTACGACGACGTCGCTGTTGCACTCTTTCCATAAAAAATAAATAGCTAAACTAGATTATACACAACTGTACATTGCAAAAAAACGCGCGATACTAAAACTCGTTTCACAGTGGTCCGCTATCAAGCGCGCGCTGTTGAGACGCGCTGGCCTCCGGCGCGTGCCACGCGCGTCGCTCTGAAATCAGCCTTCGTTCAAGAAAAAATATAATACTAAATTGTCTTATGACTTACGACTACACGTGTAGCGCAGCAGTTAAGACAGTCGCCTCACTGCTTCGTGTCGCGGGTTCGCATCCCGCGCCGGACAACTATTTGTGTGACTCATAAATAGTTGTTCTGAGTCTGGATGTAATTTGTTTCCGTCTATTATATGATTGTAAAGTAGCCTGCGACACTTGGATTAGATTCCCTAGTGCGGGACATGTCTTTAAAAAAAGATAAAGTTGCAGTAGGCAGGGCACATAACTCTTAGAGCCGACGCAGCGCGGGCTAGCCCCCTACAAGATGGACCGATGATCTTGTGAGGGCAGGGTCGAAATCGCTGGATGCGAATAGCGCAAGACCGGCAATTGTGGAGATCTTTTGGAGAAGCCTCTGCAGTGGGCGTCTTTCGGCTGATATGATGATGATGAAATTGTCTTTAATTGGCCTAAAGTCAGCATTATACTATATACTAAAGTACCACTGATTTTGGCTCCTACCAAGTCGAAACTAATTATAACTGTACTTAATTAATATCACTACACTATTTACACCTTTAGCATTTCACATCTAAATAGGATAGGCCTTCTGATCCCAATTAGCTAAAAAAGACTGATTACTAGGCTTTTCATCTATATTATAAAAGGCAAACCTAACTCACTGACATATATATCAACGGACTGCCGAAACTATAAGGGTTAGAGCCTTGAAATTTTGCACAGAGGTTCCTTTTATAACGTAGTCCCTCAGACGTTTACCCTCTTAGGGGGTAAATTAGGGGTTATAAGTTTGTATGTAAATCCGTCATGTTGGAAGTTGAAGGCACGAAAATTGGTATTTGGCCTTTCAGTTAAAAATAAAAAATATTTGATTCAGGATTTCAGGAAATTCCACACCTAAGGGCGTAAAATAAGGGACGTAAGTTTGTAAGAAAATCTGTCAGTTTTGAAGTTAAACGCATGATTTTGTAAAATCAATTATTGTTTCCTTGCTCTTATCATGTGGGGTAGAATAGAAGTGAATTAATATATATAATGCTTATTTATACTATCATGCCTACTTTTACCTCTCTTGCGTGTGTGCACTTTTGGTGTTACAGAGTAAGAAGCCCAATTTTACATTGGCACTGCATGACAGCTAATGACATGCATCAAAAATCTATAGTTTTCTCTTTTTTTCCTTTATTTATTGGTTCCAAATTTAAAAAGTCTAGGCCAGTGGATAATTGTCTGAAAAACTATACTTATGTCTTAATTAGTGAGTCAGTAAAATCTTTATTATGAAAATATGTTTTAAAAGGCCGAGTTTTTTCTGTTGCGTTAATCCTTTTTTTCTGAGTGTTGAACTTAAAACATAACTAGACACTATGAGGCTGTAGACTTTAGTATCACTATTAATTTTAATTGGATCATTTCTCAAACTGTTTCTGACAGAAACGGCATGCAAAATTTTCTAATTCACATTCATTTTACAGTTTCTAAAAGTGACTCTTTCACTTATGTTAGGACTTTTTAATGTAGGTTACATTGATCACCATTCAAAATTGTCGCGGACGAAGTTGCGGGTAACAGCTAGTATACCTATATGTGGTATACATATTACAATAGAGTCAAAAAGATATGTCTGTTCTATGGTATATGTTTTCTATGGTAAGTCAGCTGGTCTTATTTTTTTCAAAGCATTGTAAGGTCAAACTTGATTTATTCTACTGCATGATCTCGATATGTGCCCGGAATATTTATTCACCACTAGTCGTTTATCTGAATTGTAAAGCACTTTATTATTTGGGCCTGCCCATGTAACAGTTGTGAGACTGAAGAGCATGAGGGGGGTATAAACGTAAATTCTTTTTATGAACGTCGCGTCGGCCACGTAAAAATGGTATACTGAATGTTATATAGGTTAAGAATTCGCTTAAATGTCGTTAGTCCTGAAAGTGGGGTAATAGGGACGTACTGTGTACGCCCAGTGAATCGCTATTTTATCCTGAGCAAAGAATACTTACTACTTTTAGACGCTAGGTAATTAAATTCAATGATTTAGTAGTCTATACGCGCAATATTAGTCTTATAATGCGTTTGTACTTTTATTAAGAAACACCTTTACTTTCTCTGCGAGATCGAATCAGAAATGCTGAGAACCGCAGGCGAACCAAAGTAACCGACATAGCCCAAAGAATTGCCAAACTGAAGTGGCAGTGGACAGGGCACATAGCTAGTAGAACTGACGGCCGATGGGGCAGAAAGGTTCACAAGTGGTGACCAAGAACCGGAAGACGCAGCGTGGGTAGGCCCCCTACACGGTGGACCGATGATCTTGTGCGGGTCGCGGGTAGCCACTGGATGTGGTGTGATTGTGGAGATGTGATTGTGGAGATCCTTGGGGTAAGCCTTTGTCCAGCAGTGGACGTCTTTTGGCTGATATGATGGTGATGATGATGAATGTTTTTGTAAGGAGAACTAGAAATACAATTTTTTAAATTAATCATTAAGTATCTATACATATAATAAAATCGTAGGAAAGTCAAAACTGTATTGAATATTTTTAATTTAAACATTGAATATTTTTTATGGATAGTTAGGGCGTGATCTACAATCGATATCGAAGCCAAAAATATAGTTTTTAGAATTTTTGTCTGTTTGTCTGTAAGTATGTCCGGGCTAAATTCAAAAAGTACTACATGGATTTACTTCAAATTTTGCATGAATATTACTAAGAGGTCGGGTCAACATAGAGGCTACATATTATCACGCTATCACCTACGGGGGAGGAGCTATGATAATTTATAAAGTTTAACGCGGATGAAATCGCGGGGCATAGCTAGTATTAACTAAAACTATAATAATACATTTGAAATCAGACTACAGAATTAAAAATATTAAACTGCCTTCTAATCGCCGTCTACGGATAGGTGCCCATAAAGCTGTAGAGGTAACTCATAGAATGGGAATCAGTTTAGGTGCCTAAGCACCCGTACTTCTGAACACTTCCCTGATAAAGCCTCTAGCTTCTAGCTGGATTATATGTTTATGAAGAACCCCGCGACCCAGGAATTAAATTCCCTAATGCGGTTGTCTTTAAAACAAAATCAAGCCAAGACAAGAACATAAATAGAGTTTATATTGGATATGGGCACGTAGTTATCAATTCGAATTCCTCACACTTCCCAATCAAAAATTGTCACGTACCCGGCTTTTTCGTTCAAAATCGGGTAACCACTGTATGACGTCACGTTTTCATTTGGCGATTGTAAACCTTTGTGGGCAGGCCGACTATAGACCACTTTTAAATATAGACTTCACTGTAGTTACTAAGAGATAAATGTATTTTTTCTTTGTGTAAGGAGTTCTCTTTTAAGTAAGTAATTATCTCTTATTTTTTATTAATATCCAGTATTCTCTAAAGTATTTGAAAAGTATATTTATAGGGAACTTTATAAATTTATAGATAATCATAATATTTTGTGCGAAGAACAGAAAGGATTTCGTTTACAAAGGACCATTAATATGGCGATATATGATTTTATATACAATGTAATTAAAAATATTGATCACCGAAACCCTGTATGTGGTATATTTTGCGACATGACCCAGGCATTCGATTATGTACATTACGCTACTCTGTTAAACAAGCTCGAAGCCTACGGGATTAGAGGCAATGTCCTCAATCTACTTAACTCATACCTACAAAACAGAATACAAATAACTGAAGTCAATAAAATTAATATAGCTACTAAATATGAAGAGACATTTTGGACTGCAGAGCGTAAAGTATTATTTGGGGTACCGCAAGGCAGCGTCTTAGGTCCATTTTTATTCATTTTATACATAAATGATCTGCCAAAATCTATTGAGCAGCCAATAACACTTTTTGCGGATGATAGCACGATTACAATACCTTGTAAAAGTATAGTTACGTATGAGAGTGAAGTTAATAATAGTTTAAAACAGACGGTAAACTGGCTAAATTCAAATAATTTGAAAATAAATTTGAGTAAAACGAAACTTATCCAATTTAGACAACAGACCTCTAGTATTAATTTGAATATACACTACAGGAATAATACTATAGAAGAAGTTGAAAGTACAAAATTTCTGGGGATGCAAATAGATCAAAATTTAAATTGGAAATCCCACATTGATATTTTATGTAAGAGAATTAGTAAGTCTGCATATGCTCTGTACACATTATCAACCATAATCAACACAGATGCACTTCTTACTGCCTATTATGGAATAGTAGAGTCACATTTGAGATATGGGATCATATTTTGGGGAAACTCTACCGAAAGAGAAACCGCCTTCAAGGCACAAAAAAGATGTATTCGTTCGATATTCAAGCTAAAACCTACTGACAGTTGTGAACCATATTTTCAAAATCACAAGATATTAACATTGCCTTGCCTATATATCTTAGAAGTAGCTGTGTTTGTGAAGACTAACCCTAGTCGTTTTAAACGCATTGGTTACGATAAGGTTGAATTTGGGTTGTACTTGGATTTTTAAAGAAAAGACGTGAGTATCGTTGCAAGTGTATTGAGCGACTGACTTTTATTATGAATGTAATTCTAATATAAGCAAATGAAGGTCTACATCGCCAACATACCGCCCACCAAAAGGACTGTAAATGCCTTTTAAAAATTATCATCTATACTAATAAGCAGGCTTTGTTCTTAAATAGTTGATATTATACAAACAATAAAAACGACTTTAAATTGGTGAAAATAACACAAACACCAATTAATAATTAACAATTAAACAATTGTGAACGTGTGAATTTAACATATGAATTTAGCGAAATTGTACAACATGTCATGTGAATTAAACCTAAATTAATAATTGCCTAATAACCTTTTTTTTATGTGGTATCTTATACCGCTCGTACTTGTGAACATGTTTCTTGGCTTGAGATTTAACTTTCAGAATCAAGTAATTATTACGTAAGTAACTTCAGCTGGACTCCTCCGTGAAGCGTTTTATTGTGTGCGTCCGCTATTAATAAAGGTGTGAATGGCTTTTTATTTCCAAGTATTATTGGATGTTTTCTCTCATCGGGTAAGTTTGTATTTCTTAGGCGACCGCCCACCCTGAGGATATTCCTATTATCTAAATATGGGCTCAAATATATCAAAGAACCTTTCATCATCTTTAACCGTTGTATAAAACCTTCAATTTCTTCTTGGTCCCTTTTAATGCATATTTTCAGTGAGTCTTCTAATTCTTGTGTAGTTAGCCCAATATTATTCTTTTTGTGTTTTTTATAGGTTAAGAATATCCTGCAATAAGTAACAGTTTCCAGTATTTTCGATAGTTTGTCAAACTTTGTTATTTGTGAAGTTAAATATGTTTTTTGTTGTTCTGCGGTGTGGTAAGTATTAACCTTTATTGATCTCATTTCTATGTCTGTTTTAATTATCTTTTGTTTACTAATCTTTATTTTCTTTTCAGATAACCACTTTGGACCTATCCAGCACAAATCACATTTCTTAGATGGTAGTAACGCTCCAGACAACTCGAGTCGTGACAAAGAAATGGTTTTTGAAGGCGAAAATCTTGTTTTAGCAGCAATAATTTGTGTGTTAATCTTTTGATTGGATGATTCAGTTTTAACATAGAAAACAGATGAATAAGCGTGCATGGTTCTTTGAAAATCTGCATCTTCTTTTGTCACTAATAACTGTGTAATATCAGCCATGGAACAACTGTGTTTCATGCGCCATCTCATTAGAAGGTTACGTACATCTTCTTGCAGCTGCGGTCCCGCCAATAATTCTTCATTTAATGAAACATTATTGATGCTTTTGCAGGAAGCATTTAAAACAACTCGTGTTCGAGAGCTTTCTTTAGCATCTCGAATTACAGCGTGGCAAGGTAAGTAGACTGATCTTTTGTTTTCTTTTTCTTTCTCAGGTATCTTTTCAATGGGACTTTGCTCTATATAATCATTTATAACTTTAATGTATTCTTTTTTCAGGTCTGGTGATCTCTTAAACCTTCGCTCTAGTTGCAGAAAATTTTGTTTAGCTATTTCTTTTGTGTTTTCTTCGAGTATTTGTGGACTGTATATTTTGAATGGTAACTTTTCTATGTATCTGCCGTCGGCGTTTCTAGTTGTAGTTTTATCGTGAATTTCTTCACAAATCTTGTCTTCTTTCGTTAAATATCTGTCATTGTCGGTATCTATTTCCCAATTTGACTTCAATACTTCATCGACATCAAATTGGTGATGCATTACCACGTAAGTATCCTCTCGTGGTTGTTTATGGATATCTCCGAAAAGTATCCAGCCTAGTGTTGTTTTTTGTGCAATTGGGGTTCCTGGTGGACCCTTTATTAAATCTGGTTGTATAATTTGTGCGTAATCTTTGACCCCCAACAGGAGATCTACCGATCCTGGTATGCAGTAACTAGGATCAGCCATGTGAAAACCGTCGATGTGAGGCCATGGTTGTGTAACAATTGCTTTGTTAGGTATTTTTGTTGTTAATGGGTTTGACATCACGTAGGCCTGGATTGGTAATACATAATTATGGTCCCACTGTGATTTTATTTGAAACTGTACTACATGTTTAATTTTGGTTCTCGTAGATCCCACTCCTACGACGCTTCCATTGACTGGTGTTCGTTTCAGCTTCAAAAGTTGAGTCGTCTTTTCGCTTATAAAGGTAGCTTGAGAACCTTGATCTATTAGCGCGCGTAAGTCAATAATTTGACCTTGTGGATTTATCGCTTTCACTACAGCAGTTGCTAATAATGCTACTCCCTGTCTAGTTGTAAAATGAGACGCGATCACTGTGTTCATTTGAACTGTTTCTCCTTCTACTACATGCTGTGAAGCCAACGGTGATGAAGTTCTCGGTGTATCCGTTGGTTCTGTTCTCTTGGTCTCATGTAGCAGAGAATGATGGCGTCGATGACAGATTTGACAGGACACTGGAATTCTACATCTCGTTACTAAATGTCCTGGTACTAGACAGTTAAAACATAAATGTTTGTTTTTAACATATTCGCTTCTTTGGCTAGGTTCCATCTTTATAAAATTCTTGCAATGACACAATGTGTGGTTGTCGTTGCACATTATGCATGTCTTTTCTTTAGCTGGCGTAGCAACATGATATGAACATTCTTTAACTTGTTTTACTTCTCTTGTAATATTATTGGCTGTAACTAACTCCAAGGTACGAAACGTAGACTCCATGAACTTTGTTAAGTCGTTCCAATTAGGTAAAGATTCACGGTCTTCTCGATAAGCATATTCCTCCCAGCTTTTATGTGTCTCTGGGTCCATCTTCTGAACAAGAAGATATATTATTATTGGATCCCAAGAGTCAACACTAACTTTTAAATTTTTAAGGTTATTTATACACTCAGTAGTCGTATCTAGTAAGCCTTTTAATTGAACAGCTGATTGAGAAGTCATTTTCTTTTGGCTAAATAACCTTTTTATTATGCAATTTATAATAATACGTTTATTTCCATACCTTGTATTTAAAATAGTCCATGCAGTAGGATAATTACTAGACGTCACTTGTATGTGCTTCAATAAGGCTTCAGCTTCACCTGATACAGTGGTCTTCAAATAGTGTAATTTCTGTACATCACTGAGGTTATTGTTATCGTGCACCAAAGAAGTAAATAAATCCTTGAATTCTGGCAATCCTTCATAGTTACCACAAAATTTCGGTAACTGTATTTTCGGCAAATGTACCATGTTGTTGGAGAGATATGAATCATACACACTTGTATTTGCTGACCTTGACTCCGCCGACGACTGTTCCGACAAAGATGTAAGCATATCTTTTAGGTCGCCTTGTAACACGTTGTATAAATCTTCGTAAATAAAGAACTCTTCGTTTAAAAAGTATGGTAAAACTCCCTTTTGTTCCTTGGGTGTGATCCTCACTAGCCCATCGTGTGCATTCTTGAAAGACGTCCAATACTCCTCAATTATTTTCAGACGTGCTTCTATGTAGCCTTTTGTTAAACGAGTTTTAGGGCACTTCTTCAAATTTACTTGAGTTTTTCGTAGTAGATTCGCACCATCCTCCAATATACACAGGTATTGTTGCTGATCTTGCGTAGCGGCCATTTTATTATAAAAGTCTTCAATTTAAATGTTGTAAAACCGTAAACAAACTTGTTATTTGTTCGTATTTTA
Organism: Pseudoips prasinana; assembly: GCA_951640165.1. Taxonomy (NCBI): domain Eukaryota; kingdom Metazoa; phylum Arthropoda; class Insecta; order Lepidoptera; family Nolidae; genus Pseudoips; species Pseudoips prasinana. The sequence continues at coordinate 16,585,228 of OX621259.1, read as the reverse complement.
AAATAATTTATTAAGTATCATAACAAGTGTTGAAAAAGGTAGCACTCGGAGAATCCTTATCGCAATGGAATGCGGTTCTTTTGTTCTAGCGGCCAGGTGTCGACCGCTCCGTAGTTAGTACGATCCGGCGCGATTGCGACCATATGTTGGTTACGATAAGGTTGATTTTGGGTTGTACTTGGATTTTTAAAAAAAAGACGTGAGTATCGTTGCAAGTGTATTGAGCGACTGACTTTTATTATGAATGTAATTCTAATATAAGCAAATGAAGGTCTACAGCGCCAACACCGATGTAATTCCCCGCAACAGACGCGATAATAGCTGGCTATGTCAGGAGCGAGCCAAGACAGCACTTATTTGCAAAAGTGTCTACTGCATGGCTCCAGTCATTTATAATAAAATGCCTAAGAGTTGGAAGGAGCTTCCATTACCATTGTTTAAAAAAAGACTTCGAAGCTTTTTAGTGGAGAAATCATATTATAACTTAAGTGGGTATTTGAATGAGAAAGATTTTTAAATTAGTATAATAATTTTCTTTGTATTCACTTTATACTGCATTATTTTAAAATTGTATGTAGCGGTAGTTTTTATTGTCTTTTGCATGCCTACATGGTAAAATATGGCTGAACTTGTTACCTATGTTTTTATATCATCTATTACTGTTACCCATATTTGCAAAATAAAAATATCTTTATCTATCTTATCTTTATCATTATTTAAAAGAGCTAATACTCAGCAAGTAGTGCATTGGAAGTGCTAAAATCAAATAACATAATGTCTTTGGTCGGTGGAATACAGTCAAGAATGAATTTTCTCGATTTTTCTTTAATTTGCACAATTCCACATGCCCTGTACAATCTTATCTGCTGGAATCACACACCCCTATATTATGGAAAAATGCGTAGAAATAGAAAAAGTCGTATGAACGGGGCATAATTCCAAATACGTTTTAACATACACCAGGCAGTCAGACAGCACCGTAAGCTGTGTACTAGATACCACCTTACTGTGGCTACCAACTCGCCTATTGCGAAGCGCAATGACTATGGCAAACCCCTCCACATGGCAACTTTGCACAAACCTTTGGGGTAGGTGTATGTCCAGCAGTAGACGATATCAGGCTGATGATTATTAAAATCATTGTATATATTATAGCCACTATATTTGTCTCTCTAATTTAGCTGCCTAACAATGCCATACAATTGCACTGGCTTTGATTTGTGCATCGTATTGTTGACAAAAATTCGTAGCGTAGCTTTCTTACTACGTTTAGTTTATAGATCTACGAAAGATTCAATGTAAGTAGATAGACCGACGAAATGGGGCGTAACGAATGATTGAGTAGATTTTAACGGTATCCTTCCTTGAGTTTTGTTTTTGTACTGATGCTTCAAAATGTATTTTGTATGGAGAAATGGAGGAGGAAGTTCTTATAAAATTAATTTAATTTAACTAATTTCTATTATTTTTGTATTAATGACACTGTTCTTGATAATTAATACAGATATATTATAACTAAATACTTAAAGCTTTAAGTAAAGGTATTCTAAATGTTCTTGTATTGGTAATGTTTAATATCATCATAATAATATCAGCCGAAAGACGTCCACTGCTGGACAAAGGCCTCTTCAAATGTTTAATATAAATTAGTTAAATTCATTTTTAAACATGTAAAATACAATGAATTTCAACATCGTTGACGCTAACGAACAAAATTTGAGTTGTCATTTTTTTATGCTGGATTGGATTTTTTCTTGACCACGATCTCACCTGATGGTATGAATGAATGAATGAAATATTTATTTGCCAGAATATAGGTACAAAGTAGTTGGTGACATTGTAGTTTAGTTTCACTATATTCAACATACATATGTTGTGCAAAATGTTTGGGCAATTATGTAAATTATTAAGCATGCAAATTTATTTAGCGCATAATATCATATATATATTTACAATAATAATATGTAAGAACTATCTTAAAATGTTATACAATTAAAATATATTAAAATGATTAATAATTAAAGTTCACAAAAATGAATAAAAACAATAATAAATCCTTAATGTCACACCAAAATAATTTCAATTACAATTTTATATGTCCTATATTAATCAATTCACACAAAATGTCAAATATGTAAGTGTAAGTGTAGATGTGGTCAAAGTTAGACCGCCCGTACCTATAAGATGCCTGTCCACTCTAGCCTTGAATAAACCCATATTATATGAGTCTGGAAACACGTTGTTCGGGAGGATGTTCCACAGATTAGCCGTACGTATGATAGAAGAGGAAGCAAAGCACTTCGTGCGGCATGATTAGTATTCAGATTTTTGATCACATGATGCATAATTGACTGCTCATATGGCGCAGCGGCTAAGACAGTCGCCTCTCCGCTTCGTGTCGTGGGTTCAAGTCCGCACCGGACAACTATTTATGTGACCCACAAAATTAAATAGTTGTTCTGAGTCTGGGTGTAATTTGTGACTATCTGTTATGTTTGTAAAGTACCCTGCGACACAGGGATTATATTCCTAATAAGGGCGTTGTCTTATAAAAAAAATGTGGTGCTTATAAATAACAAGTGTCTCGTAAGAGTGAGAATGTTTAATCTACACCGATAATACCAGAATCGTGTGTAAAAAGCAAGCCGATAGGAATCTTGTTGTATAGCTTCTTCACCACTGAAATGGACCTGTTATGATAACTGGCTTGATAGTCTAGTGGATGAATGAAAATGAATGAATGAAAAAGTCATTTATTCCGTTAAAACATTACATTTGTGTGGAATCGTCAATTTTTTTTACCCTACCGTACAGTGCATGACGTGGCAGCTACTGAGAAAGTGGTTAGTGGAGCTTCTTAGCTGGAGGTCGTCGGTTATATTCCTACTCAGTACAATTCTTTGTGCCATGAGCAAAGTTATCTGTTCTGTATCGGGGTATAATTTATCTATGATTATTTAGTAATATGTTAGTATGTTTATCAGTTGTCTGTTTTCCATAGTACGGGTTCTGTCTAGTTTGGGATAAGATGGCAGTGCGTTAGTTGTCCCAGGAAATACTCCGCTTTTGTTAAAATAGTTTGATAAAATCGCTTCAACAGGATTTGTGTTCACAACTCAAAATAATTACCTTTCAGATATTTCCTTCTACAACTTTCCCTTTCGATGTAAACAATGTCTTTTATCATATTTGATAGCTATATTTCATACAACAATATGTTACCCTATGAATAAATGACCAAGTTAAATATTTCAAAATTGATCCTTACTTACCTAATAATACAAATCAATTTCCAACTCAATTGAAACGGTTGGGCACATAAGAATTAAAACTAGGAATCTTCTTTTGAAGGAAACGTTCCCTTTGTCACGTACAATTTGTGTGCCTATGAAATATAGGGGATTGGTTTTGAATCACAATATCGTGCCATGGGGTTACTACAGTGTTGGAGTAAAATTGAATTTGATGTGGATGACTTTGCAGTCAAACTGTGAATGTTATGGAGTGGGAAAGCGTGTGTTGGGTTATATTTGATTTTGAAATGTTTATATATTATGTTACTTGGAGACCTATAAAAAACTGTTGCCTCAATAGCCGGACAGTTTTAATGTTTTTTACATCATGCCAGACACATTAAAAGTACGCTGTAGACAATTACGAAGATCACAAAGAAAATATAAAAAAAGTTGAGCTTTATACTTTAATGAATTTTAGGTACTATTTTATGCACCTTTACTTACTGTTATCTGCCAAAGTAACCATATCGTGTCATACACGAATATGCTCTACTAGACCAAAAGCCCACGAGGACCAGAACTTCGTTATTTTGTAAAAGCTGAAAGATTTTCCATGCATGTCCCCTATACAGGTAAGAACGATCAGCAACTATGGAGTTTGAGTTATGGTTACTTTGGCAGATAATTGTTAGTTTCTATCTATAATTTTCTATGCACTTTCAAAACATAAATACTCGTGCGAAGATATTTCGTGCTATTTTACCGCGTTTTGTTACTATCCAAACATTCTCAAACATTTAATCCAAAAATAAACAAACTAATGAGAACTAATAACTTTTAAACATCAGGATCAGAATGCATGTTGAATACAAATTAAGGTCACAAAGTTCTTACACGACCAACCTACGATTTCGTACAATTTCAAATTCATACGTATTATTATGTTGCTTAGACTCAATTTCAAAGTTTATTGACAATGTCCGTTGATCATTGCAGTACTAAATTGTCGAAAAGTAGGTTGAAATAATAATCATTACGTTAGGGTATAGTGGCCTAATATTAGTCCGTGTTCCCTTCGGCCAAAGTACAGATGCCAGCACATCAAGCTACCCCCATCTGTCAAATTTTCCCAATTGAAAGTGAACTTTATGCTTTTGTGATAAAGTTTAAAATCTATAAAAGAAATTTGACAGATTGGAGTAGCTGGATGTGCTGGCGTCTGTACAATACTATATGACTAAATTTCGTGCCTTTAGTTATATAATTTTGTACAATAAAGTCGATCCAACAAAATCGAATGAAATATATCCAATTCTCATCGATATAACTCGATTATTTTCGGTGGTTTACGAGAGAGAAGATAAGTAAAGTGACGCGTTAAGTGTATGAGCAAAATCAGCGTGAAATTGAGGGTCGAGGCAGCGACAAAAATTGGTCGCAGATGGGATCAAATTGTTTGCTTATGGAGCGCCTAATCAATTGTTAGATCAAAAACAAAACTTTTTGAGCAAAGCATTTCATAGAATTACCCAGTACTTGTATTAGTGATAGCGTTAAAGTTTTATCGTAGTTATTAACTTATACATTGGATTCGATAAGTGGAACTGTATTTAAATTAAATGTCACAATTTCAGAACAACTTAAATGTTTTGAATTTAGATTAGTTAATCTCCTTTATATTACTCGCTGATTTTGGGGCGTATCTTTTCTATAGATTTTAAAGTAAATGGAAGTCAGGCAGTTAGTGCTGGGTCTGTGAACATGCAAATTCTTGGTTCTTCATCAGAAATATCTGAGGCCGTGTCAATATTTAATATCTAATATCTAGGGACAATGTCACACAGATCATCCTAGCCCCAAACTAAGCAAAGCTTGTACTATGGGTACCAGGCGACGATATACATACTTATATAGATAGATAAATACTTAAATACATATAAAACATCCATGACTCAGAAACAAATGTTCGTGCTCATCACACAAATATTTGCACTTACCGGGATTCGAACCCAGGACCACCAGCTTTGTAGGCAGGAGCACTACCAACTAGGCTACGGTGACCGTCAATTTCATTCCAACAGAGTGCTAAAGCAAGAGGAAATAATTAAACTTCATAATTTATCCTTTGCAGATGCCTAGTGAAAGGAAGAATTGCCAAGCTGAAGTGGCAGTGGGCAGGCCACATAGCTCGTAGAATCGACGGTCGCTGGGGCAGAAAGGCAGTGGGCATGATCTTGTGAAGGTAGCTGGAAGCCGCTGTATACGCGTAGCATAAAACCGTAAATTGTGGATATCATTGTGGGAGGCCTTTGTCCAGATGTGGGCGTCTTTCCGCTGATATGATGATGATTATGATGAGATGCCTAGTCTCCATTGGAATATTGCAATTATTACTGTACACCTATTCGCACTACCAGATGAACCACGCACAAGTAAAATATGAGCCTTTTCTTCGTCATTATAAGTTATTCGAAGGGCTTCTTAGTATTATAATAACATCATTAAACTCATACTTAGTTGAAAGAAATGTCTACTCCAGACAAAGCAAAATAGTGCGATCTCAAATGCCGCGCCCTTCAATTAAAACTTGAAAACTCGTTTCAAATACGCCTCCTTAGAAGCCTTTCCCAAACTTATCTTAAAGAAAATATACATAATGTTGATACAATCCATTTCCCCATTTATATACTAAGAAAATATTTTTCAAACTTCCTTTTTCACCCGAAAAACTTTCTAAACAATTTGGCCACTGTGTATTTACATCTGAAGCAAATAATTGTTCAATAATAAGTTTTATGGTATCGGTGTAAGGTTGTATATTCCTTGACGGGCGAGTTTTAGTTGGTAGTAATAAGTTTGTGTACTTTCCAAAGGCTATGACGTGTCTATTTAGTTCGCTGAATGAATAGGTGATTGATGTCTCACCTGACGCCGTGTATGTTTATTTTTTTTGTGTAGGTAATTATGTTTTGTATAAAAAGGATGGCATTGCGTAACACGACAGAGTGACTTTCAATGAAAATCCATAGTCAAAGACGTTCACGTGTTAAAAACCGACAGCCCAAAAGATCTTTACAATTGCCGGGTTACCGCATCCAGTGTATTCTAGCGACTTTCAAAACGTCATCAGTCCATCCACATCCACGAGATGGACTGATGATCTGGCAAGACAAACGAGCAAGCAGGTCACCTGATGGCAACTAATCACCTGCAACGCCAGAGGAACTGCAAGATCATATTAGGGAAAATGAATAGAAGATTGAGAAGATTCTGTTGTACCAAATACTTTTATTCGCAAGGCAGTAATCATGCTAGTATTTGAATTTTGAATCCCTGGAGCATCCTAACCGGATACTATGGGCTATTTACCGTTGAAAGGTACGTAAAAAGGTTAATGACCAATCCCTAAGGTTCGCAAATTTTGCGATAAAACGATTTAGTGACCGAGCCTAACTTTTTTCTATATTGGTCGATTTGTGGACTACTAGTGATTTGTGTTACTAAAAAAGTACAATGCTGGAGATTCTATAATCTTTTTCTAATATAGCTGGTAAACTGACAAACTGTTTTTTTTTATACAACTTAGTTGGCAAACAAGCATACAGCCCACCTAAACAAACTGCTTATACGAGTAATACGCGCAAGGGGCGTAAAATTAGTCAACTGTTTCACATACACAGGTCTATGTGTAGTTTATTTGCTATCAGTATTACGCGCCAAACCTAAATGGACACAACTTAAGATAGCCAGCAAAAAAATATTTGTTTGCTACCGAAGAGCTATTAAATAAATTTGAGAGATTTTAAAATTGATGTCTCCGTTTTATCTTTAATCTACGCAAATATGACTGATATTTCTCAATTTCGCAAAGAAACTCCAAATGGATCCCAATATTAGATTACGATTAAATAGATAATAATAAGATAGAATTTCGAAGAGGAGACATAACATTCGGTTATTATGTCTCCTCTTTAAAATTCTTAACAAACTTACATCTCCTTCCAACCTACGAGAGCGCTTCTGCTTCAGACGCTCTCCTGGTCACCCATAAATCCCTCCTTAGCTTTCCTTCTCACAAAACCGATTAATATTTCTACTCCTACAATGTCCAGGTGGTCAGATAATGGAACTCTCTGCCGCTGGCATACGTAATTCTAATTCCTTTCCTATTATCAAAAAAATATTAGTAAAAGTACACTATTTGAACTCTTTATCTAAGATATAAGTATTTAGGTTTGTTTATGCTGTGTGGTGACGGCATAGAATATCATCTCTCCATCTCATCCTATGGGGGGCGTAGAAATCGTCCCGAGGGAATACCTACCAGAGAACGGGCAGCAGCGTTTTTCTGTGAAATATGACCATCAATCTGCGGTCACCAACCCGTCTGCCAAGCGTGGCGATTATGGCATATCTTTGAAACTTTGTAGTAATATAGCTTATATATCCGAATAACACATAGGCTATAATTAATAATGTTTACCGCGGGTAAAACAGCGGCGCACAGCTAGTATTATATAAACTTTAACCCTTAGTTAAAACTTTCAGTAGATTTAAGAGCAAAAGTTTCCCATTTAAACTTTATTGTAAAGGTGGTCATTAGTTCTTATATAGTTAGCCTTAGTTAACGTTCAGTCTCATTAAATTTATCACTACCCACAGAGCCCTCAACACCGAGCGCTAAGCATAATTATTGATATTCACTTGACCTATGAACACGTTTACATGTTAAAGGAAAATAAAAAGTCCCGATTTTAGTTCATATTTTTTCCCTTCGTATCACTTACTAGGGGAAAAATATGTTATATATAGTTTTATAATTCCATTTATTCATTGACTGGGTTGTTTTTTTGTGGTTAGTGATCTGACTGAGACAGAGGGCGTTGCTTCGTTACCCACCTGTTCCGTATATTGGTGTAAATTTAAATATCTTACTTTCTTACCTTAAGGGTAGTGAGTAGAATAGAATAGAATAGAATACTCTTTATTGTACACACAAGCAGGATAAATAGGTAGGACAAAAAATAATAACATAATTTAGTACAATGGGCGGTCTTATCGCATTAAGCGATTTCATCCAGACAACCTTTGGATGGATAGGAGCTGTAATTGTTTTAAAAAGTGGGTGTGTAACAAATGAAGTAGTGGATAAATAACATTTAAAAAAAAATTAAAAAATTGTGTATAAACGTGTAAAGGGGTATACCAAATACATGGTACTTATGACTACATATATGATAAACATAAATACATACATAAACATTATATAATATATACATTCTATAAAATACAATACAGTTTATAATATATAAAATAACAAAATACATACATAATATATAAAAGAGGAAGGATCTTTACAAACGCAGGTAGTGTTCTTTAACACCTTTATTAAACGTAGCAACAGTTTGGGCACGTCTTATATTAATTGGCAAGGCGTTCCATAACCTTACTGCTTCAACGGCAAATGACTTGTCCATAAATATTGTGGAATGTAGTTTTAAGTTATGTGATGATCTTAGGAATCTCGAGTGCGTGTCACAGAGAAACTCGAATCGGTTTTTAAGATATGAAGGCGTAGCAGGGTTAAAGAGTATGTTATATAATAAGGAAGTGAGTACCTACTGTCATAGCTGTTTTAATGACTACAACCGAGACCGACAGCTTAACGTGCCACCCAAAGCACGAATAAGCTCAGAAACTAAACCTCTCTGGTGGTTACCCATTTATGGGCTGACCCCGAGCCTGGTTGCTTAACCTCAGCGATCACTTACAGACTCTATAAAGCATCTGACTTTGAGCGCCTTAAAATGTATACTTACACTAACAAATCTAGCAATTATGCCTTTTAGGCCGGAACCACGCGGCTTTGCCTGCAACCTCGCGGCTTTACCGGAAACTACGCGGCTTATTAGTAATATAGCCGTGTTATTTTATGATCTGATAAAAGCAAAGTCTGCAATAGATACTGACGTCACATATCTCTATTCAACGATATCATAAAGACAAATTCTTTCTTACTCAACCCACTTACATCAAGTACGCCAATTGAATTTGTAACAGCTCCGAAAAAAACATTTCATTCGTAAAAACACGAACGACTATTTACTTTGTCCCCTCATGGTTAATTCCATACATGTGTGCCCCTATTACCATGTCCGAAGGTGCACGAAATCACAATTAACATATAGATGTGATGATACTCGACCCCGACCGGCCCCTTTTAGCAAAATTACAAAAGACACGCTTTTAACAAGGTCTTGTAAAAGTTCGTCCCTCGTTGTACCACGTCTATATAGCATAGATTAAAATATATCGTGTGGAAAATAAAGTCGCCGCGCAGCCTGTCAATAAAAATGCTCGTAATTTGTTTTACTGTGGCCTAGCTTCCTGTTAGGGTTGTCAAAATAAGAATGGAAAATGAGATGGTGCTCGTGTTTTGACAATGGAATTCATTAGTACGCTCTAGGTCGGGGCTAACTTTTTATTTGGTCTGTTTTAATTAGCAGCTTAACAGTTAATTAAAAGAAGGTAGTAGGATACTTATTTCTACTTAAATGGGTATTTATTAGAATGATAAGAGCGTCTGAACAATTCACGTGGCTCATTTAGTAGTGACCTGCCTTCTGAACCTAAAGTTGCAGGTTCGACCCTATCATAAGACAATATTTGTGTGCATGGACATGTCTATTTGTTTTGTTATGGTTGTTTTCTGTGTATTGTAAAAAAAAAGAGTAGGTATTGTACCTAAGTCACAGAAGTGTCCTCTACTGCCGCCACATGCAAGCAGCTCCGGGAAGACAGCGATCTGTTTGTGGCGCAGTCGCTGTGCCGGACTAGCAGGAGTCGGCAATTGGAAAGGGCAAACCAGAGCCTTCCCAGGGTAAGTGTCCCGAACATCTGGGACATGGCGCAAAAGGGGGGCACTGGAGTAGCATACCCGCGTTCCCGGGGCGCCCCTATTAGGCGCCAAGAGAAGTCCAGGTAGGTTTAGTCGGCGCGAGTACGACATACCCACCCGTAGACACTTTTTGTGGGTGACATGAGTAGGCATTCACCCTGCCTTATAAAAAAAAACAGGTATTGTACCTAAATGCAAGGGTCCATTCGGCACTTATGGCATGTTGTTTGTGTGGGGGCAGTGTGTGTATCTCGCTGATGTGCGTCGCTTATTGTTAATATACATTTTGTAAATGAAAGCGTGAATTACCCCTAGCTAAATCGTGCATTCAAAACATAAACGGCCGTTTTTGTTACAAATGCACGATTTAGCTAAACAGCTATATTTCAAGTGTTGACAATGTGTTATAAAATTACGTTATTGCCTTTTCTACAGTAATAATAGACCACATTTTGTATTTTAGATTCTATTTACGAGTTATGACATTTTTTCGATTGGCGGCGCTAGTGGACTGTAAAATGCCCCTTAATCAGTCTCAAAATCGCGTCAGAACAGCAACATCGCGGTTCGCAGCGCTTTTCATGCCAATTTTCTATAAGTGGGGGCTTTCGTGCCGCAGTTTTCGTACCTACTGGGGCCCGACCGGCTAAGTCACCGAACATCGATTTCTTAAATGGCGTTCAAATAGATATAAGGTAAAACTGACTTAATCAATCGTTTAATCGGCTTCCATGAGCACATGTGACGTCATAAATGGTCCGGAATCGATTGTCAACGTTGAAGCCGATTTCATTCATCACAGTCATTTTAACCTTTATTTATTTGAACGCCATTTAAGATATCGATGTTCGGCAACTTAGCCGGTACAGCCCCTGGTACAGTATGAATAGGCGGGCCCGGTGGATGTCTAAAAGGGCACATGGCCCGGCGGCGTCCGGTTTGCAATCTCTAATTGCCCCATTTATATATTGAGATAAATAAATAATTTAAATACTAAGCAAATATTATACTATTAAACATAATCATTTGTGTACAACATAATATTGTAGGGTCTTTAGGGATTAGGGCTGACATATTCGAATCAATCTCAGGGATCCGATTAGTGGGATATTGCGGACCCATTGTAAACCTTTTCTCATACAAATGGAATTGTGCTCTTGGCTACTTTTGTGGTGGTAGGAGGGTTATTATAACAAATATTTTGATGAAATAGGTTTCAATGTAAGATGTGGGTGGGCATGTTATTGAATTTTCGTATAATTGAGTTTTTAGCCCATATATATGAAGACATAAATGTTAGTAGTTGGAAGCTTAACTTTAAATAATGTATGTATATTATATAGTTAATAAACTGAATATGATTTATTTAATTTATTATTTTCAGATAATTTTAAAGAACGTTGGTATATCGCTCCTTGAATACAAAAGGGATACAAATCAAAATCCATAAATTTGACAGGACAGCCAAAACAAATTTTTGATACTGTTTTTTTATAATATTTCATATATTTATTAATTAAGTATAAGATGTTAATATATCATTATATGCGTATTTTTTAGTTCTATCTATCTACAATATAAACGTTGTAATAGCTGTTTCCTATTAAGAAAAAAAACATAAAAGTCCCTTTTGCATTCAGAATATGAACCAATATTAAAAAAATATGTCAAAAGTTAAACATAGTTTTACAAATAAAAATGGTTTATTGTACCTTTTTGGTAAAAAACCGTATTAAAAAGGTTATCTTATTACTAGGTAAAAACACAAGTGAATGGACACCAGGAAAACATTGTATTAAAAAATCTAAACTAAAAAATGTTAAATTATTATTAAGTAATATAATTGAGATCAACTTTGCACGTAACTATTATTCAGTAAAATTAAACATCTCTCTAAAACAATTATATTTGTAAGAATAATAGAAAAAACAAGAGATAAAACTGTAATAATCATGTCAAAATATACATAAAATAACCATTATACCTCAAAAAATAATCAACTGACGACACTAATTTGTCTTTCTTTAACATTAATAATTTAAACAAAACAAAATTTGAGATCAGTTCTAAAGGCACATAATTCAGTAGCAAAATATTATAGCTTATAATATAATAATACTATTGCACAATAACAATCTAAGTAGTCTCAAAAAATCACAATTATAAACAATTTAAGGCACTTTTTACGTAAAATATTTTAAGTTACAATTTATAATCGTTATTTATTATTGTTATGTAAATGTTTGTCTGAAATTTATAAGTCTTTATTGTCAAAAGGAACTTTTAAAATTAACTATTCTAAATATTATCACTATTAGGTATCTATTATTAAAATTACAAATTTTCGTAAAAGCTTTGGTAATACTTAGGAATGATATTTTTCTCAATAAGTTTAAGAATACCCTGAGTTTTAGTTTCAGTTATTTTAAGTTTTTGTTTGTACAGTTTTTTTTGGCGCTATAGGATTAGCAGACCTTCTTTTTGTCAGCGTGGCTACCGAGGTAAACTCTTCAGTTTCGTAAGAAGTCTTGAAGAAAAATTTGTTCTCATAATCTCGATGGACTTTAATAGTTTTATATCAGCCGATTTGACTTTTTGATTATGACTGACGGATGGCTGTGTTTCTATATTAGGCGACTGAGTATCCAAATTGACTGGCAGATTATCATTGATGAGTAAGTGATGTTCTACACGAGAAGGGCCCGGTAGGGGTGAAATACAAAATGGTTTGGCAATTACTTTTGACTGTATATCTCCTTCGGAATCAGAAGATCTTTCATGACTAGGTAGAAAGGGGATCTTCAACACTGTCATCTGAAGAAAAATCTGCAATTCATGAACTACTGGATGTTGATGATCGGCTGGAATTGGTATCAGAGTCATTATCAGAGTCGCTTGAACTGATACTCGAGTCACTCTGTTCAACAACTATTTTTGGCCTATTTGTGTCTTTGGTATTCGTTACACAGCTTACTTCACTATCTTCATCCTCTAATATTGATAAGTTAAGGTCAGGTTGACTGTCTGTTATAGAATTTGTATCTGAAGAATCAATGGGTAACGTGACGGGTAGACCAAGTGCAGCTGGAGTATTAAAGAAAATTTAATTTTTCACATTATTATTGTGGCCAGGTAATGCTTGAACTTTATCCGATTCTTGAACGGAGGTTGCCATATTCAACATTTTTCATGCTCTATTAATTTAGTCAATCTGTAAAAAAAGCATCTTTAACGTTTTATAACTAAAAAACATAAAATACACACAATTCTATACATATATTATACAGTCCTTAGTGCATACACACAAAACATACATACACTAAAACATTCACACAATCAAATACATAACAATCCTTAATATGACATTTCTAATACTAATTTGCCATTGCCACACACCTTAATTATATTTAACAAGTTTAAGCAACCACCTCATATTTAACATACAAATTCATAGTCAAATTCACAGAAAATATGGTGCAATGCATCTTAATCACATTCAACATTTACGAATAATGACCCATATTATTATAGGTTCCTATAAACACTCACTAATATTATTTAAAAAACTTTAAATTAGTGACTTCAATTTAGATTATATTATTAATTTACAAACAAATAAATACATTTGTAAGATTTTTAAGTTAAAAATCACTGAAGTAATAAGAATAGAACAAAATTAACATCAAAAAGTTAATTTTTATTTTTAAAATTGTAACGAAATCTATAATTATTATCATGCAAAACGGCCATATTTCTGGCCTTCCCATTCTAGCACGCTAAAAATAATTATTTATTCCAATATAATTTAATGCAAACGGGACGTATTTCAAAATATGCTACTGTTGTATTATAAAATATAATTATACTTAACTAATATTGGATTACAAAAAGGACGCATTTCAAATATGGCAATTTTCTATTACAAAATATAATGACAAATACTAATGTTAGAATGCAAAACGGAAGTTTTAAAAAATATGGCACTTTTGTATTACAAAATATGGTAACAAATACAAATGTTAGAATGCAAAACGGCCGTTTATAAATATGGCACTTTTGTATTACAAAATATGGTTACAAATACTAATGTTAGAATGCAAAACGGACGTTTTCCAAAATATGGCACTTTTGTATTGTAAAATGTAATCACACTTACCTGAAATTTTGAATCCAACACAGACGTATTTTGGATTGTGGCACTTTTTTATGCAACCGACGTGCATTTTCGTTGAATCTCCGGGCGCAACTAACAAAATGGCGGTTTTGCACTGACATTTCCCGTCAAAGTGAGCTAATGCAAAAAGGGCGGTAAGTCAGTGCAGCCATAATATAAGCAAAAATGATGGGAGTTTTTTTTTCACTATAAAATATAGTCGGTTCATGTGTCATTTTTGCAATAAAACGATTTTCATATTTTTTTTAATTGTGGCCCTTTTGTATTCAAGGAGGGATATATTCAAATTAATATAAACCATCAGGTGCTCATGGCCAGTTGTATTCATCCAGTCCTTTAGTGTTCGGTGAGGTTAAGCACCCAGGCACTCACTTATTCCATAGATGGGTGATTGTTAAAGTGCTTTGATTTATGGGCGTCTTTGTGCCTTGGAGCGCACGTTAAGTTGTCGGTCCCGGTAGTTGTCATAACAGAACCCTCAATAAGTCATAGCAGAGGCCTAGTGGACGGTTTTAAAAACGTTATTTAACCTATAACTACAGCCTAACACGCTATTTTAAAAAAAGAAAGTTAAACAGTTAAAGCAGACAAACATACTTATATACTGATATATATGTAGTACATTGTTACAGCAAATTTACATTCAAAACGACCCATCAAAGATACCGCCAAAAGTCACAACCTCAATACACTCTAATTTGACATCCGATCTACTAAGATTGATGGGCGAAAAAATAATGTTTGAAAACAAACAATAAACACGAAAACAGGTGTTTATAAAAACAGGAGCACATCGATCAAAGTTTTTGCAACACGTCTTTTTCGAGTAAGACAAATGAAACTTCTGTTGGGCAATCTATCTCACTAAAACACAATTCGGAGACTTTTACAGTTCAGGCAACACAGGAGGTATTAGAAATGCTTTAGGTTTTTACAGTTTTTATTGTACATTTAAAAAAATCTGCGAGAACCGCAGACGCCCTTTTGAATAAATGTTTCTCTACGACGCAGTTAAATTAAGACATACTGTCACACAAGTATGTACGTTATATTAAAGAAGTTTAAATACAAATTATTCAAGTGGCGACCACGAATAGAAAGACGTATCGTGGGCAGGCCCCCTACAAGATGGACTGACGATCTTGCGAGTGTTTCTGAAAACCGCTGGATACGGATAGTGCAAGACCGGCAATTGTGGACGTTTTTCGGCTGTTATAATGATGATGATGATGATTGCTTTAAAATAAAACGAAACCGTTTATGAATAAAAAAGCGTTCGAAATTTAAATGATTCTAGTAGAAATGATAGCACCTCCATTGCATCTGTTTCTGATCACATACTATGTTTTAGAACTACCCGTACAAAGATGTATTCCTTTTTGAAATCTTAGGGAAGATTTTTGAGATAAAAGAAGTTTCTCCCCTGGTGTCATACCATCCATGTGTAAACTTTTTCAAAATCAGTAAGTAGTATCAGTAGTAGTTTTGTATTAGGCTTTCAAACGTGTATCGGTAGACATACAGAATGATGTATTTATAATATTACTAGATGTACACCGCGGTTATACCCACGTCAAACCTAGCCTATGAGTTGTGTGTGTTATTTGGTAATGTACTATATTATTACAAAGTTTCAACATAATCGATTCGGTTAGTTTTTGCGTCAAAGAGTAACAAATATATTAGGTCTTTACCTATGAAATTGCCGTTCTGCAGTACTGGCCATTTCAAATCAAAATAATTTTTGTTTGGCTAAGAATTCTAATTTCAAATTAATTTTATTTTAAAAACATGGATTCTTTTTTCCAAAAGTAGTCATTTCTTTATTGATTAGTGTTACATTTTCATCGCATTTCAATCTTTTTCGTCATCATGGATACGTTAAAAATTCGAGTAATTATGGAATATGAGTACCGTCGTGGCAGCAACGCGGCACAAGCGGCACGCAACATCAACGACGTTTACGGAGCTAACACTACAAACCAACGCACCACCTGTTATTGGTTTGCTCGCTTCCGTTCTGGAAATTTCGACCTGAAAAATGAACCTCGCGGTCGTCCGAAGACTTTGGTCGACAATGACGAATTAAAGGCGGTTGTGGAAGCTGATGATACACAATCTACGGCTGAATTAGCAGCAGCTTTCGACGTTAGCGTCAAAACAATATTGGTCCATTTGCGTCAAATTGGCAAGGTAAAAAAGCTTGACAAATGGGTGCCCCACGAACTCAATGATCGCCAGCGCGAAGTACGCGTCGAGACGTGCCTTGCACTGCTCAACAGACACACAAATGAAGGAATTTTGAACCGCATTGTTACCTGCGATGAAAAATGGATTCTGTTTGATAACCGCAAGCGCTCAGCAAGTTGGTTGGATCCTGGTTCAGCACCTAAACAATGCCCTAAACGAAAACTTACCCCTAGAAAAGTGATGGTCACTGTTTGGTGGTCTAGCGCCGGTGTGATTCATCACAGCTTCTTACCAAACGGGGTGAGCATTACTGCAGATGTGTACTGTGAAGAACTGAGCACAATGATGGAGAAGCTGGCGCATCTCCAACCAGCATTGGTCAATCGCTCGTCTCCGCTGCTCCTGCACGACAACGCGCGACCTCATACTGCACAGCAGACGGTCTCCAAGTTGCAAGAACTGGGGTTGGAAGCTCTCCGTCATCCGCCCTACTCACCAGACCTTGCGCCTACAGACTACTACTTTTTCCAGAATTTGGATAACTTCTTGGCGGGAAAAAAATTCAATACCCGAGAGGCAGTACAAAATGCCTTTGAAGAATTTGTTGCCTCCCGTCCAGCTGATTTCTTTAAGAAGGGCATCAATAAACTGCCACTGCGATGGCAAAGATGCATTGATTGCATGGGTGATTACTTCGATTAATACAAATAAAAAAATTCATGAAAAAAATTCGTTTAAATTTTTTCATACAAAACGGCAATTTCATAGGTAAAGACCTATTATAATAGGTCGTAGGCGCAAGGTCTGGTGAGTAGGGCGGATGACGGAGAGCTTCCAACCCCAGTTCTTGCAACTTGGAGACCGTCTGCTGTGCAGTATGAGGTCGCGCGTTGTCGTGCAGGAGCAGCGGAGACGAGCGATTGACCAATGCTGGTTGGAGATGCGCCAGCTTCTCCATCATTGTGCTCAGTTCTTCACAGTACACATAAGCTGTGATGAATCACACCGGCGCTAGACCACCAAACAGTGACCATCACTTTTCTAGGGGTAAGTTTTCGTTTAGGGCATTGTTTAGGTGCTGAACCAGGATCCAACCAACTTGCTGAGCGCTTGCGGTTATCAAACAGAATCCATTTTTCATCGCAGGTAACAATGCGGTTCAAAATTCCTTCATTTGTGTGTCTGTTGAGCAGTGCAAGGCACGTCTCGACGCGTACTTCGCGCTGGCGATCATTGAGTTCGTGGGGCACCCATTTGTCAAGCTTTTTTACCTTGCCAATTTGACGCAAATGGACCAATATTGTTTTGACGCTAACGTCGAAAGCTGCTGCTAATTCAGCCGTAGATTGTGTATCATCAGCTTCCACAACCGCCTTTAATTCGTCATTGTCGACCAAAGTCTTCGGACGACCGCGAGGTTCATTTTTCAGGTCGAAATTTCCAGAACGGAAGCGAGCAAACCAATAACAGGTGGTGCGTTGGTTTGTAGTGTTAGCTCCGTAAACGTCGTTGATGTTGCGTGCCGCTTGTGCCGCGTTGCTGCCACGACGGTACTCATATTCCATAATTACTCGAATTTTTAACGTATCCATGATGACGAAAAAGATTGAAATGCGATGAAAATGTAACACTAATCAATAAAGAAATGACTACTTTTGGAAAAAAGAATCCATGTTTTTAAAATAAAATTAATTTGAAATTAGAATTCTTAGCCAAACAAAAATTATTTTGATTTGAAATGGCCAGTACTGCAGAACGGCAATTTCATAGGTAAAGACCTAATATTAGAAGGATAATACGATTACGCCATAAATATTATAAAAACTTGAGAGGTGTCAAGGGACACCCGGATGGAACGAAGTTTCTTTCGATTAATTAGTGAAGGAATTGTAATAATATTTTTTTTTTTTAAGTTATAATAATTTTTTTTTATTATTAACAAATATAATGTAATATAAACTTAATCAGTAGGCTCAATTTTCGTAATAATTGGCTTGTGGTAACATATCAAAAAGTTAATAGCAAAAAGTGTCGTGACAACTTTTCGTGAGAATTTTTCCCGTCTAGCCCCCTTTCACAACACGCGACAAGGAACTTCGTTCCAAAAAACTTATTCTTTGCTTAATTTTAGTAACACCACTAAGGTAACACCACGGTAAGTAATCACATCCGCCGCCTCTATATACTGGCAACACCAAAGATGTTGCAAGTACGTTGCCAGCCTTTAGGAAAGAAATAGGCTCGCTTCTTGAAAGTTACCATGTCATACCGGATCTCAAATATCTACGCAGTAATTGATTTTACAGAGTGAAAGTGCACTATGAGAAGTTTCTTGTGAACCGAACGGTAATAGACGACCATTCGTCATATGATGTTTTCAATTCATTTTAAACTAAAGAAGTTCTCAATAAATCAATTCGATATCTAAAATATTCCGAATTTCATTCACGCAATAAACATTT
The DNA here is from genome assembly GCA_951640165.1 of Pseudoips prasinana. Taxonomy (NCBI): domain Eukaryota; kingdom Metazoa; phylum Arthropoda; class Insecta; order Lepidoptera; family Nolidae; genus Pseudoips; species Pseudoips prasinana. The sequence continues at coordinate 16,566,268 of OX621259.1, read as the reverse complement.
GCAAGGCTTACTAAAGCTTCCGTATGTTTACATAAAATATTCAAGCAATACAATGTTTATTCGAAAATCATTTCGATCGCGATACTTACCGTTTATTGGCCTATTACCATTTCAGTTGAATAAACCGGCAAATATTTATGCAAAATTATTTAAAGCTCTTTTCGACCGTTTGGAGGAAAAGAACATTGCATCCCTGAAATTAAAGGATGTGTATTGAAGTGTCACATCTTTCTTCTTGGTTGCTGGATATTTTTTGTGGATTGATTTCGGAAAAGGGACGGTAATGTGTTACAGGAAATCTGGGAACCTGGGCGTGAGCGCGCGGTTTGATTTGACCAATGAGCGCGTGCGGTGGCGGAGATATGATTGTGAGATGGTGCCAACACATTTTATGTAAGGTTGGCACCTCAACGTACTGCCGGCCAACATAGTGAATACTATTCGACCAATCCCATAATGAATAAATTGACTTCACACTGTTTCCCAAAATACAGGCTTTAGCCTAGATTGGTAAGCAGTTTCAGTTTCAGTTCAAAAAGTATTTATTTGACACTAGTTAAAATACATTCACAGGTGTAAGGTTTAGTTGACACAACAGTTTTGTTTTATGCTAAAGGTGCATAAAACAAAACTGTTGTGTCAACTAAACCTTACACCTGTGAATGTATTTTAACTAGTGTCAAATAAATACTTTTTACTTTTACTTTTTATTTCATCTCAATTTTATTATACGGAATGATAATATATCAGATGGTACAGACGCCAACACATCAAGCTACCCCAATCTGTGAAATTTTCCCTAATTGAAAGTGAACCTTATGTGATAAAGTTGAAAATCTATAAAAGAAAGTTGACAGATTGATGTACCTGGATGTGCTGGCGTCTGTACCTATCATATAGCTACTGTAAAGCTCGCTATTTATTTGTATTTGAAACTTGTTTAAAATTTCTGTGGTAATATTTTGGCCACAGCGGCTAATTTTGACGGAGATTCTTGTAATTTAATAAAATGCCTCAAGGCGCATGACTGAAAGCGTTACATGCATCGCGGCACGTCCATATATGATGGTACGTGTGGCGCAAAGGTTAAGATAGTCGCCTACCCACTTCATGTAGAGGGATTCCCCCACAAAAAAACTGTTTGTGTGATCCATAATTAGTTGTACTGAGCATGGGTATGGTTTGTGTTCGTCAATTATATGTTTGTAAAGTGCCCTGCGCGCGATACATGGAATTATAATGATAAAATCCTGTGACATTGATCCGCAACCAGAGCTTGTATTATGGAAACCATACAACTGATTACTATTTACATATACTATGTTATTTTCTGATTTTATTTTATGTAATTATTGTATTGTAATGAGTCTTAGTTGCTCGAGAATATATTTTTTATTGTTTTGTACATATACATACTAAGATATTGAATAAACAAAGTAATTCAATATCTGACAAAACCACCACATTTCATGGTATTTCATGACTACTAGTAGCTTGCTACTAAAACTTAAACCAACTTATTTGAGCAAGTTCATAAAGTGTGTTTATAGATTTATTTATTCTTTAACTTTTTATAAAATATAAAGTTTCTATGTTATTTTCTTATCAATAGTGAGACCAATAAATATAATGTCATATATTATATGTATATTTATGACTACATATATATTCTATAATCATGTTGTGATATTGTTGTAAATTAATTCATTATCGTACTACGAAAATAAAACTTGAGAGGTGTCAAGCGACACCTGGACGGAGTGAAGTTCCTTTATTATTTTTTATTACTTATTATGTACAAAAAACCTGTCGCGACACCACACGGTTCAATGCGAAATAGAAAGACGACACGAAAATATCTGGCTTGCTTTATATAATAGAGAGAGAGAGAGAGACAGAGAAACATACGCACGCCGCACGGCTTACAATAGCAAAAAGTGTCGTTAAAACTTTTCGTCTTTTTTTTTCCGTCTAGCCCCCTTTCGCAACGCGCGATAAGGAACTTCGTTCCAAAATTATGTCATTTTATAACTTTGTGAGATGGAACCTACCTAATTTATTATCATTATTAAATATACATTTCATCATCATCATTACAGATGAAGAAAGTCTACTGCTGATCAAGCCTCCCCCAAGAATCATCTCGAGGGAGGCTTGATCATCTCCCACGGGATGAGATGGGGTGATGATATTCTCATATTCGCCGCCATCACCACACAGAATAAGATAGATAAGTATACATTTACCTATAACCAAAACTTCTGTTTTCAGTTCTACCATTGAATAATATTTCAAACTAAACGATGCGTCACCGCGGTGATTTATAGTTAAGCCACTTAATTTAGGTGCTTCAATAAAATTTCAGATGGTCTAGTTAAATTTAAATGAAAGCCAACTGCGGCGTCTTAACTTAGTACAAAGAAAGTTATAAGTAAAAGTATGGCTGATATGCTAATTTCAAGTGATTTCGTTGCCATTTTGAAGCCAGCATCTTTATTGTTAACTTAGTGAATTGATTAACTCTGACACCTGGTCATTTATCTTCTTCATAAAGCATGAGTAGTTTTCGTTACAACTTAATTTATGGATTAAGTTAACAAGCTAAACTTAATTCTGGACGTTCACTGACATGAGTGATGGGGACACAAATGATTTCGGGGAAATGGCTAATAGTGGTCATGGTAATTTGTAGCAGTTATTATGCAAAAGAAGAAATAGATTTATTCATCATCAAGACGTTCAGTGCTGGACAAAGGCCTCCCCAAAGATCTCTGCAATTGCCGGTCTTGCGCTATTTTCATCCAGCGGTTTCCAGTGACCCGCACAAGATTGTTGGTCTATCTTGTAGAGGGCCTGTCCACGCTGCATCTTCAGCATGGTGATGGCCACTTGAAAACCTTTCAGCGCCAACGGCCGTCGATTTTACGTTCATAATAAACAATTCCAATTAAACGAGGTGCTGTAAACGAAACATAATTTTGCAGTGTACCATAGATGGAGCGCTAGTATTCTAGTCGACCCCAGTGATTGACGCCATATATTATTTATCTATATATTATTATTTGAATGCCTCGTTGGTCTAGCGGTAGCGTGTTCCACCGCAGAAAATAGGGTCCTGGGTTCAAATCCCAGTTCGCGCCAAAAAGTGATTATGGGATTTTTCCGTAAAAAGAAATTTCTCAGTATCAGCCCAAAGTCTGAAAGTTGGCAGTATTACACCCCCGTGTCTCGGAGAGCACGTAAAGCCGTCAGTCCTGTACCTGACCTCTTTCCGGACGTGTCGCTAGTCGTCCCATCGGATCGTGAGAGTGATGGAATAGAAAGTGCCCCTGTGTTTGCGCACACGCTTGTACACTATAATATGTCCTGCGCAATTGGCTTATCTCCATTGAGAATGGCCGCCATGGCCGATATTCGGCCGGGAACACATAACATTTATTATATTGTTGAAATAAAGAACTACTACTTTTAAGAGAAACTTCATTTGAATTTTAAGTCTTTTCTGACATTGTTGGTTCATAAACCTGCAATCTTTCAACGGAAACTTTGGTATATTTTGCTACGGAAGGTTGCATTCAAAACTTTTATGTAACTTACGGTGCTCATGCATTGAGAATGTGCCTAGCTTTGTTGGCAATATTGATATTCTAAAATCTACTCGTAGCATAGAAAATATTGTCTCTTATATTACAAGAAACAATTACCAGGAAAATATCAGTAGTGGCGTTGGATAGGTACGTATGCTTGCTTTTCACGCCGGAGGTCGTGGGTTCGATTCCCACCCAGGAATGATATTTGTGTGCATGAACATGTCTGTTTGTCCTTAGTCTGAGTGTAATTTATCTTATGTATTTACAAAAGAAAAGTAGTATATCGGTTATCTGGTTTCCATAGTACAAGCTCTGCTAGTTTGGGATCAGATGGCCGTGTGTAAATAATGTCATAGGATATTATTATTATTATTTACATACGGCCATTTCATTCCAAACTAAGCAGAGCGTGTACTATGGAAACCAGATAAAGATAAAAAATAATAACTGATTTACTACATTTACTACTTTTCTTTTGTAAATACATACTTATATAGATAATTACACCCAGACCAAGGTCAAACAGACAGATTCATGCACATAAATTTCAGTCCGGGCTGGGAATTGAACCTTTGACCTGCGGCGTGAAAGGTAAGTATTTACAAACCTCGCCAAACGCCCGTCTTAATAATTATTATTGTATAATTTGACATACCAACAAGTCCTACGTTATACCATTACCACCACTTCTAAACTGTGTTATGCAAATAAACGATTTGATTTGATTGACGTAATTAAGACAATCATTTCGATAGATAATTAATTGGGGTACACTACATTAATACGAAAAATTTTAATCTGACAGTCACAACTACGAATTTCAAAATACCGATTATAATAAATCCGAATGGTTCAGAATTCCGAATATTACAACTCCGATTTATCATTGCTTCTAGTTTTATAATTCCTAAATTTCAATATTCCTAACGTTTATAATTACTATTCTCAAAATACCGAGCTTCAATAGATCGAATTACAAAAAGTCCGACTTAATGATAATTCGAAACATCAACAATACAAATAAAAATATTTTGTTTCCCTGGTCAAAATTCTAACTTAACCTAACCCAAATTATTCTGGCACTCGGCAGCTGCATGCAACATGCAAGCAGGCAGGCTTGCAACATGTAAGCAGGCATGTAGCATGCAAGCAGGCATGCAGCATGCAGAAGGCATGCAGCATGCAGAAGGGATGCAGCATGCAAGCAGGCATGCAACATGCAAGCAGGTATGCAGAATGCAAACAGGCATACAGCATGCAAGCAGGCAGGCATGCAACATGCAAGCAGGCATGCAGCATGCAAGTAGGCATGCAGCATGCAAGCAGGCATGCAGCATGCGAGCAGGCATGCAGCATGCAAGCAGGCATGCAACATGCAGCAAGCATTGTTTCTGTCACGGCTCCGGCGCTGTGGGGTTTGGGCGGCCCCACGCGAACTTATCGTCGCAGATGATTTTAAAGCTCTCCACCGCAGCTTCGGCTTGCCGGCCAACCTCAGCCGCGGCGGCGGGCCTTAAAACCACCTGCTCCTCAGCTCGCGGGCCGCCGCACCCCTCCGCGCCTACGCGGGCTTAAATTACACTCTAGGGTAGGGCAGACAAGACTACGTGAAGTCGGTATTCCAGCAATTCTAAATAAATAAGTAATCCAGCAATAAATTTTGTAGCACAACATGTTGACTTATAGTTTATTCGAAGTATTGAAATTCGGAATGTCGTTTTTCGGACCAAGAACCCTTCGAAGATTTGACTCTTCGAACGTATGAAAACGGAAACCTAATAAATCGCATTTATGACTTTCGGTAAAATCAATTTCGTGATTTTTATTAATAGACATTACAATTCTTAGGTATTATGAAATTCGGACGTTTGAAAATCGGATTAGCGAATTTCGGAATAATATATTTCGGAGTATTTGGGTGTTCCCATTTAATTGAGCATTTGCCTGAAGAAATCAAGAGGAACAGGTGTTTCACAACTGTTTTTTTGTTAAATGATTGGTTTATAGACATAATAGATACCTGTTATGCTATGTTTAAAACGGGTGCACTACATTAATACGAAAAACTTTATTCCAACAGTCACAAATACGAATTTCAGAATGCCTATTTCCATAATTCCGAATGGTTCAAAATTCCGAATATTAAAACCCCGATTTAACATTACTCCTATTTTCTATAATCCTAATTTTCAATATTCCTTACGTTTATAATTACTCTTCTGAAAACACCGAGTTGCAATAGATCGAATAACAAAAAGTCCAACTTAATAATAATTCGAAATATCAACAATACAAATAAAATTTTTTTGTTGCCCTGGTCACAATTTTAATCTAACCTAACTAAAATGATTCACCTACAAAAGAGGGAATCTGACACTCGGCGGTTGCATTCAGCATGCAAGCAGGCAGGCAACATGCAAGTAGGCATGCAGCACGCAAGCAGGCATGCAACATGCAGCAGGCATTGTTTCTGTCACGGCTCCGGCGCTGCGGGGTTTAAGCGGCCTTACCCGAGCTTATCGTCGCAGTTGGTTTTAACGCTCACCACCACAGCTTCGGCTTGCCGGCCAACCTCAGCCCCGGCGGCGGGCTTTAAAACCACCCGCTCCTCAGCTCGCGGGCCGCCCCACCCCTCCGCGCCTACGCGGGCTTAAATTACACTCTAGGGTAGGGCAGACAAGACTACGTGAAGTCGGTATTCCAGCAATTCGTTACCGTCACTAAATTTTGTAGCACAACATGTTGACTTTTAGTTTATTCGAAGTATTGGAAATCGGAATGTAGTATTTCGGACTGATAACCCTTCGAGCATTTGACTCTTCGAACTAATGAAAATTGAAACACTAACAAATCGCATTTACGACTTTCGGTAAAATAATTTTCGTGATTTTTAATAATAGACATTACAATTCTTAGTTATTATGAAAATCGGACTTTTTAAAATCGGAACATCGAAATTTGGAATAAAATATTTCGGAGTATTTGGGTGTTCCCCTTTAAAACCAAACATTTAACAGTTGTGAAATGCGTGGGGTCTACTAAATTTTCCTCTGCCTTGCACAGTTTAAACTAACACAGACAATGACGTTCACTCTGTCTCAAATGATGCATAGTGATGTACTACATATTATTAATGACGGTCACCTTAGCCTAGTTGGAACTGCTCCTGCCTACGAAGCTGGTAATCCTGGGTTCGAATCCCGGTAAGTGCAAATATTTGTGTGATGAGCACGAATATTTGTTTCTAAGGCATGGATGTTTTCTATGTATTAAAGTATTTATCTATCTATATAAGTATGTATATCGTCGCCTGGTACCCATAGTACAAGCTTTGCTTAGTTTGGGGCTAGGATGATCTGTGTGACATTGTCCCTAGATATATATAATTAGGTACTAATACTCGTAGTAATTAATTACAAAATTTCCGACGTCTCATAATTGACACACGAATTGAGTTATATAGCTACTTTAAATAAACTTGGACAATGCTTCCTGATCTGTTTCTCATTTTATTGAAATTATCATAGCTTCAAATCCCAATAGGTCGCCATAGAATGTCTAGATAGTACAAAAAGAATTGATAAATATTTAAAATTCTGGCCTTGCCATGTTAAATTAAATCTAGCACTACCCACAAAATACATTATTCTATAACTGAGTAGTAAAAAAATAAAGCAAAATTAAAAATTTTGAAATACCCACGACGATAAAAATCTCATCGAAAAAGAATAAAATAACTCAAAACCCCGACTTAACCCGATTATTATGTACCGAAATGTTATAATAGACGTAAAAATACTTTCTAATAAAAAAGAGTTGATATCTCGAGAAATCGGTTATAGATATACTTAAGTACTTAAACAATGAATATCGATGTTTACAGATTTTTCCTAACGTGTCTGTTTCTCGAAGATATACTTAAATGTAGCGATAATAATTTTACCATAATACATAACCGAGAAATATCCGTCGGGGGCTGCCATTAACCCAGCTAAAGGTTCTCTAGTGACGTGAATACAATTATTGAAGAATTGTAGATGTTTAACGATAAAATAAAATACCCTTATGAGTATGATTAAATTTTTGTTGAAATTTCATATAGTAAAGGCAGCCCCCGACGGATATTCCTTGGTTATGTATTATGGTAAAATTATTATCGCTACATTTAAGTATATCTTCGAGAAACAGACACGTTAGGAAAAATCTGTAAACATCGATATTCATTGTTTAGGTACATAAGTATATCTATTACCGATTTCTCGAGATATCAACTCTTTTTTATTAAAAAGTATTTTTACGTCTATTATAACATTTCGTTACATAATAATTGGGTTAAGTCGGGGGTTTTGAGTTATTTTATTCTTTTTCGATGAGATTTTTATCGTCATGGGTATTTCAAAATTTTTAATTTTGTATAATTTTATTTCAGACTTTTTAGAGAGCATTACGAATTATAATCTATATTATTATAATGTGTAGGTAAGATCTCGCAAAACAGTAAGTGTGATTCATCCCACCACATAATATTAAGTTCCTTATTAAATATTATACAGTTGCTTTCTGTTGGTTTTTGTTCAGAATTGGTGTCAATACTCTTGAGACTATAATATTTGTGTTTGAACTCTGAATTTGATGATGACATAAGCTGGGAGTACCTCCACGTGGTGAAGGCGGAAACAGTTCCTAATACTGGCTATAACTCCCTAAAACACTATGAATGTCGATGCCTTCGGGCTTATGTTGTTATAATGTGTTTTAGAATGCGAATTAAATGCGAATTGGATGCGATTTACAGACCTGGAGTGACCTAGCTCCCAGTGACGTCGAGTGCTGTTGTTTCTTTATTGAGACCAAACAAAGAGAAAGTCCATATTGATACAACATTATTTTACTTTTCAAATATAATTTTGTAAATAGTGTAGGTCAGTTTTTTCAAGTGGACTAATTTTTTCCCATCATTATAGTTTGGTTTACTTTTGTTTATGAATTTATAATTTTATTTTCCACATTAAATTTGCTTGTTGCTTGATTCGAATATCCCTTGGATACTTTTGTTTAATAGTAGTTGTTAGGTATCCGATGATTTAGTTAGATTAAGTTGTCTAAAAGTACGTTTTACATTTTAATTGGTTTTTTGAGTATTTTTAATATTTTGTTTTATTTTTTTGTATAAAAATTATCTTGTTGTACTATTTAGATTTACTTCATTTAAAACTGTTCTTATTAGTGATATATTATATTATACTTTATTCTGATAAATATTAGTAGGTGTATATTTGGCATAATTTGTTATAACGTAAATTTTTAAACGCACCAAAATGTGTTTAGATAGGAAAACAAAAAAAGCTAGCGTTATGTATAAAAAACGTAATATTAAGAGTCCAACCAGTAATGATGGTTGTGTTCGGAAACGGATCCGTGTTGATAAAGATCAAGATCAACAGGAAAGAAAACGTCAAGTCAATGCTTCTCGTATGGCTTTACTGAGAAGTCAAGAGAGTGCTGAGGAACATAGAGCAAGAGTTGCTGCTAGCGCAGCTCGTATGGCTACAGTGCGCAGTAAAGAGAGCCTCACGGAGTATAGAGCTAGACTTGCTGCCAACGCATCTCGCATGGCTTTACTGAGAAGTCATGAGAGCGCTGATGAGCATCAAGTAAGAGTTTCTGCCAATGCATCTCACATGGTTTTAGTGCGCAGTGAAGAGAGCCTTATGGAGTATAGAGCTAGACTTGCGGACAGTGCATCTCGCATGGCTTCTCTAAGAAGCCAAGAGGGCGCTGAAGAGCGTGAAGTAAGGCTTAATTATCAAAGCACTTTGAGGCTCAACGAAAGTACTAGTGAACGACGTCTGCAGCGACAGCAAATAACAACACTACGTCAATTCAAAGTAAATATTGACAAATTTGCTGACATTATTTGTAGTATTTGTAGGAAACGATGCTATCAAATACAAACAACTTCAGTCAATAGTCAGTTGGCATTAGTAGCAGGGGTATTGCCCGTAGAATTAAAACAAGAAGCGGCTCGTATTACAATGTGCAATAGGTGTGCTAACATTATATGGCGGGGAAGAACGTCAGCACAAGCATATTGGAATAACATGTTTTTAGACGACATACCTCCTGAAATTGCTTGTCTATCAGATATGAAAAGCGGTTATTATCTCGGGTCATTCCTTTCATTAAAATAATAAAACTTGGGGGACGCTTCGGACAATATGGCTTTCAAGGCCAAGCCGTATTGTTTGGTCAAGATCTAGAAGAAGTTGCTGAACAGCTACCTTTGAGAATGTCTTCAGCTGTAATTGCACAGAAATGTACAAATTGATTATTCGAATGTAATAAATATTGTGTTTGCCTACTAAATAATTACTCTAATTGGACCAAATCCCGTGTTCATGCCCGCTTGAGTATGTTTCGCCGGACCGTCTCAACTGGGTCGTGTTGAAACCGGTAGTAGATGAACCCACTGAGTTTGTTTCGCTGGGTCTTCTCAGTTGGGGCGCATTGGATCCGGTGGTAGCATTAAAGCGCGACCGTCGTTATTAACACAATGTCCGTCATAATAATAATACTTTTAATATAGACAGAACCATTGACAATATGTAGTAAAAATATTAGACTTAAACTAGATAATTAAACATAATCTCTTGACAATAACTTGATACGAGCTAGCTAAATATCATTTCTGTAATAAAATAAATTTTATAAATGTTTTCATACAAGATGTACCTAAATATCTATGTTACTAGAAATAATATCTAATGTATACAACTATATTACTGCAAACATGTTCTGACTATTTACAAGCGCTTTTTTAAAGTCTACGTGAAAAAAAACCTTTTTTATTTTATTATTTATTTATAATATTATCGACATATGCCAAATATCACCTGATTGCGCTCTTCCGGCATGCACTGAAAGATCCCATGCCAATGTCATCACAACAAACCACCGCAATTGCTTTATAGACATTGGTAACGGACGCGAAATTTTAAGAGGATCTTTTCACCAAGGAGATCCTAAATTTAGGGATGAAAGTCGTGGAAAACAGTGCACAGCTGCAGCAGCTGTATCAATAGCCACCAGCAAAGTTATGGACATCATCATGTGGGCTGTCATTGATAATATTTTAATAGTGGCTGATAATCTGTATATGAAAAGTATCAACACTCGTAATGTGCCTAATATTATTGAGTATGAATATCTGAGACCCCACGAATTAAATACGCAATTCGAAGCGTTTTCACATAGTTTTAATATATCCATCGAAATGGAAGAAGACACCATAAGTGGAAATCTTGTTACTGACTATTCTGATGATAGATTTCCGAACCTCCAAAACGGAATACGTCAATTCTTTAACAAGTATGACTCTGGAATTTTAAGAGCCAACAAAATCTCGATTGCAGTTTTCAAAAGAGGCAATTCTTTTTTTCTTTTTGACTCCCACAGTCGTGGTCCGAAAGGTAGAGTCGCTCATAATGGTACAAGTTGTGCTATTAAATTTTCTTCCAAAGATACCTTATATGCTTTAGCTAAATCAGTAATACCAAAATCAAATAATGTTCTTGAAAACCAGTACACATTGACAGGAATATCAGTCAATTTGCAAAGTTTAAGGCAACAACACCCACCAGATACAAATGATATTGATATTGGTAAATTTAGAATCAATTCCGGATTACAACCATGCGAAAAAAATGATATAATTGTATCTACGTCAATTTTACGGACTATTGATGAACCCATTCCTCAGGTAAATACTATTATTGAAAACGATACTAACAATATTCCGCTGCACAATTTACGATGCAAGACTGCCCGACCGTTACAGATGAATAACGAAAAACGTGCTGAAGAATTGAGTTGGTTTTACTTATTCCCGAAAGGTCGGAATGGGATTAATGAAACAAGAAATCATCATATTACTCCTTTGGATTATTGCCAAGCAAGAATAATGGGGGAAGATACAAGATTCCAGCGATGATTATCTTTTTTATGCTCTTTCTGTGATGGAGTTCTTTCGAGCACGGCAGAACGTTGGAGTTGTATTAAGAATGCGACAAGGAAATGACAGACCTGGAGGTCTAGTTGATAATCTACATTTAAATATGCGCAGTTTAAGAGGTTCTAATGCATACTGGCAACGTGCCTGTAGTGATCTTCTTGCAATGGTGAGAAATCTTGGACCTCCAACATGGTTTGTAACGTTTAGCTGTAATGATCTTAACTGGCCGGATATTCTTAAAGCTTTTTTGATAGCAGCTGGCAGAAAAAATTAAGATCCAGAAAAGAACAATGGGCAACTTTATATGGACCGTGGGCCCAGTGTTGTAGCACTTTTTTACCTACCTTAAAATACAGATCCGAGTAATCTCAACATTTTATTATAAAGCAGCACAGCTCTAATGCATTAAAAAAACAAGTTACAGCTGTTCTAAATAATCAATAATTTCCGTTACGAATGCTAATAGTTTGGCTTAATGATGCGCATACAAAATTGTGTCTACATGTTGCCAGTTGGAATGCATTATTCTCTTTTATATGACACCTTGAACAATTCAGTTTAAGAATAAGTAGTGTAAAAATATTCTTTATTTCGGTATTGGGATAGGACTATAATTGAAAAATACTTTTGATTATGAAAATGAAACATCTTTATTCACTAAAATATAACATATTCATGCATAATCAGCCGATTAGTATCCCACTACTGGGTACCGTCGAAACTCAGAACGACAAGGATAAGGCGTTAGTTCTTACTAAACTGTAAAGAATTGTCCTAATGAGTGTTGTTGCTCTCAATAATAATCTCGTCCCAGGCACTTGCGGGGCCAACAAAGTTTTCTAAATGCCTTCCAATACCGAAGTACCATATAATACTGACGACATGGGCGCATGCTCCAACAGTCCTCATTCCTGTTAAGCATGAACAATAATATGCGTGGATAGCATTAATGTCCTGAACATTGGAGTTCATCAATATATAAGTATAATATGTCGTATTTGACCTGTGTCGTGATAAAATACGACCTCTCATTAACGTCCAGGTGTCCGTTGCTAATCCATATTCTATCATCCTTGGACTTGGAGTTACACACACCTGAATATTGTAAACGCCACCTCGCAAGTGTTTGCCGACGTAAGAACGTGCCAGACTTAAATGGTATGTTCCTAGACTGAATAAAATAATGTCTTCATCTGTGAGTATTGGGAACGGCACATTTATTGACTCATCCGTCAATGTCACAAACGACGCTCGCTGCCGGTTTACGTTATGCTCAACTATATAGTTGCCCAATGTATTATCGTTACTCATTCGGCTATGTATTCGTTCAGAAAAGGCGGCGGCATAAGTACTGTCACGCAAAGGCTCTCTAAATGCATTCAACAGTGCTCCAGCAATCCGAAAATCAGTAAATAAATGTGGCAATGACTTATTAAATAATTGGTTACGAAATATTTTAAAGTCCCGTTTAAACCATCCGTTTATTACCTCTATGACCCAACGTACAATCGTTATTAATCTTGATTTATTAGCTTGCTCATTTGTAAGTTGAGTCGCACTTCTGTCTTTGCTTGGTGGCATATGTGGCTCATAACCACAGGTTTCAATATTGGGTATTGAGTCTCGAAAGCCTCTATCCAATATAAATGTGTCTCTTTCATGTAGAAGGTAATGAACGGGGGATATTTCATTGTCCATTATTTGAGTCATTATTTGACTATCTAAGGTAGTTGCGGCATAGGGTCCAAGGATGTCAATAATGTAACCATCTGAACAGACCAAAAGGAATGGTTTTAGTAAGTTTTTATACTTATGTAGGCTATACGTTCTTTTTTGGAACAAGAAGTTTTTACTTTTCTGTATGTAGATGTAAGTTCCGTCACACAGTATTATGGCTTTTGGGTCTACGGTTTGTCCAAATAATGCTGTTGGTACTGTCAGATTGTGTGCAATAATCTCATCGCGGCTTATGTGGTCGTAACCCAGATGCCGCAAAACAAACTCTCTGGTCAAACAGTCACGTATTATTTTAAAATAACGCTCCAGTGTTCTCCTACTAACATTTAAATGGCACGCAATTCTGTCATCTGGCTCACCCGATCTTATTTTCATCAAGTAAGATCCCAACACAGTTTTTGGACGTTTTGTTTGCTCAGTTAGAGATGGAGTCTCTTGGAGAACAATATCGAATTGATCGTGCGTCAATCCCGTTCGATAATATAGTTCATTGGGAGAAATTGACTCAATGTTATCAAAATCTATGCCGGATTTTTTGTTGTAAGCGTCTTTTAAAGTATCAATGATATCTTTCAATTGATCTGGCGTAAATACCGTCTCAGCATGGTCATATAATTCGCTCCATTCATTTGAACGTATGTGGTCTTGACATATTCGTGCATATACGTTATGTTCTGTCAATAAATATATTTTAATGAAATGGGGCACTCTGTGACGATCTTCATTAAGGCATCCATGAAATAAGCATCGACGAGAGGTATTTGCTAACCGTTTATAAGTTGGTACTGTAGTAGGACGCGATTGTTCAACATTTACTTGCTCGTCTTGCTGTTCTTCGTTTTGTCTCCGTTCTTGTTCTACGTGCCTGGCTTCTTGGCGATTTGCTGCCACCCAACAACGATAGCACATGTATTGATTTCCATTCAGGGTGCCCTGAAAAAAATAAAGTAGTTGTTGAACCTGAATAAGCCAATACAAAGTCCTTTGATCAAATACAGTGCATATTCCCATACAAGTGAATGATAGTTTATATGCAGAAAAACGTGTCATTTGGCAACTATCAGATTTGATTTTACTGCTTGATTTCGAATGTCATAATTATGGCTAATTCCCCGAAGTCATCAGATCGAACGTCCTAATTGCCGAAAATCCATAGCATCGACGTACCTATCACAATTTCAAATAGTCATTAGATCAAGTGTTCGTTGTGCCGAAAAGCCATTTCAACGATAGTCCTAATCCATCGAATGTCTATTGGCTCGACGTGCCAGTAAATCGAAAGCTATTCTGCTTATGACTCAAATATGACGTGCGGGAAGAGCGCCCGTGTCACGATCGCATGACATACAACGGCTTTTTGACAGCGCCCGTTAGACGGGAAAATGACATCGATGACATTTTAAGTATGAAAAATACTAACGAATAATCTGTTTTATCCAGTTGTTATATATATTATGTTGATTAAACCCTGCTGGTTGGTTTTATGTCGTACCTGTACAGTTGTACATACATACAATTACTTACAAAGCAACCCGATTCGGGAATAAATAAGCTGATATTTACAACAAAGGTACCTATAATTATTATGACAATTATTTATTTAATGAATCTGTTTTACTGACCTCTTCTATGTTGATCCGCTCCAAAACATAATTAGTGAAGCCTGGATGCGCTTCCATATGTTCGCGGGTTAAAGTACGTCGATTCCTGTCTTGAAATACCGACCGAGAACACGTTATACACCTTTCACGTTGTTCCATTTTGATGAAACTATTCAACTTGTCCAATAGTAAGGCAAACACAAGAATCCGTTATTAAGTCCAAAGTAGTTAGTCGTAGGTAGCAAGAATGGTGGAGAAAGAAAGAAAACACGCGCACTGCAAAATGGCTCCGTTACGACTGACAAGGGCGCAAGTGCGATCAAGGAAGCGCGATGGTTATGTGCTATCTCACTCACTCTCTCACGCTCCGATAATGAGTATGTCCCGCTCGCTCCTGTACTATCGATAAAGATCGCTACCTGCACTTGCGCTAACCGGTTTTTAACAACATGAGTGCATGTTCTGTCCTGCTCCCCGAGTACTTTGTCTTTTTCTAATAGTTCATTTATGCTATTCATAATTAAATAACACAACGTAAATGTATAATAATTATATACGGGCATCATTAGGTCATAATATTAGCATTTGTAACGGTAAATATTGGACTTTTGGAACCGCTGTAACTTTTTTATTTGAATATTTAGAGTAATGCTGCCATAGAACAAAATGTTGAGATTATTCATATCTTCATTTTAAGATAGGTAAGAAAATGCTACAACACTGGGCCCATTCTGCCCATTGTTCTTTGTCTTTTGAGGAAAAGAAACGCTTTGTTGAAGATCATCCAGTAACTTTGTCCCGACAGTTCATGTTACGAGTTAATGCATTAATTAGATATCTAAAGTCTGATGATGAATTGTTGGGTGGAAAATTACAGGACTATTGGTCCCGCATAGAATTTCAGAATAGAGGTAGTCCTCATTTGCATATGCTTTGCTGGATTCAGAATGCTCCTTCATTTGATACAGTAGATGGCTTAGATTTAATTGATAAAGTCGTATCCTGTTCTATAGATACGGGTAATGTGGAACTAGACGATTTGGTAAAGCGTGTTCAAATTCATCATCATCGGTCTTGACGATTCTTGTAACAGGTCTCTGCCTGTTACAAGAATCGTCAAGACCGAAGCTGTCGTTTTGGATTTCCACGCAGTGTGAGTGATCATACAGTCGTTCTCGGTCCTGACGAATGTATAAATAACAACAGACGGTTTTGCGTTTTGATAAGACATTTAGGAGAAATTAATGTTAATAATTACAATCCTCAATTATTGATGTTATGGACTGGAAATATAGACATCCAGCCTTGCGGGAATGTCACTGCTGTTGCTTATTATATTGCAAAATACGCTGCTAAGCATGGAACCCAAGACGTTGGACAAGCACTACGAGACGCATTAAGCCGAGTTCAGCAGCAACACGGAGATATTGGAAGACAACTTTTTGCAGTGTCAATGGCCATCCTAAATCATAGGCGTGTCTCAGCGTGCGAAGCAGCATACAGACTTTGTCATTTGAAACTCCGCGACAGTACAAGAAAAGTTGTGTTTCTTAATACTTGTTCAAAAGAAGAACGCTATCGAATGCTTCGTTTGGATAGTAACGAAGTACACACTAATATTCTTGATCGATACGAACAAAGACCAAGAAATCTAGAGCATTTGAGTTTGGCTGAGTTCGCTGTTTAATATGATTACTTATGCAATCAACAGCAAGTAGAAGAAGAGAATGGCGATGAAGACGCATACGATAATCATAATGAACATCAACAAGAGGGATGAATTCGACTTTTGAATGGGACCTATATGAAGCGCCGTCACCGAAACGCTATATTGAGGACTAAATATTATGCCCAAACTGCTGATAGAGAAGGTTATTTTTACAGCTACCTCGTATCGCACGTTTCTTTCAGAAATGAGGAATCGTTACTTGATGGTTATAAAAGCGCCGAAGATGCTTTTATGGCCAAAAGAAATCAACTAAGACCCTTGCAGCCTGGTGAAGATGTTGAACATTTTCAAACTATACAGATCGAGCTTCAACAAGTAATTGCGCAAGTTTTGGCTCTAGGAAACCTGAATGATAACACTTCAAATGTAGATGCACGAATAAATAATGACCAAATAGGCGCTATAGTTGAAGGTTTTGATCCTAATGTGGGTGAAATAGAAATTCAAGTGGATGATTTAGGTGACATTGACAATCGTGAAATATCGGACGCAGAATTTTCGACAAGTTCAGGTTTTAATGTAGATCAAAGAAATTTATTTAATACGATTACAATAAAGATCAACGACGAAATTAGAAACCAAGAGCCATCGGATAATTTTATGAAATTATTTGTTACAGGAGGAGCAGGATCTGGTAAAACTTTCTCCCTGAAAGCAATTGTAGAGCAGATTAAAAGATGCTACAAACCAACTGTATCTGCTCTACTACATCCGTGCTTTGTTGAAGTCTCTGCTCTTACTGGAGTTGCAGCTCGTTTAATAAATGGACGAACATTACACAGCGCATTATCTCTGGGTATCGAAAAAGGTTCCGCGACCACTCATCGACAATTGACAGGTCAGCGCTTAGAAGATCTAAGACGCAAATGGAAAACTATTCGCTGGTTAATCATCGATGAGATTTCCATGGTCTCCTATGAGATGTTCCGGTGCATTAAAAAACAACGAATCTCTCTTTGGAGGTATAAATGTCTTAGCTTTTGGGGATTTGATGCAATTCACCTGTGAAAGGGAGTTATTGTTTCAAGTCACCCGCACATTTCCTCGGAGAGCCGCACTTGTGGAGGTACTTTGGGTTTTGTGAGCTGAAACGCAATATGCGTCAACAAAATGATGGCGACTTCGTAGATTTACTCAACAATTTACGAGTGGGACAGCTAACTATGGAGCAATATTATATGCTTCTGGAGAGGACTCGTGTTCCATTAGAAGGTAGTTTTGCCAACGGAGAAGCTGTTCGAATATACTCCACCATACAACTCGTTAATTCATATAATCAAACAATGCTGTCTAAATTAACAACGAGATTGTACAAAATCAATGCACGAGATGAGTCTAGAGAACCCAATAACTACGGACAAAAACCTCCACTTGATGCGGTCCCAGCGGACCCAAATAACACAGGAGGCTTTGTTTCACAATTACAGCTAGGTGTAGGTACACGAGTGATGTTAAGAATGAACATTAAAGTCAGCGACGGATTAGTTAATGGAAGTATGGGGGTCGTGCGGGGTTTCGAGTGGGAAGGATTAAGAAGAGACCAACTAGAGACGGAGAACTACCAAAGAAAGTCCTAGTTCAATTTGATGACCATTCTATCGGCAGAAGTCGTCAGGATATTAAAGGTTGGGTAGACATAGCTCCGGCAAGTGTATCTTTTCAAGGAAATAAGGACTTCGAAAAAATAGAAAGAGTGATGCTTCCCCTCATATTAAGCTGGGCTGTTACTGTTCATAAATTACAGGGTACTACTGTAGATAAGGCGGTTATATATCTTGGACCCAAAACGTTCGCGAAGGGACAAGCTTATGTTGCACTAAGTAGAGTTCGATCTTTAGACGGTGTAGTTATAACTGACTTAGATCAAAGAAAACTTTTTAATAACCCACATAACAGCATAGCGTTGGAAGAATTAAAACGATTGAGAAGCACTTTACGCCGATCGCAAACTGATTACGATAAAATAGAAGAAAGCTCGTAAGTGCTCTAAAATCTATTACCAATACGCCGTCTAGGTATCGCTATGCATTAATTTTGATATTTTACTCAGAATATTACATTAAACATTGTTAAAAGTTACCTCTATAACACTCATCTGAGAACATGCACCAATCAGCCACGAACTCATTCCTGAAATCCGCATTGAAATCAGACAATACGTTTTAATATTATTGCAATATTATTTTGCACTAATATTGTAGCGTCCTCTAGTGAGATAAAGACGTAATTTTTATTATTTGGGAACATGCATTAAGCTAGCACGTACACATTGCTGAAAACAGAATTGTAATCGGACATTTCGTTTTGATTCTATTGCAACATTGTTTGTTTTGCACTAATATTGTGGCGCCCCCTTGTGAGTTACGACCATAACACCTGTCTAACAACATAAACTCATCAAACACAAACCCGTTATTCAAAACCGCATCAAAATCGCATCATTAGTTTAGAAGATAGGTGGGAACATTACTTTGCACAAACGCACACACAAACATCTCTCACCCTAAACGCATATACCTGCTCCGTTCCGTCGTGGGTAAAAAAATAGTTTTTTGCTAAATACCTAAAGTAGTAGCGTTCTACTTTAAGTTCTATTTTCATAAATTGAGAGTATACTTTGCTTTGTTAGTCCAAGGGTCAATAGTGATTTTGGGATTTTTCTGTAAAAGAGAATTCCTCAGTATCAGTACGAAGTCTGGGAGTTGACGGTATTTAACCCTCGTGCCACATTCGACTGCACGTGTGGCGCAGCGGCTAAGACAGTCGCCTCGCCGCTTCCCGTCGCGGGTTCGAGTCCTGCGCCGGACAACTATTTGTTTGACTCAAAAATAAGATGTAGTTTGTGCCCGTCTATTATATGTTTGTAAAGTACACAGGGACTAAATTCACTAGTGCGGGCGTTGTCTTCTTAAATAAAATAAATCTTAGAGCACGTATACAACCGTCGGTCATGTACCAGACCTCTTTCCGGCAGTGTCGTTAGTCGTCATCGGATCATGAGAGTGTTGGAATAGAAAGTGCTCCTGTATTTGCGCACACACTTAGGTATACACTATAATATATCCAGTGCAGATGGCTAGTCTCCATTGAGACTGGCCGACGTTGCCGAAATTTGGCCAGGAGGACATTATTGTTATTATATACTGTCTCGATGTGTAAGCACCATTACGGCAGGTGTTGAGGTTAGGGTTGCCAACGTTTTTACTAAAAAAAAACAGGAAAATGAACAGTAATTTATTTATTTATTGTTTTAAATACATATTTTTAGAGCTTCTCCACAACTTACTAGTCTTTTTTGAAAACTTCATACGCCTCATCACAATTATAACTGAAATTAAAATAAATGAGGAGCTCATTTTAATATTCTTAAATATATACAGTATATAATAATATACTAAAATGTATATAGTATTTAGAATCGCCTCTTAGTTTGTTAAGAATATTTGTATGCTATTGACTTGCATAGCTGAACATGTGGACATAACAATTGCATGTATTATAACTTTGACACCTTTATATACTGTGTTTAAAGCAAATAAAGATTTATTACTATTATTTTTATTTAATTAGGAGATGCTCTTTTTTCTATCCTCCCGCCACTTAGGATTCATTACTGAAAAAACTCTTTCAGTAAATGCTGAGGTGGTTGTATTATATATGTGTCATATGTAAGTAGTATTTTGTATACTTTATTTTTGTTACACAGTTATAAAAGTTTGGGCCTGCTCACGTAGTTAGCACTGAATACTTAGTATTTTGGTTGATTTGACAATGAGATAATGGATTTAAATGATATAATAAAGGTAGATAAACTATGATTATTTAATTGGTTAATACTAAGATTTACAAAATGATATATTAAGAGGTAAAATGATTTGATTTGATTATTTGATCTTTACGCGGCAATCGGAGCGGTATCCGATTGCTTTGATAGTGTATCGATCGCGAGTTACTTACGAACTGACTTCATTTGCTAACAGCAGTGAATTTATATAATGAATAACATAATAGCGCTGAGCTGTTCGGTCAATGTAATTTGTGTCCGTCTATTATATGTTTGTAAACTACCCCGCGACACAGGGATTAATATACCTAGTGCGCCCGCACTAGGGATTCTAATCCCTGTGTCGCGGGGTAGTTTACAAACATATAATAGACGGACACAAATTACATCTAGACTAAGAACAACTATTAGTGGGTCACACAAATAGTTATCCAGCGCGGGACTCGAACACGCGACATGTAGCCTACTAAATAATTACTCTAATTGGACCAAATCCCGTGTTCATGCCCGCTTGAGTATGTTTCACCGGACCGTCTCAACTGGATCGTGTTGAAACCGGTAGTAGATTAATCCAATGAGTTTGTTTCGCTGGGTCTTATCAGTTGGGGCGCATTGGATCCGGTGGTAGCATTAAAGCGCCACCGTCGTTATTAACACAAGGTCCGTCATAATAATAATACCTTAATATAGTCAGAACCATTGACAATATGTAGTAAAAATATTAGATTTAAACTAGATAATTAAACATAATCTCTTGACAATAACTTGATACGAGCTAGCTAAATATCATTGCTATAATAAAATAAATTTTATAAATATTTTCATACAATGTGTACCTAA
Organism: Pseudoips prasinana; assembly: GCA_951640165.1. Lineage (NCBI taxonomy): Eukaryota > Metazoa > Arthropoda > Insecta > Lepidoptera > Nolidae > Pseudoips > Pseudoips prasinana. The sequence goes on along the minus strand of OX621259.1, from coordinate 16,544,976 downwards.
ATATCTATGTTACTAATAACTAATAATATTGTATACAACTATATTACTACAAACATGTTCTGACTATTTACAAGCGCTTTTTTAAAGTCTACGTGAATAAAAACCATTTTTTATTTTTAGTTTATTTTATTGAAAAAAGCGGCGAGATGTCTTAGCCGCTGCGCCACATGTGTAGTCAAAACAGGTTGTATTATATATGTGTCATATGTAAACAGTATTTTGTATACTTTATTTTTGTTCAACAGTAAAAAATATAATTTAATGAAAAACAGTATAATATTGTTACAGTACAGTTGGCAACCCTAGTTGAGGTGGCGAAATATTTCGGAATACGAAACTAGTTTGTATGAGGAAGTTCGGAACAACAGCAACGATTGGTGTGACGCGTTGCTGATGGGTACTGTTTTATTCATCCGGCTGTAATTTCCTACTGTATGAAGAAAACTTTGGAAATAACAATGAATAGTATGTTTCAAATATTATGTTGTATGAAATGTAGTAGCCGTGTGGTTTTTTTAGCCTATACAGAATACCACGAATCCGCTAAAATAAGAGTCCGCAGGGCTCTTGAATAAAATGTATTTTTGCTGTTTTTGGTCGTTTTTGTAAATTTTTAATGTCTTGTTTAAGTTATAATAGTACAGTATAGTAGTTTAAGTCAAACAATTTATATCATAAATTATTTTATATTTTAAAGTAATGTTAAGTGTATTTACCTAGTTTTAACATAAAATTGCATGCTGTGTTCACTACTTTAGGGCATACAAATTGTGTAATATTATTTGATGTAAGATTCTTTTGATTGTTATATTGTATTGTCCGATTAGTGAACGATAATAAAAAAAAAATCACCATGGCCAGTAAGAGGTGTCGTAAAAGGCGATTAAGGGATACACCAGGTAGTCGAGCAGCATCGTCACCTGTGTACTAGCGGGCCTATTGGTGGCAAATGCTTGCTTTTCCCACCGGATGTCGTGGTTTCGATTCCTTCCTAGGACAGATATTTGTATGCATGAACATGTCTGTTTGTCCTGAGTCTGGGTGTAATTTATCTATATAAGTGTGTTTTTACAAAAGAAAAGTAGTATATGTAGTATATCAGTTATCTGGTTTCCATAGTACAAGCTATGCTTAGTTTGGGATCAGATGATAGGATATTATTATTATTAGCTACCACCTAACTGCGGATGCCAAACGCGGTGACTGAGGAAAACCTCTCCAAATGTCAGCATTATAGAAAGGTTTGGGGGAGACATAGTCCAGCATTGGACGAGGTCTGGCTGTTGACGATGAAAAAATATGCCAGTATTTAACAGCAATTGATTCGATAAGTGTTAATGTCATGATTATTTATAAAGCTGTATTAAATTACGAAACGCGAACAACAAAATCAGCATAAAAGTATAGAAAAAAATCAAATATAGTAGTAAATAAGTAGTATTGAAGTCAAGTACATCATTGTTTTAAAACTGTTTTTATTTTTTCTGTTTAATTACTAATAGCGTCAACTATTTTTTTTTAAATATTACATATCCTGAAACATTATTCACACACGGCCTTCTGATACCAAACCAAGCCGAACTTGTACTATGAAAACCACATAACCGATATACTTCATATATTACTTTTCTTTTGTAAATACATACTCATATAGATAATTACACCCAGGCTTAGGACAAACAGCAGTACAGCTGCTCATCGGTCACACAAACAGTTGTCCTGCACGGGAATGGCACCCGGGACACCAAAACAAAACAAAACAAAATTATTGGCCTGTTGGCATGGTTGGCAAATGCTTGCTTTTCACGCCGGAAGTCGTGGGTTCGATTCCCACCCAGGACACATATTTGTGTGCATATATAAGTATGTATTTACCTAAGAAAAGTAGTATATGTAGTATATCAGTTATCTGGTTTCCATAGTACAAGCTCTACTTAGTTAGGGATTAGATGGCCGTGTGTAAATAATGTCCCAGGATATTATTACTGAAGAAAAAATAGCGTAATGTTCGCGTTAATCATGCTTTTTTGTTCACTCTGTGATGCAATAACATGTATCCACCATTTGCATTACTAAATTTCCACTGGAATTTACAGCATACCTCTGCAAAACATTATCACCATATGTGACATGTTGTACCAGATGTTTTGTTTAACGTGAGCTCAAGTACAGCTCTAATTTACAGGCGCTAATTACATGACCAACGTCCAACGACATTAGCTTTCGGTCGTAAAATAGATAGGGCTGATTGGCGTGGTTGGTAAAGGCTTGCCTTTCACGCCGCAGTTCGCGGGTTTGACTTCCACGCAGGATAGATATTTGTGTGAACATGTCTGTTTGTCCTGAGTCTGGTTGTAATTATTTATGTCAGCCAAAGTACGTCCACTGCTGGACAAAAGCCTCCCCAAAGAATGGGGTATATGCCATAATCGCCACGTTTGGCAGACGGGTTGGCGGTCGTATTTATATAAGTATGTATTTACAAAAGAAAATTAGTATATGTAATATGTCAGTTATTTGGTTTCCATGAGCTTGGTTTGTAATAAAAAAATCAAATAAATATTAAGTTTTAAGCTAAGATATGGAGCCTAGAACTCGATTTTTATTTGACTTAGTCTAATAAATATATGACTGATGTTACATTGCTATATGTCGGAGATTTTGACGGATTTAACTCCGAAACATCGTCGGTGTCCGCCATCATGCACGTGGTTAAAAGAATCAGTGCGCACACCCGGCGCAGTCGAGCTCTGGATGCCAATTGTGTCGTGTCGCTAACACACTAATGTCACTTAGACAACTGACAGACGTCAAAAACGTCACATGCGACAGTTCATAGACAACCTCGACTCGAACTACTGACTCAGTGAGTAGTGTTTTCCAAACGCTAATAGATGGCGTTACTAGTAAATAAATAGGCCTTTTACTTAATTTCTCCGACACGGCCATTCTGACAACCAACGCGCTCTCGCGTTGTTACTCGCTGACATAATCAACATGAATTACAGCTCTTCAGTTTGGCAAGGAGATAAAGCGTTACAAGCGGCTTTCAATGTTACACAAAGCAAAGCGTAAAGGCCTTCAGCATTTACCACAAAGCGTAAAAGCTTTCATCATTAGTTAGAGGGCGTACCACTCACACAATGCAAAGCGTTGAAACTTTCAGCATAAAATGCAAAGCATAGCAAAGCGTTGAAGCTTTCAGCATAAACTGCAACCCACAGCAAAGCGTTGAAGCTTTCAACATAAACTGCAACACACAGCAAAGCGTTGAAGCTTTCAACATAAACTGCAACACACAGCAAAGCGTTGAAGCTTTCAGCAAAAGTTTAATTACTCGGCAAAGCGTTACAGCTTTCAGCATTGCTCAGAGGCAGCACTTAAAACACGCTGCAAAACGTTGCAGCTTTCAGCATCAACCTTGGGTCACGACAGATGAGCCCAACCTTACTGCAAAGCGTGATGGCTTTCAGCAGGACATCAGGACAAAGCGATTAGGCTTTCAATCCACCCTTCAATAAAGCGTAGTAGCTTTCAGTTTAAATAAAACATTTTATCAATCAGCAATGAACATAATTCTTTTATCAACACAGGTTTACGTTCAACAAAACAATGTAATTATCGTTTCAACTCAAACAATGATCATGACTCAATACAGTAATTCAATCCAAATTACTAATTACACCAAATTAGAATACCAAAGTAATCAATACAATTTGTTCCATAATTAAATAAAACTATTCAATTATGGGTTCTACAGAATCTAGACATTCTGATAATTCAGGTAAACTAGCTGGATATTTACGTAGTCGTTCATGGCACACATATTGGGCCCGTCCCCCAGATACTGGTTCCACCATATAACGCTCATTGGAACACACTTTAGCTATCATGTAAGGGGCTTTTCTCTATACTCTTACTTACAGTGCAATTCAAAACGAGTTTTACTTCGCCTAAGACAGACTTCCAGGATTCATTTTTATAATTTTCGGCCACTGTAAAACAATTTGTTAAGGTGGACATCATTCGCTCCACCTGACCATTAGCTCGGCTAACACCACAAGCAATCTCGTGGAACTCAATGACCCAACCTCGGCATAAATCCTGAAAGTCTTGACCAGTAAAAGATGTACCTTGATCAGAGATAATTCGTTTCGGGGTTCTAAATATGTGGACAAAGCTACGTAGTGCTTCGCAAGCACATCGTGATGTTAAATCTTTGACACACATTAATTGACAAAATTTCGTAAAAGCATCTACGATGACTACCACATACTCCTTAGAGGTCTTGCTACAAGTTCAAAAATGTTGTTCTCCACCCTAGAATATTATAGGTTAGTGCGCAATGCAGCGTCACGAACTCAAAGCACGAAGCTTGCGATAGTCAATTGTCACAATCACGAAGCGCGGCGCTTTCAATAGTTAATCGTCACAAGCATAAAGCGCGGAGCTTTCAATGCTCAACCGCCACAAGCACAAAGCGCGAAGCTTCCAATGCTCAACCACCACAAGCACAAAGCGCGGAGCTGCTTTCAGTGCTCAACTGCTACAAGCACAAAGCGCGGAGTTTTCAATGCTCAACTGCTACAAGCACAAAGCGCGGAGCTTTCAATGCTCACCCGCTACAAGCATAAGCGCGGAGCTTTCAATGCTCAACTGCTACAAGCACAAAGCGCGGAGCTTTCAATGCTCAAGTTTCAGGAACTCGAAGTAGGGTATTTCCCTTGTCACACAATTTATTTCAAATCAACCAGCTTTATTACTCATAATGTAACACGTAAATGTGTCTTACAATGAACTCCAATAATCATTTTAAACGTTAGAATTTAACTCAACCATCGGCATTAACTACACTGTTATTTCTGACTAGAACCTTCAAATTCAAGTTTTTCGTAACATACGTAGGTACTTAACGCGTCCACCAGCTATTGGCTGTTCCTTGTATCTATCGTTGTCATAGAACTCTATTATCTTACAAGGATTTGAAAACTTTTCACTTCATTTGTTTATTGTTAGAATAGAATAGAATACTCCCCATTGTACACACTCAAACAGGACAATTACATAGAAGACAAAATAAATAACACAATTTGTTAGGGTTCTTTCCGACAAAAACAACGTCTCTTATTTTAAATGGACGAATTTTAACTTTGGTATTCCCATAACGCACCTTATCAGCATGAGCTAGCTAGTCCATCCTGCATTTTGCCTCACATCTAAGTTCGTAAAACCTTACCATATTTTTGGACAAGGGCATTAATTTTGGAGGGGAACTTTTATTACAACCCATCAAAAATGGAAGCGGACTTCTAACTGTACTTCTAACTATGGTACAATTTAGCGCAATTTGGATTTTAACTGAAGCTGCCTTCCAGAACCTACGCTCGTGGTTCTCGGTTATAGTGAAGCAATTAATTAGAATAGTTCGGGAAGCTACGCAACATCCCCCCATCACAAATAACGCAGTGTTTCAAGTCTAAAGTCTTTCACGTGGTCTCTCACCACTGGACTCACAAGAAGGCTCAAGGTCACCCACAGAACGGAGAGGGCTACGCCCGGAGCATCCCCGCGCGACCGAACAAAAACGTCGCAATCCGCAGGCGAAACAAAGCAGCCGACATAAAAATTGTGTCACAAATCAGTAAGTTAGTATTTTGAGTTCAATATACCTAGTTTGTAAGTACAACATTTGTATGTCATGTACAATATGGCAAATGTGTGAAACTTAAATGATGTAAACAATAACACCTGTATTCACCACATTTATACAAATAAAGATATTATGATTGTGATTATGATTATAACCAAAGAATTGCCAAACCGAAACGGCAGCGGGTGGGGCACACAGCTCCCAACACCGACGGCCGCTGGATCAGACAGGCTCCTGACCGGGGACCACGCACCGGAAGACGCAGCGCGGGCAGGCCCCCCACAAGGAGGGCCGACCACTGCGGAGATTCCCGGGGGAGGCCTCCGTCCAGTAGACGTCTTTCGGCTAACATAATGATGATGAATTATTACTTGAACAGACACGAATCTCTCCACTTGTCAGTAATTGAGAAACGTCTTTACAGTCGATCAAATCAATACGCCATAGCTTGTACAAGTGTCAAGATTCTGTAATAAACAAACTTCAGCATGGACCTCGCGAGTGATGCGGATGACTTTGTTACTAATAGTCAAGCTCAATCCCGGTTAAGTAAAAACATCTCTACCTATCATAACATCATGAGGCAAAATATGTGAATCTACAATTACAAAAGTCACTTCTTACACACGAGTACTTCGTTGACCTTGACAGGCAGATAAGTAATGGAATCAGACGTTACTTTGCGGAAATCCATAACAATCAAAATACAAAATCAATATGTAATGTTAATTCCGCTAATTGTCACCAGTACGATACCCAACACTTGTTTCAGTCCTCCACGGACCATTCTCAAGGGCTGCTAACTCGTCGAGTGCTCAAAGGAGACTCCTATTTTGATTGACAGGCAGACTAATACGGGAAAAAGAAAATGTAATATTCGACCCAATACCTGTCAGGCGCGTGGATATAAAATCTCAAGTACCTGTATGGTTATCAACAAATCATTTACGAATTAGGGAACAATCTGTCTGTTACCAACCACTGTCCACAAGAGCGTGTATGTGATCTAACTTGACACTACATCCATAGACTTCGAAATAAACCGTTCAAACTATTTAACCTTCAAAACGCGCATATTGTCACCATAAAAATTAAATATAACAGACGTTGGGCATATTTTCAACATCTAAAAAGTATAAACCACACAAAACAACAAGTGTTATGAATTTCACAGATATCAAAAATACTTCAGTGCAGCATTAGGTCATCAAGTGCCTTTTAAACAATATAATAAAAGTACTTACAGGTTTCTTCTCATAAAAGAAAGATTCACCACTCGACACGAGGCACTTTTACTTTAGAGGTTACTTTAAACGTTCACTGATGCACCAAAAACTATTCTTCAACGATAAACACGAACTGGCTGAGAGACTCCGCTCTTTGCAAGTAACCACATCGAAACACGAAATCAGTAGGCATGTTTTAAACAAGTCTTAACATACCTGAGCATCCGAGATACCTGCGATAACAACTTAAATCTGGTTACCTTCGCTCCAAGCAGACCCCAACCGGTCAATCAAGGCAAGCTTGTAAGTCGAGTACTCCACATATGTAAGTTCTCGCACGGTCACTGCACCATACGGCACCATATCTTGAAAAAGGTCATCAATCTCTTGGTCGCCGCAAACTGTCTTGATACACGCTCCTTTGCTTCGTCTAACGTTTTGCACAACGGGTACGACTTCGAAGTCCATTTGCGAGCTCGACATCGAAGATGTGTCAATGTAACGTATCGAGTTTCGTAATCGGTTCACGAGTTTGCGATACAGCCGTAAATTCACAATATTCTTGATTTTGAGTAGCAGGCATTGCGGTAGACACGTAGGATGATTTTGGAATCGATCCCGCCGCTGCTGTCGGAGATTTTGACGGATTTAACTCCGAAACATCGTCGGTGTCCGCCATCATGCACGTGGTTAAAAGAATCAGTGCGCACACCCGGCGCAGTCGAGCTCTGGATGCCAATTGTGTCGTGTCGCTAACACACTAATGTCACTTAGACAACTGACAGACGTCAAAAACGTCACATGCGACAGTTCATAGACAACCTCGACTCGAACTACTGACTCAGTGAGTAGTGTTTTCCAAACGCTAATAGATGGCGTTACTAGTAAATAAATAGGCCTTTTACTTAATTTCTCCGACATATATATGGCCTTTGCATCTGTTACAGACGATTTACGGCGCATTGTCTGAGAGACGCTTCTTATGGTGACTAAACAAGCCGATGCGAGAGCGACATAGCCTGCCGCAGGCCTGACAAGAGAAGTTTGCGGTGGTTGGTGCCGAGCCGTTTTCATGTCGCTTCTGTCTCTTATCAGCAAGTTCTCCGAACCAGGCTTCATCACAGATCTTACGACCCTCCACTACACGTTTGCGCCATTCAACTCTATTTTCAGCGAGCTTTTCCCAGCTACAGTGGTCAATTTTAAAAGCGGCCATATCCCGCTTGGCTCAGTCTTTAAAGCGAAGCAGAGGTCTACCGACATCTCGCTTCGCATTGACTACCGCACCCAACAGAACACGTGGTATTTGAGTGGGTCCCATTCTGTGCACATGCCCCAAACAACGGAAGCGCTTCTGTTTAAGAAACGCTGTCAGGCTAGGTAGCTGTGCTATTTCTAGAACTCTCTCGTTAGTGACCCTAACTTGCCATGTATATATCAAAAAGCATACTTAGCATAATAAGAATAGTAATCATGCAGTATATTGCTGGCATTTAAAAAGCATACGTCATGAATATGACATGTTGGTATCATACTATTCTGAGCGTTCGAGTATCATGCTACAACTTTAATTGTATTAGCATGCTACGAGGTCTCATCAGCTACGGCGTAGCATTTAATTTTATTTCAATGTTCTTGCCAGACTTTAAACAAGCAATGAAATTTGATTCCGGTCGGACATGGAGTTTAAGGACTATCTAGATACTTGTTATTGAGTTTGAAATATCAGGGTCTAATATATTTTACAACACAAACTGATACAAACATCTTGTATAACCTGCACTTGTCAGTTGGTGTAGCGGTGGCTTGTTCAATCGCAGATAACGTGGTCCTAAGTTCAAATCCCGGGGGACAAAAGTGATTTTGGAAGTTTCTGTTAAAAGAAAAAAATCCCAATATCAGCCCGAAGTTTGGAAGTTGGCGCACGTAAACCAGTCGGTTCTGAATCTAACCTCTTGCCGGTCGTGTCGATAGCCGTCCCATCGGATCATGAGAATGATGGCATAGAAAGTCCCTCTGTGTTTGGGCACTATAATATGTCTCGCGCGGATGTCTAGTCTCCCTTGAGACTGGCCACTGTGTCTGAAATTCGGCTAGGAGGACATTATTATTACTTGTCAGTCATACTTATCATATATCCTATTATCTATGATATCCTAATTCTAGTAGTAGTAGAAAAAAAACTCATCTAATTAAAGAGTTCTTACTTGCATATTACTCAATATTACCGAGCATCGAGTCTTATCCAAAAACCAATGAGTGTCGCCAATATCCATCATGAGATAAACCATGTAATAAGTACTCATCAAACTGAATCAATTAACCTTAACTTGTACTCGTTTATAACCTGTCTATATATCTATCTGTTTATGTACGATTGTGCGAGTTAGATTTCATATGTAGGAGTGATATATAAACATATAACGAAAGTTACGTAGCTACGTAGCATTATAAGAATAGTAATCATGTAGCATATTGCTGGCATTTAAAAATCATACGTCATAAATATGCCATGCTAGTATCATACTAGTACTGAGCGTTCGAGTATGATACTACAACTTTAATTACATTAGCATGCTACGAGCTCTCATCAGCTACGGCGTAGCATTTAATTTTATTTCAATTTCAGTCATACTTATCATATATCCTAATATCTATGATATCCTAATACTAGTAGTAGTAGAAAAAAATCTCATCTAGTTAAAGAGTTCTTACTTGCATATTACTCATGTTATCGAGCATCGAGTGTTATCCAAAAACCAATGGTAGTCTCCAATATCCATCGCATCAAACTTAATCAATATACCTTAACTTGTACTCGTTTATAACCTGTCTGTATATATCTATTTCTTTATGTACGATCGCGCGAGTTAGATTTCATATGTAGGAGTGATGACACGTCCTAACTAAAAAGTTTTGCTATTTTTGATGGATATTTGGAAGCATTCATATCCTGACTACACACCACATGAATTTCAACCTTATCTCTTCGGAATAAGGACCTAAAACAATGAAAAATAATGAAGCAAAGACTGGATTAGGCTTAATGAAAACTGGATTAGGCTGTGCGTGCATTAGCCCACATAACAGCCAATCACAATGTAAAAACTAAAAACAATGTTAAAAAAAAAGATATAAAAAAAATCGAAAACAAAAAGCAAAAGAAGACGAATAAGCAAGCCCGGAGTTTCTTTGTGGCTTTCTTCTCGGGGTCGTCCACCTAGGTACTCGTAGCTAGAGAAAGCCGCATGCTAGCTTGGGTAGGATCCTCAGCGGTGAGGATCGCATTGCCCCTTTAACACATGATCGGTAATCCCGTGCAAGTGATCTGACCCCCATTTAGAATTCCATCTTTTTACTTCAGCGGCCGCCTGAGCTGTGGCCCGAACCCCATTAGTATATACATAAACTAATACCTGAGGGCTCCCCTCAGGTATTAGTCGCTTAAATTAAGCTACTGGTTGAGAGCCTTTTGCGCTAGCCAACTGCTCGTTGTTTTCAATTCTTTAATTTTAATATACAATTGCTAAATGTAACAATAATAGCTTAGTAACTTGCTATTTATTATTTATTTAAGGATATTAAAAATATATGTGACGAAACATACCGCACGGACGGACTAATTCAAAATATTTTGTTGCTTTAATTACTGTTTTTAAACTGTGTTTTTGTAATACATTGTGAGCTTGACAAGTACAAGTGTATATAAATACCAAAGTGCTGAATAAACTTCATTAGTTCAATAAAAAAATATTTGTTATATAAATGTGATCGGCATCATATACTCAGTTTGAACTTTTATATCTTCAGTTATTTCAGTTATTTTAAATTACCTTAGTGTAGTAGCTACGACTCAGTGTAGTAACGACTATAGTTAACACAGCATGTGTAGGAAGAACTTGCAGTATGACCAAACCAGATTGTGAAGCTAAGTAAAGTTGTTAAAGTGATTTTTGATGTGAAACGTCCTAGGCGGCGATAGTTAATTGATAAGTGGACGAAGTGGCATAGGCTACCGCCGCAAAGGCTTAAAAGCCGAAATAGCTTTGCCAAATGCACCACGCCACTAACGACCGATCCCTCAACAGCGAGATGCAGCATCTGGCGTGCACAAAAAGGGTTCATGGATCAGTTTGTCGCGATTTCCGAAAGCCTCCCACCTGGACATCAATTACCGTGGCCGATCTGGAAGTCCCTAAACACACTCCGGACTCAGGTGGGCCGAAGCAAAGAAAACATGTCTAGGTGGGAACTGTCGAACAACCCCAAAATGGACTGTATTTGCGGAGCATCGGTCCAATCCATGGCCCATCTAACAGCTTGCCCAGCCTGCCCTGCCACATGTTCATGGCACGATCTTAAAAATGTCACAAGCAGGGCAATCAGTGTGGCCACGTTCTGGGCCACAAAAATTTGACGAGTTTGCCATCGAAACGCTAAGAAGAAGAAGTGGACGATAATTTGTAGTAGGCAGTGTATAGCGTTTATAAGCTCAAAGAGCAGCCCGACTGGGGAAGTATCTCCACCTTACAGAAGACACTCCTTAATAATAACATTAATAATTTTAATGTTGTGTTTCCGAGTGTGAGTAAGGTCGCCAGAGCTCATTGGGTGGGGGAAGGGTCAGCAACACTTGTTTGCTGACTGTTAAAGGCCGGCAACGCACCCGCGACACCTCTGGTGATGCAAGTGTCTATGGGCGGCGGTGATCATTACCATCATTACCATCAGGTGACTCACTCTTAGTATTTGTTGCCATATTGGCAACAGACATTCATATTTTTTCTTTAAAAAAAGGACTACGCCCGCATTAGGGAATATAATCCCTGTGTCATGTGTCATACAATATTCTCTTTTACAAGGTGTAAGATAAGTTGTGAAGGATACTTAGGAATCGCTGTTTACCCAAGAATATAAACAAATTAAACAAAGACAATTTGTAAAATGATAAAAATAAAACACAATGCCCGCACTAGGGAATCTAAACCCTGTGTCGCGGGGTACTTTACAAACATATAATAGACGGACACAAATTACATCCAGACTCAGAACAACTATGTATGGGTCACACAAATAGTTCTCCAGCGCGGGAATTGAACCCGCGACACGAAGCGGCGAGGTGACTGTCTTAGCCACTGCGCCACATGTGTCAAAGTCAAAGTCAAAATCATTGATTCCGTAAAAATTTTACATTTATGTGGAATCGTCATATTTTTTTATACCGTGCAGTCTAAATTATTCATCCAAATCACTTGGATGAATAATCATCTACTGCCGTGTTTTCCACCAGAAACTTTTTACCACACACTACCACACTATAGAATCAATTAACTGTTGGAGGTATTTCCGATCCGGTAGGACATGGGAACCTTCAAGAAGTGAGCGTATTCCTTTCTTAAACACCAGCAACCCACTTGCAACTCTTCTGAAGTAAAGTGTCCATGGGCGGCGATGATCACATACCATCAGGTGACTTGCTATACCTTATATAAAAAGAAATAAAGAATCGTGATCTCTTAATTCACCAAAAAATTAACACTAGATTCATAAACTATACTCACAGTCACATTGTTTATAAACATATTATGTCTCTGATATACCTCACTTTAAGGTCCCGAATCTTATGGTTATGGGAGATATTGATACAAATCTACAAATATTAGTTGTTGGGACCTTAAGCTACTATATAAGTATAAGTAGGTATAAGTATAAGTACTATATAAGTATAAGTAGGTATAAGTAGGTCTTTAAATGGTCCAAAGTGTGTGCTAGGTGCGCGCGCGCCACAGCGTCTCGGTATCGCGTGGTCCTACCCTTCCATTCCATGGCCGCCCGTCAACCATTCGGCCGGCGAAGTTACTCGATCATTAGATAAAATAAACTTTTATTGAGAATTTAAACATTAAAAACTCAATCCGAGGAATCTAAGCACAAACTTCTCCGATGTTCCATATACATGTGCTGCAGGAGGTGGAGATAAATCTAGTCACGCATTTATTTCATAACTACAGAAATTTCACAATTTCCTGGTTTGATCTTCAAGGTAGGCTGGTACAATAGACAAAGCATCGCCTATAATGGCATCGTTTTAGGCAGTGACTCAAAGTGTTTCGCGGCGACACCGTAACCGAGGCTCTAACAACATATTTGACACTTATTTGATGAATGCTGGTATTGTCAGTGGTTTTGTTTTACTACTGCTGTTTTTAGTAGAAGTAACAAAAAAATTGACAATAGACATATTCAACATACCTTAAAAGTAGTAAATTGCCATTGTTGGTTTTTCTGTTTTCATTTCACTAGGCTCGAAATAGGTATACATAAAGATACAGCTGCTATGAAAAAAATACCAAAACGTCAGTTTTATTCAAATAGCTTCAGACTTTACAGCCATGTTAGGCCAATCCAAGGACGTTCGGCTCGTATCGCCGCACATAATCCCACTAGGGACGGTTTTACGCGGGTACCGAATAGGGGAATTTAGTCGTCCACAGTAACTGATGTAATGTGCTCGGAATAGCCATGATCCTCTCGTGGCCGAATGTTGGAATTGGACTATCTATTTGTGGGTTTCAATTAGCAATCATTTGAAGTTTTGCTAACTTAATGGCCATAGCAAAGTACACACATAAACTAGTCAGTGACTAAGTTTTTGCCAAGTCTAGTTGTATTTTATTCAAGTTCAGCAACCGAGCTAGACATAAAGATAAGATGAGACGTGTACAACATAAGACAACTTTATTCCATAAAAGTATATTTTATGTTATCCCTGACATTTATAATAAATTACCCAATACTATTTTAGGTTTAAGTGACATTTATAATTTTAAAAAAGCTTTGTATACATTTCTTATTGACAAATGTTACTATAGCTTGCAGAAATATCTGAATGATTCTAATTAGTAGGAGAGTGATTTGTGTATTTTTTATTATAAATTTGTATATTATTCGTATCTAACCTATTGTATGCCAATTTGGCGGGTCATAGCGGCACAACTCATTCTGTAACATCTATAACACCTATGTACCACAATAAAATTATTTCATTTCATTTCACTAAGTATTGGGACAAGTTAATAATATGTTGACTCAGCTATCATTGTACCGATAGTCATTTCTGCTAATGGATTAATAGCAAAGAGCGTCGAAAAACACCTAAAGATGCTTATGTTAGGCGATTGGGTCAAGAACAAGATCCAAAAAGCGGTGCTTTTGGACACGGCTCGCATTGTCAGGAGGTTCATGTCTCTAGAGCCGTAACCTCCGGTAGCATGGACCCTGTTTCTGCTGCCGGTTACAAATCCAATTTTTTAAATTTTAAATGTCTTTATATTCTGTTTTTATATATTTTAAAATGTACTTAAGAAGAAAAAGGTTTGAATAAATGATAATAATAATATCTTCAAACTAAGCAGAGCTTGTACTATGGAAACCATATACCTGATATACTACATATAGTACTTTTGTTTAGTAAATACATACTTATATAAATAAATTACACCCAGACTCAGGACAAACAGACTTGTTCATGCACACAAATATCTGTCCTGGGTGGGAATCGAACCCACGACCTCCGGTGTGAAAAGCAAACATTTGCCAACCACGCCAACAGGCGATAAAAACACAGGCGAAATATGATTGAATGTAAGAATAGATTCTAAATATGGTGTTCCATACGAATTATTACATAACAATTCGAATTTCATTCCATCAATTGGCCTCAGTAAAGGTACAGACGCCAGCCCATCCAGCTACCCCATCTGTCAAATTTATTTTATAGATTTTCAACTTTATCACAAAAGCATCAGGTTCACTTTCAATTGGGGAAATTTGATAGATTGAGCTAGCTTGATGTGCTGGCGTCTATACAATATTATTAATATTATATTCTACTGCATTGCCACTGAAAAATAGAGAAAATATCATACATTTTTTCAGTGATACTTACAGATGCTTCCATTATATGCCAACAGTAAACCTTGCTAAAGTCCCAAACTTAAGCTACGTCCTCTATAGGTATAGTTAGTTAATATACGTCTGAAAAAAATCACTAATAACATCTAAAGCATACAGTTAAAGCACTTGCGCGTCTGATCTATAAAATAACCGCGCAACAAGATGGTAAGATCAACAGCATTCAAGCGCTGAACTAGTAGCGCTTAAACTAGTCCTCAGATGATCAGCCTCGAAATACTGTACGAACATTCCTTTGATATACGTCACACACATACAAATAGTCATAGAATTCAAACTTATAACATACCTCATTTTGTGCCGGAGGTTAGTATAGTAGAAAATATAATAAAAAGAGGGCCATCGCAAACGGACTTCAAAACCATTTTTAGCTTTTATTTCTATCTCTTACCCTTCGTAGCATTTATATGGTTGCCACAAAAATGGTAATGCCTACCTACGTATAAAACTGACGTCAGAGACCAATGACCTTCAGCAGTTTCGGGTATAATGTTGGGAACTCACCTGAATATTTGTAGAAGAAGTTTTGAAAAACAACTCAGCATTGTTCAACACAATTTTATTGTTTCATTACAATTTCAGCCTTGCTTTTATAAATAGTTTTATACAATTATTTACATCACAAACATCTTTCACTTTTGAGTACAAATCCGTAAAAAGGTTTTATATTTTTCAAATTTTGTTCATTATTAAAATTATCGTTACATTTTTTGTGTAGATATGAGAAAATAATTTGTATTTACGATACAATGATAACATGGATTAATCGTTTAATAAATATAGAAAGGGATCCGCATGAGAAAAAATTGGACCCTAAATCAATTCCTTACAATAACGATCATAACATTCTTAAGTGATTGTCTGTGGAACTACAATCACTCTTCTCGTACTGTCATTGACGAGTAAGACCTAGGCTATTCGCTAACTGTGAACACCGAGATACCACTTCATCTTGTAAGAGACTAAACGACATAGCTATTAATATAAGCCCAAAAACTAAGTACGCACAGCACGCAATCATTTGTACGTATTCGCTTCTAGAATTTTCTGTGCTTTGTTTTGATGTCAGAAAACTTGTGGGGACGAAATCTCCAAAACCAATTGTGGCTAGTGCTATAAAGCAGAAGTACGCGGCATCGAGGAAACTCCAATTTTCCCAGGCGGAAAATATAGCAGCTCCAACGCAAATGTAAGCTAAGAGCAAGAATAATACGATTCCGACGGGTATGTGACAGTGCTCGATCCCATGGTGGATGTGGTGCTGCATGCTGGTGGAGGCACTGCTGCTGGGAACTGTACAGCTCTTGTTTTTGTGGTTCTCCTCGTTCCATATCAAAGGCACTCGTGATGGTGTGTCGTGGGGACATATACTGTGAACAAACGGAAATTTAGTTATTACTTGTGAAAAAAAAAGTTTATTGCACATTAGCACGTGTTGTGTATCAACAGCCGGCTGGTTCATAATAGTGTGTAGTGACAAGACCATCGCAGCTCATCACATCTCATCCTCACCAAACTCCTCTCATCAACCAAAAAAGGACGACAGGAGGTTTATTATTATTTTTTATTTGTTTAAATATATATTATTATTATTTCGTCGGAGTCATGCTTTCCATTATATGTATATCTTTTGCCATTTAAGTAACACTTCATGTATTCTTTATTATTTTAAGAGTTCTATTTATTTTTAAGTTAAATTGCGGTATATTAATGTTATTAAACAGGTATTTTATTACTTAAAAGGAATGCCCCAACCATTACTATGAACCACAATGTAAGAAACTGAAAATAAACTATTTTTATTTTATTTAATTATTTATTATTAAAATTCATTTGTTTAAATAACAACTATAACACCTAGTTGATAGCATCCTTGAGCACTAATTGGATATTAATATAAAATAGATGACGTAAAAGTGAGTTAAAATATAATTAAAATAATACTTTTGACGCATTTTCACATGCTAGGTCTTCCTTAGTTTCAAGTTCTTAACGTTTCAAGGCTGGAAGCTGAAAATCAGTGTTACAGTCTACATAGACTGTAACGATATGCTGAGCTGCAGCCTTTTAGACACATATGGAATTTTTGTACTTATATTTAGATTTGTATTGCAGCTTTTATGTATTTACCCATACCTGTTCTCGCTGTTTTTGTTTATGTCTTTGTTTAAAGTAGGTAGTATATATCTGATTTTAATGTTTTATATGTTATGTCTAATATTTTTTTTTCTTTTTTTCTAGGTCAG
Source organism: Pseudoips prasinana (assembly GCA_951640165.1). Taxonomy (NCBI): domain Eukaryota; kingdom Metazoa; phylum Arthropoda; class Insecta; order Lepidoptera; family Nolidae; genus Pseudoips; species Pseudoips prasinana. The sequence continues at coordinate 16,527,880 of OX621259.1, read as the reverse complement.
CTAAGGTCAGTTTACTATTCCTTCTACCTTTGTCCCACGCTAGTCTACAAAAAAATGTAGGCGGGAGTAGTACCTACGTTTTATTCCCTGTGCCTTTTCCCACTGGCACTATTTCTCTTGAAAATAAATATCAACAGTGTCTGGTAGGACACGCACTTTATGAATTAATATGATAGAAAAATAATTATTAATTAATGCTATGATTGATTAAGAATAAGGCAGATGGTAATGAGGTTAATTCTTTTGTTACAATAATATAAAATAAAAAAAGGTTTTTATTCACGTAGACTTTAAAAAAGCGCTTGTAATTAGTCAGAACATGTTCGAAGTAATATATAATTAATTTATAACTATTTCTAGGTACATATAGATATTTAGGTACACGGATTGTAGGAAATAATTTACAATAAGATTTATTTTATATTAGTAACGATATTTAGCCAACTTAAGCTTATAGCTTAAGTATACTGGGACCATCAAGAGGTATATAGTTACTCTCTATAGTCTATAAAATTAAAATATCTAAGGTACAAAGAGTAAATAGAGAAGCTTAGTATGGACAGTTAAAACCAAAATCTTCTTCTACTACCTGGGTAGTAGTAAGGATCGCTCAGAGAGCACGTAAAGCTGTCGGTCCCGTAGATGACCTCTTTCCGGTCGTGTGGCTTGGCGTCCCATCGGGTCAAGAGAGTGATGAAATAGAAAGTGCTCCTGTGCTTGCGCACACACTTGTGCACTATAATATGTCCCGCGCAGATGGCTAATCTCTATTAGGCCGCCGTGGCCGAAATTCAGCTAGGAAGAAATCATTATTAATAACAAGAAACTTACGATTCATCGGGATCTTCTGAGTCGTCAAGATCATCGAGGCTCCTGTTTATCTGTAGCTCGCCACACTCTTCAGCTATGAGCTGTTCTATCGCAGCTCCTCTCGGCCTCTGTATGGTTGTCCTTCCTCTGCCGCGACCAGGTCCATGCACTGTTGCTAGGCACTTAGAACTGCCCATGGTTCTCTTCCGATCTAATGTTTGCGTTTGTAGAGAGGATGATGAGTGGGGTTCTGCAACAAAGAAATGAAGTTACAAACATGATTTTAAGCGTTGTATACTTTAATTTTTAAGGTAACTAGCTATTGACCGCGAGTTTGTCCGCGTGGTAGTCGATATCAAACTTCAAAGAGGTTTAAACGAAGCTATTTTGTGTTCTATTCTAAGGTTTAGGACTACCCGTCCGAAACAAAAACAATACAATATACATTTTTCTTACAAACATGTAACCCCTATATTTTTTAATTTTTTTTTTACATGCGGAAATCCTTTATAGATCGTCCCGCCGCTGGGGAAGCGATGGGGTATGTCGGACTCCCAGCCAGATGGTAGTACTGGGTTTACCAACTAAAACCCCACGGTGTTCCTCAGCCACCTACAGTCCAGACCACGGGAATCGCTCGCGCATTCACCGCAGTCTGGACAGGCGCTGGCCCACTTTTCAGTGAGCCCCACTAACCCCTACTTTAACCCCTTACGGGGCAAATCTTAGTATTCAATCATGACTTATGTATTTTAATTTTAAACTGAATAAATCTTTCTTTTATTTGTTTGATAAGTACTTTGTTCAATATTGTTATACAAATCTTTTGTATGAAAAAAAATCAAATATTGATAAGTCTCCGAAAAGTGAGTGTACAAAAGAAATAGAAGACTGTGAATTGTTTCTTATTAATGCATTAAAATAATGATTAAAATATAAGACTTAAGACACTATTGACGAGAATAAAATATGACGGTATGAATTCGCCAGGACAGCTCGTTTAATATAAAATGGTAATGAAATTTGCTGTTGCTTGGAGTTGGCTATACTGCTAGTACATGCACTTCAGAAAAAATAACAATATTAAAAAAAAAACTTACCATCAATCAAGGCACTGCGCTTAATTCTTCCTAAAGTGGCCGCCTTAGGACTAGCCGGAGCTCGCTCAAACACTTGCGAATATTGTCCTCTATCCCCCGCCCTTGCTTTCACAGTGCCTGGGGACCGGTGAGTCCTGGGAGGAAACGAGGTGTACTGATTGTGCTCCGCTGGTTGTGGAAGAAGGCGTTGCTGCTCATGAAGCTGAAGGTAGTTCTCCTGCTATGGAAAGAAACATAAGAATAAGACGGAAATGTTATAACAAGATTAATGCTATTGACAATGTTTATAATCTCTGTGACTACTAAACAGTGATATTATCTGTATTATTTGGTTTTCCTAATTAAGTAACACTCTTGGTTGACATTATTACTTATTTTTTTGCTCTAACTTTTATTACATTACAGCTATTTAATTCAAATTAAAGCTTAAAGACATAGGAATAGATCATTTTATTGCCAGAAACTGTGTATAGAATGAAGGTGTCATCATCATTATCATCATCAGCCGAAAGAAGTCCACTGCTGGACAAAGGCCTCCCCCAAATAATGAAGAAATGAAGATGTCGTAATAATTTAATTTGTCATTACAGTTACACATATTGGGCATGCAATATTTTTCCTACCTATCTTAATATTAAATAAATTATTTTTTATAAACTTAACAACAGATAAATAACACGTCATGATATATACAATACATAATTTGCAAAAAAAATAACTTTCGTTCATTCACTGTACACTGTTTAACCTTACTTAAACACAATATTGCTAAATAGCTAGCAATGCCGGGAAGCGTTACTTCGTTATAGCACTTACATATAATAGATCTAAGGGACGGGGAGGACTATATTATATTTCTACCATGCAGTAGAATTTCTACTGCATATATGACAGTCCTCCGCTGTATACGAGTATATATTAAGATGGATTGGGCATTTTGAAAGGATGAATGATTAACAAAAGAAGTATACCTGGCCTATGTGAATGGTACTACTGGAAGGGGAACACATTGTCGAACATTCTATGATCAAGTCAGAGATGTTCTTAAGAAAGAACGGGTCAGAAGAATAATACCTACACAATTAGAGTAAGCGAGTCAAAAGAGGTGTGCAAGGATCGTGACGAATGGAAATCCGTTGTCACTGCCTATCCCTAGTAACAGGCGTGGGTAAGTTTCATTAGACCACTTTAATCTAAAACTATTCTTTTTTATTATTGTATTGTGTTGTTTCTCATTACCTGTTTCACATATAGAACGTGTTTGCATTTTGAATGCAGCATTCTTGTTGCAGCTAGCTGGGACAAAGCGGCACTTCTGCACTGATTATCCCAACTAGATTTCTTTGTTCTATTATGAATGCAAGTGGCATTAGTACCGTTCATAATATATATATATGGTTTAATGTATGCTCATCGGCCTACATATATATTATTATATTGTCTTTTTTATAATATTGGATGGTTGTTATGTTGAAAACATTGTTTAAGCAATTATTAAAAAAACCTTTGATAGAGCTGGAGTTGGCACTAGGCCCCCGTCTTAGACATAAAGTTTAGAAGCTTATTTACAGATTCCAAATTAAACAAAGTTATCAGATAAAGTGTATTTGTCATATAGAGTTTAGAGGACAGCAACCGATATATAGTTTAACATATGCTCATTGGTCTAGCTTTATTGAGTTTTTATGTTGAAAAGTTAGCAGGTAAATTAAGTTCGGCTTCCTATGCTGTCTGGAAAATAAGGCAATTGTCAGATGAACAAACTGCTAGATTAGTGTATTTCGCGTACTTTCATAGCATTATGTCGTATAACAATGTTTTTTATTACAAATGGACGTATTTTTATTATTACTATTTTTTATCATTATTATTATTCTATTGTACATCATTGACATATTTATATTATCTATTTGACATTGTAAACAATTTATTTTATAAAAAAAAAAAATCTGAATAATGTATTTGCACGCCATTAGTGGCAGGATATGCGGAATCTTATTATGTAAAATCTTTTGTACCATATTCTGGCAAATAAATAATTTGATTGATTGATATGGCATTCTGCTGTAGGGTTCGGCGGCTGACATAGGTACTATTTTTGTATTGCAGAAAAGAGCAGTCAGAGCCATTTATGGTTTAGGCAGCCGCGATTCTTTGCGAAATTTGTTTAAAGAAATAAATATACTTACTGTGCCATCGGAATATATATATCAGAATATAATGTTTGTTAGAAAAAATATTCATAATTATAAAAAGAAAAGTGAACTGCATAATATAAATACTAGGAATAAAAACAAACTAGCCATGCCAGGCTTTAGAGTAAGCAAAACTAATAAATCATTTTTAGGAAATTGTATTAGGTTTTATAACAAGCTTCCTACTCAAATTACTGATCTGCCTGACACAATTTTAAAACACATATTAAACGTGTACTTATGGCTAGGGGTTATTACACCACTAAAGAGTACATCGATGACAAAGACGTCTGGCTCTCACTTCCTACCTGCACATTGCTCGCTGGAGATCTTGTAGCCATATAGACATGACTGATCTGCTGTGTTACGTGAACTATCTGTAAATGATTGCTATCATATACTTAATTTAAAATTATTGACTCTGTCTCAAAATGAATAATGTTATTGTTTCGAAGTTTTTCTTTTGTATACCTAAATATAATCTAAAATAATAAGCATTCAGACAACCGATCGAGCATATATTGTGTTTGCCTACTAAATAATTACTCTAATTGGACCAAAACCCGTGTTCATGCCCGCTTGAGTATGTTTCGCCGGACCGTCTCAACTGGGTCGTGTTGAAACCGATAGTAGATGAACCCACTGAGTTTGTTTCGCTGGGTCTTCTCAGTTGGGGCGCGTTGGATCCGGTGGTAGCATTAAAGCGCGACCGTCGTTGTTAACACAAGGTCCGTCATAATAATAATACCTTTAATATAGACAGAACCATTGACAATATGTAGTAAAAATATTAGACTTAAACTAGATAATTAAACATAATCTCTTGACAATAACTTGATACGAGCTAGCTAAATATCATTTCTGTAATAAAATAAATTTTATAAATGTTTTCATACAAGATGTACCTAAATATCTATGTTACTAGAAATAATATATAATGTATACAACTATATTACTACAAACATGTTCTGACTATTTACAAGCGCTTTTTTAAAGTCTACGTGAATAAAAACCTTTTTTATTTATTTTATGTATAATTAGGATTTGTTTGGTCAGAAAAATACCCAGAGTGTGGAAATTGGCAGTATTAGAGACCTGCACCTGATCTCATCCTGAGTGTGTCGGATAGCAGATTTATCAGATTATGAGTGAGACAGGAGTATAAAGTGCGTTCGTACTACACACTACACCAGTATATCCCGTGTGGCTGACGCCATAGAATATCGCCACCCAATCTCATTTCATGGGGAGCGTTGAAGTCATCCCGAGGGAATACCTATCTGTCTGTGTACTATGAGCATCATACTGCGATCGCCAATTCGTCTGCCAAGCGTGGCGATTATGGCATATCCCTCCAAATAATAGACACATCTCCATTGTGGAAGGCCTTTGTCCAGCAGTGGACGTTATTTGGCTGATATGATGACGAGTATATTCTTAGTTGGTTAACTTACATTAAGATTGGTCCCCGTAACTAAAATTTGACCAGGAATACTATTATATTTTACGCCAATTTTTATGATATGGAAAACATTAGAATTTTTTAGCCAATTTAAAAAGTTTAAAAAGCAATCTATTCTGGTTCTTTGTCAAGTTTAGCTACTTAAACAAGGCTCCGGAATGCTTTTGGTGCCATCCGATTATTTATGCAATTAAAATGGTAAAATAGTCAACACTGGTCTTAGATATTAGCAACCCTAATTGGACAATGGTACAATCGTTCGCACTTAATTTTGAACTCTATAGTGTTGTAATAAGTGCTTTAACTATTAAATTATGAACATACACTATGACCGTTTAAGTGTAGCTGGAATCTAGTGTTCAATACTGCACGTGTGGCGCAGCAGCTAAGACAGTCGCCTTGCAGCTTCGTGTCGCGGGTTCGAGTCCCGCGCCGGACAACTATTTATGTGACCCATAAATAGTTGTTAGTAATTTGTGTCCGTCTATTATATGTTTGTAAAGTACCCCGCAACACAGGGATTAGATTCTCTAGTGCGGGCATTGCCTTTAAAAAAATTAACAAAATACTCACTTCTCCGTCCTTCCTCCAAGTATTCGGCACTTTTCTCTTTGTTGCCTTTAGCCAGGCTAATCTCGCTAGTCTGGCTAACGAAGCGCCTAGCCCAGCTAAGCATGCGAGTGTGAGTGGTACACCCGCGGCTGCGTATGCGACAGTCGCTGCTCGCCCAGCCGCTGTCCGTGGCGAGACGTTACCATACCCTGCAACAGAAAATAAATATATAAAAAATTAAAATTAAAATCTTGAGTAACTCGTATGATTTTGTGAGGGTCCGCTGGTCCGAGAAACCGCTGTATGCAGGTAGGACAGGACCGGTGATTGTAGAGATCTTTGGGGAAGGTCTTAGTTCAGCAGTGGATATCTTTATTCTTATATGCCGATAATGATGATGATGAATATTAGATAGTAAAACATACACGCAAAATGTACAAATAAAATGTGAGACAAAAATTAGTCTGGAAATATTAATAATTAATAAATATTGCGAAAACTAACTACTGATCAGAGCCGAAGCAGAGCCTGTACTGTGGCAGCCAGACAACATACTTATATAAAAACACATACTTATATATCTCTAAATACATACACAGATAAACTAGCTAACCCGTTAAGTACTTAACTTGAACTTAATTTGTGTTTATTTAATTTAATCTTTATTTCAGACATATATGTACAGACGCCAGCACATCAAGCTATTTCAATCTGTAAAATTTCCTTAATTCAAAGTGAACCTTATGCTATTGTGATAAAGTTGAAAATCTATAAAATAAATTTGCCAGATTGGGGTAGCTGGATGTGCTGGCGTCTGTACAATAACAGACAGTCCATAATTTTATTACGAAACTAAGGTTAGTACGGGTTAGTAGTAAACAAGTAAACAACACTTTTTTGCATTTATTTTTGTTAGTAGTAAACAAAAATAAATGCAAAAAAGTGTAAGTAAACAAAACAGGTTAAAAAAATATTACTAAAGACTATTATCTATTTCTGTGCAGGTGTACACCTGCCTAGTACACAGTAAAAGGGCTGTCAATCTTGCACACTAACATTCTGAGGACAGTATTGGTGCTACCGCGGATCCTACTCATCATCGATGCAGTTCCTTGCATTCAACTTGTTTCAGAAAAATTGGTGAAGTTAGATCTTCTCTTAAATAACTCATCACAGCAGTGAGGCGTTCATAGCCAGGGGATCTCTCTCTTGCTTCTAATGAATGACCACAAAAGTGGTATAATTTCTGAGGGTCTCCGTGCTTCGGAGGGTACGTTAAGCTTAAGCTCGGTAGTAGACATAAGACAACAGTGGTTAAGCCATGTCGGAGGCCTACCTAGCGGCTTGAACAAACTGTGATACCACTGTCGATACGATAAGTAAGTTCAGCAGTATCTTCAGATGTCAGATGAAATAGACATGTTCATGCACACAAATTGTGCATGAACATGTCTATTTGTCCAGAGTCTGGGTGTAATTTATATATATAAGTCTGTATTTACAAAAGAAAAGTAGCATAATTATGTAGTATATCCGTTATCTAGTTTCCATAGTATAAGCTCTGATTAGCTTGGGATCAGATGGCTGTGTGTAAATAATGTGCCAAGATATTATTATTGTTTATATTTTAATAATCTATAGTGAACAAGGCAACAGAAACTAAACAAATCATACAAAAACATTATTGGTCGATGTATTGAGGTTGTAATAATCTCAAGTCTTTGAGCTTTTAAACGAGCTGAAAGAATTTCAACGACAAAGTATTTGCAAGATAACGCGCCTGAAGATGACATCTTTGTAAGAAAATATCTAGAAAACTTAATTTTTAAACTTTGACTACGTCTTTGAGGCTCCTTTAAAAGTTAGATAACATTGTAGTTTAATCTTTCATTTTATCTTTTGATGTACACTTTAAGTGCGTTTAAAACTTTCAGTTGGTGGTGGAATAAATTATGTTTTATTAAAAATAGATCTATGCAGTTTGTAAAACTGTAATAGGAGATAATACTAATTTAGTTGTATGAACCTGCTGTGTGGTAACGGCATAGAATATCATCACCCCCACCCCAGGTGGGCGGCCTACCAGACAACGGGCAGCAGCGGTTTTCTGTGAACTATGAACATCAAACTGCAACAATCCGTCTGCCTAGTGCTTATCCTTCCATAGTTTTCGGGGAGGCTTTTATCCAGCAGTAAACTTACTTTGGCTGAGGTACTTGCCTTTCACGCTGCAGGTCGTGGGTTCCATTCCCATCCAGGACATATTTGTGTGCATGAAAATGTCTTTTTGTCCTGAGACTGAGTGTAATCATCTAATACATGTATTTACAAAAGAATAGTAGTATAATAATATATAGTATATCAATTATCTGGTTTCCATAGTAAAGCTTTGCTTAGTTTGGGATCAGATGGCTGTATGCAAATAATGTCCCAGGATATTATATTATTATTAACACCCCGTCGTTTTTGAGCCGAGGGTAAAAAATATGCAAAATCATGTGCTAGCTTTTGGTCTTGATAATTTTTAACTACTTACCTATAGTAGTTATAAGAGTAATACAATAAACCAAGGCTCCAGAGAATGTCCACTTGGTCTCCATTGCCAGTTCAGGAGGCTGCGCTTCTGAAGACTGTCTTGCTGCCGCCACTATGGACGTCTCGAACTTACGCAACTGCTCATGAACCAATCTTGTCCAGTTACGTTCGTATAGAACATTGAGACGTTCTGAAACAAAGAAATAATATATTTATAGATTTCACATCATCAAACTGATATCGTACTGCTAAAGGAAAGGAAGGAAATTCTACCATCCCTGAACAAACGCCTATCTCGCTGTCTACTACATCTGAACAGAAAAGATTTGCGCATGGTGATAGGCACAATCACCGGACACTGCACACTAAACAAACAACTCTTCAAGATTGGCGTCACAGACAGCTCCTTGTGCAGAGGATGCATTGAATCTGAAGAAACACCGGCACACGCGTTGCCAGCCAACGGCCAATGTTCCTAAACGATCCGAAGACACTGCAGGAAGTACTCACGCCAAGCTTTCGAGGCCTCTTGGACTTCTGGATGGAACTAAAATGGTTTGAGTAGCCAGATAAGCCCAATTAGGAGGCTAAGTGCGGAAACCAATCGCCCAACTAACATCGTACACTGCTGGAAATAGGCCTCCCTCAGGTTTTTATAACGTTGATGTTTGGAAGGGTTGCTGTAGTCACCGCGATTGGCTAGCAAATTGGTGACCGCAGTAAGGAGGTAGCTAGTAGCAGGTGGGGCTGCTACGTACCTACCTAGTGTATCAGTTAGTGACCTTTTACGACGCCCACGGGATGTATGTGGTGGCCCTGATATTTCTTTCTGGGCCGAAAACCACACGGTTAATGAAGACCTTATTCCATAAAAATAATAATTTTTATTCAATCAATAAGGATTTTGTACATAATATCTATCTTAAAGTTAATAGCACAATTTTTGTAGGAAACTAGTAATGTGAAGATAGAGTAAACGGCGATGTCCGTGCGTATACACTGTGTGACAGACACCAACGCCTCCTGCCCTTACAATTTAAAAAGCACATACAATTAAGGAAAAAAAAAGGTTTAACATAAAAAAAGGCTTAACACTAACAACTAAAACTAGAATTAAAATGAACCTTATTCCATGGGTTCACCGTGCGGAAACCGGGTCCATCGCGTGGTAGAGGAGGGAACATTCGACAGAGTCAGACTTGCGACTCAGATGTAGGTTTAAGGAGGCCCCTTGTGATGCATCAACGCTCACTTTCTCTGCCTCTCAGTGTTCCCCCCTCTTCCTAGCCAAATTTGGTAAGATCCTAACAATGCCGCTTTGAATACTCGTTCTAATATAGAACTTATGGAAGTTCTTGATAATCCTAGGTCTTTTAATAGGTTATAGAGAGGGATTTTGAAGGTATACCCCTCGCACGCACTTCCACTGCTTATAAATTAACTACAAATAATACTTAATACTACTTGATAATACTTATAGATCTACGTACTTAAAATAATACGTTTTTGATGTCGATAGTTGGAATTTAATATGAAACTTATTCAGCACTTAGGTATTAGAGCGGTAGTAGAGTCTGATACAATATTAAAGTAACTAAACTTTAGAACTAGTCCGTCCGTGCGGTTTATTTTATCACATAAATGTTGAAAAATCCTTAAATAAATAACAAGTTATGAAGCTATTATTTTGAAATTAAATATTATTTCATTAAAAAAATTTCGACATGTAGCAGTTAGTGAACGCTGAAGTCTCTAAACCAGTACAGGGGTATTGGCTCCCGATACGAGGAGCCCCGAGAACGCAGGTGTCCTGGGTATGCTACTCTGGTGCCCCCTTTTTCCGATCTTCCCGATCAGAGCTCTTTCCCGATGCTGCTCGGAGGCCTCCTTTTGACTGTCTCATAGAAAGAGATCACGGCGACCCATTTGATGGAGTTATCAGCCAGCATCGCGCCTGACCAATCCCAGCCGATCTCTGCGACTAGTACTCGCCTTTCGGACTCCCAGACTGGGCACTCCGCGAGTTTGTGCTGGGAAGAGTCCAGGTCGCCCCCGCAATGGTACAAACGAGGTACCTCGTATGCAGTATGGGTACTATGACTTGTTTAACCACTAGGTAAAGGTACCTGTGGCTGCACTTTTGAATAAATTATTCTAAATTTGAAGAATAAGGTAAATGTTGCAAATGCGCGTACCCCGACGGCGGGTTCGAAGCGTCGTGGATGATAGGGCACCGCACACTTAGCTTGGGTGGTGTTTGCCGAACGGATTCCCACAGACCTTGTTTGATGATTGATCGGTGGCGTGATACACTTATGAAACTCACTTTTAGATTGACTGATTATTATTATATTATAACACTGCAATTTACAGAGCACATCTTTACATCGTAACCGACCTCCAATGTTCTCTACATCGGAATTGCCATGAACGAATTGACCGATGAGCGAGATCTAGATTAATAAGTGATGGAAATATTTGAAAATGGAAGCACAGGTGGCGGAAAATTTGAAAGTGAACCGGTTATGTATTGATTATAATGAACAATGTTGATTTTACGTCAACAGCAATCAATACCATGCAAGTCATACCTATATTATACAACTTCAAAGCTTTAATCAAGCCCAAAGACTCGTTTGAACCTTTACTTAGCTTTGTCAAATGACAGATTTTCAACAAAGACCAGCAATTTCATGGCCCTCATTGTAAGAGGCTTGAGTGTTTACAATTATTGCCAAGATTAACTGTTACCCCCAAACTGGAATAGGCCATCAAGCACCAAGAATGTACGATAAGATCTTTCAAATAGGCCTTTATAATTTCGATGGCCCAGCACTTAAATTAACGAGGCTTGCCATCAGCTTTGTTTAGTTTAATCAAGTTTAATCAAAAGTTCAAAGTACCATTTTACTTTGAAGACCTGTTAATGACTGTCTTGCTAATCTTAAGACAGAGGTTTTTTGTGTTGCTTTGATTGATTTGATTAGCGTTTGTTGATTGATACTGTAATGATATTACCTGTCCTCCTATAGAATAAAACCTCTTTTATCAAGATAGCTAGTAGCTCTGGTCACTTTATTAAAATAACTAAACATAGCTTTTAAAATGAGAATCGAATTCGAATCAAATAAAAAGTATGGTGTTACGTTTGATTGATGTTTGTCAATAGTTATAAAAATGGTGTGCTAAAGTAAACATTGTAAATCTAATTTTATTTAAATAAAATCAGTGATTGTTTGTGAATACATGTGTTATCATTGAGAAGACCTCCCTAGATCCCGTATAGAAATACCTCTTGCAGCTGCGAGTGTGCTTACATGGTGGTAGGCGCCTTTGGTTATTTGAAAAGATTTTGAAGTTTTCAAAGGGGAGACTTAACAAGATTTACAAGAAGTCTAGAGAAAAATAAGAAAATATGGAATCGACAAGCGTGAATTTACAATTATTTAATGGTTTGAAACAAGATGCGAAGGAGTTTTTCAAACAATTTAAAAGATTTTCTATCATAAAAAGATTATCAGACGAAGAAAAAGTAGCGATCATCCCGTTTTTTCTACAAGGAGCAGCGTTATCGTTCTACAATATAATAGTAGATACGGCTACAGGATTTGCTGACCTTGAAAAATATTTTCTAGAGGAATTTCCAGCAACTATTGACTATACAGAAGAATTTTATAGGACGAGACAGAACTATGATGAAGACATTTTAGGATATTTTTATAAGTTACAAGAACTAGCTTGCAAGGCAGAAATAAAAGATGAAAGAAAATTTATTATACAGTTTATTAAATCGTCGGCACCATTTTACAAACATAAACTAGCAACTTCACTAATAGAAGATAAAAAACAATTAAAGAAATTAATTGTACAGTTAAAAGATATTTACGATATGAAAGATTTAAAGCCACATGATGATAATAAGTTCTACACACCATCATATAATATGAGGCGTTACCCGACACCACATGTGCAAGCGAGATCAGAACGCCAACCATCAGCCAACTCAAGATATGTGACGCCGGGAGGGAAAAGAACATCGGCGGCATTGAACGTCACACATCAGGCAGTTTCGAGTCAGCAGAACGGGGCGACGTGTGAAAATGGCGTTCAAACAAAGGAAGTATTTAATTTTTTAAATAGTTTTAGAAATAGTATACCGTATATTAGGGTTATGTATAAGAACAATTCATGTCCAGCTCTCTTAGACACGGGAGCTGCGGTGTCATGTATGTCGGGAACGATGGCGCGTAGATTAGGATTAGGTTCGACAGGAACTGCAGTCGGCTCTATACAAGGCGTTGATGGAAGGACGATCGATACGACTGGAACAGCTAAATTTAATTTTTATATTAACGGTAAGGAATTTTGTAATAATATTTATATCATAGAAGATCTTGCATGCCACTTAATTTTAGGACGAGATTTTTTGAATACGAATGCTGTCGTCATGGATTTTGCTAAGAGTAGAATAGTCATTGGCACGGAAGTGGTCTATTTTTGCCAAGACCAAAGAGTTTTTAATTGTTTTGAAAAAAATTCTGACAGTCATGTCAAATGTCACCAAAATGTTGACAAGAAGATTGGTAAGAATAATAATTTTGTAGTAAATAAGAATTCTTCGCCAGTAATTAATAGCGAAGTCTATGAAAAAAAGAGAGATCGAGTTAGTGATGATAAGGTCACTTCGTTGGGCAATTTATCGGCAAAAGTGGTATATAACATAACTCAGGTACGTCACAAGGAAAAGGTCAACTACGACAGGAGAACAAGGCGAGAGTTCCGGCCGGGAGATTTAGTTATCATACGCTCTTCGGGACGATTTTCTGGTAAGAACCACGAATTACAACGTTCATTTATAAGACCATGGGTGGTGGTTAGACGCGTAAGTGATATCACTTATGTGGTGCGAAAGCCTGGACGGAATAGATCCGACACAGTACATGTCGATCGAATGAAATCATTCCAGACAAGAGAGATTTGAATAAATACTTGGTATGCTGGGCTCCTATGTCTAATGAGAGTTATTTTATTTATTCCGTTATTTTTATTTAACATTGTACGATTAGCATAAAATTATAATATTAATGTTGTCCACTGCTGGACATGGGCGTAGGCAAAATATTGTCATAATTTTAATACTGGTTATGATTGACTATAGTCATCACACTTATGACTTATTTTATTGGTGGTGATGATGTATAAGTGGCGCTACTACATGATTATCAGGTGTTACCCTGAAAAGAGTCGTTTTTGGGGCACAAAAACAGGATGTTCATTGTCTGGAGAAGCAATGAAAGCCTCCTAGACTAACCAAATCCTGTTATTATGTTGTTTATGCCAGAAAACACACGATATTTATAGATTACATCAAAAATGTGGAATTATCATGTCACGGTGTTTGCGACCAAACATCTCCGAAACGGCTGGCCCGATTCGCATAAAATTTTGTATGAATATCTGGCGAATATTTTTTTTTTTTTTTTTTTTTTTAAGTTTAAGGGTGAACCACTACTAAATATTTGCCTTTAATAAAAAAAAAAAAAAAAAAAAAAAAAAAAAAAAAAAAAAAAAAAAAATTGAAAATTAAATAAAACTTTAAATTCACCATTCTACTACCAAGCCCTATCTATTTTTTTAGTAACAATAATTTAATTTTATGTTTATTTGGATAATTTTTTTGCACCCAATCAAATGTCTTTCGGTAACTTAGATTTGTTAATAGACCCGGTAGATGGCGCTGCGATAAGACTGCGAGTTTTATTGCTATTGTTACGGCGGTGGTAGAATATATAAGCCGTTTACTTATGTTACTGATGAGAATGTTTATACTTACAATTTTATTTTATTTGTCAAATATATGAATATACTTTCGCGCATAAATTTTGTTTTCATGTGAAACGTACGAGAGCAACGATGACCAGGGGCGGTGTTCCAGTTTACAGAATCCAGTACAACCACAATGGACATGATGGAAGATCGAAAAATGAATAACGGGTTTACAAGAAGTAAACATCCAGGTAGTGATAGGGAGTTAGGAAATGCGGGAAGCGTAGATTAAGGGGATATTTCCGTCAGTAGTTAAGAGTGGGTGATAGAATTTAATTATTCATTTGCATCACACATCTGGCACATAGTAGACTATAGATGTGGGAGAACCTCATGGGCTCCATGATGTTGATGGGTTTTCTATTCTACCTAACACTTTTATTTTCATGTCTGGGGACAAATAGGTAATATAATAGGTTACTTGGTATAAATGGGATATTTATTTTTCATTAATCTTGGTTGGTATATGATCTTCCATCACAGTCCTGACTCTCTGGAACCCACCCCTGATTGATAAGATTAATATCTTTTTGTTATCAATTATTTTGGATAGTTTAGCAGTTAGGTTTTATAATAGGATAGCCATTAGCCAACTTTTATACATGCTTCAATTAATTTTTAACCACTTGTTCTAATTAATTATTTCAGATTATCATTAATAATTTAGTTGAACGGTCAACTGTTGTGATAATTTAATTTGGATTAAACTTTTAACCAGTTGTTATAATTAAGTTTGCCCTTTTAAAATAATTATTTTCAGATAATTAATTTATGATTTATTTAAATAGTTAAAAGTTGTAATTATTTTCATTTTTTTTATTTCTGTACTTTCAATTGGTGATAGGACCAAGTATGATAATTGAAGCTATTGTGTGTGAAGGTTGACTAATATTTTATTTTAGCTAGGATAACTATAATTAGGTAGCGTTTAGCTAGTGTTAGGAAAGTAGAATTAGGGCCTTGAAAGTATAATTTTTGGTTGGTTTTTTTTATACTTTGAGCAAGTCGGACTCACACTCCCATTTGCTAGACTTTCAGTGGGTCCTGGGTTCAATTCTACTCTTTTTTATTGCACCTATGTATTTGATAACTCCCAACATAGGTAGACAGTTATAATGTAGGAAGGTAACAGAATTTTGGAAGTGTTTCAAGACTTCCAAAATTTTTTTTGGGGAGGGGGTGATGTAATGATATTACCTGTCCTCCTATAGAATAAAACCTCTTTTATCAAGATAGCTAGTAGCTCTGGTCACTTTATTAAAATAACTAAACATAGCTTTTAAAATGAGAATCGAATTCGAATCAAATAAAAAGTATGGTGTTACGTTTGATTGATGTTTGTCAATAGTTATAAAAATGGTGTGCTAAAGTAAACATTGTAAATCTAATTTTATTTAAATAAAATCAGTGATTGTTTGTGAATACATGTGTTATCATTGAGAAGACCTCCCTAGATCCCGTATAGAAATACCTCTTGCAGCTGCGAGTGTGCTTACAATACTTATTGTTCCATGAGACTTAAGGGAAAGACCGTTCAAATATTTGTGATTAATACATATATAATATATTAGTATATATGGCTGGCCTGTTGTTCTAGTGGTTAGTGACGCTAAGTGTTAAGCCAGAGGTCGTGGGTTCGATCCCCACCCAGGACAAATCTTTGTGAGTTAAGTATGACTATTTGTCTTCTATCGGGGTGTAAATTATGTACAACTAGCTGTGCCCTGCGGTTTTACCCGCATTCGTCATCATCATCATCATCATATATGCCGAAAGACGTTTACTACTGGACAAAGGCCTCCTCCAAAGATCTCCACAATTGCCGGTCTTGTTCTATTCGCATCCAGCATTTTCCAGCGACCCGCACAAGATCATCGGTCCATCTTGTAGGGGGCCTGCCCACGCTGCGTCTTCCGGTTCGTGGTCGCCACTCGAGAACCTTTCTGCCCCAACGGCCGTCGGCTCTACGAGCTATGTGCCCTGCCCACTGCCACTTCAACTTGGCAATTCTTCGGGCTATGTCGGTGACTTTGGTTCGCCTGCGGATTTCGACATTTCTGATGCGATTCCGCAGGGAAACTCCGAGCATAGCCCTCTCCATTGCTCTTTGGGTGACCTTGAGCCTTCTAATAAGGCCCATAGTGAGCGACCACGTCTCTGTTCCGTATGTCATCACTGGCAACACACACTGGTCGAAGACTTTCGACTTGAGACACTGCGGTATTTTGGACGAGAAGATGTTACGTAGCTTCCCGAACGCTGCCCAGCCGAGTTGGATTCTACGATTGACCTCCTTCTCGAAGTTGGACCTACCTAGTTGGATGGTCTGTCCTAGGTAAATATAGTTCTCTACAACTTCGAGTGCAGAGTCACCAACTTTCAATTGAGTGGGTGCAACATGGACGTTTGACATGATTTTCGTCTTATCCATGTTCATTTTCAGACCCACTTGTTGAGAGACTCTGCTGAGGTCATCGAGCATTGTACCGAGGTCTTCCATGGTCTCAGCCATGACTACGATATCATCGGCAAATCGAAGGTGAGTGATGTACTCGCCATTGACATTGATGCCAAAGCTTTTCCAGTCCAGAAGCTTGAAGACGTCTTCCAAAGTCTGTTGGATAGAGCCAACTGACGAAGCTGAAGACTAAGGATGGTAGAATCGTCACGTCTAAACCTGAGTTGCTGGGAGAGATCGAGAAGTTCTACGGACAGTTATATACGACAACACAGCCACCTGTCAAAAGTCATGCATCAGATCCCAGAGCACGACTAACCCGACACTACACCGAAGACATCCCGGACGTCAGCCTGTACGAGATTAGAATGGCTCTCAAACAACTCAAGAACAACAAGGCGCCTGGTGATGATGGAGTTACAGCAGAGCTTCTGAAGGCGGGTGGTACACCAATCCTACGGGCCCTTCAGAAGTTATTTAACACCGTCATACTAGATGGTCAAACGCCACAAGCATGGCACAGAAGTGTGGTGGTGCTCTTCTTCAAAAAGGGCGACAAGACCCTATTGAAGAATTATAGACCCATCACACTGCTGAGCCATGTTTACAAGTTGTTTTCGAGGGTCGTTACGAACCGTCTCGCGCGCAGGTTTGACGACTTCCAGCCTCCCGAACAAGCCGGTTTCCGAAAAGGCTTTAGCACCATAGACCACATACATACGCTGCGGCAAGTTAGACAGAAGACCGAAGAGTATAACAAGCCACTGTGCTTAGCGTTTGTGGACTATGAGAAAGCCTTTGATTCTATCGAAACATGGGCCGTGCTGAGGTCTCTCATAAGGTGCCAAATTGACTACCGGTATATCGAGGTGATAAAGTGTTTGTATGAAAACGCCACTATGTCAGTGCGACTCCAGGACCAGATCTCGAAACCTATCCACTTGCAGCGAGGCGTGAGACAGGGAGATGTTATATCTCCGAAAGTGTTCACCGCTGCATTACCCGCGTTAAACTTTATAAATTATAGCCTATGTGTTAATCCAGGGTGTCTGCTGACTCCATATTAAATTTAATTAAAATCGCTCCAGCCGTTTAGTCGTGAAGAAGTAACATACATACTCACACAGTCACAAACTTTCGCATTTATAATATTATTAGGATATGTATGTATTTAGAAATATATTTATACTAACGGGCGTGGTTGGTAAATGCTTGCCTTTCACACCACAAGTGGTGGGTTCGATTCCCACCCAGGATGGGTATTTGTGTGCATGAACATGTCCGTTTGTCCTGAGTCAGAGTTTAGTTATCTATATAAGTATGTACTTACAAAAGATAAGTACAGATAATATATCAGTAATCTGATTTCCATAGTACAAGCTCTGCATAGATTGGGTTCAGATGGCCGCATATGAATAATGTCCAAGGATACTATTATTATTAATAATTAAATAGGTATTTGGTATTCAATTTATTTAATTTTATTACTGATACGAATTTTGAACGAAACAGTGTCGTTAGAATAAACAAAGTGAGTAGTACTAATAGAAAATGAAAACCAATTTATTGTTATAATAAATCTAAGCTATAACAAGTAAGAATAAATTTTCTTGGCACTAATAAATTTATTGTATTCATAACATGAATAATTTGAACTCAGTAACTGAATCTAGACCTTTAATAAATTCAATTCATAAAACAAGATTTATGTAAGAGTCAGAACTAGGTTTATCCATCTCAAATCATTTCAATATAAGTCAATATTAATCTTTAAAGTTAGCAAACAGTGACGAAATTTTAAGTAAATAAGTTTTAATTGACACAATCGCTATAAATGCCTGTTATAAAATATGAATGCCTGGCCTGTTGCTCTAGTAGGTCTGGGATCTGTTGACAGCTAATTCAGAGGTCGTGGGTTCGATGCCCTTCCAGGACAAATCTTTGGGTGATGAGCACGATTGTATCTTCTGTGTCTGGTATTTATTTATAATAATATGTATGTATTTAATATATAAGTAGGTATGTTTATAACTTGTTCGGTTGCCATAGTACAGGCTCTGCCTGATTTAGGATCAGATGGTAATCTGTTAGTTTTCCTTATATATTTAGATATTTATTGAAGCTGTATTCCTATTTATCTTCAATTTCATCTTATATTTTTATTTGTATATGCACATATGTTACGTGTTTTATCTCTTGTTCATTAATATATTTTTTAATTGATTGGGGATGCTTTCGAGAAAGTCCCATGTAAATTTTGTTGAGATCAGTTTTTTTTTATAATAGCAAGGTAACCGCTCTAGTCTATCACCGCCGCCGAATGACACTAGCAACACCAGAGGAGTTTCAGGAGCGTTGCTGGGTTAAAAAAAGAAATGGCTCGCATTTTGAAAGTTGCCATTTCATACCAGTTAGAAAATACCTCCGCAGTTATTTGATTGCGCAGAGTGCTAATGCGCAGCAGAAGGTTCTTGTAAAACATACGGTGGTAGACGACCATTTATCCAGGTAATATGGATGAAATGTCCACTTCTGGCGAGAGGGTCTGTGACAGCAGTTATTGTAAAGACAATTTTTAAGTCAGTGGCGTATTTTCTTTTAACAAAGTAATTTCATACAGTATTATATGATATGTAAATGTCTATATCTTTTATAATATAAAAATAATATCCGGGACATAATTTGCCATGACCAACCTAGAGTACTCTTAATACACTATGTAGTCTATGTATGTTTTCTTTGGATACGTACCGTTTGGGTACGTACCAAATTGGGATCACAACGACGATTCGGATCCAAAGAAAACATGTGCAAATGGAGTTACATTTCCACATCACAAAACATCTGCAAGTGCGGCGTGTCACCTCAAAGTATGGCCCAATTATCTGTTTGTCTCTCCTGTCCACTGTTGTTCCCTACAGGAGTTTAAAAACAAGAAGAATTAAAAATACAAGAAGTAACAATTAGGAGTAACGTCAATTTATTAAGCTTCAATTTTACAACCTTATTGAAACGTTTCACTAACCCTCACAATCTAAAACAAACGTATCAAATAAAAAATAACCAGACAAAGAAAACAAAGCTTAATCAACAGAAAATACACGAGAAATAACAGTGAGCCTTATTTACAAATTAATGAAAAGGAATTCAAATTAGCTCCTCAAAAGACCGATCACGTAGAAAAGATTTAACGCTTAATGAAAATAGCTTTTGTAACTGGACACTGCGCGATGTATTTTGTATAGTCTGTGATGTTAATTAACTCTGCTACGTATCAAATTGCTAATTAATATCAGGTTGAAACATTTCAATGGTGACGGATATACATATTATGTACACAAAGGCTTTAATCACGGCCATCGCAGAGAACGGATTTGACGGAATGTATTGCGTCATGCGCTCTTATTTTAGGGTACCGTACCACAAAAGGAAAAACCGGAACCCTTATAGGATCACTTTGTTGTACGTCGGTCCATCTGTCTCCCTGTTAAGACCCTTTTTCAAAGGAACGCGTGGAGTTAGGCGATTGGCACACTGCCCCGCATAATGCAGCGTAGTGCGTGAGTGCGTATTCTACCGTTGCTTGTAAGTATCTCCGTTTTTATAGAAAACACGCACAGTCCAACACACTGAAACTGCATCCACGCGCGTTCATGCATTATGAAGCTGGAATTTATATTATTTAGCTCAAGTCTATTGTATCTTGGAGCTGTGAAAAACAAGCTTCTAAGCCAATGCAATCGAAAGATACAGCCGTTTGGATATGCCGCAAATTTCCGCAAATTATCGACACTCGCAAGGCAATCAAAATCTACACTTACGAGGGTACATCTCGTGAACTCAGAATCTTGAAATTTGGTACAAAGCAACGTCTTAAATCATAGATAAAATCTGTATGATGTAATGAAAAATTGCGAAAACCGTAAATTTTAAGTTACATCATATAATGAAAATATTTTTAATAATTTTAAACTTACTACCCCTTTCCTTATGAACGTGTAGAGGTATTAAATTTAAATTTATTTTAAATACTCCGGTCTATAATATCTTTAAGCTGAAACGAAATCAAACTTCAATGTGACCGTACGTTGTACGGAACCATCGGTGCGCGAGTCCGAATCACACTTGGCTATTTATTTCTTATTTTTGGGGTAGGTAACCATGACTCACTTGCAAGTTTAAAATCCAAATTATGAACCGCCTGATATATGATAATCTTGAGAAGCATAAAAAACACTAACAGTTGAATTGATCACCTCTTTCTATTGCAGTCGGTTAAAAGCCCACAAAATGCTTCAAATTTTCTTAGCAAAGACCATTTTACACAATATTTGTATGGGATGTCGAAAAAGCTTCCGGCAAAGCATATCCTATTAAATTTGAAAAGCAGAGATGCAGATGGCTATTTTTCATTGAGCCTGGCCGCTGCACCGGTGTTTCGACTAGGACATTATACAGTAGGTAAAATCAGCTATCAGGGTATTATAGTTTATGAGACCATCTTGGATATATTCTTAAAGCCTATGTTTTGTATTATTTGTCCATTAAAAATAAATATTTAAAAATAAATCCTCTTAATCATTTCAGTCATTTAAAATCTATATTACAAATGATATGAATATTAAACTCTATTACATCCCAACAATCAAACATCTTTAAACTGTTTATCAACCAAATTTAAAACCCCAGTCCAATATCAACTACCGCATGCAAACGTGACACCCCTACGATGCAAGATCACGAATCCAATTTTAGATAGAAACAGTAAACAGATCCAGATAGGGCTGTCGCTACATTCCTTTTTTATAGAGCTTGTCTAGCAGAGATAACCTCTAAAGTTGATTGAATTTTTAAATTGAGCTGGATAACTTGTAATTAAAACTAAGTAGACATCGTAGATAATTAACATTTATGTAAATCGTCTATATGAATATAATACTATATCCATTAAAAATATTTTATTTGGAATTCTAAAATTAAATACGTATTATTATTATATAGATTACTATATATGCCCCGCGATTTCCCTCGCGTTAAAGTAGTTTTGGCATAAAAGAGTAACAGACATACATCCATACATCTACATATTATTCCTACTCACAAACTTTCGCATTTATAATATTAGCAGGATGTGTACCTCTAGCGGTTTGGCAGTGTACGCCGGAATAGCTCGCAGATGATAAGACTTTTCCTACTTACTTGACACTTATCCTCATATTTTGGACAATTCACACAATATCTTTCTAAATTGCAACCTATATGTTATTTCAATGTATTAGCTATATTATTGTAAAGTTTCATTAAAATCCATTCAGTAGTTTTTACGTGAAAGAGTAACAAACATCCATCCATCCATACTTATTTTCGCGTTTATAATATTAGTAGGTTTTAAATCGTATATATAGAGAAAAAGAGAACGAGGTACTTATTTATCAACTTAAGTTAATCTATATAAATAAAAAGAGAAGTCCTGACTGACTCAACAACGCCCAGCCCAAACCCTTGGCCCTAGAAAGCTGAAATTTTGCACAGATGTTTTATTTATAATGTAGACAAGGAATAAGGAAGGATTTTTCGAAATTCAACCCCTAAGGTGGTAAAACGGGGGTGCGAAGTTAGTATGAAACTTTGCCGTTTTTGAAGTTAGAGGCATGAAAGTTGGTATTTGGCCTTGCAGTTAAAAATAAAAAATATGTGTTTCAGGATTTTTAGAAATTTCACCCCCAAGGGCAAAAAATAGGGGATGTAAGTTTGTACGAAAAAAGTCCCAATTTTTAAGTTAAACGCATGAAAATTAGCATTTGGCTTTTTAGTTAAAAATAAAAAATATATATTTCAGGATTTTTGAAAATTCCACCCCGAAGGTCATAAAATAGGGGATGTAAGTTTGTATGAAAAATGCGATATTTTTGAAGTTAAACGCATGAAAATGAGTATTTGGCCTTTCTGTTAAAAATATATAGCATTTATTTCAGGACTTTTGGAAATTACACCCCCAAGGGCGGAAAATAGGGGATATAATTTTATACTGCCTGACTGACATATCAACGCACAGTCTAAACGGCTGCAGTTAGGACTTGAATTTTGACAGTAGTTACCTTTTATGACGTAGGCAGCCACTGAAGAAGGGTTTTTGAAAATACCACCCCTAAGGGACTAAAATAAGGGATGAAATATTTTATGAAAGTGCTTAATTTTGATGTTAAAGGCTTTAGTATATAGACTTGCAGTTAAAAATTAAAATATATATTTCAGGATTTTTGAATATTCCACCCCCAAGGGCGTAAAATTGGGGATGTAAGTTTATATGAAAAAAGTGCCAACAAGTTTTAAGTTAAACGCATGAAAATTGGTATTTAGCATTACAGTTAAAAATTAAAAGTATGTGTTTCAGGATTTCCGAGAATTCTACCACGTAGGGTGACAAATAGGGGATTTTTGTATGAAAAATGTGACATTTTTTAAGGTAAACTCATGAAAATTGGTATTTGATCTTTCATTTAAAAATATGTATTTCAGGATTTTTGGGAATTCCAGCCCTTTAGGGTGACAAATGGGGGATGGAAGTTTGTATAAAAAATGTGACATTTTTTAAGGTAAACGCATGAAAATTAGTATTTCGCCTTTTTTTTGAGTTTAAAGCATGTAAATTGGTATTTCAGTTAAAAATAAAGCAATCAAGGGAATAATTTGTTGTTAAAAAAGGTAATCCATAACTGATTCAATAGGTCAACACCAAAAATGTACGCCAACTTAAATTATAGAGAAATTCGTTTCTTATTGCTTAAAATGTTGTGTTTGTTGTCGTCTAAGTAAAGATTTAGCGTTTTATAAGATTTGTAACTTCTTTTTTTTTGGTATATTTCATAACATATTAAAAAACCTCAATTTAATAAAATTGGGATAAAAAGTCATTGACCCAAAATTCGAGTTAGTGTAGTATAAATTGTTCGTGTTGAGATGATCGCACCCAAAAAATATCATCTTAATTTTACTGATCTACAAGTTCACAATTTTGTAACTCGATGGTTTTTTTATCGTTTCAGATCGCAGAACTCATTTGACATATCGATTAAAATAAATAAATGCTTGAAGTAAAAGGTAGTCCAAAACTGAATCAAAAGATGATCGCCTAAATCTCACCCAAAATATATGCCCACATCTTAATTTTACCGCTTTACAAGGTTATATTTTTGTTAGTAGATGGTGTAATCATCGTTTTAGATCACGCTATGGTTTCGTTCACAAAATGTGATATTAGACCTATCAATGCCGTGGTCGCAACCTAAGCTAATGGGAGTTACCTTGGTGATTAATGCATCGTTGATTATTATATTACTTTATTTGACTTACTGACTTTACTTAAGGACAATTGATATGTATTCTTTGAGATATTTTTGGGTTTATGATATCGGGTCTTTTTTTTAAATAACAGTAGCAAAGTAGTCTTTAGTTTATTTCTTAACTAGGTTATTTATAGGTTAGGTTTTCTTAAATTTATATTGATTATTTCTTTTAAAAGTATTTTTTTTTAGATTAAGTAGTTACATTGGTAATGATTCAAAATTGTCGCGGACGAAGTCGCGGGCACCAGCTAGTTTGTAATATTTTGTAGTATAGACGTCATAGGTGTTACCTTAACTTTATTATTCTCATTAAATAAAGTTAAGGTAACGATTACACGAACATTACACTTACGGAACTTTTTTTTTTCTTTTTTTTTTATATCAGAGGGCGACAAACGAGCAAGTGGGTCACCTGATGGTAAGTGATCACCGCCGCTCATGGACACTCGCGACACCAGAGGAGTCGCGAGTGCGTTGCCGGCCTTTTAGAGTCAGCAAACAAGTGTTGCTGACCCTCCCCCCCACCCCAATGAGCTCTAGCGACCTTACTCACACTCGGAAACACAACATTAAAATTATTAATGTTATTATTAAGGAATGTCTTCTGTAAGGTGGAGGTACTTCCCCAGTCGGGCTGCTCTTTGAGCGAATGAACGCTATGCCCTACCTCTCTTAAAACTTAAGTAGCTTCGTTTATATTTTTATTCCCCTTTGTCGCAAAATAGTTTTTTAAATAACTCCTATATATTTTATTTTTACTTTATTGGGACATAAAACAGTTACACATTAGGTATAGTTAAATTATTTAAATATAAATTTTAAGAATAGGTAAACCACCTATTTACGTTACGATATTAAGTCGGTCAAGTAGTAATGAGATTCTAAGTGTAATAATAATTATTTTATTTTTGGTTGACGCTTCCCGTGACCAGAGGGCTGGCTTTTTCTTTGGCCAAAGAATTAGTTTAGCTATACAACGTGGTAATGCAGCCAGTCTTCTGGGCACATTTTCTCATGGCCTCGATTCGGAGGAATACTACGGCGCCATCTGTAGTCTACGAAAAAGCTAAATCTAAATAAATTTAAAAAAACTAAATCTACGAAAAAGTAAATTATATACATAAATAAATAAAACTAATTTATTTATGTATATAATTTACTTTTTCGTAGATTTAGTTTTTCTTTCTAATGTAGGTAGTTATGTATATTCATAAGTTTATTTAGGTTCTTTGTTATTAAGTTAAGTTAAATACTTGTATTATTATTATTTTACTATGATATATTTTAAGTTGAACGAATTTAACTTCCGTCGTTCAATATTCCACGCCCGTGGGTGACATACTGGGTTGCCAACTGCACAAATTTATATATATATAATACTCGTATGTCTTGAAAAATTGTGTGTTTTTATATTTATATTCCTTTATTATTTGTCTTCTATGACCATGTTATTGCGATCTTCAACCCGTCTGCCAAGCATGGCGTTTATTTATTTTTATTTATTTATTTAAAACTTTAGCACAACGATGTACAAGGTGGACTTAATGCCAGAGGCATTCTCTACCAGTCAACCTTAGGGTGATGCAGAGAAAAACTTGGTAATTTGGTTGTAATGTGTGAAGGTAAAAATCCTATACTAATATACAAGATGTGTACTTACATAAAATACATAAATACTTATTACATAAACTAATATATATTTATAAATAAATATAAGTATAAACATATATAAATATATACCGATATATGTATATAATATTAAAAATAAATTTGAGAATACTATTGAGCTGATTCTGCCAAAAAAATTCATCAAATGCGCACGGGTTTTCTTTTTAAAAGAAAAACGACTCTTTGCCATCCTGATTTCCGTAGGAAGAGAGTTCCAGAAGAGAATGGATTACGAAAAAGGATTAATGGCATATCCCTCCTAATGATGGACACAACTCCACTGTGAGAATCTTCTGGGTAGCCTTTGTCTAGTTACTAGACAAAGGCTACATGTCAGTCGAAAGACGTCCACTACTGTAGTGGACGTCTTTCGACTGACATGATGAGTATTTCTTGTGTATTGTGCTGAATTAAGTTAATGTTTTTCATTTCAATATAAAAATATACTATTAAAATAAATAACGAGTACTTAATTTTAACCGTTAAACAGTTTTATATATTTTTAATCGTAGCTTTTATGTCAAGGCATAAACAAAATTCAGTGTGGCTATAAAAAAATATTTACAATAAACATTAAAATGTATCCATCTTAAATGTGAAATGCTAAATGTATTCATCTTAAAAATGGAATACAAAATATAACACAATGTTAAAGGTAGGGAAGGTAACCTACATTTTGATATTTTACGATATCAAATCGCTAGGCAATATTATATAGCTCGTGAATCCGAACGCAGGCATGGCCTATAAACTTTATACCTTCCAGCGGTATTTGAAACTTTCCGCCGAATAAGGCATAAAACAAAACATTGTTGGGCAAAATGTTACCAGAGATTACATATTAGTAGTCCGATATTTGTAAAAGGCTTTTATTAATTCATTGCGGCTACTTGCTATGAAAAGTAATAAATAACTTGTTTTCAGATCTATTTAACCCTCAAAAAGTAGATGAATGTTTTAGGTTTTGAATTATTTAGGATCTAAAATCCTACTAATATTATAAATGCGAAAGTGAGTAGGGATGTATAGATGTGAGTAAGGATGTTTGTTACTCTTTCAAACAAAAACTACCCAATTTGATTTTGATGAAACTGGGTAGTAAAAGAACATAAGCAGCTAGTACTAAATAGTGGGGTTTATTTATGTACTGAACGAGGACACAACACCACGAAAAGTTTAGTTAGTCTAGGGGCAGCATGTTCAACTGTAGAAAATGAAGTCTTGGTTCTCCGACTAAAAATATTGGAATGAAATTCGAAATTACCCTGATGAAACTATATTTTTGATAAAAGATAAAACTGAATTGAATTCTAGCCATCCAATGTACAGTCAGCTCCAAAAGTCGATGAACAGAATGTATATATAACAGTACAGTTACGGCGTCAAATCAGGGTAATCTAATGATATATTTAATGGATGTGCTGGCGTCTGTACAGACTGTTCATCGACTTTTGGTGCTGACTGTACAATAGCACATATAGAAAGCAACACTACATACATACAAACAGACAGAAAAACAGACTTAAAACCAGTATAAGCTCTGAGAGGTTAAAACCGCAGCTACCATTCCAGATACAAAAAGGAATACTTGTAAAAAACTGTTTTATCAATTGCGAAATTCCGATACTACGATATCGCCGCGCTGCAAACGGATGTATATTCACCCATACATCAGGTGTATATCCTACACAATTCTATATATCCTATACAATTCTATACATCGTATATCACGTTATACACCATTGCAAGTTACTCTGCACTCGGTGTGAGATTTATTCCCGTACGATTTTTATTTCCGATTCAGCCAAGCGTGTTGTAGAGATATGCGTTTCGAACATTTTATAGTACGCCACCAATCGAGCGACGAGGAATTTAGCCTGTCAAATATGCTTTAAGCAGATTTGATGAATTGTATTAGTCAACAGGTGTTGAAAGTGGGTTAGGGAATATATTTTCTTATAAAGATTTAGCTTTCTCATTTCATATCTCGAGGTATTTTAAGTAAAACCTATATATGCACACTTGAATTAGGAGTGAGTAGTAAGAATTACGAAAAGATACGAGAAGTTACGAGAAGTTGAGAGGCAGGTGTAAGTTAGTGAAGATAGAAAGAGTGGGAGTTACGTTATATGTGCGAGCGCACATTTTCTATCATCTATATGTACCTATATCTATATCTTTACCTAGAAATAATGATATATTACTACAAACATGTTCTGACTATTTACAAGCGCTATTTTGAAGTCTCCGTGAATAAAAACATTTTATATTTTATTTTATTATTCTCATAGCCGTTTCGTATATCTAAGTTTAACTTCAGTTATGTGGTCTATAGCATACTTGTTTTTTTTTGCGGTAGGATGTTTTCTATTTAGTGAATGCGGGGATGTAAATAAAAATATGTATGCAGCGAGCTAGGTGCTGCATCACCGAACAATAGAAGCAAGCAATCCTGCCGTACACATGCTAATCCGTAATGTAGTTCTTCCTGCAAACGTAATAAAGTGACTTTTACCATGATACAGACGACAGATTGGCGTAGCTACGCCAATCTGTCAAATTTCTTTTATAGATTTTCAACTTTATCACATTAGCATAATGTTCACTTTCAATTGGGGAAATTTGACAGATTGGGTTAGCTTCATGTGCTGGCGTCTGTACATGCTTTTCTGAAACGGCAATTAAGTGATTGGACTGCAGGATTGTTTAAGTCATTCAGCAAATAAGTCTACAAACTAAGTAACTCCGTCCAGAGAGGTGCCCTTCGTGGACTACCTCTTTTCTAAGGCGCTATTAAAATGCTGTACTGTTAACTGATTTCTCAAAGTTGTGATGTATTGTTTATTGTTGGTGGCCAACAAGAATTATATTGGTATATAAGGGATTGGGAATAGTCCCGCAAAGAATATGACGTCTCTTAATACTTATATGCAGATTATTATACTGCTAAATATTCATCATCAGCCTGATGATGTACCTAGGTTTGAACGGTGACATTTTAATATCGGAAGTTTCCGCGTTGCACCAAACAATAAAGTTTAAAAGAAAGCGGAGGAATTACATAGTCAGTTGTTATAAATAAAGTCGCAATTTGCATGCTTAAGTTCAATAGGAACTTTGGAGGTAACATTTTAATACTGATATTTTGCAAGCAAAAGTAACTCTGGCAGTATGTTAACTTTTCACGATTAGCACATTGAATTGATTTAAATTAAACCTAGCTAAGAAATCTTATCCATCTTCAGAGTAAAATCAACGCAGCAAATCAGCCTTCTCCAGCGTTGATTTTACTCTGAAGATGGATAGGATCTGAGTCCAGAAATGAGCTTAAAGTACTCTATATAAGGATATAGTGTACTTTAAACTCATTTCTGGACTAAATAAATATCTTCGGACAACTAACAAACAACCATCTGATCCCAAACTTGGCGGAGTCTGTACTCTGGCAACAAAACAATACATAAACATACTTATAGATCTTTAAAAACTTACATATATACATAAATTATACCCTGAATCAGAACAAATAAACGATTAGGTATTTGTTCTGGGTATAATTTATGTCGATCCCCACCTAGGTTTTGAAATTTGTGTGATGAGCACGAGCTAATCACATAAATATTTGTCCGGGTGGGGATCGAACCCACGACCTCTGCTTTAGCAGTCGCGGTCCCAACTAGACCATCTGTCCAGTCTATATAATAACCAGAAAGGCCTGTACGAAGGGCTATCGCCCCACCACCACAGACTTTAAACTAATCTTAGTTCTTGTTCTCACATGTGATTACTCCCGCTGGGTGGACTATATCTGGGGCTCATTGCGGCTCCTTCGGCTATTTATATACCTACGTAAATAATAATAATATCCCGTGACATTATTCACACACGGCCATCTGGGCCTATACCCGGTAAGTCGCCGAACATCGATTTCTTAAATGGCGTTCAAATAAATAAAGGTTAAAAATGACTTAATCAATCGTTAAACGATTGATTAAGTAACTTTTAACCTTTATCTATTTGAACGCCATTTAAGAAATCGATGTTCGGCGACTTAGCCGGTAGAGTCCCTGATCCCAAACTAAGCAGAGCTTGTACAATGGAAATCAGATCACTGATATACTACATAATTATACTACTTTTCTTTTGTAAAAACATGCTTATATAGATAATACATTCTAAACTCACAGTCATCTTTGTCTGATTCGCAGACAGAATCCAAGATGATGCCAGGCCTGCGGCAAGCAATCAGTATTTGCGATACAAACGGTATAAAATATTACTATCACTTTATATAAGCAGAACATGGAGTTTTCTCTCGACAGAAACTAAGATGGAGTGATATTTTGCGTGATCGTGATATTAAGAAGGAAAAACAGCAAGCCGTGTAATTTAAAGTTTTCAATTGGAGATACAAGCTTGATAAATGTATGCCATGATATATGTTTCGAGGCTATTTTGTCGACCTAGGGTTCCGTAACCAGTCGGAAAAATGTAATCCTTTTGCTGACTTTTATGTAGGAGTGTGAAGATAATTTAATTTTCTTACATAAAGCGCCATTAATTTTAATAATAATATCCTGGGACATTATCCAAACACTACCATCTGATCCCAATGTACAACTTTCCTTTTGTAAATACATACTTATGTAGATTGTGACGTTTGTTATAATTATGTGGTGGCGGTATTCAGTTAATAAACCAGTCAGAAGCTAGCTCCGGCCTTTCATTGACGTACCATTGGCGACGAGAACGGATTTTTTTTTTTATTTTCGGTGTAACGCGTGTATATATTCCTTCGTTAATATGACGATTGGGAAACTAGAACCATTTGATTTGAATTCGAAACAATGGCCAGCGTATATTCGTCGAGTCAATCAGTACATTCGGCTAAACAAGATAGACGATGATTTAAAAGTGTCGTTGCTGATAACGGTAGTGGGTGAAGCGACCTACTCGCTTATGTGTGATTTGTGTTCGCCAGATTTTCCAGAAGATAAACCATATAACACATTAGTGGATTTGTTGACGGAACATTTGGAACCACAACGCTCAGAAATCGCAGAACGCCATCTATTTCGACAGCGAAGGCAGTGCGTCGGTGAGACGCTCACCGACTACCTTCAAGCTCTAAAACATCTCGCAACCACATGCAAGTTTGGCAAATGTTTGACCTGTTCGACGTTAGAAGAGAATTTGAGGGACCAGTTCGTGTCCGGTCTATCGAGCGACACAATGCGGTCCAGAATTTTTGCGGAAAAGCAAATAAAGTATAAGGAAGCGGTGGAGTTAGCTCTGGTTCTCGAGGCCGCGGAGAAGCATGCGGAGGTGAGCGGCAGCACGGCATCGACATCATCAGCGGGCACCTCGGGGGTGCAAAGCGGTGAGGCGGGCGACGCCGTGCACTATACAGGCGGAGGCAGGCAAGCGCGGGGGCGCGGCGGAGCGCGAGCGCAAGGCGCGGGCCGCCCCGGAGGCAACAGCTGCGGCGGCAGTGCGGGCGCAAGCACGGCGCGCGGCTCGGCGCAGGCAGCGCAGGTAGCGCCGGGTTGCTGGCGCTGCGGCAAGCCGCACCCAGCCGATCGGTGCAGGTTTAAGAACTATAATTGTGACGGCTGTGGTCAGCGGGGGCATCTAAAAGTGATGTGTAAAAAAGTGCGCGGCAGTGGTAGTGGACACAATTATGTGAGTGACGGACCGGACTAGGACGAAGGTATGTTTAACATCTACGTCGAGGCTCAAGGTAACAAACCGTATTTCATCAAAGTTCTGATTGACGGGAAAACTATTGACTGTGAAGTGGATACGGGCAGCCGCATATCCGCTATAAGTGAGGAGATGTATTTAAATACGTTTTCTCACAAACAGATTAAACTAGATAATATTATTTTACGAAGTTATGCTGGTTCACGAATTGAATCGTTGGGCTATATCGAAGTTACAGTGAGTTTGGGTGACGTAACCTGCACGTCACTGCCCTTGTATATTATTAAAAGTGGCGCGCGGCCGTTATTAGGCCGTCACTGGATGTCTGCGCTTAACATTAAACAAATACATTTAAATGTAATTTTGGCAAACGATGGATTCGTGAGTCAGTTATATACGGAGTTTCCCGAAGTATTTAGTGACAAATTAGGTACATGTAAGCAACCGATCCGACTACAGCTCATAGATAAGGAACCGGTTTACGTGCGCGCGCGACCACTGCCACTCGCCATGCGCCCACGCGTGGAGCGTGAGCTGGCGCGGCTTCAGGCCGACGGGGCCATATACCGGGTAGAATATTCGGATTATGGTACTCCCATTGTACCAGTTGTTAAAGAAAATGGGGACATATGTGGTGATTACAAGATCACAATTAATCCGAAGTTAAAAAGGGACTATTACCCCTTACCACGAATAGAGGAGTTGTTTGCAAATGTATGTGGGGGGGAAAAGTTTACGAAAATAGACTTGAGGCATGCGTATGAACAGTGTCTTTTAACTGAAGAATCACAAGCGGTTACGGCAATTACAACTCATGTAGGTACTTTTGCGTATAGGCGCACCCCTTACGGGTTATCTTGCATTCCGGAGAAGTTCCAGAAGTTGATGGAGGAAACGCTTCGAGGCATACCCGGTTGTGTGGCTTTCTTAGATGACATTTGTGTCACGGGAATAAATAAACATGACCATATGAATAACCTGCGAGCTGTACTCGGGCGGTTGCGGGACACGGGGTTTACCGTAAAATTAAGTAAATGTCGATTTTTACAAGACAAGGTTAAATATGTAGGGTTTATTATTAGCAAAAATGGTCTACAGCCAGACCCAAAGAAATTAGAGGCAATTTCCAGTGCACCACAGCCTGAGAATGTTACACAACTCAAAAGTTTTTTAGGTATGTTAAACTATTATGGGCGGTTTATTGTAAATTTAAGTTTAATTTTGGAACCTTTATTAAAGTTATTAAAAAAAGAAACAACCTGGATATGGGATTCTAATTGTGAACAAGCATTCGTTGACGCGAAGCGATCTCTCTTGAGCAGTCGGGTACTCGCGCACTATGAGGAGGGCCGCGTACGGGCTGGGCGCGGTGTTGGCGCACCGCTACGCCGACGGCACCGAGCGTCCCGTCAGCTGCGTGTCGCGCACGCTCAACTCCGCCGAGAGGAACTATAGCCAGTTAGATAAGGAGGCTCTGGCCATCCTGTTTGGGGTCACTAAACACCATCAATATTTATTTGGCAGACATTTTACTTTGCGAACGGACCACCAGCCCCTAGTTCACATTTTTGGTGATAAAGGTGGCATTCCTCAGACTGCGGCGAGTAGACTCCAACGGTGGGCAGCACGGTTGGCCGCATATGAATTTAATATTGAGTACGTACGATCGGCGGATAACGGCCCGGCCGATGCCTTATCCAGGTTACCCCTCTCAGTGGAAGGTCGCTTCGAGGACACGGTGAGTTATCTCAACCTCATTGAGGAAACTTTGCCGGTGTCTTATAGGGACATCGCAAAGAATATAGAACGGGATAGTACATTAAGTAAAATAAAAGGCTATGTACTTTTTGGTTGGCCTTTGCATCCGAGTTGTGATGACGAGAAACCATATTTTGATAGGAAACAGGATATAATATGTGACCAAGGATGTTTAGTTTATAAATATCGTATTATCGTGCCACCGCGGTTACGTAAATTAGTTTTATCAATCATTCACGAGGGACACTTGGGCATGAATAAAATGAAAACATTATCTCGCAGTTATGTTTACTGGCCAAACATAGACAAGGATATTGAGAGCCTGTGTCGAGACTGCGGTGCGTGCCGTACAGTCCGCGACGCGCCGCCGCGGGCGCAGCTACATCCGTGGGAGTTTCCACTGCATCCCTGGCAGCGCGTACATGCAGATTTTGCGGATTGCGGGGGCTCACGCTACTTAGTCATGGTAGATGCACACTCGAAATGGATAGAGGCCATAGTAATGCGTGGGACAGACGCGGGAGCGACCATTAAAGTTTTCAGAAGCATTTTTGCTAGATTTGGTTTGCCAGCTCAACTTGTAACGGATAATGGTCTGCCATTCACATCGCCAGAGTTTAAGACATTTTGTGAAATTAATTGTGTAAAGCATGTAACATCGGCTCCTTACAGACCTCAGGCAAACGGCGCCGCGGAAAATGCGGTAAAAACGGTTAAAAAGTCGATTAAAAGAGCCCTGCATGAGGGGGAGGATATAAGTACAGCTTTAAGCAAATTCTTATTTCAATATCGCAATAGTGAGCACGCTTCTACAGGCGTTTCGCCCGCGGTGGCACTACTGGGGCACCGCTTGCGTAGCCGGTTAGACGCGTTGCGCCCCGACGTAGCGGCCGCCGTGCGCGCGCGCCAGGAGCGCACGGTGGAGCGCCACGGTGGCGCCGAGCGGGACTTCGCAGAGGGAGATTCCGTGCTAGCACGGGACTACTCCACAAAGAGGGATAAGTGGGTTGAGGCCAAGGTCGTAAAGAAAACAGGTCCAGTCTCTTATAAAGTAGATATCGGGGGTGGGTTACAGTGGCGCAGGCATGTGGACCAAATTATCCCGGTTGGAAATAAGAACAGACATTCATTATCTCGGGCTAGTATAATCTCATCGCCGCCGTCCGTTAAGGAAAACATTGAATCTGAGGCCCGTAAGGAACCCGATGACATATTTGAAGACGCCTCAGGTGATCATAGTGATACGGGTGATACTAGGCATGCCCCGTCACCTCCATCAGAGTTGCATACTGAGCCGCAGGCAGAAGTATCATCCGTGTCGCCACCACCAGGCGCGTCAGCTCGTGCGCTGCGCGCTTACAGGCGAGCCAATCCTATTGTTTAGTTTAATGCATTAAGTTAAGGTTTAGTTTAATTGAAGTTGCATCTATTGGACTAAGAAGAGGGATGATGTGACGTTTGTTATAATTATGTGGTGGCGGTATTCAGTTAATAAACCAGTCAGAAGCTAGCTCCGGCCTTTCATTGACGTATTACACCCAGACTCAGGACAGATATGTTCATGCACACAAATATCTGTGCTGGGTGGGAATCAAATCCACAACCTCCGGCTTGAAAAGCAAGCATTTGCCAACCACGCCAACAGGCTGACATAAGGGTAGGTGTGTAAAGGTATTTTTTTTAATATCGAGTACTGTTATTTGCTATCAAACTAAGTCGTTGTTAGCAACAACTTCTGACTGGTCGTAGAACACTTCTTATAGTATGGGCAGTGGTTACCCTAGTGTCAGAGTTATGGCGGCCAGTGTACATCCCGCACTCTGACATGGCTTAACGACTGTTGCCTAATGGCTACAAGGAGACCAGTTTAACGTGCCCTCCGAAACACGGAGACGCTCAGAAAATAAATCCCTTTGGTGGTTACCCATCTAGGTACTGGCCGCGAGCCTAGTTGCTTGACCTAGCTTATCACTAACGGCCTTTTTTTGAGTGAATTTATTAGTTCGGTTTTTTAACATAGAATATCAAAAACATTTTATTAACTGTACCGAATGCCTTCAAAATCAATATGTGTGCAGTTGAGTGGTGTTTTGACGTGGTTTTATAGTTAAATTTCATAAAAAATTCCACCATTTTGAACATTTTAGTCACTAATCGATTACCATACCGTTCTACGAAACCGCGTGGCCGCTGAACGTGTAAAAACACGTTCGGAGGTCACACGGACTTCATATATTTTTTATTATTCTGACGACGGATGTAAAAATAATGACTGCAAATTAGCATCAGTCGCACTTAGCTCGACTTTTTTAATTACTTGCTTCTCATAATTTAAAACTCAGTTGTATATTTTGTCTTGAAATAAAACTGTCAAATCCGATATATATATACAACAAGTAAATATTATAAGAAAGAAAACTAAAACAAATACAAAATAAAATAAAAAAGTAGGCTTTAAAGCCTACTTTTTTATTTTATTTTGTATTTGTTTTAGTTTTCTTTCTTATAATATTGCCCTTGCGCTTTAAAGCGCTTGTAAATAGTCAGAACATGTTCATAGCAATAAATTTAATTAAATTATAATTATTTCTAGGTACATTAAATATTTAGGTACACGGAGTGTAGGAAATAATTTACAATAAGATTTATGTTATAACAGTAACGATATTTAACTAACTTAAATTAAGTTATTGTCAAGGATCATGTGTAGGTTTAATTATCAATATTTTAATTTTTAGCTATATTTTTACTACATATTGTCTGAATGGTTCAGTCTATATTAAAGGTACGAATTAAATGTTATTATTAAAGGAAAAAAGAAGAAATTATATAAAAGAAATATTTAGCAGTTAGCTGTACGGTTTCCAGCCTAGACATAATAACAGGACCACCCCATACCATCCCATAGGTGTCGTAAAAGTCGACTAAGGGATACACCAGGTGGTCGGGCAGCAGCGCCACTTGTGTACTAGCGACCACCTGCGGTCGCCAACACGCATGCGAAGCGCGGTGACTACGGCAAACTCCTCCAAATTTCTATGTTCAACAGTGGACAATGAAGATGACTGCTAAATATACATCATCAGGCTGATGATGTATATTTAGCAGTATAATAATCTGCATATAAGTATTCAGAGACGTCATATTCTTTGCGGGACTATTCCCAATCCCTTATATACCAATATAATTCTTGTTGGCCACCAACAATAAACAATACATCACAACTTTGAGAAATCAGTTAACAGTACAGCATTTTAATAGTGCCTTAGAAAAGAGGTAGTCTACGAAGGGCACCCATCTGAATGGCACCTAGCCTAGTCCACGAAAGGCACCTAGGTAGTTATTTCAAAATTATTGATTTTAACGAAGTTGAAACGAACTTTAGAAAACTTATAAGGACCTGAGAGCAATATGTTCTATAGTTAAGTAAAATAAGATGTAGTTACTTTTTTTTTTTTTTTTGTTTTTCATATTTTGCAAGGCAAACTAACAAACTTTTCTAACCAAATGCTTTTATCATCGTATCAGCCGAAAGACGTCCACTGCTGGACAAAGGCCTCCCCAAAAAATCTCCACAACGGCCCGTCTTTCACAACTTGGATCCAATGGCACCTTACCAAGATCATCGATCCATCTAGTAGGGGGCCTGCCCACGCTGGGTCTTCCGATTCTTGGTAGTCGAGTAACTACCAAGAATCGGAAGACCCAGCGTGGGCAGGCCCCTGAAATGTATTGTCCCTGCGCTGCAGCGGCCCGTACTAGACCGTAGAGCTGCATATGTATATACGAGTAATGTTTTTACTCGTTTGCGTGGTTGGTAACTACTTACTTTTGCTTACTTGCTTTTCACGCCGCAGGTAGTGGCTTCGATTCCCACCCAGGACAGTTATTTGTGTGCATGACCATGTCTGTTTGTCCTAAGTCTGGGTTTAATTATCTGTATTAGTATGTATTTACAAAATAAAAGTAGAATATGTAATTCTCTTTAAGGAGTCATAACTTTGGTCTGAAGACTAACCCGTCAAAGACGCAAGCTGTTATCATCGGCAGCTCTCGAATGGTGACTAGGATAGACATGTCCCAAATTCCCCAAATTACATTTGAAGGTACTGTTATCCCGTATAAAGATAATGTTAAGAATTTGGGGATAGTAATAGATAGTACTTTATCCTGGGGCCCACAACTGAAGACGGTTAGCCGAAGGTTATTTGCGTCAGCAGGCTCACTGAGGCGTCTACGCAACTTTCTCCCTATTACCACTAAAATTGCGCTTGCTCAATCGCTTCTCCTACCAATCCTCGACTAGGCTGATGTCAGCTATCTTAATCTTACTGAAGAGCAACTCGATAAGCTTGAGCGACTTCAAAACTTTTGTATAAGATTCATATTTGGTCTTCGCAAATATGATCATGTATCCTCCTTTCGTACTAAGCTCAAGTGGTTGCCAATTCGCCTTCGCCGGAATGCTCATATTCTTTCTTTGCTTTATAACATTCTCTTTAACCCTGCTACTCCTACATATCTTAAAGAACGCTTCGAGTTCCTTTGTGACACACATTTGCGATCCTTAAGATCATCAGAAAATTTAAAACTACATATCCCAGAGCACGAATCCATTTTTATGGGAAAATCGTTTAGTGTGCAGGCAGTTCGACTATGGAATGCCTTGCCTGTCGAAATTAAAAGTGCCCAGACAATATCAACTTTTAAAAAGCTGGTCAGAGAACACTATTTGTCTGTATAATTTATGGTACTACGTTAAATAAAGTATTTTTCTTATTTAGTTATTTAATTATGTTTATTTTACATTTCCATCTTTTTAACAGTAAATTTATTAAATCTTTTTTTTTATTTATTTTATGGATATACCACAATTTTGGTGTATGTCTTGTTGCACACCTACTGCTATTAGTTATTGTTCAGCTCCTATCCATCCTAAGGTTGTCTGGAAGAGATCGCTTTATGCGATAAGACCGCCCTTTGTACAACTTGTTTATGTAATATCCTATAAAAATATGTATTCTTATGGTGTACAATAAAGAGTATTCTATTCTATTCTATATTTTCAGTACAGTCCCATAGTACTAGCTCTGCTTAGTTTGGGATCAGATGGCCGTATATGAATAATGTGACATTATACAATGAAATTACAAAAAGTTACCTCATTCATCATCATTATATCACCCGAAAGACACCCACTGCAACACAAATGCAAGGACACTGCAAGGACAAAGATGCTCCCCCAAAGATCTCCACAATTGCCGGTCTTGCGCTGCCTGATTATTTAATTTTATTCAACAGTTTGTACCTTAGATTAAGAATCACTGAGTGCTTAAGCGCGGTCCCATATTATTATATATTTGGAATACAAATAAACTTCAACTTCAACTCTTATTCGTGGCACTTGTGGGATCACCACCACAATTGACAACATCTCATATTTTTAACTGGCATGTATTATTGCGTTATTTAAAAGTAAATCCAAGACTAGGGCACCCATATTTTTCCTTTTTGCGAAATTATGAACTTTTCATTCATAATTTCAACTTTAAAATTCGATGTATTCTAAAAAGACGTAAGCGGAAAATGACGTCATACATACGGTGGAATAGCCATCGATCTTTGCTTTAATGTAACCCGTCAAAAAAAACACTGTCTTGTCAAACTCGTTGGCGCCTAAACTTGTTTACGTTTGTTTAATGTTTTCAATTTCAAATTAAATTAAAATCGTCAATATTAAATTCATTTCCAGTGTTATTATCCTTATTATGTTTCATTAAGTCACCATGAAAGGTTCGAAATTCAAAACCGTGAGTGACAATTGACAATTTGACATGTCTTGTTTGACATTAATGTTTTCGTTTAAAACATTGGAATGCTTAGGCAAAGGAAACTACGTCGTCCGCCGTATAAGTGACGTCATCACACCTTTTTTAGTTTTTTCCTCAGAAATGAAGAAATAAAAAAATATAAAAAAAATATATTTGAAAGAAAAGAAAGAAGAAAGAAAAATATATTTATTCCAAAAAACAAGCACAGACATTGATAATATATAGGTACACATAAAGAAGTTCTTAATTGCTATCTGTGCTAGTCCGAATTGGTCCCATCTCAGCACTAGCTGCGCCATTACTGTTGCAGCGCTGGTTTTCTGATGGAACCAGGTAAAAAATAATAATCGGACAATTCATGTGTTGGTACAGCTAGCATTTCAATTTTAAAATTATCTGAACATTAATAATCTTACTTACAACTAATTAAAATACTAAATATGTGGATATGGAGACTTATAAAATATTAATAACTACAAACACTAATTTTAGATACGCAACATACACAGTATATAAAAAATGAAAATAATTTTTGTGATTATGTCGACATTCTTGTCACATTTTTTCAT
The DNA here is from genome assembly GCA_951640165.1 of Pseudoips prasinana. Taxonomy (NCBI): domain Eukaryota; kingdom Metazoa; phylum Arthropoda; class Insecta; order Lepidoptera; family Nolidae; genus Pseudoips; species Pseudoips prasinana. Next base: position 16,488,067 of record OX621259.1, on the reverse strand, counting down.
TTATTTCGACACACCAAAAACCAACTAATTACGACTAACTCGACTATTGATCAATATACATGAATTATATAATCTATGTTACTAATCTAGCCGAGTTGTCTGTCATCCTTACATACTCTTGGATTCTGACTGTCAGATGAAAGAAAAAGGGACGCGGAATTTGAATCACATAAAAACAGTGAACGCAAATAAACATGGAAGCATTACTTCAAGGAAACTAAGCGCAAATTTTGACCCAATATCCCAATCAAACTGACACAACGGAATACCGTCTCTGATTGGGCAAAATATTACCGCTCAGATACACCTTTTAAAAGTAGACTTTATGTCATGTTCGGGTTTAAATTACCATGTTCATGACATTCGCCGAGGGATGTTTTATGTTATAAAGTGCAACGAAAATAATTCACCGTGACATTGATATTATTAATATAATAAATAATTAGGATAAAATATACGGTATCTTGAACTTTACGGCAAGACTTTTTCTAAGGTCTTTAAACAGAGCAGTATTTGGCGAGTAATGGGTTTCTTTGCTATGATAATAGGTAAATAAAACAAATTTGTGACCAATTATTAACTAATTATTATTTACAATTTCCGTAGGTATACATAACACTTAAGTACTACTTTTTAGGGCCCCCTTCACTTCTTTATCCATCCGTCCGTCTGTCTGTAAATACCCTTTATCTTGAAAACGCGTGGACGAATCGACTTGAAATTATAGGTGATCTAGATATGCAGGGTTACTTGTAAAATACCAACAACCTCGCAGGACTAGGAAGCTAACACCATAAGCAACAACTTACTCTACGGGCATCGCAAAGATTACGCAAGCCGCCTAGTTACATATTATTTACGATGCACGTAGAGTTATAAACATTCAAGTGGTAAATTAATTAATATAGACTTTTTACAAAAAAAAAATACAAATTATCAAAAGTTGTAAAATAAATGTTGTTGCTTATGGTTTTAGCTATCTAGTCCTGTGAGGTAATTGGTGCTTTACAAGTTACCCTGTAAATATATAAATAAAATTGAATTGAATTCATTTCCAAACGAACCGTTTTCGTCCATAGTTCTCTTCGCTTTAGATCGAGTGGAAATTTGAAGAAACCAAGCTGTTTTAATACCACCATTACCATTCTTTGTGCATACCCTAAAGATGCTGAGTATTTTATCTAAGATTAAAATAATTGTAATAAATAAAAAAAATCGTCATAATTTTTGTGTAGATAAATAAATTGATTCGTTTGCATAACAACATCACCATATATTTTGTGTCAATTTGATTGATTTCATATTTAATAAAATTAAAATATATAGCGATGTTCTTACTCGTAATAACTAATTCCAACATTCTTGTTATGCAAATGAGATTTATGAATACACCACTTCACTGCACAGGAAGGCATTTTTGGAAATTAAACACGCTGAAACTAATAACTGACAGACGACCGCCATTGATGCCTGTAGTGCGCAAACTCGGTCCCACTCGGTCCGCGGCACAATTTTTAAGCCCCGCCTACCGCGGCACAATCTGCGTTGGGTCATTTTCGCGAGCTAGGAATGCTTCCATGTTTATTTGCGTTCACTGCATAAAAACAATAAACAAAGTACAATAATAAACTAGGAGCTTATAAATCTATGTGCACAACAAATTATTTTGGTGCATTATACGCAGTACTAAATGAATAGCGTGTTTGGTGTATAGGCACGAGTGGTGATTGTGATTTTTTGACATAAAGCTGAAATATGCATGAAAAACAACTGATGGAGTAATGGCGATGCTATTACCATGGACTTCGTCGCTGCGTGAACGTCAGGGCATTGTTGTTTGAACTGACACAAGCCGCTAAAAGGGTGTGGTTATTTTGAGATACTCCTTCCCACCAAAATGTGCATAAAGACGGGTAAGTTCAGCCTTGTAAAATACTACTTGTACTGAGCTTGTGAATTTATGACATTAGTTTTTGTCGGTCTAACAATTCTTTTTTATATTTGTTACTAAACGTATGCAATGTTTGTAGACACTTCAAAGGGGGTGGTATATTGCACCAGACCTTTGCGGCCGCATATTTGAAGGATCCACGAAATGCTGCAGTCTTATGTCTCGGGGTTAAGATCAGGTGAGCTGAAGACCTGGTTATGTAACTATTAACGTCCATTGACCATGTTAATTTTTCGTAAAGATACTCAGGCCTCTTGTTCGCAACCACACCAAATACTAGGGTTGCTAGGTGTAGTAATCTACGCTCTGACATTTTTAACATGTTCCCACTATTTATGTATGTAGTTACATGTGTTCGTGGGGGCACATTGAAGCAAAAACGAGCGCAGGAATTTTGTACCCGTTGTATTAGCCTTTGTGTTCTTGCCTGTAGGCAGGCCCCATACACTGTGTCTGCATAATTTAGACGAGAAAGGATAAGCGACTCACATAACAATATGCGTATGTCAGTGTTTATGTATGGTCTTATCTGATATAGCAGTTTGAGGCGATAAAAGCAATTTTAGACTGCACTTGCTACATGCTTTTCAAAGTGTAGTTGTGGGTCTAAAATAACTCCCAGGTTGCGAGCCTCAAATACCTGCTCTATAGAATTTCCATTGATTATAACAGTGGGGTGATACTGCTCCATTAGATCTATGGTGTGTTTTGACCCTATAATCATAAATTTAGACTTTGATGGGTTTAGGACTAGTGTGTTTTCAGTTGCCCATTTGGATACTCTATTCAAATCATCATTTATTTTTCTTATAGAGTCAAGACAGTCTGCGGGATGGCATGAGAGATACAGTTGCAGATCATCTGCATATTGATGGAATTTACAATAAGTAATAGAATGGACGATGTCAGCACTGTAAATCAAAAACAACAGGGGCCCAAGAATGGAGCCTTGTGGCACACCTCTATTTACTTGACGAAGTGAGGATGAAGATTTATGACTATTTTTGTTACCACCAATTCGTACTAGTTGGTATCTCTTTGTAAGGTAACTATGAAACCATTTAACCGTCTCTGCATTGCACCCGTAGTACGTCAGTTTGGACAGTAGAAGTGAAATATTTATACAGTCGAATGCACGAGAGAAGTCTAGTAACGTTAATAAAGTTCCCATGCCCTGATCCCTGGCCTGGAGTATATTATCTACTACATCAATTAAAGCTGTAGAAGTGCTGTAGCCTTTACGGAAGCCTGATTGCCTTGAAGGTAAAATACCAAATTGTTCTACATATTTGCTTAATTGGTCACATACCACCCTCAACAGAATTTTGGATATACATGGCAATAAGCTAATTGGGCGAAGATCCTTGATATCATTGGGACTATTTGTTTTAGGTATTGGTCTTACAATTGCAGTCTTCCATAAGTCAGGAAAAGTTGATGTTGACACTGATCTGTTTATAATTCTTGTGAGAGTGGTCAGAGTTTGTGGCAGAGTCAGTCTCAACATGTTCAGTGATATGTCATCTATTCCCATGGCATTAGACCTAAGGTTACAGATAATCTTTGATACCTGTTCCTCATTAACAAACTGAATTTTAAAACAGCCACAACCAAACCTGTCAAATTCAAACTGCGTTAGATGAGATATAGTTACTTCATCATTACCAGGTATGTTTAGGAAGTGATTGTTTAAGACTTCAGGATTATTTCAGTGCTGTGGTAAATCTTGGCTTTGGGTTTTGTGTGTTGTTAAGTTTTTCTTAATGGACTTCCATAATATCTTAGGTTGTTTTATTTTGCTGTTAATGTGTGTCTTAAAGTAAGCACTCTTTTCTCGGTCAATGGCTTCCCTTACTTCATATTTAAGTTTTTTATAGAATTCTATATGAATGTCAGATTTGGTCCGCCTAGACTTAATGTGCTGTTTGTCCCTTATTTGCATCATATCTTTAATAGTGGTGGTGATCCAGGGATAAGATGCTTCTTTAACAAAAATTTTTTTAACTGGAGAATGAAGGTCAAATAAATTTGTTATGTAGTTGTTAAGAGTCTCGACCATGTAATTGACATTGTCCAACTTGTCTATAGAGTCCCAGTCTATACACCCTATATCATACTGGAATGGTTCGTGCAATATGTCATTTAATGGCCGATATCTTATCCAGAATGGGGCAGGTTTATAAACCTTAAAGTTAAGGTCAGCTGTGACTATAGCATGATGTCCAAGGTCAGGTATGTGGTTTACTGATACTCCATAGACAGAGGCATCAGTGCAAATCAAGTCAATCAAGGTCGCACTGTGGTCAGTAAAATGAGTTGGTTCTGTAATTACATTAATGAGATTGGTGCTGTGCAGAAAACAGTTAAGTAGGTTCACTTTGTTATCAGAGGTATTAAATAAATTCATGTTAAAATCTCCAAGTAATAATATTTTATCAACATGCCGGAAAGAAGTAACAGAATCAGTAATGGCGTCAAGAAATACGCTGAGATCGAGCCAGGGCGGCCTGTACGCGGTGCCGACTACCACTGAGTGCGTGTTCACGCTCAGCCGGAGCCACATCTGCTCTACGGTTGGTACAGACGGGTGCGGCAAAGCGCGGACGCTCAGTCCCCGACGCACGTAAAACCCAACACCGCCACCTCGTGACCTTCCTGTGATAGCCGTACGTGGCATGTGTCGTAATCTATAGTTAGGGACTAATGGTGCCCTACCTTCCTCTCCCGCTTTGATCCAGGTTTCATTTATCGCCATCAAGTCAACATCCAGTTTCTCCATAGCTACTATGAACTCCTCATGCCGTGTTCCGAGCGATCCCGCGTTGAAAAGTCCAACTTTTAATTGTTTTTGTTTAACCATCTGTATATAATAAGTAGTGTGTGTACTGATAAGAGGTGTATTGTGTGATGACTAATAATGTGTACTGTATGTTGGATAAGCTATAACCTGTGTGTATATATTTAGACAATTTACATAATGCAGATAAGAAAATAACCATGTAAATAATATAATGGAATTGTAGATATTTATAATAGGTCTTTACCTATGAAATTGCCGTTTTGTATGAAAAAATTTAAACGAATTTTTTTCATGAATTTTTTTATTTGTATTAATCGAAGTAATCACCCATGCAATCAATGCATCTTTGCCATCGCAGTGGCAGTTTATTGATGCCCTTCTTAAAGAAATCAGCTGGACGGGAGGCAACAAATTCTTCAAAGGCATTTTGTACTGCCTCTCGGGTATTGAATTTTTTTCCCGCCAAGAAGTTATCCAAATTCTGGAAAAAGTAGTAGTCTGTAGGCGCAAGGTCTGGTGAGTAGGGCGGATGACGGAGAGCTTCCAACCCCAGTTCTTGCAACTTGGAGACCGTCTGCTGTGCAGTATGAGGTCGCGCGTTGTCGTGCAGGAGCAGCGGAGACGAGCGATTGACCAATGCTGGTTGGAGATGCGCCAGCTTCTCCATCATTGTGCTCAGTTCTTCACAGTACACATCTGCAGTAATGCTCACCCCGTTTGGTAAGAAGCTGTGATGAATCACACCGGCGCTAGACCACCAAACAGTGACCATCACTTTTCTAGGGGTAAGTTTTCGTTTAGGGCATTGTTTAGGTGCTGAACCAGGATCCAACCAACTTGCTGAGCGCTTGCGGTTATCAAACAGAATCCATTTTTCATCGCAGGTAACAATGCGGTTCAAAATTCCTTCATTTGTGTGTCTGTTGAGCAGTGCAAGGCACGTCTCGACGCGTACTTCGCGCTGGCGATCATTGAGTTCGTGGGGCACCCATTTGTCAAGCTTTTTTACCTTGCCAATTTGACGCAAATGGACCAATATTGTTTTGACGCTAACGTCGAAAGCTGCTGCTAATTCAGCCGTAGATTGTGTATCATCAGCTTCCACAACCGCCTTTAATTCGTCATTGTCGACCAAAGTCTTCGGACGACCGCGAGGTTCATTTTTCAGGTCGAAATTTCCATCACGGAAGCGAGCAAACCAATGACAGGTGGTGCGTTGGTTTGTAGTGTTAGCTCCGTAAACGTCGTTGATGTTGCGTGCCGCTTGTGCCGCGTTGCTGCCACGACGGTACTCATATTCCATAATTACTCGAATTTTTAACGTATCCATGATGACGAAAAAGATTGAAATGCGATGAAAATGTAACACTAATCAATAAAGAAATGACTACTTTTGGAAAAAAGAATCCATGTTTTTAAAATAAAATTAATTTGAAATTAGAATTCTTAGCCAAACAAAAATTATTTTGATTTGAAATGGCCAGTACTGCAGAACGGCAATTTCATAGGTAAAGACCTAATATAAGTTAAAACCTATGTTCATAAATTTAGAAAATTCACAAAAAGCAGATAAAAGAATAATGTCTAAATGAATAATATAATGTAATTGTAAATGTTTATATAAGCCACTTTTAACTAAATTCTGTAAATATACGAGGTTCAATAGGTAAAATATGGTGTATATGCAGAGCCTAAACTGTAAACATGATATATAGAGAGCACTATGAATAATCGCATTAGTAAGAGGAATAATAGTACCACTTTTTACATTATTCGTCTTCACTACATTATACTTCTTTGTCGAACGCTTGCTCGCCAAAAACACGACGGATGTCAGCCTCTGTTCGTATGGCAAAGGTGCGCTTTCCATCAGACTCCTTGGCCAATATCTTGCCATTCTTAGTCCATGTGAAACGCCAATTAACGCGCTGGGCAGCCTGTCGAACAAGGTAGAATAGATGCCTGTTGACATAAGTTAGTCTCTCGTTGACATAGAACCTCTGGGGCGGTGCAGCGAGGCCGAGGTGCTCGCTGTTGACAGCTCGGCGGAAGCGCGCCGCGCGCAGCAGCTCGTCGCGCAGCTGGCGGCGCGCGAGGCGCAGCACCACGCGGCGCGCGCGCGGCGCCGGCCCGCTCACAGCGCCAGGCGAGCCAGGCTCGGCCGCTCGCCCGGGGCCCAGGCCCACCCGTTCGGCAAACACTATGTCTCGCGCTTCGAGGGTGACCCCCAGCTTCTTGGCACCTAGTTCAACGGTGTGCATGATGTTCTCACCCCTATCCTCAGGGAGGTTAGAGATCTCCAAATCCGACCTTAACAGATCCTGATCTCGATCATTAATCTGTGATTTCAGCTGCGTCACTGTATTTTCCAGCTGCTTAACGGAGTCATCTGATGCGGTGGGGGGTGGTCTTTTTTCAATGTCTGGAATCTTGGATTCCAAGTCATTGACCCGTTGCTCACACTTTGACACCCGCGTCCCTAGTGCTGACGCCTGATCCGTCAGCTTCCTGATATCGCGCCTAACTTCAGCCCTCATCTGCTGAATTTCAGATTTAATTTGTCTGAGCAATTCCACCTGCGATATTGGCGCTTCATTCGGGTCCTCTTCATGCTCCAAGTCGGTCAGCTCTCCAGCGTCTTCAAATGCGGTGTTGGGGCTATTTTGCGACATAGAACTGCAACTGTTTGCGTCCGTCTCTTTATTCAGGGTTTTTGCCTTGGAATTGGAGTTTACGCGACATCCGCCACACTTCCAGGTATTACCCGCTTTGGGTACTGCAGACAGCTGAACACAGTCAAGGTGGTATTTTTTCCTGCAGTTACTGCAGGTGGCGCCTCCACGTACTGACAAGAATTTCCCACGATGCGCACAGTTGGTCATTATAAGATGCGTTAGTACTTCTATTGGGTACTAGATGGCGCTGCGCAACGAACAAATTTCTGTCTTGTATTAAAATATTGTATTTTAATGAATTATTACCACAAGGCGGGTTATTGCATGTACTTTATATAATAAGACCGAATCCAGGCACTAAACTGACGGCTTATAGTACTTATATAAATATCACTTTCACTTTTAGTCACTTTTAGTTTGTCAGGTAGTTAATAAAACGTTAGTTATCTTAAAGTTGTATAATTGAGTTTATATTACACTATATGTTTATATAACAATTGTCCTTTTTAATCACACTATAATCCACTTCGGGCAACAAAGATCTTGCACAGTTATTGCTTTATTTAATTAATATTAACTGATTTTTGTTTTTTAACTGGGAGCTATACCTTCACCGTTTGACAGTTCTATTGATATTTGAACTCAGGATACAAAAATAAAGAAAAGGTGTTTTTGTTTTATGGTGGTGTCATTTTTGAAATGTTGTCAATTTCGCCAATGTCAAGTTATGACAATACAAATAAAACGGCGAGCGGACATTATCGCACTGACGTTTATTCATGTCATCGATGTACAGGCAAAGGTCCCATGTCATTCAGCCAAACAGCCAGTACATTCGTTACACATACTAGCTACGGTAGGTTCCAGGCTAGCTAGGGTAGGTTCCTCAGCGGCGAGGATCGCTTTGGCCCCTTAACGCGTGATCGGTGATCCCGTGGATGTGATCACACCCTCATTTAGAATTTTGTCTTTTTGCTTTAGTCTTCCATTCTTTAATTTTAATATAGTTGTACTAAATTTCAAAATAATAGATTAGTAACTTGTTATTTATTTAAGGATTTCAGAAAATATATGCGATAAAACAAACCGCACGGACGGACTAATTATTTTTTTTTGTAACTTTTATACTATCCACTATGTTTATGTACTGCATTGTGAGCTTGACAAGTACAAGTGTATGTTAATACCCAAGTGCTGCATAAATTTCATTTCATTTCATTTCATACGTTGGTGGCTTAACTTATCATATGAGACGACCAGTTTCATAAACTGTTTGATTAAAATAATGTGATTACAGAAAAGTTATACGAATATGTCGCCTCTCTAACTGACCGCAGCTGTATCTAAGCTAAGCCGTAATTATCCGTAGTTACCGTAATGCTTATTGTCTACGCTAGCTTTTGTTTTCGGCGAGGTTATTTTCAGTGACGGTTTTGTAATTCAAAAACTGTTCGGACCAAATGATGCAGAATTTTGTATTTGAATATCATCTATATAAATAAAAAGACAAGTCCTGACTGACTGACTGACTCATCAACGCCCAGCCCAAACCCTTGGACCTAGAAAGCTGAAATTTTGCACAAATGTTAGTTTTATAATTTAGACAAGGAATAAGGAAGGATTTTTCGAAATTCAACCCCTAAGGGGGTAAAACAGGGGCGCTAAGTTAGTATGAAACTTTGCCGTGCCCGAAGGGCATAAAATAGGTGATGTAAGTTTATACTGACTGACATATCAACGCACAGCCTAAACGGCTGGAGTTAAAGACTTGACATTTTAACAGAAGGTACCTTTTATGACGTAGGCATCCACTAAAGAAGGGTTTTTGAAAATTCCATCCCCAAGGGTGTAAAATTGGGGATGTAAGTTTGTATGAAAATGTGAAACGTTTTAAGTTAAACGCATGAAAATTGTTATTTGGCATTTCAGTTAAAAATTTAAAATATATATTTCTGAATATTTGAGAATCCCCCCCCCCCTCCCTCCCTAAGGGCGTAAAGTGGGTACGTAGGTTTCTATGTAAACTGCGACTTGAAGTTAAACGCATGAAAAGTGGTACTTAGAATTTCAGTTAAAAATTAAAAAATATATTTCAGGATTTTTGGGTAGTTATTTTATTTTACTTTATTTAACTTACTTTACTTTATTTCTTAGTAAGGTTATTTATAGGTTAGGTTTTATTCAATTTATATTGCTTATTTGTTTTAAAAGTTATATTTTTTAGATTAAGCTTAAGTAATAAGTAGTTACATTGGTCATCATTCAAAATTGTCGCGGACAAAGTCGCGGGCACCAGCTAGTTGGCTAATAATAAAATAATCATACTTACTCAATACGGCTTTGTGAATACATGTTAGTTTATTAATAAGATTAAATTAAGTATTCTGTATTTCTCAGATAAATGAATTGTATTCTTTATGAGAAATAAACGTCTTTATATATACGTATGTATACATAAAGAGCGCACCCAGCATATTAATCATGTACCTTATAGACATTCTGATAAGGTGTATTTTTAGGGTTCCGTAGCCAAATGGCAAAAAACGGAACCCTTATAGATTCCTCATGTCCGTCTGTCTGTCTGTTTGTCTGTCCGTCCGTATGTCACAGCCACTTTTTTCTGAAACTATAAGAGCTGTACTATTGGAAATTGGTAAGTAGATGTAATCTGTGAACCGCATTCAGAATTTCACACAAAAATAGAAAAAGAACTATAATTTTGGGGGTTCCCCATACATAGAACTGAACCAAAAAATCCAATTTTTTTTTCATCGTACCCATATATATATTAAGGGTATCTATGAATAGGTCTTCAAAAATGATATTGAGGATACTAATATCATTATTTTCTAATCTGAATTGTTTGCGCAACTGTAACTTCTAAAATAAGAGAATGAATAAACTAAAAAATATATATGATGTACATGACCATGCAAACTAACAACGAAAATTGGTTTGAATGAGATCTAGTAAGTAGTTTTTTTAATACGTCATAAATCGTAAACCGCAATTTACCTTTCATTTAATTAAGTGAAATACTTGCTGCTACGGAACCCTTCATGGGCGAGTTCGACTGGCACTTGGCCGGTTTTCATTATTAAAGGCAACATCCACATGCTTGAAAAACGTAATTATGTACTTCTATCGCAGGAGACTGCACAAACATTTAGTTTATGTACACAAAACGTACACAAACTGTACGACAACCATATATTTATGGGTTACACTAACGGTAGTCCTGCACGGGCTTCAACTGAAAACACGTTGGGCAAACCTTAACCACTGTGCACCACGTACCGCCAAGATAGTTATCTTACTGCTTTTGCTCTGTCCGCTGGCTATGCTATGTACACCGTTGTTGTTGAATAGAATTCTGGCTTATTTTTATAAATTTAAGCAACAAATTATTCTGTTAATTCAAATTATCTATTGACTGCACGTGTGGCGCAGTGGCTAAGACAGTCACCTCGCCGCTTCGTGTCGCAGGTTCGAGTCCCGCGCCGGACAACTATTTGTGTGACCCATTAATAGTTGTTCGGAGTCTGGATGTAATTTGTGTCCGTCTATTATATGTTTGTAAAGTATCCCGCGACACAGGGATTAGACTCCCTAGTGCGGGCGTTGTCTTTTTAAAAAAAGAAAAAAACAAAGAAAAAAGAATTGTAAACAGTTTAGCAAATCTATACTTCCTATAAACTAATTAGAAATATCTAATTAGAGACATTTTTTTAATATAATATCAAGGGACAATGTCACACAGATTATTCTAGCCCCAAACTAAGCAAAGCTTGTACTATGGGTACCAGGCGACGATATACATACTTATATAGATAGATAAATACTTATATACATAGAAAACATCCATTACTCAGAAACAAATATTCGTGCTCATCACACAAATATTTGCACTTACCGGGATTCGAACCCAGGACCACCAGCTTCGTAAGCAGGAGCACTACCAACTAGGCTACGGTGACATTATGACTTATGATGACATAGAGTAGCTTTCACTTTCACAAAACACTTTAAATACTGCGGTCGCCAACCCGTGTGCCTAGCTTGGCGATTATTGCACTTCCCTCCAAATTATCTTTAAGTATTCCATTGTGGAATTAGAGTAGGCCTTTATTCAGCAGTGGCTATCATTAGGCTGACATGATGATTCTACTCCTATGCTTTTTGGTGCCCTTGACAAACGGAATAACAGTATTTGTCAATTAGATCATAGGCCTAAGCTAATAAAGTGTGCACCTGTGCTTTCGCACACATTTGTGCTGGCTAATCTCTGTTGAAATCGGTCGCGATGTTCGAATTCAACCAGAAAAGGACATTATCGGAATTTATGCATAATTCTTCATCATTATCATCATCAGGATATCCGGTCTTGCGCTATCCGCATCCAGCGACCAACTTCCAGCAACCCTCACAAGACCATCGGTTTAACTGTAGGGGCCTACCAACGCTGCGTGTTGCGGTTCGTGGTCGCCACTCGACAACCTTTCTGCCCCAGTGGCCGTCGGTTCTACGAGCTATATCCCCTGTCCATTGCTACTTCAGCGTGGCAATTCTTAGGGTATGTCGGTTACATTGGTACATAATTCAAAATAAAAATTCTGTATTTAGTGCCAAACTGTTTTTTTGTTTCTTTACATAATTTTTTTTATTTATTGTTTTACTACAAACTTACAATCTACCCAAGGTTTCTTCCGTTATTTTAACAAAGCTTGTTATCCTAAAGTATGGCTTCATCACATGAAAGCTCGAAAAAACCTTTTGTTATTGTATACTTTCAATAGCATTGTACTTACTGCTATAGTCCGTCAACTTTTTAGTTCGTAATACGAAAGCGAAAAGTCGTTAAAAATAAAGTTATACGTATTTCGTGCCGTAATGGGATGTGAAATTTTGTATAGAAAGTTGGTCATTTTCAAATAAATAAATATTAATACAGAACGTGGGATCGTATCCCTTTTTTTTTTTTTATAATAATATCTGGGGTCAATGTCACACAGATCATCCTAGCCCCAAACTAAGCAAAGCTTGTACTATGGGTACCAGGCGACGATATACATACTAATATAGATAGATAAATACATATATACATAGAAGACATCCATGACCCAGGAACAAATATTCGTGCTCATCACACAAATATATGCACTTACCGGGTTTCGAACACAGGACCACCAGCTTCGTAGGCAGGAGCACTACCAACTAGGCTATGGTGACCGTCAGCTAGATAGATTATGTCATTAGGCAAGCGGACAACTGATGAACATGCTTATATATTTCTAAATACAAACATATTATAGATCAATGATCAAAGAAAGATTTGGCATGTTGGCACAAGAGTCATGCAATTATATAATTTAAAATGTTGCACTTCAAAATGGAAATTATCTTTAGGCGCATTGAGCACTTTTTGGGTGAAGAAAAAACGCGAAGTTCGCGTTATCGTCACCGCACATTTCCCTTGAGCTATGTATGTACATACTGTGTACGTATAGATGTATGTATGTATAGATACACCTCCATGGATTATTAGAATACATTATATGTATATGCAAAAGTACACACATCAACACAATCTAGGGATATTGAACATTTCATTGATTATCTAGAAAACTATAAACATTTTGTTATGACTGTAAATGGAAGAATTAAAGATAATTTCATGGCCGATATTTAAACATTAACAACACGATGCGATTTTGTTTTTCTAATTAATAAAAGTCTTAAATTAATTAAGCCATAGAAAATTACTGAGTGAACAAAAACATTTTATTCTTATAAAATTATTCAATCGAATTAAATGAATAAAAATCTTACCAAATCTGATAATCAGTAATCGGTATTTCCTCCTCTAACATTAATCACACAGCGGCAACGATTTTCCATACTTAAAATTAAGGTGTCAATGTCTTGCTGGGGTATGCAGTCCCAAGTTCTTTTTAAATGTTCGAAAAGTTGTTCTTCTGTTGTCAAGTTGGGCGGAAAATCCCTCAATGCTCTTCGCTGTAACATGTCCCAGGCGTGTTCAATTGGGTTTAAGTCTGGCGACTGTGGAGGCCAATCTAATACCTGAACATCGTGTTCTCGAAGGGCGGCCCTCACCAGCCGCGCTGTATGGGAAGGTGCATTGTCATGCATGAGCTGAAATTCTTGCCCCGTTAGGGCCCTGAGCGGGACAATGACACGTTCTACTACCTCCTCACGGTATCTATGGGCAGTCATGCTGCCCTGAATCCAAATGAGTTGGGTTCGTCCGCCGATTCGTATTCCTGCCCACACCATAATTGTCCCGCCTTGGTAAGAGTGGACCTCCTGTGGATGTCGGAGACGGCTGACCCTGCCTGGAGTTCTCCAAACGCGTGTTCGTCTCGAATCTGGATGAAATCCATAGCGGGACTCATCAGTGAACAGCACCAATGACCATTGTTGATCACTCCATGTCAAATGTTCTTGAGCCCATAAAAGTCGCCTACCGCGATTGCCACGTCGCAGCGCTGGGACTCGTAGCGGTCTGCGAGCATGAAGACCAACTTCATGCAGCCTCCTTCGCACGGTTTGGTCGCTCACCAGCAGCTGCTGACCCTCCTGGAGCCTTTGCACTAGTTGCATCGCTGTGATATTGGGTAGTCTTCTGGCGGTCATTTGGAGAAATCGATCCTGTCTCTGAGTGGTAACACGATATCTACCTGTGTGCCGTTCTGCCACATCTCCAGTAGCGCGATAACGTGACCACAGCCTGGATACCACATTTTGGCTTGTGCCCAGAGACTCAGCAACGACGCGTTGAATAGCACCGTTTTGTAACATGCCAACTGCCCGTAACATTTCATCTCGACTCAAATGATGGCGTGGCATGACGCTAAAAAGCTTACACAACCAATTGAGAAAAGAAAATAAAACAATTTATCAGGTTTTCTTCAATTAACACGCAAAAAAAATTTTAATGCAACTTCTTGAAATTAGATACAACTCAAGATTGCGCTGTGCTTTGCGTGTTTTCATTTGTTTCTCATTTTAATTTTTAAATTTTGAATAAAGAATAGACAAGGTTTAAATCTGTAAATAAACTTTTTAAGGAAACTAAATAGGTTTTAAACAATAAAGCCATGTTTGATTTCAAAATAACGTATCCCTAGACTTTGTTGATGTGTGTATATCTCAATGAGAAGTATCAAGTATTGTAGATTATTTAGATTAGCAGTGTAAAAAATTGTTTTCACTGCTATGGCAGTCCCCAAAGACTAGGATATAAAGTTAGATGGTAAGAGTTAAGATACTATTTCTATCCTAAATAATTCCACCCGTTTCAGCTTGAAACAGTTACAAACACACTAACGCACACGTAAACTTCCGCATTTAATATTAGTGATTTATAGCCTATGGAACACCAGTGTATCCGCTATGTAATATTTGTTACTGGTCGACAAATATAGATACTCACAATGACGTAATTTCAAATGCCGAGTACTATGACTTCAAAAGGATAAAATACATTAACTACTTACGTTTTAATGTACCGACGGAAAAATAACGTCGATTTCAATAATCTTACAAAGCATATTTTCGATAGGAACCTTCTCTACAAAAATATTTAGATTTTCTTTTTCTCCTCCCAAATAATTCCACCCGTTTCAGCTTGAAACAGTAACAAACACACTAACGCACACACAAACTCCCGCATTTAATATTAGTGATTTATTGCCTATGGAGAAAATCAAAACACCTGCGTAATCACTACGTAATATTTGTTACTTGTCGATAAATATAGTTACTCACAATGACGTAATTTCAAATGCCGATTACTATGACTTCAAAGGGATAAAAAAATTCACTACTTACGTTCTAATGTACTGACTGAAGAATAACGTCGAGTTCAATAATCTTACAAAGCATATTTTCGATAGGAACCTTCCTTACAAAAATATTTGGTTTTTCTTTTTCTTTGATATTACCGGCTCTTGAACCCTTAAACCTAAGCCGTCTACTAATAGTGTATACTGATGACCAAGGGTTTTGACCCTAGGGCACACTTAGCTGCTGTCAGACCCTTTTCAGGTATATCAAGTACATATATTATCATTATTCATAGAGCGATTGATGCGAAATATCTCGCTTATATTCACTTAAATTTCTGACAATACAGAAACTATATAAAATAAGTAATAATATAAAGTGTTTCAGCGGATCCTCCATTTCTTAGTTTTGGCAAATATTCTCAAAAAGCTGTGCCCCGCGGTTTTACCCGCGTTAAACTTTATAAATTAAAACCTATGTGTTAATCCAGGGTGTCAGCGAACTCCATACGAAATTTTATTAAAATCACTCCAGCCGTTTAGAAGTAACAAAGATACACACTCACAAACTTTTGCCTTTATAATATTAGTGTAATTTATAGACACGCGAATTTAATGATTTGAAAATAAGTATAGTGGAGAATAAATTACAATAAAAGTAGTAAAACTAAAGTTGAACTTTAGATTTATGACTTCACGTCTTCAGCTGTAGAGTATGTAGGTACTTATACTCATTATTTGTCTCAAGCGCATACGTCAAAATGGCGTGCTGAGTTTAGACTCAGTCTGTGTTCGGTCGTCAGTGAGGGTGGACGTGATTGAGTGCAGGCGAGCCAGGTACAGTGCTATTTTACAGTACTTTTTGTGGATGCTACAAGTACGAAGTCACTCGTCACGTTTAAATTTAAAAAATAATATGTAAGAGAAGCGAAAGTGAATAATCACCTTAACTTTTCCCTCTAACTTTGAATGTTGATTATTATATATTTCAAAGAATTTTCGCTTATAATAGCAAGTCATTTACAATATCAAGACCCGTATTTAAAACCTTATATATATCGCTTAAAGAAATACTTGTTATTATTATTACCATTAACACGATTGTAAATAAACGAGAACTCCATACACATTTCTGGGCTGCGAATATTGGACACTCACGCGGATAAACACTAATGTGATGGCCCACTTAATTCCACCTCACATCGATAGATACATGTTTTTGGAAAATGATCCTTATTATTATTAGTGTTTAAGGTTCCCTATACTAACCAACTAGTAAATTTGACTGTATATTGATCAGAAAGTCTATAGGTATACGTAATGTGAACCTCCACAGCGTTATAAGAATCGTAATTTGGGTAATTGACGTAGACCACTTATCGTTTAAGGTCTTTGGAATTCGAATTAAGTATTAGTTTTATGATTTCGGTATATAATGGTTTCTTTACCGTATATTCATTATATTGATTGTTGGTATGTCATTATATATCATGTTCATTTGTTTGTAAAGGATGAACTCGAAAACGACTGAACTGAATTCAAAATTTTCTTTTGCCTATACAATTAGCGCGTAACTGTGGACTGCATTTTATTTAGTAAAACATAGTGATGTCTACTTGAATTATAATAATGGAACTTAATGTTAATTAAAATACTGTAATCATAAAATGTTTATAAAATGAAATAATTGGCGTAATATGCTAATTTGTAAAATCCATTTATCTTTCAATTTATCAGTCACTAGTTTATTATAATATGGCTAAGTTTGAAAAAAAATACAAAATATATTATTATCTTTATTACCTACTTGGTAACGGATCTCTTAACCAACAACAAAAATACTAAGAAATAATTTAATTTTTTTACTTATTAAACCACTTTATCTTTAGTTGACAACTCTCGCATTTGGCACTTTACTGCATGTATGTAAAAATTGACGCCCACAAAATGCAACTGATACTCAAGATCGTACGTACGGCGATCGAACTCGAATCTCCGGGGTGATGAGTCGGTAACGACGTAGCCTAGAAATACCTTATTCACTGCACCACACGTGCAGTACAGACATTGGAGGTTGTTGAGCGTTTCCTATTTCTATTGAGTTCAGTCATCATCATGCCAGCCAAAGTACGTCCACTGCTGGACAAAAGCCTCCCCAAAGAATGGAGGGATATACCATAATCGCCACACTTGGCAGACGGGTTGGTGATCGCAGTTTGATGGTCATAGTTCACAGAAAAACGCTGCTGCCTGTTCTCTGGTAGGTATTCCCTCGGTCAATTTCTACGCCCCCCCACAGGATGAGATGGGGTGATGATACTGTGTGCTGTCAACACACAACAGTTGGGATTGGGCGGTTGGGTTCAGTGAACTACCAGAATTAATGCTGCGACTGCCATCTGACCTTGCAACCTATAGGACACATGTCACCATAACAAAGATCGTCAGAATATGAGTCAGATTCTAATTCCTACAAATATTAATATAGATGTTCTCATGACTTCTTCTTCCGTAACTGGTGGAATATGAGTGGACTGTATCTAAATTTTGAAGTTATTGAACTATAGTATCGAACTGTGTGGGTGATCAGGGTTAGGTATATATCAGGACTTACTTGGAATTAGGTGAGATGGAACCTCAACGCTTTCGTTGTCCTGGTTCTCCTTATCCTGAGCCAGCAGCGATGATAGACGACACTTTTAGTCTATATTATTCGTAATTGGAACACAGGCGAACACAATAATCTATTATAGGTTTATTTTAACACCCACGGAATGGCGGAAACGCATCCAATCGCGGCGCGTGCGTACAGCTAATTGAGGTAAGGAGGGGGTAAGAGATCTGAGCGGTAAGGAATCACACACACAGCTATCTAGCAACACCAGCAAATATGCTCTTAAAGACAAGATGGGTAGTGCCTCAACTAACTGTATTCTTACAGAAATCTAAGTGATCACGTAAAGATTGTTCGATACGGAAGTCGAACTGTTGACTACACATGCTGTGTAAGGGCCACAGCATATACAGCCCAACGATTGAAAAGTCGTAATAGTTTCCTGGCCACTACCACAGCTACGATCGATGCACAGAAAGCGAGGGCAACCTTATAGCGAGATAAATTTGCTCCTCTGTTTGTGTCGCCAAAGGAAAAATTACCTCCGGGATAGAATTTGCCATGGCCAACCTGGAGGACTCTTAATAGACTACGTACCCAGGTTGGTAGATCCAAGGAAAACATGTGCAAATGGGGTTACATTCCCAAATCAC
The DNA here is from genome assembly GCA_951640165.1 of Pseudoips prasinana. Taxonomy (NCBI): domain Eukaryota; kingdom Metazoa; phylum Arthropoda; class Insecta; order Lepidoptera; family Nolidae; genus Pseudoips; species Pseudoips prasinana. The sequence goes on along the minus strand of OX621259.1, from coordinate 16,469,569 downwards.
AAAACATCTGCGAGTGCGGCGTGTCACCCCAAAGTATGGCTCATTTATCTGATTGTCCTTCTTGTCCAGTTTCTTGTTCCCTTCAGGACTTGTACGACGCTTCAGCCGGGGCAATCAGCGTTGCTCAATTTTGGCAAATTAAATTTAATTCTTACCATCGACACGATAAGAAGAAGCATATGTAGTAGAAGAATTACACTGCTTAAACATGAGTCGTAATTTGCTAAGGTTAGTTAAGAACAAATTATGTAGGTCGTGCGAGTGTTCGTTTGTGGAATGCGCTGCCAATAACAGGGCGTCAAGCACGAAGTCTACATAAGTTGCAGCAAAGTGGAAAGGATTACTATTTTTACTATTATTGTAATATGCAACTGCCTCGTTGGTCTAGCGGTAGCGTGTTCACCCGCAGAAAACGAGGTCATGGGTTCAAATCCTGGTCGGGCCAAAAGTGATTTTGGGACTTTTCTGTAAAAATAAATATTTCTCAGCATCAGCCCAAAGTCAGTGAGATGGCGGTATTATACCCACGTGCCTCGGAGAGCACGTAAAGCCATCGGTCCTGTACCTGACCTCTTTCCTCGGATCATGAGGGTGATGGAATAGAAAGTGCTCCTGTGTTTGCGCACACACTTGTGAACTATAATATGTCCTGCGCAGATGGCTAACCTCTATTGAGACTGGTCACCGTGGCCGAAATTCGGCTAAGAAGACGGCTAAAACGTAAATATTGCGCCTTTTGCTTCTATAAAAAAAGTAGAATGTCAAAAGTTGTGTGTTAAAAATGTTAAATTTCTGAGTGTGGCGAGCACATGGTTGATAATAATATGTGTGCTGACTGCTTTTAAAGTGCAGCTAGTCTTATAAATTCTGATTAGTTTTAATGTTTGCTTCAATAAATTAGAGTTATAATATATAGATTTACTAAAAAAAAAAAATTTTTCAGTTATTTATGAAGAATTTAATCTTTTTCTTCCAATTTATACATTTATCATATTTCGTTGTAATAAATAACTAAGTAACTAAACATAGAAGTCTTATTTGTAGTATATATTCCGAATTGAAATTCCAGCTATATAATATTTCTTAAAAAGGACTATACTGCATACAGATTGTATTTATATGTGTACGCCTCTGAGACGTATATTAAGGCTTGTGTACGCCCCAAATAGATAAGAATTCTAGGGTTAATTATAATAATGCTTAAAATTACGTAAAAAAATATTACTAAACACACTGCTTGCTGATTGAGTGTAAAAGCAATAGCATCATGAAAGGTTCTCAGATAAATCCCAACTTAAGTACACTCTAATTAAAGTGAAATTTTGCTTGAACCTTATTAGGGTAGCGTGTTTAAAACATGTGTACAGGGAGATTGGACATGCGGTAATCGGTATACGTCCGCTTGGCCACGTGACGCCTTTTACCCTGCCTACTTGCTGTTATAAAACCTTTATAAGGATTGCCGATTAAATGAAACTGGGAAAAAAAAATTGATTATACACCTACTAAATTTGTATTTTCTTTTATTTAAGTGCTTTTCTTAATAATATGAACCGACAGTTTAGCGTGCTCTCCGAAGCACGGATATGCTTAGAACTTAAACCACATTGGTAGTCTATGGGTATAGGGTTGCCAACTATACTGTTTTGAACAGTATAATACTGTTTACACTAAATTATACTTTTTACTGTAAAACAAAAATAAAGTATACAAAATACTTTTTACATTTACTTAGTCAGAGGGCGTTCACTGCTCAGTGCAGCGCAGCCACAAAGATTGTAAATTAGTAAGTTGTGCGAGAAGCTCTAAACAATATGTATTTAAAAAATTTATTTAATTAAATATTGTTCATTTTTCTAAAATACTGTTTAATATTCTTCATAGACCTGAATATACTTTATTTCTAGTAAAAAAACGTTGGCAACCCTAGTCAGGCATGTATGGACTGATCACGAGCCTAGTTGTTAAACCTCGCCAATACGATTCTCAGTTCAATCTTAATCTAAAGTTTTTGTTTTTTTTTTATTTTATTACAGCAATCTAAAGTAAAGTGTAATTTTGCGTAACCACCTAGCTACCCCACGCTATTCTTTATCCACAGATCCACAGATCCACAAATCTAGAATTCATCATTATCATCATCATATCAACCGAAAGACGTCCACTGCTGGACAAAACCCTTCCCAAGCATCAACACAAAGGCTGCTAGTGCTGCTCGCAACCAGTGGATTCCCGCGACCTAGCAAGATCGTCGATCTACCTTGTAGGATGCCTGCCCCCTTAAAATTGACACTTCCGGTCACTCAAAAATCAATTAATATACCATAATTTAATTACCGGATAATTTTGGATGTTGTGGAGCGTCAAAAATAAAATATAACTCCGGAGTCTTTACAAGAGAGGTTAAGAGAGGTAGGGCACAGCGTTCATTCGCTCGAAGAGCAGCCCGACTGGGGAAGTACCTCCACCTTACAGAAGACATTCCTTAATAATAACATTAATAATTTTTGTCGACCTATGACATAAAAAAAAAAAAATTGTACGTTCAAAATACTCAAAAATATCTGAAATAAGATATTTTATTTTATTTTTCGCTCGACATTGAACTGTACTTCACAGCTTTGAATATTTAATAACGTTAATTTTCTACTTAAAAAGCCGAACCGTATCCTGTCCAAAATACTTCTATTTTTGTGATAAATGGATACATTTTTATTACAGGATAATCATTGTTAACAAAAACTTATATACTACGTAGGAGGTATAACAAAATTCAATGAGGATGGTTTTCGTGAATGTACTTTCTCCTACGCTTATTATATCTATTATTTATACTATTATTATTTATACGGTTATGAAAAATCGTGAGTTTGCGTCTCATTCACACTTTGGGAATTATAATAATATACTGGGATATTATTCCCAAACTAAGCCGATGACTGATATTATAAAGGAGAAAATTTGTGAAAGTGTATGTTAGTTACTTTTCACGACTAAACGGCTGGAGCAATTTTAATAAAATTTGGTATGGAGTTAGTTGACACCCTGTATTAACACATAGACAATAATTTATAAAGTTTAACTTAGGTAAAACCGCACAGCTAGTGTTAAATATACATATATGTACCTAGAAATAAATAAAAATATAATCAGTTAATTATAAATTACTACAAACATGATCTGATTATATACAAGCGCATTTTCAAAGCCTACGTGAATATAAACCTTTTTATTTTATTTTTATACTACTTTTCTTTTGTAAATATAGACTTATATAGATATATAAGTCTATATTTACAAAAGAAAAGTAGTATAAAAATAAAAGATAGAGATAATTACACCCAGACTCAGGGCAATCCGACATGTTTATGCATACAAATGTCTGTCCTGGGTGGAAATCGAATCGACTTTTTAGTATCCAAAACTAGATTGGGAACTACAACTATAATAATAATATCCAGGGAAATTATCCACACACGACCACCTGATCCCAAAAGATCCCCTTAAGCAGAACTTGTACTAAGGAAACCAGGTAACTGATCTACTACATATATTACTTTTCTTTGGAAATGTATACCTACTTATATACATCATTACACCCAGATACGTTTGTATGCATGAATATGTTTATATTAATGCACACAAATATCTGTCCTCGGTGGGGATCGAACCCATGACCTGCGGCGCAATAGGCAAGCATCTAACCGCCAACTGGCCAGCCACTATAATTTGAAACTATGACTCAACAATTTAATATTACAAAATCGTTCATTTCATTTAAACATTCTTCAGTAGTTCCCTGGTCATGTCGTGAATTAATTAAAACAAATATACAAATTCTTTTTATGAATTTTTGTTTTGATATCAATGTGGAAATATCTTTACAAGGCTTTGTATAATCAGATAAAACTAGCCGTCAACATAGAATTATTACAGAGAAATATTAAGAAAACGTTACTTTAGTTATCATATTTTAAGTGTATTATCGTTTTAGGATTCCATACCCCAAGGGTAAAACGGGACCCTATTACTAAGACTTCGCTGTCTGTCTGTCCGTCTGTAACCAGGCTGTATCTCATGAACCGTTATAGTTAAACACTTGAAATTTTCACAGATGATGTATTTCTGTAGCCGCTATAACAACAAATACTGAAAAACAAAATTAAATTATTATTTAATTCAAATACAAAAAAAACGTGAATTTTCTGCTCGTTTTTATAAATAAAGCTGAGCTCCGCGTTTTTGCACGCGTTAAATTTTAAAAATAATCACAGGTCCTCCCCCGTACGTGATAGCGTGATAATAGGTAGTCTATATGCTGACCCGACCTCTTAGTAATATTGAAGTAAATCCTTGCTTTTTGAGTTTAACCCGGACATACATACAGACCAACAGACAAACAGACAAAAGTTCTAAAAACTATATTTTTGGCTTCGATATCGATAGTAGATCACGCCCCAAGTATCCTTTCAAAAAAATATTCCATGTACAATTTTGACTTCCCTACGATTTTATTATATGTATAGATGGTACGGAACCCTTCGTGCGCAAGTCCAACTCGCACTTGGCCGGTTTTTATAGATAATGGTCCGGAACCCTTCGTGCGCGAGTCCAACTCGCAATAGGTCGTTTTTTTAAACATTTTTATTTCGATATCTACATGGAAAAATCTTTATAAGGCTTTGTATTTATAATCAGATAAAACTAGCCGTCAACATAGAACAATTTAAATGAAATATCAAGAAAACGTGACTTTAGTTATCACATTTTAAGCATACTATCATTTTTAGGGTGTCGTACCCAAAGGGTAAAACGGGACCCTATTACTAAGACTTTGCTGTCTGTCAGCCTGTTGAGAAATATCGTCTGTCACCAGGCTGTATCTCATGAACCGTGACAGGTAGACAATTGAAATTTTTACAGATGATGTATTTCTGTTGCTGCTATAACAACAAATACTAAAAATAAAATATAATAAATATTTAAGGGGGCTCCCATACAACAAACGTGATTTTTTTGCTCGTTTTTATAGATAATGGTACGAAACCCTTCGTGCGCGAGTCCGACTCGCACTTAGTCGCTTTTAATTAAATAAAGAAAACAAATACTGGAGTTAGTTAGGTCCATTAATTTTATTTATAAGCCCGCTTCTTAATATTAAGTTCTTTATAATATGTAATGTTGACATTGCATAATAATATACTAACTTAATTATAAGTATGATTTACTAACAATAATTATACATGGAATATTTTTTTTATTCCGATATAAAATGAATAATAATAAAGGTCAGGAAACAAGCAAAGGCAGAGCTCGTGTTGCTCGAATTTAAATAAAATAACACAATAATAATAAAATAATACACTGTCCTAGTCCGTCCATGCGGTCTGTTTTATCACCTAAAAAGGTTGAGAAAACTCGAAATATATAACAAGTTATTTTGCTATTGTCACCCACAACAACAGGTTTTAGGAAAATATTTCTCACGTGGTCGAGTTTATAATATATTAAGTCTGGGATATTAATTATGTAAACCAGCTATAAGCAAAGCTTCTACACTCGGCCAAATATCAAGCTATAAATTTCCAGTATAAGCTGATCTCGCGTTGTATAGGATTTACATACAATGAGAGGTCAGCTTATATTGGAAATGTATAGCTTGATATGTAGCCGTGTGTACTATGTAAACAAGATAACTGATATATTACATATACTGCTTTTCTTTTGTAAATACATTCTTATATATATAATTACACCCAGACTCAGGACAAACATACACGTTCATGCACACAAATATCTATCCTGGGTAGGAATCGGGCGTGAAAGGCAAGTATTACCAATCACACTAACTGGACCGTCGTTTTAACCACGACTTCACAGGCATAGTATGGTACTAACCGTAAGAATAATCCTTAATAAATATTTGTTCATGTTAGTCTTTAAATTAATTATGAAAACATCTTAACCGCCAGTATTCCTTTCTTATCTTCGCGCTGGGTATAATCTGTGCATAAAATATTACAAGTTCAAACTGACATTAATTACAAACTTCCAATGAATGCATTCAAACACGTCCCATTAATTCAAATCCCTTTGCCCCATTACTTGTAGGTATCAGCCAATCAATATGCATACATACGTATTAACTTGTACTTTGGCACCGAGTTAGTAGGTAGACCATGAGTTTATATCAAAGATAATGTTACAGTTGTTTTCATGGTACTATGTTGGGATCTCTGCACTACCGGATTACATGGTAGAGCAATACATGACTGGCTGGAATTTTTCGGCAGAATAGCATTTTTTTTCACCCCGTGATCATAGGAAACTATTAAAATATGTAAAAGAAAAAGGGTGAAACAACAACTTTAATTAACAACAATTAATTAAATTAACATTAATATTAAAACATTATACTATTTGTTTGTTAGTTTTGTTCATTATAAAGTGCGCAGCATATTATGATAAATTTATCAAATTTTTTCTTTCAATAGAGCAAAAGTAATCGAGGCATTTTTAGGGTTCCGTAGCCAAATGGCAAAAAACGGAACCCTTATAAATTCGTCATGTCTGTCTGTCTGTATGTCTGTTCGTCGTTTTTTTAATACGTCATAAATTGTAAACCGCAATTTACCTTTCATTGGATTTACTGAAATACTTGCTGCTACGGAACCCTTAAAGGGCGAGACCGACTCGCACTTGGCCGGTTTTATTGTGGAATAATGTTTTGTAAAATATATTATATGATTTTTAATAAAATGAATTTCTAGTAATTAATGGCTCTAAAATTGAGGAAAAGCACCAGCTGATGTTAGCGTCTTAAACTCACGGTACACTATCTATCTTTAATTGTATGCTGCATTGACATAAGCACATGTGAATCTATGTTTTTTTTTCTTGATCATTATCTATACAAATAAATAAAATTGGAGTGTCTGTTTGTAATATTGAAATTACCGGTTTTTACTACATTAATATGAATATATATACGGTACATACACCGAAATGACATATTGACGGGACTTTTATTGTCAGGTAGCTGATGTAATAAGGACTAACTTAGGCTACTTTTATTTCAGAAAAAGTCTTTTATTTAACAAGAAAAACGAAATAAACTAATTAACACGCGGACGAAGTCGCGGGTACAGCTAGTTAATTATATAATCCTCTTAAATAAAATAATTAAATTTACAGTTTTATTAATACTATGGCATCATCCATTTTGCCATAGACGTTATTTTCGTAAAACTATTTGTTAGTATACTATACATTTTATTTAACTATAGAAAATCAATATCTATCATCATCATCATATCAGCCGAAAGACGTCCACAGCTGGACAAAGGCCTCCCCCAAAGATCTCCTCAATTGCCGGTCTTGCGCTATCCGCATCCAGCGATTTCCAGCGACCCGCACAAGATCATCGGTCCATCTTGTAGGGGGCCTGCCCACGCTGCGTCTTCCAGTTCGTGGTTGCCATTCGAGAACTTTTCCTTTCTTTTCAATATCTATACAAATAAATAAAATTGGAGTGTCTGTTTGTAATATTGAAATAACCGTTGTTTACTACATTAATATGACTATAATATATACGGTACATACACCAAAATAACATTTTTTTCAATTTTTGTCTGTCTGTCTGTTTGTTCCGGCTAATTTCTGAAATTACTGGGCCGATTTTGACGGGACTTTTATTGGCAGGTAGCTAATGTAATAAGGAGTAACTTAGGCTAAGTTTATTTTAGAAAAATTCTTTTATTTTAGAAAATAACTAGAAATAACGAAATAAACTAATTAACACGCAGACGAAGCGCAGGTACAGCTATTGTCATCTATACAAATAAATAATATTGGAATGTCTGCTTGTAATATTGAAATAACCGTTGTTTACTACATAAATAACTGTAAGAAACATCGTGTAACAATAATTTTCTCATTTTTCCTTTATCTTTTGGTGCCAAATTTCAAAATTGTAGGTCAATGGAAAGTTATCCTAAACTTAGTATGTGAGTCAGTGAAATATTTTATACTGAAAATATGCTTTAAAAGGCCGTGTTTTTTTCTGTTTACCATTTCTCACAGAAATGGCATACAATATTTAATGAAATGGCCTATCCTTAGTTATTCACATTCATTACACAGTTTCTCAAAGTGAGTCTTTCACGTATGTTAGGACTTTTTGTTGCATGTTACATTGGTCATCATTCAAAATTGTCGCGGATGAAGTCGCGGGTAACAGCTAGTTACTAAATATAAAAAAGAATTCACATACGAGAACCTTCTATTCATTTCAATAAGATATTGACTTTGGAGAGCACGTGATTCAATTTATATAAAGACATTTTAATAATGTTAGAAACGTGTTCACTTTTTTAATACAATTTTGAAACCACTCTGAAAATAAAGGATTGACTGAATAACATTAAATACGCCGCTGATTAATCACTTCACACGTGAAAATATTACAAATAAAGTATTCGTAGTAGCGCATATATTGTTTTTATTTGTGATAAAAACGTTTTGTTCTAAATCTTCAAACGGCTTGTCGATCTCAGTAGCATATTACTACCATTTGTTCTCTTGAAGGTATGCCGTAACAACGACTTGTACGCTCCCACAAGAACGACCTTATCTTTGTATTACTTTTAAATCTAAATATGACTTTTACGGCTCATTAAGGCTTTTACCTCACTATTACCTCAGTGCCTTTGTTTTTCAGTTTAATCCCCACACTTACATTTGACACTTTAAAGTCTAGGTTTGTGTCCGTACATAGCATTTAATAAAGTCCTAACTATGTCCTAACATATATCTTACCAAGATAACATATAACTTACGATATAATAGCATATATTCTTAGTTCTATGTAGAAATGCAATAATAAAAATAACTCTCTTTCTCCCTCAAATTTTAAGCTGCCTCAAAATAACACTCACAATTGAATGATACCAATTTCTCCACTACAATCTCATGGTAGAATTACTATTCCTGGAAGCTTGCCAACTAATTAGTCATGTAAATGGAAACGCAACGCACTGTTTGGCGACATTGTGGTGCACAAGGATGTAGAGAGCGGAAAGCGCGGGATTAGAGGATGGAATGTGTTTGTGCTACGGTCAAATATTTGTTGTGTATTGGAGGAAACATTTTCTTCATATACAGTTAAATTAGTGTGCGAGTTCGTATTATATACATTTTAAACTTGGTCTAGCGTTAATGTCTAATGTTAATGTTCTCGTTGTTAATTTTATGGCAATGACATGAATATCATTGTTTTATGGTTTGGCTTCCTACAAATAGTCACAGATTATTTTTAGTTAAAACAATTCAATTTTAATTGTCAATCTCGCATATTCGTAAAATTGAGCATACGTCAAGTACTGACCAAATGTGTCTCGTAAAACGAAGCACATGACATAAGTAGTATAAAAAATAAAACACAATAAGAATACAAGGAAGCACCATAATATCAAAACTTAAGTAATAAGGTTCATATAAGATAGATTTTTTAAACATATATAAATTTCTATCGTATGATAAAGACAAATTAATACAATTTTATTTTCGAAGTCCTGGTAAAGAACAGTCAATATTTACTGTTTTTATTTTATGAGTATTTATTAATTACACTCATAGCTAGATGCTCTATCCGGTCCGTATGTGATCGGTAAGGTGAAGCAACTACACTTCCGGTCGGTCCATAGATGGGTGACCACCAAAGTGGTTTCATTTCGGTCGGTCCCGGTTGAAGTCATTAGGTAACAGTCGTTTGGCCATGTCAGAGGCCTACTGGGGGCTTGAACAACTCTGACACTAGGTTAACTACTGCCCCTACGATAAGTAATTATATTAACGATGTAATGTTATTGAGTGTATTTATTTTTAAGTTTTGTAGTTATACAAAATGTTATGGTACTCAAGTTAAACAATGTATTGTGGTGTAATGTAGTGGGGCGCATTGGATCCGGTGGTAGCATTAAAGCTCGACCGTCGTTATTAACACAAGGTCCGTCATAATAATAATACCTTAATATAGACAGAACCATTGACAATATGTCGTAAAAATATTAGACTTAAACTAGATAATTAAACATAATCTCTTGACAATAACTTGATACGAGCTAGCTAAATATCAATGCTATAATAAAATAAATTTTATAAATGTTTTCATACAATGTGTACCTAAATATCTTGTGTTACTAGAAATAATAATGTATACAACTATATTACTACAAACATGTTCTGACTATTTACAAGCGCTTTTTGTAAGTCTACGTGAATAAAAACCTTTTTTATTTATTTATTTATTTTATTTCAATCGAATTCATTTTAAAGGAAGTCATAGTAAAATACAATGGAAAAACATTTATTTCAGTAATTAAATTAAATAAAATGAAATTATAAGCTAAAACTAGATAAACTATGATACACTATTTACCCTAAAAGGCGTCCAATAATCCCTCCGCATCGCTTATGGGAAAAGTGCCCAGAAGGCTGGCCGCATTGCCACGCTGGATGGCAATGCTGATCCTCTGACCCAAGAAGAGACCAGCCCTCTGATCATGGGAAGCGTCGATCAAACGTTTAGCTATTTCCCGAAACATTAAATGTGCGCTTGGGCCCCATGGTCCCAAGGTTTCTACCCCAAACGGCTCAAAAACAAAATTTGCTGCCAAATTTGTGTATTTGCGCCGTTTAAGGGTTTCCGCCAAAGCAGCAGCAGCGCCCGCAGAACCCGACGTATGGGGAAGATGGGAGGGCGCAAGGGTGTCGACGCATGTTGCGTCCCACACCAGGGGCCTACCCATCTTCCACGGAACCAATGACATACCATCGGGTCTCTTTCCATCATCACGTGCCAAGCCGCTCGGTTCTAGAACCGCTGGGACGTCAACGCTGGAAAGAGCCCGACGGATTATATCATTGATGCTACTGTGGCGTGAGATTCTGCCCGCGCTACGGCAACATGACAGACCATGGCGTCCAAGGTGATAGACCGCTTCCCCACACCTACAACGATGCGGAGCAACGCATGAGACACCCAGACGGAGGCCGGCAGCGACGCGAAAAGTACCGTTGTCCAGCATAGTACCTATGTTGGGCGACGGTAACGCCTGTAACCATAAAGCCGACTCCCATTCTCCCACAGCCAGTAGACGTGCGCGTTCCGCGAGGTTCGTGCATGTATTTATGAGATTATTACGCACTAACTCGCAAAGCGGCTGGTCCCACTGTTTCTGGGAGGACGGGTTCGTGGGTAGGTCTGAACTTGAACAGGTCATTTTCCAAACGTTTATGGCATCAGTCGAACACCTTACCTCTGAACTAACCTGAGTAGGTGAAAGAATTTTACCGATTAGTTCCTTGGTAGAGTGGACCGAGGACAGAAACGCTGGTAAGCTAACCTTAGTAATTTTGCGGATGCCAAGGCCGCCCATGCGCACAGGAAGAGTAGCTTGCGCGCAGGCACGGTCATCCAGGTCTAAATTTAAAATTGAGCATAGGGTGTCACGTAAAATTTGGTCAACTTTTCCAAGGAGGGCCGAATGTTTCCATAATTGACAAGAACGTATGACGTATGTAAATTTGGGAACAAAACAGCAGTACCGAATCAATGTGTATGATGAATGTGAGTTTAGTTTAGAAAATCGTTCTGAAATATCAATGAAATTTTGATTTTTTTCGTCTATGAACGGTGAGAACCCCTCTTCCAGGATGGGAGACCCCAGGAGGCGTAACGAGTTTTTATTTAGGATTTTGATATCTGGGGCTATATAATTAAATTTAGAAGTTATAGTGTTTTTATTGACTTCGTTTGTTATAAAAAGTTCGCATTTGGATGGGTTAAGATCGAGGCCAATTGATTTTAATGATTCTTTTAGGAAAATTAGGTCATTGAGGACAGTTACAGCATCACCTCCTAGGGTCCCATCATCTAAATACCATGCGTTAAATTTTGAATTTAGCTGCCGAATTATTGGGTGTATGGCAAGACTAAAAATGACCGGTCCGAGAGGGTCACCTTGTTGGCATCCGACGGCTGAATCTAAAGTGTGTCCTTTGTATAATAATTTTGTGGGATAACGGTAACATTGCCAAATAAAATGATAAATTTCGGGGGTTTCTTTTTGCACCTCGGCCAACAAGGTATCCCTATTTACAGAGTTAAAGGCGTTCTTCAGGTCAACCTTAAGAATGACCTCACCTTTACCACCACATAAATAAGTGGAAAGTGCGTGTATGGCAGCCTCACAGCCCCCCTTGGAGCCAAATCCGAGCTGCAGGGGCTGGAAAACGGATGAAAGCTTTCCATGTACGTGTTTGCAACATAATTTGGCTGCCATACGACGGAAAACGCATCCAACAGCAATGGGGCGGATGCCACCATCGCGTTTGTAAAGGGCACAGAGGTTCGCCCCGTACAAAACATCAATAATGGATCTGCAAACATTGCCGCTAAGCATTAAGTTAATCAGGGCCGTAAGTTCCTGCAAAAGTGATTCGCCAGCGACCCCCATGGATGGATTAATCAGGTCTTGGAGATGCTGAGGGGTCAAACCATCAAGGCCGCCCGCGGAACCACTCCGGAAGGAAGATACGGCCACTGAGACTTCCCGGGCAGTTACAGATAAAGCTGTTTCACTAACGGGTGGTGCTGGAAAGTTGAGGTCATCTGCTTGCACCGGATGCTTGCACTGCAGCGCTCCAAGTGTGTCCGGCGTGCAAGGGGCCACTACATCACTGCTAAAAAGAAGCTTGGCGGCGCCCCCGATGTCACCTTCGCCTAATTTGGTTTGAACATAATTATATAAGGTTTTTGAGTTGTTATACCGTATTCTAAAGTTATCAACATCAAAATTTGCTTGTTGATCGGTGTCGTAGTGGGTACAATTGTTTTTTATTTCGGTTGTTAAATTATTTTGAGGATTATTTGATTTTTTTGCGTGCAAAACTGTATAGGCAAAGGTGAGCAAATTCCTCCAGCTGTGTTCATTGTTGTCCCGAAGAACAATGCGAATGCACTGAGCTAGGGTTTGTGCAACTAATTGCCTAGCTCCTCGAGGGATTCTTTTCACTAGCGGTACAGAATTTTTAAGATTGCTTAAAATTTGAGCTAGTGAAAGTCGCAAATGGGTGTTATTGGAGCATGCATTTGGGCTATTGCTGTTATTGGGACTAGGGCTCTGAGAAAAATTTGGTGGTTTGTGTTTTTTCCCTAAATGTATATTTAATCCCCGACGAGTTTTAAAAAGTTTTAAATTTGAGCAAAGGGGGCACCTTACCAGAGCATCGAGTGATGAAGAGGCAGGTTGACCTGTATCGACGTCGCTGCCATGACCCGCTGACATACTAGATTACACTTATACACTGTTTTTTTATTTTAATGTACACATTACGGCACAAAAACACCTTATTCTAAGTACAAATTAGATTAAAATATTTCCACAAAAAAGTAATAAAATTTGTAAACAAATACAAAAAAAATATATCAAAATATCGTCCAATCAGTAGTAAGGGGCTCTCTCTCACTCTTCAATACACTTTACGTTTATTGGAAGTCAATATTCTTGGTAGCCAATAGTATCCGTGTTATTTTAAAGGTGTCTTAAACTTCTATTTCATTTCCAAATACTATAGTATTTTATCACTTCTACCCCCAATAACTCCATGTACAAATGGCACATGTTTGAGTTGCAATCAGGGATTAGTTTGAAATTTCGGCACTATTATTCTGTTAACAATTAGTAAATACATCAACTTAAATGTACTGCCTCCGAAGTTTGAGACCAGCCACCATATTGGATTCCAGTAAATTCTTGAATAGGTAGAGCTTTTGAATAGAATTTGTGAAGTAAGATTGTCGATATGGTAACAAGTTTTGTAGTACACCTAACCAGTGGGTTGAAAATGCGTCATTTTGTTATATATTAGAGAGTCTTTAACTTTGTAGTTTGAATTAGTATGTAAATAGATAACAACATTGTACATTATGTAAAACGAGATCAAATACTAGCGTAAAAACTTTTTTAATATACAAAGCCTACTTTGTCATAAACAAAAAAAAATCGATTTTACATCATCACCATCATCATATCAACCGAAAGACGTCCACTACTGGACAAAGTCCTCCCCCAAGGATCTCCACAATAGCCGGTCCTGCGCTGCCTGCATCCAGCGGCTTAATTTTACATGTAAATTAATATATATTTTGTGTTTAATTAATTTAATTTGTCGACATATTGTATTCTGACATTATCTTTTTTTTCTTCCAGACTCAAAACAACTATTGATGGTCGGAGTACACGAAGTGGTGAGGCGACTGTCTTAACCGATGCGCGGGGTATGAAATGCTTGCCATTCACGGCGCAGGTCGTGAGTTCGATTCCCAGCCAGGTCAAATATTTGTGTGCATGGACATGTCTGTTTGTCCAGAGTCTGGGTATAATTATCTATATACGTATGTATTTACAAAAGAAAAGTAACTATATGTAGTATAACAGTTATCTATATAAGCTCTGCTTAGTTTAGGAACAGATGGCCGTATGTAAATAATGTCCCAGGATATTTATATTTGTTATCTACAAGAAAAGTTTCAGAGCAATGCAGGAGGCAACCAAGCACTTTTGAGGTCTGTAAGACTTTTGGATGGAATTTAAACCATTGTTCACAAATCCAAACAATATTACAATAAATAAACAATACCCTAATCCATAACCTAACTGTGAGAACTAATCACAGAACTGATGAACTAAGCAGAGCCTGTAGGTACTATGTACCTACAATCTCTGCTTAGTTTGGTATCATCTGATCCCTAACTAAGCAGAGCTTGTATGCTTGCATGTAGCTTACTATAGAAACCAGATAATTTATGTAGGTACTATGTATACTACTTTTTGTAAATACATAATCATATAGACAATTACACCGAAACTCAGGACAAACAGACATGTTCATGCACACAAATATCTGTCCTGCCCAACCTGCGCCTGCGGCGGAAAGGAAAGTATCTACCAACCACCTAATCCCCTAGAAAAGGTGTCGGCTTAAAGCTGATGTGCCAACAGCTTCATCCCAACAAAGTGGAAGATACTAAAAAAAAAAAAAAAAAAAAAAAAAAAAAAAAACACCTAATCCAATGTCGTAGATACTAAATAGAACAAATTTTGTTATGATATTTTTCACCACGTTTTTACAGGCGGTTAAAGGGATATCATATCCATGATATGATGATGATGATTATCGCCTATCAAAGCCTCAAAATGTTTTATCATATTTGTGATACCAAATATTGCTTTAAATCAAATAAAAATCAAAACAATCTACTTGATACCTAACGAACATCGAATAACCTAGCACCCGTATCGCACAATCACGGCACTAGGTCGATTACTACTAGTAAGTACGATGTTCCTCGAGTCTGTAATTATTATGGAGATAGGACACTAAGAAAACAAATACCATATGTACTAAATAGTTTGCCCGTAGAAATTAGACAAGAGCCAAATAGAAATAAATTTAAACTACTATTAAAGAAATATTTATTAGATAATATATAACATGCATTTTACATAAATATAAATACTACAAGGAGACTCATCTGAGTCCACAGACAAACTGTTTAAAACAGTTTTGTCCTATGTCTTAGCTTTAAGAATTATCTGTAGTTGTATAATAATAATAAATAAAAATAATAAAATCGTATCCATTTAACAAAGAAAAAAAATAACAATTCACCTTATACACCGGAGAATAACAACGAACCTTCAAATGATTAAATTATTTCATCGTAAACTTTTCTTCTTCAAGAATAAAAATACATTTTTAACGAATCAAACGTATAATGAATTGTCATTCTGAGACCAACGGATGCCATAATTGGTCAGTATAAAACGCGAAGAAAGTTTTCATTGGGTCGCTCCTAATCACAATTTTCGCCATCCCGAGCCGAGTTTTATTAGCATGAATCTTGAGCTATCTTTAAGGCTTATGACTTTTTGTTTCTCGGTGTTATAATATTAAAAACTTTCCCTTTGATTTAAACTTTGCAGAGTTTTGTTCATAAAAGTGGAGAAGTTTGAAGTTGTAGTTTAAACCTGTCGACTTAATACAGCGCAGGTGTCGGTATGAAATCTAAACTTAGACTTTTTTCACTTTATCTGATAGTTTCGAAGAGCAGAGCTAACTTTTAAAAACTTTTTTTATTAACTTGGATAGAATTTTTAAAACAGTTTGCAAAAAAAGCACGACTTTCTCTTTCGTGGATCATAAAATTTTATTACTAGTTAGTTCCTACTTTTTTAGGAGTAGATTCCATTTTGGATAGTCGACGGCTTTAAGAAACTTTTTATAGTATGAAGGGATTTGTAAAAGGAAAGGTCGCATATTTTCGTGATCCTAACTTATTATGCGAACGTTTTTAGGGTTCCGTAGACAAATGGCAAAAAACGGAATCCTTATAGATTCGTCATGTCTGTCTGTCGTGTCTGTCCGTCCGTATGTCACAGCCATTTTTTTCCGAAACTATAAGAGCTGTACTGTTGAAACTTGTTAAGTAGATGTATTAGGTAAACCACATTAAGATTTTTACACAAAAACAGAAAAAGAACAATAATTTTGGGGGGTCGCCATACATAGAACTGAAACTCAAAATTTTTTTTTCATCGTACGCATAAATCTGGTGTGTCTATGGATAGGTCTTCAAAAATGATATTGAGATTTCTAAACTGAATAGTTTGCGCGAGAGACACTTCCAAAGTGGTAAAATGAGTATCCCCCCCCCCCTGTAACTTCTAAAATAAGAGAATCATAAAACTAAAAAAATATGATGTACATTACCATGGAAACTAACAACGAAAATTGGTTTGAACGAGATCTAGCAAGTAGTTTTTTTTAATACGTCATAAACCGCAATTTGCTTTCATTTAATCAACTGAAATACTTGCTGCTTGCTGCTGCAAGTCCGACTCACACTTGGCAGGTTTTTTTTTGAAATTAAATAAAGGAAGGAGTAGTTGCGACACTAACTTGAACAAGTTTACGCGTTTTTCCAAATAATATTTTAAACTTACTGTACCGTTGGTTTATTGGTTTGTGATCTTGACTGGTAAGCTAGAGATCTTGTGTCCGATGCCCATCCAAGACAAATATTTAGAAAGAAAGAAATAATTTTATTCTCATAACAAATACGGAAAATCGATTCAATTGTGGTATATATTTTAAATATTTTTAATTTTATCCGTACTGGTATGAGAAATGGCCCTATCTCAGCTAGTACTACATTTCTGTAGAGCTGATTTTCCGATTTGTGTCATGAGCATGATTATTTGTTCTGTGCCTAGGTGTAATTCATCAATAATATGGGCCTATTGGCGTGGTTGGCAAATGCTTGCTTTTCACCCCGGAGGTCGTAGGTTCAATTCATGACAAACATGTCTGTTTGTCCTGATTCTGGGTGTAATTATCTATTTAAGTATGTATTAAGAAAAGAAAAGTAGTATATGTAGTATATCAGTTATCTGGTTTCCATAGTACAAGCTCTGCTTAGTTTGGGATCAGATGGCCGTGTGAAAATAATGTCCAAGAATATTATTATTATTATTTAGCAATATATAACTATGGAACAGAGACGTAGTCGCTCACTATGGGTCTTATTAGAAGGCTCAAGGTCACCCATAGAGCAATGGAGAGGGCTATGCTCGGAGTTTCCCTGCGGGATCGAATCAGAAATGTCGAAATCCGCAGGCGAACCAAAGTCACCGACATAGCCCTAAGAATAGCAAAACTCAAGTGGCAGAGGGCGGGGCACATAGCTCGTAGAACTGATGGCCGTTGGGGCAGAAAGGTACTTGAGTGGCGACCACGAACCGGAAGACGCAGCGTGGGCAGGCCCCCTACAAGATGGACCGATGATCTT
Organism: Pseudoips prasinana; assembly: GCA_951640165.1. Taxonomy (NCBI): domain Eukaryota; kingdom Metazoa; phylum Arthropoda; class Insecta; order Lepidoptera; family Nolidae; genus Pseudoips; species Pseudoips prasinana. The sequence goes on along the minus strand of OX621259.1, from coordinate 16,451,655 downwards.
GTGCGGGTCGCTGGAAACTGCTGGGTGCGAATAGCGCAAGACTGGCAATTGTGGAGGTCTTTGGGGGAGGCCTTTGTCCAGCAGTGGACGTATTTCGGCTGATATGATGATGATGATATGACTATGTTTATCAGTTGTCTGGTTGCCATAGTACAATCTCTGCCTAGTTTGGGATCAAAAACCAGTGTGTTAGTTGTCCCAAGATATTTCTTTATTAAAAAAAAAAAGAACTTTTGTTGTTTGTTTACATAAAACAAAAAGAACTATTCCCGTGGAGTGATGGAATAACCAGTTTGTTGGTAAAATGTAAGCCGGAGTACGTAAGGTGCAAAAACATGTTTATTTTGCAATTTTGTTTCTGTATGCCAGTTGAAAGCTTTGGAATAGAAATCCATTTTGGAGCTTTGACAGCCAGCGTTGTATTATTCGGCCATGTTGTTTTCGACAGTGCAGTTAGAATTTCAATTTCAAGTTATTTCACAACATGAATACAAATACGTCTCGTTGCGTTTTAAATAAAAATAGGAGCGACTCCCAAGTGTGAACAATGGAGTAGTCCCATTGTTCACACTTGGAGATCGCTCAGCCATATGATACACAAAAATAATTTACGTCACCTCGTTCTTAGTCCTTTACTTCCTTCCTTAATCAGCTGTATTGCGTGTCATGCGATAGAGTGTTTAAAACTAAATTTGGGTTTTAAAAAATAAAATAAAATAAAATAAAAAAGGTTTTTATTCACGTAGACTTTAAAAAAGCGCTTGTTAATAGCCAGAACATGTTTGTAGTAATATAGTTGTATACATTATTATTTCTAGTAACATAGATATTTAGGTACATATTGTATGAAAACAGTTATAACATTTATTTTATTATAGCAATGATATTTAGCTAGCTCGTATCAAGTTATTATCAAGAAATTATGTTTAATTATCTAGGTAGTTTAAGTCTAATATTTTACTACATATTGTCAATGGTTCTGTCTATATTAAGGTATTATTATTATGACGGACCTTGTGTTAATAACGACGGTCGCGCTTTAATGCTACCACCGGATCCAATGCGCCCCAACTGAGAAGACCCAGCGTAACAAACTCAGTGGGTTCATCTACTACCGGTTTCAACACGACCCAGTTGAGACGGTCCGGCGAAACATACTTTGCGTTTGCGAGCCATATTCGCGCCCACAACAAAAAAGCATAGCAGGGTTCGCCATCGACGGGTACGTCGCGGAGGACGTCATCATCAGTCCTTTACTAACTGTATAATATTACTTACTTATCGCATGGGCAGTGGTTACCCTAGTGTCAGAGTTGTTCAAGCCGCCCAGTAGGCCTCTGACATGGCTTAACGACTGTTGCCTAATGACTACAAACGTGCCCTCCGGAGCACGGGGACGCTCAGAAATAAAACCACTTTGACGGACACCCATCTATGGACTGACCGCGATCCTAGTTGCTTAACCTCGCCGATCAATTACGGACCGGTGAGAGTGAGTCAAGTTGTCTAAGTTGTCGTTAGAAAACGGTCAATAAACCATTTCAGAGGTCTATTACGTGTCTTGAATAACACTTACAATAGAGTAAGGAAAATAGAGAATCTATATCTATACATATAGTAAACTCGTAGGAAAGTCAAAACTGTACATTGAATAATTTTTTAAAGGATACTTGGATATCATAAACAATAGATATCGAAGCCAAAATATAATTTTTAGAATTTTTGTATATATGCATGTCGGGGCTAAACTCAAAAAGTACTGAATGGATTTACTTAAAATTTTGCATGTATATTACTAAAAGGTCGGATCAATATATAGGCTACATATTATCACGCCATCACCTACGGGGGAGGAGTTGTGATAATTTATAAAACCGCGGGGCATACCTAGTATACAATAAAAAAGCTTTCAGCAATATCAAGCCTTATGAATTTAACTACCTTGAGCACTAAAACCAAGTCTTTGTCTCCAACGTCCACTTTTCTTAAAGTAAATACATCGCTTCTCAATCAGGCTAAGTACAGCTTTCGTACAGACAATATATTTCAACGGAGGACATCCAAACTAAATATGTATGAACCAATATCCCGAATATCGATTTAGATTCGTACACTCGCGGGACAAAGCATCAAGCATTATAGTACATGCTATTAATAATAACGTCTGTCCCAAAGGCAATATACGTTTATTAATTAGTTTGGTATTAATGTATTGGGGACAAGATTATATTTGAACTTCCCGATATTAATCAAAGGATTAATTTTCAGAACCAGATTTTGTGACTGTGCGAGGGTTTGTTGTCTATGGAATCAATGTTGGTGTAATAGAACTCGTATCAACATAGTTTTGTTGACTTTTACAACTTTCGTTGGTTGCTAATATGAATTGAAGGATGTTAGCGGTCTCTAATGAACAAGTGCAAATTTTATATAAATATGATCCATAATGTTACATAGTATTACTTATGATTTTGACGTACCTATTTATAGACAATTATTATTTCGTTAAGTTAAAAACCATGTAGTAAAATGTGTATAGAGAAGGCACAATATCGTCAAACACATCAGTATGTTTTTTTATGGCAGTTTACCGAATTTTCAACAATTTCTGCCAATATTGTGTCTATGGGTATGTAATGGGTCTACATGGATTAGTAAAAATGGCAAATAGTATGGTTGATCTTCTTCGGAAAGTAGTCTTATCTTAAGTATGTTAATAATATTTCTCTGTAAGTGAATGTATATTCTTAAGAGAAAATAAAGAATCTTTAACCCTAAAGTCAGGCATAGATTAAAATGTCATGTTTTCCGGTTAAAATATTATTGAAAAAAAAAACAAATACTTTACAGCACTAAATTTATAACAGCCAGTTAATTGATCAATCTTTCTACTATATAAAAATAAGTCGGGTTTCCCTTCCTGACGCTATAACTCCAGAACGCACGAACCGATTTCCACGGTTTTGCATTCGTTGGAAAGGTCTCGGGCTCCGTGAGGTTTATAGCAAAGAAAATTTATAAAATTTAACGCGGGTAACACCGCGGGGCACAGCTAGTCCGTCATATAAAAACAATTTTCATCATTAAGTAATTTTAATTATTTACCTGACAACATATCATTGTGGCTGTGTGGTGACGGCCTCAAAGAATATCGCCACCCCCTCTCATCCCGTGGGGGGACGTAGAAGTCGTCCCGAGGGAATATATACCAGAGAATGGGCAGCAGCGTTCTCCTGAGTACCATGTCTATCCTACTGCGATCGCCAACCCGCCTGCCAAGCGTGGCGATTATGGCATATCCTCCCAAATGATGGACACAACAAAACCGCGGCCCCCAGTCCCCGGCAGCCCAGCCGTGGTTACGGCAGGGCAGGGGGTGCTAAGAATCATCATCATAATATTCATTAATAATTATAATCAATCATTTATAAAAATAAATTTTATAAATGTTTTCATACAAGATGTACCTAAATATCTACGTTACTAGAAATAATATCTAATGTATACAACTATATTACTACAAACATGTTCTGACTATTTACAAGCGCTTTTTTAAAGTCTACGTGAATAAAAACCTTTTTTATTTTATTTTATTTTAAAAATCCCCGGCAGATTCCGTGTTACCAAAACCGACGACCTCTGGCCCTGGCAACGTATAACACGCGTACACTGCGGTCCGACGAGAAGATAACCGAACTGGAAGAAGAATTGAGCAGGTTACGTTGGGATATTGTAGGATTATCTGAAGTCCGAAGAGAGGGGGAAGACTCGATAATACTGAAATCCGGAAACCTGCTCTATTACCGGGAGGGTGACCAACTATCCCAAGGTGGTGTCGGGTTCATAGTTCATAGTCGTGAACAACTTAGTGAAAATTGAGAGTGTGTCGACGAAGGTTGCGTACCTTATACTCAGAATCTCCAAGCGGTATTCGTTGAAGGTTATACAGGTATACGCACCCACTTCGACACACTCCGATGATGCAGTCGAGGTTATGTATGAGGACATCTCCAGAGCCATACATACCTTTAACAGCTATTTCACTGTGGTCATGGGGGACTTTAACGCGAAGCTGGGCAAACGATTCGGTAATGAGCTGAGAGTGGGGCAATTCGGAACTGGAGATCGGAACCCCCGGGGCCAGATGTTGGCCGACTTCATGGAGAAGGAGGGACTCTTTATGATGAATTCCTTCTTCAGGAAGCCGGATCACCGCAAATGGACCTGGGTGAGTCCCGATGGTAAAACTAAAAATGAGATAGACTTTATCTTGTCGACGAGACGATAGATGTTTAATGATGTCTCCGTGATCAATGCGGTTAAAACCAGGAGCGATCACAGACTGGTCAGAGGCTCATTGAAACTTAATGTCAAACTCCAGAGCTCCCGACTGAAAAAGTCTACGCTCCGACCTTTACTTAACCACGTCCAAAACCCCGAACCATTTCAGCTCGAACTGCAAAACCGTTTCGAATGCCTAGCAGACTGCGAGGAAGTGAATTCATACTATGACAGGCTCGTAGAAGCTGTCCATACAGCTGGGTCTAAGGTCTTCAAGGCCGGTCGTACAACAGAACTAAAAAGATCTCTGACGTTACCCTGCAACTTATGGAAGAAAGACGGAAAATGGTTCTGACATCCTCAGATGATGCTACCAGATATCGGCAGCTCAACAGACAGATCTCAAAGTCTTTGACTCACGACACGCGTCAATTTAATACAAATAGTATTAAAGAGGCCATCGAGCGGAACAATGGCTCCAAAGTGTTCGCAAGAGCTCTGTCTGTTGGACAGAGCCAACTGTCGAAGCTGAAGACTGAGGATAGTAGAATCGTCACGTCTAAACCTGAGTTCCTGGGAGAGATCGAGAAGTTCTACAGACAGTTATATACGACAACACAGCCACCTGTCAAAAGTAATGCCTCAGATCCCAGAGCATGGCTAACCCGACATTACACCGAAGACATCCCGGACGTCAGCCTGTACGAGATTAGAATGGCTCTCAGACAACTCAAGAACAACAAGGCGCCTGGTGATCATGGAGTTACAGCCGAGCTTCTGAAGGCGGGTGGTACACCAATCCTACGGGCCCTTCAGAAGTTATTTAACTTCGTCATACTAGATGGTCAAACGCCACAAGCATGGCATAGAAGTGTGGTGGTTCTCTTCTTCAAAAAGGGCGACAAAACCCTATTAAAGAATTATAGACTCATCACACTGCTGAGCCATGTTTACAAGTTGTTTTCGAGGGTCGTTACGAACCGTCTCGCGCGCAGGTTTGACGACTTCCAGCCTCCCAAACAAGCCGGTTTCCGAAAAGGCTTTAGCACTATAGACCACATACATACGCTGCGGCAAGTTATACAGAAGACCAAAGAGTATAACAAGCCACTGTGCTTAGCGTTTGTGGACTATGAGAAAGCCTTTGATTATATCGAAACATGGGCCGTGCTGAGGTCTCTCATAAGGTGCCAAATGGACTACCGGTATATCGAGGTGAAAAAGTGGTTGTACGAAAACGCCACTATGTCAATGCGACTCCAGGACCAGAACTCGGAACCTATCCACTTGCAGCGAGGCGTGAGACAAAGAGATGTTATATCTCCAAAACTGTTCACTGTTTCATTGGAAGATGTCTTCAAGCTTCCGGACTGGAAAGACTTTGGCATCAATGTCAACGGCGAGTACATCACCCACCTTCGATTTGCCGACGATATACTAGTCATGGCTGAGACCCTTGACGACCTCTGTACAATGCTCGATGGCCTCAGCAGAGTCTCTCAACGGGTCTGAAAATGAACATGGATAAGACGAAAATCATGTCAAACGTCTATGTTGCACCCACTCAATTGAAAGTTGGTGACTCTGCACTCGAAGTTGTAGAGAACTATATTTACCTAGGACAGACCATCCAACTAGGTAGGTCCAACTTCGAGAAGGAGGTCAATCGTAGAATCCACTCGGCTGGGCAGCGTTCGGGAAGCTACGTAACATCTTCTCGTCTAAAATACCGCAGTGTCTCAAGTCGAAAATCTTCGACCAGTGTGTGGAAACTGCTGGATGCGAATAGCGCAAGACCGGCAATAGTGGAGATCTTTGCGGGAGGCCTTTGTCCAGCAGTGGACGTCTTTCGGCTGATATAATGATGATGATGATGATGATATCATTTTTATATTTTTTATTATAGTGTTTTCATAGTTAATTTAACGTTAAACAGGTTTACAGGTCAGAATACACATAACAATGGAAACAATTTACTTACTTAATTAATCCACTGATAAAATAAAATAATAATAAAATCAACATTAAACACAAAATTCATCTATATTATTAAAATACTAATTATGAAATATCGATCGAAACAAAAAGCGTTTTCATTAATTAATTGATTATAGACTAGACTACCGAACAGGAATTTAGTATTCATAGCGCACTGAACGCATCCATATGGTTAGCCGCAAAATTCAATTATAAACCAACATAATGTAGGACCAAATAACGATTTTATTAATCGATTTAACTCATATTCTCCGTGTATTTACCAAAAATATAGGAACAATTTCCAGCTCATCATCATCATCATCATGTCAGCCTAAGTACGTCCAATGCTGGACAAAAGCCTCCCCAAAGAATGGATGGATATGCCATAACTGCCACGCTTGGCAGACGGGCTCGCGATTGCAGTTTATTGGTCATAATTCACAGCAAAACGCCGCTGCCCGTTCTCTGGCAGCTATACCCTCAGTCGATTTCTACGCCCCCCACGGGATGAGATGGGATGATGATATTCTATGCCGTCACCACACAGCAATTTCCAGCTCACGCAGACTAAAAACATTTATGTATTTTTTTTAAATTGTTATTCTAAGTGGGTTGTTAACAGTACATGTGAAATGCGTTATGGGCCTGTGTAACTTATTAGCATTAATAGACCGAGATACATGGCAATTTGATAAATGTATTGAAAAATTTTACATGCACTAAAGTTATTGTAGGCACTTTTTAGGTATCTTAGCTGCACTGTCTGTTTGATATATTTTTTGATTTGATTATTCAGAATGAGTTTTCATTTTCATATTTTCTAAAGATCAATAAATATAGGCAAAACAGCTTTAACCGTCTTTTCGAAGTTACACTTCTTTTGGCGCGATGGAGAAAAATGATGAGAGTGAATTTTCACGATGCCCGCGCACACCGACACCTAAATTTAACAGCATGAAGTTAGTTCTAGATGAGAGTGAATTTTTACGATGCCCGCGCACACTGACACCTAAATTTAACAACATGAAGTTAGTTCTAGGTGGTATGAAAATTGATAACTATGTTCAAGTTGTATATTCTAGTATTTTTATTTAAATAAAATCTTTTTGATTAATTTTAATATTTATCGTTAATCACTACTGCATTTTAGTTATTTTTTTTCCATACGCCAAAGAAGTATAACTTCTAACGCGTGTACATAAGTACACACATTTTCATTTTTTGGAGTATAGTGAATAATTTAGGTATGTATTTAATGAAGTGCACAATTATTTATTCAAGAGGGTTGGACTTTACTTACATAATCCGTTGCTGTGCCACCTCCTATGGTATGCCTCAGGGATGATGTTGTGAGGATGGTAGTTTAATAACTATGTAATACTTGTATATGTAGTACGAGAGTGTAAACGAGGAAAAATAGGTGTGCAGGGACCGTGACAAATGGAAATCCGTTTTCTCTGCTTACCCCTCTGGGACACAGGCGTGAGTCTATGTATGTAAATACTGATAAGCCCTACTAACCTATATACACACAATACATTATCTTAATATAAACAAATACAAGTACAATCGGTGGTCTTATCGCTTTGTAGCGATCTCTTCCAGACAACCGTCGGGTGGACACGGAAAAGTACGATAGAGAAGGCGGTAGTTGTAAGTGTACTATCGTGTGGATTAACTGTTCATAGTGTTTATGCGTTAAGAAATATCGAATGGATTGTATAAATTCGAAGTGTCAGTACAACGGTGCGGTGGCGGAGCCGTTAAAGCACATGTGGCCGGATACCCCCTGGTCGTGGGTTCGATTCCCACGCACTTAAATTTATACAATTATTTAGAAAGATGTCTGAAAAATTGTTCATAGTGAGTTAAATAAATAAATATTCTATTAAGTGAGTATGATTTTCCTAACATTACCATAATTAGTACAAAGAAATCCTTGTAAACATTGCCAGCCTTATCAAAAATTGATCAATAAAATTAACCAATGAAGACGTCAACCAAAGTATAAGGAATTCCGCAGGAATGTTATTATTTATAGTGATTGCACTTTTACTAATGTAACCCAATTAATTGGTTCGTTTTATATTGTGCAACAAAGCATTTTTGACAGTAGTTGTAACATGTACCGAAATTTTTGTTAGCACTTCAATTTCAAGTGTTAAAAGCTAATTGAAATCTCACAATAACTTTCGTGAAAAACTTGCAGGCTATAAGGAAATTAGATTGACTTAATAAATTGCTTTTCCAAATCATTGAATCGCTAAATCCATTATCTAAATGGAGTTATTAGTGGAAATCGATAATGTGGGTCAGTCTTTTATACAAAAAATATTTGAAATCAACATTTACTGTTTGACTCAATTTAAATGTGTTGAGTCAAGTTTTGCTTCATGATGATGATTAACAATTATAATAGTATCCTGGGAAATTATTCACACTCGGCCATCTGATCCCAAACTAAGCAGAGCTTGTACTATGGAAACCTGATAACTGATATACTACACATACTATTTTTCTTTTGTAAATACATACTTGTACAGATAATAACACCCAGACTAGTAGATGTTGATGCACGCAAATATCTGGCTGTCTGTGAAAGGCACGCGTTGATAAAACCACCCCAAAGGGCCCGTCTAAAGATTCCTAAATAAAAGGATTAATATGTAGCACGCTCAATTAAGTAAACATCTTTTAAGCAGTTAGGTCTTCAAGTGAACTTATTAGATCATAATAAATAAAATAAATAAAAATAAATAATAAAAAAGGTTTTTATTCACGTAGACTTCAAAAAAGCGCTTGTAAATAGTCAGAACATGTTTGTAGTAATATAGTTGTATACATTATTATTTCTAGTAACATAGATATTAAGGTACACATTGTATAAAAACATTTATAAAATGTATTTTATAACAGCAATTATATTTAGCTACTCGTAACTCGTATCAAGTTATTGTCAAAGAGATTATGTTTAAGTTTATTTATCTAGTTTAAGTCTAATATTTTTACTACATATTGTCAATGGTTCTGTCTATATTAAGGTATTATTATTATGACGGGCCTTGTATTAATAACGACGGTCGCGCTTTAATGGTACCACCTGAGAGACCCAGCGAAACAAACTCAGTGGGTTCATCTACTACCGGTTTCAACACGACCCAGTTGAGACGGTCCGGCGAAACATACTCAAGCGGGCATGAACACGGGCTTTGGTCCAATTAGAGTTATTATTTAGTAGGCAAACACAATATATGCTGGATCGGTTGTCTGAATGCTTATTATTTTAGATTATATTTAGTTATGCACAAGAAAAACTTCTAAACAATAAACCTTATTCATTTTGAGAGAGATTCAATAATTTTAAATTAAGTATATGATAGCAATCATACTACAGATATTTGACGTAACTCAGCAGATCAGTCATGTCTATATGGCTACAAGATCTCCAGCGAGCAATGTGCAGGTGGGTAGTGAGAGCCAGACGTCTTTGTCATCGATGTACTCTTTAGTGGTGTAATAACCCCTAGCCATAAGTACACGTTTAATATGTGTTTTAAAACTTGTGTCTGCCTGACACAAGATCAGTAATTTGAGGAGGAAGCTTGTTATAAAACCAAATACAATTTCCTAAAAATGATTTATTAGTTATGCTTACTCTAAAGCCTGGCATGGCTAGTTTGTTTTTATTCCTACTATTTATATTATGCAGTTCACTTTTCTTTTTATATTTATGAATATTTTTTCTAAAAACATTATATTCTGATATATATATTCCGATGGCACAGTAAGTGTATTTATTTCTTTAAACAAATTTCGCAAAGAATCGCGACCGCCTAAACCATAAATGGCCCTGACTGCTCTTTTCTGCAATACAAAAATAGTACCTATGTCAGCCGCCGAACCCTACAGTAGAATGCCATACGACATAATGCAATGAAAGTACGCGAAATACAAATTTTATAATATTAAAAGTGTTACTACTGTACAGAGCTGAGATTTTATGGTACTAGCTGCCGCCAAGCGTGCTGGGATTTTTGAAGCTTTACACTACACTTTTACAAAAAAGTCATACCATAACTTCTTCTCGAGTAATAAAATGAATGATGTCCTAATTAAGGTGAAACTTATGTCACAATTTTTCGGAATAATTTTCATGATCGGAAATTTATTATCCGATCATGAAAATTATTTGGATTATTTATTATTATTGGTTTAGTGCTCTACCGCAAAATAACAAAAAATATCCAGCGACAGTGTTAAAAATTAATATTATCTTTTTTTGTTGTATAAATTCAAGAATTGACCTAGTTTTAATCAAACATTTCACATTCAGTTCAGCAGTAAAGTAGACGAGATACCTAATATTATTTATGTACTTTTTAATTTTTTCTATAACATGTGACGAAATTAATCCTTATCCAAATCTCTCTCTCTCGTGTGTCGCAGCGGCTGTGACAGTCGCTTCACCGCTTCGTATCGCGGTTTCGAGTCCCGCACCGGACCACTACTTGTGTGACCCATAAATAGTTATTCTGAGTCGGGATGTAATTTGTGTCCATCTTTTATATGTTTGTCAAGTACCCCGCGACACAGGGATTAAATTATAAAGCGGGTGTCGTCATTAAAAAAAAATGCCACCTCAATTTTATTGGAAACTTTGAAGCAAATAGCTCAATATAGTGTAGGTACTATGACGTGGCTAAGGATATTGCCATTCATCATACTGCCAAAAGAAATCCACTGCTGGACAAAAGGCTTCCCAAGAATTATCTTGGGGGATATGCTTGGCAGATGGGTCGGTGATCGCAGTACAATGGTCATAGTACTCAGAAAGAAGCTGCTAACCATCCTCTATTTATTCCCTCGGCTTGTCTTCTACGTACCACATGGGATGAGATGGGGTGATGATATTCGCCGCCGTCACTACACATTAAATAGGCTTATCTTTACTAAAATAACTCCAGAATAACAGTATCAAATATTAGAGATAGCACTATCAAATAATAGCCGCATGTATCGTATTAATGTTCTATTTCGCGTTATGAGGGTGGCTGTATACTGCTTTATGCTGGCATAATCGTTAGGTCGGATTTAATTCTGGGTTTAGCCCGATATTAAGGTATTTGTGTCTACTTTGGGACCGCAATATTGTGGATTAGGCTTTGTTAGACACTAATATGGCCCGAAGGAATGGCAGAGTTAACCCTTAATAGGGCATAACGCATGTTAATAATTCATAGGTTTTAGCTCTTATTTCAACAGAATAGAGTTTAAAATGATGTGGTAATTATTATACCATTGCCCCATTAAGGGTTAAAACGTACTTAGCCGTAATCTGACCAGTGTCATGTAGACAAGCTAATTATTAACGGTCAAGTAGTGTGGTGACGGGGGCGAAAACCAGAATGTCAGCCATAGTACGGCCACTGCTGGACAAAAGCCTCCCCAAAGAATGGGGGGATATGCCATAATCTCCACGCTTGGCAGACGGTTTGGCCCGTTCTCTGGTAGGTATTTCCTCAGTCTATTTCTACGCCCCCCAAGGGATAAGATGGGGTGATGATATTTTGTGCCGTGACCATACAGCATATTTATTAGTTACTTGCTGTGCCCCGCGGTTTTACCCGCGTTAATAAATTGTAGCTTATGTTATGTGTGTGTTGTTATCCAGGGTGTCAGCTAACTCCATACCAAATATTACAATCACTCCAGCCGTTTAAACAAACGTACACACTCACACAGTCACACACTCACAAACTTTCGGCGATTTATTTTTGATGTTCTTGCTGCTATGTGAAGTCTGCCCACCTGCACTAGGCCAGAATGATGAACTATGCCCTATCATTGTGAGAAGTTGCAATGGACAGTAACGGCTGACATTATTAACCATTACTTATAGTATAGTGCTATTGTGACCTCTTACATCACATAGAAACGATTCAATATACATATTATTATATAGACTCACGCATATTTTCCAGAGACAACGGATTTCCATTTTGCACTCCCCTTGCACATCTCTTTTGCCTCATTTACTCTCATTATATTTTTCTTACGTGCTCACCGGTTTACGATACTTCTGACCTGGCCTTTCTTGAGGACATCAACAATACAATATACTATCTAATAAACATATAAACGTAAAAGAAAAACTACGTATGATTAATATATCTTTTTTAATTGAAGAGGCGTCTACTTAATATTATATCAGTAATTAGTTTTAACCATCCGCTACGATGACGTAGCTAACTACGAAGTACTACGTGCTACGAGTATAAAGTATAGAGGAACAATTTTAAATCTATGACAATTAACGAAAATTAGTAGGTGAATACCCTGGCGATGTTTACCGCTACAATTGTTGTATAAGTATATACATACTTACTGTACATTTGTTGTTCCATGTATATATTTTGAAATTATGACGGACTGATATAATAGCAATTAACGTTTTTAAATAATCATTCAGTGTTAGTGCTAAACAACAGTTAACAGGTGCTTCGTCCATACACACATGAGTGCTAAAAATAGAAACAAGGGAGTAATTGTGTAACAAGTATCTCTGTCAAGAAAATACCGGGAAAAGATCAATAATATACAAAATTTTTGTTATTCATCCAAATTTATTTTATCACCTTCAAAGTATGCTCCTTCAGAAACGATACACTTACGCCAACGAATAATCCATTCTCGCCGCGAATTCTCCTTTATGTCTTCTACCGATTGAAAACGGGTACCACGAAGTGGTAATTTGAGTTTAGGAAAAAGAAAGAAGCCAGCTGGAGCCGTATATTTATATATATATATAGTGTGTATCGAACAAAGAGTTTGTCTTAAATTTTGCATCGCTAATGGAACTTCGTGTTCGGAGTCACTGAAAATGTTAAAGAAGGCTTACGGTGAATCGACTCTATCAAAAACTCGTGCTTATGAGTGGTTCAAAGCATTCAAAAGCAGTCGAGATTTGATGAAAGATTTGCCTCGCTCTGGTAGGCCATCAACGTCTGCAACTGAAGTTAACATCGCAAAAGTGAAGGAAATAGTGACTGAAAATCCTCATTCAACTCTGAGAGAGATAGCCGCCGATTTTTCTGTATCTCACGAGTCGATTCGTACCATTTTAACTAATCATTTGGGTATGAAACATGTTGCCGCTCGGCTGAATTTTCTCCAAAAACTCAATCGCATGAAAGTTGCTGAGGACATGGTAGAACGAGTCAATTCCGACCCAACATTGATGAAACGCATTGTTACTAGTGACGAGATGTGGGTTTACGAGTTTGACAAGCAAACTAGTCAACAAGCTTCGGAGTGGCGCCTTCCAACTGAACCGAAACCGAAAAAACTACGCCAAAGTCGATCAAAAGTAGATCAAAGTCATGTTGACTGTTTTCTTTGACTATCGCGGTGTTGTGCACTCTGAATTCTTACCGGAAGGTCGAACGATAAATAAAGAATATTATTTGAGCGTTATGCGGCGTTTAAGAGAGCAAATTCGACGAAAAAGGCCAGATTTGTGGAAAGAAAATTCTTGGATTTTGCACCACGATAATGCGCCTTCGCACAAGGCCATCATTGTGAACGAATTTTTGACCAAACACTCAACAAATTCCATCCAGCAACCACCATATTCACCAGATATGGCTCCAGCTGGCTTCTTTCTTTTTCCTAAACTCAAATTACCACTTCGTGGTACCCGTTTTCAATCGGTAGAAGACATAAAGGAGAATTCGCGGTGAGAATGGATTATTCGTTGGCGTAAGTGTATCGTTTCTGAAGGAGCATACTTTGAAGGTGATAAAATAAATTTGGATGAATAACAAAAATTTTGTATATTATTGATCTTTTCCCGGTATTTTCTTGACAGAGATACTTGTTACACAATTACTCCCTTGTTTCTATTTTTAGCACTCATGTGTGTATGGACGAAACACCTGTTAACTGTTGTTTAGCACTAACACTGAATGATTATTTAAAAACGTTAATTGCTATTATATCAGTCAGTAACACATGCAACTCAAACTCCGCGCCAAAATGGAAAACAGTGTTCCCGATACTTTTTTGACTGAATAGTATTATATAACAACAAAACATACAAAGCTTATTGAACATTTTGATTCGGTTAGCAAAAAAAAATTGTATATCAGCCGTTCCCAAAATACACAATGAAGTGTAAGTTAATTGGAATATTTAAACAAAAGATCTCCAGATCCGCTACCTTATTGTACTTGAAAATGAATTAAATATGTTTTAACTATATTTAGGGCACCAAATAACATACATTGTTCATACATTTATTGATGCCCAATCGTATTCTAGGTAATTTACAGAGTAGATCCAATTAAGTCCTTTTCGTTTCTTAAAAACGACCACAAAAATCGAACACGTGAATAAGTGACCCAAAGGCAACGATATTTTATACTGTTTCTTTATACGTGGGCCCAAATTAATTGGTCCCAAATGACGGAATTTTCCTTAAAATTGTCCAACTTAAATTCTCAGGTCGCCTACCTATCAGACCCTACTTTTGTTAAAACGGTCCCCCGAGTTGAACTGAAGGTCAACTTATTGACTTAACCATAAAGGTCCGAGCCGAAATTACAATTATTATACTTAAATTGAGGAGCTAATGTAGGATGGGGTGACCGCAGGTACCCTCACTTGGAAAGGTGGTTTTTAATAAGATTATGGGATATAAGGCATGTGGGTTCATGGTAACAATGATATAGAATAATATACCGAATACTCATGGCGCATGGCAACAAGGAATTTTAAGAATATATTGATCAAGATGCAAACATATGTAAGAAAAAAATTACAAGTTCCTTATTAATTATGTTTACTAATAGTTGATGAATATTTAAATGATAAATTGTAAGTAAATCTAATTTATTGATAACTAGCTGTGCCCCGCGGTTTGACGCGCGTTAAACTTTATAAATTATAGCGTATGTGTTATTCCAGGTTGTCAGCTAACTCCATACCAAATTTTATTAAAATCGCTCCAGCTGTTTAGACGGGCAGAAGTAACAAACATACACACTCACACACTTTCGTCTCTATAATATTACCGTAACTAGTGTGATACGAAATAAAATATCTATCAGTAAATAAAAAACAACGGTATATAAATACAAATAAAATGAATAATTAATTACAATTGACTAGAAATTATATAAATAAACTATTTAAAATAACAAAGAAAATTAACTCTAGGAACATAAAATTACTTAAATTAATTGAAGTATTGATAATACATAAATGAATACTAAAAATTAAAATAAATAAATACATAAATAATACTATTGATCAATGAGATCAGGCGTCAAAAAACTCCTCAACATCACTGTCAACCATTCTATGAAATTCTTTGTAAAGTATGAGCATGGTATATACATTTCTAAGTACAATCGAATAATAAAAATATGGTTATAACTCTTCAAAATATTAGTATACTCTCTTGCTCTCTGTACTCTTCCAATTTCAATAGAAAATTTCTTATACACTAATAAATGCCGTAATAGCGGATCCTCTAACCTAAAATTCACTTTAACGGGTTTCTTCCAGAGTGTCATCCCAGTATTGATAATATTCAACCACCAACCACTAGCACAAACAAATTTCAAATCTGCATTAAAATAGCAATGTTCTTGCTCTTACCCACGTGTGGTGGAGTGTTTGAAGTATTCTTCTCACTACTACCCCAGTGCCCACGTGTTCTGCTAACGAAAACTATTTGTCTAACCTATATCCAGTTCTTCTGAATCTAAATGTACTTAGTGTCCGTCAATTGCAGGTTTTAACACCCTCCGAAGTAAGAGTAGACAAGAGCTGATCTAAACATCTTTCTATGTTATATTCTATCTCGTATACTTCCTTACTTTAACATTGCATACTGGAACTGAATAGCAATTAAGTAACAAAAATGTAAACAGAACGAGAACGTTGCCGACAAACTGCTGTGTAGTTTGGCAAAAATGTCTAAAACTTAAATGTGTACATTTTTCAATAATAAAAAAAAATAAAAAATTGGGAATTATCGCAGAAACCAGTTACGAATAATAATAGCAGTATCTATCAGTTCTACATAAACTAGGACTGTCGAATCACCCGATCTGCAGGACCTGTGGGGAAGAAAATGAAACAATGCTGCATATAATATGGAAATGCGATGCGTTGGCAAGACACAGATTGGCCATCCTGGGGCTCCCATATCCATAACCAGGAGATTACAAGGATCTACCCCTAACACGCGTACTGAATTATGTGCAAACTTTATTCAGGTCTCTAGGGATAGAATAAAACCCAATGGGGGTTAGTACAAAAGATTCTGAAGAGTCAAAGTGCTGTATTCAAGTACATCCCAACCAAAACAAGATAAGACAACACCTTCCGAAACATCTATTTATTCATGTTTTAAAACTTTCGCGATTTGTACACATATTTATATACTGTGGACACGGGTCTCCATCGCGATAAAGATACAGGCAAATCATTACCTTGGTTACCCGACGTTTCGGCATGGATTACACCAGCCGTGGTCACGGGTCGACTGGTGTGGCTCGACATGATTTGCCTATATCTTTATCGTGATTGAGACCCGTGTCCACAGTATATAAAAATCTATTTATTCATCTAATAATTATTTATTTATGGCAGTGGTTACCCTAGTGTCAGAATTGTTCAAGCCGCCCAGTAGGCCTCTGCCATGGTTTCACGATTGTTGTTTAACGAGTACAACCGGGAACGACAGCTTAACATGCCCTCCAAAGCACGGAGACGGTCGGATATTAAACCACTTTGGTGTCACTCATCTATGGACTGACCGCGAGCCTAGATGCTTACGGACCGCTCAGAGCATCTAGTACGAGAGATATCTTTAAAAACAAAGTACTATTAGTTAATCAATCAGAGACAAACAGGCACATAGTAGGTAGTTTCAAACTTACTTATAACATTACATAACTCTTTTGGTGTTGGGCTTAAGAATTAATTAGCTCTCCAACAACATAATTATATACCAAACTGCTACCTGCGCAAGATGAGTAACTTTTTAAAGGAAAGTCGAGTACTTTAGGTTCTCCTTTATACTTAATAATTAAATTAACGTGCGCCAGCATAAGTCCATGGCAATCATTACCTGATTCAAAACTTAGTACTTTGCTTATTAGGAATGTTTAGATAATGCTTATTAAGAGTTGTTAATTAGTGAAGGACTTAGTTTGTATAATAAATAAAATAATAATAATAAATAATTAAAAGCCGCTTGTACATAGTCAATGCCGTTATCAACACGGCCTTGTTGAGACGGTCCGAAATATACACAATGGGGCATAGGTATCTTATATAGGATTTTATAAGTATGATTTTTAGGGTTCCGTAGGCAAATGGCAAAAAACGGAACCCTTATAGATTCGTCATGTCTGTCTGTCTGTCCGTCCGTATGTCACAGCCACTTTTTTCCGAAACTATAAGAGCTGTACTGTTGAAACTTGGTAAGTAGATGTATTCTGTAAACCGCATTAAGATTTTCACACAAAAATAAAAAAGAATAATAATTTTGGGGGTGCCCCATACATAGAACTGAAACTCAAATAATTTTTTTCATCGTACCCATACTTAAGGAGTATCTATGGATAGGTCTTCAAAAATTGTATGGAGGTTCCTAATATCATTTTTTTCTAAAGTGAATAGTTTGCACGAGAGGCACTTACAAAGTGGAAAAATGAGTGTCCCCCCCCCTGTAACTTCTAAGATAAGAGAATAATAAAACTAAAAAAAATATATGAAGTACATTACCATGTAAACTAACAACGAAAATTGGTTTGAATAAGATCTATTAAGTAGTTTTTTTTAATGCGTCATAAATCGTAAACCACAATTTACCTTTCATTTAATCAACTGAAATACTTCCTGCTGCGGAACCCTTCATGGGCGAGTCCGACTCGCACTTCGGCCGGTTTTATATTTTTTTTGTCATTTTATTTCAATATAATCATCGAATTCTTATAAGGATACTAAATAAGCAATTTAAAACCTTAACAGAAATTATACAAATTATTTTCTACGACTTACCGACAACCAGTCAGTATCTATACCACAATTTAACCCTATAAATAATCACTTTAACAATCATTTAAATGAGCTAAGTAACTTAATCCTTATCATAAATTTTAATAATATGATTACACACAATAGATCTAAATATCTATATGTACCTTGGATTAATTATATATAGTTGACTTAGTTAACTATGTATAGTAAACAATATTTAGCCGTGTAGTTTCGGTCCAGAGAGAATAACAGGACCACCCCATACAACCCCGTTGGAGTCGTAAAAGGCGGCTAAGAGATACACCAGGTAGTCGGGCAGCATCGTCACTTGTGAAAGAGCTACCACCTCACTGCGTTCGCCAACTCGCATTCTAATTGCGGTGAATACGGCAACCCCCACCAAATAGCAACGTTTTTAAACCCTTTGGGGGCCAGCAGGGGACGATTTCAGACTGATGATGATGATGATGAGTTAACTAAATTAGTAACGTTCCGAGCGTGAGTATTAGTAAGCGTTTTTTAGGGTTCCGTAGCCAAATGGCAAAAAACGGAACCCTTATAGATTCGTCATGTCTGTCTGTCCGTCCGTATGTTACAGCCACTTTTTTCCGAAACTATAAGAGCTGTGCTGCTGAACTTGGTAAGTAGGTGTATTCTGTGAACCGCATTAAGATTTTTACACAAAAATAGAAAAAGAACAATAATTTTGGGGGATCGCCATACATAGAACTGAAACTCAATTTTTTTTTGATCGTACCCATACATGCGGGGTGTCTAGGGATAGGTCTTCAAAAATGATATTGAGGTTCCTAATATCATTTTTGGCTAAACTGATTATTCTGCGCTAGAGACACTTCTAAAGTGGTAAAATGAGTGTCCCCCCACTGTAACTTCTAAAATAAGAGAATGATAAAACCGCCATTTGCTTTCATTTAATCAACTGAAATACTTGCTGCTACGGAACCCTTCATGTGCGAGTCCAACTCGCACTTGGCCGGTTTTTGTAGTCCTACGTAAATAAAAATAATTTTTATCATTTTTCGTTATACATATCTCTGTAATTACCATATAGATATTCCCCAGATGTTGATAAATTAGGTTTTTAAAACAAAAGAAGTGTAGAGATATTACTTCCAGTAGTTCCAGCCGATTTGCTCTTCCCATATAGTCTAGGTCACAACATTCAGGTACATGCACGTGCACAATAAGAACACAATAAGTGGTACAGTGTACGACTGCAAAACCATCCAGTGGCCAATTATATCTATAAAGATTTCATTTTACGAACAACAATTACTTTTGTTGTTGAACCACTGGTGGCTCATTAATATCTGAGATAAGCTGTAGGTATAGCCCGAGAACCGTGTAAGGGTGAATTGTTGCTCTTGCAATAACCCTTTTGTTACTAGTTTAATTTATAAGAGGCAGCAGACTGGCTAGAGCAGAGCAAGTGCTCTCCATATTATTTGGGTTAAGTAACATATATATGTATATAAATATGACGGCGCATTCGAAATGTCACCTGTCGGATTATAACGGAACTAGATTTGACAGATGTCATTTCTAGCGGAACGTCGTCGATGGTCGGCGCGGCCATGTTGAATTCATTCTATCTGCAATGGACGTTGTGAGCGCAACATTTTATCGACGGATCGCTTTTGTTCCGCGTAATCATACGATAATGCTAATTGTGATTAATTTCTAAAGTAAAAGTGACTATTTTAGTTGTAATTTGAATTATCTGTGAAGTAAAGTGATTTTATAATTAATATTTGACGTTTACCTCTTCTTTATGCGCCCACATGAACAATCATGACCAATCCTGACGAAGGCTTAGCTTAGTATGGTTCCCGGATAGGATAATTCTGAAGTAATACTTTAGATTAGATTTCCATTACTTTATCTTTCTTTTGTTTTCTCTTAAAGTAAACAATGAAGCTTTTAAATCTACATTCACACCACATTCGATTTAAACCGCACAAAACTTATCATTTCCACTCGATTTCAAATACGCGTGTTCTCTGGCATCGGCGAGCACAAAACGAAACGGATCGTGCTCACTATGATTACCACAGCACAGCTCTCCGAACTATATATTTTTAATTTCTTTACAAAGATTAAAAAAGGTTTCATATTATTAATATTACGATTAAAAACGAGACTTAAGATACTAAAGGTTGTTTAATTTCGTTCAAAACATGTGGGAATTCAATGATTGCTTCGTATTTTCATAAAACACAATTTTTAAAGTGAAATCTTCTTTAGCGTCGTTGTGCACTTTTTGGGATAGGTAAAAACTGTTAAACTCGCGTCAGGACACGTGACCTGATTGAATATTCGTAAGACGGAGGGTTTTTTTTTAATTCACACTGGCCTAGAAAAAAATGCATGGTCATGTGTATATTTTACACATTATACACACACATGACCGCTGCATTTTTTTCTTAATTATGTTAGATTTTTTACAGCCGGCTGCCTAACTAAACTTATTTCAATTTTTTTTAATTTATTCCCTCAATAGGAAGGAAAGCAATTACTTTACCTACCGCTTAAAGGTGGGAAGTAGCATCTTCCACTAGTTACTCGGCTCAAGTAAATACTACTTTTCGAGTATATTATGTCGAAATGAAAAAATAGTTTTCACTGCTATCGGCAGTCCCCAAAGACTGCCCCGCATGTTTTTTTTTTAATATGTATTATTCGAGTTTTTATCGGTCCATCTTGTAGTGCCCTCTCCCCACTTCTTCTTCCGGTTCATGGTAGCCACTCGAGAGCCTTTCTGCCCAAATGGCCGACGGTTCTACTAGCTATGTGCTATGTGTCTATATGATTTTGTCAGGGTCGCAAGACCAGCAATTGTGGAGATCGTTGGGGGAAACAAACAACGAGAAGTGGAAGTTTTTTGGCTGATATGATGATGACGAGAATTCGAGTTTTAGCTTTAGAGAAGTATTGCCTAAATACTTCTTAGTTGCATCAATAATTCAGGCGGGCAGAGATTTTAACCGTCACCAGATAATATTATAAACATATATGCTTCATTCTATATATTTATAATAATAATTTGTTAAATATCATATTAAGTGCACCAAATCAAAGAGTTTAATATCATATTATTAGTATAAAAATTTAATATGATAAAGGTATAAAATGTGGAGATCATTTGTCCTTAAATATTTCAAAGAAAGTTAAATTCAAAACCCGTACAGTCGTTTCCTATCCAGTATCATTAAAATGTACAAAATACAGCATGTCATCAAACCTTAATAAATAAAACCTTAAATGTCATCAACCAGGAATTCAGTAACGGTTTAATAGCACTTTTCAAGAATCATTATTCTTAAGTTATGTTAAAAATTCGTGAGCGGTAGATCTTTTGTAAAATTAGATAGTTTATTAAAATCTTATGTGCCATACAAAATATGAGTACTTGAGTACTCTTTATATAATCACTCTTAGAACCCAACGAAAACGCTAAATGAATTCAATTTACTTTCTAAGGTACGAATGAGAAACACCATAATTTAGACTCCGGGATGATAATTGCCACATCGTAATAATTAAAACCCGACTAGGTCCAAAAAACATAGTTGGGATTGGGACCGTATTATCTGCAGCGAAAAGCGGTACTGTTTTATACCATACTGTATTTTATCATCATAATCATATCAGCCGAAAGACGTCAACTGCTAGACGAAGGCCTTCCCCAAGGATCTCCACAATAGCTGGTCTAGTGCTGCCCGCATTCAGCGGCTTCCCGCGACCCTTGTAAGATTGTTGGTCCACCTTATAGGGAGCCTAGGCCCACGCTGCGTCCTCCGGTTCTTGGTCGCCACTCGAGAATCTTTTTGCCCAGCGGGGGTTAGTTCTACGAGCTATGTGCCCTGTACACTGCTATTTCAGTTTGGTAATTCTTTAGGCTATATCAGCTACTTTGGTTCGCCTACGGATTTCGACGTACCTGATTCGATCGCACGGGGATACTGTATTTTATCAACAAATATAAAAACAGCTGTTGTATTAGATACACATAGTTTATTCACTATGATAAAAATAAGTAACCTTTCTTCTTCGACGGGTTATACCGATGTCATATTTACGAATAGAGCGAGGCACGAATTGCACGTGGTTTTATTCCGCTAAAAATATGTATAAAATGTTTTGCGAAAAATATTACTACCTGGATTTTTTATCGTGGTTGAACTGTTGGTATCTTTCCAGTGTACGTCGAATTTCCATATTAAACAATAGTTTTTTCTAGTCATGCAATGCATTCTAATAGCACACGAGCTTTGAACAAAAACTAATAGCTTTTTCAATCCCCTGACTCACGGAACCTTTATAACTAAAGCTACATGTACATGCACATAAAATGTACTGCAAAAAGTGTATTTTTGGGGGCCTCCTGTCAGGAATGAATTACATTATTTTAAACAAAAACGAAATTTCCACGCATTCGGTATGGATTTTTTGCAACCGGCAGTGCATATTGCTCGTCTGCTCGAATATTAATACTCGGCCCCAGACACTGTTATGTACACACGGCTGCACATCAAGCTATACATTTCCAGTATAAGCTAATCTCGCGTTGTATAGGATTTCCATACAATGACAGGTCAGCGTATATTGGAAATGTATAGCTTGATATGTAACCGTGCGTACTTGTAAAGTAACAGAAATAACGTTTCTCTCACCAACACATACATAACACAGCTCGCCATTTTTGTGACCATTTCTACCAGTCTATTGCTGCCTGTGAAGAATAATTATTGTCTTAACTGAACGTCACTAAAAGTACACCAATTCAAATTTACAGTCTCTCATCGTCGTAGTCGTCGTTTTCATGGCATTATTTATTTATTTATTTGATTAACCAACAATTGTTTACATAAATGTAAACAATTTTTGGTTAAATACAGTTAACAGCGAAAAAAACTGAATGAATATAATGATCAAAATAAAATTTAAACAAAATCAAAGCTTAAAATAATACATAATTCAGACTAGATAACTCATTATTATCGTAAAACATTACAGAAATTATTTACTGTACCATTTGGTGAGGTAGCTTTTAAAACAAAATCAAAGCTTAAAATAATACATAATTCAGACTAGACTACTTAATATTATCGTAAAACATTACAGAAATTACTTACTGTACCATTTGGTGAGGTAGCTTTTTCGTCGCTTGTACGGATGATGTTTCATACTTTCAAATTGCACTTAAACCAAGATAACTTAAGAATTATTTATGCTTATTGAGAACAAACTATTTTCTTTATTTCTTGCTTGTGGAAGTTGCAAAAATATGAGATCCACAGATATTGCGGCTTTCATCATCCCGTTAAACCTTTGATATTAAACAATAGTTCTGTTTCAGAGTAATGTTTATGCGGGACAAAATGTACAGTAGGCGAAAGTCATTAATCCAACCGAAGGACAGTAGTATTCGACAGCTGTGGCCAGTCAGAGTCACAAGAATTAGGTGGAAAAATCTATTTTTAGAGCAAGTACTTACATCATACTTGTACGTAGTAATATGCCTTGATAAGTTTACGTTTCGTTTAAAGGATTGTAGTTCTTATGTATGTCTGTTTTAAAATAAAAATTAATCATATTCAAGTCAGATATGACAAATGCCCATTCTTTTTAACTGACTTCATTATACCAGCAACCATTATGACTAAAATAAAGGAGATTTTACCAATTCAATTGTATATCTTCTTAATATATCGATATCTCGGGGCTCAAAGGGTGTAAGCACAAAACTAACAGCTAAACAAATAATTATAGGATGTTTTCGAGACGGTCCCCAATCAAAGTATGTTCAAAACGGATTATAAACTTAGAAATTATAAAGATTGGCGGTAGAATGTTTGATAAAACAGTAATTTTATGTAGTGTATTCTTAAGTATACTAGCCTGTGTGTATGGTACAACAAGAAGGGGGCATCCTCTGACCAAATCGGAGACGTTCTCAAGAAAGGCCAGGTCAGAAGTATTCTAAACCGGAGAGGATGTGTCTATACATATAATAAAATCGTAGGAAAGTCAAAACTGTACATTGAATATTTTTTTTAAAGGATACTTGGGGCGTGATCTACAATCGATACCGAAGCCAAAAATATAGTTTTTAGAATTTTTGTCTGTGTGTCTGTTTGTCTGTATGTATGTCCTAGCTAAACTCAACAAGTATTGCATGGATTTACTTCAAATTTTGCATTTTGCTAAGAGGTCGGGTCAGCATTTAGGCTACATATTATCACGATATCACTTACGGGGGAGGAGCTATGATAAATTATAAAGTTTAACGCTAGTAAAAACGCGTGGCACATCTAGTAAATAATATAATGACAGTAAACGAGGCAAAAGAGGTGTGTAAAGATCGTGACAAATAGAAGTCCGTTGTCTCGGCCTACCCCTCTGGGAAAATAGTGTGTGTCTATGTAATTTCTTAATAACGTGCCATCAAAACGAAATTTAGTAAATGCCTGCATTGCAGCAAAGACCGATTCCATTTGCGTAATATCCGGAAATAAACTGACAAATTAAAGCACCTGTAAAATTTGGTTTGATACTCCATAATTTCGACATAAAAGCTTTATATGCAAAAGTAATGGTAAAAGCATTCGCAGGTGTTTGTTCTTTTTTGCCGAAATATTTATAAATTGGATTTATTACATTTTGTTGGCAATATTAATTTAATAACTACAGTACTTTTTAAATTTGGAGCAATGTGGAATTAGAATCAGAGTACTATTTCTTTTGTTTTGATGTTACATGCCACTTAAAAATCTCATTTTACGATGGCGTGTTTCATTTTGTCCATAGAGTAGGAGGTTTTAAAACCTTTCCTAGTCGTTTTCTTTATTAATTCCAGTGATTATATAATTTAATGAGAGGAAAATGATAAAGCAGTGGGGATTAGCCCCAGCAAGCCGCTTATTAATTTACTGAGCAATGTACAATGTAAAATTGACATTGATATTTAAATTGATTAGCATATTATTGGTAGTTTACGCTACCAAATTTAGTAATTTTACTAGTTACCAAGTTTACGTTTGAAACGGTTTGGTAAATGTGCCTTATGTAGTGGAATCAGTGCCAGCTCGATTTTCATTTTCAGATTAGAGTTTAATCGCAATTTACCCTCGATCAATCGTATGTCGAAATATCTACACTGGGGGTTTAAATTGGTTAATATTACATTAATTGGGTTCTGAAAAACTGATGTATAGTGTATAGTGATCGATATAATTTCCTCATAAATTGCAGCCGGGCCTCATGTGAATCGTAGATATTTAAATGTATGTATGTCGGAACTTCCTTCTATCCTACATATTTTGTGACTATAGATTTATGGATGTATTGATGTTTGTTACTCTTTTACGCAAAAACTATTGAATGGATTTTGATGAAATTTTGTAGTAATATTGCTTATACATTAATCTGAATAACATATTATAGGCTAGGCGTTTATAAAGTTTAACGCGGGGGTCACCTCCGGTCACAGCTTTTAATTATAACTGAAAAATTAAGGTATTTGTTACTGCTTTTTTATGTATCAGAGCCTAAGAGAATATATATGTGTACTTACATATAACTTTTATTTACGCTTTGCTATGCAACTAATACTTTAAACTAAGCTTTTATAGTTTGGAAGGTGTTATGAATATGATATGATCTTCCACATGCAACTATGAAAATATGAGTCTGCCATGTTTCCAAAAAACAAAGTCCACGGATAACACCTATATCCTCCGGAAGAGTGTTAACAAGGGAAACGCAAATTTGATCACGCGGCGGTCACCGTAGCCTAGTTGGTGCTCCTGCCTACGAATCTGGTGGTCCTGGGTTCGAATCCCGGTAAGTGCAAATATTTGTGTGATGAGCACGAATATTTGTTTCTGAGTCATGGATGTTTTCTATGTATTTAAGTATTTATCTATCTATATAAGTATGTATATCGTCGCCAGGTACCCATAGTACTAGCTTTGCTTAGTTTGGGGCTAGGACGATCTGTGTGACATTGTCCCCAGATATTATTATTATATGCCAGTGTGTATCGTTCGTAGCTTAACGACAGAGCGCAAGAGCCCTAGTTCAAAACTCGCCGGACGATTAAATTGATGATTAATAATAATAATATCCTGGGACTATCCGATCCCATTATTCACGCACGGCCATCTGATCCCAAACTAAGCCGAGCTTGTGGAAACCAGATAACTGATCTCAAAAATGGGAAATCATAAATTTTATCGACCGGCGGGTATCGAACCTGCACCATCTACCAATCTGGGGTAGGCGCTCTGCGTTAAGCTGATAACTGATATTTACTACATATACTACTTTCCTTTTGTAAATACATCCCAATATTACACCCAGACTCAAGACAAACGGACATGTTCATGCACATATATATCTGTCCTGGGTGGGAATCGAACCCACGACCTGCGGCGTGAAAGACAATTTCCCATTTTTAAATTTTGAGGCTATACATTGCTAATAATGCTACAAAACTAAAATTGAATACCTTTTATGTATTTAAATATACTTATGCTAGTTTAATTAATAACGTAATAAGTAACTAGAAATAATAACTGTATTACTATAAACATGTTCTGACTATTTACAAGCGCTTTTTTAAAGTCTACGTGAATAAAAACCTTTTTTATTTTGATGTGAAACATCTATAGCCGCACGTAAAACAGATTTCTGGCGTGGCGACGCATGCCGTGGCGACGCGTCGCCACGCTATACGATAGTAGTGTGTACGGTGCGGTGACGCGTCGCCATGCGCAATCGACTTTTTATTTTATCATTATGACATATTTAGTTCCTATCACAATATGTTCTTTTCTGCATATTACTTTTACAAAATAATGTCGATGTTTCACATCTGCCAGGCGTCCCGTTACGGCTCACATTTTTTTTTAGACAGACTATAGCTCTAGTACTTGATAATAACCGCCTTTCTATTCAGAACAAAAATAAATCATTGTATCGCCATATATACCACGCACGACCACTTTGGAATCAATTGTACTGCGTAGGTATTTCGGATCCGTTATAACATGGCGACCTTTAAGAAGCGAGCCTATTCTTTTCTTAAAAACCCTTAAACTCACTTCCTGACCTTCTAGTGTTGTTACTGTACATGCATAGGTGGTGGTGACCCCGTTTTCCAAAAAGATACCAATATTTTTAAGGCTTTAAATGAAATGGTATTCGATTTATCTATGTCCATATTTTACCACTACCCACAATAACGTTAAATCTACATTTACCTCCATTTGTATTCTTATAACTATTTCGGTCACAAAGTACCCCAAGATGGAAGGCCGTGTAAAGATCTCGACACTGGGGACTATACTAGACGGGTTATCTCACTAAATCGCACATCAAGTGGGGTAACCTCAGACTTGAGGGCCGAGCGGCTTATGAAATATTATTCGCGCTATTTACCATCCAGTGTTTATGAAGAACCAATAGACGGTTTACTAGCTAGTTAAGGTGGTTCCTTTTATGTGAAGCTAAAATGGAGGGTTAAAAGGTTGATAGTACGTGGGTCATTTACGACAAAAGTATGTGATTTAGCTCGCTTATTTATTGATTCCTAACAAATTGATCTAATATTGTGTTTGAGACCGAAAACAACTGGTATTATTTTATTGTATAATTAAGCAAAGTAAAGGATAGCCTAGTGGTAAGACCATCTTACTGTAATTGGGGATCTTACTAAGGCTTTTATACAGCACTGGACTTCTTACAGCTATTATGATGATGATGGTGATGATGAAGGCCGTTAGATTTTATGAACGTGGTCTCGAGTTCGAAACCAAAGCGCACACCACTGACTGTTTGATGTGCGTATTAGGATTTGTCTATAAGTTTCACTTCCTTGAATAATTAAGCTCCTTGCTTATTAACTTTCTACTAAAACCCTAAGGCATCATCTGGGAGTATATACCATAATCGCCATGTTTGGCAGATGGGTTGGCGATCGCAGTATGGTGGTGTTTAGTACTCACAGAGACGCAACTGTCCTCTTTGTGGTAGATATTTCCTCGGGACGTCATCTACATCCCTTTCGTGGGTGTTATGGGGTGGATATATACGATCTCATCACCCCACAACATTAATGTAAAATATCCAAACAACAGTAATCTGTACTCTTAACTATCGTATTCTGGACTTGTAGAGTCGGATTTTGCCATTAATATTGAGTTGAGAAATTTAACTTTTCATAAATCAGAATAAGGAATCATAGAGAAAAATCTTGAACTGATATAAAACCAAGAGAGGTTTCATATCAGTTCAAGTTTCTTTTCTTCTTGGATTGAATTGAATTTACGACGCGTATTGAACATAAGCTTTTCATATGTACTATTTTTTGCAACTAGTCCCTCTCTCTTACCCACCACTATAACTGCTGTAAGCCAGGATCAAAAGTGCCAAGTGCCACAAACATAAATGACACAGAGCGGTGAGACTCAGACATGTGCCGGGGAATCACTTTGGCTGTCTTGGATACCACAACGAATTGAGTTCCACAGTTTCAATATTAATTTAGTTCCACTTACCTCCATAGCAAAACGAGGAAGGATAAAGCCTTCACATCATAATCATCATTTCCACTGCTGAACAAAGGTCTTCCCAAAAGATTTCTTCAATGGAGTTTTGGAGGGATATGCCATAATCGCCACGCTTGGCAGATGGGTTGGCGATCGCGTGTGCTCATAGTACACAAAAAGACGCTGCTTCTCGTTCTCTGGATGATATTCCCTCGGGTCGCCTTCTACGCTCCTAATAGGGTGGCGATTTTCTTTGCCGTCAACAACACAGTAAGAGCCTCATAAAGCAAAACAGCAAGGTTAAATTTTCGGGCTCCCCTTCAAGTGATGCCAATAGTACGTATGACAAACGCGCTTAAAGACATAATAGCCTTACAGGAGACATGGTTGCTGCCGGGAGATATTCCGTTCCTTAACGAGATAGACGTGGAATATGGCTGCACCGGGACGTCGGCGGTGGACGCTGGTGCCGGCATGCTGCGCGGCCGCCCCTACGGCGGCGTCGCGTTGCTGTGGCGAAAGAGTGTGTTTACCGACGTATCGATTGTGCAGTGCGTCAACCCGCGAGTATGTGCCGTGAAAGTAAACGCGGGTCAAAGGTCATTCTTAGTGTTCAGTGTGTACATGCCGACAGATAATGATGTGAACTTGACGGAGTTTACGGAATGTCTCGGTCTGGTGAGTGCTGTCATAAACAATAGTAATATAGAATCGGTATATATACTCGGGGATTTTAACGCTCATCCGCATGAACGATTTTATGGTGAGTTACAGAGTTTTTGTGTAGAATCGCAATGGTTATGTGCGGATATCGAGCTACTAGGGTTGGACTCTGGAACTTGTACGTTCATAAGTGAGGCGAACGGATCGAAGCGCTGGCTTGATCATTGTATAGTCACTGAATCAGCTCGGGAGACCATTGTAAGTGTACAAGTTCTTGAGGACGTCCTGTGGTCCGATCATTTTCCTCTCCAGATTGAAATATTGTTAGATAAAATCAAACCTAAATTCCATGATAATTCTATGCAATATAACGATGTGCGCTGGGGTTATAGAAACTCTGAACAATGTGACATGTATAGTGATTTATGTAATAATAATTTAAAATTAATTGACTTTCCAATTGAAATGACCGAATGTTGTGATTATATATGTAATAATGTGGATCATAGACTTGTTATTGACAATATGTACGACAGAATAATTCAAATATTATGTCGAGCAGCTTCCGATAGTCGTTCGTCAAGTGTTCCCAGATACAAGAAGTCGGTTCTCGGTTGGAACAGGCACGTAAGTGATGCGCACAGGGCGGCCAGGGAAAAGTTTGAGTTGTGGGTTTTGTACGGCAAGCCGGCAGAGGGTCGCGTGTGGAATGACATGCAGACAACTCGTAAGATTTTTAAATCACGTTTACGCTGGTGTCAGAATCATACTGATCAAATAAAAATGGACATCCTTGCGTCACATCATTCCAGGAACGACTTCCGAAGTTTTTGGAAGTCTACAAACAAACTTAATAGTAAACCAGGTCTACCTGCGAGTGTCGATGGTGCTTGTAACCTGTCGAGAATAGCAGACCTATTTAGGGAGCACTTTACCGTTAAGTCACCGTTGGCATCGTCACAGTCCACGAGCGATGAGGGTTGCAATGGTCGGGGAGTCAGCGTCCAGTTTACGGCCAAAGATGTGCGGCGGGCCATTAAATCTATGTCACGGGGCAAGTCTCCAGGCCATGACGACCTGAGCATTGAACATCTAAGGTACGCGGGATATCATATGCCCAGAGTGTTGGCGATGTTCTACACCTTCTGTGTAGGACATTCCTACTTACCTGCGCCGATGATGAAGACTGTGGTGGTGCCAATTGTCAAAAATAAAACCGGTGATATTGGTGATAAATGTAATTATCGACCGATTTCCTTAGCGACTATAGTCGCAAAGGTGCTTGACAGTTTGCTGAACGCTCAGCTTGATAAACATCTACATATACACGATAACCAATTTGGTTTCAAGTCAGGTCTCTCTACAGAAATGGCTATATTGTGTCTGAAGCAAACTGTCAAGTACTACACGGATAAAAATACGCCCATTTTTGCGTGTTTTCTTGATTTATCGAAAGCGTTTGATCTGGTTTCTTACGATATTCTATGGCAAAAATTACACCAAACAACGATGCCCGAGGAACTAATCCGTATTTTCAAATATTGGTATGGGAACCAGATCAACGTTGTTCGGTGGTCAGGGGCATATTCGACGCCATACAGGTTGGAGTGCGGCGTGAGGCAGGGGGGGCTGTCATCGCCGAAACTTTTTAACCTGTATATAAACGCGCTTGTGGAGGAGCTCAGCGGCACACATGTCGGCTGTCATATTGATGGAGTCTGCCTTAATAATATTAGCTTCGCAGACGACATGGTGTTGCTCAGTGCTTCTATAGGTGGACTGACGCAGCTGCTCGACATTTGCGCTAAATATGCTGGACAACATGGGTTGGTGTACAATGTGAAGAAGAGTGAGTGGATGGTCTTTCAGGTCCGGGGAAGGTCCCTAAGTCAAACCCCTAAACTTAGACTGAATGGTCAGCTCCTGAGTAGGGTAGAACAGTTTAAATACCTTGGGCACTTGCTAACCCCGGATCTGAAAGACGATAATGACATAGAAAGGGAGCGTAGAGCGTTGTCTGTTCGTGCAAATATGATAGCACGCAGATTTGCTCGCTGTTCAAGAGACGTCAAGATCACCCTGTTCAGGGCATTTTGCACGTCCTTCTACGCTAGCGGTCTGTGGGTGAATTATACGCAAAAGCAGTACGGCGCTCTACGCGTCCAATACAATAATGCATTCAGGGTGTTGTTGGGGCTGCCTCGCTTCTGTAGCGCTTCAGGGATGTTCGCCGAAGCGCGCGTGGATTGTTTTTATACAACAATGCGCAAGCGGTGCACATCCCTGGTGCGCAGGGTGCGGGTCAGCCGGAACAGTATCCTGAGCGCCTTCGCCCAGCGATTCGACTGCCAATACATGTATCACTGTGACATGGTACATGTACGGGATGATGTCGAAATATTGTTTTGATTGTTTTGTTGTATTGTATTGTAATGTAATTGTTCTGTATGTTATTTTAAGTATTGTTTTGTATTAGTGTATTTTTTATAATTGGTCCTTGTTGGCCTTTAAGAAAAAAAAAAAAAAAAAAAAAAAAAAAAAAAAAAAATGTACACCGAGACTCAAGAAATACTCATTTAAAGGAATATCTATAAATGAAACTGAGTAAACAAACTGAAATTCACTTTGCTGACTGTGGCTGAGACTTATATTGTACATATTAACTACGGTATGTATATATGTATATGTATGTATAAACGCACGGAAGTTGTTCCTTGTTGCTACAAATCAATATGGATACTATTTGTAGCAACTAGGAGAAACTTTCGTGCGTTTCACATGTACTATAATAACATAACTTCTTATATATTGCTACGTTCTTCTAAAATCCATATACCTAAGCCTGATATTCGTATAAACAAGATTTTAGCACAGTCCATTTATTGTGACTATTTGGTTGATGTGAAACTATGATCTTCCATTTTATTTAAGTGTGTCAACCCTGGCATGACAATTTCTTAAGCTTATGACGTGCTATATACGTTACGACTTTTGCGGAAAAACTGCTTTTTGTTTTATGGTTTTATTTACTGAGGATTTTATGTCATTCTATTGGTTGTATTAATAAGTAAGTATGTATATTTTTAAAATTAAGTTATCATCATCATCATATTAGCCGAAAGACGTCCACTGCTGGACAAAGGACTCCCTCAAAGATCTCCACAATTGCCGGTCTTGCGGTATCCGCATCCAGCGATTTCCAGCGCCCCGCACAAGATCATCGGTCCATCTTGTAGGGGGCCTGCCCACGCTGCGTCTTCCGGTTCGTGGTCGCCACTCGAGAACCTCTCTTCCCCAGCGGCCGTCGGCTCTACGAGCTATGTGCCCTGCCCACTGCCACTTCAGCTTGGCAATTCTTACGGCTATGTCGGTTACTTAAGTTATACTATTATTGAAAAGCACTCATTCTTTATTTTCTATGCGCAAACTAGCAAGAGTGTCATCTAATGGTAAGTGATAATCACCGTCCATGGACACTTGCAACACGCGATTTCCGGCTTGCTTAAACTTAACTTAAATACTCTAGAAGTTGCGTCCAAGCACATGTATACTTTCCGTATTGTCTGGTCGACCATTTCGTGAACGAAAAAGCTGGTTTATTTATAGATCAATCAAATCGCTACTTTGTATTTGGCAATTCAAAGTAGCGATGCTGACTGCACGTGTGGCGCAGTTATTTAGGTCGTCGCTTCACTCCTACCTCAGCGCCTTTGAGTTTTGGGTTCCATTCAAGTGAATGAAATCTGCAATAAGCAAACTTTGTGTTTTGGAAACCGGATGACTGATATACTATATATTATCATACTACTTTTATACTTTTTTACTAAATTCGTTGCGGGATCCAAGACAGTTAAAGCGATTCCCCGGGACATGACTGAGCTTCACCGCTCAGTGTCATTTCATTGTGTGCCACTGTTGATCCTGGCTTACAGGAGTTGCAGTGGTGGGTAAGAGGGAGGGACAAGTCCCGTAAAAAAGAAATACTACTTTTCTTTTGTAAATAATATATAGATACTTATATTGATAACTAGCTATGCACCGCAGTTTCACCCGCGTTAAAGTAGTCTTGCATAAAAGAGTAACAAACATACATCCATACATCTATACTTATATTATAAACTAATATTAAGTGTCATACATGACATAATGCTAATAACATACTTTAATAAGATATTTAGTGACATTAACTTTGGTGTAATATTGTAATACTTTGCATGCCACATCAGGCAGAACATAGTGAACTAAGCGCCTTTATTTGTCACCTTATATTGTACCTACCTATGTTCAGCAATAAATGATTTGATACTTACAAACTTTCTCAGTTATTATATTTGTAGGATGTATGTAGATGTACCTCTACGGCTTTGGCAGTGCACGCCGGAATAGCTCGCAGATGGTAATTTTTTTCCTACTTACATGAGACTTATCGTCATATTTTGGGCAATTCACACGATATCTTTATAAATTGTCTAAACTCTAAGCTATATTATTGTAAAGTTTCATTAAAATCCATTTACTAGATTTTACGTGAAAGAGTAACAAACGTCCATCCATCCATACTTACAAACTTTCGCGTTTATAATATTACTAGCTGGGCGTCGCGGTTTTAACCAAATTATTTTTTTAAAATTATATTTTATTATATATAATAAATTAAACCAGGGTGTCAGCTAACTCCATACCAAATTTTATTCAAATCGCTCCAGCCGTTTAGACGTGAAGAACTAACAAACATACACACTCACAAACTTTCGCCTTTATAATATTAGTGTGATTATATTAGTAGGATTAAATCCAGATCCAGGACCAACAGATATATTCATGCGCACATATATCTGTCCGGGATGGGAATAGAATCTATAACCTACGGCGTGAAAGGCCAGTATCTACCAAGTACCAACCACGCCTAACCAGCCGGCGGCCCATCAATTAGAAATGTCATTTTCCTAATTAAATATGTCATTTACTAATACTCGTATACTTCATCGGACAATAGAACTAAAAGAAAGTCCAAAACATTACTTTTATTATTATCCTAAAATTTTTACTGTTATTGAAATGCATAGCAAAACCAAGCTTTTTCACAAAATGGCCGACGATATGCCCGCTAACACGAACAAAGATGAATAAATATTTGAAATTTCCAGTTTCAATCACATAGTGGCAAAATAACAAATGCGAAATGTGGTTTTGCGATTTATGAATAACATATTTTATGACTTTTTATTCAAAAATTTTAGCAGTCCTGATTTTCTAAATCAGTGTATTTTAAAAGTATTTTCAAGATAAACAGAACAAAATGGCTCTAGTAGAATGGAGTGACTGGTAATAGCCAGGACAATGGCACAGTGTCAAGTTTCTGCGCATTTACTGAGAACGTCTTTCAATAGCTCCATTGGGAGAACAAAAACTGCGATGAAAACAGCTATGAAAAGGGACATACAATGTATATTTATATTTTAAAACAAGATAAACAGTTAGGTATTTCTACATAGATAACTGCAAGTTGCAGTAAAGCGGTGTCTAAGCCTTGATTTCTTTATAAGTAAATAGTAAAGCGATATACCTATAATTAGCTGTGCCCCGCGGTTTTACCCGCGTTAAATTTTATAAATTATCACAGTTCCTCCCCCGTAGGAGATAACGGTATAAGATGTAGCTTATATAGTAATATTCATGCAAAATTTGAAGTAAATCCATGCTGTACTTTTTGTGTTTAGCCCGATACAGACAAACAGACAAAAATTCTAAAAACTATATTTTTGGCTTCGATATTGAATGTTGATCACGCCCCAAGTATCCTTTAAAAAAATATTCAATGTAAAGTTTTGACTTTCCTACGAATTTATTATATGTATAGATTAAGAAACCGAAATATGAAATTTACACATTTTTACTTATAATCAATTACTATTAGTGAAAACCTGTAATTGGCTTCCTGTTTTTTATTGTTATGTCTAAAATGTGAAAAATATCTGTTGGTTTTCCGATAAATGAATTAATAAATAAAAGTTATGTTGGCTAGGTTTATGTGCGAGATTTTTACTTTAACTGATGGTTGATGAGTGGCTACCGCAGTCTATGGATGCTGGCTACATCGGGGGCACCAAACTCCGTGGTACCAACTCTTTAGCGAACTTATTAGTCCTTATAAGAGTCTCTTGGAAAAACTAAGACTATATAATGATATGGCATATTAGTCTAGTGGTTAGTGACCCTGCCTGGACTGAGGTCGTGGGTTCGATCCCCATGTGCCCCCTTTGTCTGATGACCACGATTGTTTGTTCCGTGTCTGGGTGTAATTTATCTATAATATGTATGTATTTAAAAATATATAACTATGTTTATCAGTTATCTGGTTGCCATAGTACGAGCTCTGCCTAGTTTGGAATCAGATAGGAGTGTGTTAAAGGTACATATAATAAAACCATAGGAAAGTCAAAACTGTACATTGAATATTTTTTAAGAAGGATACTTGGGCGTGATCTACAATCGATATCGAAGCCAAAAATATAGTTTTTAGAATTTTTGTCTGAATGTAGGTACATATGTCCGGGCTAAACTCAAAAAGTATAGCATGAATTTACTTCAAATTTCGCAAGAATATTACTAAGAGGTCGGGTCAACATATAGGCTACAAATTATCACGCTAGCTCCTACGGGGGAGGAGCTGTGATAATTTATAAAGTTTAACGCGGATAAAATCGCGGATCTACAAACGAAATCGAAGCCAAAAATATAGTATTTAGAATTTCTGTTTTAATTTATCTCTAAGTCTGTTTGTCTGTATGTATGTCCGGCCTAAACTCAAAAAGTACTGCATGGATTTACTTCAAATTTTGCATGAATATTACTGAGAGGTCAGGTCAACATAAAGGCTACATATTATCACGCTATCACCTACGAGGGAGGAGCTGTGATAATTTATAAAGTTTAACGCTGGTAAAACCGCGGGACATAGCTAGTATACGAAAAAAAAAAGAATATTTAAAAGTATAAATTACAATATACACTACACACAGTATCGACATTCGCCAAGGAGGTAATATTCCACGATATTTATTAATATGCCAAGTCCTAAATAAAGTGAGCTTGCGTTACAGGAGTAGGTGGTTCTCCAGTTACTCAATGAAAATAAGCAACTTAATGTTTATTCCAATTAGGTTCATTGTTGAAAAGTTCAACAAAATACAATTATGGCCACAATTTGAACAATATTGTAATAACCTTAACTCGATTAATGTAGTATAATACTGAGCTAGTGCAATTAAGACACGAATTACGATATCGAATCAATATATCGGTAGATTTTTATAATAGGAATCTTTTTGTATGAGTAGTTATATTATTATTATTTTTACTTTTGTTTCTGATTACCTTTTGTATTTTTTTCCTGTATGCCTTGTCTAATAAATGTATTTGATTTATTTTTCACTTGTAATTAATTATTAATATTTTGTATACGATAAATAGTTTGTAATGTATTAATGCCACTGTTTTGCTACCAAAAAAAACTACCAAAATAAAATCATAAATAATCAGATTATTATTTTTATTTGGTCGCACTCTTCTACTAATCTCAATGCTTTTCATTATAAAACCATAAAGTAGATAAGTAGATATTAACCAAAACTCTAGTTGAAATTAGTTGCTATGAATGTAGCCAATATTAGACACATGAGAACACAATACAAAATTATATATAGATGGATCCGTTTTTTACTTGTTAATAATAATTTGATCTTCCCCATAAGTATCCATTTCATCTAACCGTAACTTAAATAACCTAATATGTACTGATTTACTTAAAGGTCACAAAACCCACTAAATGTTCATACACTTAGTAGGTTTTGTGACCTTATCGTCAAATTATATTTTCGGAGTATAGTAACACTGCCTGATCTATTCTAAATATACATTTATTTATATTTCATGATTTGACGGTCACCGTAGCTTAGTTGGTAGTGCTCCTGCCTACGAAGCTGGTGGTCCTGGGTTCGAACCCGGCAAGTGCAAATATTTGTGTGATGAGCACGAATATTTGTTTCTGAGTCATGGATGTTTTCTATGTATTTAAGTATTTATCTAACTATATAAGTATGTATATCGTCGCTTGGTACCCATAGTACAAGCTTTGCTTAGTTTGGGGCTAGGATGATCTGTGTGACATTGTCCCTATTTATTATTATTATTGTAGGAACTCAAATTTTAACAATTATCTAACATTAAAAAAAATGTAGTTATAACGATCTAAGTGCTGTGTACAGTTATAATTGGACTACACGTTTAAATGTTGCTTACAACATAATACAATGTAGAACTCCAAATAATTTGTGATCTGTTACTGTACCAACAAAATAAAACTGAAAGATTCATATAAGACTAAGCCCATGCATGTTTTTATACAAGATAAATCAGACAGAACTAAGACCCATCCCGATCTAATGACCGCTCAGTTGAAAAATCGGTTACGCTACGTCTTACGTAGGCGGTTCAAAGCGAACGCAATTATGAAGCGGTGTACTCGCGAATACAATGCGATGCGGTGCGACGCGGTGGCTATGTCCTACGTAGACGCGAACAATCTCGCGAAGCCGCCACCAACGCCCTAAAACACGACAGCACCGCATCCTGTTCGCGCGAAAATATCAAGGCAACTGATCGCGTCCGCTTCATGTCGCGCCGCTCCGCACCGCACCAAACGCGCGTTTTATCACGTAGGACACTTCAATAGGTCTCGACTGTTTGTTGTATTCGCGCCGCGCCTTGCCGCTTCGCGTTTGCGTCTAGATCACTCACGTAGGACGTCGCGTTAGAAATCGGTCCATCCGTTTAAAACCTAAGATGGCAAAGACAAAGAAACACAGCTGATTTTTGTGATGGACGATAAACAACTTAATACCTTCTGATAACGGCTGGTCACAGTTTTATTCCATAGTAGGTAAAACTTTGTGTCTGGCCCACTGTGCGATAAATCAATATCACACCAGGATAACCACTGACGAATATTTAAATAATTTATATGCATGTTCAGAGGTGTATGTAGCCATTCCAGTGACCTTTACTGACAGTGACAGTGACCTAGTACTGAGGTGCTCATTGCTAGATGCTCTCACCTATCCGTAAGTGATCGGCGAGGTTAAGCAACTAGGCTCACGGTCAGTCCATAGTTGGGTGACCACCAAAATGGTTTAATCTCTAAGCGTCTCCATGCTTCGGAGGGCTCGTTAAGCTGTCGGTCCCGGTTGTAGTCATTAGATAACAGTCGTTAAGCCATGTCAGAGGCCTACTGGGCGGTATGAACAACTCTGACACTAGGGTAACGACTGTCCATATCTATTTTATACATATAATAAAATCGTAGGAGAGTCGTCGAATCGTAAAACTGTACATTGTATATTTTTTAAAAAGGATACTTGGGTCGTGATCTACAATCGATATCGAAGCAAAAATATAGATTTTAGAATTTTTGTCTGTGTGTCTGTTTGTCTGTAAGTATGTCCGGGCTAAACTCAAAAATTACCGCATGGATTTACTTCAAATTTTGCATGAATATTACTAAAAGGTCGGGTCAACATGTAGGCTACATATCATCACGCTGTGACCTACGGGGGAGGAGCTGTGATAATTTATAAAATTTAACGCAGGCAAAACCGCGGGACACAGCTAGTGATAAATAAGTAAGTAAGCAAGTGACCTTTGACTCATCAAATCAACTTCTTTCATAAGGCCTACATGCCTACGCACGCTGCGCCGCCCGTAAAACGTGTCTGCGGGTGTGTATATCGGACTCACATCGACTAAATTTAACTTGTCTTGGACTTCTTTTGGACCCTGAGGGAACACGGGAACGTGGGTATGCTGCTCCAGTGCCTCATGAAATCACCTAGTAGGCAGCCATTCTCAATAATAAAAATAAAATTGCTTAGATTGGGACATTATTCACAAACAGCTATTTGATCCCGAACTAAGCAGCGTTTGTACCATATCTACTTTTCTTTTGTAAATCTTAAGTTAGTGATACTTCATAAATCTCATACACACTTATATAGATAATTACACCCAGACCCAGGACAAACAGACATGTTCATGTACACAAATATCTGTCCTAGATGGGAATCGAACCCACGACCTGCGGCGTGAAAGGCAAGCATTTATCAACCACGCTAATCGGCCCGTCAAATTATGCTTGCATAATTGTAATGAAGCATTGTATTCTATCGTAACAAACCCATAAAACAAATAAGAAATCTAAAAACAAACTTTTCCATGTTTTCCACTATTCTGTCCATTATTATTTTCGCCACAAAGTCACGAAACGTAGAACAAGGTCACCTTTATATGGCATTATAAAAAATATCGGGCATCCTCGATGGCATTTTTATTACTCCGCAAAATAATGACGGTCGGAACCGGAATATATTTTAGTATAAACGTTTAGAAATGGAGTAACGTGAATAATGTTATATTGAGATTATCGAAGGATTGGGTGGTGACGGTGAGTTGTACTTCATCATTTTGGAATAAGTTATGGGGGTCTCTACACGAGGCCCCTGCATATCACGCAATGTAAGCGCATCTTTCACTTATGGCTACTTTACTCTTCAAGTAATTGTGCTAATTTACGTTCACCGTAGGTGACGTTCACCGTAGCCTAGTTGGTAGTGCTCCTGCCTACGAAGCTGGTGGTCCTGGGTTCGAATCCCGGTAAGTGCAAACATTTGTGTGATGAGCACGAATATTTGGTTCTGAGTCATGGATTTTTTCTATGTATTTAAGTATTTATTTATTTATTTCCTCTTTACAATTATCATTACAGGTTATATAACCTAATGCGATAATGTAGACAGCATATTACATTACTATATTACAGCTTTTTTATAATTTCATGCTATAACTAATAACATAAAGAGCCCTTACTGTGAACTCGCCCAGTGTACAACAGAACACGTCTATCTCGTCTGTAATACTGTTGAGAGGACGCAGTGCACGGGTGAAAGGAGCTTCGCTTAGCAGCTTGGTGCGAGCGCGCGGTATGGCCAGCAGGCGCGGCTGTCGCCTCCGCCACACATATTTATCCGGGACACACATTCCCAGCCTACACAACCCGTCCGGATTGTGTATCTTTCCCCTAAACACCTTAAAAATATAAGAGACTAGCGCAAAACTTCGCCTCACTCTTAACTCGTTGTAGCCCACCATACCCAGAATGAATAAAGTAGGATACTTATTTGGATAAAACGGGTATACCCCGTATAGTTTTTTATAAATATACCTAATGAATTTATTTTATACTTTCTGCAACATGACACTATATTTAGTTTCATGTGGAGACCAGATAACTGCATTAAATTCTAATTGGCTTCTAACTAAAGAATTATACAAAGACACCACTGCCTCGATATTAGTGAAACCACGAGCCACCCGCAGCATAAACCCTAGGTTTCTGTAAGCCTTTTTGCATGTTTTTATGATGTGCTCCGGAAATTCTAAATTAGAGTTGAAATGAACCCCCAGCATCTTTGATTTTAGTCACTTTTGTTACAGGTATTTCCTTTATTTGATATTGGTAAGCGACCGGAGTAAGAGCACGGCTAAACGTCATTGTCATGCATTTAGAGACGTTAAATTCCAAATGGTTTTCCTTGCTCCATGTCACAACCCTATTTACGTCTTCTTGCAATTTTTGGCAATCCTTTAAATTGTTGATAATGTGATACAGTTTTATGACGTCAGTAAATAAAATACATTGTGCATCTTTGACGAACTTT
Source organism: Pseudoips prasinana (assembly GCA_951640165.1). NCBI lineage: Eukaryota > Metazoa > Arthropoda > Insecta > Lepidoptera > Nolidae > Pseudoips > Pseudoips prasinana. Next base: position 16,410,332 of record OX621259.1, on the reverse strand, counting down.
AGGAAGGTCGTTTATCATGAGTATGAACTCCAGAGGACCCAGGTTGCTACCTTGACTTACTCCTGACCTAGTAAAATAGTTGTCTGATCTGTATCCAGCGTATTCTACGTACTTGCTGCCTGTTTGACATGTAACTAGCAAGAAAAGTCAACGAGTGGGGGGTAAACCCTACTGCTGCCAACCTTTTAAGTAGTACATCATTATCCACTAGGTCAAAAACTTTTTTATAGTCAAAATAAGCTACATCAACCTGCCCTCCCCCATCTATAGCTGGTGTGACGTAGCTCATATAGTTCAGTAGATTGCTAGTAGTGCTTCTAGCAGGTCTAAAGCCGTGTTGTGCCTCTGAGAGCTGTACATTAACCTGTGTAAATATCCTTTTGTGGACCGCAGCCTCTAGTTCTTTAGCTGGAGTTGAGAGTACTGCCACGGGTCTATATTGGTCTATCTTTGATATGAATCTTCCCTTTAGAACTGGAACTACTTTAGTTATTTTCCATCTCTTAGGAAAAACCGCCGTCGCCAAACATTGATTATAAATGTGCAGAAGTGGCCTACTGATTACCAATCGGCAGTCCTTGAAAATGAAAGGTGGTATACCGTCAGGACCTGTAGATTTTTTTGGCTTTAGGCTTTGTAGGGCATACTGCACGTCCTCTAGCCACAGTTGTTCCAGGTGGACCCTTGACGTTCCATTCTCACCACCAGCCTGGTTTATGGCCGCCTCTACGTCCAAATCAGGTATTCTTGAGCTAAAAACTGAGTAAAAATATTTCGCAAACTCATTAGCACACTGGTCTCTAGTAAGTACCTTCCCGTCCTTGAAAATGTGGTGGGGATTACTATTGTCTTTTTTAGAATTGACATAATCCCAGAAGACTTTCGGATTTTCTTGGAACTCACTCTGCTTGCGGTGTTTATAATTGTTATATGCACCCTTTATCAAACTTTTTACTGCAGCCCTACACTTAGCGACCGCTTGATAATCAATGGCTGAGCCACTACCCTTGTACTGGTTGTGGAGCCTAGCCTTTTACTTTATGTTGCGAATTATTTCTAACGTGTACCACTCGGGGTAACAGAACCCCGAGCCTACTTACTAGACTTCGCTGTTTCTTTGGAACACAGTTATCTAAAATACCATTAAAAATATGATAAAAAATTAAATTCGCCTTATAAAAATTCCACGCGTGAAAGACGCGTGTGTGTTATGTGTCTCATACGCAGCCGCGGCGGAGGTAATGGGTTCGGACCGTAGCGGTGTACGTTCGGCGTACCGCGCTCGCTTGCGCGGTGTCACCACAATAGTAAGCGGTGGGTGGTACGCGTCAGGCGGCACAATCGGTTTGGCTGCTCGCACTTCCAGCGCCCTGCCCTCCTCGCTTAATACTAGATCTAATACGCGTTCATTGCAATTTTTTACTCTGTCGAACTGGGTAAATTCACAATAAGTGCTAAAGTATTCAAAATAATTTTGTATCTATTTATATTTATAAGTATGTATATCGTTACCTGGTAAACGTGCTTAGTACAAGCTTTGCTTAGTTTGGGGCTAGGATGATCTGTGTGATATTGTCCCCAGATATTATTATTATTATATAAGTGTGTGCGTAAACACAGGGGCGCACACACTTGTGCACTATAATATGTCCTGCGCAATTGGCTAATCTCCATTGAGAATGGCCGCCGTGGCCGAAATTGGGCCGGGAAGACATCATCATCATCAAAACAAAATATATATAGTAAAGGAATTTTAACGGCGACAAATCAGTGTATTCTACAAAGAAATCTTACCAGCTTGCTCAGCTACTTATAGACTGATTACATCAAAGCTCAAAGACCAGTATTTTATAATACATAAATCATAATTTCAATTGTTAATTATCGTTTTGAAAACGAATTTAATTATTGGTATCCAAGGAGTAAGGTATTGCTATTGTCCCAGAATTAAATTGATTTGCCGTTCGATTAAATACAAGCCTTTGAAGAGCGACTTCAAACGTTATTATTTTATACAAATTTTCCTTATTATTGTTTGGGATCTGCTACGGCTTGATAAATGAATATTCTTTTACCTTTTTCTTATATCCCGGGTCGGGCCAAAAAGTGATTTTCAAATTTTTCCGTAAAAAGAAATTTCCCAGAATCAGCCCGAAGTCTGGAAGTTGGCGATATTACACCCCCGTGCTTCGGAGAGCACGTAAAACCGTCGGTCCTGTACCTGACCTCTTTCCGGTCGTGTCGCTAGTCGTCCATGAGAGTGATGGAAAAGAAAGTGCCCCTGTGTTTGCGCACACACTTGTGCACTATGATATGTCCTGCGCAATTGGCTAATCTCCATTGAGAATGGTCGCTGTGGCCGAAATTCGGCCGGGAAGACATCATCAAAACAAAATATATATAGTAAAGGAATTTTAAAGGCGACAAATCAGTGTATTCTACAAAGAAATCTTACCAGTTTGCTCAGCTACTTATCTATACATATAATAAAATCGTAGGAAAGTCAAAACTGTACATTGAATATTTTTTTAAAAGGATACTTGGGGCGTGATGTTTAATCGATATCGAAGCGAAAAATATAGTTTTTAGAATTTTTGTCTGTTTGTCTGTATGTATGTCCGGGGTAAACTCAAAAAGTACTGTATGGATTTACTTCAAATTTTGCATGATTATTACTAAGAGGTCGGGTCAACATATAGGCTACATATTATCTAGCTATCACCTACGGAGGAGGAGCTGTGATAATTTATAATATTTAACGCGGGTAAAACCGCGGAGCACAGCTAGTAGACTAATAACATCAAAGCTCAAAGACCAGTATTTTACAATACATAAATCATAATTTCAATTGTTAATTATCGTTTTGAAAACGAATTTAATTATTGGTATCCAAGGAGTAAGGTATTGCTATTGTCCCAGAATTAAATTGATTTGCCGTTCGATTAAATACAAGCCTTTGAAGAGCGACTTCAAACGTTATTATTTTATACAAATTTTCCTTATTATTGTTTGGGATCTGCTACGGCTTGATAAATGAATATTTTTTTACCTTTTTTTTATATCAGAGGGCGAAAATCGAGCAAGTGGGTCACCTGATGGCAAGTGATCACCGCCGCCCATAGACACTCGCAAGCAGAAGACATAGCCAATCTTCTTAGTAGACAGTCGTGCGCAATGAGTGCACGTGATTTTCCCATCAAAATAATTATATCGAAGACTCGCAAGTTATCAGACTTTCAGCTCATCGTGTTATGTATCGACCGCAGCTTTTTGCTGCTTCTCAGAAACACGTATTTGCTAGGCTATAAAAAGAAGACAGATACCATTAACGATGGGGTTATTTTTATAACTCCATTTGACTAATGGACGTTCATTACGTAGGTAGGTCATGGTGCTATTCAGTCCAATGAACCGATTGTAGGCGTCACTAGAATAATATTACTACGGGGAAAAGTTAGCTGCAGTTTACAATTTATATTTTTTCATTGGATAATGTGATACTAGGTCTATAGTCTCATCTCCCCCAATATGTTATCATAATTACGTTTCAGGCCTCCATAGCCAGATTCAGGCCTCCATAGCTCTCACCGGTCCGTAAGCGATTAGCAAGCATAAGCAACTAGGCTCACGGTCAATCCATAGATGGGTGACCGCCAAAGTGGTTTTTGTCAATTTTTTATCGTCTCCGTACTTCGTAGGGCACGTTAAGCTATCGGTCCCGGTTGTAGCCATAAGGCAACAGTCGTTAAGCCGTGACAGAGGCCTAATGGCGGCTTGAACAATTTTCACACCAGTTAAATCACAGACCTTACGATAAACAAAAAGTATTTAAATAAAATTACGTTTAAAGATTTAAAATGATAATAATCAGTAAAATCATCTTTCGGCAAAATAGCAGAGACTTGCATTTATTTGATTATTCTTCAATAGAAACTGCTCTACTAACTTTGGGTTTTTTTTATCTGAAAACGTCAGATATGGCAGAGTACTCTGGGAAAATTCAGTTGATATCACTAGGGCACTAGTAGCCCATAAACTATGTGTAAGAGCCATTTGTACTATTGCTCCTTGGATGACCTGTAGAACGTTGCTCCGCGAACTTAAACTAGGTACTATACTGTTCGAACTTATTTTTTTTGGTATATTTTTTTTTATGGTTTATATCTGTGGAAAAAAGATTATTGTAGCTTTAATACTTGATATCCTGATTCACTAGCCTTACTGCTATTAAAAACTAAACTGTGTAGTCGTAGCAGCTACGCAGTAGATATTGCGTAGGTGCTACGACTACACACGCCTCGACCATCTGGTTAAAGTTTCGCACAGTTGTGCGCATCTTTAACCACCTACCGCAGCGTACACGGGAGTTACCAACGAATAAAATTAAACATCATTTATAAAAATGGTTATGTGAGCATTATTTTTATAGAGTTCATGATTATTTCAAATGCAAACCATTATAATGTTAATAAAATATGATTCATATTTGTATCTATTTCTACCAGTTGGTAGTAGCAATAATTAGTATCTTTTAATTTTATTTTTCTTTTGATGTTGTACACTGTTTTTACCCTTCTTCTTTAATTCTCCCTCTGTCAGTTGTTTGCTGGAAGAAAACTCATCAATGAGCCAAGCTTCCCTTTGTACATCAATATACTCCGACTTCAAATTGAAAACATATTACATGTTCAAAACGTGTTATTTGTCCAAAAATGAAACGTACAAAATTCATTGCAATTATTGTGTCGGACTTATTGCAATAAAAACTCTACCAGAAAACAACTCTTTATTATTTACTTATAAACATGGCTTTAAAAACAATTTCAAAAGTAACTCACGCTAACCATCGATTATTTCTAACTGCCGGACTCGTAAAGTCTGCATGTGGAGGTAATTAAAATCATGAATTGTTTACTTCAACATTTGCAAAACTTATTTAAAATAGAAAGAGAATTGACTGATTTAAGCGAGCCTTAAAATCGCTTCTAGTCGATTCGTATTCGTATATGCATGTTGGATACTTTTCCTGAATTAAAAGTATAATAAATGTACAGTTTTGACTTTCCTACGATTTTATTATGTAAATATATATATAAAAGCAGAAGATAAATAACACTCAGGCATAGAACCATTAATCGTGCCCATCGTACAAAGATTGAACCTAGTTGAGGATCGAACCAACAACCTCCGGCTTAGCAGTCAACGTAACTAACCACCCGGCTAACAGGCCATTCATAATTAAAGACAATATTTTTGTAGGCTATAATACTTACAACAAAGTAGTAGTAGTCAACATAAATGCCAGGACAGATCAACAAAGAAGCTCTTTCTAGATAGTTTACCTGAAATAAGAAAATAGTGTTAATGTTGCGGCAACGTTTCCCTAAACGAAAATAATGAGCTCAGAACAAGGCAACTAGTTGTCGTAAGCGGTAGCTATTATTTAGCGAATAAATAAGAGACTGAGGGCGTGTGACATTTGCCGCACCACGAATGTAACAGGAAAATAATCGCATTTTCGTTTAGTGTTAATTACACAGTTTAATATTAAATCAAGATCATTTATCTACTGTGGTTCTTTAGTCAATAATTTTGTATTTTAATCAATAATTTGGTACTTTAGTCAATAATTTGGTACTTAATCAATTCAAGTTCTGCTTTTCAATGTTACATTTTGTCTTAGTTTGATATTTTTATGGCTTTTGTTTGTAATTAGTGGACGTTTTTGAACAATTTGAGGTAATTAACTTTAATGACGTTAAATTCGAATGCTGTGGTTGGCTTTATGCGTTGCACCACTATTATTTTTAAGTATGTACTTGTAGGGGGCCTGCCCACGCTGCGTCTTCCGGTTTGTGGTCGCCACTCGAGAACCTTAACTTATTACTGCATGAGTGTTTGTAATTTTGACAAAAAAGGAACTAAATTTGGTACTTTAATCAATAATTTGGTACTTTAGTCAATAATTTGATGCACATAATTGAATTGTTTTTGATGAAGTGTGAACTAAATATATTTTTATATGCATTTATTCCTAACTACAGATAGCCTGCTAAAGATACCCTGACCTACTTATGAGTCCTACCCTTATAAAAAAATGTTCCTTCTTATAAAATCTAATTTATTCCGATAGTAATAAAAGTTGCATAAGTAAATGCGCAGTTAGCATAATAAATAGATTGTTGTACAAGAACAAGTTGTTTGATCCTATTCTCTTTAAATCTATGGAGACGTGACTTAAGTTACAACAAAAACAAAACAAAAATTAAAATCGATTCATCCGTTTGAGAGCTACGATGCCAAATATTGTCACACACATAGACAAACAGACAGAAACTTATAACACCCTTCATTTGGTATTGGAGTTAAAAATATGGAAAACAACAGTTCGAAGTAGGTTTGCCAAAGTTGAGCAAGCTGTGTTTTATAATTATTTCTAATATGAATTCGGTAATTACACTATCACACTAATATTATAAAGGCGAAAGTTTGTGAGTGTGTGAGTGTGTATGTTTGTTACTTCTTCACGTCTAATCGGCTGTAGCGATTTAAAAAAATTGGTACGGAGTTAGCTGACATCCTGGATTAACACGTTGGCTATAATTTATAAAGTTTAACGTGGGTGAAACCGCGGGGAACAGCTAGTGAACGAATAAATCCGATTGTATTTCATCTATTCATTTATAATAATATATTGTTTAGAGAAACTGCCACATAATTCAATCATGACTCTTAAGGGCGAGGAAAATAACATAATAGCCAAGCCTATGAATAATAACTTCATTAATAATAACTACCTACTTTAGCCCTTTGACCGTTTCCAAGGGTCAATAGCTCCTTGAATTGTTCATGAAATATGTATTATAATTCTTCTAAGCAGCTTGATATGCTTTTACAGCTTTTAAGTTGGTATGTATGTGTTCTATATTATGATGTATAACTTTAGATTAGGTGTTTGTGTATACATATTGTAGGTGTATTTCGTTACTTTAAACCTCATAATCACAATTTATTGCTTTAAGAGCTGGTACTGACTCCATTCACTACATTATTGCTTTTAAATTCATTTAATATTTTTTAATCTTCTACTATCTTGTGGGTCTAGCGGTCCCGAGTCAGGCCGTAAAGTGATTTTGGGATTTCCCGTAAAAAGAAATTTCTCAGTTTCAGCCCAAAATCTGAAAGTTGGCGGTATTACACCCCCGTGCCACGGAGAGCACGTAAAGCCGTCGGCCTATACCTGATCTCTTTCCGGTCGTCTCGCTAGGCGTCCCATCGGGTCACGAGAGTGATGGAATAGAAAGTGCTCCCGTGTAAGCACACACACTTGTGCACTATAATATATCCTGTGCAATTGGCTAGTCTCCGTTGAGAAAAAAGCGCTTGTAAATAGTTAGAACATGTTCATAGTAGTATAATTAAGTATACATAATTATTTCTAGTTACATAGATATTTAGGTACAGACGCTAGCACATCAAGCTACCCCAATCTGTCAAATTTCCCCAATGAAAGTGAACCTTATGCTTATGTGATAAAGTTGAAAATCTTTAAAAGAAATTTGACAGATTGGGATAGCTAGATGTGCTGGCGTCTGTACATGGATTGTATGAAAACATTTATAAAATTTATTTTATAATAGAAATGATATTTAGCTAGCTGGTATGAAGTTATTGACAACGAGATTATGTTTAAGTTTAATTATTGAAATTTATAGTTTTAGCTATATTTTACAACATTTCAGCTATATTACACTTTCATTATTCTTAGTACAAAACCTATGCAGCTACGTAACGTATTCATTCTGGTGTTTTGTTTTTTTTTTTTTTTTCGGGACTATTTCCTCCCTCTTACCCACCACTGCAACTCCTGTAAGCCAGGATCAACAGTGGCACACAATGAAATGACACTGAGCGGTGAAGCTCAGGCATGTCCCGGGGAATCGCTTTAACTGTCTTGGATCCCGCAACGAGTTTAATCAGAAAGAGAAAAAGGAGGAGTTAGAAAACGAATAGTTTCACTTCCCTCCAGAGCAAAGCGGGAAACAGAATGATGTAAAGAGGCTATAGCCTCATAAAATGAGAGATTTGCAACTAGAAAAGGCAGCTGCAAAAGCACCGCGGATCAATTTAAGGGTCCTAAGTGAGCTGTTATATTTGATTCCAATAGTAGGTATGGCAAAAGCGCTTAAACGCACGGAAGTTGTTCCTTGTTGTCACAAGATCCGTATAATAAACTACTCCAGATATTGGTTGCAAGCTGTTTAACATAATATCTCGCTGATTTTGCCAGAGATCACACTCCCAAAGGATGTGGTGAGCAGTTTGTTCATATTCGTTACAGGAAGTAGAGCACAGACATATTGGTGAAGATACTAATTTGAAACAAAACAATTTACTTTTAAAATTGCCGTGTCCGGTAAGAAATTGTGCAACACAATGGTCTATGATTAATGTGGTATGTGTGTGTGTAAACAGGCTACCACCAGACCAAAAAAGCAACATATCATCATCATATTATCCGAATGACGTCGACTGGCACACAAAGGAAATTCCATATATCATTTGGAGGCATATGCAATAATTGCCTCGCTTGAACATCAAACTGCGATCGCCATCCCTCTTGGTTGGCGATCGCAGAGATATCTATAAGGAGGCACTGCTGCCCATTCTCTGGTAGATATTCCCTCGGAACAACTTCTACGCCCCTCACAAGATGAGATGTGGTTTTAATATTTTTTGCCGTCTGCCACATAGCAAATAATTAGTAACTCTATAAATAGCAACATATAGTCTACCAAAATACCAAATAAGTAGATGTGACTTGTACACCATTCTCATGGTAGAACATGGTGCACTTAACCTAATTTAAGACCAATCGTTGTATTCATACCTATGCTTCACAAATAAATGATGATTATGATCATGAACACGCGGACGAATCTCGGGTACAACTATCTTTACATCTTCTATACATATATTAATAAAAGAAATTAAGTCTTAGTTATTAGTGAGACGGTATGTTATGAATTCGGAGGCACTAAGTTACCAACCTATCTGAAATGTGGAATGTTTATTACATCCGGTATTCGGGGCAGTTTATTTTTCCGGTAAGGCGTGGACATTTTTATGGCATACGTATTTAAACGATTTATGGTTGCAAAGCTTCCTGTGTAACTAATAAAACTACATTTCCTTAGAACAATAATGTAAATTTTGTTATTAAATAATAATAATAATGTCCTAGTCGAATTTCAGCCACAGCGGCCAGTCTTAATGGTGACTAGCCATCTGCGCGGGACATATTATAGTGCACAAGTGTGTGCGCAAACACAGGGGCACTTTCTAGTCCATCACTCTCATGATCCGATGGGACGACTAGCGATACAAAACAGAAAATATAGGTCAAAAATTGCAGAAAGCTTGAGCGACACTTTTTCAGTCACACACGGCACGGCCCAGGGATCGGTTTGTGGTCCATTGCATTTCCTGGCTTATGTGAATAACATGAGTGATATATTCCTGAACTGCAGGTCATACCAATTTGCTGATGATACTTATATTGTTATCACAGGAAAAGACCTTAGAATAATCACCACATATTTACAAAAAGACTTCGACAGACTCGGCATGTGGTGTCATGATTTAGGGCTTGTCTTAAATGCCCAAAAAACGAAGTTATTGCACATAAAATCGCCATATCTAAGAAATGACTCATTTAAACCGAAATTAACTGCACACACCCACTCCTGTTTCCATATGCAAACGTCATGTGATAACAAGTGCCCTTTAATCGATGAGGTTAACACTCATGTTTACCTACGGTTAACCATCGATAACAAATTTAACTGGGGCCCTCATATAGAAAGAGTCTGTGACAAGCTATGCGCGTTACTGTCTAAATTTTACGTAATAAAAGACCGCCTGCCATTTAAAACGCGGCTTTTACTGTACAATGCCTTTTTTGACTCAGTTGTGGGCTACGGATTATCTAGTTATGGTCGAACATACAAAACATACCTTGATTTAATCTACAAGTTACAACTACGAATATTAAAACTAATAGTCGTACCTAAACCCACGCCTGATAATTCAGACAATATCTATTTTAAATTATGCAAAACGCTGCTTATACATGATAAGGTAAAACTACATTTGCTAAAGGAACAATTTTTTAATAAAGAATTACAACAAGTAATTAGTCATCCTGTATACACGCGACGAGTCGCACAAAACAAACTCGTAACTATCGATGCAAAAAACTGTTATGGTGAACGAATGACCGCTTATCTGATTCCGAGATTAATAAACACTTTACCTACCTTATTAAATATAAACTAAAAGCATAATGTAGTTCGCAATTGTAACGTACATACGAATATGTGTACTTTATATGTTAAGTTTAAGTACCTTAGATAAGTATATAAGTCGAACCTAGCTATTAAGTATGTTTGTCAGCTACACAACGGACTACAAAAGTAGCACGCAGAGGCCCAAGAGGTTTTTGTGTTACTATTTTTATTTTTATTTATAATTTGTATCTTTAGTGTTTCGTAAACAAAATTAAAAAAAAAAAAAAAGCCGGAAAGAGGTAAGGTACAGGACCGACAACCGTGTGTGAAAACACAGGGGCACTTTTCATGATCCGAAGGGACGACTAGCGACACGACTAGAACCGACAGCTTTACGTGCTCTCCGATGTACGGGGGCAGAAAAACGCCAACTCCCAGACTTTAGGCTGATACTGAGATTTTTTTCTTTTTGCCGAAAAATCCCAGAACCACTTTTCGATCCGACCCAGGACCTCGTTATTTGCGGTTGAACACACTACTGCTAGACCGGTAGGCAGTATAATAGCAAGACAACGAGCACGCGGAGCACCGTTAAAGAAGAAACCGAGTCTATTCGTTTTGCACAAATGATTTGTAATTATTTAACTTAACAATTGTTATCAACTACTTTTTGAACACTTCATTGCGAAGAACTGGTGACGACTTTAATTATTCAAATAAAAATACATAAATCAATAAAAGAACCAGAATCATTGTACAAAATATGGTTAGTACACTAACTGAAAGTACGATTTAGTCTCAGTAACAAGCTACTACTGACTAAATTTTATTGCGAATTGTTATAAAATGACAAAGAGCAAAATAACCCTATCTAATATTAAGTTAAATGCCCAAGGGAAGAAAACAACCTTCATAAATAATTGAATTAGAAATGAGCCAGCTTCAAATAAAAAATAACAGGAAGTAATGTAAATGGTTTTAAAATAGAGTTACATTGAATTTTACGTCTAAGTGAAATGTATAGTTAGTTGATTTAGTTAACAATCCATGTTATTCCTGGGCCTCTTCTCCTTTCTAATGAGGTTGGCTCCATAAAATCTATGAGAAACCAGTAAAACCGACGGCCGTTGGGTCAGAAGATGCAGCGTCGGCTGCGAGTTGCACGAAGCCGCTGCAAGCGGTTATCGCAAGACAAGCACTTGTGGAGATCTTTGGGGGAGGCCATTCGGTTTCGGTTTCGGTTCGGTTTTATGGAACGTCTTTCGGTTGATATGATGAAACTAGATAGTTAGACCAGGTGGCAGATTCTGTTTGACTTCTAACTGTATCGATTGTCATTGATGATTTTATGAAGAGCGTCGGCTTAACGTGTTCTCTGATACTACCCTGCGTGCATCCTCGACTTCGAAATAAATCTTGGTTTTACACCAACTTTAAGTCGCAGTTTCCAAGTCCATCTCCTACTTGATAAAAGTCGTTGGAGAACACACAAAAACGGCCTTCTTCAGGGTAGTGTCCTGGCCCCTCTTCTATTTAACATATACACCAACGACCAACCGCTGAATACAAACACGTCCCATTTTTTATATGCTGATGACCTCGCTCTCACCTCACAAGCTGCCACGTTTGAGGAAGTGGAGGTTAACCTCTCAAATGCTCTTGGAAATTTGGTTGAGTACTACGTCATAAATTCACTAAAACCTTACCCGAGCAAAACCAAATCTTGCATTTTTCATCTGCGCAATAGAGACGCAAGCCGCTCACTGAATATAGTATGGAACGGAACGCCCATTGCACATAGTAACTTCCCTAAATACCTTGGGGTGTCTCTGGATAGGTCTCTAAATTTCAGAAAAAACTGCGAATATATCAAGCAGAAGGTACACTCTCGTAACAATCTCCTACAACGTCTAGTTGCCACCAAATGGGGAGCTTCGCCCGACGTTGTACGTACTACCGGATTAGCGCTCTCATTATCTGCAGCTGAATACGCATGCCCGGTGTGGAGTCACTCAGCCCATGCAAAGCTAGTGGATATAGCTTTAAACGAAACGTGTCGAACCATCACTGGTTGTCTTAAACCGACACCAGTTCAATTGCTGTATCCACTGGCAGGCATAGCTCCTCCGGCGGTGCGTAGAGCGGCGGCAAGATCCAGCGAGAGATTAAAAATGGACAGTGACGCTCGGCACCCATTGCATGATCACAGTCCTGTGTCACAAAGGCTTAAAAGTCGACACAGCTTCGTGAAGTGCGTCCTCCCGCTGAGCGGAGAACTCTCACAGGCTAGATGCCAGCTGTGGCGAGAGTGTACCAAACTGCCTACACCATTTGTTCCACCATCTGAAAGTCTCGCCCCTGGATGCAAACTGCCTTGGCTAGCCTGGAAATCATTAAATAGGCTTCGAACCCAGGTTGGTCGCAGCAGGAACAACTTGCTCGGGTGGGGTTACATTAATGATCGCAGCCTTCAATGCAAATGTGGTGTAGTCCCACAGACAATGGGACATCTGCTATCATGTAGCACGTGCCCTTACAACTGCACGCTTAAGAACCTGATGGAGGCTACTCATAATGCTATTCTCGTGGCCAAGTTCTGAACGGACACAGTTTAGATTGCCATCGACTTGCTAAGAAGAAGACCAACTTTAAAAGATGGAGGACTTCAATATATATTCGAATGTGCATTTTTATGCAATTTGATATGTTTTTACCAACAACGGTCTCAAAAAGGAAAGGAGTCCCTGTATCGCGAGGTACTTGATAAATATGGCGGACGCAAAGCCCACCCAGACTCAGAAAAACTACTTATGAGTAACACAAATAGTTATCATTACCGGGTCTCGAACCCGGGGCTAGAAGTTGTGAGGCGACTGTCTTAACCGCCGTGCCGTAGATAATTTTTTTTTCTAATCGATCCAATCGGAATAGTCTTATATTTACTTGAACTTTGTTACAATTGGTTGTGAGAAAAGAGAAATTGAAATCGCATTTATATTTTGTAACCACTTTTGTTTAATTGTTCGGTGTGGCAATCAAACTCAAGATCTCCCGTTTGCAAAAGCCCGACCGGCCTTCACCGCCCACATGCTCAGAGTTGAAATCATTAACAATACATGATTTTTATTCTTTATAATAATAATATAATATAATATCTAGGGACAATGTCACACAGATCATCCTAGCCCCAAACTAAGCAAAGCTTGTACTATGGGTACCAGACGACGATACACATACTTATATAGATAGATAACTACTTATATACATAGAAAACATCCATGACTCAGAAACAAAGATTCGTGCTCATCACACAAATATTTGCACTTACCGGGATTCGAACCCAGGACCACCAGCTTCGTAGGCAGGAGCACTACCAACTAGGCGGTGACCGTCAAATTCTTTGTTGAAACATTGTATTTATTAGACAATAGTCGCTAAGCCATCTCACAAGCTTACTGGGCAACACAAACAACTCTAAGACTTGGGTAACTTCAATACCCTTATGAATTACTTAAGTAAGAATTTACTATGTAATTAGAGAGTTAGCTAATGGATTGGACTGACTTGTTGGTCTAGTGGCTAGTGATCCTGACTGCTAAGCGAGAAGTCGTGGTTTCAATCTCCACCTAGTACAAATCTTTTTGTGATGAACATGATTGTTTGTTCTGTGCCTGGATGTAATTTATCTATACATCTATACATATAAAAAATCGTAGGAAAATCAAAACTTTACATTGAATATTTTTTTTAAAGAATAATTGGGGAGTGACCTACAATCGATATCCAAAAATATAGTTTTTAGCATTATTGTATGTGTTTCTGTTTATCTGTATCCGGGCTAAACTCAAAAAGTACTGCACGGATTTACTTCAAATTTTGCATTAATATTACTAAGAGGTCGGGTCAACATATAGGCTACATAATATTATCATGCTATCACCTACGGGGGAGGAGCTGTGATAATTTATAAAATTAAACGCGGGTAAAACCGCGGGGCACAGCTTGTCTATACATATGTATGTATTTAGAAATATATTAGTATGTTTACCAGCTGTTGTTTGGTTCCCATAATATAGGTTCTGCCTAACCTGGGATCAGATGGTGGTGACTTAGTGGTCCCAAGATATTTATTTATTTACGTAAGACTTTTAGAGTTCAACTATCTCAAACCTGATTATTTCGTAAACAATAAGACACTCATTTAGCATAGTGATTTTGAGGTTAATTCCAAGAGTAACTGCATATATTTCGCAAATAATCCCTGCTTATGCTAGAGGAAGCCATTCATTTGTATAAAGTGAAATTAAGAATTAATAAGGATACAAATAGTTTTAGAATGCGTTAGTGATAATATTAGTTGTATCAGTTTTGGTGTCCGTAATTCCCCAGCCGTTTTAAACAAACTTTTAAATTCTAATAAATGTCGTGTTACAATAATTTATATCATGGCTATAAATAATAAAATCACGTGCGTGTACAGACGCACAGTAGAAATAAGGAAGTAGGTAATCGTGGTCAGAAGCTATTCGTTATCTTTGATCGTGCCAGGACAAACGGAAAATGAGAAATGTTTGCTTAGTAGTACGTTTATTTATAAAATTTTCTTGTATTTCATTGACGATTGATTGTAAGATAAATTAATCTAGAACATTCTCTGCAGTGCGTCTCTGGAACTTCCTTCACCGATCTAGTCACACTAGTTCAATTCAGATTATTGAAAAAATAATTACGTTTAATTTACTTTCGTAATAATACTATTGTGTGGTGTTCATTAGTATGAAAGTTTTATTTAAATATTCTATATTGTTTAAAATATGTAGAAACAATTTAAAATGTAAAAATATAGCTAAAATTTAAAAATTTGATAATTATACCTACACATGATCCTTGACAATAACTTAATTTAAGTTAGTTAAATATCGTTACTGTAATAAAATAAATCTTATTGTAAATTATTTCCTACAATCCGTATACCTAAATATCTATATGTACCTAGAAATAATTATATATTACTACGAATATGTTTTGACTATTTACAAGCGCTTTTTTTAAGTCTACGTGAATAAAAACCTTTTTTATTTTTATTATTTTTTATAATGATTAAATGTTTGTTACCGCTTTAAACCCTGTTTAAGATTTCACGCTGTGGTATCTGTAATAAATTATCGCACAAAAAAATACAATATATGATGGAAACAAACTTATTCTTCTTTGTTTTGTGTTGTACAAGGGTCAAATCCGCAACCTTTGGACAGAAGGCAGGTTCAGATTTTGTACCATATGCGTCATGGCGGTCGTCGAATGTATGGATTAATATGATGAAATATACTCTGATTTCTTTGTTTTATTAACACATTTTATAATATACCAAGCGAAAACAACTAAAACACATTTAACTAATAATTACTATACTCAGTTTGTCGGGCTCGTTGGTAGTATATTTGTGTGGTTCAACATGTCTGTTTGTCCTGAGTCTGGGTGTAATTATCTATATCAGTATATATTTACAAAAGAAAAGTAGTATATTAATTATCTGGTTTCCATAGTACAAGCTCTGCTTAGTTTGAGATCAGATAGCCGTGTGTGAATAATATCCTGGTATTATTATAATTATAAGTTTATTATTTATTTATGTTTTGTCCTATAGCAAAAAATCTTCCATAGTTGAGTAAACACAAATTTTACATGGAAATTAAAGTGACAGCCAAGGAATGTTTGCCCACAAATATTATACTTCCATGAATTTCCAAACGCGTGCCAGTGTAAACGCAAATATTGGATAGTAAGTATCAGGGTTCGGTGTAAACTAGATTTTGTTATATTTGCCAATATGTAACGTTTGTATTTGAACGTGAGATTTGAACATGGAAATTGGATCATTGGATTTGTGCAAATGTCTTGACAATTCAATTATATCTTACTGTGGCCTATGTAAGGGAGTAAATAAACAATAGACTATTTAATTTAGAGCTGCGAGAAGCCCTATATCTGCCATCGATGTTTTATCAGATTCTATGCACACGTTGAAGCATTCATTGCAAGTCCGTCGCGTGGTTGGTAGATAATTAAAAAGCGGCTAAGTGCGAGTTGGAGTCGCCCATGAAGGGCTCCGTAGCAGCAAGTGTTTGAGTTGATTAAATTAAAGGTAAACTGCGGTTTACAATTTATGACTTCTTACTAGATCTCAATCAAACCATTTTTTATGGAAGTTTGCATGTTAATGTACTTAAATCATATATTTTTTTTTAGTTTTATCATTCTCTTATTTTAGAAGTACAGGGGAGGGGACACTCATTTTACCACTTTGGAAGTGTCTTTCGCGCAAACTATTCGGTTTAGAAAAAAAAATATTAGAAACCTCAATATCATTTTTAAAGATCTATTCATAGATACCTATATATAGATAGAAGTATGGGTTTAATGAAAAAAATAAAGATTTTCAGTATGAGCCCAAAATTTATTAGCTATTTTCTATTTTGGTGTAAACATTTTAATGCGGTTTACATAATACATTTACTTACCAAAAAAAATACAGCTACTTAACAAACATTCATACATCCACACAACTAAACATCCATACTCACAAACTTTCGCATTTATAATAAGGACTACATGGGGAACGGCTAGTACTCAATACATATTATAAAATAAATAAATAAAAAGATTTTTACTCACGTAGACTTTAAAAAAGCGCCTGTAAATAGTCAGAAAATTTTTGTAGTAATTATTTTTAGTTACATAGATATTTAGGTACACGGATTGTTAAACATTTATACAATTTATTTTATAATAGCTATGATATTTAGCTAGCTTGTATTAGGTTATTGTCATAGAGATTATGTTTAAGTGTAATTATCGAAATTTATAGTTTTAGCTATATTTTACTACATATTGTCTGAATGGTTCTATATATATTAAGGTATTGTTATTATACCGGGCCTTGTGTTTATAACGACGGTCGCATTGATTACTATCACCGGATCCAATGCGCCCCAACTGAGATGACCTAGTGAAACAAAGAAAAATAATTTGATGCCTTTTTTACTCATGTTTATATGTTACGGTATTGCGGATATCAAAGTTATCGACCAAAGCCAATTACTTTGTTCCACGTCAATAACCTACAAAAAATACAGCGCTGTAAAAGAATAACTGACAGCAATTTAATGAGTTCATCAAGCGCCCATTAATATTACTCGGACCGTAGCGCAAAGTTTGCTACGTAAACATAATAGCAGCGAAGTGGATACAATAGTTGTCTGGACTGACAGCTCACTCGACGCGAGGGTAAATATTGGGAGGCGGTAAGAATGTTTTTGTATTGTCAGGTGTTGTCAGTTAAGTGTCAGTAACAATAATAGGTTATATAGGCGCTTATAGCCAGAAGTGGCGGTCCGTAAGTGATTGGCGAGGTTAATCAAGTAGGCTCGTGGTCAGTCCGAGACTTCACGTGTGGCGCATCGGCTAAGTCAGTCACATCGCCGCCTCGATGCCCGCGCCGGACAACTGTTTGTGTGACCTATAAGTAGTTGTTCTGAGTCTGGGTGTACTTGGTGTCCGTCTATTATATGTTTGTAAAGCACCCACACACAGGGATTACATAAAGTTTTTTTAAGACAACGCCCGCACTGGGCGTTGTCTTAAAAAAATAAATTATGGGTGACCGCCAAAGTGCATTAATTTCTTTCTAATTGAGCTGTCGGTCCCGGTTGTAGCCATTACGCAACAGTCATTAAGCCATGCCAGAGGCCTACTCGAAGGCATCAACAACTCTGTCACTAGAATAACCCCTGCCCATACGAAGAGTAAGCAGTATAGGTAAAAAACTCGTATAAGTTGAATTTTCATCAGATTTTTCTTAAGTATACGCATACACTATTATTTAATTAAACTTGGTGACTTATTCGCATACACAAGTATCACTCACAATATTAAGATATATGCCTGAAAGAATATCTATTATAGCAAATTGAAAGGGATTTTTTTGCCCTATAACTTGGTATACTCAACTCGATCGATTCTAAATAGAATCAATATGTATATATAATAATATTGATTCTATTTATATTCGATTGTTTTTTCGGTTGATTACTATTTAGTTGTGTCATGAATTCTATCATCCTTTGAAACATATCTACTTTCATCTTCAAATTATGCTAAACTAACTGTGTAACGCAATTTTACCCGCGTTAAACTTTACAAATTATAGCCATGTGTTAATCCAGGGTGTCAGCTAACTCCATACCAAATTTTATTAAAATCGCTCCAGGCGTTTAGACGTGAAGAACTAACACTCTCACACACACATATACACTCACACACTTACAAACTTTCGCCTTTATAATATTAGTGTGATTACCAATTTTAACTTTTAGTCATGACCTCAAACGTCTTGATCGTTTATAAATAGTCGCACGTGCCACATCTTATGGTATCGAAGCGGTTGTTTTCAGAACGTAGAACATTCTCTGACCAAATCGGAGACGTTCTCAAGAAAGGGCAGGTCAGAAGTACCCTAAACCGGTGAGCATGTATGAAGAATATAATGACAGTAATCGAAGCAAAAGAGGTGTGCAAAGATCGTGACAAATTGAAATCCGTTGCCTCTGCCTACCCCTCTGGGAAACAGGCGTGAGTCTATGTATGTAATGTCTTCAGAATTAGCTTTCAGCAACTCTGTATTCTCTCTCTGTTACCACCATTTATTTGTATTATGCATATGAACGATTTGATTTTATTTATAATAGGCGGAGATTTACATAGGTTTTCTTTTATTTGAAAAAAAAAGCATAATGAATAGGTTAATTGCGTCTTGGATTGTTAAGAGGAATTTTTTATCCCCCCACCGCAAAAAAGGGGGGTTATAGGTAAGATTGACGTCGATGTCTGTCTGTCTTTATGTGTGGCTGTCTGTGCCATCGTAGTTCTTAAACGGATGGACCGATTTCGATGCGAATTTCATCACTTGAAAGCAAGTTTCTTTGCGGTGGTTCGTAGCTATGTTTGGTTAATATCGATACAGCAGTGTAAGAGTATCAACTATTTTCCAAAATGATGTAATTATAGTTGGAGTCGGGGGTTTTGTAGCGGTAGCGATACGAAGCAACATGGTTCATTAATCTGTAATTATAATGTACAGAGGCCAGAACATCCAGCTACCCCAATCTTCTTTCTTTCCAATTTATTTTATAGATTTTCAACTTTATCACATAAGTATAAGGTTCACTTTCAATTGGGGAAATTTGACAGATAGGGGTAGCTTGAGGTGCTGGCGTCTGTACCTATGCATTACAAAATTCCAGATTGAATTACCCTGACGTTACTAAGGCGACTAAGGGATACACCACGTAGTCGGGCAGCAGCGTCACCTGTGTACTTACTACCACCTAAATACGGTCAAGAACTCGCATCCCAAACGCCCCTCCAAATGGCAACGTTATAGAAATCGTTGGAGAAAGCATATGTCCAGCTGTGAACGGTATCAGGTTGCAGATGTGATGTACTTATTATAGATTATTTGTCATCTCGTCGCACAAAGAGTTGATTTATTTATTTATTTTAGTCAGGATTTATTTATTTTATTTATTTATCACTTACCATAAAATTGTTCAAAGGTGGACTTGATGCATTTTGTGCCAGTCAACCTTAGGGTGGTGCAGAGAGAGCATGGTCGGTGCACATATCATAAAGTAAACATTAATAGTAAAAAAAACTGGATTACAGAATACTATACTATACAAAACTATATTATATAATAAGGATAGAGGATAGGATCAATAATCACTACTTGTCCGTGTCAAGCAGTGGACAATACCAGGCTGATGACCAAAATACCTATATTATTTTACAAGCTTATAACTTCATAACTACGAAGTTTATAAACAAAAATATTATCATCACAACCAATTACAATAATCTATTCTATTACCTCCTCCGTTAGCTCGGGAAAATAATTTTCGCAAAATGACAACCTAAATCTCAGTTTATTGTTTCAAACGTTATTATTTAAGAGATTAGGAGGCCCGGCTCTTGGAGATTTCAATTTGCAGGGTATAATACACCCCATGCGATACACGAGGCGTTTACCTTAGATAATGAGCAACCTTTGTGTGCGTGGGTGAGGGATACTGGGTTAAATTATATTAGGGTACCGATTTTGATAAATTGATGGATGAGATTGGTTTAAGGGTTTGTTAATTATGGCCGTTGAGTTTTTGCCTCTTTAGCACGACTATTCACTTATCGTATACCCTAGGGTCAAAGTTAAAATAAAATAGGGTTTTATTCACGTAGAATTTAAGCGCTTGTAAGTAGTCGGAACATGTTTGTAGTAATATAATTAAGTATACATAATTATTTCTAGTTACATATATATTTATGTAACTAGAAATATCTATGTAATATATGTACAGACGCCAGCATATCAAGCTACCCCAATCTGTCAAATTTCCCCAATTCAAAGTGAACCTTATGCTTCTGTGATAAAGTTGAAAATCTATAAAAGAAATTTGACAGATTGGGGTAGCTTGATGTGCTGGCGTCTGTACATAGATATTATAAATATGTATGTACATATATTATGTAATATGTACATAACCACAACCTATCTGTGTGACATCCAGGGACAATGTCACACAGATCATCCTAGCCCCAAACTAAGCAAAGCTGTTACTATGGGTGGGTACCTAAATACACGGATTGTATTTAGGTAATCCGTGTACCTAAATACAATCCGTGTATTTAGGTACACGGATTGTATGAAAACATCTATAAAATTTATTTTATAATAGCAAAGATATTAAGCTAGCTTGAATTAAGTTATTGTTAAAGAGATTATGTTTGAGTTTAATTATTGCAATTTATAGTTTTAGCTATTTTTTACCACACTATCAGTTGGGATTAAGGCCTCTAGCATGCGGCAGTGTGAGAAGTGTCCTCTACTGCGCCACGTGCAAGTAGCTCCGGCAATACAGCGATCTGTGTGTGGTGGCAATGTCGCTGTGCCGGACTGCCAGGAGTCGGCCATAGGGGAGGGCAATCCCGATCCCTCCCAGGGTACGTGACCCGACCATCTGGGACATGGTGCAAAAGGGGAGCACCGGAGCAGCATACCCGCGTTCCCGGGGCCCTCCCATCAGGCGCCAAGAGAAGTCCACGGTAGGTTAGATTTAGTCGGTGCGAATCCGATATACCCATCCGCAGACACTTTTTGCGGGTGGCTTGCGTAAGCATTCTACTAGCAGCCTTATAAAAAAAAGGCCTCTGACATGGCTTAACGACTGTCAAAGACTACAACCGGGAACGACAGCTTAACGTGCCCCTCCGAAGCACGGAGACGCTCGGAAATTAAACTACTTTGTTGGTCACCGGTGCGAGCATCTAGCTATGACATTTTCTTTAAGTAAAAGTCAATATTATTATGTTCAAATTTATATCCTAAATATTTATTTGAAATGAAATGAAGTTTTTATTCAGCACTTGGGTATTAACATACACTTGTACTTGTCAAGGTCACAATGCAGTACATAAACATAGTGGATAGTAAAAAGTTACAAAAAAAATTGATTTGTCAGTCCGTGCGGTTTGTTTTATCGCATATATTTTCTGAAATCCTTAAATAAATAACAATTTACTAATCTATTATTTTGAAATTTAGTTCTACTATATTAAAATTAAAGAATTGAAGACTAAAGCAAGACTAAAGCAAAAGACGAAATTCTAAATGAGGGTGTGATCACATGCACGGGATCACCGATCACGCGTTAATGGGCCTAAGCGATCCTCGCCGCTGAGGAACCTACCCTACCTAGCCTGCGGCTTTCTCTAGCTACCTAGGTGGACGACCCGGAGAAGAAAGCCACAAAGAAACTCCGGGCTTGCTTTTTTCGTCTTCTTTTGCTTTCAGTATACGATTTTTTTTTTAAATGTCATGTATTTTACTTACTTTGTGATTGGTTGGTATGTAGGCTAATGCACGCACAAAACCGTTGTCATTCAGTGAATCATAATAAAATAAATAAGCAATAGCATTCAATTTCACTCAAGCACTTAGAATATCCTCTTGCTAGACGAAAAAACGGTGGGTGCATCCGCGTACATTTACAAAATTAACAAGTCACACGAAGTCTACCAGAGGCGAAAAAAAAAAAACATGAGTACCCCAACAGCAGCTCGTTCACGAGTATGACGTGTGGGCCAGCCATCGCCTCCTTCGCTATATCGCTTAACTAGCTCCTACCATGGTCTTTTATCAGGGAGTTATCCAGACGGCACTGTAGTAATCAGACAGCTAGCATGTACCTCGGCCAACACATAAGCCTCGCTATTCAAACAGTTAACTAGCCCGCTAGCTTCGATCCCCACCCAGACAATTTTGTGTGATGAGCATGATTAATTTTTATGCCTGGGTGATTTTAGTCTATAATATGTTTTTAGGGTTCCGTAGCAAGATGGCAAAAAACGGAACCCTTATAGATTCATCATGTCTGTCTGTCTGCCTGTCCGTCCGTATGTCACAGCCACTTTTTTCCGAAACTATAAGAGCTGTGCTGCTGAAACTTGGTAAGTAGGTGTATTTTGTGAACCGCATTAAGATTTTTACACAAAAATAGAAAAAGAACAATAATTGGGGGGTCGCCATACATAGAACTGAAACTCAAAAATTTTTTTTGATTGTACCCGTACGTGTGGGGTGTCTATGGATAGGTCTTCAATCATATTGAGGTTCCTAATATCATTTTTGTCTAAACTGAATAGTTTGCGCGAGAGACACTTCCAAAGTGGTAAAATGAGTGTCCCCCCCACCAATTTTCGTTGTTAGAAACTAACAACGAAAATTGGTTTGAACGAGATCAAGCAAGTAGTTTTTTTTTAATACGTTATAAACCGCAATTTGCATTCATTTAATCAACTGAAATACTTGCTGCTACGGAACCCTTCATGTGCGAGTCCAACTCGCACTTGGCCGGTTTTTTTTATTTTTTTTATATATTCAAGGTATGTGTACCCAAGAAAGTGTAAAGATAAGATTTTGATCGAATTCAATTACAATCTTACAATATATTATGATAATGAAAAGTTGAAATCGGATGACCGTTTTTCTTAAATATTGATTAAAAAAGAAATATTTGTATACCCATACCCAAGATAAAACTTAGCTATTTGATTAAAATCTGGTTAAAATAGATTCATCCTATAGTCATTGCCGGACATTTTAAATGTTCTACTCATCCCTCCAAAAATAATTAGGGATACCTTTGTGTATTATTCCCCACAACAGGATTAATTTGGGATAATATGCGGAAAATAAGCTTAATTTATCCGTAATATGTAATTATTTATATTGACTTCCCAAATTTAACATGATTATTATGCGGGCACACGTTGTGCAAAGAAACATTGTGTCGATGAGATAGCACAAAAAAAGCAGTTAACAGCGCGTTTACCGTTATGGGCAGAAAATAGGAAAATGTACTCAGTAAATGTGATACAGAAGTGTATCACTAACGAGGTATTCTAGTGGTCGCGTGTTTACCCGCAGAGAATCAGGTCCTGGGTTCAAATCCCGGGTCCGTCCAAAAAGAGATTTTGGGACTTATCTATAAAAAGAAAATTTACTCAGCATCAGCCCGAGGTCAAGGAGTTAGCGGTATTATACCCCGTGCCTTCGCGAATAACTGTTATTGGCTTTTCGACGCTTATTATAACGCGAGGTCCTGCGTGAGCGATCTAGACGCGAATTCGAAGCGGCGCGGCGCGGCGCGAAAACAACAAATAGTCGAAACCTATTGAAGTGTCCTACGTAATAAAACGCGCGTGCGGTGCGGTGCGGAGCGGCGCGAAATGACGCGAACGCGATCAGTCGACTTGATATTTTCGCACGAACAGGATGCGGCGTGTTTTGCGGCGTCGATGGCAGCTGCGCGAGACAATTCGCGTGCACGTAGGATACCGTCACCGCGTCGCACCGCATCGCATTGAATTCGCGTGTCACCGCTTCATTATCTTTAGTTTGGGATCAGATGACCGTATGTGAATAATGTCCCAGGATATTATATTATATTGTTATATATATTATTATCGCGTTCGCTTTGAACCGCCTTCGTAGGACGTAGCGTAAGTGTTATCTTTGCTACCACTGTATGGTTGTTGGTGTTTCAATAGTAATAAATAACAACCATATACCTATAACTCATACCCCAAAGTCAATCGAACACAATTTTCATACGTAAAACATTCATACTTCAGCAACTGCTGCTAACGCTTCGTGTCCCGGGTTCGATTCCCGTGCCGGACAATTATTTGTGTGCCCCATATTTCAGACTCACAACAACTATTTAGTTGTTGTTAGTCTGGATGTAATTTGTGTCCGTCTATTATATGTTTGTAAAATACCTAGCGACACAGGGATTAGATTCACTAGTGCGGGTATTGTCTTTTTAAAACAAACCAACTCGGACAGTCGGTCAATTCCTGGAGCCGTCAGAACTTGCACAGCTTTACTATAGGTAATCTTAGAAATATGCATATTCAAAATCTAGCCTACTGTAATTTCCTTGGTTTCCACATACATCCAAACGAAGTAATTACTTCACATAAGTGTATAGCTATTGGTATGTACCTACCAACATTTCTTGGGTGACTGAGCAGAAAGCTTTAAGTAGATATACTTTTGTTGCATAGGCAGGGGCTCCAGTGATCTAGTTCGTAAAGCACTTTGTGTTTCTACACTTGAGTGCTTTACGAACAACAATTTGGTGGAACAAATGACATAATTGCCGCGCATAGTAGTTTTAAAGATTTTTTAGTGCCTCTTAGGCCTAGCCGTGACCTAGACCGTGTTCAAACGCAGATAGTAAAGTCCTGAGTTAAAATACTAGGTCGGGCTGTAGAGTGATTTCTCAGTATCCGTCCGAAGTCTGTGAGTTGACAGTAAATTACAGCCCCGTGCCTCGGAGAGCGCGTAAATAATAATAATAATACGTTCATTTATTTCAATAAATTTACCTCATAATTTACATAAACAATTTAAATTATTATATTGCCCTACATATTCTAATATTTAATAAACGTATCAAATAAAATGTAATAATATTATAATTTAAAAAAATTATGACTCCATAACAGCAATAACATATTACATGATATGATTACATACAAAATTACGATTATAAGCGTGGGCGTAGCACACACGGCTATATATCAAGCTATACATTTCCAATATAAGCTAACTTGTCATTGTATGTAAATCCTATACAACGCGAGATCAGCTTATACTGGAAATGTATAGCTTGATGTTTAGCCGTGTTTACTAAATAAGTATTTTGAACGTTTTGAATTTCCGCAAAGCAACGCCTGATTCCAATACTTATTCAACATCGAAATTAAAGCCAGTCTATAAATCTAGATTTGATAAATATTCATCATTATCATCATCATGACAGCCAAAGCACGTACACTGCTAGACAAAAGCCTCCCTAAAGAATGGATATGCCATAATCGCCCCTCTTGGCATATGAGTTGAGATCGCATTTTGATAGTCAGAATAGGTTACAGAAAAACGCTGCTGCCCGTTCCCTGGTAGGTATTCCCTCAGACGATTTCTACGCCTCCACGGGATGAGATGGAGTGATGACATTCTATGCCGTCACCACACGACCAAAAATTATATATTTGTATTATTTACTTGGTAAATATTAATTTTGAGGAACCCAATTGGTTGTGATCCGCGCCCAACTGTCTGGGTGCATACGTGGATGCGGTGGACCCAAAGGGAGATGGTGTGATGACCTGAATTCGTTTTGTACCGACTGGCCTGAAATTGCAAAAGATAGGGAAATCTGAAAAACCAAGGGGAGGCTTTTGCTTAGCAATGGGACACTATTGTAGGCTAGATAAAAAATATATATTAATTAGATATATTTTATAGTTAAAAAAATACTTAATCCCTAGGCTCTTTTGATTGCTAACCTAGTATTAGTGAGAAGTTTTTGTTATTAATTTAATTTGATCTTTTATAACAATAAGTATAAAGATTATTTTTATAGTAACAAGTTTTCTAAAACTTGGTAATCTGCTTAAAAGCTAGCTTTCAAAAAGTTAGCTCTCAAACTAAAACAAATCTAGCTCTATTGCGATAAGTACCCAGGTGTATTATTTCAACTAATCGTATTAGTGAAGTTTGAGGAGTCTTTCAAATTCTGCTATCATCTTCAGTAGAAAGGTAAGTTAATATTTAAAGGTTTTGAATATATTAAAGTGAACTAAAACCTATTATTATACACTTATAGTTACGATTACGTTACGCTTATAATAATAATTAAGAATAATAATATCCTAGGACATTATTTACACACCGCCTATTGATCCCAAATTAAGCAGAGCTTGTACTATGGAAACCAAATAAATGACATACTACTTTTCTTTTGTAAATACATACTTATATAGATAATAACACCCAGACTCGGTTCAAACAGACATGTTCATGCACACAAATATCTGTCCTGGGTGGTAATCGAACCCACGACCTCCACCGTGAAAAGCAAGCATTTGCTAGTCACACCAACAGGCCTGTCAAAAGGTTTAAAGGTTTAAAATATATTCAGTAAAGTTAATGTAGTAAACTACCTTTTATTTCTGTCTTGAGTCTGGGTGTAATTTATGTCTATCATTATTAACAAAAGTATATGTAGTAGATATATCAGTTATCTGGTTTCCATAGTACAAGCTCTGCTTAGTTTGGGATCAGATGGCCGTGTGTAAATGATGTCCCAGGATATTATTATTACTTATAGTTAAAATTTGTTACAATGGGTTTACTGTGTGGTGATGACGGCGAAAATGAAAATAACATTACCCCATCTTATCCCGTGGGGGGCGTAGAAATCGTCTGAGGAAATGCCTACTTTGGAACGGGCAGCAGCGTTTTTCTGTAAACTATGACCATCAAACTACGATCGCCAACCCGTCTGCCATGCGTGCGATTATGGCATATCCCCCCATTCTTTGGAGAGGCTTTTGTCCAGCACAAATCTAGATTTCTAGACTGGCTTTAATTCCTATGTTGAATAAGTAATCGAATCAGGCGTTACTGAATAAGTAGACCTGAGGGAATATCTATCAGAGCACGGGCAGCAGCATCTTTCTGAGTATTTTGACCATCATACTGCGATCGCCAACCTGGTTGCCAAGCGTGTCAATTATGGCATATCTTTTGTCCAGCAGTGGACTTCTTACAGCTATTATGATGATGACAATGGGCGGACATATCGCTACCGTAAATTCTTCCCGGCAACGCAGATAGGTGTAACAAATCATACAAAATTAATTATGCTAAGTATTTTTATATTAACGGTAGAATTTAATAATTCCAATAATAAATATGAGGATGTGCCATAGAATTAACCCAGGGATGGTACTGGTCGAAACTAACATAATCATCATATTAAATAAATAAACAAATTTTTTTTAGAAAACAAACACCATTTAATTCTTAACTCGGCTGAGCCTGTACTATGGCAGCCAGACAACTAATCACACTAATATTATAAAGTCGAAATTATGTGAGTGTGTATGTTTGTTACTTCTTCAAGTCTAAACGGCTGGAGCGATTTTAATAAAATTTGGAATGGAATTAGCTGACACCCTGGATTAACACATAAACTATAACTTATAAAGTTTAAAGCGGGTAAAGCCGCAAAGCACAGCTAGTAAAATTATATATTCCTATATACATACATACTACACATACTAGTCACCGAATAAATAATGGTGCGCATGAAAAAAAAAGGTGTTTTCTGTGTGGGACCGTCGACCTCCGGCTTAGGAGTCAAAGTCAGTAACCTTAGGGGTATTCCATCACTGTCACGATCCGATGGGACGACTACCAGCACGCCCGGAAAGGGATCAGGAACAGGACCGACGGCTTTACGTACTCTCAGAGGCACATAAATCCGTCGGTCGTTCGTAAAATAACAACACTACCAAGTCTTTGTAAACTTCACAACTATATATTTTATTCATGCTCACTCTCTCCACGCGCCCTACCTAAAAACAATAGCGTGTCGTCATAGTTAGGCCGTTTTACGTTGAATACGAGACCCATATAAGCGCCCTTCAGAAAGTTGTACAGAGAAGCTGTCACGAATTAGCTTCCAATGAGGAATGTTGAAAGCTTGGCGTGGGAATCTATTAATATATTAATAATATCCTGGGACATGATTCAAACACGGCCTTCTGATCCCAAACTAAGCAGAGCTTGTACTATGGAAACTTAACTGATATATTACACATACAACTTTTTGTAAATACATACTTGTATAGATAATTACACCCAGACTCAGGACAAACAGACATGTTCATGCACACAAATATCTGTCCTGGGTGGGAATCGAACCCACGGACCTCGCCGTGAAAAGCAAGCATTTGCCAACCACGCCAACAGGCCCGTCAAAAAGTTTAAAGGTTTAGAATATAATAAAGTAAAATAAATTTAGTATCCTAAAAACAATAGCGTGTCGTCATAGTTAGGCCATTTTACGTGGAATACAAGACCCATATAAGCGCCCTGCAGAAAGTTTTACAGACACGCTGTCACGAATTAGCTTCCAATGAGGAATGTTGAAAGCTTCGCGTGGGAAACGTTATATTTTTAGGTAAATATTTGTTTGAAATAAATGCAGAAAAGAAATCAGGTGAGTCGAGTTTAAAAATTCTTTACGTACTTGGCTTTTTGGC
Organism: Pseudoips prasinana; assembly: GCA_951640165.1. Classification (NCBI taxonomy): domain Eukaryota; kingdom Metazoa; phylum Arthropoda; class Insecta; order Lepidoptera; family Nolidae; genus Pseudoips; species Pseudoips prasinana. Next base: position 16,381,308 of record OX621259.1, on the reverse strand, counting down.
TGCAGTTAGAGAACCGATGTGATGACTTACGGAACAGAGACGTGGTCACTCACAATGGGCCTTATTAGAAGGCTCACGGTCACCCAAAGAGCAATGGAGAGGGCTATGCTTAGAAATGTCGAAATCCGCAGGGGAACCAAAGTCACCGACATAGCCCGAAGAATTGCAAAACTGAAGTGGCAGTGGGCGGAGCACATAGCTCGTAGAACCGATGGCCGTTGGGGCAGAAAGGTTCTTGAGTGGCGACCACGAACCGGAAGACGCAGCGTGGGCAGGCCCCCTACAAGATGGATCGATGATCTTGTGCGGGTCGCTGGAAACTGCTGGATGCGAATAGCGCAAGACTGGCAATTGTGGAGATCTTTGGGGGAGGCCTTTGTCCAGCAGTGGACGTCTTTCGGCTGATATGATGATGATGATAGAGAACCGATGCAGTATTAGGGTTACATGTAAATCACCAACAACCTGGCAGGAATAGAGAGAAAATACTATAAGCAACAACTTTTATATCGATTTAGGTTTAATGTAGTTTTTAGGGTTCCGTACCCAAAGGGGAAAATGGGACCCTATTACTAAGACTTCGCTGTCTGTCCGTCTGTCACCAGGCTGTATCTCATGAACTGTGATAGTTAGTCAGTTGAAATTTTCGCAGATGATGTATTTCTGTTGCCGCTATAACAACAAACTAAAAAAGAAAATAAAATAAATATTTAAGTGGGCTCCGATACAACAAACGTGATTTTTTTGCTCGGTTTTATAGATAATGGTACGGAACCCTTCGTGCGCGAATCCGACTCGCACTTGGCCGGTTTTTTTATTTTTTCTTATATAAGTAGTCATATCTAATATATTTTATTATCAAAGAAAGAATAAATGTAATTATATATTAAATAAACGAATACTACATTATAAGATTAAACATGTAAAAAGTAATACACATTAATATTTGTCATGTTCCGTATACGGAGAGAGATAAGTAACTCTTTTTTTCGGATCAAAACAGGCAAACAAAAGCCAAATTACTAAGTACGAGAAATAGCACAAATCATTTATCAAAACGATCACTTCCAGGCACCCCAATGAATGGACCAGAACCACAGATAAACATAAAGACAGTGGAATTAGTGGGTGTATATAGAAAAGGGAAGCTCATTTACTTTGTATATTTAGTTTTAATATCATAACAAATATGAATACAGACATAATAAGTCACATTTTTGGTTTCTTACCTGTTTTAAAACTAATTTTGTTATGTATATGTAGTTTATGCATATGGTTGCCCCATTATAAGTATCTGTGTATTTTAGTATGTAGTTTATGTAATGATATTATAAACCTACGCACATGCCTATTGTACTATAATATCTCCTCTCGCGGGTCTGCTGGAAGAAATTTCTTTTGAAATAAGCAGCACCCATGTACTACCTGTCTCTTCTTCATTTATTTTACTTTTGTTATTTCTGTGTGTACAAAATCTATTAAAAAAAAAAATCTCTGATGGCAATCTTGCGAATTGAAAAAGGACGTTTTTTTTTTCAATTGTTCTTAATAACTATGCTATCACAAACACACACATTTTAAGGGTTTCGTACACGAAGAGTGAAACGGGACCCTATTACTAAAAGTTCGCTGTCTATCTGTCTGCCTGTCACTAGGATGTATCCCATGAACCGTGATAGTAAGACAGTTGAAATTTTCACAGATTATGTACATATATGTTGGCGCTATAACAACAAATACTAAAAAACCGAATACAATAAATATTTAAGGGGGCTCCCATACAAAAATCGTGATATTTTTGGCGTTTTATACATAATAACTGTACCCCGCGGTTTTACCCGAATTAAATTTTATAAATTATCACAGCTCCTACCCCGTATGTGATAGCGTCATAATATGTACCCAATATATATGTTGACCCTACCTATTCGTAATATTCATGCAAAATTTGAAGTAAATCCATGCAGTACTTTTTGAGTTTAGCCCGGACATACATACAGACACACAGACAAAAATTCTAAAAACTATATTTTTGGCTTCGATATCGATTGTAGATCACGCCCCAAGCATCCTTTTAAAAAAATATTCAATGTACAGTTTCGACTTTTCTACGATTTTATTATATCTATGTATAGAAAGATGGCGGATTTGGCGGGTATTGATTTCTTACCTGTTGTAACTTAAACATACTCTAAGAGCAATCTTGCGAATTGAAAAAGGACATGTTTTTCAATTGTTCTTCATAGCCACGCTATTCAAAACACACTATTTGATATAGATTTCAATTATGGTATCAATATTGGTAAAAATACTAAGCGACCTGTAAACAATATGGCCTTGTCTCTTTGTTATTGAGACTGTCTCTCAGCCTATCCTGTTGTGACTATCAGAATTAATCAAGCAACTGCAATATGACCTTGAAACCCGTAAGAAACGTAGATGGTAAATTCTTTTAGGGTTTGACTACTTAAAACGATATAAACTTCTCATAATAACAGGGACTCTCAACCAATCAGATCCGAAAAAAAATATTTCGTTTTTACACAAATATTGTACGGTTCGGGATTCGAAGATTCCAGAGTTTAAGGTCTGACCGGATGATTAACAAGGAAAACTATTAATTAATTAATCATTTTAAAAGTAGAATAAGTTATTTAATTACTAGAAAATGTATTTATTGGCTTGTTGTTCTGTTTGAATTTAGAAATATATAACTATGTTTATGAGTTGTCAGGTTGCCATTGTATAAGCTCTGTCTAGTTTGGGATCAGATTTACGAAAATATTACAGGAAGCAAAGTAGAATATAATTGCTACTAAATTCTACAATTAGTCGCCTTATCACTAAATGGCGGCGTCATAATAGTATACAGATCACTATTTACAGCTACTGCTACGAATTAGTCTCCAAAGCTTGCGTGGACAACGTGACATTTTGGCGAAAATTTTCGGCGGCATACTTTTCCGTCTGGCGGAAAAATTGCATGTACCAACTTTTCAAATTGTCTTTTTGTTGTGAACGGTGAAAAAAGAAGTATAAATACTACAGCAAAAATAGGACTAAAAAGCATTCTGCTGCTTGTAAATATTGAGCTTTGTGTAGTTCAAGTCGATGTTTATACCTTTACATCGATTTCTATGGGGCCTATGTTTTCTTGGGTGATTATTCCTCCGTAGCGTGGCGAATGTTTATGAATTCCGATATATATATGCACTCACGAGTATAGTATACGATTGAAGGGCCGGTTGGCGTGGTCGGCAAATGCTTGCTTTTCACGCCGGAGGTCGTGGATTCAATTCTAGAACTACGGGCACGCCGAAGAGGTTTTTCTTCACAGAATAATCCCATAATCACTCACTTTTTGGACTTTGGATTGAGATTGGGTTTGGATTGACTTTGGATTTGGGATGAGACCACACAGACGCTAAACTAACAAGACAGTCAAGGAAGTTATAAAAGTTACTATTATATTAAAACTGTAAGAATAACAACTATTAACCATTATCTACGAACAATTTCACAGACGACCACGTAATGACCTACAACGCCTATATGAAAGTGAAATCAATCATACATCGTATAGAAACATGATACTGTAGAGATAGCGTCGGTACACAACACAGTCTGTGTTGTTCTGAAGATCCGGAATGATGAAAAACAAAGCCATATTGTGTATCGATCCATAGCAAGCTCATCACAACCCGCCTCGAAAAATCAAAGGAGGTATTCATGTTCATACAGAATGTACAGTATCCTAGTATGCACTGGTTTTAGAATTGTAATTGTTACATAAGGATGAATGAAAGAAGATTGACAAAAGAAGTATACCTGGTCTGTGCGAATGGGATAACCTGAAGGGGAAGACCTCGTCGAACATTCTCTGACCAAATCGGAGACGTTCTCAAGAGTAGCCTAAACCGGCGCGCCTGTATGAAGAATAGGTATAATGACAGTAAACGAGGCAAAAGAGGCGTGACAAATGGAAATCCGTATTCTCTGCCTACCCCTCAGGGAAACAGGCGTCAGTCTACGCATGTATGTATGTAATTGTTACTTTTATAATTCCATTTTCACATACAATAAGGCATTGCACCAAGTGACGTATTCCGTTCTTCAGTTTCAGTGGAATAATAAGAATAGTAGCAGTAGTGGAAATGTAGATTGTAGAATAATAATAATATCATCATCAACATATCAGCCGAAAGACGTCTACTGCTGGACAAAGGCCTCCCCCAAAGATCTCCACAATGGCCGGTCTTGCGCTATCCGCATCCAGCAGTGTCCAGCGACCCGCACAAGATCATCGGTCCGTCTTGTAGGGGGCCTGCCCACGCTGCGTCTTTCGGTTCGTGGCCGTCGGCTCTACGATAATAATAATATCCTGGGACATTATTGACACACGCCATCTAAGCGGCAGCTAAGCAGAACTTGTATTAGGGTGCTTGCCCTAATACAAGCTCTGCTTAGCTGCTTAACTGTTAACTGATATATTACATATACTTTTTGTTATAAATACCTACATACTTGTATAGATAATTACACCCAGACTAAACACAAACAGACATGTTCATGCACACAAATATCTGTCTTGGATTGGAAATGAACCCACAACCTGCGGCGCGAAAAGCAAGCGTTTACCAACCAAGCCAATTGTAAATGAAATTATCTATATGTAGGTATATTTTATTATATATATTATATATCCTGGATGCGAATAGCGCAAGACCGGCAATTGTGTAGATCTTTAGGGGAGGCCTTTGTCCAGCAGTGGACGTCTTTCGGCTGATATGATGGAGATGATGATGATTATATTTTATTATATTTATATTTATGCGGGTAGCCCAAGACCGGCAGTTAAGGACATCTCTAGGGGAGGCCTTTGTCCAGCAGTGGACGTCTTTCGGCTGATATGATGATGATGATATTTAATTAGATAATATTATTGAAAGTGGCCAGTTCCAGAAACTTTTAGTTTACATACCCCTTTTCTTTGATAAGGCAGGGGAATTCCTAACCATCCACCTGTAGAACCAGGTGGATGCGCATGCCACCCGCAAAAAGTGTCTGCGGGTGGGTATGTCGGACTCGCACCGACTAAACCTAACCTGCCGTGTACTTCTCTTACCGCCTGATAGGGGGAGCCCCGGGAACGCGGGTATACTGCTCCGGTGTACATGCCCTAGTGTACCTACCCTATAATAATAATATCCTGGGACAATATTTACACACGGCCATCTGATCCCAAACTAAGCGGAGCTATTACCTACTACGGAAACCAGATAACTGATATACTATATACACTATTTTTTTATAAATACATACTTATACAACGTGTAACGTAATTAACGCACACCCTCAAACACCCCAATTAGAATATATGTTGTAATCATAATACATACACTGAATTTTTAATTTAACATGTAAGTATATTAATTGTTATTTACTAAATTAGTTTCTTGGAATAAAGTTTATTATTCTTTATTTTGTACTAGCTGTGCCCCGCGGTTTTACCCGCGTTAAACATTATAAAATATGGCCTATGTGTTATCCTAACTATAAAAATTAGCCTATGTTCTTTCTCAGGGTCTAGACCATCTGTATACCAAATTTCATTCAAATCCGTTCAGTAGTTTTGGCGTGAAAGAGTAACAGACAGACGGACAGACAGACAGAGTTACTTTCGCATTTATAATATTAGTTAGGATTAAATGATGGAATTTGTATGAAAACAAATAAAACTGCGATTTTAAAAGTCTTATTACTTGACTTACGGTCCATTTCAATTTGTTTTGACTGTACAGGGTTAATATGACAATAATTTCCGTAGTTTTAATTATTTTGGAATAAAAAATAACATATACTTATTAAAAATGATATAAATCGATTCAGTAAACGATTCTGAACAAACTATTTTCAGGATGTGCGTTAATTAAGTTACATGTTGTATAGACACACCATGTTGTATTACACCCAGACTCAAGACACCTGTGCGACGAGAAAGGCAAATATTTGCCAACCACGCCAAACGGCCCGCCAAATTTTATGTACAGACGCCAGCACATCAAGCTACCCGAATCTGTCAAATTTTTCCAATTGACAGTGAACCTTATGCTAATGTGATAAAGTTGAAAATCTTTAAAAGAAATTTGACAGATTTGGGTAGCTGGATGTGCTGGATACAATTATTTTTTTTATTCCGTTTTACGGCTCTGGCTTCTTTGGCCTTATGAACCTTCAGTAAATATATTTTTATATCATTTATTTCCGTCATTTTCAAGTAAAGTCCGTCACAGTCAAGTCATACATAATCCTTGTCCAACCCCAGTAAAGCAGTGGATACTTTACTAGAGGCTTTTATGGAGTTTTGGTTACAACACGGAAAATCACAATTCACGGCAATATCGCACTTTCCTCCACTTGTGTACGTTGTCGAAGATGTTATGTCTAAAAATCCACCATATTTACACATAAAAACTCCAATTTACACCAGTTTTTGAAAATAAAACATAAGCCTCGATGCGTCTTTTTCCGCGTTGGCGCCAAAACTCTCCACATGTAACAAACAAACTATAAATTGCCATCCACTAAAGAGGCATATTCGTAAATATTAGAATTTATAGCTTCCATTATTCGAAAACTAGGACGGGTTCATTACACAATAATAGCACCGATAATCCCAAGAGAAATGAATATGGATTATTATGATATAAGTAAAAAGGTAAAATGAAAATTAGTCCCAAACATGCGGGTCATTTCACAACCAACCGAGTTTGGGGTTGACTGAATTTGTGACCCTACTATATTAGTAATATCATACGTTAGTTATATAGTAATTTCATTGCAGAGCTTTGTGCGTTTTGTTACTGGTAGTATAGTAAGAGTAAAACGAGACTGTATGTCTGTCTGTCCGTCTGTCACCAGGCTGTATCTCCTGAACCGTGATAGTTAGACAGTTGAAATTTTTCCAGATGATGTATTTCTGTTGCCACTATAACAAAAATACAATAAAATATAAAATGAATAAAAACAATATAAAATAAATATTTAAGGGGCCTCCTATACAACAAACGTGATTTTTTTTGCTCGTTTTTATAGATAATGGGACGGAACCCGAATGCGCGAGTCCGACTCGCACTTTGCCGTTTTTTTTTTAGACTAGATATGACTATACAAACATGCATACAGTTATTAAAGACAATTTTTATGTTATTTTATTAACTAGTTCAATATATCTATTTATTAATGAGTCACATAAATAGTTGTAAGGGGCCTAGCAGTAGCGTGTTTAATCGCAAATAGCGAGAGTTTAAATCCCGGGTCGGACAAAAAGTCATTTTGCGATTTCTCTATAAAAGAAAACTCGACTTAATCACTGCACCACAAGTGAAATATTTTGGTTATTAGGTTAGTATTTTTAAGATACCGAAATAAAGGATTAATCTTGTGCTATACAATTAAAGTTATTCTCTAACTTTAATTGTATAGCACAATTATTTATTAATTAATTCTTATGTTGAACCGCAACAGACTATTTCAATTAATCAATCAATAAATGATCGAAATTTATCTATACATATAATAAATCTGTAGAAGAATTATTTTTGTACATCAAAAGAAAATCCAAAAAGAATAGCCAGGGTATTAAAGAACAACCAATAGAACCCATTTCCAACATATTTGGAATTTTTGTCTGTTTGTCTGTGTGTCTGTTTGTCTGTTTATATGTTCGGGTATCACGTAAAATATACGAAAGCAATGTAGATAACTTTTATACACAACGATTGAGCGTAACTTGAGGTAACATTTAATTTTTGTTTTATTGCAATCAGTTCAGTCTATCAAAAGATATTAGATTTTAAAGTAATCATGAAGAAAAATAACACACATTTCGTTACTTCAAGATCTCTTTTCAGAATGAACTAGGTTGATAGTTGATTTTTATTTCGATAGATGTCGTTGTGCATTTATTTTGACTCGCGGTGTTAAGATTTGCCCGTGTTTGCTGATTGCATGAGTTACGTAGGGTTTTGAATGTTTCGAAATAAGGTCTTGGTTGCCTAGAATGTGTCGTTGTCCAAAATTGGTTATTAAAAAAATCTGTTTTCTTTGGGCAAATTGAATTATGTAGAAGGTTGGATTTGTTATAATTTAATTTTAAATTATTGATAGTTGATTTTTATTTCAATAGATGTCGTTGTGCTTGATAGTTGAATTTTATTTCGATAGATGTCGTTGTGCATTGCTTTTGACTCGCGGTGTTAAGATTAGGGCTTTGAATGGTCCGTATTGTTTCGAAATAAGGTCTTGGTTGGCTAGAAGTATGTCATTGTCCAAAATTGGTTATTAAAATATTCTGTTTTATTTAGGCAAATTGAATTATGTACAAGGTTGGATTTGTTATAATTTAATTTTAGATTATAATGTCAGTCGATCGAAAGTTTGTGCTGTCGATTCGTTTGTAGCGCGAATGTACAGACGATTAGAATTTTATTGAGCCTGTCCGATTAAATGTATTTCAATGTAGTAAATAAACCCTGTCTCTCATAATTTTCTCAGCACAAATCTATATACCTATCTATGTAAAAGAGGAAACTGACTGACTGACATATCAACGCACAGCCTGAACGGCTGGGATTAGAGACTTGAAATTTTGCCGGTAGGTACTTTTTATGACGTATGCATTCACTAAGGAAGGGTTTTTGGAAATACTTACCCTAAGGGGGTAAAATAGAGAATGAAAGATTGTGTGAAAATCCGTCATTTTTGAAGTTAAAGGCATTTATATTTAGTAGTTCAGCTAAAAATAAAAATATATATATTAGATTTTTTTTAAAATTCCACCCCAAGGGCGTAAAATAGGGGATGTAAGTTTGTATGAAAAGTGTGTAATTTTTTAAGTAGAATGCATGAAAATTGGTATTTGGCCTTTCCGTTAAAAATAAAAATATGTATTTCAGGATTTTAGGAATTTCCACCCCTATAATAGGGGATGTATGTTGCGTGTGGGTATACCTATAATGGTTCTGAGGAATTTGAAGCCACCTAAACTTTGCAACGGCACTAGGCTTCAAGTCAAAACTTTGCATCGTTTTATAGAAGCTATTATTATGCCTAGATTTGCCCAGGGAGAAACAGTGTTCGTGTCACGTATTCCGTTAGTGCCAAATGAACTCCCTTTTCAGTTTAAAATACTGTAGTTCCCTATAAAAGTGTGTGTCGCGATAACCATCAACAAATCGCAAAGTCCAACAACTCTCAAGTTAGCTGGAATTGACTTAAGGAAGGCGGGCAGGTTCACGTGGCGTGCTCACGAGTGAGTTCATCCCACAGTCTGGTCCATGTAGTGCGAGGATCTACGTCTTTTGCTGAGCTCCGTAAAGTTGATGATATTGAACATCCCACATACCAGGCCGCTTGCCGAGCACGCCATTTATTAGATGGAGGTCAGCATTGGGATGACGCTCTAGCGGAAGCATGCGTGAGCGATAGTCCACATCGCTTGCGACATTTGTTTGCCATCTTATTGACCTTTTGTGCGTTATCGGGTGCTAACCAGTTATGGCAAAAGTACCATGACTTGCATGCTTGCAAACTGCAAGCATGCAAGATTTTATGAGACATGTACAACTAAATACTGATGGAGAAATTCCTGACAAGGTACGTGAAATTTGTCACAACAGGTCCTTATTGGCTATTCAAGAGATAGTTATAAGTATAGGAGGGAGCCCGATCACTCAGAGGCTGCGAAAATGCACAGGAGTTTGCCAATTTATTGTAACAAATAGGCGATGGCACATACCCCGTACAAGAAGACGGAAGTTATTTTGATTGGTAATCTCTACTCTTACGTTACAACACAGCAGGAGCTAATCTCTTCTGTGTACGGACATACCACAAACATGGGAAATCAAGCTGGTTCTTGGCTATGTCAGCAAGCTATTTTGACTCCCCGTAATGACCAAACTGCGGCAATTAATTTCAAAATATTGACTCATGCGTCCGGGAATAGTAAAGAATATAGCTCAATAAATACAGTTATGGACGAAGATGACGCCACGCACTACCCGGTAGAATTTTTGGACTCCCTCAGCACACCCGGACTTCCAGCCCACAAAATAGTTTTAAAAATCGGTGTAGCAATAATTCTCCTCAGAAATGTATGTCCTCCCAAACTTTGTAACGGCACTCGGCTCAAAGTCACAAATCTGCAGCAAAACATTATCGAAGCTGAAATATTAACAGGTTGCGGCGCCGGTGATATTGTTTCTATTCAAAGGATACCTATAATTCCTAAAAACTTTCCTTTCTCTTTCAAACCAGTGCAATTCCCAGTCAGTCTCTGTTATGCCATGACGATTAATAAAGCTCAGGGCCAGACATTATCCGTTGCGGGGGTGGACCTAAGTATTGGATGCTTTTCCCATGGTCAACTATACGTAGCTCTTTCACGCGTAATCAACCCCAATAACGTTTTTGTGTTCGATCCAGATGGTTCCACAGGCAAAATAAAGAAGCAAAAATTAAATTTTAAAAAATTGTATCGGTATCCTCCTACAGCGCTTTACACAAAGAAATACGTTGTTATGTTCCAACATCCACGCGAACGAAGTCGCGGGCACAGCTAGTATAGAATATATAGTTCTCACGTATTCCATTTGAAATAAATGTTCGTTCCATTTTAAGTGTTCAAATGATATTTTTAGAACGATAATCATCGTTGTAAACAAGTAAGAAATTTAGTTTGAAATTGGAACACTGCAATAGAATACTCGAGCATTTGTTTTTTTAAGACAATTCGCATAATGATAGCCATATTTATCATTATGCGAGTTGTCAAAAAAAACCGGCAGTGAGAGTACTATTAAAATTAGTATATATATGTTTTTTTGTGCAAAATGGGTTTGCGCTTAATGATAAGTAAAGATGTGGTCGAAGGTGGTCCCCGCGTACCCATAAGATGCTTGTTCACTCTTACCTCGAATAAACCCATGTAATATGAGTCTGGAAACACGTCGTTTGGGAGGTTGTTCCACGGCTTAGCCGGGCGTATGATGAAGGAGGAAGCAAAACGCTTCGTACGGCATAATGGGATGTCAACAACATAGCGTTGAAGAGCTTCCCGACGCCTTGCCTTGCTCCGATGGAAAAAGGGAGATGGAGGGATAAGTTCATGGAGGTCTTGAGCGCATTCTCCATGAAACAGCCCGTAGAAAATCGATGAGCTATATATACTAGAAGTAACGTAATTACTACTTTAATGGTGTTATCGTTATTATTAGGAATTTATACTCAAGATGCTACTTATTAGTAAATACTTTGAAATGTTAATGCTTTCTGTTAAAATATTATACCTCAGAACCAAAAAAACCGGTACGGGTTTTTTTTTTATATTCATTGGGCGTTATTATTTGATTACCTTGTCAAATAATAACGCCCAATGAATATAAAAAAAAAACCCGTACCGGTTTTTTTGGTTCTGAGGTTGAAATTAAATAATAAATAAAATAAAAAAAGTTTTTATTGTAAATATCAGAACATGTTTGTAGTAATATAGTTTTGTATACATAATTATTAATTTTCTAGTTACATATAAATATTTAGGTACACGGATTGTTAAAACATTTATAAAATTTATTTTATAATAGTAATGATATTTAGCTAGCTTGTATTAAGTTATTGTCAAGGAGATTATTATTTTGATATTTTTATTTATAAATTAAATTAAGGTATATTCTTCTCTCAAGGTTTGTCTTAAGTAAGCATGTCTACGTATTTGCCACATATATCGAGGACGCAAATGACTTGTAGGTAAAGAACCTTAATTCACTACTGAAACTAATACTTTTGATAAGGAATTATACTAAGGATGTTACGTGCACCACGCAAACCCATTCAAACTATTTTAAATAACAGGAGGAACACAAAAACAGTGATGCAGTGTCTACCTAACTTGACAACATTGCATTGTGTTCACGTTTCCTCTGAACATATATTAGTAGTTTTCAAACTGGTAACTGTACTGTTATAAAGCTTTTTGTAGTTATAATACAATGTAGTGCCGAGTGTAGGTAACGTATAAATGTACAATAATATATGATCGAAAATGTAAAGAAAGGAGGTGAGGCAGGAAAAGCCCTACCTAACTCCCCATTTTTTTTTCAAAATATATATTTTTTCATTTTGACCATAATCTTCCTATAAATTAATTACAACATATAATCTTAAGATTACTACATCTATATACATGGATTAGATATACGAGAATGCAATTATAATTATGTCTTAACTTTATTTTCAATATTAATTTATAAGTTATGTCTGTTTATTAACGATGTAGACGTATCACTAGTGTAGCGTTAATTACAAACCTCAGTGGTTTACGAACCTATAATACTTATTTTAATTATTTATTTTAAAATGTGAAATTAATAAATAAAAAAAGTAATAATAATGTAACCAAAATATATTAAATTTAATGTTAATAGATTCTTTGCTATATATATATATAACACCAACAAACACATAACCCAATTATTAATAAGTAAGGCTAATAAACGTTGTATATATGAATGAACTAGTATGTAATGTTAGGGTTCCGTAGCCAAATGGCAAAAAACGGAACCCTTATAGATTCGTCATGTCTGTCTGTCTGTCTGCCCGTCCGTATGTCACAGCCATTTTTTCCGAAACTATAAGAGCTGTACTGTTGAAACTTGGTAAGTAGATGAAGTCTGTGAACCGCATTAAGATTTTTACACAAAAATAGAAAAATAATAAAAATTTTGGGGGTTCCCCATACATAGAACTGAAAGTCAACTTTTTTTTTTCATCGTACATGTGTGGTATCTATGGATAGGTCTTCAAAAATGATATTGAGGTTTCTTATATCATTTTTTTTTAAACTGAGTAGTTTTCGCGAGAGACACTTCCAAAGAGGAAAAATTTGTGGGGGGACACCTGTAACTTCAAAAATAAGAGAATGATAAAACTAAAAAAATATATGATGTACATTTCTATGTAAACTAACAACGAAAATTGGTTTGAACGAAATCTAGTAAGTAGTTCTTTTTTAATCCGTCATAAATCGTAAACTGCAATTTACCTTTCATTTAATCAACTGTAATACTTGCTGCTGCGGAACCCTTCATGTGCGAGTCCGACTTCCACTTGGCCGGTTTTTTTTGTATGTATTTAGTAGAGGTAGGGCATAGCGTTCATTCGCTCAAAGAGCAGCCCTACTGGGGAAAAACGTCCACCTTACAGAAGACATTCCTTAATAATAACATTAGTCATTTTAATGTTGTGTTTCCGAGTGTGAGTAAGGTCGCCAGAGCTCATTGGGGTGGGGGGAAGGGTCAGCAACATTTGTTTGCTGATTTTTAAAGGACAAGGCAACGCACCCGCGACACCTCTGGTGTTGCGAGTGTCCATAGGCGGCGGTGATCACTTACCATCAGGTGACCCACTTGCTCGTTTGTCGCCCTATGATATATAAAAAAATGTATGTAACCCGATCATAAAGGAGGATATTATAAAGTTAAGGTACAAATGTATATATATCTAAATCTAAACTATCTGAATTAATATTATAAAGAGAAAAGATTAGATTTTTTTGTGTTAGTTTGTACTCGATAAACTCAAAAATATATTTTTCAGCCACCTTTAAAGTAAATTGTATACATTTAAGTGCGGCTGGGAATCGAAACAACGACCACGGGGTATACGCCAAAATGTGCTTTATCATTAGCAAGTAACATGGTATGTATATTAATAAAATGAAAGAAATACTTACAAAAATTATCATAATTTTAATCAAGGTATCAAAAATGCGGCTTATAAAAGACATTATTTGACATGCGCTGCGAAAGCTATTGATGATACATATAAAATAATGTACTATATGTTAATAATAATATAATTGCTCCTTTTACAGAACGAATCGATATTTTTATGCACATATAGGTAGTAGGTTTTCATATGTATACTGAGATGCTACAGTTAGAATGTTAACCTCTTTGAACATTTCCCTGTCTCGAGAAACTCTCGGGCCAAGATTAAAGACAGCTCTTACAGCTCTTTTTTACATCTATACAAATAAATAAAATTGGAGTGTCTGTTTGTAATATTGAAATAACCGTTTTATTTCTACATAATATGAATATATATACGGTACCTACACCAAAATAACATTTTTTAAATTTTTTGTCTGTCTGTCTGTCTGTTTGTTCCGGTTAATCTCTGAAATGGCTGGACCGATTTTGACGGGACTTTTATTGGCAGGTAGCTGATGTAATAAGGAGTAACTTAGGCTACTTTTTTTTAGAAAAAACAAAAACATCAAAATAAACTAATTAACACGCGAACGAAGTCGCGGGCACAGCAAGTTATAAATATAGTGTTAATGTCAGCAGAGCTACCCCAGGGAAGAATTCCACAGGACATTACACTTTGAAAATATTAGAAATAAACCATTCTAGCTGTGTTAACATCAGTCAGCCGACTAATAGTTTTCACTGCATATGCTGCAGAACTTCATTTGCCGGACAGGTACCCATTTACCACTCTTATACACATTTTTACCACTCTTATACACATTCCACTAACTAAGATATGAGTAAAACAATTTTTTGATATTTTTGCAATGTCTTATGTACGCAACCCTAATCGCTTGCTTACACTGACGTAAGTGAAATAAAAATGACATTAACTTCATCATATTCCATTGAGTCATCCAACCTCCTTATTTTTCAGAATTTAATCATATTATTTTACATCCACAATTTCAAAATATTTAGTCCATCTACTAACGAATCTGAATTTATATACAATTTTTTATCTCAATTACAATTTTCGCATTCGTTAAAACTGAGTAATATTTTTATTTTATTGTTGCAAAGCGACGCAACCTTTATTAAGCCTAAAATAAATAAAATTAAAATTAAAAAAGGTTTTTATTCACGTAGACTTTAAAAAAGCGCTTGTAAATAGTCAGAACATGTTTGTAGTAATATAGTTGTATATGTTAGATATTTATTGAAATAGCAATTGGTTTACTTACTTCATTTTACACCATTGTATTGACTAACATTTTCTTTTTAGAATGTAAATAAGTAAATTTATAATTTCAAAAGATTACCGCTACAAATTTTATTTCTTATTTGCAATTTTCACATTTGCTAAATAATACGGATTGTTTAACGTACGTATAACATGCTCCCCAAAACGTTGCCCTGTGGCATCACATCAGGAGTAATGATGATGGAAATCTGCGCCTTGTCTGAGTATGTAATGTAATTACTGTAGAATACTGAAAGGACGAGAGATACTGTGGCAAAATTAGGAATGACACTCCATTTTACAGACTTTATTAAACAGAAACATACATAAAAAATTTTTTTTAACGATCTTTCTCGTATTAGTACAAAGTATAAATAAATAAAAAAGCGACCAAGTGCGAGTCGGACTTGCACATGAAGACTTCCGTATCAGCAAGTATTTTAGTTGATTAAATGAAAGAAAATATTTTTGAATTTCAGTTCTCGTCGGGCCAAAAAGTGATTTCAGGATTTTCTGTAAAAAAAAAAATCTTTGAATCAGCTCGAAGTCTGGGAGTTGGCGTTATTATACCCCCGTGCCTTGGAGAGCACGTAAAGCCGTTGGTCCTGTGCCTGACCTCTTTCCGGTCGTGTCGCTAGGCGTCCCATCGGATCATGACAGTGATGGAATAGAAAGTCCTCCTGTGTTTGCGCACACACTTGTGCACTATAATATGTCCCGAGCAGATGGCTAATCTCTAATGAGACCGGCCGCGGTGGCGGAAATTCGGCTAGGAGTACATTTTATTTTTCTTCAATTTAGTATTATATACGATACGCAGTTTTGCCACAACGCTCTCTACTGTGTATAGCGGTGTTAATTGTGCCTCGAAGAGAACTACGAGTATTATCTACTGTTCACAGATGAACGCCCCGGCATTAAATTGGAGAGTTGCACTGAGTTTATGTTTATAGTCTTAGTACTGATACTAGTAGTGTTGGTAGTTATAATTAGTTTATTTGTTAGTTATTGTTTAGTTTTGGTAGCAGTGGCCAAGACGAATTTATTAATAACTAGGTATGCCCCGCGGTTTTACCCGCGTTAAACTTTATAAATTATAGCCTATGTGTTAATCTAGGGTGTCAACTAACTCCATACCAAATTTTATTGAAATCGCTCCAGTCGTTTAGACGTGAAGAAGTAACAAACATACACACTCACACACCCGCAAACTTTCGCCTTTATAATATTAGTGTGATAATAACAATAATGGAGGAGCTCTATTTGTAGGGTTCCGTAGCCAAAGGGTAAATCGAAACCCTATTACTCCCCAGTCTGTCTGTTCGTATGTATCTCATGAACCGTGTTAGTTAAATCGTTGAAATTTTCACATATGATCTATTTCTATTGCCGCTATAATAACAAATGTTACCAAACTGAATAAAATAAATATTTACGAGACTCCTATACTACAAACGTGATGTTTCTTGCTCGATATTGATAACGACAAGAGGTATATTCACAATATAATTGGTTACCTATATGTTCACTTAAAAAAAATTAATTAAATAAATAAAATATTTAAGGGGGGCTCCCACACAACGTTTTTACAACTATTATCTAAATGGTACGGAACCATTTGTGCCCGAGTTTGACTCGCACTTAACCGGATTTTTTACAATTATATATTTTTGTTTCTTTTTTATATCAATTTTATAATTAGAATAACACATACATAACACCACTTCATAACACTCAACTAAACTATGAATATCTGCGTTGGACAAGTCTTGCTCCTCCCATGCCCATGCTAGGAGTGAAATTGTGTTACTGCTAGGTCGGGGATAGACTCGACCAAAATATTGCAGCTGGCATAGTTGAGCATTTATGAAATAAGTTAAAAACTTACTTCATAAAGTTAAGTTGTGTAAAAGTAAAGTACACGGTTGCAAACCTACGGCCCAACAGAGGTCACGCTGGTGGTTGCCATCTATCTAGTTGCCATCCATCTAGTTGCCATCCATCTGCACAGCTGCTGTCCAGATGGATGGCCACCAGGGTGTCCTCTGTTGGGACGTTGATTTCCAACCGTGTAGAAGATGCTAAGAGTTCTAAAATTAGGCGCGCCTATCATGTGAGGACCAGTTAAAAGACTTAAGGATATAAATTGTGTTCTCCAAAACGTAGTACAACGTGGCGTTTATGTTTTGTAACAAGACGGACATCGTAATATTTTTAAAATAATAAGACACAAACCTCTTAATAACATTTTTACACGTACCTAGAAATCCTACTAATATTATAAACGCGAAAGTTTGTAAGTATGAATGGACGTTTGTTATTCTTTCACGTAAAAAGAACGACTGGATTTCAATAAAACTTTACGATAATATAGCTTATACATCAGAATAACACATAGACTACAATGTATAAAGGTATTGTGTGAATTGTCCAAAATATGACGATAAGCGTCAAGTAAGTAGGAAAAAATCTACCATCTGCGAGCTATTTCGGCGTGCACTGCCAAAACCGCTAGAGGTACACATCTTACTAATATAATAAATGCGAAAGTTTGTGAGTATAGATGTAGGGATGTATGTTTCTTACTCTTTTACGCCAAAACTACTTTATCGCGGGTGAAACCGCGGGGCATAGCTAGTTAACGTTATTACTACAAACACTACTCCTACTACATGGTATCCCTGAGAAGCCAAATGAAAAGTTGTTTGATGTGGTTATCAACTTATTAATCGGCCAAATGAAGTTGCCTGACCTCAATACAAACATTTTTGAGGCATGCCACCGTCTTGGTTCTGTACAGAGCAAAACACGTCCAATTCTAATTCGTTTCCGTGATATTGAGCACCGCCAATTGGTCTGGGATAGCAAAACCACACTGAAAGGCACTGGATACACTGTCTCGGAGTTCCTAACACAAGCTAGGCATCGTGTTTTCACAGCAGCACGCAGGCATTTTCAAGTTCGAAATTGTTGGTCGTCGTCAGGTAAAATAATTATAATAACTCCGGACAAATCCCGACACAAAATCGAATCCATGAGTGACCTTAAAGCCCTAACTGCGAAGTTCCCAGTCAGCGCTGTATCCGGTGACACCGAAGGCTCTGCATCTGCTCCGTCCACCGTGACTCCCGCGGCGCTGCCTACAATACAGGAAACTAAGGCCACAAGAAGTCGTCGTCGAGTTTAATAATGTTTCAAACAGATTTGTTTTCATCATAACTCTTCACATTATGCGCTGACGGTACGCTATATATATTTTTTTTAACTTTTATGCATTACCCATAATATTTTTACATTTTTATTTAATCTAACGCCGGTAGATATGTAGTCATTACAATTACTTTGTTGACATTTGTTTGTTATGTTAGTTGTCAATTGTCAGTTGCCACTTGTCCATGACGTCTGCGTCTTGTTCATGCTTGCTAACTTGCGTTTACTTACATTCCGTAAATGTCTTGTAGCGTACCGGACATAATATTATATTATTGTTTAACTTATTATGGCCAAAAAAAAAATTAATATGATTTCTTTGTTACTGTTAATCCTATTTTATGAATTTAACACTTTTTTGTAAAAATCTCTTCCACTTGCGAGTTGGTGAGTTTAGCGTTTTATAACTTATTTTTTGTTAGTAATTATTATTTTATAGTACATTAATTATTTCTCGCTATCACATCTATTTATTATTATAAGGTATTTATTTTATTTAGTTTATCTTAGTATGGACGATAATGTCCCTATTATTGATGACAGTTTTTTCTCATGTTCTTCCTCTAATGACAGTTTTGTTAGTGCGGACAGTGATTCTTCCACAACTCTAACTTTGCATGATCAGCTATCCCTTCTCCTCTCTGATTATTCTATAAACCTTAACATCGCCCACATTAATGTTCAGAGTATTCCACGCCACCATTCTGATCTTCTAGCATCCATTAGCAGTAACCATATTGATGCTCTTTTAATATCAGAATCTTTTCTTAAGCCTTCTCTTCTCTCTACTCACTTTTCATTGCCTGGATTTGCGCTCGTCCGTAACGACCGGATTGGAAAGGGATGTGGGGGTGTGGCACTATATTTATTTATTTATTTTTTATTTAAAACTTTTGCACATGGATGTACAGAGGCGGACTTAATGCCGAAGGCATTCTCTACCAGTCTACCTTAGGGTGATGCAGAGAAAACTAAAGTAGGTGCACTTAACACGTCGTGTGTGGAGGTGATAAATCTTATACTTAAAAATTACAATAAAAATAGTTACATAAACTACATAAATTAAAACTAGAATATAATAATATATATTTATAAAATAATAAACATATATACATAAATATACATACATAGACATAAATATATACCTAGAGAAAAGTTTATAATAGAAAAGAGCTATTGGGCTGATTCTGCCATATTTTTCATAATATGTTCCCGGATTTTCTTTTTAAAAGAAAAGCTACTCTTTGCCATCCTGATCTCAGTAGGTAGAGAGTTCCAAAGAAGAATGGATTGAACGAAAAAGGAAGAATGGATGAAATCAGAACGATGAGGTGGGCATTGAAGAAGACGATTGTGAGAAGAGCGAAGATTTTTGGAATGATTGTTATGAAGATATTGGAATTGAGAAGTTAAGTATAGAGGAGAAGAAGGCGAGTGTAGAAGAGAAAATAAGGTAGTTAAGGCTCTCATCGTTCTGCGCTGACGAATAGGGAACCACTTTAGCTGAGCTCGGTAGTCACTCACATGGTCATATTTACGAAGATTGAATATGAATCGAATGCAGTTATTAAGAAGTCGGTCAAGTTTATTGAGGTGATCTGCATTCAGGTCAAAGTAGCACACATCACCATATTCAATTATAGGAAAGATTAA
The DNA here is from genome assembly GCA_951640165.1 of Pseudoips prasinana. Classification (NCBI taxonomy): domain Eukaryota; kingdom Metazoa; phylum Arthropoda; class Insecta; order Lepidoptera; family Nolidae; genus Pseudoips; species Pseudoips prasinana. The sequence goes on along the minus strand of OX621259.1, from coordinate 16,361,388 downwards.
GGCTTGCACGAGCATTACTTTTGTTTTTGAGGGCAGGAAGTATTTGAGGCGATAAAGACTCCGCAGAACACTTGTGACCCTCTGACATACATTAGAAACCTGGTTCTGCCAACTAAATGCTGTGTCGATGTGCATGCCAAGATTTTTTACACATCGGCTGATGGGTATAGTTGATTGGTTAAAAATTATAGGTGGCAGATTGTGGATGTCAACTCGGCTCATCATACGAGAACTACCCACGATGATGGCTTGGCATTTAGCTGGGTTTACAGTGACACCGAACCTATTCGACCAGTTTTTTATAAATTCTAAGTCCAGATTAACTTTATTGATCGCTTCTGACAAACTGTCTATGCTCGCATGTGTATACAGTTGTAGGTCATCGGCGTAAAGATGATACGCACTCTGAAGATCATTTGTTAAGAGGTTTATAAAAACAGAGAATAAAAGAGGAGAGAGAATACCGCCTTGAGGAACGCCAGTGTCAAGGTAATACCAGTTCGATGAGGCTTCACCGACGCGTACCGATTGCTGGCGCCCTCGAAGATAAGAGGAAAACCATTCCAGCGCGTTGTCCGAGACCATAAGATAAGAAAGGATGGATAACAGGATATCGTGACTGACGGTATTAAAAGCATTAGAAAAGTCTACCAAAACCATCACTGTGACTTTGGTATCCTCCATAGCAGTCCTAATATCGCCAGTCACTTTGAGGAGAGCAGTGGAAGTACTGTGGCCACGCCTGAACCCAGATTGTAGCGGGCTAATTAGGCTGTTGGCAAGTATGAAATTTGAGAACTGTTTATGGACACAGGACTCCAGTACTTTAGATAGAAAAGGAAGGATTGAAATAGGACGATAGTGAGTGGGTAGAGAGGGATTAGAGGTCTTAGGGAGAGGATGGACGTAGGCTTTACGCCATGTGGAGGGAAATGATCCGGAATCGAGGGAGAAGTTTACAACGTGACAGATCACAGGGAGGAGGTGATCTAATATTGCTGTGATCATGCGGCGACTAATACAATCACAGCCAACTGCACTAGATTTTATGGAAAGGATTATCTTCTTGATCTCATTCAAATCGACTGGAGAAAAAGAAAACTGTTTAACGTTGGGGCGCGTTAGACCATTTACATAGGCGATTGTTTGCATTATGGTGAGGTGATCTACGGATGAAGTAGTGGTGAAATGACGATTAAGATCATCTAAACCAATGGAGCTAGGAAGGTCTAAATTCCGCGACTTGCCGATACCTAAAGGTCCGAGGACTTTCCAGATACCAGCAGGAGTTGATGAGGATATACTTTCGCAAATATGACGGCGTTTAGCATTATGTATCATCAGGTTACACCGATTCCTAGCAATCTTAAAGAGGTTCCAATTGAGATCAGATCGTTCCCTTTTAAATTTACGAAATGCAAGGTCCCGACGCCGCATTGCCATCTTAACCATGGTTGTCATCCAAGGCGCTGGAGGACGCTTAAATTTAACTTTTCTAACCGGAGCATGGACGTTATAAAGTTTAGTGATGGTATCATTGAGCACATGGACCTTTTCGTCTATGGTTAGAGCTTCCGTCAAAGGCAACCAGTCAATTTCCGACGCGTCCTTCCATAATTTATCGACATTCATCCTAGCAAAGGAACGCACGTGCAACACCTTAGGTTTAGGCTTAGGAGGCTTCAGGGTGTAGGATAGGTAAATAAGATCGTGACGGGAAAATCCAGGAGCTTCATGTTGTCCATGAGAAGAAACTAAGGAAGGGTTAGAGGTAAGGATAAGGTCGAGCCAAGTATCTTCGCCGTTGATATTGTGGTGGGTAGCTTGGAGAGGCAGAGCATGCAAGCTACTTGACTCAACAATTTGTAGGAGTTTACGAGAGCGAGGGGAGTTGTGAGCGAGGAGGTTGGTGTTGAAATCTCCCATGATAATGTGATGAGAATACTCCGAACCCATAGATTCCAGTACCAAGTCGTAATCGGTGAAGTAGTCAGCATTTGGGGGACAATAAACCACACCAATAATAATTTTGGACCCTTTGAGGGATACTTCAAGAAATAGATACTCAGCAGAAACGGAATTATTGTTCGTTGAAGTAGATAAAATCTTAAAGACAAGGTCACTTCTCAAATAAATTGCAACGCCACCCCCTCCCTTACCAATTCGATCATTCCGGATGAGAATATACCCGGGGAGAGGATACGTTGTCGAAAGTAGGGGAGGTTTGAGCCAGCTTTCAGATATCAGGATGGCATGGATGTTACTGTCAGTGAACGCATTTAAACATTCAGAATAATGGCTTGGAATACTCTGAGCATTTATATGGCAAACGTTTAATTGATTCACAATGTTTTGATTAAATGTCAGTTGCAGAAAATCCCCGAGTGTATCGCTGAACGAGCAAAAGCTATCGTTTGCAGATGTTGAGGAATCATAGGCAGAATAAAATGAATCATCAGAATCACTAGGCATAGACTTAAAATAAATAATAATATAAAATATAAATAAATAATAAAATATTATTTAAAATTGTTAATTTAAATTACAACTAAAGCAGTGCAATAATATATACACTAGTATACTCTGCACCACCCGCCAGCGTACAAGCTTGGTATCTACATACAATCTTAATTAAACACTATACTTAAAAGTACACATACATATTCTACACACACTGGGTGCGAGAAACAAAATTATAAAAATTATCTCCCAATCTACAATTATCTCCCAATCTATAAAACAAAAATACTCAGTTTACTTTTAGTAGTGAGTGTATCCGAACGCATCCCATAATGTTCATAGACGTACATACGTCATGTTGACAACCTTATGACGTTCAAGAAGTTTGAGTTACTGACATAATAATAATTAATGTTGACTAATGACTATGAGACAAATGAAAAGATAATATATCAACAACCCACTATTTTAAAATAATTGACTACAAAACATCTGAGGTAAATGGGTTATTAGGAAGTAATATTTGAAAGTACCTAAAGCATCAGAATGGCATAAAAAGTTCAACAAACGATTTACATGAGTTTGCAAAGGTAAGTAAAAGCTACACATACTTTCTATTTACGTGGAGTATTATGCACTAAAGTGTTAATACAGCCAGTGTAGTGTACATGCACTGAACTAACTATCACTATCTTTTCAGCTCACCATCGCTGCTGGCGGCTGAAGTTGTCGATACCACCGATACCTTTGGGTACTTGGCGAAGAGAGGGGTCAGTTGTTCATCAGTTGTGACCCTGTGGCGAACCGAATCAGACGTTTTAATAAAGATAGTGGAATCCTGCGTCCACACCATCCGCATTGAGAAGTACAACCGGGCCTTAGCGAACACTGCTTGCCTGGCCCTCGTCAAGAACTCCTTTAATGAAACTGATGTTCCCTTCAACTTAGCTTTGGCCCTCCAGACCGATGATTTGATATCCAAATTTGAGAATCTCACCAAAATGGGGCGATGATGTTCCTTACTGAGCGAACCTAGCCGGTGACACACTTTGATGGCAGTTGTGGAGATGTCATGGAGACCAAGTTTCTGGTTGATAATGTCCAAAATGGTCTTAGTGCAGTCTTCCTTATCTTTCTCAGGAAGACCTGAGAAAACTAAAGCTTTGCGTCGGCTCCTAGTCTCCAAGTCATCAGCTTGTTTAGAACATTCGCGTATCTGTTGACGTAGCAGACTCAAGACACTGAAAATAATTTCCCTGAAGGTCCGGAGTTCTTCAGCTACTTTAGCCACAGTGTCCTTTCCACGTTGTCCTTCAGTAACGGTGGCGCTTTGGATCTGTGCTTGAAGGTCATCCAGTCTCTTTCCAACGTTTTCCTCAAGCCTCTGCTGTGTGGCCAGAACCTCAGAGAGATTAGACATGTTGTTCCTGTGTAGTGTACAGTGACTATATTCAAGTATAGTGTAGTTGTGATGCTGAGCTGGCAGGTGGTGTTGTTATAGTGCTTGGATTACATAAAATGTACCACAAATGTAAGTACCTCTTAGTAAAGGTTTAGGGCACAAGATTTTGATGTATAAATATATTAAAACTCAATATTTATAATTAAATTGAATTATAACACTTGGAAATGCGTCTTAACTTTTTATTCACCTACCCGCGATATACCCCTATACTTACGAGCTAACATCTCCTTTAAAATCGTAAATGTCTCTCCATCTACCTACACTGAATCAGCAGAGCATCTATTTATTGAAATCATAGTCCATCACAAAAAAATGCTTCTCGGAGTCTTCTATAGTCCGAATCTTCGAATTAATTATTTCAACACGCTGGAGACGTTACTTCATGATATATGCCCGACTTACGAGCACGTAGTCATAATGGGTGACTTTAATACGTGTTTGATAAAAAACGATCACCGTGCTCACGCTATCCGATCTCCCTTATCAGCTGTTGACCTTCATATTTTACCTCTTTCAGCCACACATCATTTTCCTAATTGTAACCCATCTCTTCTTGATCTAATGATTGTCTCCAAACCTGATCTCGTTTCAACACATGGTCAGCTCACTGCTTGTTTCTCTTAGCACGACTTAATCTTTCTTTCCTACTCTATTCGGCCTCCCAAACGTAGATCACAATATTCAACCCTTCGGAATTTCAAGGGCATGAACCTGGAGGCATTAAAGTGTGATGCAGAGCACATTGACTGGACGCCGGTGATCAATTGTGACTCTATTGATAATAAAGTTCGAGAATTTAGCGGTATATTAACATCTCTGTATGATCGTCATGCACCGAAACGGCGAGTTAAACTTAAACACATTGCAGCCCCTTGGATTACTCCGGCTATCAAAGAAGCTATGGCTAGTAGGGATAAAGCGAAACTAAGGTATAAGCGCACGCCTACAGAGACCAACTTTAATCGCTTCAAAATCTTGCGCAATCGCTGCAGTCGTATGTGTCGTGATTCTAAACGTCGCCACTTCCACACTTCTCTCAATAATCAAAATTCCTCCAAAGTTTGGAAATTCCTCAAAGCCAATGGTATCGGCAAAACCCCTTCGGCAGATTTTAACAGTATTGACCTGGATTCTCTTAACCACCATTTCTCAATTCCTCCTATTACAATTGACCCTCGTATCAAATCGAATACCTTACTTGAGCTGTCTTCTTTGTCGGTACCACAATGTTCCCCGTTCAAACTCACTTCAGTGAGTGAAGACGAAGTAAAAAAATCCCTATTATCAATAACATCTTCCGCTGTTGGTAATGACGAGTTATGCTCCAGAATGGTTACTCCACTAATTCCTATTTTAATTCCTATCCTTACTCATATTTTTAACTTTTCTTTGTACTCCTGTTGCTTCCCATGTGCCTGGAAACAAGCGCATATCATCCCGTTACCTAAAATTTCCAATCCTACACTATTGTCACAATTTTGCCCGATTTCCATCCTCCCTTTCCTCTCAAAAGTTCTGGAGCATATAGTCCACCGTCAGCTATCCGGTTACATACTGCGGAATAAAAAAAATTCTAAATCCGTTACAATCTGGTTTTCGACCAGGTCACAGCACGGCAACGGCGCTCCTAAAGGTCACTGACGAAATCCGTTGGGCCATGGAGAATAAATCTCTCACAGTTTTGGTTCTCCTTGACTTTAGCAGTGCCTTTAACTCCGTGGACTTCGATATTCTTCTCGAAACTCTTAAATCACTTAATTGCTCCTCGGAGTCTGGGGCTTGGTTCGATACATATCTTCGGGGACGCACGCAGCGTGTTTGCTATAAGGACTTGAGGAGATTGGTGCAATCTTACCACGGGCGTACCCCAGGGTGGCGTGTTATCTCCTTTACTTTTCTCCATCTTCATCAACTTTGCTAAACGAGTTATTTCCTCCAATTTTCATCTCTACGCAGACGACATGCAGTTATACCGTCATTTTACATTAAATGAAGCAAGAACCGCGATTGCTGCCATGAATCAGGACCTGGGCGCGATCAGTCAATGGGCTAGATCCTTCGGTCTTCAATTAAATCCCATCAAGTCCCAGGCCACGATTATTGGCAGTAGGCAAATGCGTGCTGGTTTTGACGTCGGCTTGACGTCGGCTCTTTTCCTCCTGTTTTACTTGACAATGTGCATATTGCGTACTCGGATACCGCTAAGAATCTTGGGGTAATTATAGATCGGAACTTATCCTGGAATGCTCACATCAATGAAGTCAGCAAAAAGGTCTATTTCACCTTTGACTCACTTAGGTGCCTCCAGTACTTTTTGCCCTTTGAAACCAAAATCACTCTTGCTCAAACTCTTATCCAGCCCATTCTGGACTATGCTGATGTCTGCTATCTGGATGCTACCGAAGAGCTATTAAACAAACTTAAGCGTTTGCAAAATTTATGTATATGTTTCATTTTTAATCTCCGAAAGTACGACCATGTCTCAGAATTCCGCAACAATCTCAAGTGGCTCCCAATCCGCCTTCGCAGGAATACTCGAATATTATGTCTCCTCTTCAATATCCTAAATAATCCCGCATATCCCTCTTACCTACACGAGCGCTTTTCCTTTAAACATTCTCCCAACGCCCAATGTAGGTCACACCTAAAAAGCATTTTAAAATTCCAATCCCATAAAACTGATTTCTTCTCCAACTCCTTCACTGTTCAGGCGGTTAGGCTGTGGAACTCTCTTCCGCCTAACATTCGAAACTGTAACACAATCACCACGTTTAAAAGAAGTTAAAAGAACACTACCTTTCCTCTTTGCCATAGATATATGTATTTTATGTAGTTTATTATTTAAAATTATGTATTTATTTATGTATATGTGTATTTTTATCGTATGTATGTATATCACCCTACACACTCATATCTTCCTCTCTTCCAAAATCTCCTCTTGCAGGTCTACTGGAAGAGATTTCTTTAGAAATAAGTAGTACCTTTGTACAATGTCTTCTCTTGTTTATTCTTTCTTTCTTTATAGTCTTAGTGTGTACATAAATTGGAAAATGTTCTGACTATTTACAATTTTTAGTCTACGTGAAAAAAAAACCTTTTTTTATTTACTTATATCTTGTGGAACATTACCAATCAGCTGATTGCATGTGCTGAATAAATACATAAGTAAAATCTTTTTTGATCAATACTGATTCTTTTTATTTAATATTTACCGATAGAGGTAGCTGATGGTCTTATTTTTGGGTGTCTATAAACGAAAAGATTATCTGTTTGTGGTTGACGTAAAAGGCATTCCTTCCCGATGGAGGTAGCTGTTGATATTATTTATTGGGTATCTATAAAGGAAAAGATTATCACTTTGTAGGTGATGTAACTGACCTTCATTCTTACCCAGGCCTCGAGGTGAGGCAGGATAGAATGGGCGGCCCGCTGGTGCGCCGGTGCGCATCCTGTCTCTACTTAATGATCGTGTCATCCAAAAGGTCAAAGTGCTGTACGACAGTACACCTGAATAATATAAGATTTATATATTTGTATATCTGCAAAAATCACAAGATTTGGCCTGTTGGCGTGGTTAGCAAATGCTTGCTTTTCACGCTGGAGGTCGTGGGTTCGATTAAAATAATAAAAAAAAACAGTAATTAAAGCAACAAAATATTTTGAATAAGTCTGTCCGTGCGTAACGCAGTGAAGCAATATATATCGGCTTTTAGGTTATTGACTTCACTTAAGGTCCATTGCACTCTTTGTCACGTATTTACTTACTGTCTGCTTAGTTAGTGATTCTGTTTCACCAGTAAGGGGTCTTTTGAAACCCTTGCCTTTGTTCTCTTATCATAACATATTTTTTATTTTGAAAGACACTTTTCACATTTAGTTTTATTTGTTGGTTGGAGCCATAATCTTAAATTTCGTAATCTTCGCATTCTCTTGGTTTTAGCTATGCTATTTCCCCGTACCTTCATATGGTTTGATATATCATTATCATCATCATCGGTATAACGCGAGCTGCGGGTAAAAGCTAGCAAGATTTTTGCTTTTGCGAATTGATAAAGTTTTCTGGAACATTTTAGCGTGATATATATTTTTATCATGTCCTGGTCGAATATTGACCGTAATTGTCTCGATGCCTAGCTGCAATTGCAGGACATATTAAGTCGGACACTCATTTATAATCCAATGGGTCAGCTAAGCTGGTGACAGGTGAACGGTCAAACGTAGCCCCAAGGACTTTACAAGGTCCCCTCGGCACAAGGGTAATAAAGAGACTTCCTGCTTCCAAGCTGCTACTGAAAGTTTTACTAGTCTGAAATAAATACCAATAACGCTTTTGAACCACCCGGGAATCAAACCTTCGACCTAATTATTGGCGGATGCATACTCACATCAAATAAATCATGATACTAGCATGATAGAGTTCAAAGAGCGGTCTTAGCACTATCTGCGATTTATTTCAAACAACCTTATGATGGTTATAAAAAGAAAAAGTTACCATTAATAAGAATAAATTAAAAAGAAAACATTCATAGAATCCATAATACATTATCTATATAAGTATGTATTTACAAAAGAAAAGTAGTATATGTAGTATGTCAGTTATCTGGTTTCCATAGTACAAGCTCTGCTAGTTGGTAGTGCTCCTGCCTACGAAGCTGGTGGTCCTGGGTTCGAATCCCGGTGAGTGCAAATATTTGTGTGATGAGCACGAATATTTGTTTCTGAGTCATGGATGTTTTCTATGTATATCATCGCCTGGTACCCATAGTACAAGCTTTGCTTAGTTTGGGGCTAGGATGATCTGTGTGACATTGTCCCCAGATATTTTATTTAATTTTTTTTAACAAAGTATGTAAATTTGGCATTATAACAATAACCGTCAGTACAGACATCGTGATTTTCAGAACAGTTATTTTTACCCGCTACAAACTTTGAATTATGTTTATGGAACGTTGGAATAACTAGTAAACTGTGTATATATATATACTAACTGTGCCCCGTGGTTTTACCCGCGTTACATTTTATAAATTATTACAGCTCCTCCCCCGTAGGTGGTAGCGTGATAATATGTAGCCTATATGTTGACACGACTTCTTAGTAATATTCATGCAAAATTTGAAGTAAATCCATGCAGTACTTTTTGAGTTTAGATCGGACATACATACAGACAAACAGACAAAAATTCTAAGAACTATATTTTTGGCTTCGATATGGAAGCCAAAAATATATCACACCCCAAGTATTGTTTAAAAAAAATATTCAATGTACAGTTTCGACTTTCCTACGATTTTATTATATGTATAGATATCATAATATATAATATACATACTATAAGGAAAACTAACAAGTGAATCACCTGATGTTAAGATATTACTGCTGCCGCTAATGGAAACTCGCAGCCCAAAGGCGCCGCAAGTGCGTTTTATAAAGGTGTAGGCTCGCTTCCTAAAGGTGGCCATGTTATGACCATCCACCTAATATCGGCCACTGCTGGACATAGGTCTTCTCCATAAGTTTCTATAACGTTGCCATTTAGAAGGGTTTGCCGTAGTCACCGCGTTTAGCATGCGAGTTAGCGACCTCAGTTAGTTATTAGCTAGAACACAAGTGATGTTACAACTCGGTGTATCCTTTAGTCGCCTTTTACGACACCCACAGGATGATATGGGGTGGCTCTGTTATTCTTTCTGAGCCACGTTATCATCATCATCATATCAGCTGAAAGACGACCACTGCTGGACAAAAGCCTCCCCCAAGGATCTCCACAATAGCCGGTCCTGCGCTGCCCACATCCAGCAGTTACCCGCGACCCTTGGAAGATCGTCGGTCCACCCATGTTATACTGTATCGGACATACCTCTATTGTTAATTTGGTCTACAATAAAAAAAATATTTATTAAATAAATATATTTATTAAATTATATTTAATAAATATAAAATTCTTCCATTACCCTGTATATATATATATATGAAATATGCATTTTAGTTAAAAGACTAAATTCGGATGAATTTATTCGAACATTTTCATACCATGTCTAGACATAAAGACAAAATTAAATTACCTAGAATAAGACTAGAGACTTTAAAAAAAATTGCATATTCCATGGCAATAAAAATATATAATAACCTTCCATTACACATTAAAAAAATGACATTACCTCAATTTAGGAAGAGTTTGTTTAATTTCCTCAAAGAGAAATGTTTTTATAAAACTAAGGAATATCTAGAATATAAGTCGAAATAATAATGTAATTTAATAGATTAAGTTTCAAAACTATATGTATATTTGCACAACCTCAGATCAGAATATGTCGGATATAACCTTTTTATTAACATCTTATATACCATATTTGAGCAAATAAAGATTTGATTTGATTTTGATTTACAGTAGACTTGCGCAGTGCACTTAAATAAGTCACTGCTAATAAAACTCTACCACTACAATAACGACGTAGAGATACTTATTTCCTATTTACTACGAAAGGATGTACAGAATTAACGTGTAAAGTGTCTCTTTTCCGAATATTGGAGCGTAAAATGACGTCGAGTTGAAACTTGTTACGCTCTGGTGAGAGCTTTGTTGGACCTATTTGTACACCCAGGTTTCCTCCGTTAGTGAGCTGTTTTATGGCAATAATTTACAACTAAAATTTAATTTTAACTCTTGGTGTTTGCACTTATGACTGTTTTACTGCAGTTGGATATGCAGTTTGATATTAAACGTGGTTTAATACCAAGTGTTGCATGCTCTAACTTTAGTACTTGAAACGTGGATTAGTTTTGAACTTAGACTGAACAATCAAAACATTACTTGTGTCGTCGGAGAGTTACAATGTAAACGAGACCGCAAAAGTTGAACAGAAAATGGCGATTTTTTAAATATATAGAAGATGTAACTTAATTAACGCACATCCTGAAAATAGTTTTTTACTAATCGATTCGAATCGATTTAGGTATATCATTATTAATGTAGGTAAATATTTATTCCATAATAATTAAAACTACGAAATTTGTCATATTAACCCTGTACACACACAACAAATTGAAACGGACCGTAAGTCAAAATAATATGACTTTTAAAATCGCAGTTTTATTTATATTCATCCAAATTTTATCATTTAATACAAAATAAACAAAAATTAACTTTATTCCAAGAAACTAATTTAGTAAATAACAATGCATATACATGTTAAATAAAAAATTCAGTGTATGTATTATGATTACAACATAATATTCTAATTGTGTTTGAGGGTGTGCATTAATTACGTTACATGTTGTAGATGTTTATCAATGGTGAAAATTCATCAAATAGACATTTTAAGCGAGGCACTCTCATGGGGCTCGGACCTTAATTAACATTAAAGCGTGACCGTCGTTACACACAGAAGATCCGTCATAATAATAATAATATAGAATTCTTCAAAATATAGACAGAACCGTTCGGACAAGATTTAGTAAAATATATCTTTTTTGTAAAATTAATCCATATGTCGCGAGGTAGTTTACAAACATATAATTTACGGACACAAAGAACATCCAGACTCAGGACATTTATTTATGGGTCACACAAATAGTTGTCCTGCACGAGAATCGAACATTTGACATGGAGTGGCGAGGCCATTGTCTTATCCGCCGCATCACTGATCATGATAGACTAAGACTCCAGACAGGTCGTATCAGAGCCCAATGATAGGCAGCGACGCTGTCATCAAAAGAGAGCATTTATTTATTTAACAAAATAACACTTATCATACATAAAAATTTACGAGGTTCCCACACTAAGTTCTAGACTTGTATCGCAGGAACAATTAATCCAGGGAACTTTACATAATTCTTTAATAAAATACGTGTTGACGCGGTTTTTTTTTATATATCAGAGGCCACAAACGAGCAAGTGGGTCACCTGATGGTAAGTGATCACCGCCGCTCATGGAAACTCGTGACACCAGAGGAGTCGCGGGTGCGTTGCCGGCCTTTAAGAGTCAGCAAACAAGTGTTGCTGACCCTGCCCCCCTCCCCAATGAGCTCTAGCGACCTTATTCACACTCGGAAACACAACATTAAAATGATTAATGTTATTATTAAGGAATGTCTTCTGTAAGGTGCAGGTACTTCCCCAGTCGGGCTGCTCTTCGAGCGAATGAACGCTGTGCCCTACCTCTCTTGACTGAGCCCTTCCTCTCTTGTTGTGCCCTACTTAAATCTTTAAGAAAATACGTGTTGACGCGGTTATTTTTTATATAAATATTAGAGGCTACCTGAAAAGTAGCAAGTGGTCACCTGATGGTAAGTGATCACCGCCGCCCATGGACACTCGTGACACCAGATTAGTCGCGGGTGCGTTGCCGGTCTTTAAGAGTCAGCAAACAATTGTTGCAGACCCTTCCCCCCTCCCCAATGAGCTCTGGCTACCTTACTCACACTCGGAAACACAACATTAAAATTATTAATGTTATTATTAAGGAATGTCTTCTGTAAGGTGCTGGTACTTCCCCAGTCGGTCTGCTCTTTGAGCGAATGAACGCTATGCCCTACCTATCTTAAATGCGGTTGATTGTACTTAAGCTACTTTTAAAAAACGCTGTAAAATTTCAGATAAATATCACAGTTTTAAAGCGTGTCGCATTCGTCAACAATGTAATGATATAAATGTGAATGCTGTTGATTGTACTAAAATTACTTTTAAAATACGCAGTGAAAATTCAGATAAAGATCACAGTTTTAAAGTGTGTCGCATTCATCAACAATGTAATGACATAAATGTGAATGCGGTTGATTGTACGTAAGCAAGCTACTTTTAAAATACGCTGTAAAATTTCAGATAAATATCACAGCTTTAAAGCGTGTCGCATTCAACAACAATGTAATGACATAAATGTGAAAATACCCCCGCCGTGATATTTACGCCGTATTGCGTACGACAGCAGCAGCGCAGGGCAACGAGCCGATTGCCTTCATAGTGATTAAAATCAGACTAGTTGGCGATTGAATTGTGAAAATTATTATATTAGGTCTTTACCTATGAAATTGCCGTTCTGCAGTACTGGCCATTTCAAATCAAAATAATTTTTGTTTGGCTAAGAATTCTAATTTCAAATTAATTTTATTTTAAAAACATGGATTCTTTTTTCCAAAAGTAGTCATTTCTTTATTGATTAGTGTTACATTTTCATCGCATTTCAATCTTTTTCGTCATCATGGATACGTTAAAAATTCGAGTAATTATGGAATATGAGTACCGTCGTGGCAGCAACGCGGCACAAGCGGCACGCAACATCAACGACGTTTACGGAGCTAACACTACAAACCAACGCACCACCTGTTATTGGTTTGCTCGCTTCCGTTCTGGAAATTTCGACCTGAAAAATGAACCTCGCGGTCGTCCGAAGACTTTGGTCGACAATGACGAATTAAAGGCGGTTGTGGAAGCTGATGATACACAATCTACGGCTGAATTAGCAGCAGCTTTCGACGTTAGCGTCAAAACAATATTGGTCCATTTGCGTCAAATTGGCAAGGTAAAAAAGCTTGACAAATGGGTGCCCCACGAACTCAATGATCGCCAGCGCAAAGTACGCGTCGAGACGTGCCTTGCACTGCTCAACAGACACACAAATGAAGGAATTTTGAACCGCATTGTTACCTGCGATGAAAAATGGATTCTGTTTGATAACCGCAAGCGCTCAGCAAGTTGGTTGGATCCTGGTTCAGCACCTAAACAATGCCCTAAACGAAAACTTACCCCTAGAAAAGTGATGGTCACTGTTTGGTGGTCTAGCGCCGGTGTGATTCATCACAGCTTCTTACCAAACGGGGTGAGCATTACTGCAGATGTGTACTGTGAAGAACTGAGCACAATGATGGAGAAGCTGGCGCATCTCCAACCAGCATTGGTCAATCGCTCGTCTCCGCTGCTCCTGCACGACAACGCGCGACCTCATACTGCACAGCAGACGGTCTCCAAGTTGCAAGAACTGGGGTTGGAAGCTCTCCGTCATCCGCCCTACTCACCAGACCTTGCGCCTACAGACTACTACTTTTTCCAGAATTTGGATAACTTCTTGGCGGGAAAAAAATTCAATACCCGAGAGGCAGTACAAAATGCCTTTGAAGAATTTGTTGCCTCCCGTCCAGCTGATTTCTTTAAGAAGGGCATCAATAAACTGCCACTGCGATGGCAAAGATGCATTGATTGCATGGGTGATTACTTCGATTAATACAAATAAAAAAATTCATGAAAAAAAATCGTTTAAATTTTTTCATACAAAACGGCAATTTCATAGGTAAAGACCTATTATTATTAACTATATACGCCTGTTAGCGTGGTTGGCAAATGTTTGCTTTTCACGTCGGAGGGCATGGGTTTGATTCCCACCCAGGTCCAAATATTTATGTGCATGAACATGTTTGTTTGTCCTGTGTCTAGGTGTAATCACACTAATTTTATAAAGGCGAAAGTTTGTGAGTGTGTTCGTGTGTATATCTATTTGTTACTTCTTCACGTCTAAACGGCTGGAGCGATTTGAATTAAATTTGCTATGGAGTTAGTTGACAGCCTGGATTAAGACATAGGCTATACTATATAAAGTTTCACGCGGGGAAACCACGGGGCACAGCTAGTTATATATATATATATATATATAACTATGTATTTACAAAATAAAAGTAGTATAATAATATGTAGTATATCAGCTGTCTAGTTGCCATAGTACAAACTCTGCTTCGTTTAGGATCAGATGGCCGTGTGTAAATAATGTCTCAGGATATTAATACTCTTTTTTTTAAGAAATTGTGTCTGGACTAGTGAAGTAAATCCATATATGATGCACTGACAAATATTTCTTTACAGAAATATCCCAAAATCACTATATGGTCCGACCTCGGATTTGAACCCAGGACCACATTATCTGCAGTTGAACAGGCTACCGCTAGTCCAATGAGGCATTCATATTATGAATATAATTATATTCTTCAACTTAATATAACACGCTTTAATGTTTATGTCAAAATCAACGCACATCATCGGGACACGAGATTCCCTCTATCGATAATGCATTATCTATCTGCAGCTATTGGATTGTGGAAATTATTCCGGAACATGTAATTATGCAGAACGGACTAGATTTTGTTAAAGACGCGTACACCAAAATATAAACTTCAGCAGACTGCGTGAACCATACAGTAAAATTAAACATGAAGTCATCATTTCAACCGGATTACCTACGTCCACGGCTGGAGAAAAGCCTACCCAAAGAATGGGGGATATGCCGTAATCGCCACGCCTGGCAGACGGGTTGGCGATCGCAGTTTGATGGTCATAGATCACAGAAAAACGCTGCTGCTCGTTCTCTGGTAGGTATCCCACTGGTAGGTCACCACACAGTAAAATATGAAGTATTTATCTTAAATATCTGGGGTCTTAACCACCCATCCATTAAATGGACGTCGATGTATATGGACGGGCCGGTTAGCGTCGTTGGTCAATGCTTGCCTACCACGCCGCAGGTCGTGGGTTCGATTCCCACCCAGGACAGATATTTGTGTGCATGAACATGTCTGTTTGTCCTGAGTCTGGGTGTAATTATCTATACAAGTATGTATTTACAAAAAAGTTGTATGTATAATATATTAGTTAAGTTTCCATAGTACAAGCTCTGCTTAGTTTGGGATCAGATTGGCGTATGTGAATAATGTCCCAGGATTAATATATTAATAGATTTTAATTTTTTATGTGATTGCAAGACAATCGAGCAAGTGGGTCACTTGATTGAATAATATTAAGTGATTACTACCGCCCAAGGAATCTCGATACACAAGGGGAGCCGCAAGTGCGATGCCGGTCTTTAATAAAGGAATAGGCTCGCGTCTTGAAGGTTCCCATCTCATATGGACCTGATCCCAAATACCTGCGCAATAATAATAATTTGAGTGTATTCATCGGTGGAATAGTAACTTACTACAGCCGTAAAAAAATAGAACAATCATTGATTTTTGGCACGGACCTGCTAAATGCTATAATAAAATAAATAAATAAAATAAAAAAGGTTTTTATTCACGTAGACTTTAAAACAGCACTTTTAAATAGTCAGAACATGTTTGTAGTAATATAGTTGTATACATTATTATTTCTAGTAACATACATATTTAGGTACACATTGTATGAAAACATTTATAAAATTTATTTTATTATAGCAATGATATTTAGCTAGCTCGTATCAAGTTATTGTCAAGAGATTATGTTTAATTATCTAGTTTAAGTCTAATATTTTTACTCCATATTGTCAAGGGTTCTGTCTATATTAAAGTATTATTATTATGACGGACCTTGTGTCAATAACGACGGTCACGCTTTAATGCTACCACCGGATCCAATGCGCCCCAACTGAGATATACATGTAACACATTCTATTTTAATAAATCTGCTCAATGTCTATGAGTCCTACTTTTACCATAATTCTTCTTAATTACCTACTATCGATAAAACGAGTCTGCCTTAGACCACACAACTGAAGAAAACTTCAAACATTACTAGCTAAGAGAGAAAAAAAATGTGGGCTCGCTCTTCTCCCTATGTAATATACGAAACGCAACACTCTCCCTTTCTATCTTCACCAACGTATATCTCCCTCTCAACTGCCGTTCGTCTTGTTCAATCACACTTTTCGTGATGCTCTCGTCACGCATTTACTCTCTTACTCCTCAGAACTACGCATTCTCTGAACACATAAAATAAATATAAAAATATTGGTAACGTGCGTCGTAAATATCAACGCTTTTTTCAATGTAAATGTACAGACGCTAGCACATCAACCTACCTCAATCTGTCAAATTTACCCAATTGAAAGAGAACCTTATGCTTCTGTGATATAGTTGAAAATCTATAAATAAATTTGACAGATTGGGGTAGCTGGATGTGCTGGCGTCTGTACAAAAGAAAGAGACCAAATGTTAGTATTTTTTATCAAGTTAAAATTGCTATTTTCATTACATAGTCGACGTACCATTGCAATTGTCCCGATTTCCGTACCAGGATATTGGTACATTTAAAACCAGTATTCTCAATAACGAAGATAATTCTACAACAACAAGATATAAAACAAAGCAGCAAGAGACATTTTCTATCGGTACATTTTCACAACCACGCAACTGTATTTTATTATTTCACAGCAGACTATTGAATTAGAACGCAACGAAGCGATTGGCGGCACTCGACGACTGCAACACGAACAAATCGAACACCACAATGACCATTGTCGCACAAATAGACTCCTGCTTTCTACTGCAGTGAATAACCGTCGATGTATTGTGTACTTAGAAAAGGGAACGCGAGCGAGTCCTGCCATTGTTTTGTGAGCGTCAACACTTTCCTGCTGTAAATGAATGCAAAACTGGGGCGTTTATTGTCGCTTAGATTGTCGTCGGTTATTACGAAATGCAAATGTAACAAAACATTGTAAAAACGTAACGGGTTTATAAGTGAGTCTTTAGGTTAATGCGGACTTTTGTTGAAATGAGAAATTAGTAAAAAATGTTTTTAACCTCTTGTTGCAACTGCTTTTACTCGGTACATTTTTGTTTCACAGCATTTAGTAATGTTACAGGTTGGAGAAAAAGTTTCTTTGGATTCTTTAAGAAAATTCAAAACATTTTTTTAATATTGTCTATTTACATTTAACTAAAGTATGTAGGTATTTGTTCGATAACTTTTTGCCATCTTGTAGGTTGGGACATGACCCCATTGCTATAGAAATTTTGGGACTTCTGATCAAAATACCGCGACAGGTGGTTTTAGTAGTCCTCTCGTGATGTTAACCTGATACTGCCTAAGGAATTCTGAAGAGACCAAAACAGGTGGAAATCTGAAGGTGCAAGGTCAGGACTATACGGCGGATGCATTAACACCTCTCTTAATTTTTGCTGACTGGATAAATATGTGTGAGGTCTGGCGTTATCATGATGAAAAACCACACCCCTTCTGTTGATTAATTCCGGCCGCTTTCTCTGAACTTCTTGCTTTAAACTTATCAGTTGTTCGCAGTATAGTTCAGAATCGATGGTCCTGCCTGGTGGTAACAGCTCATAATGAATAATGCCCTTTCAATCCCACCACACACACAGCATCACCTTGTTGCGAGTTAACCCGCGTTTCGCCACAGTCTGTGAAGCCAGACGGGCCTTTGACCACGGCCTTTTTCACACGGTCTGGTCGTACGTGATCCACTTTTCTTCACCAGTTATCAGATTCTTCAAAAATGGTTCGATTTTTTTTTTATTATTATATTAATTGTTAAGTAAGTAGTAGGCATGAACATCGAGTTCATGTCTACTACTTATTTGCTCTGTAACAATATACATTGGAAATGATAGTATTGTAACTCTGACTTTACTTTAAACAAATGTGTCAACTAATGTCTATTACAGTCGGTTTTTTTTTTGTATTTCTTATTCTACGTTTTTATAAACTTTTTTCTAAAACTTACTATTTAAATGCCTTGGATATCTGTAATTGTGTGTCTGTGTCATAAATATCTCAGTGTATATAAGTTTGATATTCCTTAATATATAAAATAAAATGTAAATCTGATCACGGTAAGTCGAGTTGAATAGAAATGGCGAGATTCATGAGTACTCATGACTCTCAATCGCGTTTGACCAATCCCCATGCTTGCATTCATAGACGCGTTTGTTGTTCTGTGGTTCCATTGGTCAAACGCTCTAGAGACACATGAGTCTTTATCGTAATTACAATAACGCGCTTAAAACCGCGAGTAGTACTATTACTAAATTTAAAAATAATAAGTTAGTAACTTGTTATTTATTTAAGAAATATAAAAATATTTGTGATAGCACAGACCGCACGGACGAACTAATCAAAAACTATTTTTGTTTCTATACTATGCTTATGTGCTGCATTGTGAGATTGACAAGTACAAGTGTGTAGGTAAGTATGTTAATATCCAAGTGCTGAATAAATTTAATTATTTCATTATCATCATTATTTCATTTAATCTCATTACACTCGCCATCCAATATAATAATAGCTCGCTGAGAGTACGAACGTGAATGCCCCGCGACCACCATCACCCTACACGACCCTTGATTTACATTCCTATTGAAATGCCCTCTCTGATCCTTCGTCAAACGAAAGGCCCGCGTTGTCGCGTATTAACATAGAGCGATAGTTGCACAAAACGCCCCTTAAGACCCTCTCATTTATCTCTACGTCAGCAGCAGACCCAATTCGAGGTTCAAACTTCGAAGGTGACTTCTGGCGTGGGTTACTTAGTTTGGGTACTTATATTCTAAGTAGAATAAAATAAAAAAAAATAAAAAATCTGTTTATTTCAAATTAAAGTAAGTAATACAATTATTTTACATTAAATCTTAACTCTAAATCTTAAAAGTGTAAGATTATACGGTTAAGGTGTTGCCGCTTACATGCTAATTAAGTAGTATTTAAAAAGTGTCGCTTTAATATATTGCTTACCTGTCGACTATGAAACCTCGCTCATCTCTATATTTCAGTGAAGCGGTAAAAGATTCCTTAGCCATGTAATTTAAAAAGTCGTCAATTACTAGTACAAAGTAATCTATACATATAATAAAATCGTAGTAAAGTCAAAACTGTACATTGAATATTTTTTAAGAAGGATACTTGGGGCGTGATCTACAATCGATACCGAAGCCAAAACTATAGTGTTTAGAAGATTAGATTTACTTCAAATTTTGCATGAATATTACTAAGAGGTCGGGTCAACATATAGACAACATATTATCACGCTATAACCTACGGGGAAGGAGCTGTGATAATTTATAAAGTTTAACGCGGGTAAAACGGGGCACAGCTAGTGCTTAATATAAGTAACAATAACGTGCCACTGTAAAAAGGAGCTGTCAAGCGTTAAAGATCAGACACCGAGGCATTGCGTAGATTGTACTTTTTATAACAAACTAGTATGTGCGCAGAACCAGGTGCACTCATTATTCCCTCGTAATACAATGATTCACACACGATCGGGTAAAGAACCGGTGCAAAAACTACAGTTGTACGTGTTATCAAATACATCATCTGCCTGATATCGCAAAGGATTTTATAATGTTGCTATTTGGAAGGGTTTGCTGTAGTCACCGAGCTTGGCATGGGAGTTGGTGACCGCAGTAAGGTGGTAGATAGTAGGTACACATGTGGCTGCCTCGTTGGTCTAGCGGTAGCGTGTTCACCCGCAGAGAACGAGGTCCTGGGTTCCAGGATTTGAACCCAGGACCTCGTTCTCTCGGTCGGGCCAAAAGTGATTTTGAGAATTTTCAGTAAAAAAAAAATCTCAGCATCAGCCCGAAGTCTGGGAGTTGGCGGTATTATACCCCCGTGCCTCGGAGAGCTCGTAAAGCCGTCGGTCCTGTACCTGACCGCTTTCCGGTCGTGTCTCCTAGGCGTCCCATCGGATCATGAGAGTGATGGAATAGAAAGTTCTCCTGTGTTTGCATACACAATTGAGCACTATAATATGTCCCGCGCAGATGGCTAATCTCTCTTGAGACTGGCCGCCGTGGCTGAAATTCGTCTAGGAGGACATTATTACATAGGTGGCGCTGCTGTCCGACTACCTGATGCATTCCTAAGGCTGCGTCTCCACTGAGGCGGAGCGGAGACGAGCTGTGCCGCGTTCACCAATCACATTGCTTGAAATTGACATCTCTTCTCCACTGACGTGGATTCAAAGCCATGTGATTGGTGAACGCGGCACAGCTCGTCTCCGCTCCGCCTCAGTGGAAACGCAGCCTTAGTCGCCTTTTACGACACCCACGGAATAGTATGTGGTGGCCCACACCACACGGCTAGGCTAGGCTCAGAAGCATGAGGTGTAACACCGCCAGCTTCCAACCCCCGCACTGGTATTGGGTATTTTTGTTACCAGAAAAATTGAATAACACTAAGACCTACCCGGGTGTGAACCTCATCATATGTTAATGAAAATAGTTACACAAAGACTAAATTTATAGAAAAGTGAACAAAAATAATAATAATCTGCTGTGTGGTGACGGCGACAAATATCAGAATCAGAATATCATCACCCCATCTCATCCCGTGGGGGGCGTAGAAGTCGACCCGAGGGAATATCTACCAGAGGATGGGCAGCAGCTTCCTTCTGATTACTATGACCATCTTACTGCGATCGCCAACCCGCCTGCCAAGCGTGGCGATTATGGCATATCCCCGCAAGACGATTCTTGAGGGAGGCTTGTCCAGCAGTGGACGTATTTAGCTGTAATGATGATGATGATGATGATGATGAACAAAAATATAAAGAACTAGCTGTGCACCGCGGTTTCACCCGCATTAAACTTTATAAATTATCACAGCTCCTCCCCCGAAGGTTATAGCGTGTATGTAGCCTATATGTTGACCCGACCACTTAGTAATATTCATGCAAAATTTGAAGTAAATCCATGCAGTACTTTTTGAGTTTAGCCCGGACATACATACAGACAAACAGACAAAAATTCTAAAAACTATATTTTTGGGTTCGACATCTATTGTAGATCACGCCCCAAGAATCCTTTAAAAAAATATTCAATGTACAGTTTTGACTTTCCTACAATTTTATTATATGTATAGATATTCGAAAACAGAGATTCAAGCGTGCACGAATAACATTGTCAGTCCGCAATATTGGTTTGCTTTTATCAAAGCAAAAGAAATTGCTACACAGACGACGAGAATACAAACATTTGCTAACATTTATCGTGGATAGTGATGAAAATACACATCGCAAATCTCTGATAAGATTTTATACGTATCTGAATAAACTATTTTCTAATACATAGGATAAAAAATATAGACAGTACAGAAACTACCTGCAAAAGCACGAAACGGAAAACTCAAAGGTGGTCGCGGTGCTGTCAATAGTGAGGGCCGTAATTATTACCATACTAGCTGTGCCTCGTGACTTTACTCGCAGTTAAGATTATGAATTAGTAGAGGTAGGGCACAGCGTTCATTCGCGCAAAGAGCAGCCCGACTGGGGAAGTACCTCCACCTTACAGAAGACACTCCTTAATAATAACATTAATAATTTTAAAGTTGTGTTTCCGAGTGTGAATAAGGTCGCCAGAGCTCATTGGGGTGGGGGGAAGGGTCAGCAACACTTGTTTGCTGATTTTTAAAGGCGGGCAACGCACCCGCGATACCTCTGGTGTTGCGAGTGTCCATGGGCGGCGGTGATCGCTTACCATCAGGTGACCCACTTGCTCGTTTGTCGCCCTCTGATATATATATAAAAAATAAGAATTATAGTCAATGTATTATTCGGTGTATAAGCTGTACTACTACAAAGTTTCATCAAAACCAGTCGGTAGTTTTTGTATGAAAGATTAACAAAAATCCAAACATCTATACCACCATATATCCATACTCACAAACTTTCGCATTTATAATATTACTAGCTGTGCCTCGCGGTTTTAACCGCGTTGAACTTTATAATCACTACAAAGACTCACGTGTCTCTAAAGCGTTTGACCAATGAAACCACAGAACAACAAACGCGTCTATGAGTGCAAGCATGGGGATTGGTCGAACGCGATTGAGAGTCATCACTACTCATGAATCTCACCATTTCTATTCAACTCGACTTACCGTAAGCAGATTTACATTTTATTTTATTTTATATATTAAGGAATATCAACATTAAATACACTGAGATATTTATGACACTAAGTTATTGAAATATTCATTCCTTGTGTTGTAACAATTACGGATATCCACAGCATTTAAATAGTAAGTTTTAGAAAAAAGTTTATAAAAACGCAGAATAAGAAATAGAAAAAACTTGAGAGGTTTCAAGGGACACCCGGATGGAACGAAGTTATTTCTTATTATTTATTATGTACAAAAAACCTGTATATACTCAACAAAAACAATCGTCGCGACACCACACTGTTCAATGCGAAATAGAAATGAAAATATCTGGCTTGCTTTCTATAAGACAGAGAGAGAGAGAGACAGACAGAGAAACATGCGCACGCCGCACAGCTGCAAAAAGTGTCGTGACAACTTTTCGTAAGAATGTTTTGCGTCTAGCCCCCTTTCACAACGCGCCATAAGGAACTTCGTTCCAAAAACAAAAAAAAACTGTTTTAACTAATAGACATTAGTAATTTGTTAAAATTTTGTTTAAAGTCAGAGTTACAATACTATAATTTTCAATGTGGGTAGGTATATTGTTACAGAGCAAGTAAGTAGTAGACATGAACATCGAAACAATTGAATATGAATTAGGTTAAAATTAAATTCAGTAAACATCACATATAAAATAGGAAAGGTATTAATATAAGAACATTTATAAAAGCTAAATACGTTACTAAATGCTGTGAAATAGAAATGTACCGAGTAAAATCAGTTGCAACAAGAGGTTAAGGGTCAGCGCAGACCGAGAGGAGCGCAGCGGAGAGGATTTTATTAAGGCATTAGAAAATCAACTTTAAAATTATTGAAATAAAGTGTATGCTAGAATATTATATGCCCGAGACCGCGCGAGCGTTTTATGTCAGGTTCAAGCATATATGCACTTTATTCCTATAAGTCTAAAGTTACACTGGCCCTCATGATGCAGCGTAGTGCGTGAGTGCGTGTTCTAACGTTGCTTGTAAGTATCTCCGTTTGTATAGAAAACATGCACAGTCCAACACACTGAAGATTACTAACAAAAATAATAATCATATAAAATAGTCAAAATCTTTAAACATTAATCTTAACCGGCGATTAGCGAAGACATTTGGTAAATGCTTGCCTTTCATGGCGCAAATTGTGAGTTTGATTTCCACCCAGGGGCTCTACCGGCTAAGTCGCCGAACATCGATTTCTTAAATGGATTTCAAATAAATAAAGGTTAAAAATGTCTTAATCAATCTTTAAATCGGCTTCAACGTTGACAATCGATTCCGGACCGTTTATGATGTCAAATGTGTTCATGGAAGCCGATTTAACGATCGATTAAGTCATTTTTAACCTTTATTTATTTGAACTCTATTTAAGAAATCGATGTTCGATGACTTAGCCGGTAGAGCCCCAGGACAGATATTTGTGGTCATGAACATGTCTATTTGTCCTGAGTCTGGGTGAAATTATCTATATGTGTAGTATATGTAATATATCAGTTTTCTGCTTCCTGTAGAACAAGCTCTGCATAGTTGAATTATGTCCCGGGATATTATTATTATTATGGTTTGAAAAGCAAAGCAAGCGTTCGTTTTATACTAATCTTTTTAAGTAGCGTTGACTGCACTAACAAAAAGGTTATCTAACTATGTGTACTAAAATGAACAATCATGGGCCTGTTTGCGTGGTTGGCAAATGCTTGCTTTTCACGCCGAAGGCCGTGGGTTCGATTCCCTGATTCCATGAACATGTCTGTTTGTCTAGAGTCTGTTTGTCTAGAGTCGACCATAAATTTAACTGGGGCCCCCATACAGAACGAATATGCGAGAAGCTACGTGCGATTCTGGCCAAATTTTACATAATAAAAAACCGTCTACCATTTAAATCAAAACTTTTACTTTATAATGCACTCTTCGATTCAGTAGTTTCCTATGGTCTAACAATCTATGGACGCACGTATAAATCATACTTAGACCCTATACATAAACTACAAATGCGAATACTAAAATAAATCGTCATACCAAATGTAAGGTCTCAACTCAAAGATTCAAATGAGACACTGCTAAAGCATTTCCATACTTTATCCATGTACGACAAATTAAAATACAACTTGCTAAAGGAACAATTCTTTAATCTAGAAATACAGGAAAAAATTAATCATCCTATGTATACGCGACAAGCCGCACGCCAGAAACTGGTTACCAAACAAGCAAAAAATTGTTACGACGAGCGAACGAGCGCCTACTTAATACCTCGGTTAATAAATGCATTACCTACCCACTTACGTAAAAATATAAATAGTGAGAATATAAAACTTAAACTAAAAGACTACTTTTTATCTCTTTATTGACATCCATAAATAAATTATCGTAGTTATTTGCGTTTATTCTCATTGCACTCGAGAAGTGTTTTTCTTTATAGGCTTGAATTAAAAGAAAGCTTGGCTTAAATAATTAATTATCATTGCTTATCTAGTTTTTAAGTCATATATAAACATATGTACTTCTTTTCTCCATTACCTAATGTTATTCTTAAGTACCGACGACATATTGTAAAGTGGCACACTCAAACCCTAGAGGTTTCTGTGCCACTTCTAAAAAACAAACATTTGTTATTTTTGCTCAATAAATCCAAAAAAAAAAATATCTATATAAGTATGTATTTACAAAAAAGTAGTAAATGAAGTAGGTATACCAGTTATCTGGTTTCCATAGTACAAGCTCTGTTTAGTTTGGGATCAGATGGCCGTGTGTAAATAATGACCCAGGATATTATTATTTGTATACAATCAATAATACAACATTCCAATTATTTAGTCAAAATATTTAATCAATGGTAAAATCGAAAATCAAAAACAGCATTTATTTTTTAACCAAACTTTTCACATTACTCCGCAAAAACATAAACCTTTGACTCCGCATAAATATTTATTCAGCCCATTAAAAACCCTTCTTCAGCAATTTTTAAATGTTAGCCCTAAGGAAAGGCTAATGATTTGAGATTTACGAAAATTACCCTTTTTAAATGTTTGCTGACAAACCCTTAATTGGATTAAACAATGCATAAAATTTACTCCATTTAATAACGATTAGAAACGATTCGTACAGTGTAAAATATACCAGCCGTATAATGGAACACAGTGGACTAAATGCTATATATTTTATTAATGTTGTTAATAAAATTTATTTAATATTTGTTAAGGCATATGCCACTCACAAAAAGTGTCTGCGGGTGGGTATGTCGGACTCGCACCGACTAAACCTAACCTGCCGTGGACGTCTCTTGACGCCTGTTAGGGGGAGCCCCGGGAACGCGGGTATACTGCTCCGGTGCCCCCCTCTTGCGCCATGGCCCAGATGGTCTGGACACGTACTCTGAGTTGCCCTCTCCAATTGCCGACTCCTGCCAGTTAGGCACAGCGGTTGTGATACAAACAGAATGCTGTCTCCCCGGAGCTGCTTGCAAGTAGCGGCAGTAGGACACTTCTCTTACTGCCACCGCAGAACCGAGGGGAGTTGGGCTACCGGCTGCCGCCGCCCCGACGCCTCCTCCGTCTGCGAGTGGGATTAGCCCGCTCCCGATCCCACTCGACAGCCTCCTTCTGGAGCATGACTGCCTCATAGAAGGAGAGCACGGCGTCCTATTTGGTGAACTTGACTAAATTCTACCTATTTTCTAAGTACAATGTTTATTAAATTTGATCATATCGCACTTTGACACTTTGAAAACCAAAGGTGCATTATACAAAATTATTTTTATTGAACTCTTTTTTCGAAATAACTACATTATTTATTATAACAGTTGCAGTTTGTAAGTAAAAGTAAGATAGGTCAACTGTTAAATAATGCTAATTGCAGTACTATATTTTATTACCTGGCCTAGATATAAATCATAATACTGCTTCACAAACATGAAACGGTCATACTGACAAAATACTATTTTTGTATAATGCCACTTTTGTTTTAAAGGTGCGAATTATGTAGATGCTTTTACCGGTCCGTAATTGTTCGGTAAACAGCTTGTTCTATGGAAACCAGATAACTGATATACCTACTACATATTTGTCCTGAGTCTGGGTGTAATTATCTATATAAGTATGTATTTACAAAAGAAAAGTAGTATATGCAGTATATCAGTTATGTGGTTTCCATAGTACAAGCTCTGCTTAGTTTGGGATCAGATGGCCGTGTGTAAATAATATCCCAGGATGTCATTATTATTATATACTACTTTTCATTTGTAAATACATTCTTACACCCAGACTCAGGACAAACAGACATGTTTATGCACACAAATATCTGTCCTTGGTGAACTCACGACCTCCGGCATGAAAAGCAAGCAAACAACCAACCACGCCAACAGGTCCGTCAATATATTAATAGCAGATTTAGATTTAGATTTTTACACTGTGGCAAATACACTTCGGTAATCCGAACATTTCATCAAACAGAATCCAATTTGTAAATATATGGCAGATTTCGTTATTAAGTAATAGCTCATGAGGAATTAATTTAGAGCCTTTCCTTTAGAACCTCTCTGAGTATTGGATCATTGAAAACAATCCCAAATAATTCAACAATACAAATACGTTAAAAGGGGATCATTTAAAAGGTACATACTCGGGTTTATAAAAGAGATCAATTAAATAGTACGTCATATTAAGGTTTATAAATATAAACCGTTTTTATTTTTTTAAAGACAACCCCCGTATCATCATATCAGCCGAAAGACGTCCACTGCTGGACAAAGGCCTCCACAATTGCCGGTCTTCCGCTATCCGTATCCAGCGATTTCCAGCGACCCGCACAAGATCATCGGTCCATCTTGTAGGGGGCCTGCCCACGCTGCGTCTTCCGGTTCATGGTCGCCACTCGAGAACCTTTCTGCCCGAGTGGCCGTCGGCTCTAGAGGTATGAGCCCTGCCCACTGCCTCTTCAGCTTGGCAATTCTTACGGCTATGTCGGTTACTTTGGTTCGCCTGCGGATCTCAATGTTTCTGATTCGATCTCGCAGGGAAATTCCAAGCATAGCCCTTTCCATTGCTCTTTGGGTGACGTTGAGCCGCCTGATAAGACCCATAGTAAGACCACGTCTCTGTTCCATAAGTCATCACTGGCAACACACACTGGTCGAAGACTTTCGACTTGTGACACTGCGGTATTTGGGACGAGAAGATATTACGTAGCTTCCCGAACGCCGCCCAGCCGAGTTGGATTCTACGATTGACCTCCGTATTAGGGAAAGAAATCCCTATGTCCGGATACTTTACAAACATATAATTGACGGACGCAAAGTACATAGAGACACAGAACAACTACTTATGGGTCACATTAATAGTTGGTCTGCACGGGCAAAGAACCAGAGTCATGAAGGTGTGAGGCGACTGTCTTAAGCGCTGCACCACACGTGCAGTCATAAAAAAACGACCAAGTGCGAGTCGGACTCGCCCATGAAGGGTTCCGTAGCAGCAAGTATTTCAGCGGATTAAATGAAAGGTAAATTGCGGTTTACGATTTATGACATATTAAAAAAAAACTACTTAATAGATCTAATTACTAAAAGACTAATGATAACTTTAATTATATAACTGCGAGTAGTGCCTTTTTTTTATTTGATAAGGCAGGGGGAATGCCTACGCATGCCACCCGCAAAAAGTGTCTGCGAGTGGGTATGTCGGACTCGCACCGACTAAACCTAACCTGCCGTGGACTTCTTCTGGCGCCTCATAGGGGGAGCCCCGGGAACGCGGGTATGCTGCTCCGGTGAGTACCTAACATCTAGTCTTGTTAATTTTGTTTATAATATACATCTTTGTTAGTACTAATAATAGGTTGCCTGGAAGGGATCGCTTTTAGTGATAAGGCTTTTAGGATAATGTTTTTATTTTTGACTTTGTATGGGAATTTGTAATGTATTTTTTTTTGTTTTTAGCATAATTATTATTAGTTATTTTTTAGTTATTTTCAATACAATGTAAAAATTGTTACTGAAATAAATGAAATGAATGAATGAAATGGCCAATTGAACAATATTGTTCTACGCATAGCATACGCTTGTTCTGTTTATATTCCTTACGCAATAAAGTGTACTTCTTCTTCTTTGTCTTTCTTAGTATGATTTATCCATCTCGTATGTTAAATACCCAGAGCACATGATAAACCTTCCTTGAACCAAAGGTTTAAGCTACCGAGTCAATACCCGACATTTTATATAACCTCAATGTTTAGTATGAGTCCGGATTGGTTTCCAAGGCGGCCATCAAATTTAATTGCCCTCCCTCCGGATTTATACGCGACAGATGGCAGTTTGTTAGTCGTACCAAGATATTTATTTATTAGAAATTTGATTAAAATACTATACGCCCTTTTGCTTGATTGGTTATTGAGTAAACAACGATACTTGAACAAAAATCTATGATAATAATACTTTATTGTTCAAAGATTAAGATTGGTTTTCTACAATAATTACTAGTTAGGTAGTCAAATCTACAAAATAATTTGTAGCTACATAAATTACCTCGAGGTAAAATAGAAAAATACTAAAAAAAAACACGATTTCTTAAACAAATGAAAATATAAGTTAAATTTTTAATTCTAAGTTAAAGTAAGCTTCATATCTGAACTAGGATAGACCTGGTCTTCAGACAATAACTGTATCATGCATTTAAGTACCACAGTTATGTAAAAATTTTGTGAGACGCTTTGGTGTACAGACGCCAGCACAAGAAGCTACCCCAATCTGTCAAATTTCCTCAATTGAAAGTGAACCTTATGATTTTTTGATAAAGTTGAAAATCTATAAAAGAAATTTGACAGATTGGGGTAGCTGCATGTGCTGTCGTCTGTACATTAAAATAACATTATAAGTAAATGCAAGTTAATTCTTATTAGATAAACTGATAATATTAGTAGAATTTAAGGCAGTAAGATCGCAATTTTTGTATTTCTCTATAATTTTTTTCAGAACAGTTTCTTTTGAACGGCAATACTATATAACAATTGTATTTTATAATATCATGTTAAAAAAAAGTTCCCGTACAGGATCAAATGATTTTACAGCTTTATAAATCAAGAATACGATGAAATTAAGATAATTATTTATATACATTCAAATGAACAATCATTTTTTGACGGCATTATTTTTAATAGTACTTTTAAGTGCTAGATAATGTTTTGGAACCGAAGCCGTACTTTTTCAAATCACCCCCTGTCCGCACTTGCTTAAACACAGATTTAAAAAGAAAGAGATATGTGATGAAAATTATATGAAATGATAAAAACATTTCTGTTATAACATACAATTCGAGAAGAGTAATGCAATAATAATATAAGCCAACGCGAGGCGGAAGAATTTCATCACGGAAAGTGGTTATTCGTAATCGGCCCCCAAAACGGTGTAATTTATTATTATAGGATTACCTTTTTCGTAACAATTTTATAAGAATAAATTCTTAATAAATTGCGAATGTGAACGCCATTGCTTGCTAGCGTTTAATTTAAAGGGAATGGTGAAACGAAGTAGAAGCACACGAAAACATTTTAAAGACATTGAAGAATTAATCAATGATTGAGGTAAATATAAGATATTTTATGTATGAATGAATACAGATTAACTGCAGTATGGGGGATGGACATAAAAGGAAGGCTTTTTAATTTCTCCTTTCATAAACAGAACTTAAAAGAGCATGGTAGTTACTTATGGTATGGGCAGTGGTTACCCTAGTGTTAGAGTTTTTCAAGCCAAATATTGTCTAATGGCTACTACCGGAACCGACAGCACATAATGCCCCCCGAAGCGCGAAGACTTGCTGGTCATCGCGTACATACGAATAGTTTTAAGATGTATTTCTAAGTAATAAATTTTGTAAAGAAATTATTAAGTATCATGTCTGGAAGACATCGTCGTTCGAACATAGCTCGTAGTACAGTGAACGCCAGAAAAGCACGTTGAGCAAGAGCTGAGAAATAAAATTAAAGAGTAACCTCTAAACAAAACATGTTTGAATTGTCGAATGACAAAAAAGCTATAAACGTTGTTTATAAGGAAATTCTGTAGTAGGTAGGTATATTAGTATCACCATTACACCCGTGCGAAGCCGGGCCGGGTTGCTAGTAGGCTATAAATAATAAAGATTAACGTGGGTAAAACCGCGGGGCACTGCTAGTATTACAATATATATTATGTTACCTCTATCAAATTCTTTCTCTTTCTAACTGAAGAACTCACACGTGAGTACCACGGACTAGTAGCAACATGTAACTCTGTTCTTTTGCTCCATGAGCAGCTTGCCAGGGGAAGTACCTCCGAATCTATACCAATGTAGTTATGATTCGTCGCTCAAGCATAAATACACTGGTATACATTCGGAAGTAGTAGGAGGAGGAAGAGGAGCTTATCTTCAGAATATTCGTACGTTTGTTTGCCAACTTCTTAGTATAAAAACGGAATCTATAAAGTCAGGTTGAAAACAACAAATGACATCAAAGACCCTCGACGTACAATAAAATATTTACAGACACCAATACAAATTCACTTTTAAATAGGTACATTAGGCGTGGCTTAACAACTTTGGATGGTGAACAAATTTTGTATTCACGGCGCCTGGTGCATAATAAATCGTATTGGAAATGTAATAGAACCTTCTTCGGTGCAGATTCACTGCGACGTGTCACAAGAAAGCCGCCTGAATGCTGATTGAGGAAAAAGCATTAGAACTTTTACCTTATGTACTTAAATTATGTATATATTTCGGGTGTATATAGTAACTTTTAAACGTATCACTAACAAAATAAATAACGGGTTTTATTTTTTATTGTTTCTAGTAATATTGCAACGTAGGGCATTGGCAGTGAGATGCAATATGCTGGCGCGCAGGTTTGCACGGTGCACAAAAGAGGTCAAAATTTCTCTTTTTAAAGCATACTGCCAGACATTTTATACCTGTAGCCTGTGGGTCCACTATACGTGTAGATCTTTCAATGCCCTACGGATCCTGTACAATAATGTTTTAGGATGCTGTTGGCGTTGCCTCGTTTTTGCAGTGATGAGGCTAGCACAGACTGCTTTACGGCTATAGTGCGGAAAAGAGTTGCCTCCCTGATGCGGCGCGTGCGTGACAGCGCCAACAGCCTTCTGAATACCATATTGGGAAGGGTTGATTGTCCGGTTGTGAGGCACTGGAATACCGTACACGGATCTGGAGGGGCCCTATTTAATTTAAATTGTGGGCATTTAATAATGTTATTATGTTATAATTTGTATTGTTATAATTTGTAATGTTGACATTTAATATTGATATACTAACATAGTTGTAAGTTAGATTTACTAACAATATATGGAATATTTGTGAATCCGAAATAAAATGAATAATAATAATAATAATAATATCGATTGATTGATCGAATTTAACGTCGGGCGGCTCGAAGCGTCGTTGGCGACGGAAGTCCATCTATATGTATAGACGTATCTATGTGTTATTTACTGCATTTCTCAAGAGGAATGTTTTGAAGAATTGTTCGATATTGCCACATTTCAAAATCCTCTTACCAGAAGTGAAAATTTCATCCGTATCACCCGAATGAATGGTCGTCTACTACCGTGCGTTTCACAAGAATCTTTTTACCGTACACTATCACTTTGTGTAATCAATTAACTACGGAGATATTTGCGATCCGTTATGACGTGACAATATTCAAGAAGTGAGCCTATTCCTCTTGCGGCCACTCTGATATTGCGAGTATCGATGAGCGGTGGTGATCGCTGACCATCAGGTGACCCGCTTTCTCGTTTGATTCAACGTTGGATTTTGTTGACACGCCGTCACGTGTAAACTACTATTTAATACAAGTTCTTACAAAATTAAAAATATTTCTATGATAAGGGTTAGCTTAAAATCATGGATAAGTATAACAACATTATTTTATACTTATCACGATCAAGTAAAAGCTAAACTTGGTTGAAAATAACTTAATATTCAAAGCGTAGTGTTTTATTATTATATTGCATACAAATTATTTTGTAAGAAATTAATTTAGATTTAATCATAGCTTTGAAAAAAATCTTAACATATTTTTAGCTCCTAATAATGGGTTACTTAAGTATTCAAAGTAAGTCAAATGCTTAATATTTTCTTAAATCTAAGTAAGGCAATGAACTACAGGCTATTACTTACTACGAAAGAATGTAAATTGGATATGAAATTGGTGCTTAAAGCTAAAGGTCTAAGTTAGATTAGGTGAACCTCTTACCTAGGCATACTTTAACGTAACATTACGGTATTATTTTAATAAGGAATATAGAAAATCGTTAAGTATATTTTGACCTCACTCTTGTTAAGTACGCCTGCCTAACTAGCATTTATATACTTAAAACATAATTAACATATTGCCTACTTAGTTAAATGTCTTAATTTCAAATACACGAATGAAGAATAAGAAATAGAAAAAAAATTATTCAGAAAATTGCACAGATAACATAAATACAAAATAACAACAAAAACAACAAAGATACTTGTTATCTGCGCCAGACCGAAACGACTCCATGCCAGCATTTGCTAGAACGATTTGTTCCACATTTGCCCCACTTTTACGTCCTACATTCTAAAGAACTCCTCTTTTGCCCCATATTAAATTTGATTCCTGTTTCGCCCTACTTCATAGTACCGCAACAACCGAAGTACGGTTAGTAATTTTAAATCTGTTATAATATTATTATGTAAGGCCTGTTGGTGCATTGGTTAGATAATATACAAACGTAAAGCTAGGCCAAAATATGTGGTTTTGGTTTCCATTCAAGACAAATATTAAATGGTAGGTAAGGCGGTTATTTTGTTGTCTGGGTGGAACTGATCTATAGTATGCAGGAAGTTAGAAATGTAAGTAACTTTGTCAATTTTATAAATACAATATTTTAATCATAATATTTATCATAGTTTTCAACCACTGTTTCTCCAATACCAAGTAGGCCACCAAAAAGTCTACCATGGTATCCTACCTAGTTTGTGATCAGACAGCTGTATGTAAGTAGTTCTCAATTACATAGGTAATAAAAAAAAACCACTTGGTCAATCATATTTTTTTTAACAAGTAAAGTTCTTAATTATATATCTCTAATTAATTATACCGCTTAGTAATAAAGTTTAAACATTTAAATATTAATTTTATTAATTACGACTTACCGTATTCAACTCTTTGAAAATTTTTTCTGTACTTTAACTATTTTATAGATCACACACAAACAACAGAAAATAACGAATTAGTAATATTCATGTTGCTTACATGTTGCAATGCCTAGTCGCCCGGCCATCTCCCTTACTGATAAGATAATGATTCCTGATTGGTCGGCCATTTTGTTGGCCTCGAAAAAAGGGTTTGCAATTCGATCCATTGTCAAATTTTTACCTGGTCATAAGTTTTAACAAATTAATACTAACCGTGACAAAAATGTGATTAAATAATTTTTGTCTTTAAATTTTGCATGCTGTATGTACTAAAATTCTATTAATTTGTACACAAAAAAAAATCGAGGCGAATACGGAAAGGAAAATAAGGTGAAACCGGAATAAAATATTAAATTCAAAATACATATTACATTCGGGGCTAAAAGGGAATAAAATGTAGGGCGAATGCGGAATATTTTATGTGGGGCAAAACTTCGTGAGGCGAACACGCATCAAACCGCTAGCGAGAAAATTTTATTGTTCTAGTAGGTAATTCTGATGGTGCTGAGTTATTCTCACGAAACCTTAAATTAAATATAAGTCACGGACAAGTTGAAATGGTTTATTAATAAATAATTACCAAACAATCATAAAAGAGATCAAAACAATGACAAAAAAAAAGTAAAATCTGGTGTGATTGGTATGCACATCACTAATATGCGTACATACATATGCAACTATGACATAAAAATACAAAAACTACTTGAAAATGGTATTTAAATAAACCACCATATTAATGAAATGGCCGAGTCCTTCAAATTTATGGCCAGTTACAATCAGTCAGTAACTGATCGGTGACGAAAAACATCTTAGCAAGCGGTCTGTTTGTAGGTGGGTGACCATCAAAGTGCTAAAATTCTGAGCATATCCAAGCAGGGCATGTTCCCGTCCTGGTTGTTGTCGATAAGCCATGTCAGAGGGAGTGTATGATTAAACGCCGACAGACATTACGCCGACAGACTTTACACCAACAAGACTTTACTTCAACCATACTTTTCGCCGACAGAACACTTCACTCATACTCAGAGAGACACATTTACGTAGTGTAATATAGGATCGATTCGGTTCTGGCACTTCGGCGGCCGCTGCCGCGGCGCGCTTGCTTCGCTCGCTCTGCTCGTGCGATGTGGTCACAGTTCTAACCTAACCTAAACAAATAATTAGGAATACTGTCGTCAAGTGTTCGTCGGCGAAAAGTACAGTCGAATTAAAGTCTTGTCGGTGTACAGTCTGTCGGCGTAATCTCTGTCGGCGTTTAATCATACACTCCCTCTGACATGGCTTATCGACAACAACCAGGACGGGAACGTGCCCTGCTCGGACATGCTCAGAATTTTGATGGTACACCTATAAACAGACCGCTTGCTAAAGAGTTTTACCTCACCGATCAGTTACTGACTGATTGTAACTGGCCATAAATTTGAAGGACTCGGCCATTTCATTAATATGGCGGTGTACGACAAATTGTACGATTAAACGCTGACAGACATTACGCGGTCAGCGTTTAGTCGTACAATTTGTCAGAGGCCTGCTGGGCAGCTTGGACTCGTATGATAAAATATAAAAGTTGACAATATATCTATTGATCCCTGGAAATTCACACCGTTTTACTGAATTCTAAAACTAAGAAAAATATCCAACCGTCCTAGTAAAGTAATCATTAAAGTTTAACCACTAACATAAAGCTAGCCCATTAATAAAAGCTGAATTGCTGGTATAAAGTGTATAATTCAGGCAAATAACTTAATCGAAGCTTAAATTTGCATAATAAACGCCTTTACAACGTTTTGTAAGTTATTTTTCACTGACTTTCATAAAACCATTTAAATATAATAGTTGTGGTTAAGTCTTCAGTTCAAACGTGATTTATAGTGTTTGATGAAGAAATTTTACTTAATAATGTTCTCCTAGCCGAACTTCGGCCACGGCGGCCTGTTTCAATAGAGATTAGCCATCTAAGCGGGACATATTATAGTGTGCGCAAACACAGGAGCACTTTCTATTCCATCACTATGATGGGACGCTTAGCGACACGACCGGAAAGTGGTCGGGTACAGGACCGACGGCTTTACGTGCTCAAATTTTACTTAAGATTATCCCGACAATACATAAATATATATTATTGTGTTTTACAAAATATTTTTAAGTAAGTACTTAAGTTATATATCTTTATTAAACATATAGCATGAACTTTAACGAGTTGACGGGCTGGTTAACTGGTTTAGTAGATACATACTTGCCATTCACGCTACAGGTAGTTGGTTCGATTCCCACCCAGGGTAGACATTTGTATGCATGAACATGTCGGTTTGTCCTGAGTCTCTGTGTAATTTTCTATATAAGTATGTATTTACAAAAGAAAAGTAGAATATCAGTTATCTGGTTTCCATAGTACAAGCTCTGCTTAGTTCGGGCTTAGATGGCCGTGTATGAATAATGTCCCAGGATATTAAATAGAAGCTTAACCTTGAATATCTTTTATTGCAAGGGCACCTGTCACTGAACGCTTCCTAATCAGGCCAATGAACTTTTGTTTTTGATAAGGTAGGGTGAATGCCTACGCATGCCACCCACAAAAAGTGTCTGCGGGTGGGTATGTCAGACTAGCACCGACTAAACCTAACCTGCCGTGGACTTGTCTTGTCACCAGATGGGAGGAGCCCCGGGAACGCGGGTATGCTACTCCGGTGTCCCTTTTGCGATATGCCCCAGATGATCAGAACACCTACCCTGGGAGGGCTTGTGAGTGCCCCCACCTATTGCGGACTCCTGCCAGTCCGGCACAGCGACTGTGCCAGAAACAGATCGCTGTCATCCCGGACATATAATTTGCTAACTCGTTAAAAATTATCACACAATTCAATTAACCAACTTACAGCTAGCTCTACAATCAATTTTACAACTTGTAACTGGAGTTTGCAACTGATTGTACCGGATCCTGCAACGCGAAACTGTAAATTAAGTAATTAATAGTTATGCAGAACCTAAGCTTCGCTCTCAGTCTATTTTCTTAATCAAAGGCCTTAGTAGTTCTTGTTATATATTTGAATTAGGGAAGTCCTAATTATACATTAGCAATGGAAAGGTTTCCAATATCTAGTTTTAGGACTCTATTTAATTTCAAGTCTTAACAAAATTGCGTGGGTTCATCAAGTTATTTACTTAAGCTGTGTGGCGTACATTTGAATACAAGTCTTAGTGTAAAAACTATTGTTTGTTTAGGGATCTGGTAAGTTAATGTTTCACTTATATGTCTAGTCTACTAGTAATTGACTAGTCCCTCCCTCTTAGCCATCACTGCAACTCCTGTAAGCTCATAGCTTACAGGATGAACAACAGTGACACTCACTGAAATGACACTGATCTGTAAGGCTCAGGCATGTCGCAGGTAATTTCTTGGAAGTCTATTTGGATGCGGCAATAAATTTAATCAGAAAGAGACAAGGGAGAATTGGAAAATATAGTTAATAAGGGAATAATGTGCATCTGCGCTAGCGCACACATACATATACATATTAATATGTCCTACGCAGATGACTCTCGATTCTCCGTAGTGGACGGCCGCCAAGAACAAAATACGCCCAGGCAGACAAAAGAAATATATTGGTGAAATTTTCATATTTGCCCAAATATACTACTTACCTAACATCATTTCTAAGTATTATTATCTTACTAGTCGACAATAACGCAGGTTACCCGTATATTTAAGAAAGCAGGTAATATTTTAATATGGCCGACGTCAAAAGCATTTAGAATATTTGCAAAGGAATGCCATTAAGACGCCGCGCCGGCCGGCAGTGCAAGTTAATTGAGTGCCCACTGAAAGAATGAGTATTTTGAAAAAATATCCTGTTTTCAAGATGAAGGTTAAGAAAACAACATTATTTCATTTTGGAGAAAATTTTACGAGATACGTCCCGGATAATCTTACAAGTCAAGTTTCATTCTTTATAAAATTTTAATACAATAAATAAAATATAAAGGCTAAAGAAATACCCAAAATACTAATATAGTAGAACATCAGTTGTTTTAGGCCTCCTACGCTCTATGCGGCTAGCCGTAATGCGACCAGCCATCCGGCTGACCGTACTGATATCGTGATACCGTGATGCGGCAGCAGGTCAGCAGTATTGATTGCTGACGTCTGACCGCATTCCGGCTAACCATATAGTGCGTAGGAGGCCTTAGAGTCCATAGTTAACAATTAAACATACGGTCCACCTGTCCACTTAGTAGGAATCTACTTACTTTTGCTTGCTTTACATTTTACATAGATTCACGCCTGTTCCCAGAGGGGTAAGGAGAGACAACAGATTTGCATTTATCACGATCCTTGCACGTCTTTTGCCTCGTTTGCTGTCATTATATTATTTTTATTAAATTATTTGTGAAACCTTTTAATTGGGCATCTCTTTTTTATTAATCTGAAATAATTGTAACCTTTAAGCTGTAAGTTTTCGAAATTTGAAAAAAAAATACATTCTCGCCAGTTTAGGGTACTTCTGACCAGGGGTTTTTATTTTATTTTATATGGAAACAATGATAATTCGTCGTAGTCGTGGTCGTGATCCGCGTTCAAATAGATTAAGGTTAAAATTACTAAATCAGCGCTTGGTACTGCTGCCTGCTGTATCCCTAAAGTCGCCTTTTACGACACCCACGGGATAGTAATGGCCGTTGGCCATACCCCTATATATGGCCAATGGGCATTACTATCCCGTGGTTCTATTATTTTTTCTAGGCTGGAAATCACACGGCTCTATTTCTTTTCTATTAAGTTAAAAATAAAAGTGACATCTCAATAAAATTGACCACTATGACGGCAAAGTAATTTCTGAACTCATAAAATAAAACGATCATCATAAATTCTTCAGAAAGTTCGTTTTAGATGAAAAATAATTAATTGGTTTGTGCCTTAACAAAATAAATCCGGTTAAGTCTAGGTTAATTAATCCTGGGTCGGTCCCTCCGCCTTTTGGTTAATTAATGATATTTTTAGGGTTTTTCTATAGCGGAAGATAAAACTGCGGTGTAAAACGAGAACCGTGGTTTGGGTTTGGTTTTATAAGCAATTTACGGACATGAGTCGTATTTTGTATGGTTAGTGTCCGTCAGTAAATGTAGTTGAAATCGTAAAGGGCCCCTGAAAGTCCGGTTCATGAAGATTTTTTTATAACTCAACTCGCCTGAGGCATATTTTAAGTTAAAAATCCAATAATTCAGTGGTTGATATTTTTATATGGTTAATATGGTTTTATGGCTGATACAACTAAACGATCTCATTGCGCAAAGTAATACGCTTATCGGCTAATAGATTCAATTATCTAACAATTACAAGTTTTCACTGATATACTATGTCTATATGACCATTTCTAAAAGTTGAAGAATTGAGAAGACAGCATTAAAACATGTTAGAAAACACAACACAAACAAATTTAAAAAAAAGGGAAATAAATGTGCAGCGGCTAAGACAGTCGCCTCGCTTCTTCGAGTTACGGGTTCGACTCCCACGCCGGACAACGATTTGTGTGGCCCACAAATAGTTGTTCTGAATCTGGATGTTATTTGTGTCCGTCTATTATATGTTGTAAAGTACCCCTTGGCACAGGGATTAGATTCCCTATTGCGGGCGTTGTCTTATTAAAAAAACATGTTAGAAAACAACATTTTAAAATGCTTAAAAAGCACAAGTACATTTAAGCTTGTTAAACAACATACAATATATTGCCAAATGTATTTTTCAATTTAGTGCGGTTCGTACAAATGGTCACCCTCCGAGACTCCCCGTTAGGCGAGCGACATTCTCTAACAAGGTATGAGTTTTGTCTGTAAACATGACAAACTGATCTAAGGAGAAAAGCCGAAGACACTCTAAGTCCATTGCCAACCAATTCAGGAAAGTCAATCGCACCATTCATAATAAAAACGCTTTTCATAATTAAATTTTTCATCTCATACAGCGGGAGGATATGAAAATTTTTACAACGACTTAAATAGTCAGGCAGATATGAACTTGAGCGATATTGAATGAATCTCATAAATTTTCTTTGAATTGTTTCCAGACGGTAAATGTATACATTGTAGTTTGGATATCAAATTGGGGAAGTATATCCGAAGTGGCTGCGGACAAAAGCAGATATTACCTACAACATCTGCAAGCTGTGACCAAAGCTTCAGCTAACAGAAAAT